>CM024755.1:115876632-117276632 GCA_014218235.1 Colocasia esculenta | reverse complement strand
CAGGTTCTTTGTGAGCCAGGCACATGTGTTGTTGTGATCGGGGTTTGTCCCAGTGCAGTGTGGTTACCGTCGAGGGTCTGTGTTGTCCTCCTGGACACCCTCACTCCATGTTTGAGTTGTACGTCGGCTGAGGGAAAGTGACAGTAGGGCAGCGGCTTGTGTTTGTGGGTGTGCTTGCTTGTAGCGCGCTCGTAGTTGGGGTACGGACACCAGTAGTCGACACTGGTCCCCAGCTAGTCTTGTTTTCTAGTGCCTCACTTTAGGGTGCTCCGGCCAGAGACTAGAGGTGCCAGGCATGGACCTGTAGCTGTGTGTTTGCAGGTGTGGTGTGGTTGGTCTCCCAGTTGTTTGACTTGTCTAGTGGAGCGGCAGTTGACCTTTCGCCCGTGACTGCGAGACTGAGAGGTTGTTCTTGTGTTGTGTGTCCGGGTGGATACTGGCCGATCAGCTTAGTATTCCATTCCCGTGGGGTGGCGTCGTTCCTTTCGACTCGTGCTTTGATACTCGTCGTGGTTTGTGAGTTAGTGACTTATAGTCGAGGTTTGACTCGTTGAGGGGTGTGCCCTGGTGTTGGCACAGATGTGGCTGCGGTGTGGCTTGTGGTGTGCCCGAGTGGTGGCACAGTTTGGTTATGTTGGTGAATGTTGACTCACCAAATGTGGTTTAGCTCGCTATAATGTGCCCTGTTACGTCACTGGGTTACTTGTGGTTTCGTGCTGGTACCTGTGGTAATAGGTACCTGTACCCTATGTGGGTAATGGTTTGTGATGGTACGTCGTGTACCAGTCTGTTCTGGTGTGACGTAGAAATGTGTTTCGTGGAGGTCGTGAGGTGTGACCTTCCTCTCAATGTGATTTACCCTTTCTCGAGTAAGCTTCCGTGTATGGTTTCGTGTATGAAGTATTGGCCGTTGTAGCCAACTCTGCTATTTGTGTGTGATTTCCGAAATATTGTGATTTGAGGTATAAAGGACCAGCTTTTGGTTAGCAGTCCTGGTACCCACGTACTTAAGATTTGCATGTGAGCTTATAGCCTAGGTAGTGATTTAATTGTACGGCTTATAACGTAAATGATTGGTTGAGACTATGGTTTGCCTATGAGGCTTGAGGCCTAGGCGTTACTGTTGTTGAGTGAACTAGTGGTGTGAAGCTAGTCCTATTGTTTCCTCTTACTTCCAAAGTTGTGAATAGTTAATGTGTTATATTTAATTGTAGCTTAAATTCAATTATGTGAGCATGAAATGGTTTGGCTATTGGCGTTGCCAATGAGACCCTCTGGGGTTGAGGTGTCCGTAGTTTGTTGTTGTTTTGGGGTAGCCCCTACTGAGCCTGTGACTTGTTGAGGCTCACTCCCCTACAGTTCTTTTAGGGCTTGCCGTGTGTTTGACTTGTAGCGCGCGTTGTGTCAGACTGTACCACCAGCAGTTGTGTATAGTTAGTAGTGTGTGTGAGCTGTGTGCTCCCGGGTATGCCCCAGGTAGTTGTACTTTTTAATTGGACATGTAATAATGTAATGGGACAATTGTAAATGTTATATGCAGGTATGAGCACATGTACTTTCTTGTGTCTTATACTGTAGTTGTTCTTTTATATTCTTACTGGACACTTGTGTGAGCTATCCCTTGCGAGACTTCGGTCCGTTCGCGAGAGGCGGATCTGGATATGGAGCTTTAATGGGCATAAATATCTAGGGCCGTCACACCTATTTTACAGTTTTCTACAGTGTGTCGACACTAGATGAAGTGGTGTCGACACTAGAGACTCTTCCCAGAGAAGCTGTTTTGCCAGTCTGTGCTAGTGTGTCGACACACCCCATGGGCAGGTCGACACCACTCCAGAAACTTTTTGACGTAAAGTCACATCTGGACACGTGGCACTCTAGGGATTGGGTGGATTGGCCTTGGATCATGTGCCCACGACCCCCAAGGGTACTTTGGGACACTTTGGGCTATAAATACTCCTAATTGGCCATCCAACCACAAGAGAGCCTCCAAGAGCCTTCCAGAAATCTTTTGGCGGCAGAGAGAGCTCTCTCCATGTTCTTGCTCCCCTTGTGCTTCTTCAACCCACTTTCCACATCTCCAAGCACAAGAAGTGAATATTGATCCAAGATGAAGCAGTATGATCAACTTCCAAGGGTGCAGATCAAGTAGAAACAGACAATTGTGAAGATTTCGAGGAAGATCCAAAGCACAAAGCGCAGAGCATCGGCCAGGGACTTCACGAATCAAGCCTCTTCACAATTCAGCATCTACAAGGAGTTATACTTGAAGAACAAGGATCTTTCAGAATATTCCTCAAATCCCTTGTGTCTTCTGAGTCATTCTAAGATTGTGCATGAGTTGTTGCACCAGTCTCTTGAATGAACTCTTGATAGATCAGATCATTGCTAGAGGATCTGGATCTTGTGTTTTTGTTCTAGCAGTTGTTTGTGAGCCTGTGTGCTCAGTGATTGAGTCGTTGTACTCAGTGGTTGAGTCGTTGTACTCAGTGTTGAGTCGTTGCACTCAGTTGTGGTTGAGCAATGGGCTCAGGTTCTAGAGTAGTCTTGCTCTAGAGGTTGGTGAGTTGTAGAACTCAGTGTTTGGAGTTGTCAGGCTCCAGTGTGTGGTGTATCCAGGTTGTTTAGTGGATCCTCACAGTGTAAGGAGTGGATGTAGGAATCACCTAAAAAATCGCTGTGCAGTGGTTTGTGTGTGACTTAAATTCACATTGCGCTAGATGCATGCATAGGGTTTTTCGAATTCATTTTTAATCAACTTGATTTCACACTTCAATCATCTAATTCACACAATCACTCATCAGATCTATAAATTGCTCTTTCAAATTGCCTCTGCTTCCATGCATTGTTTTAAATTGGCTAAGCTTCCGCAATAGTTGGCCTAGATCTATTCAACCCCCCCCCCTTCTAGATCTTGTCCATCACATCTTCGATCCTACAAAACCTCGAGCACTAATGTGCCTACCTCACACAAAACCTGGGGTACCCGACTGGAGAGGTAACCACGGTAGGCGACGTACTACTCACCATGCACATACAAACAACGTGAACACTACATTCCTCGAACTCCACAAGTACCAATGCACTGTTTACCATTGCTAGAAATAATAAATAAAGCCGATCTGATAATCACATAACCATGCAAAGACCCCTAGCCCTCGGAAGCATGAACGCGGCGGGGTCAACTGTCGCCTTCAGAACGTGACACCTCGATACGGCGCGTTCTGAAGTAGAATGCGACGGGTCGGGCTGTTGCATTCTCAATGCGACACCCAGGTCCGTCGTCTTCACAGACAGAACCGTAAAACCGGGACGCCATCTCCGCAATCCCCATGCAAACCATGTAAACTACCATAAAAGCAGTTATACATGTTCTAACCAATACACTAGTATGGTATCTATCATCTACAATGCATATAACAAGCTAAACATGCTTAACTGATCTATCATAGCGAGAAACATGGTGGAATCTCCCTACCTTCGTGAGATACGCGAAGAACGACGATAATTCGACGTTTCCCCCACTCCGTACCATGTCCTCGCAGCGAGAGCATGCCGAAATCAGCACCGAAACCTTGAATCGCCCAAAACCATGTCAAAACCCCTTCTCCTGGCCGAGCAGAGCTTGTTGAGCTCTGTTTGACCCCTCAGTCCATAATAATTTCAATTCATCAATCAATGGTGTGAGATAGACGTGTATATTTTTTGTAGGACTTTTAAGACCAGGAATTAATAAAGATAGGAAACAATTCTCTTGCTTCATGCACATGCTCAGAGGAAGGTTGTATGGTGTCACGAATACTGGCCAACTGGAGTAAGAAGCCACATAGCCTCCAAATGGATTAAACCATCAGTGCAATAAACAAGCCTCACATTACGTGGCTCCCTTGAGAAGATAGGATGAGCATGGTTGAAATGAGACCAAGCTTTGCCACCTGCAGGATGACTCATAATATCCTTGTCACGACGTACTCTTTCTGCGTGTCACCTCATATGTCGAGATGTCTTTGTGGACATATACATCCGCTACAGTCTACATGTGAGGGGAAAATATCCTTTCCCCTAGAATTGGCCCCTCTTTTAGGTTTAAATCTATCATGATGGAAAATACAACATGATACCTTATATGCATCCTCCTTGTGGTACAACATACAATGATTAGGACATACATCTATTTTCACATACCCAAGCCCTAACTCATTGACCATCTTCTTGGCATGTTAAAAATTTGGAGGCAGCTTCTCATCTCGAGGTAACATACTCTTGATGATGAGGAGGAGACGATCAAAACAACTCTCACTTATATAAATTTAGATTTCAAGTTCAGCAACCGTGACACCACTGGCAACCGAGTGTGCTTTTGACAACCATCCCACAATGGCTCATCAGCATTCTTAACTAACTGAAAAAATCTTTTGGCTCCCTGTTCGAACTTCTTCAGTGTATACAGGATTCTCATGTATATTGAATGTGGGACCAGTGACATCTACAATCATATCCATGTATGTACTTGTGCCTCCACATTACTAGGCTTGTACGACCAGAGTGACCTGAGCTTCTATCATGACATGTCCAATTCATATAACCTTCAACAAAAACTCTTTTCTGTGTAAATGATGTTGAACCTCCCATGGTGAAATCTACTTAAATTTTTACAATCATACAAGGAATTGGATGCAACCTTCACTGTCTACTGCTGCATTTGGATTCTCCAATGCAAACTGAATGAAAGTTTCAACTCTGGCCTAAACTCCTAGGACACAACATGATCACTATTCTACGATACATCATTAACGGTCTGAAGCATTTTTTCCTACGCTCAACCAATATTAACAGACAAATAACTTTAAAATTCAAAACAAAAAAATAAAATAAATCTGACCATTTTCACACATCGGTTGACGCAACCAAAATGAATAGGAAGGATATATTATTTAGATTATCACTTCTTACCCATCTGTGAATATTTGTTCGCACTCATATGGCCATTACTATGGTTTGTACAATTTTTTGAAAATTTCGACAGCATCTCCCCACAACTCTTCGATATACCAAAAATATTTTCTTAAACACTTACTAATGAGTGTGATGGCCTGTAGATGATATGGCAGCAAGCTTTCTAGAGGGGGTGAATAGAAAAGCTGCAGAAATACTAAAACTAAAATATAAAAATCTCCACTTGAAAACTTCGGTTAGTGAATGTAGTTGTGTGCAAAGATAGAGTAGCAGTGCGGAAGCAAATAAAAACAATCACATAAGAACACAGGAATTTTATACTGGTTCGGTACTTCTTAAATGGAAGACCTACGTAAAGTCCGCAAGCAAATCTTGGGATTTCACTAACCAGGGTATAATCCCCCCAAGGATATACAAACCTCCAGCTCCCCGCTGGTCCTCTTCCTTTCCAAGTAGGAAGGAAACTCACTTCTGTAATAGGTCAAGAAGCCACCCTCATGGAACAAACCCTAGTGCAGTTCTGCTAGACTTAAACCCCTACCTTGGTTCTACTGACACCAACCCCAGCTAGGTTCTTCCCTTAACCCAAAGAGAGCACTGTGTACAGTCCCACAGCTGGACAGAAACCACCAGCACCCCACTGGCCTTCTCTTCACACAGGAAGAGGAACACTGTATATAGTCTACAGAGGACCAAGTCTTTCTTAGAAACAGAAAGAACAGACTGAGAGCTATATAAGATGAACACTAAGAAACTTAAACTCTTAGCCACAGACTCTCCCCAAGATTTACAAAGATGAACAAAGAGAGTGAAGAGAGAAAAAGAAGCTTGAAGACTTCAGATGGTTGTGTGCACACCCTTACTTGGGCTCGAGCTCTTTCTCTCTTGCTTTGAGTGTGTTATGGCGTTGAGGCTTCTCACTAGATGTGAAATGTTGCGGAAAAACTGCTATGAAGAAATCTAGAAGGGGGGGGGGGTTGAATAGATTTCTTTGAATTTTAAAAATCACTTTGATTAGGATCTTAAACAGATTGAATTAAGAGTAAAATCTAAGGTTCAATGACAATTCTGAACAACTTAGACAAGTTA
Source organism: Colocasia esculenta (assembly GCA_014218235.1). Classification (NCBI taxonomy): domain Eukaryota; kingdom Viridiplantae; phylum Streptophyta; class Magnoliopsida; order Alismatales; family Araceae; genus Colocasia; species Colocasia esculenta. The sequence continues at coordinate 117,270,587 of CM024755.1, read as the reverse complement.
GATGGAGAAATACTAACGAGCCTATCAAGCATCTAACGCAGGAGACAAACAAACCATAAGCACAAGGAGATTTATGGTGGTTTGAATTACACGACAGTGTATCCTACATCCACCATCCACACACACACACATTGTGTAGATCTGCCAGTTCCGAAAGTCACAAATCACCACACACACTCTGAGATGCAGAATTCTCAGATCTACCACACACACACGAAATTGGGCACAAGGATTGCACCAATTTCACAATCAAATAACACGCAGTAGAGTAAGTCTAAGATGAGGAACCATATTGAACAATTAAAACCCAGGTTGGAAAGAGACTGGTTCGAATCTCCTGTTTCTGCTTCAAGAAGGGAGATCAACTCTTCTTCCTAACTCCAGGAAGAAGACTCTGAGGATTGGAAATTCTCATGAAATGGATCATCCAAGATGCATGAGCCTTCATTGCCTCAGATCTGGAAACACTTCACCAAATGGAGCCTTCTTCTGAAATCGCCTGGAAAACTCTGGAGACTTGAAGAGCAGATTGGTGCTTCGCCAAAAGCCAATTGGATAAGGGGCATTTATAGTCCCATGGGTCCACAAAATATCTTGGGATCTGGGGGCATGAAAATTCCCACACAAAAAGTCCCTACCAAAAACATCCACGTGTCTTTGCATCTTGGATTTGGCAAAAAGTTTGAAGTGTGTCGACACTACACACACATGTGTCGACACACCAAGCACTGGCCTCAAACTGGGCTTCTGGGACAGTGAGCTAGTGTCGACACACAGGAGGACTATGTCGACACCACTGGTTGTTTCCTTCAGAACATGTTTCTAGGACAGTATGCTAGTGTCGACACACCGGTGGGCTGTGTCGACACCACTGGGCTTGTTTGATCTTTCTTTGATCTACACATGGAAGAAACATTGTGAGATATATAATGAATATGATAAAATGATTTCCATATATTTGTGAATCATATTAGGCATCATCAAAATAAGAGATCCAACAATCTCCCCTTTTTGATGATGGCAATTATGATTCATCAAGCTAACTTGGTTTTCTCACAAATGTGATTTTAAGAACATCCATCACATTATTCCATGGCATATAAGAAGCATACAATGACATCTAAAATTTCATCACTTCAATAACAATCATGTCATTCATTATCACTTTCAAAAGGATCAAATATACAAGCATCCAACAACTAAAACATCAGCAACCAAAATGTGAGTAGCATCCATATTAAAATGTGTATAGTAGCCCAATAGCAGCCATTACAAAATAAGCTTCTCCCTCTTTGACATCATCAAACAAAAAATAGAAACTTCATGTAGATGGAGGCGGCGGAGGAGGAGGAAGTGGGAGTAAAATGCTCTCAAATGTCTTCATCCTGGCTTCTAGTGAACCCAGTTTGACCTTAGTGAGCTTGCAAAGTAGGTAATCTGGTGTGCAAAAGATCTTCCATTCTCTGATGATTTCATACATATTTTCCTGGAAGACACCCAAAACTATGAGCTGCATGTGAGAAGCAGAGAAGATGAACTAGGAACTGTGCCATGCTGCCAGGAAGGTACTGAAATCAGTTTGGAGATCTGCTATCTCCTGATCAATATGAGCAATGAGATTCTTCATTCATTCCATTTCTTCAACAATATGAGCAAAGGATAGACGGGTCTTGGAAACTTGACTCACTGCATCTTTACCAGTCTGAATGCTTTGTTGAGTGTTATCCAAAATGGAAGACAGGATTCCTTGCAACTTAAGCTGAAGGTCTTGCATTTGATTACAATCATCTCCTAAGGTGCCAATCAACCTATTGAACCGTCTAGTGGCATGTTCAGTTGCTTCTTGTTGTCTAACAAACTGTCCATTAATTGAATTTTCCAATCTTTGAATCCGAAGTTCAAACCTATCAGACATTTCTCTCATGGATGAATTGAGATTATCAAACTGAACTTGAAGAATTTTTTATAGCTCAGGAGGAACAGAAGATCCACCAGAAGAGGTGGAAGCTAAGCTATGATAGTGAAGGAAAAAATTTGGAGGGACAAGCACATTTGAAGGAGGAGGAGATGCGTGAGGTGTAGGTGGAACTGGTGTTTTGTGAGGAACCTTAACCTCAACATATGGTTGTTCCACTAGATCATCTTGAGGGGCATCAACCTCTGGAGCATTGTCTTCTGCTACATTCTCTGCCTATGGCTCTGGCTCTACAATAGGCCCTCTTATCACTTGGTCACCCTCAACTCTGAATCTCATGAATTTTTGTAAATGATGCAAATAGTAAATGTTGTTTTGAGGAATTTTCTGAACCTTTTCATTTACAAAGGAGACTCCAAAATGCTTAAAGACAGCTGTGAGATGTGCAGCATATGGCAAGGATCTATGAAAATGTTTTCTAACTGTCTCAGATATGATTTGAGATATGATCAAATTCAAATTGACTTTAACATTCTTCTTCATGCAGTACATCACAAATCTTTGAATATCAGTTAGCCTATTCCTACCACCACCATGAGGTATGATAATGGTGGTAAGTATGTGATGTACCAAGCCGAGAACTGGTGGAAAAGTATTGGTGTTAAATCTTATAACATGAGTTTGTCTTGAGTCCTTCTTATCATGTGGAAGACCAGTGAGAAGAGTGTAGGCCTCAAAATATTGAACTCATAGTTACAGTAATCCGCACCATCATTTGGAAAGTGAAATAATTCAGAAGCTAAACTCAGGAGTAAAAAGAATAGAAACAAACCTGAAACCCTCTTCGACCTCTTGACCTAGAAAACTCCTCTGAACTGCAATCAATGATAAAATTCAAAGAAAGTGATAAATTCTGGAAAGGCATCAGCAAAGCCCTAATTAGACAGATCCACAGCCCTAGGCTTGAGAATAGATCTCCCCTCAGTAGCAATCTAGGATGGGGTGACTGCTGGAGTCCCAGATGAGTCAGAAGACTCAGATGATGAATCTTCTTCATCGGAGTCACTTGAATCAGGGAGAAGTTTCCTCCTAGGGTAGCGAGATGGCATGGGAGACTTGCCTTTACTCTGAGGAGACAGCCTTCCTCGCTTGGATGGAGTTCCGGATGGAGAAGAAACACCCTTTCTCTTGGGCAGATCATGTCGAAACTTTCTCCTTCTTTCAGGTTGGGGCTCTTCAATGACAACTCCCCTTGCGGCAGCCCTGGATTTGGCTCCTCTCTTGGGAGTTTGCTTGGGAGGCATGATGGAGAGAAAGATGGGAAGAGAAGGAGGTTTGACGGTTGGAAGAAAAAACTGGAACGCGGGGGATCCGTTCCTTGAGAGTTGGAAGGAGGGAATCTCAACGTGGTAGGGTCGACCTGAGATATAGGGCATATAAAAAGGGTTTTGACACCACAAGAGAGAGGATAAGATGAACCCTCGGTTCATTTACCCTAAACAGGGACTGGTGGTCGAACCCAGTTGTGTCGACACAACAGAGAGAGTGTGTTGACCTGACAGACTCTGGTGTCAACATAGGAAGAGAGTGTGTCAACCTGATTTGGTAAGAATTTCAGAATTTTTGAGAAAAATGTGAAGGAAAGTCTTTGTTATGATGAAAAATATCTAACATCAATCATTCAAGGATTTTTAATATGTTAAAGAAATCATTTCCAATTTCTCATCATAATTCCATTATAAATTCACTGGGTTGAAAGATATCTGACAAAAATTGATCATTAAAAGTTTTGAAACACTGGGATGACAATTTGATTGACATAAAATATTCTATGCAGTCAATTGCAATCTTTTATACTTTAATAAACCAAAGTAATGCAATTTCTTCAGGATTAAGACAATTTGTATTGAAATTAAACACTCTTAAAAGATTTGATTTAGGTTCAAGTTGTTCATTTTGTTTGATTGAATTTTCTTTAACATTAAAGCAATGAGCATTCAAATGTAGTAAATCTTTTTCACTCAAGTACACATGTTTTTTACACACCAGAGTTCTTGGTTACTAAAGATTTACTAATTATCCTACTTCAAGGGGTGAATGAAAACCTTTTTACATGGAAATATATGTTTATCAGATGCCAATATTTCTAGTTGCTCAGTTAACATTGGTTCTTATCATTTTGATTTAACCCCTTAGAACAGAGATAACAAAACACCTCATGACATACATGGCTCTTCACTTTTTGTGAAGGTGTGCAGTTTCTCAGTGTATATGCCATTGCTCTGTCAGAAAAACACTTTGTAAATAAACATTAAGACATTTGACACAACTTTACCCTTTATCAGTCTTAAAAGAAATGTGTAAAGTCAATCCACAATTGACCATAATTCCATTAAAGAAATAAAGTTACTTTAGAAGTTCAGAATATAAAAGAGTGTTGACTGAAAGAATGTGTTATAGCAATTAAGAGGTCAATCCTTATTTTCTTCAGAATAGTTAATGAACATTTCATGTATTATATATTTATCAACACACTGAATCAATTTTGGTTTGATGAGAGAAAATAGCAATGAAGTCTTTAGCTCCCCCTGAGTTATTGATCTCATCTATTTTTCATTAAAAGTAAAGAAAATCCTTCTTCAATGAAAGAATAGTTAAAATGATCAAATGAATTGGATGAAATTAAGATTGAAGAATTGAGGACTACAAGGATGAACATGTATTGACAAGATTCAATGAGAGATTTACTCACAAATCAGAAAATTTACAGGAGCTCACAAATTCTCAGCATTTTCTGATCAACCAAAATAGCTTGTTCTCAAAAGACTTCATGTACAATTCTGATTCTCTTGAAATCAATCCTCAGAACTTACCTTCGTTTCTCAAACAGTAATGCTCCCCCTCAACATGTGCATCAATGAAGCATTCAACATTCAAACCATGTAGACTGAATCTCAACAGTCAATTTCAGCAAACAATCATTCAAGTATAAGCATGTTTCAAGAAAAACATCCACAACATAGAAGATATATTTTTTTTAAATTTCAAAAATTTATGATCCTTACACATGATAGATCATGGATACTTGGCGGAGGATTTTCCTCAACGCATAATAATAGTTTTCAAACAAGCATAATTTGTCCTTCCACTAATCACTATTTGATATTCCTCATAATCTCTGCATAAGGAATCAAGATGTTTTTCAGTTTTTATTTCATATTGCATATCCCAAGTTCTCTTCTTAAGGATGTGGATCTTTACTCTGCCAATGGTTTTGTGAAAATATCTACAATTTGTTTTTCAGTGGAGATGAATTCTAATTTAATGTTCTTGCTTGCAACTTCATCTCTTAGAAAATGATACCTAATTTCAATGTGTTTTGTTCTAGAGTGTTGAATTGGGTTTTTGGAAAGATTAATTGCACTAGTATTGTCACACTTGATAGATGAACATCCAATATCAATATGATAGTCAAGCAATTGACTTTTAATCCACAACACTTGAGCTGCATAACTCTCTGCAATAACATATTCTGCTTCTGCAGTAGAGAGTGCAACCGAGTGTTGCTTTTTGGATGCCCGTGTTATCATGCAATTTCCTAAGAATTGACAATATCCACTAGTACTCTTTCTATCAAGCTTACATCCAGCATAATCAGCATCAGAATATGAAATCAAATTAGCATGACATCTAGTTGGATACCATAAACCCAAATCACAAGTACCACAGAGATATCTAAAAATTCTCTTAACAGCAAGCAAGTGACTTTCCTTTGGACTAGACTGAAATCTAGCATAAAGACACACACTAAATTGAATATCTGGCCTACTTGTAGTAAGGTACAAGAGGTATCCAATCATACCTCTGTATTGCTTTGCATCAACCAATTTACCTTTTTCATCTTTGTCCAATTTAATGCTTGTGCTCATGGAGTAGTTGCTAGTTTGGCTTGTTCAAAATGGAATCTTTTGAGTAATTCTTTGACATATTTGGCTTGATTAATAAAGAATCCATCCTCAAGTTGTTTAACCTGCAAACCAAGAAAAAATTGTAATTCTCCCATCAAACTCATTTTAAACTCACCGTGCATATGATTTGAAAATTCTTCACAAAGTGAAGGATTAGTGGAGCCAAAAATGATATCATCCACATATACCTAGACTACAATTATATGATTGTGGACTAATTTTGTGAAGAGAGTTTGATCCACCTTACCTCTGGAATAATTCTTATTAACCAGAAAACTGCTCAATCTGTCATACCATGCTATTAGAGCCTGTTTCAAACCATAAAGAGCTTTGTGCAGTTTATACACATGGTTAGGTTTATCATGATCTTCAAATCCAGGAGGTTGAGCAACAAACACTTCTTCTTTTATGTAACCATTCAAAAAGGCAGTTTTCACATCCATTTGAAACAATTTGAAATTTTTGGAACATGCATATGCCAATAAAATTCTAACTGCTTCTAACCTAGCTACTGGTGCAAAAGACTCCTCAAAATCAACTCTAAATTCCTGATTATATCTTTTGGCAACCAGTCTAGCTTTATTTCTTACAACTTTTCTTTCTTCATTCAATTTATTCCTAAAAACCAATCTAGTTCCAGTTATTGAGCTTTCAGAATTTCTGGGAACTAGACTCCATACATTATTCCTTTTGAATTGATTCAATTCATCATGCATTACTTCTACCCAAGAATTGTCTTTTAATGTTTCTTCAATGTTTTTGGGTTCCACTTGAGATATAAAAGCCATTTGATCTTGTTCAATGATGTTTTTGAAATGAGATCCTATTTAAACCCTATCATTGACATTTCTTACAACATTCTCAAGTGGATGAGCTTTAGAGTATCTAAAATTACCTCTTGTTACTGTACTTACCTGCTCTGGTGTCGACTCAATGTTTTGTTGTGTCGACACATCTTCATGTTCATCAAGTTCTTCATTCTCCACTGGTTGATCTGATTCTTTTGCAAGAATTTCAGCATCTTCTTCTTGGTTCCTACAGGAATCATGGTCAGTAGATTTTTCACCGTTTTCATCAAATATGACATGGGGAGTTTCCTCCATAATTTTTGATTCATTATTAAAAACTCTATATGACCTTGAATTCTTAGAATATCCCAGAAAGATGCCTACATCACTTTTCTTTTCAAATTTATCTAGATCATGCTTATCATTGTTGTGGATGAAGACTTTACTTCCAAAAACTCTAAAATATGCAATGTGAGGCTTCTTACCTTTCAAATGTTCATAGGAAGTTTTCTTGAGGACAGATCTTACCATTACCCTGTTGAGAACATAACATGAAGTGTTGACAGCTTCTGCCCAAAATTTTCTTGGAAGCTTACTTTCAATTAGCAAGGTTCTAGCCATCTCCACCAATGTCTTATTCTTCCTTTCAACAATTTCATTTTGTTCAGGGGTTCTAGGAGAAGCAAATTTGTGATCAATTCCTTTATTCCTGCAAAAATAAAAAAATAAGTTATTGTCAAATTCTCCTCCATGATCAGTAAGAACGAAATGGATTTTATTTTATTTTTTGCATTTTCAATTTTATCAACAAATTCTTTGAAGTTTTCTAAAGTGTCACTCTTGTGAGACAGAAAGTATACCCATGTGAATCTAGAGAAGTCATCCGCAATCACAAATACAAATCTATGTCCACTAAGACTGAGTGTCCTAATATGACCAAATAAATCCATATGCAATAACTCAAAGGGTTTGGAAGTGATTAAGGGTGCAACAAATTTGAATGATTTTCTGGTTTGTTTACCTTGGGCACATGCAGCACATACAATTGCATTTTTTGTTTTCCTCATTTTTTGTAAACCATTCATAAGAGCATGTCTTAACAACTTATTCAGAACATTTTCACTAGCATGACCTAATCTTCTATGCCACAATTGAAATTGATCATGCTGGTTGGCAACAAGACAAAGTTTTCATGTTGATGATCATTCAAATCAACCAAGTAAACATTATTAATTCTTTGACCAAGAAATTTTATTTTGCCTGAATATTTTCAACAATTTCACATAATTTAGAATTGAAAATTATCTTAAGGCCTTTGTCACAAAGTTGACTGATGCTTAAAAGATTATGATCAAGGCCTTCTACAAGCAAAACATTCTCAATGGAGCTTGAAGGATTCTTACCAATTCTTCATGTTCCAATGATTTGCCCTTTGTTCTTACCTCCAAAAATCACTTTTCCACCATCTTTTTCAATCAATGTGGAAAATGTTTCTTTATCTCCCGTCATATGTCTTGAACAACCACTATCAATGTACCACTTATCTTTCTTGTGGGCTGTAAGACATTCTTGCAAAAAAGATTTAGAAGGGGAATTTTGGTACCCAAATTGCTTTGGGTCCCATCAGTTGTTTCAACTCAACAACAATATGTTTTGGAATCCAGATTTGTTTTATTTTTCTTAAATTTGCCCATGATTTGCATTTTTCATCAGTGTGACCAGATTTTTTACAGATTGTGCACACCATGATTCTTTGTGGTGTGAAGCCTGTATTCTTTTTGTTGTAAGAGTTAGATCCAACTGAGAAATTTTTATTCATTTTTGGATATGAATTTGGTCTAACACTGGATTTCAAATTTTGTTGATTTTTACCTTGAACTCTTTCATATTTGAATTGTGTTTTGGAGTTTTTGACTTGACTTTGAATCTTTGTTTTTGAGTTTGCTTGTGATTTTTCTTTGATGTTCTTTTCAGAATTACCATAAGAAGTGATTCCTTCAACAAATGAGGTTATCAAGGTTTGTCCAATTTTTTTATTATTTTCAGGCTGATAACCTAAACCATGCTTGGCAGGGTTCATCCGAACACCTAAAATAGCATCTAGATTTTGTTTGCCTTTGACAAAATTTGACAATGTTTCTTTCTTGTCATTCAGTTCTTTCTGGATAGTTTTCAGTTCCTCTAGAATTACCTCTTTTTTCTTTTTTAAGTTTTTCATTTTCATCTAACAAGATTTGTTTTTCTTTTTCAGTGGACTGACATCTTTCTTTGATAACATCAAGTTGTTCATTCAAACACTCTTGTTCTTTTTTCATGTTTACAATTTCATCATTCAAAAGATATATTTGTTCAAACTCTTGAGAATTATGCAATATGTTGTTTATCTTCTTTTTCAGGGTTTTATTTTTAGATCTTAGTTCACACAACTTTTCAAAACAAAATAGCATATGCTTCCTCCCAATCATTAGTTGTAAAGTCTTCAAAAGAAGGACTTACCTCAGTACTTTCTTCATGTCTAGCCATGAGACATGTCACTTCTTCCTCATCAAATTCACTTTCTTCCTGCTCCTCTTCATACTCATCACTCCATGTGGCCAGCATTGCCCTTCTCTTCTTGAACATTTGATTCTTCAATTGTTTCTTTAAATCAGGACACTCTCCTCTCATGAGTCCTGGTTTCCTGCACTCATAACAAATAACATCAATCCTTTTTTTGGTTTCCAATTTTTTATTGAAATCATTTTTATTTGAAACATCCTTTTTTATGAAGGGTTTGAACTTACCTTTCCCTTTCTTTCTCAAGAACTTTTTGAATTGCCTTGTTAATAAGGCCAATTCTTCATCATCCTCTTCATCAGAAGAATCATCATTTTCATCAGATTGATCAGCAACAATTTTTGAGCTAGATGAGGCTTTTAAAGCAATAGGTTTCTTAGATGTAATCACATATGCATTTCTTTTCAGATTGATTTCATATGTCATAAGTGAACCTATTAACTCATCTAGTTGCATGGTTGACAGATTTTTTGAATCCTTAATTACTATGGCCTTTGTGTGCCAAGCTGATGGAATTGATTTAAGTACTTTTCTAACAAGATCACTATTAGAATAATCCTTTCCTAGACCTCTAAGACCATTTACCAAAAGCATGAATCTAACAAACATCTCAGAAATAGTCTCATCACTCTTCATTCTGAACATTTCATATTCTGAGACTAAGATACTTGCCTTGGTCTCTCTTACCTCAGAGGTTCCCTCATAGATAAGCTGGAGCTTGTCCCACATCTCCTTAGCAGATTTGCATGAAGATACTCTTGAGTACTCCTTGGGATGGATGGCACACTGCATCATGTTCATGGCACTCCAGCTGAGTGTGGACTTCTTGATCTGATCCTTTGTCCACAGACTTTCATCTCTAGGAAGTTCATCAAGTCCTTTGTTGACAATCTTCCTGTGCTCTTAGGAACACTTGCATCCTATTTTTCCAATAAGCATAATCAGATCCATCGAAAAAAGGAGGCCTAGTAACTGAATGACCCTCAGCAATAAACCCCTTGGTGTTTTCCATAGCAATAGACTCTTGATCGTTAGATCAAACACTTAAAGTGCAATGAGAACCCACTCAAATACCAAATGAAATGTTGTGAAAAAACTGCTATGAAGAAATCTAGAAGGGGGGGGGGGGGGTTGAATAGATTTCTCTGAATTTTAAAAATCACTTTGATTAGGATCTTAAACAGATTGAATTAAGAGTAAAATCTAAGGTTCGATGACAATTGTGAACAACTTAGACAAGTTAGATGGAGAAAAACTAACGAGCCTATCAAGCATCTAACGCAGGAGACAAACAAACCACAAGAACAAGGAGATTTAGGGTGGTTCGGATTACACAACAGTGTATCCTACATCCACCATCCACACACACACACACAATTGTGGCTTATCTTGTCAGTTCAGAAAAGTCACAAATCACCACACACACTCTGAGATGCAGAATTCTCAGATCTAACCACACACACATGAAATTGGGCACAAGGATTGCACCAATTTCACAAATCACACACAGTAGAGTAAGTTTAAGATGAGGAACCAGATTGAACAATTAAAACCCAGGTTGGAGATGACTGGTTCAAATCTCCCTGTTTCTGCTTCAAGAAGGGAGATCAACTCTTCTTCTCAAACTCCAGGAAGAAGACTCTGAGGATTGGAAATTCTCCTTGAAATGGATCATCCAAGATGCATGAGCCTTCAATTCCCTCAGATCTGGAAGCACTTCACCGGATGGAGCCTTCTTCTGAAATCGCCTGGAAAACTCTGGAGACTTGAAGAACAGATGGGTGCTTCGCCAAAAGCCAAGTGGATAAGGGGCATTTATAGTCCCATGGGTCCATAAAATATCTTGGGATCTGGAGGCACGAAAATTCCCACTCAAAAAGCCCCTACCAAAAACATTCACATGTCTCTGCATCTTGGATTTGGCAAAAAATTCGAAGTGTGTCGACACTACACACACATGTGTCGACACACCAAGCATCGGCCTCAAACTGAGCTTCTGGGACAGTGAGCTAGTGTCGAGACACAGGAGGACTGTGTCGACACCACTGGTTGTTTCCCTCAGAACATGTTTCTGGGACAATATGCTAGTGTCGACACACAGGTGGGCTGTGTCGACACCACTGGGCTTGTTTGATCTTTTCTTTGATCTACACATGGAAGAAACATTGTGAGATATAAATGAAATATGATAAACATGATTTCCATATATTTGTGAATCATATTTAGGCATCATCAAAATAAGAGATCCAACAAGATGTACACTCTTTCAGAAATTTTCAGGAAGGCCCATGTCTTGTTCTTCAGCCTTGCTTCATCCTTTTATGGAACAGCTTGAACAGATCCATTGAAGAGATCCATTGGAACTCTTCTAGCCATTGCTTATCTTCTTCTTCATTTACTTTCTTCTTCTTCTGTCTAATAGACACGATGTAGAGGGAAGTCTAGATATCTATAGGCATAGAAGATAGAGTTAGACTAAAAAGGTCTTCTGAAAGAAGGCCCATACCTTGCCTTATTTCCATGTTTTCTACTGACATCCGAATATGTTAGGTACGACCCTTTTTGTCTAGGAGGAATGAAGGAGTCCTTATTTTCTGTTGACGACATCTTTCCTACCTTGAAAGATAGACAGCAAAAAGATCTTCAGTCGGACAGAGAAATAATAAGATAATATGTGAAGTACATATGAATTTTTTAGTTGCCACCACAAACATTTTGAAACGTTTGAAATATAGAGGCAAACGATATTTAAGTATAGAATGTTTGACTGTAAAGAAGTTGGAGTATGTATCACACTTCAACTTTCCAGGAGTTGGAGTTGGTCAACTTCAACTCTTCAGAAGTCGAAGTTGGAGTATGCACACTTCAACTTTCAAGGAGTCGGAGTTGGTCAACTTCAACTTTCCAAGAGTCGGAGTTTGAACCACTTCAACTTTCCAAGGGTCGAAGTTGGACCACTTCGACTTTCCAAGAGTTGGAGTTGAACCACTTCGACTTTCCAAGAGTTGGAGTTAGTATGATATATATATATATATATATATTAGTTGTGGACATCGAAATTTTTTGAGCAAACAGAAGAACATATGTGTTGTCCAAATATAGTGTTTATAAAATACATTCTTCTGTGATACTATTATAGTGCATTTGAAGATTATATATGTAGATGGTTATGCATACGTTAATTAAGCAATTATATTGACCAAAACATGAGATATGACAAAGTTAAACTTTATTGTGATTGTCACGTCTCGAGAATTACGCAGCGAATATTAATAATAATTTGGAAATAATTCAAGACGATAACCCGAGACGTGAACAGTCGGCAAATAAGCCTCTAGCTAGCACGCACTAAATGTATAACAACATACATCATCATAGGGCCCAAATATTGAACTCAACTAATCTTTTATTCAAAACTCAACTTATTGTATTCAAAATGGAACTATTACAACTCTTAGACTATGGGATAACAGGACTAGACTCAATAAAAAGGAAAAGTACATAATACTCTCACTTCCTACTACATGTTCTAACTCTCAAAGCAAATTACTATAACTAGACTCATAGTTGGAACGCTCTTCACTCGGACACATTCCCATCCTCGACTTGCTCTTCCTCTTGAACTTCATAGTCACCTAGATTGGGTAAAAGTAGGGGATGAGCAAACTAGCCCAGTAGGATTTATATCTCAATGTGCGGGCAATGATATAAGTGATTAGCAATTTAGAACTAGGTAAGCACGATGATTGTCATGATATGCATGTACGAAGAAACTCGTTAAAACATGATACATGAAACAAGCTAGAGAGAGTGATTATGATAGAAAAAGATTTGTGAACAAGATGACAAGATAGAACTAGCAATAGATCACTTTGTACAATCACGCAAGATTTCAATTTATGTCAAGAACGCAAGATATCACTAATTGCATTAAATGTAGGATGGCCATATCACGCAAGCAAGCAAGAAAGAATGTACGAGCACGATAATGTAACACTAATCAGGCACGTAGACACTAATGTACACCAAGAAAAGATCCATCAAGAATGTACACCAGGACACGTGTATGTGGTTATTGTATCTATCATTAAACAAGCAAGCAAGACTCCCAACGCAGATGTAACGCCAGTAATCATTATACCCCATGGTTAACAGTATATTTATGACTCTCCATCATTGGGGCTAGACTGGAGCCCTTGGACACTCGCCGTGCCCGGTCAGCATCTCATGTAAATTTTAAATGTAGATACCCACAGTCATTAATAATGGCCAGTGAGAGTTTCAAAATGTAGCATGTGTAACGTCATGTTCATGATGATGATGGGAACAAGTAATAAGTAATTGAACATGATTTCATGATAACAATGGTCAAGAGATAAATTCGACAACATAACGGTATGATTTATACTTTAGTTTAATCTTTACATTAATGGCTTTAGTCTAGATTGTAAATCACACTCACAAGAACAAGATGAGAAAAGAAGTGCACGGTATCTCCAGGGAACTTCAATGGTACAACCAACTCGTCGGCCATATGGGAATCCATGGTCAGAGGAGATTTACGGAGGCCTTAGAGAAAAGGTCACTAGTCTACCAATTCGGAATGACCGGTAGAGAGCTTCCAAATTCCCAAGAAAGGGCTGCCTAACAGTGCAAGTGTGTAGTGATGTACGCATATCAATCCACAACCATCGGTTTTAAACTTGCGGATTGAACAATGCATTTAACTACACATGGGTTTGCAAGATTTTAAGAATAATAATTATCATTTAAAACATGGTAGAATAATGGAAAGATTGAATCACAAGTTGCATGAATGGATCATAACATTTAAAGAGCAATTAGAATAACCTTCATGTAATTAAAACTTTTAAATGGGTTAACCACTTTTAAGCCATTAAATAACCATCATGCAATGATCAGACCTAAGACATGTGAATTACATGCTAAAAAATCATATTTAAACAGACCTCAGGTACAACGGTTAGATTTGCAAGAAAATAAGTGGGGTTTCATGAAAAATCCCGAGGTCATGACGGACCCTTGTAAGGGTCGCGACAGGGTCAGATCAGATCGCGACAGTGCCTTGTAAGGATCGCGACAGGCTTGTCTGATCAGGCAGGCAGATCGCGACGGGTGCTTATGAAGAAGGCGACATGGCTGTCAGACCTGGAGGTCAGGTCGCGACGGCGGTCCGGTCGCGATCAGATCACGATGGAATTCTTGTCGCGATTTGCCTGAGAACACGGCCTATCGAGCCGTCACGTTCTCAGGTCCTTGGCCTGCGTCTACCAGAGAAAGGACAATGCTTTGGATTGCAGACCAGACTTTCCTTGTTTTGACACAGGGTTGTTCTAAAATTAAGAATAACTTATACAGTGCATGAAAAATCACGAAACCACTTTTAAACTAACCTAGACATGCAAGGGTGCTTCCGGTAAATCGGAATTAGAAAACAATGATGGTTTCGACAGGCTTTAATCAAGTCAAACATAAACGTAAAGCCAGGTGCAACCTGAAAACGTAGTATCATGCAGTGACTCTCTTACCACGCTTATAACTCTCTACCTATTGTCCTTTAGACAAAACATTCAACACAAGACATGACGAGGACAACTGTTAGAAAATTTTCATGTTGTGGGTTTGTTCTAATTCGTTCTTGAATCACATGCAACATATAAATAATGGGAAAAGCCCTAACAGTGCGCGACTTTGGAAAAACACTTATAATTCAAAATCTACTCATTGAAATTCGATGAAACCAGTGGGAAACGAAAGTTAACTTGATGCTCTACACATTGGTATAGGATATGTTAAGGTTTGGCCTGAGAAAACCTACCTTCTGGGTTGAAGAAGTCCCATTTGTCTAGAAAACCAGTGTTCAGAGCACTTGGAGGAAAACGCTTAATGCTCCACGTATACTACATGGAATTTAGGCATTCCACTTGGGTTAGGACGTAGAGTTGACCCTCTTTCCAGGGGTATAAGCCTTGCAAGGTTTGGTTTAGGTTTGGCCTACCTTTGATCGGCTTCAAGTGGACAGTTTGTGCAGGTCGCAGCAGACGAACGGGCGAAGAAGATGTCCTTCTTGTGGTCGATCAACAGCTCTCCAGCCCCCAAGAGCTCCTCCACAAGACCCCAGCAAGTTGTAAACTCGTCCCTAGGGTTTGGGTGAAGAGTATTTAAGCAACCAAGGTATTTAGGAGTCCTATTGTAACTAGGAAAGAAGGGTTGCGGGATTGGCTTGTGTCTTTCCAAAATTTGAAGATCTCTCCCTCCATTAGAGAGTTTTGGCCATCAAGCAACCTCTATGGGTGGGTAGGCACGAATTTGGGTTGCCAAGAGTGCAAGATCTCTTCCCAATTCAACTTTAATTGCCTCTTTTTAATTTCAGCTAATTTAAGGTACGAATTTCCATACATTTTCTAGCTTCATTTGATTTTTGGGTCATATGTGGTCCATTGGCCCAATTATATATTGGGTCATTAATATATAATGTTGGGAGTCTCTCCAACACTTTTATTAAATTTTTGGTTGCGTCGTATTTTCGTGTTAACGGTTTTCCGACTTGTTTCCTAATTTGGATAATCAGTCACAATAACTCTTAAACCTAGTCCAAATGATTTTTATTGACCCCAATTTCTTGATGGGTCATTAGAGAATATTATTTGAAGTCCGTATGTGATTTTTATTTAATTTTCTGACTCATCCAAGTACACGTGATAATGATTTTTCGACTTATTCATGAATTACGATAATAAGTCGCGAAACACTTTAAAATTGGCTAATCCGATTTTTTTTGGCACAAATTTCTTTGTGTAACATTTAGGAATAATGTGTGGGGTTGATTTATAATTTTTACGGATTTTTCCGATGTGTCTTAGCACATACGATAATGATTCGTATGTTTTAAATACTTTGATATTATGGAAATTATTTATTTCTATTTATTTGAATTTTTATATAGTTAAAATTTCTGGGGTGCTACAGTGATAATGCAAGAATATATTGTATTCATGGAAGAAAGATGATATGAAATATATTGATGATATTATTAAGTTAAACATGGGTTTTGTTATCACCAAAAGAAAGGATAAAATATAAGAGTGGTTCAACAATCTCCCCATTTTTGGTGATTGCAAAACTCATGTGAATTTTCTGACATAAACTTAAAGTCTAGCATTTAAACAGAAAATTCATGAATAAAATACTCTCCCCTTTTTTTGTCAATACCTAAAAAGGATGGATCTTACCATTTGCATATTTCCTCTTGTAAAGACTTCTTACCAATACTACCTGTGAGTTTGAAGGAGAGGGATTCAACAATACTTGTCATGAATTTACATCTCCCCTTATTACTTGCTCCCCCTTAGAGTATGGCTCCCCCTTAATATGAGGCTCCTCCTTGATGTGAGGCTCCTCCTTAGAGTGAGGCTTGATGAGTCTTCACTTGTCTGTCGACAGTTGTTTCATGGTGTGTTGACCTGATCTTCTATGTGTGTCGACCTGTTGTTTGATCTTGTTGTTTCTTGACATATCCACTTGTTGTTTGTTAAGTCTTCAAGACTTTTACCTACATTGATCTTATAAAAAGAGACTTGCAAAACCTTATTAGTAGTATTATAAATCAAATACAAATATGTGACTACTCTTTCTTCATATTTGAGTTGGAAGAAGAGCTGGCAGTCACCAATGCCTTGAGCATCCTTTGTTCCTGATGCTCCAAGGCTATCCTGCAAATAAACTACTCAGAAGTAGGTACCCAAATCTTTTTGGGTCCTTGATGGTTATATGCATAAAAATATCCTTTCGGAATCCATACTAAGTGCCTAGTTGTGCATATGTTTACTGTGTGGCCTAATTTATTGCAATGAGAACAACAATGAATATAATTTATTTTGCAGGCCTTATTGTCTTTGTGATGTTTGTTTAAAACATGATTTTTAGAAACCTTTTTCTTTTGAGAGCATTTGTTCATTACAGGGCCCTTTTTCTGAGGCATCTTGGTTTCTTTCACAAATTTTGGCAATGGATAATTTTCTGGATACTTGGTTTGTTTTCCTTTTTCAGGAGATTCGTATCCAAGACCTTGTTTATTATTGTCAGATTTTGAGCCTTTTAAGCATAGAGCTAGAGATGTTTTACCTTTTGTTATTCTTCTAACTAATTCTTTTAAATAAAGATTTTCTTCGGTTACAGTTTTCAAATTTTCTTCTAACTCTAATTTTTCATTGTTCTTGCTCTTTAAATCTTCATTCAAAAGATAATTATTATTTTTACTTTCCTTTAATTGTGTTTCCAATTGTTCCATTTCTAATTTAAGATTAGAATCCGTGTTTTCTAAGCAAGTAAGGTTATTTTTCAGATTCTTTAATTCTTTTACAACACATTATGCTTTTCATCAAGTTCATTAAAGACATCTTCTAAATCTTCAGACTCCGACCCTGAATCAGTGCATGAATTAAAAGATGGGTCAGAATGTACATCATCTAGTCCTGCCATGAGGGCTAGACTTACCTGCTCTTTTTATGAATCTGAGCTTGATGAATCTAAAGTGGAGACTTCTTCATTGTCCCAAGCAGCTGCCATGGCTTTTCTTTTGGATTTCTTGTGCTTCTTCTAGGATTTTTCTAGCTTACCAGTCTTCTTGAGTCTTGAACAATCTGGTCTCAGATGTCCAGGTTTTTTTGCATTCATAGCAGACTAGTTCTTTCTTCTTTTTCTCCTTCTTTTGGATCCTTCTTGATCTACTCTTCTCTTCTTAAGAATTTTCTGAAGCTTGGATAGTACATCATCTACATCACTATCTTCAGAGCCTGCATTTTTTGAACTAGAAGAGAAGATGTGGAAAGAGCAGCTATAACTTTGAAAGCATTAGTAAATTTCTTTTTGGATGAGCTTTCAGATAGTCGCTCCATGTTGATCTCATGTGCCATCAATGATCCTGTAAGCTTTTCTAATGACATAGTTATAAGATCATTAGCTTCTTCAATGACTGTGACTTTTGGAGTCCATTGGTTTGGTAGGGATCTGAGAATTTTTCTTACCATATCTCCAGTGTTGTATATCTTTCCTAGCCCTGCAAGACCATTAGTTATATCAGTAAACCTGTTATACATTTAGGTAATGGTCTCACCTGTAAGCATTTGGAATTTCTCATATTGTGTGACCAAGATGTCAATCCTGGTTTCTTTGACTTTGTCAGTCCCTTCGTATGTGAGCTTCAACTTGTCCCACATTTCTTTTGCTGATTTGCATGTTGAGATCCTATTGAATTTGCTCCTTGTCAGGGCACAACAAATGAGATTCTTGGCTTTACTATTATGTGAGAGAAATTTTCTGTCATTGTCTATCCACTCCTCTCTTGGGTTGAGAACTATCAGATTTCCTTCTTCAATGATAGTCCATAGTTGATAGTCATAGCCCTGGAGGAAGAACTCCATCCTTGTTTTCCAGTAGTTGTAATCTTCACCATCGAACAAAGGTGGTCAATAGACAGATTGGCCTTCAGAAAATCCTTGAGCTGCCATTTGATCTTTGCTCTTTAGATCGTGAGATCTACTTGCTTGAAGAGACTTGGCTCTGATATCACTTGATGGCCCGCAGATGATATGGCAGCAAGCTTTATAGAGGGGGATGAATAGAAAAGCTGCAGAAATACTGAAACTAAAACATAAAAATCACCACTTGAAAACT
Organism: Colocasia esculenta; assembly: GCA_014218235.1. Lineage (NCBI taxonomy): Eukaryota > Viridiplantae > Streptophyta > Magnoliopsida > Alismatales > Araceae > Colocasia > Colocasia esculenta. The sequence goes on along the minus strand of CM024755.1, from coordinate 117,251,664 downwards.
TCAGTTAGTGAATGTAGTTGTGTGCAGAGATAGAGTAGCAGTGCGGAAGCAAATTTAAACAATCACATAAGAATACAAAAATTTTATCCTGGTTTGGTACTTCTCAAATGGAAGACCTATGTCCAGTTCCCAAGCAAATCTTGGGATTTCATTTACCAGGGTACAATCCCCCTAAGGATATACAAACCTCCAGCTCCACGCTGGTCCTCTTCCTTTCCGAGTAGGAAGAAAACTCACTTCTGTTATAGGTCAAGAAGCCACCCTCCTAGAACAAACCCCAGTGCAGTTCTGCTCTAGCTTGGTTCTGCTGACACCAACCCCAGCTAGGTTCTTCCCTTAACCCAAAGAGAACACTGTGTACAGTCCCACAGCTAGACAGAAACCACCAGCACCCCGCTGGCCTTCTCTTCACACAGGAAGAGGAACACTGTATGCAGTCCTATAGCTGGACCAAGTATTTCTTAGAAAAAGAAAGAACGAACTGAGAGCTATACAAGATGAACACTAAGAAACTTAAACTCTCAGCCATAGACCCTCCCCCAGATTTACAAAGATGCACAGAGAGAGTGAAGAGAGAAAAGAAGCTTGAATGCTTGAAGACTTCAGATGGCTGCGTACACATTTCTTCTTGGGCTCAAGCTCTTTCTCTCTTGCTTTGAGTGTGTATGGCATTGAGGATTCTCACTAGATGTACACTCTTTCAGAAATTTTCAAGAAGGCTCATGTCTTGTTCTTCAGCCATGCTTCATCCTTTTATGGAGCAGCTTGAACAGATTCGTTGGAACTCTTCTAGCGTTGCTCATCTTCTTCTTCTTCTATCTAACAGACACTTGGTGTAGAGGGAAGTCTAGATATTTGTAGGCACGGAAGATAGAGTTAGACTAAAAATGTCTTTTGACAGAAGGCCCATACCTTGCCTTACTTCCATGTTTTCTACTAACATCCAGACATGTTAGGTACGACCCTTTTTGTCTAGTAGGAAGGAAGGAGTCCTTATTTTCTACTGACAACATCTCACCTACCTTGAAGGATAGACAACAAAAAGATCTTTAGTCAGACAGAGAAATAATAAGATAATATGTGAAGTACATATGAATTTTTTTGTTACCACCACAAACATTTTTAAACGTTTGAAATATAGAGGCAATCGATGTTTAAGTATAGAAACTTCGACTGTAAAGAAGTTGGAGTATGTATCACACTTCAACTTTCCAAGAGTTGGAGTTGGTCAACTTCAATTATTTAGAAGTCTAAGTTGGAGTATGCACACTTCAACTTTCAAGGAGTCGTAGTTGGTCAACTTTGACTTTCCAAGAGTTGGAGTTGAACCACTTTGACTTTCCAAGAGTTGGACTTAGAAAATTTTTGAGCAAACAGAAGAACATATGTGCTGTCCAAATATAGTATTTATAAAATACATTCTTCTGTGATACTATTATAGTGCAATTGAAGATTATATATGCAGATCATTATGCACACATTAATTAAGCAATTGTATTAACCAAAACATGAGATATGACAAAGTTAAACTTTAGTGTGATAATGCAAGAATATATTGTATTCATGGAAGAAACATGATATGAAATATATTGATGATATTATTAAGTTAAGCATGGGTTTTGTTATTACCAAAATAAAGGATAAAATATAGGAGTGGTTCAACAAAGTGGTTAAGAAAATATTCTAAATCAATAAAGGTATATCAGAGAGGAGTGAGTAGATGCACTCGAAATTTTCAACAAACAGTACAAATATATAGTAAATGACCACCTAAATGCGATCAAACATTCACAGACTGTCCAAAACGAGACAATTCAAGACTTTGAGTTAGATATACACGTTCTCATCATTCAAAATGAGAACGTGCACATCAATCCTAAAGTCTTGAACGGAAAGGTTTATTGACACAGGCTTAATATGCTCTCGTGAAGTGTGTGTAGTGTTAAATTACTATACATGCATAGATCAAATTTAAATGTCAAATAAATATGAAATAAAAATGAAAAAAAAATCAAACATGTGAACAATTAAAAGTAAACAATTACATTAAAATAAGAAATGCAATACTAATCATTAAATTGAAAGTAAACAATTAAAAGAAAACTACACGAATAGCATTTTATTGAATTAAGTTCAAATCAAGAATCTAAATCTAGAAGGAAGAGTTTGTACTCAAATTATTTTCCTAAATTGTGATGTATAGCTCATTGGTGTTTCTATTTGGCTTCTTTACAAATGCCAATCCCATAGCTAATAAGTGGTGTGGGGGTTGTGTTCTCTTCCTATATGCCATTAATTCACTCATATTGATGGTTGTACATTTCAATTGCCATTGCAGAAATTTTTGGGCTACTCAAGAAAAAGAGATCCATATAGTGGGTTCTTGCCCACAGTACTCCATCTAGAGAACCTCAATAGCAAACAAGGAAATTTTAGCAACAAATGGCAAGGAATTTTCCATTGGTAAGTTGATAAAGTTTTGTGAAAAAAAAAGTGACTTGTAAAGGACCTTCAGATGTTCCCTTCAACTTGTGGAATTGGAAGACTCATCTTCATGAAGTTAAAGAGATCTTATGTACTTCTTGTTCATGTATAAATTTTGCCCATTAGTGATGGTTTTCTAAACTTGAAGTGGAACAAATTTTAGAACACACTAGGTTGGGCAATACTGGTACAGGAGAATGAGCGTAGTATTTTGATCACTAGATAGGGTTGCATATTTAAGTCTTATGCATACGTCTAATCTGAACATCTATGCATAACTTAATTTAAAGAGCATCAATTTTAAAGAACATCTAAATAAAGAACTCTAGCCTAAATAACACCAAATTAAGGCACATATGCAAACTACAAATTGATACACGATAAAACTAAATTTATTTGGATCTACCTAATAGCTTGTATCTTGTGTTTGATTGGGAGCATTCTTTTATTGTACACAAAATAGACATCTAATTATTTTGTGGTTTGCCTTCTCATGTCCACATCATGCATGGGATATGCATTTATTTTTTCTTTCTCATCCATTTTTCCTTTTCCCTTTCTTTTTTCATCTCTTTTCACACTTTCTCAACGTTGAAACATGGAAGCAAAAATCTGATGTTGACAGACTTGAAACATGGCCACCTGTTGGGTATGAGACTTGTGCACTAACACAAGGTGGCAAATGACTGACTGAGCAGGCGAATCATCTTGGTTCTTTTCTTCATTGACCTTGTTGGATTCAACTTTGACTTGTAAATGAGGTTCAACCTTATTGGTTGAGCATGTTTAATTTCTCTTAATTTCAAATCATTTTGTCATTCCCATTTTTTATTAGTACTTATTTTTTTATTTATTATTATTTTATTTGTTTATTCATTTTCATCATTTCAAATTTAAAAATCATTTGGTTCTTGATTTAACATCTCCCCCTCCCTTTTTTGAATTATGTTCATTTATGTAGTCCTTTTGGTTGGCCATCATTATTGTGTGGTTTTGAAACTTTATTTGAATTGATTACAAGAGGAAGTCAGTTAGTGTATATTATATATTTATTATTATTAGACACATTTTTTTCATTTTAGACACCCTTATGATTATTTCTTCTTCATTTTTTTATTTTATGTTTGTTAATATTAGTTTGTTTATTATATTAGCTTGTTTATTTGTTATGTTTATTATTAATATAAATATATTTTAATTAGCCACTTTTAGTACCATAATTGTTATTTACAATTCCATTTCATGGTTGGATGATCTCATATTATTATCATATGCCAATTTTGCCTTAGTCATCAATCATGCTCTGAGTGTCCCAAAAAATAAATAAACAACTAAATACTAATCTAGATAATGTTCGTTGGGCTTTCTAGGCCTTTGGCTGCGTCTAGGCCCACGACCACCATCATTCTTTCTTTCTTTCTTTGTCTTTTTTTTTTAAAATAAGAAGGGAACGTTTCCACAAAATGAGATATCGCCTCAGACAAATATGAACCCACATTAATGTGACTTTAATAGACTACACTAGCTCTATGTTTGGAGCTCCTCCGCCACTATGCATATGTGCAAAATAATATTTGTCAGTATGGTCTAATTTAAAAGCTCCAGTGGCAGCAGACACGAAAGCATAATTAAATGTCGATGCTCGTCTGCACTAAAATTTCAATAAGACAATTTTCACTAGCATTCATCCATAAACATCACATTTAAGAAAGCATACAAACATCTGGAATTAACAAGACCACATCACCAAATTAAATCTCTCCTCTGCCTCTTCAAAAAAACACATATGGCGCATGGGTATGAATGTACATACATTACTAGCTAGATGTCTAGCAGCAAAATGATAAAGAAAAATCGCAGCTTTCCTAGGTAGCTATCACCATTGCCTTGCACCCACGGCAACCCCTCCCCCCCCCCCCCAAACCAGCACACTCCCCAGCATCCCGCTTGCAACCACCCCCAACAACCGACCCCCACTGCCACCACCCACCACTACTGCCCGCCCAACCCTAGCCCCCCCCCCCCCCACCCTGCCACCAAGCACCCCCCCCCCCAACAACCGACGCCTGCCCAACCCACCATGCATCAAATCCATAGAGAGAGAGAGATAGAGGATAAGTACCTGTGGCTATCAAACATCACGGAGGCAAAAATGGCAGTGGTGGGGTCTGACGGCGGCGACAATGGAGGCAACAACGACGATCTCCCACGACGGTCCACTGTGGTGAACGAGAGAGAGAGAGAGAAAGAGTGCACAGAAGAAGACAGAGGCAAAAATGGCAGCTGTAGGGTCTGACATCGGCGACAATGGAAGGAACGACGGTAGTCTCCCACGGCGGTGCAGGGCGGTGAACAAGAGACAGAAAGAGAGCGCACAGAACAAGACATCAGAGAAGAAGGGGTAAGGATAAATGTGACCGAATAGTGACCGAAGTTAGTCGGTCACAAAATTTTACTACTTTTCCGGGAAACCATAAAAATCTACGACCGAATTATAATCGTTCACCAATCGATCATAGATCTATGACCGACTAGTGACCGAATTTAGTCGATCACAAAATGTTTTCTCGCTTACCGTTAAAGTAGAAAAATATGTGACCGATTTCTTTCAGTCTCTAATTGGTCACAGATTTGTGACTGATTAGTGATTGATTACTATTCAATCACTATATTATGTATTTAGAGACCAAATATATGCAGTCGCTAATTAGTCACAGAACTGTGACCGATTAGTGATCGAAATTTTTGGTCTCAATTTCGATCGCTAAATCTGAAATTTCTTGTAGTGGTTAGCACGCTCACACCTATTTTCCTAAACGTTTTCAAGAAGTGATGATGAGTTTATGGATACTGAAGGGGAAGAGCAAGAGTGAAGAGCACCTAGACATCATGCAGTCGTGGCATAGAACTCCTAGTGTATGATAGAGTCTGTAGTAAGTTATTGTCTTTAAGTCTATCATGTACTTGAATAATGGGTCCTATGGTTTGCTCTGAAGTTTTATGGATATAATAAAGAGTTGCTATTTGAATTAGTATTGGCTTATGGTTTTGTGTTGTAATCTCCTCCTATTTTTGTTTGTTCTATTTATGATCCAAATACAACTGCACATTTTGATATTCCGCATCTGGGCGTGATAGTTGGTCTACTACGACACCTTCATGCAAGGGCTCATACAGGCAATGCAGACTCAAGTGCAAATGTAGGTAGCTCATCAAGCACATTCTTAGGCATCGGCTCAATAGGACCATGGTGTTGGAGGTGTGATGGTCATGAAGAGGTTTAAGTGGATGGCTCCGCATTCTTTTAAGGGGGAGACCAGTCGTTGGTTACGGAGAGTTGGTTGAGGGAGATCGAGAAGATATTTCAAGCTATCAGAAGCGCAGAGGACAACAAGGTCAACTTGGTGACGTACATACTTTAGGAGCGAGCAGACATGTGGTGGTCTTCTATTCTATGCACGTAGTTTGAGAACTTGGTGACTTGGGGAGAGTTCACGAGGTTGTTCTAGGATAAGTTTGTCCCCAAGCACATTCATGATAAGCTGGAGCAGAAGTTCTTGACGTTGACTCAGGGTTCCATCTCAATTTTTTAGTACAAGGCCAGGTTCCTAGAGTTGTTCAAGTATGCACTGCACATATGCTAACAAGAGGCGGACGGTTAAGAAGTTGATGATGGGGCTCAGACGATCGTTGAGGGCTAGACTTGTAGTGTTTGACCGCAGAACCATGGATGCAACTCTTAGAGCGGCATACAGGAAGGAGAGTGCAATGACCCACTTCCACCCGGTACGGTTATACCAACCCACGTCGAATGAGAGCAAGCAGCTACAGGGGAGAATACCCCAACAAGTAACAAATGAGCTGAGATATACACAAATAGAGTCGAATAAATGCAACGGAATTTAAATGAATCTTATTCCATCAACTTTTAAATCCACATACCACAGTCTGTATAGTCCAACAAGAGATAACATAAGTGCAAAATGTTCCAAATACATAGCCGACTCCAAGTACATTTGAACAAAATCCAAATTTCAATTGTAGCATTACATACTTATGAAATATAAACTACAACTCTTCAATCCCTTGGTCCAACTCCACTTCAAATCTTGCTAGCTCCTCAGCTACTAGTTTCCTGAAATGTTTAGCAAGAGTGAGTCTACGCAATAGACTCAGCAAGTAACTTAAGATTCAATGCATACATGCTTTTTACCAATTAACACAATAAAATTTCAGCAGTTAAATCATACATGATCATGCTATAACCTAAACAAATTCCATTAAACAATTATCTAAACAAATGTAAAACTAGAATCTAAACAAGATCACTAACATCATGGTGTCATTAACATGAGTAAAATACACATTCACACGTTTTCATGCTTTATCCAAGTCATTGTAAAGTTGCACAACTAAACCATGGAAACATGTACAAGATAGGTGGCACTCCTAGCATGATTTCTAACTCACTTGGCATGCAATCATAACAATTTACTTCACATTTAGCTTGCTGATTTTATACAAATTTTATCACATTCATATTGCCTTTACATAAGGATCACTTTTAACTATACAACATAATACTAAACACATGTGTATCCAATCATTCAAATTCCATGAATATGAAAGCATATACTTACATTTTGGTACTAATGGTAACATCACTTTTAGCAATTGACAATTTATACATAAACACATACACACACACATTTGTACACATCAATAAACAATTTATCAATTAACACTATTGTCATTTACACTTATGTTATTTTTCTCATTACACACAACCATATGATAAACCTTGGCGTTCACATACACTCACTTTTGGTTTTATCACACAATACTTACACACATTTCCCATTATTTCCTCTTTCACATTCACACACTTCTTATCATTTCACTTTTGCACATAACATGTGCCACATTTACACATATCTTGCACATACCTTGTGCTATGAACACATATCACTTTTCACATCACACTTATACTTATTTTCACTTAATGCCAAGACACAGCCCAAACCACCATTAGACGATCACATAACACACAAATTCACATTCACTTACTTAATCACCGGCATAGTGATAAGTCTTAGTTCCTGCAGAAACCGGGGAAAGCCCTTCCCACCATTACTAGTGGAACTTGTCCACCTCCAGGATTTTACAAGACCCTTTGCCAAGGTATACACTTTATCAAGACCCTTCTCTAGGGTATCACATGTCACATTGAGCTTTCCCATAGGGGCATTACTACGGTATAGCTCCAAGCATCTAGGGTGGCAGTGTTTTATGGGCATGTTTGTTTATCTTATCACATTAACCATTTTACACACCTACACCACTTGTTCTCTCACGTCCCATGTACACACTCATACATAATTCATACACACATAAGTCCTCATTTACTGATTTTAGCCTCACTGTTGCAACTACCAAATAATCATAATACAGATATAATCATACTGAAATTTACTGAATCACATCAAGTCACAATTAACATGCTCACATAGTCATTTTTCACATTAAAATCCATAACAATACTTACTGTCATCAAAATAACATGAGATTTTAACCACAGAAAATTTTAAGGTTTATAATCGCACATACAATTTTTCAAATTTTTCTGAATCATATTACAATTACAGAAATTAAAACATTCAGTTTCATACTATTCATAATTCACTTTAACATGGAACATAACACGAACATCAGATTTAACCATTCACAACCTTGATTCTAACATAATCATCATCACAGAAATTTTCCCTTGATTTATTGCACAGCACACAATTTAATGTAAATTTCACAATTTCTATGCATGTCTTTCATTTTCAAAATAGAAATTCCAGTAAATCCCACAGTCATGGAAAAATTCTCAAAATTCCAGGGCATGGACTGATACATATGCACATGGTATAGAAAAATCTATGGCATTTAATTCCTCAGGAATTAGGTAGACAATAGATGAACATGCATAATCCATCTTTTCCCAACATGTATTTCAATAATCTAAAAATTCATGCCATCCACAGAAAAATGCAGAAATTTCCACACACATCACATTATCTATTTTACATAGCATGTAAAATTTACACTATATCCTCATTGCGAAAACATATCGAAAATAATCATCTACCAGGAAGAACAGCTCACTGTTCTATCCTGAAGAACTTGGCGGCAGCCTCTGGCCGTTCAAGGGTTTGGACGGCACGATCGCTGGACGCCGATGGGAGATCTTGGCGTCAATGGTATTGACGCCAAGTTCCTGTCTGTGCTAGGGCACAGACCGAACTCCAATTACAGAGTGAAAGGGAGGGTCCAGGACACGATTTAAAATCCACAAAATTTGCTGGGACCTAGGACACATGTATGGGATTGAGATCTATGGGTTACTTGCCTCTCAATTAAATCTACAAGATCGGAATAAGCTGATGAAGCCCTCCTTGGACAGCCCCAAGAAGCCTCCAGAAATCCTTTGCTCCGGGTTCTAGGGGGTTGCAGGCTGCAGTCCAACGCCAGGGAAGCCTTCTCCTACGTATGGCCTTCCTCCTTGTCGTAGAAGATCACCAGAAAATGCCTCCAGTCGCAGGATCCAAGCCCTCCAAGGTCAGTCCTTCCTCTCTCTCTCAGTTAGGGTTTCCTTTCTAGTAAAGAGCCAAGAGAGCTCTAGGTTGCAAAAGGGATGTGTTTTATAGACTAGGGGACAAGAGGGGCTCGTGCAGGGGTTGAAGGGATAGGTAAGAGCCGTTGGGAAGACATTTCCCCAATCAGAAGCCTGGCCCAATGAGTGCTCTCTGCGCTCTGTTGCGCACAGAAAATTAGGGATATTGACGTCCACATCCATGGACGGCTACATTAGGGTTGGCGTCAGTCGATATGGATGCTGACATATCATGGGCATCCATCCATATTGACGCCAAGACACTCTTCTGCCAGAACTTAAAATCATGCAGAACCATGCTTAATCCACACATATATGCACATGAAACCTATGTAGTATAGTGTATACACCACTACACCATGTAAACATCCAATATTTACTACTAATCCTACACATACATACATAGGTACATCAAGATAATAACACGTACATGAATATCTTCATACGCATACATGTATATATACACACAACATGACTCAACACACAAAGAACTGTGTTTACACTACGTATATACATATAATGTATAAGGTATAATATGTATATTACTACACCGTGCAATCCATAACATTTATACCTGGGCATACACATGCATACATAAGTACACTAAGATAAGATGTACGTAGATATCTACCTATGCGTACATGAGGTTTTACATAAGCGTGAATCAATCACGCGGCAAAATAAAATGACAAGAATTGTGAGGCTTCACAATCATTAGGAGGCAATTATGAATTAAGTTAGCCAGGAATAATCTATTCAATAAAGTAGTTCTTGCTTGCACTCCATACGTACATGCAATGTACGAAGTACAACGTACACATTAACTACACCATGCAAATGAACAACGTTTACAACTAAATATACTCATGCATACCTAAGTATACCAAGGTGTTACATATGTAAATTTAGGTACACAATTATCACATGCATAAGATAACATACATGCGTACATACACATATGCACTTCATATATTCGTACACAATATCCATGAAAGGGGTAATATAAGGTACACTTCAATATTTAGATGGTACTTGCATAATATTTGAATAGATACCTTATACACAAAATTGGCCAATTACTCATATTCACGATAATAATATACATCCACGCATATACACATGCAAAATTTATATCTATCATATGCACCATTTTCATGCACGCCATTTATGCAAGAACAAGTAAACATCATATACATAAAATAGAAGCGGGAAAAAGAAATTCAGGGCCTTACACCCTCTCCCCCTTAAAGAGATCTTCGTCCTCGAAGATCGGATCACGTACCCTTGGTGACATCTCGCTGCCGCTTCTAGTCCACTTAGACCGGTGCCTAAATTCCTACCGGTGGCTTCCTTACTACTTGAACATCTCGGGGAACAAACCTCTTCTTCTGATTCGGACAGTCTTTAATCCGATGGTTCTTGCTACCACACTTGAGACATCTTCCTAACCTCGTACAACATACGTCTCCGCCGTGGCGCTTGCCACAATGCACACATACGGGCTTCTCGTTGCCGGCCGAAACTACTGGCTGAAAGGTTGATTCTATTGGTATCATAATTGGTTGCTGTCTTTTCATGAGCTTCTTCATCTTCCTCTTTTGCCGCTGAAATGGTTCTGGCAACATTTCTAGTCTTGCTCTCCTCTCTGCCAAGTACAACTCCATTTCACTCTCTTGTTTGCACGCTGCGCTAAGAGCTACATCCATAGTTCTAAGGTCAAACGCCGCCAGTCTGGCCCTCATTGACAGTCTAAGCCCCATTACAAACTTCCTTACCTTGCGCCTCTCATCAACAACTATGTGTGGTGCATATCTAGACAACTCCGCAAATCTAGCCTCATACTCCAAAACTGTCATCGATCCCTGAGTCAATGCTATGAATTCCTACTCCATTTTGTCCTGTATATGCTCAGGAACATACTTGGCCTGAAACATCCTTACGAAATCTTCCCAAGTAACCTCTAGCTCCACTCCCTCAAACCGCGTGCGAAGAACGGAAGACCACCACACATCCGCTCGCTCCTGAAGCATGTATGACGCCAGACTGATCTTGTCATCCTCTGCACACCTGATAGCTCGGAATATCTTTTCGATTTACCTGAGCCAACTTTCTGCAACTAATGGCTCACTCTCCCCCTTAAAAGAGGGTGGATCCATCCTCTTGAACCTCTCCATGACGGATACACCTCCTGAACCACGGTCCTGTTGAGCTGGTGCTGGAACCTGAGCCTCAAACTGAGTTTGAAAAGCCGATTGTGTTTGCGCTTGAGTTTGTATTGCTTGTACAATCCATTGCATGACTATACCATAATCAGCCAACGGTGGCGGGGGTGGCGCAGACGATCCTTGAGGTGCTGGTACTTCATGTTACTCTCCGTCAGTCCTACTTAATTCCTCATCTTGAATGGGCGGGCTCGAACGTCGAGTCCTTCCAGCCATTGCTACAAAATAAACACTAAGTTAAACTCCATTTATCCTCATACTTAACATGTTATCATGTAATTATCTTACTACTTTTCTAGTACTATCTTAATTACTCCTTGGATCTGGCTATCCACTACAAAGACTTAGAGATGTGATTTAGTTGATGGCTATTTATGTATAAGCTCAGCCCAAAGGGCTCTGATACCATCTCTGCAACGACCCACTTCCACCCGGTACGGTTATACCAACCCACGTCGGATGAGAGCAAGCCGCTACAGGGGAGAATACCCCAACAAGTAACAAATGAGCTGAGATATACACTGTAAGGCCCTCTAATTTTCCGTCGTATTATTTGTATTTATGTGTGTGTATTTGTGCTTGTGTATGTATGTACATATCTACGTACGCATTAATTAGTATAATTACGTGTGCATGTGTTTATATTAAGTATAAATAATGTATGTATTGCATGATAATAGTATGGATACAATACCGTATGTATATTGCATGTATATATGCATGGTATGCATGGTTTTCTACATAATTTAGAGTTCTGGCCGAAGGCCACCTTGGCGTCAAGCCCAGACCGTTTAGGTGGTGTAAGCGTCCAGACCTGGACGCCAACACTCATCCCGGCGTCCAGCGATGTGGACGCCAACTTCTCTGACCTGCATGCGTAGCAGAGCTGCAAGCTTCTGAAGCAAGGCATGGCCACCATTGGGAGATGTCCCCCAACGGCTCTCAGGTTGTCAAATCGGTATGGTGAGTGGGTGAGGGGCTCTCCTTAGGTCTGAACCCGAATTTGGTCTCTCCCACTCCTCACTTCACCTTGCAAGAGGAGAAATAGAGGAAGGAAAACCCTAGAGAAAGTCTGTGAGAAAAACCCCATCTTAGCACCCCCCAAATCCGACCCCTTGGAGCTTGGTCTGGAGATCTACTGCGACAAGGAGGAAGCTGGAGCAAGGGAGAAGACATCCCCATCGTCCCCTCGGCGTGGAGATCACCCAGGAGCCCGGAGGAAGGTGATCTAGAGGGAGGTTCTGCAACTTCTTGGGACTGCCCAAGGAGGTCTTCACCGAGCCATAAATCCCTTGGAGGAATTTTAGAAAGGCAAGTGACCTATCCCTGATGTCCCCTTATGAGTCTAGGTTGGTTTTGTGATTTTTATGGATTTTTCCTCGAGTCCTAGACCCTCCAATTCACCCAAGATTCAGAGCTCGGGTCTGTGTTTCTGCACAGACCTGGTTCGACGGCAAGGTCCCTGGACGTCCAGTTCATTCTTGGCGTCCATCGACCATGCCGCTGACCCTGAGTCAGCGGCCAGAGACCGCCGCCGAGTTCTTCTGGACAGAACAGTGAGCTGTTCTGTCCTTCTTATGCATTAATTTCGGTATGTTTTACGTGATGAGGATATATGGTAAACCTATACTCTATGTATATTGTGCATTGTGGTGTGTGGATGAATGTGGTGTGTGTTGGTGGATGTGGGAAATGGTCTTCCTTAAACTTGTGAGTATGAATTGTTGATTTTACAAATTTAGTTTTCATGATTAGAATGTGTATGAATGCCTTGGTTTTGGTCTGATCATGAAGATTAGTGGGTCAGCATATGTGTTTGCAAATTTTGGTAATTTATCCATGCTTGTGTAATTTGTAAATAAGCTCGGTTCGATGAAATAGAAGCATGCAATAATGATTTGTAGCGTTCAATCCATAGATGTGTGAATTAGGGAAATTTTGTATTCTCAGTTATGCATATGTGATTAGCTTATGTATAAACAGCAAGTGGCTAATTTGCAAAATGTGTTAGACCCATGTTAACTTAAGTTGTTAATAGCATGCTAATTAGGTGTTTTATTTTCTGTAACTCCTATTTAGCTCAGAAAAATCTGAAAATTGGAGGGTATGACCTTGAACCCGAAAACAGCATGTGGTTAAAATTTCAGGTCATTTGGATCAGTAAATAAAAAGTTATGTATTTTCCATGTGAAATGTGATAATTCGTGCATATGATCGTAATGTGATTAGATTTTGTTTAAACCCAGCATGATTAGTGTGTTTACTGTGTATTAAACCTTGAAATTTTGTAGTACCATGTTAGGAAAAACAGAGGTATTCATGTGAGTGAGAAAGTGAATGAGATGAAGTGTTATGTGTAAAACCAAGTGTAAAACGGTAAATATGTAAATGTGTAAATGTGTAACTGTGCCAATGTGACACTGCTTCCGTAGAGGGCAGTGGAGCTGTATCAGGGAAAAGTCCCCCTGAGAAAGTTCAATGTGTTAAGTGACCCTAAGGGCATTAGGGGGAAATCCTGGAGGTGGACAAGTACCACTGGTTAGGGTGGAGACTTGTTCTCCCGGTCTGCGCAGTCCAAGAGTCGCCATTGGAATGCCTAGATGGCGTCTATGTGTAATGTGATGTGTATATGTCCTTCTTTGGTGGTTTGGACTATGTGTCACGGCACCTAAAAATGTGTAATGTGAAATGTGTAAAGTGTATGTGTACATGTGTAAATGTGTAAGTGACAATGTGAATGTGTATGTGTAAAGTGTAACCATGTGAAAAGAGGAAACTAGTGTAAAGAAAAGTGTGAAATTCTAGATGTGTAAATGTGTTATTGGAACCCATGTGAGACTAAATCTGAAACCATGTGAAATCAGCAAACTCATGTTATCATTATCATGTTTATGTGTGCATAAATGACTAGAATCCATGTTAGGGATGATTGGTGAAAACGGGCACAAGATAGCATGATTACTTGTTCACGTGATATGTTTTATGCGTTATTGTAGCTCTCATGTATAGGTTTTCAGCGATGAAACTATATGAAATCAGCAACCTAAAGCATGTGAAAAGGTTCATGTATGTGTTTAAAAATGTGTAAAACCCATGCTAGTTGCGTTTCCTTTCATGCATGTAAATTGTTCATGTTGATAGTTCTCATGTTTGATTCTTTAAAAGATTAAAGTTCATAAGTAAATTGAATAGAGACCATGTGATAGGTGAATTTTATTTTAAAAATCTGAAAGCATGAGTTATGTATAAAATTGTAGAACTTTCATGATAGGTTGAAAACTTGAATTGACTAGCATGCTATGTGTTGCTAATTGTAATGTGCATGTAGAAACCACTAGGACTTATAAGTGTACATCATGAGTAGTGTTGCTTGCTGAGTCCTTGGACTCACTCCTTGCTTCGGCGTACAGGTATAGTTGGTGACACGACACCGCTTGAGGAGACGGTGGAGACGGACTCCGAGCGCGGAGACTAGCTAGTTGTTGGAGTTCTTTGAGATTGTGTATTTCATAGTATGTAAATTTGGAACATTGTACTAGAAGTATCATGAAAAGGATGTTTAAGTGTGGACATTTGTATTTAATTTCAGCAATTTAAATTATGTGAACTCTTAGTTCCTTTTGTTAATTGCAAACTGCATGTATGTTTAATGTGGATGATGAATGAATGCAGACATTGGTCTTTTACTTCCGCTACTCTGTTGTATATTCGCGTGTATCTCAGCTGTATGTATCGTTTGGGTAAATGTCCCACTGTGGCAGCACTCGCTATATCAACGTGGGTCGGTATGACCGTACCGGTGTAACGAGGGCCGTCACAGAGATTGGTATCAGAGAGACCGGTTGAGATTGCACATGAATATACCTAAGTCATCATCCCCATTGCATGCTAAGTATGTCCACATGTGTAGAAAACACTAATAGGAAATGAAAGATAGATAAGAAAATGGTTAGAGAACTTAGTAACCTAGCTCTAATTGGTGGCTGAAATTTTATTACAGCCATGGCTTCCCGTGGACGACGTGGAGGTGCGCCAGCTCGCGACGACGAGCAGAGGCGTGAGGAGCGGGCGGAGCAGCAGGCCCCGGCCCCACAGGGCCCTGTGCTTCCCCCACCACCGCCAGTGGACTATGGAGTATTCATGCAAGGTCTGGTGCAAGCCATGCAGACGCAGGCCCACACCCAGGCAGCACTCCAGGCCCAGTTGGAGGCCCAGGTAGAATAATAAAACAACCTAGTAGTTTGCTATTTAAATTGCATGATATTGTGTTTATTGTATATTGTTATTGTTTAATGTAGCAGGCTCAGGCCCCAGCTCAGGACCATGGTGGACCTTCCATCATGGAGCGATTCAAGAGGATGGCCCCACCCTCTTTTAAGGGGGAGAGTGATCCGCTAATGGCAGAAAGCTGGATGAGGGAGACGGAGAAAATCTTCCGAGCTATCAGGTGTCCTGATGAGGACAAGGTGACCTTAGCCACCTACATGCTACAGGTATGCTTTAGTTTATGCTTGTATGTTGTTTGTCAAGTTAGAATTTGTTAGTTGGTGCTTATGAAGGTGTGTTGCAGGAGAGAGCTGATGTATGGTGGTCCTCCCTACTGCGTACGCGCTTCGAGGACGGAGCAGTTGATGTGGCATGGGACGCGTTCGTGAGGCTCTTCCGAGCCAAGTTCGTCCCAGAGCACATCCAGGACAAGATGGAGCAAGAATTCCTTTCCCTGACGCAAGGATCAATGACCGTCCTGGAATACGAGGCAAGGTTTTCTGAACTTTCTAAATATGCACCGCATATAGTAGAGGATGAGCGCAGGAAGACCAAGAAGTTCATGATGGGTCTCAAACCATCACTGAGGACGAGGCTCGTGGCGTTCGACCACCGCACGCTAGACGAGGCCCTCAGCGCAGCCTGCAGACAGGAGGGAGAAATGGAGCAATATCTGGAGGAGAAGAAGGCTTCGCAGAAGAGGCCGGCAGCGACATTCCAGCGGCAGGATAAGAAGAAAACGGTGTACCAGACACCGCAGAAACCAATGACAGTCAGCAACTCTCAGGTACCTTCTGTACGTTCCCCCGGTGCGAAGAAAGAGTGTCCCCATTGTGGGAAGACCCATGGAGGTTCGAGTGCTGGTTAGTAGCGGGTAGATGCTTAAAGTGTGGGAGCAGCGACCACAAGATCAAAGATTGCCCAAGACTTCAGCAGGGAGCTCAGCGTGGAGCGCCAGTACCAGCAGTAGCGGCAGCCGCGCCAGCTACAGGACGACCAGGAAGGCCTCGAGCCCCAGCTCGAGTGTTTGCGTTAGCTCGTGAGGACGCCGAGCAGGCGGAGCATGTCACCGAAGGTACAGTTTTACTTTTCGGTGTGCACGCTCGGGTTTTGTTTGATACGGGTGCTACTCACTCGTTCATTTCCGAGCGGTTCGCTAGGCAGTTAGCCCTAGAGTCAGGCATAGAGTCTGAGGAGTTAGAGGTCCCTTTGTCTGTGCACACCCCTGCGGGTACGGTATCGACTAGGAAGTGCATTCCGTCGTTACCTGTGTGCATTGAGGATAGATTCCTAGATGGGTGTTTCTTCTTGCTAAAGATGAAGGATTATGATTGTATCCTTGGTCTGGATTGGCTAGAGGAGCACTATGCGTTAGTGGATTGTCGTAGGAAGAAGATTGTTTTCCGCATTCCTGGTGAGGACGAGTTCTCTCATCCCTTGCCAAAGAACTTAGCGGGAAAGTTAGTTATCTCTGCCATGAAGGCGATGCGCATGGTGAACAAGGGTTGTGACGCATTTCTTGCCAGCGTTATGCTAGTACCCGATGCTGGTTCGTCACTGACTCTTGCAGAGATCGATGTGGTGCAGGACTTTCCAGATGTCTTTCCCGACGACTTGTCTGGATTGCCACCGGATAGGGAGATAGAGTTCACTATAGAGTTGCTTCCAGGCACCTCTCCTATCTCGAAGGCCCCATATCGGATGGCCCCTGCAGAATTAGCCGAGTTGAGGAAGCAATTGCAAGAATTGCTCGATAAGGGATTTATTCGCCCCAGTGTTTCCCCTTGGGGCGCACCTGTATTATTCGTCAAGAAGAAAGACGGGTCACTTCGGTTGTGCATTGATTATAGGAAGCTAAACCAGGTGACTGTGAAGAACAGGTATCCCTTACCTCGGATTGATGATCTGTTTGACCAGTTGCGAGAGGCATCAGTCTTTTCCAAGATTGACTTGCGATCTGGTTATCATCAGTTGAGGATTAGGAGTGAGGATGTGTCCAAGACGGCATTTAGAACCCGTTATGGACATTATGAGTTTTTGGTTCTTCCTTTCGGATTGACCAACGCCCCTGCAGCGTTCATGGATCTCATGAACCGGGTGTTTAGTCCGTATCTAGATAGCTTTGTTATTGTGTTTATTGATGACGTGTTGGTCTATTCTCCGGATGAGGCCACACATCGTCAGCATTTGAGGTTAGTCTTAGAGGTTCTCCGTGAGCACAAGCTGTATGCGAAGTTCAGCAAGTGCGAGTTCTGGTTGCGCGAGGTTCATTTTCTCAGGCATGTTATCTCCGACGCTGGTGTTGCAGTTGATCCAGCAAAAGTCTAGGCAGTTATGGATTGGGATGTTCCCAGGACCCCTTCGGAGATTCGTAGTTTCCTTGGGTTAGCTGGTTATTATCGGCGATTCATTGAGGGTTTCTCATCCATCGCCGCCCCTTTGACAAAGCTGACCAGAAAGGGTGAGAAGTTCGTATGGTCTGAGGCATGTGAGCGCAGCTTTCAGCTATTGAAGGCTAAGCTTACTTCTGCTCCGGTATTGGTATTGCCCAGTGGTCTAGAAGGCTTTGCCATTTATACGGATGCATCTCAGATTGGTTTAGGCTGTGTGCTCATGCAGCAAGAGAGGGTAGTGGCTTATGCTTCTCGTCAGTTGAAGGAGCATGAGAGGAACTATCCGACTCATGATTTAGAGCTCGCAGCAGTGGTTCATGCACTAAAGATCTGGAGGCACTATCTTTATGGTGTCAGATTTGAGGTGTTTACCGACCACAAGAGCTTGAAGTATCTTTTCTCCCAAAAGGAATTAAACCTGAGGCAGAGGAGATGGATTGAGTTCTTGAAGGACTATGACTTCGACCTTCAGTATCATCCTGGAAAGGCGAACGTCGTAGCGGATGCTCTTAGTAGAAAGAGGTCTTCGCTCCAGCAGGATTGGAAGATGTTGGAGGATGCAGCGTGCTCTATGACCGAGTTAGAGCCATCGTTGTGTCAGGCTTTTGTAGCTCAGCTATCCCTTAGATCCTCAGTCTTGGATGAGGTGATTGAGCAGCAGAAAGCCGATCCTAGATTGTTAGAGTTAGTGGGTAAGGCGGGCATTGCTCGTGATGAGGACGGTGTGATTAGATTTCAGCACCGTGTTTGTGTCCCCGATGTGGTAGATGTCCGTGAGCATGTGTTAGCGGAGGCTCATAGATCGCGATTCTCTATTCATCCGGGTAACACTAAGATGTATCAAGACCTGAAGAGATCATTTTGGTGGTCCGGCATGAAGAAGGATGTTGCGGATTATGTGTCTAGATGTCTAGTATGTCAGCAGGTGAAAGCCGAGCGGCAGCGACCATCCGGCCTTATGCAGAGGATGGATATCCCCGTATGGAAGTGGGAAGCTGTCACTATGGATTTCGTATCGGGTTTGCCTCGATCTAGAAGGGGCAATGACTCGATTTGGGTAGTTGTAGATAGGTTCTCGAAGACTGCTCATTTCTTGCCTATGAAGAAGAACAGTCAGTAGAGAGTTTAGCTAGATTGTATGTTAGCGGTATCATTAGATTGCATGGTGTGCCGAAGTCGATCATTTCGGATCGAGATCCGAGATTTACTTCGAGATTGTGGAAGGGTCTTCAGGATGCGTTAGGTTCGGAGCTTAAGCTCAGTTCGGCGTTTCATCCCCAGACCGATGGACAGTCCGAGAGGACTATCCAGACGCTCGAGGATATGTTGAGAGCGTGTGTTCTGGATTGGAAGGATGATTGGGAGCGTCATTTACCTCTTGTGGAGTTCGCATACAACAACAGCTTTCATGCTAGTATTGGTATGGCTCCATTCGAGGCGTTGTATGGTAGGCCCTGCAGATCTCCTTTATGTTGGGAGGAGACTGGTGATAGGCAGTTGATCGGACCGGAGTTAGTTCAGGAAACTTCGGATAAGATTCAGCTTATCAGGAAAAGGCTTGTTGCGGCACAGGATAGGCAGAAGAGTTATGCCGACAACAGGAGAAAGGATTTGGAGTTCGAGGTTGGCGATCATGTCTTCTTGAAGATATCGCCTACTCGAGGTGTTGTCAGATTTGGCAGGCATAGCAAGCTAAGCCCTAGGTTCATTGGCCCATATGAGATTCTCAGACGTTTGGGCAACGTGGCGTACGAGCTAGCTTTACCCCCAGCTTTGGCTAGCGTTCACCCTGTATTCCACGTATCTATGCTCAGGAAGTATGTCCGAGATCCGTCTCATGTGATTAGTCATGAGCCCGTGGAGATCCAGCCAGATCTTTCGTATGTCGAGCAACCAGTAGCCATTCTTGACCGGAAGGTTCAGCATCTCCGGAACAAGAGTATCGCGTCGGTGAAAGTTCTATGGCGGAACTTCTCACGTGAGGAGGCTACGTGGGAGCTTGAGGATGCGATGAAGAAGAAGTATCCCCTTTTGTTTGAGTAGTGTCGTTCTAACTTCGAGGACGAAGTTTCTTTAAGGGGGAGAGGGTGTAAGGCCCTCTAATTTCCGTCGTATTATTTGTATTTATGTGTGTGTATTTGTGCTTGTGTATGTATGTACATATTTACGTACGCATTAATTAGTATAATTACGTGTGCATGTGTTTATATTAAGTATAAATAATGTATGTATTGCATGATAATAGTATGGATACAATACCGTATGTATATTGCATGTATATATGCATGGTATGCATGGTTTTCTGCATAATTTAGAGTTCTGGCCGAAGGCCACCTTGGCGTCAAGCCCAGGCCGTTTAGGTGGTGTAAGCGTCCAGACCTGGACGCCAACACTCATCCCGGCGTCCAGCGATGTGGACGCCAACTTCTCTGACCTGCATGCGCAGCAGAGCTGCAAGCTTCTGAAGCAAGGCATGGCCACCATTGGGGGATGTCCCCCAACGGCTCTCAGGTTGTCAAATCGGTATGGTGAGTGGGTGAGGGGCTCTCCTTAGGTCTGAACCCGAATTTGGTCTCTCCCACTCCTCACTTCACCTTGCAAGAGGAGAAATAGAGGAAGGAAAACCCTAGAGAAAGTCTGTGAGAAAAACCCCATCTTAGCACCCCCCAAATCCGACCCCTTGGAGCTTGGTCTGGAGATCTACTGCGACAAGGAGGAAGCTGGAGCAAGGGAGAAGGCATCCCCATCGTCCCCTCAGCGTGGAGATCACCTAGGAGCCTGGAGGAAGGCGATCTAGAGGGAGGTTCTGCAACTTCTTGGGACTGCCCAAGGAGGTCTTCACCGAGCCATAAATCCCTTGGAGGAATTTTAGAAAGGCAAGTGACCTATCCCTGATGTCCCCTTATGAGTCTAGGTTGGTTTTGTGATTTTTATGGATTTTTCCTCGAGTCCTAGACCCTCCAATTCACCCAAGATTCAGAGCTCGGGTCTGTGTTTCTGCACAGACCTGGTTCGACGGCAAGGTCCCTGGACGTCCAGTTCATTCTTGGCGTCCATCGACCATGCCGCTGACCCTGAGTCAGCGGCCAGAGACCGCCGCCGAGTTCTTCTGGACAGAACAGTGAGCTGTTCTGTCCTTCTTATGCATTAATTTCGGTATGTTTTACGTGATGAGGATATATGGTAAACCTTATACTCTATGTATATTATGCATTGTGGTGTGTGGATGAATGTGGTGTGTGTTGGTGGATGTGGGAAATGGTCCTCCTTAAACTTGTGAGTATGAATTGTTGATTTTACAAATTTAGTTTTCATGATTAGAATGTGTATGAATGCCTTGGTTTTGGTCTGATCATGAAGATTAGTGGGTCAGCATATGTGTTTGCAAATTTTGGTAATTTATCCATGCTTGTGTAATTTGTAAATAAGCTCGGTTCGATGAAATAGAAGCATGCAATAATGATTTGTAGCGTTCAATCCATAGATGTGTGAATTAGGGAAATTTTGTATTCTCAGTTCATGCATATGTGATTAGCTTATGTATAAACAGCAAGTGGCTAATTTGCAAAATGTGTTAGACCCATGTTAACTTAAGTTGTTAATAGCATGCTAATTAGGCGTTTTATTTTCTGTAAATCCTATTTAGCTCAGAAAAATCTGAAAATTTGAGGGTATGACCTTGAACCCGAAAACAGCATGTGGTTAAAATTTCAGGTCATTTGGATCAGTAAATAAAAAGTTATGTATTTTCATGTGAAATGTGATAATTCGTGCATATGATCGTAATGTGATTAGATTTTGTTTAAACCCAGCATGATTAGTGTGTTTACTGTGTATTAAACCTTGAAATTTTGTAGTACCATGTTAGGAAAAACATAGGTATTCATGTGAGTGAGAAAGTGAATGAGATGAAGTGTTATGTGTAAAACCAAGTGTAAAACGGTAAATATGTAAATGTGTAAATGTGTAACTGTGCCAATGTGACACTGCTTCCGTAGAGGGCAGTGGAGCTGTATCAGGGAAAAGTTCCCCTGAGAAAGTTCAATGTGTTAAGTGACCCTAAGGGCATTAGGGGGAAATCCTGGAGGTGGACAAGTACCACTGGTTAGGGTGGAGACTTGTTCTCCCGGTCTGCGCAGTCCAAGAGTCGCCATTGGAATGCCTAGATGGCGTCTATGTGTAATGTGATGTGTATATGTCCTTCTTTGGTGGTTTGGACTATGTGTCACGGCACCTAAAAATGTGTAATGTGAAATGTGTAAAGTGTATGTGTACATGTGTAAATGTGTAAGTGACAATGTGAATGTGTATGTGTAAAGTGTAACCATGTGAAAAGAGGAAACTAGTGTAAAGAAAAGTGTGAAATTCTAGATGTGTAAATGTGTTATTGAAACCCATGTGAGACTAAATCTGAAACCATGTGAAATCAGCAAACTCATGTTATCATTATCATGTTTATGTGTGCATAAATGACTAGAATTCATGTTATGGATGATTGGTGAAAACGGGCACAAGATAGCATGATTACTTGTTCACGTGATATGTTTTATGCGTTATTGAAGCTCTCATGTATAGGTTTTCAGCGATGAAACTATATGAAATCAGCAACCTAAAGCATGTGAAAAGGTTCATGTATGTGTTTAAAAATGTGTAAAACCCATGCTAGTTGCGTTTCCTTTCATGCATGTAAATTGTTCATGTTGATAGTTCTCATGTTTGATTCTTTAAAAGATTAAAGTTCATGAGTAAATTGAATAGAGACCATGTGATAGGTGAATTTTATTTTAAAAATCTGAAAGCATGAGTTATGTATAAAATTGTAGAACTTTTATGATAGGTTGAAAACTTGAATTGACTAGCATGCTATGTGTTGCTAATTGTAATGTGCATGTAGAAACCACTAGGACTTATAAGTGTACATCATGAGTAGTGTTGCTTGCTGAGTCCTTGGACTCACTCCTTGCTTCGGCGCACAGGTATAGTTGGTGACACGACACCGCTTGAGGAGACGGTGGAGACGGACTCCGAGCGCGGAGACTAGCTAGTTGTTGGAGTTCTTTGAGATTGTGTATTTCATAGTATGTAAATTGGAACGTTGTACTAGAAGTATCATGAAAAGGATGTTTAAGTGTGGACATTTGTATTTAATTTCAGCAATTTAAGTTATGTGAACTCTTAGTTCCTTTTGTTAATTGCAAACTGCATGTATGTTTAATGTGGATGATGAATGAATGCAGACATTGGTCTTTTACTTCCGCTACTCTGTTGTATATTCACGTGTATCTCAGCTGTATATATCGTTTGGGTAAATGTCCCACTGTGGCAGCACTCGCTATATCGACGTGGGTCGGTATGACCGTACCGGTGTAACGAGGGCCGTCACATACACAAATAGAGTCGAATAAATGCAACGGAATTTAAATGAATCTTATTCCATCAACTTTTAAATCCACATACCACAGTCTGTATAGTCCAACAAGAGATAACATAAGTGCAAAATGTTCCAAATACATAGCCGACTCCAAGTACATTTGAACAAAATCCAAATTTCAATTGTAGCATTACATACTTATGAAATATAAACTACAACTCTTCAATCCCTTGGTCCAACTCCACTTCAAATCTTGCTAGCTCCTCAGCTGCTAGTTTCCTGAAATATTTAGCAAGAGTGAGTCTACGCAATAGACTCAGCAAGTAACTTAAGATTCAATGCATACATGATTTTTACCAATTAACACAATAAAATTTCAGCAGTTAAATCATACATGATCATGCTATAACCTAAACAAATTCCATTAAACAATTATCTAAACAAATGTAAAACTAGAATCTAAACAAGATCACTAACATCATGGTGTCATTAACATGAGTAAAATACACATTCACACGTTTTCATGCTTTATCCAAGTCATTGTAAAGTTGCACAACTAAACCATGGAAACATGTACAAGATAGGTGGCACTCCTAGCATGATTTCTAACTCACTTGGCATGCAATCATAACAATTTACTTCACATTTAGCTTGCTGATTTTATACAAATTTTATCACATTCATATTGCCTTTACATAAGGATCACTTTTAACTATACAACATAATACTAAACACATGTGTATCCAATCATTCAAATTCCATGAATATGAAAGCATATACTTACATTTTGGTACTAATGGTAACATCACTTTTAGCAATTGACAATTTATACATAAACACATACACACACACATTTGTACACATCAATAAACAATTTATCAATTAACACTATTGTCATTTACACTTATGCTATTTTTCTCATTACACACAACCATATGATAAACCTTGGCGTTCACATACACTCACTTTTGGTTTTATCACACAATACTTACACACATTTCCCATTATTTCCTCTTTCACATTCACACACTTCTTATCATTTCACTTTTGCACATAACATGTGCCACATTTACACATATCTTGCACATACCTTGTGCTATGAACACATATCACTTTTCACCTCACAATTATACTTATTTTCACTTAATGCCAAGACACAGGCCAAACCACCATTAGACGATCACATAACACACATATTCACATTCACTTACTTAATCACCGGCATAGTGATAAGTCTTAGTTCCTGCAGAAACCGGGGAAAGCCCTTCCCACCATTACCAGTGGAACTTGTCCACCTCCAGGATTTTACAAGACCCTTTGCCAGGGTATACACTTTATCAAGACCCTTCTCTAGGGTATCACATGTCACATTGAGCTTTCCCGTAGGGGCATTACTACGGTACAGCTCCAAGAATCTAGGGTGGCAGTGTCTTATAGGCATGTTTGTTTATCTTATCACATTAACCATTTTACACACCTACACCACTTGTTCTCTCACGTCCCATGTACACACTCATACATAATTCATACACACATAAGTCCTCATTTACTGATTTTAGCCTCACTGTTGCAACTGCCAAATAATCATAATACAGATATAATCATACTGAAATTTACTGAATCACATCAAGTCACAATTAACATGCTCACATAGTCATTTTTCACATTAAAATCCATAACAATACTTACTGTCATCAAAATAACATGAGATTTTAACCACAGAAAATTTTAAGGTTTATAATCGCACATACAATTTTTCAGATTTTTCTGAATCATAATACATTTACAGAAATTAAAACATTCAGTTTCATGCTATTCATAATTCACTTTAACATGGAACATAACACGAACATCAGATTTAACCATTCACAACCTTGATTCTAACATAATCATCATCACAAAAATTTTCCCTTGATTTATTGCACAGCACACAATTTAATGTAAATTTTACAATTTCTATGCATGTCCTTCATTTTCAAAACAGAAATTCCAGTAAATCCCACAGTCATGGAAAAATTCTCAAAATTCCAGGGCATGGACTGATACATATGCACATGGTATAGAAAAATCTAGGACATTTAATTCCACAGGAATTAGGTAGACAGTAGATGAACATGCATAATCCATCTTTTCCCAACATGTATTTCAATAATCTAAAAATTCATGCCATCCACAGAAAAATGCAGAAATTTCCACACACATCACATTATCTATTTTACATAGCATGTAAAATTTACACTATATCCTCATTGTGAAAACATATCGAAAATAATCATCTACCAAGAAGAACAGCTCACTGTTCTATCCTGAAGAACTTGGCGGCAGCCTCTGGCCGTTCAAGGGTTTGGACGGCACGATCGCTGGACGCCGATGAGAGATCTTGGCGTCAATGGTATTGACGCCAAGTTCCTGTCTGTGCTAGGGCACAGACCGAACTCCAATTACAGAGTGAAAGGGAGGGTCTAGGACACGATTTAAAATCCACAAAATTTGTTGGGACCTAGGACACATGTATGGGATTGAGATCTATGGGTTACTTGCCTCTCAATTAAATCTACAAGATCGGAATAAGCTGATGAAGCCCTCCTTGGACAGCGCCAAGAAGCCTCCAGAAATCCTTTGCTCCGGGTTCTAGGGGGTTGCAGGCTGCAGTCCAACGCCAGGGAAGCCTTCTCCTACGTATGGCCTTCCTCCTTGTCGTAGAAGATCACTAGAAAATGCCTCCAGTCGCCGGATCCAAGCCCTCCAAGGTCAGTCCTTCCTCTCTCTCTCAGTTAGGGTTTCCTTTCTAGTAAAGAGCCAAGAGAGCTCTCTAGGTTGCAAAAGGGATGTGTTTTATAGACTAGGGGACAAGAGGGGCTCGTGCAGGGGTTGAAGGGACAGGTAAGAGCCGTTGGGAAGACATTTCCCCAATCAGAAGCCTGACCCAATGAGTGCTCTCTGCACTATGTTGCGCACAGAAAATTAGGGATATTGACGTCCACATCCATGGACGGCTACATTAGGGTTGGCGTCAGTCGATATGGACGCTGACATATCATGGGCGTCCATCCATGTTGACGCCAAGACACTCTTCGGCCAGAACTTAAAATCATGCAGAACCATGCTTAATCCACACATATATGCACATGAAACCTATGTAGTATAGGTACATTACACCACTACACCATGTAAACATCCAATATTTACTACTAATCCTACACATACATACATAGGTACATTAAGATAATAACACGTACATGAATATCTTCATACGCATACAATGTATATATATACACACAACATGACTCAACACACAAAGAACTGTGTTTACACTACGTATATACATACAATGTATAAGGTATAATATGTATATTACTACACCGTGCAATCCATAACATTTATACCTGGGCATACACATGCATACATAAGTACACTAAGAT
The DNA here is from genome assembly GCA_014218235.1 of Colocasia esculenta. Taxonomy (NCBI): domain Eukaryota; kingdom Viridiplantae; phylum Streptophyta; class Magnoliopsida; order Alismatales; family Araceae; genus Colocasia; species Colocasia esculenta. The sequence goes on along the minus strand of CM024755.1, from coordinate 117,224,845 downwards.
AAGATGTACGTAGATATCTACCTATGCGTACATGAGGTTTTACATAAGCGTGACTCAATCACACGGCAAAATAAAATGACAAGAATTGCGAAGCTTCACAATCATTAGGAGGCAATTATGAATTAAGTTAGCCAGGAATAATCTATTCAATAAAGTAGTTCTTGCTTGCACTCCATACGTACATGCAATGTACGAAGTACAATGTACACATCAACTACACCATGCAAATGAACAACGTTTACAACTAAATATACTCATGCATACCTAAGTATACCAAGGTGTTACATATGTAAATTTAGGTACACAATTATCACATGCATAAGATAACATACATGCGTACATACACATATGCACTTCATATATTCGTACACAATATCCATGAAAGGGGTAATATAAGGTACACTTCAATATTTAGATGGTACTTGCATAATATTTGAATAGATACCTTATACACAAAATTGGCTAATTACTCATATTCACGATAATAATATACATCCACGCATATACACATGCAAAATTTATATCTATCATATGCACCATTTTCATGCACGTCATTTATGCAAGAACAAGTAAACATCATATACATAAAATAGAAGCGGGAAAAAGAAATTCGGGGCCTTACAGAGAGAGAGAGAGGGAGATGTATAGGGAAGAGAAGAAGTCTCAAATGATTAGGTTATCAGAACCGTTCCAGTGGCAGGATAAGAAGATGAAGAGGGCCATGGAAGATCAGCAGCCAGTTCTTGTGCTAGTGAAGTCACCACCCATGTAAGACCCTCAAGTTTTGTCCTTTTATTTTGTCGTGTGTGTAGATTCATGCTTGTGTGCAAATATTATGTATGTATATGTAGATATCTACGTACATATTAGCTAGGTGTACTTATGTATGCATGTGTATGTTTAGACGTAATTATTGTTTGTTTGCATAGTGTAGTAGTGTGTACACTATACTATATATATTGCATGTATATATATAGCGTATATATATGGTTTCCTGCATGGTTTAATGCTCTGGACGAAGAGTAAATTGGCGTCAACATGGATGGACGTCCATGTTGAGTAAACGTCCATGTCGATGGGCGCTAGCTATGAGGAAAACGGCCATGGATGTGGACGTCTACTTCTCTGATTTTCTGTGCACAGCAAACCCCGAAATTCCGAGTTGGGCTTGCTCACCGATTGGGGAGATGTCCCCCAACGGCTCTCACCTCTCCCATCATGCCCTGCGTGAGATCCCAAGCCCCACCTTATAAAAACATTACCCCTTGCAACCTGAAAGAGCTCTCGTGGCTCTTTGCAGAGAGGGAGAAAACCCTAGCTGAGAGAACAGAGAAAACCTGAACTTTGAGAGCTCAGATCCGGCGATTTGTGGCTTCTTCCGGCGAGCTTGTTCAACTGGGAGGAAGATTGGACGTAGGGGAAGGCTTTCCCAACGCTGGACTGAAGACTACCTCATCCTAGAGCCCGGAGGAAGGAGTTTGTGGAGGCTTCTTGGCACTGCCCAAGGAGAGCTTCATCAGCCATTTCGATCCCTTTGGAGGTTTTTCTAAAGGCAAGTAACCCATCCCCGTGGTGCATGTACATGTCCAGTAGGTCTTAGGTATTTTATGGGATTTTATTCGTGTCCTGGAACCCCACATTTTCCCCATCTTTGGAGTTCAGTCTGTGTTTCTGCACAGACAGAAACTTAACGACATGATCCCTTGCCGTTAAGATCTCCAGTTGGCGGCAGACGATGCTGCCATTAACCTCTGTGAACGGCCAGCCTTTGCCGTTTAGTTCTTCAGGACAGAACAGGGAACTGTTCTTCCTTATATATGATTATTTTCCGGATTTCTTCACATGAGGATATATTGTAAATGTTATATGCTATGTAATATAGATAATGGAATGCATTGTGAGATTTTGTAAATTTCTGTAATTTGTATAAATTGTTAGGTTTTATGTGGAATGCATGTTAGATAAAGATTTTGGATAAGATAGCTTTTTGTTCATCTGATTCGTGAAGAATTTGAATGCCATAATTTTTCTAGATCATGCGTATGTATGTCAGTCTCTGTCTCGAAAATTTGGGAATTTTCCCATGATCATGTGATTTATTACAATTTCTGCATTGAAAATAGAAACCATGTGTAGGTTATTGTAAAACTCACAGTAAATTGTATGATGTGAAATAAATTCGGGGAAAACTTCTGTGGTAATATGAATGATAGATGCAGGTTAGTGCACTGTCAAAACAGACCATGATATTATGCTTCCATGATAACTGATTTATGAATGTCATGTGGTTGAATGTTTTATTTTCTGTAAATTTAATATAGTTCAGAAAAATATGAAAATTTGCATGTGTGGTCTAAAACCTGCAAATAGCCTGTGGTTAAAATCTCATATGATTTGGGCAACAGCAGAGTACATTGTGAAATTTCCATGTGAAAATGAGCTATTAATGCGTGCTTAACATAATTACGGTAGGATAATGTGTTTTCAGCATGATTAGAGTAAGTTGCTGAGTGTTTAAATTTTGTCAACAGTAGTATCAAGTTAGGGGAAAAATAGAGCCATGTGTAAACTGTATGAAATGTGTGTGTAAAAATCGGAATGTGTAAAATGTGTCGTGTGTGACACTGCTTCCATAGAGGGCTGTGGAACTGTACCGTGGAAAAGTCCCCATGGGAAGGTTCAATGTGTTAAGATCCTAAGGGCATTAGGATGAAATCCTGGAGGTGGACAAGTACCACTAGTTAGGGTGGAGATTACTTCTCCCGGTCTGCGCAGTACCAAGAGCCGTCACTGTGTTGCCTAGGTGGCGTCTATGTGTTATGTGATGTGAATGTGTCCTTCTAGTGGTGGTTTGGACTATGTGTCACGGCATTTAAATGTGAAAATGTGAATGTGTATATGTGCAAATTGTGTAGTGTGAACATGTGAAAGTGAAATGTATAAATGTGAACAATGCGAACGTGTAAATGTGTAAACATGTGAATCCAATGTGTTAAAAATGCAAACTTGTGATTTATGTTATGAAAATATTAGATTCATGTCAAAACAGCAACCTTAATGTGTTTATAATGGTGTTTTATATGTGCAAAAGTGTGTAGAATCCATGTTAGGGATATTTCCTTCTTATGTGTGAAAATCCCATGCTAAATTTGCTATCATGTTGTAGTTAAATGTAAGTGTAGTTCTCATGTGAATGAATGCGTAGAAAGCATGCGGTAGGTATTTCATTTTGGATTGATATAAACCATGTATCATGCATAGTGAAATTAGTAGAAATATCATGATAGGTAGTTTTCTATTATTGTACAACCATGCTACATGTTTTGATTAATAAAATTGAATGAATGGCCTATTTGTGATGTATGCATGTATGATGTGTATGGAGTTTACTTGCTGAGTCTTTTAGACTCACTCTTGCTTCGGCGTACAGGTTTAGCAGGTGATCCTACTTCCGTGGAGGAGACCGTTGAGAGAGACTCCGAGCGAGGAGAATAGAGTGTTGTGGAGTCATTGTTGTTGTACCTTACTTTCATAGTATGTAATTGAGACTTATGAAATTGAAGCTTATGTAAATTTGTGGATGAACAATGTAATTTGAATTTTGTATTTCATTATGTGGACTTAGTTCCTTAAATTGCTATATAGATCATGTATGTTTAATGTGGATGATGAAATAAAAAGACAGTAGTTCTTTTACTTCCGCTACTCTATATTCATATTTGTGTAAATCTCAATCATGTGTGTTAGTGCTTGGGTAAATGTCCCACTGTGACGAGACTCACTATACCGACGTGGATTGCTATAATCGTACCGGTATAAGGAGGGTCGTCGCAGAGATTGGTATCAGAGTGACTGGTTGAGATTGTACATAAATATACATAAGTCATCATCTCCATTACATGCTAAGTCTTTATAGAGTTGTCCACATGTGTAGAATTGATTAATAATGAATGAAAGATAGATAAGAAAGTGGTTAGGGACTAAATAACGTAGTTTCTAATAGTGATTAAATTAATTGCAGCTTATGGCTTCACGCGGTAGACGTGGTGGTGTACCTACTCGCGATGGCGAGCAGAGGAGAGATGAGCCTAGGCGTGAGGAGCAGACTGAGCAGCAGGCCCCGGCACCTCAGGGTCCTGTACTTCCCCCACCGCCACCAGTGGACTATGGAGTGTTCATGCAGGGTCTAGTGCAGGCCATGCAGACGCAGACCCACACCCAGGCTGCACTCCAGGCTCAGATGGAGGCTCAGGTTGGAATAATAAAATAAAGAGTAGTCTGTTTTATTTACTTGCATGATATTGTGTTAAATATGCATTGCTTGTTGTTTGTTGTAGCAGGCCCAGGTTCCAGTTCCCCAGGCTCAGAACCATGGTGGACCCTCCATCATGGAAAGATTCAAGAGGATGTTGCCACCCTCTTTCAAGGGGGAGAGTGACCCATTACTAGCTGAGAGCTGGATGAGGGAGATCGTGAAGATCTTCCGGGCTGTTAGGTGTGTGGACGAGGACAAGGTCACTTTAGCCACCTATATGCTACAGGTATGTGTTAGTTTTATATGCTTGCTTATCCTGTTAAACTAGAGCTGTTAGTTGGTGCTTATGAAGGTTGTGTTGAAGGAGAGAGATGATGTGTGGTGAGCTTCCTTACTGTATACCCGATTCGAGGACGGTGCTATTGACATTGCTTGGGACGAGTTCGTGAGGCTCTTTCGGGCCAAGTTCGTCCCCGAGCATATCCAGGACTGGATGGAGCAGGAGTTCCTTTCCTTGACTCAGGGCTCCAAGACTGTACTTGAGTACGAGGCCAGGTTTTTTGAGTTATCTAAGTATGCACCTCACATAGTAGCTGATGAGCGCAGGAAGGCAAAGAAGTTTGTGATGGGCCTTAAGCCATCACTGAGGACGAGACTAGTGGCGTTCGATCATCGTACCTTGGACGAGGCCCTTAGCGCTGCTTGTAGGCAGGAGGGTGAAATGGAGCAGTACCTTGAGGAGAAGAAAGCTTTGCAGAAGAGACCTGCGGCCCCTTTCCAGTGACAGGATAAAAAGAAGGCAGCGTACCAGACACCACAGCATCCAGTGGCAGCCAACAGTACTCAGGTACCTTCTCAACGTTCCCCTGGTGTGAAGAAGGAGTGTCCCCATTGCAGGAAGACACACGGTGGTACGGAGTGTTGGATGATAGCAGGAAAATGCTTAAAGTGCGGGAGCAGTGACCACAAGATCAAGGATTGTCCGAGACTTCAGCAGGGAGTCCAGTGCGGAGCGCCAACCCCAGCAGTGGTAGCAACAGTAGTGCCAGCTACAAGAAGACTAGGAAGGCCTCGAGCCCAAGCTCGAGTGTTTGCCCTAGCACGAGAGGATGCCGAGCAGGCGGAGCATGTTACCGAAGGTATGGTTTTACTTCTAGGTGTTCACGCTCGGGTTTTGTTCGATACGGGTGCCACTCACTCGTTCATCTTCGAGCGTTTCTCTAGGCAGTTAGCTCTAGAGTCAGGCGTAGAGTCTGAAGATTTAGAAGTCCCGTTGTCTGTACACACACCCGCGGGTACGGTATCGACTGGGAAGTGTATTCTATCATTACCTGTGTGCATTGAGGATAGAGTCCTAGAAGGGTGTTTCTTCTTGCTAAAGATGAAGGACTTTGGTGCTATTCTTGGTCTGGATTGGCTAGAGGAGCACTATGTGTTAGTAGATTGTTGTCGGAAGAGGATTGTTTTTCGCATTCCTGGTGAGGACGAGTTCTCTCATCCCTTGCCAAGAAACTTGGTGAGAAAGTTGGTCATCTCTGCCATGAAGGCGATGCGCATGGTAAACAAGGGTTGTGACGCTTTTCTTGCCAGCATAGTATTAGTACCCGAGGCTGGTGAGTCACCTACTCTTGCAGAGATCGAGGTAGTGCAGGATTTTCCAGACGTCTTTCCTGACGATTTGTCTGGATTGCCATTGGATAGAGAGATAGAGTTCACCATAGAGTTGCTTCCGGGCACCTCTCCTATCTCGAAGGCTCCATATCGGATGGCACCTGCGGAGTTAGCCGAGTTAAGGAAGCAGTTGCAAGAATTGCTAGATAAGAGATTCATTCGCCCTAGTGTTTCCCCTTGGGGCGCACCTGTCTTATTTGTAAATAAGAAGGATGGATCACTTAGGTTATGCATCGATTATAGGAAGCTAAACTAAGTGACAGTGAAGAACAGGTATCCCTTACCTCGTATTGATGATTTGTTTGACCAGCTGCAAAATGCATCAGTCTTTTCTAAGATTGATTTGCGATCTGGTTATCATCAATTGAGGATTAGGAGTGAGGATGTGTCCAAGACGGTGTTTAGAACCCGTTATGGACATTATGAGTTTTTGGTCCTTCCTTTCGGATTGACCAATGGCCCTGCAGCGTTCATGGATCTCATGAACAGGGTATTTAGGCCGTACTTAGATAGCTTTGTTGTGGTATTTATCGATGATGTGTTGGTCTACTCTCCGGATGAGGCCACACACCGTCAGCATTTGAGGGTAGTGTTAGAGGTTCTCCGTGAGCACAAGCTGTATGCAAAATTCAGCAAGTGCGATTTTTGGTTGCGCGAGGTTCATTTTCTTGGGCATGTTATCTCCGGTGCTGGTGTAGCAGTTGATCCAGCAAAGGTCCAGGCAGTTATGGATTGGGAGACCCCCAAGACCCCTTCGGAGATTCGTAGTTTTCTTGGTTGGCTGGTTACTATCGGCGATTCATTGAGGGATTTTCATCCATCGCCGCCCCATTGACTCAGCTTACCAGAAAGGGGGTGAAGTTTGTGTGGTCCGAGACATGTGAGAGTAGCTTTCAATTATTGAAGGCTAAACTTACTTCCGCTCCGGTATTGGTATTACCTAGTGGTGCTGAAGGTTTTGCCATTTATACGGATGCATCTCGGATTGGCTTAGGTTGTGTGCTAATGTAGTAAGGAAGGGTAGTGGCGTATGCTTCTCGCCAATTGAAGGAGCATGAGCGTAACTATCCGACTCATGATTTGGAGCTTGCGGTAGTGGTTCATGCACTAAAGATCTGAAGGCACTATCTTTATGGGGTCAGATTTAAGATGTTCACTGACCATAAGAGCTTGAAGTACCTCTTCTCCCAGAAGAAACTAAACCAACGGCAGAGGAGATGGATTGAGTTCCTCAAGGACTATGACTTCGACCTTTAATATCATCCAGGGAAGGCGAATGTCGTAGCGGATGCTCTTAGCAAGAGGAGGTCTTCGCTCCAGCAGGATTGGAAGATGTTGGAGGATGCGGCGTGTTCGATGACTGAGTTAGAGCCCTTATGTCAGGTTTTTGTGGTTCAGTTGTCCCTTAGGTCTTCGGTGTTGGACGAGGTGATCGAGCAACAGAAAGCCGACCCTAGACTCCAAGAGTTAGTGGGCAAGGCAGGCATTGCTCGTGATGAGGATGGCGTGATTAGATTCCATCACCGAGTATGTGTTCCTGACATTGTAGATGTCTGTGAGCATGTATTAGCAGAAGCTCATAGGTCGAGATTCTCTATTCATCTGGGTAACACCAAGATGTACTAGAATTTGAAGAGGTCTTTTTGGTGGTCTGGCATGAAGAGGGATGTAGCGGATTATGTATCTAGGTGTCTAGTATGCCGGCAAGTGAAAGCCGAGCGGCAGCGACCATCTGGTCTTATGCAGAAGATGGAGATTCCAGTATGGAAGTGGGAAGCTGTCACTATGGATTTTGTTTCAGGTTTGCCTCGATCCAGATGGGGTAATGACTCGATTTGGGTAGTCGTAGATAGATTCTCGAAGACTGCGCATTTCTTGCCTATGAAGAAGAAGCAGTCAGTAGAGAGCTTGGCTAGATTGTATGTCAGTAGCATTATTAGATTGCATGGTGTGCCGAAGTCGATCATTTCGGATCGAGATCCGAGATTTACTTCGAGGTTGTGGAAGGGTCTTCAGGATGCTTTAGGTTCGGAGCTGAAGCTCAGTTCGGCGTTTCATCCCCAGACAGATGGACAGTCTGAGAGGACTATCCAGACGCTCGAGGATATGTTGAGGGCATGTGTGCTGGATTGGAAGGATGATTGGGAGCGCCATTTACCTCTAGTGGAGTTCGCATATAACAACAGCTTTCATGCGAGTATTGGTATGGATCCATTTGAGGCTTTGTATGGAAGGCCTTGCAGATCTCCTTTATGCTGGGAGGAGACCGGCGATAGGCAGTTGATCGGTCCGGAGTTAGTTCAGGAGACTTCGGATAAGATTTAGCTTATCAGGAAGAGGCTTGTTGCGGCACAGGATAGGCAGAAGAACTACGCCGACAACAGAAGGAAGGATTTGGAGTTCGACGTGGGTGAGCATGTCTTTTTGAAGATTTCACCTACTCGAGGTGTCGTCAGGTTTGGCAAGCATAGCAAATTAAGTCCCATATTCATTGGTCCGTATGAGATTCTCAGGCGTTTAGGTAGCATGGCTTACGAGCTAGCTTTGCCTCCGGCTTTAGCTAGTGTTCATCTCATTTTCCACATATCTATGCTCAGAAAGTATGTTCGAGATCCATCTCATGTTATTAGTCACGAGCCAGTGGAGATCCAGCCAGATCTGTCGTATGTGGAGCAGCCAGTAGCTATTCTTGACCGGAAGGTCCAGCATCTCCGGAACAAGAGTATTACGTCGGTGAAGGTTCTATGGCGAAACTTCTCGCGGGAGGAAACTACTTGGGAGCTTGAGGATGCGATGAGGAAGAAGTATCCTCATTTGTTCTAGTAGTGTTGTTTAAACTTCGATGACGAAGTTTCCTTAAGGGGGAGAGGGTGTAAGACCCTCAAGTTTTGTCCTTTTATTTTGTCGTGTGTGTAGATTCGTGCTTGTGTGCAAATATTATGTATGTATATGTAGATATCTACGTACATATTAGCTAGGTGTACTTATGTATGCATGTGTATGTTTAGACGTAATTATTGTTTGTTTGCATAGTGTAGTAGTGTGTACACTATACTATATATATTGCATGTATATATATATAGCATATATATATGGTTTCCTGCATGGTTTAATGCTCTGGCCGAAGAGCAAATTGGCGTCAACATGGATGGACGTCCATGTTGAGTAAACGTCCATGTCGATGGACGCCAGCTATGAGGTAAACGGCCATGGATGTGGACGTCTACTTCTCTGATTTTCTGTGCGCAGCAGACCCCGAAATTCTGGGTTGGGCTTGCTCACCGATTGGGGAGATGTCCTCAACGGCTCTCACCTCTCCCATCATGCCCTGCGTGAGATCCCAAGCCCCACCTTATAAAAACATTACCCCTTGCAACCTGAAAGAGCTCTCTTGGCTCTTTGCAGAGAGAGAGAAAACCCTAGCTGAGAGAACAGAGAAAACCTAAACTTTGAGAGCTCAGATCCGGCGATTTGAGGCTTCTTTCGGCGAGCTTGTTCAACTAAGAGGAAGATTGGACGTAGGGGAAGGCTTTCCCAACGCTGGACTGAAGACTACCTCATCCTAGAGCTCGGAGGAAGGAGTTTGTGGAGGCTTCTTGGCACTGCCCAAGGAGAGCTTCATCAGCCATTTCGATCCCTTTGGAGGTTTTTCTAAAGGCAAGTAACCCATCCCCGTGGTGCATGTACATGTCCAGTAGGTCTTAGGTATTTTATGGGATTTTATTCGTGTCCTGGAACCCCACATTTCCCCCATCTTTGGAGTTCAGTCTGTGTTTCTGCACAGACAGAAACTTAACGACAAGATCCCTTGCCGTTAAGATCTCCAGTTGGCGGCAGACGATGCTGCCGTTAACCTCTGTGAACGGCCAGCCTTTGCCGTTTAGTTCTTTAGGACAGAACAGGGAACTGTTCTTCCTTATATATGATTATTTTCCGGATTTCTTCGCATGAGGATATATTGTAAATGTTATATGCTATGTAATATAGATAATGGAATGCATTGTGAGATTTTGTAAATTTCTGTAATTTGTATAAATTGTTAGGTTTATGTGGAATGCATGTTAGATAAAGATCTTGGATAGGATAGCTTGTTGTTCACCTGATTCGTGAAGAATTTGAATGCCATAATTTTTCTAGATCATGCGTATGTATGTCAGTCTCTGTCCCGAAAATTTGGGAATTTTCCCATGATCATGTGATTTATTACAATTTTTGCACTGAAAATAGAAACCATGTGTAGGTTCTTGTAAAACTCACAGTAAATTGTATGATGTGAAATAAATTCGGGGAAAACTTCTGTGGTAAATATGAATGATAGATGCAGGTTAGTGCACTGTCAAAACAGACCATGATATTATGCTTCCATGATAACTGATTTATGAATGCCATGTGGTTGAATGTTTTATTTTCTGTAAATTTAATATAGTTCAGAAAAATATGAAAATTTGCATGTGTGGTCTGAAACCTGCAAATAGCCTGTGGTTAAAATCTCATATGATTTGGGCAACAGCAGAGTACATTGTGAAATTTCCATGTGAAAATGAGCTATTAATACGTGCTTAACATAATTACGGTAGGATAATGTGTTTTCAGCATGATTAGAGTAAGTTGCTGAGTGTTTAAATTTTGTCAACAGTAGTATCAAGTTAGGGGAATAACAGAGCCATGTGTAAGCCATATGAAATGTGTGTGTAGAAATCGGAATGTGTAAAATGTTCCGTGTGTGACATTGCTTCCATAGAGGGCTGTGGAACTATACCGTGAAAAAGTCCCCATGGGAAGGTTCAATGTGTTAAGATCCTAAGGACATTAGGATGAAATTCTAGAGGTGGACAAGTACCACTGGTTATGGTGGAGATTACTTCTCCCGGTCTGCGCAGTACCAAGAGCCGTCACTGTGTTGCCTAGGTGGCGTCTATGTGTTATGTGATGTGAATGTGTCCTTCTAGTGGTGGTTTGGACTATGTGTCACGGTATTTAAATGTGAAAATATGAATGTGTATATGTGCAAATTGTGTAGTGTGAACATGTGAATGTGAAATGTGTAAATGTGAACAATGCGAACGTGTAAATGTGTAAACATGTGAATCTAATGTGTTAAAAATGGGAACTTGTGATTTATGTTATGAAAATGTTAGATTCATGTCAAAACAACAACCTTAATGTGTTTATAATGGTGTTTTATATGTGCAAAAGTGTGTAGAATCCATGTTAGAGATATTTCCTTCTTATGTGTGAAAATTCTATGCTAAATTTGCTATCATGTTGTAGTTAAATGTAAGTGTAGTTCTCATGTGAATGAATGCGTAGAAAGCATGCGGTAGGTATTATATTTTGGATTGATATAAACCATGTATCATGCATAGTGAAATTAGTAGAAATATCATGATAGGTAGTTTTCTATTATTGTACAACCATGCTACATGTTTTGATTAATAAAATTGAATGAATGGCCTATTTGTGATGTATGTAGGTATGATGTGTATGGAGTTTACTTGTTGAGTCTTTTAGACTCACTCTTGCTTCGGCGTACAGGTTTAGCAGGTGACCCTACTTCCTTGGAGGAGACGTTTGAGAGCGACTCCGAGCGAGGAGAATAGAGTGTTGTGGAGTCACCGTTGTTGTACCTTACTTTCATAGTATGTAATTGAGACTTATGAAATTGAAGCTTATGTAAATTTGTGGACGAATAATGTAATTTGAATTTTGTATTTCATTATGTGGACTTAGTTCTTTAAATTGCTATATGGATCATGTATGTTTAATGTGGATGATGAAATGAAAAGACAGTAGTTCTTTTACTTCTGCTACTCTGTATTCATATTTGTGTACATCTCAATCATGTGTGTTAGTGCTTAGGTAAATGTCCCACTGTGACGAGACTCACTATATCGATGTGGATTGGTATAATCGTACCGGTATAAGGAGGGTCGTCACAACCCCATTCAGCAGTTTCTGCAGCTAGAGAGAAGTTTGAGTGTGTGCACTACGACAAGTGTCATGGTGGAAACGTATGTTGGATGAAGGCAGGTAGATGTCTCAAGTGCGGTATCCTAGATTATCATATTAGAGATTGTCCAAAGCTGAAGCCATTCATTCTAGCAACAGCAGTAGCAAAGCCAGCTGCTAGACCACAAACACCAGCACGAGTGTACGCGCTAGCTAGAGACGACGCTGAGGACATCACCACAAGTACTTACTCCGATCTTTAAGGACGATGATCCTTTAAGTGGGAGAGAGTGTTATGTCCTGTGTCTTTTGTATAGGTTCGCGCTTTTAGAAGATCGATCGAACGACATTCGGAACCCCAGATGACACATTTTCGACCGGAGGTCGGGTCTGCTGAAGGGGGATCTTGACGTCAAGGTAGGGTGATGTCAACCTCCATTGACGTCACACCTTGATGTCGCCAACCTGGAGTTGCCGTTAGCCTATGCTGACATCAGCCCTAGTTGATGTCACCTTATGATGACATCACGTAGGTTGACGTCCAGCCCATTAATGTCAACTCTGGTAAAGGCTTTTTCATCGATTTTTCTATTGGACGGTGAGATCGATCCAAGTTGGGCCAAGATCTGTAGTTGGGATCTGGATTGGACATTTACTTGTGGCGAAAGAGTTGCTTTTGTAGTCAAGGAATTACAAGTTGGTTGAGATTGTGTGTCCTAAATGAACTAGGATCGTTCGGATGTTGATTTCTCAAATAGGACTTCTAGCGGGACTCGAGGAAGTTTCCTTGATAGATTTCCAAGATGGAAGGGGAGTCGTGATATACCTCAAAGTTGAGCATCCAGACACTTTAGACGGGTCATATATGGACTCTGAATGCTGACTTCTGTCCTAAATGGAATCTGTCTCTTGTCGGACTGTCCCTTTCCTGGGCTGACATTGCTTAGTGGGCTGACGGAGCCCAAAGGGCTTGGAGCGAGTTGAGTTGAGACCTCAATTGAGCCATCGGATCCGGATAAGTTATTGAGACCTATCATCTAGGGAAATACCTTTTTTGCTCTTAAATACTGTAAATTTCATGTTATAGTAAAGTATGCAAGATGATTAAATAAGAAGCGAGTTCAAAAACTACAAAATTTACCATGACGGAACGGGATGCTGGTGATCAGTGTCGACACCTACAGTGAGCCCAATAAACATGCAAATGGGCCGGATCCATATTCAGGACACGCGTAGTACTCGTCCGAGATGGGTACACCTCGGTTGGTTCTCCCGTTTCGTTTCGTTTCGTGTATAATAATGTATGAGGATTCTTACAACGCATCGTCCCTCCCCTTGTTGCTCTGCCCAGCCGAGCCCCCGCCATCTCCTCGCTTCTCAGAAACCGAAGCGGCACCCGCCCTCCCTCTTACTTCACGCTGGTGAGGGGCGGCGATTCCTTCTTTTTTAGGGGGTATCCGAAGGTGGGGCATCCCTCCGCCCTGCCCTTGTCTGGTTAGTCCTTGCCGGTGTGTGCTTGTCGGTGTTAAAACACCATTGTTACGGCTCTCCATGGTGGCACCTCTCCCTCTTGGCTCCACTGCCCTTTCTCCGGGTGCAACGTGGTGGAGTGGGTTGTGGAGGCTGTGCCTTTTGTTTTACCTGTCTTGATTTCCTCCCTCTTTGATCGCGGAGAAGAAGCATCGACTGATCAACAGGTGAATCTTCTGTGTCGTCCTGGGTTTCACTCTTGCTTCTGCATGCTTAAATGTTTGGTGGGTGCCGTGCTGCGTTTCTCCACGATTGAAATTCGTTTGCTTGTGAGTATTCTAGCGTTTCGTCCTGCACTTCCAACTGCTGTAAGATTTTTATAGCGTGTATGTGTGTGTGTCTGTGGGTGGGGGTGGGGGGGGGTGGGTTTCGACAATGAGTCAAATGCTCAGTTCTTGGGGTTCTGAAATCACCGTTTCTGAAACAAGCCTTGTCCTTGTACTTCCACGGCTGATTCCGATAAGAAGCGGAATCAAGGTAAGATGTATCTTGCTGTTGGTATTTTGATGCTAAAGGCACCGTAAATTCTCGGGCTTTACATCGACTGCACAAAAAGAATGTGGAAACTTCATTATTTTTGCGTCAATCCAATCAACTCACAGGTGACGATTCTAGTCAAGGCCAAAGGCGGAGTTCACTTTAAGTCTCCTCCTTTGGTCAAGATGGCAAAATGCATTTCACGTACTAGACAGGGGTGCCAACACATAAAAACATGTTTTTGGGCTTCCAAATTTTGTCGATTTAGAGTTTGTACACGCCAATCATTCTAAAGGTTCTCACTTGTTCAAGCGAAACGTCAGCATTCTTGACTACCCAGTCCTTTTTCCTTTCTTGATGGAGAGGTACATGGTTTGGAGGCCTCACCCCCCCCCCCCCCCCCCCCCCCCCCAAAATCTGCTGGTTTATCTTTCTGGCCATGAATGTTTAGATTTATTACCACATAACGACCTACACTGCTATAAGAGGCTTGCTATTAGACAGAGATGTGATGCTACTGCTCTTTCTATTTTATCGGAGGCATAAACATAGTGTAAAATTCTTCTCGTTTCTGTTTCAGTATCTACCTATCAGATTGCTCTGATGAATGCAAAATAGTATGATTTATGTCAGTTGCTCATATCTCTAACATCTGTTGTATTTTGTCTCCTATCACATGGCAAGAATGACCGTGCAAAATACATTTAGTTAATAGGGACATGCGATGTACACTAAGCTTGTGGAAACAGTATTTTAGGGGGGTAAAATTAACAGGTTAATTTGTATTGTGGATGTGATGCAGATTATATAATCCCATCAAATTTCCTTTATTTTTCTTTTGCAAGTTTCAGAAGCTTTAGGAATTATATCGATGGTGCTTCAGTGTTGAAGTTCATCCAATTTCTATTTGGAACTGAGTTAAAAGAAGATGCTATATTGCATATTTCAGAGAAAGTGCTGTTAAAGGTTGCTTGTGAAGCTGTGCAGAAGCAAAGGTCCTGTGTCGACTACGCCCAAGAAAAGAGGAAAAAGAGAAAGGAGCCTCCTGCCTGAACAGATTTGGTCTTGTTCGATTAGACTTCACCAGAAATAAGGTGTCAAGATCACTAAAATGAAGGCGGTTATCTTAGTGGGTGGATTTGGGACTCGCTTGAGACCATTGACACTCAGTATGCCAAAGCCACTCGTGCAGTTTGCCAATAAACCTATGGTTTTACATCAGGTTCTTTCTTGTTTCTCTGATTTAATTTTCATGGTCTTTCGACTGTTGTCAGTCAACTTGGTTTTCATTTGCCAAGCTTCAACTTCATGGCATTGTTCTTTGCTTTTTATTGTCTTTTAACTTGTTCCGTGAAACTAACTAGATCGAAGCACTGAAAGCTGTTGGAGTCACTGAAGTCATCTTGGCCGTTAATTACCAGCCTCAGGTTGATGAACTTGCCATTTTCTGTTTAACTGAATGAGACAAATTTCCAGTGTTGACCTTGTGGTACATGGCTGCTTGCAGATTATGTCGAGTTTCTTGGAAGAGTATGAAACAAAACTTGGAATCAAAATAACTTGTTCACAGGAAAATGAGCCTTTAGGGACTGCAGGTCCCTTGGCCCTTGCAAGAGAAAAGCTGCTTCAATCACATGGTCCATTCTTTGTTTTAAACAGTGATATTACATGCGAATACCCACTGAAAGAAATGCTTGAGTTCCACAAAACTCATGGAGGTCAGGCATCCATTTTGGTGACAAAGGTAATGCTATCCTTTGTGTCCGTTTCCTCATTGTTTATAATGATGAAACCTTATTTTGGATAAAATCAAAGGAATGTCTCTCTCTCACAAACACACACACACACACATAGAAAATAAAATAAAATAAAGTAAAATAAATCAGTGCGTACAAGTGAAATGGCCGTAGAAATTTGTATGGACAAGGGTTTTAGTCTATTCAACAATCCAGGGATGGATCAAATGGCAAGAAAATCTAGTTGAATGCGGTATTATGTATTGAAATGGCAGTGCTGACAAGATGCTCAATATTCATTCAATTTTCTCTTTCGGGATTTTATTTAATTTTGGCATATGTAATACAATTAGCATGCACCTCTTTTTCCCCTTAGTTTAGCAATGGTGCTCATTTGCCTCAAATATGCATGGTACAGTTTCCTTGTATCTGCAGTTTTACCTTGAATGGTATAATGTAATCTCCAGATACTTGGCAAGTAATTAAACGAAGGAAATATTTCTTGTCTCTAGGTGGATGAGCCTTCAAGGTATGGTGTCGTTCTCCTAGATGAAGATACAGGAAGGGTCAAGAAATTTGTCGAAAAGCCAGTAGCCTTTGTTGGTAACAAGATAAATGCAGGAATTTACGTATTGAACCCTAGTGTTCTTGAGCGGATCCCTTTGAAACCCACCTCATTAGAGCAACAAGTTTTCCCATCCGTTGCTGATGAAGGACAACTGTATGCCATGGTGTCCAGCGGATTCTGGAAGGATATTGGGCAGCCCAAGGACTATTTAGCTGGCCTGAGGCTCTACCTTGACTACATGAGAAGGAGCTGCCCTTCAAAGCTTTCAGCAGGACCTAACATCATTGGGAATGTGCTGATTGGTGACGGTGCAAACATTGGGGAAGGATGTGTTATCGGCCCTGACGTGGTGATTGGCCCTGGCTGTGTGATCGAGTCTGGTGTGAGGCTCTCATCATGCACCTTGATGAAGGGGGTGAGGGTGAAGTCCTCTGCACACATCACTGCCAGCATCATCGGGTGGCATTCCACAATCGGGCAGTCAGTCCATGTCAACAGCATGGCAGTGCTTGGGGAGGATGTCCACGTTCGGGACACCATGTTCCTTAATGGAGTGGTGGTTCTTCCCCACAAAGAGATCAAGTCACATTTCATGAAGCCAGAGGTTTTAATGTAACTTTTTTTTTTTTTTTGGTAATGCGCTAAGAGAAAAGATGGTTTCTATCTTGGCACTGCCGGGGGCAAGTTATCCATTGTCTATGGAAAGGAAATGTGTTTCTATGTTTCACCGGCTTTTACGAAGAAGATGCACGATCGATCCAATCCTCTTCCCGTGGATGAATTCATGGTTTTCTAGTGGTTGATCTTACGGTATCTATTGATGCGACGGAACACCTGCTTTTTTTTTAGGTGAAAAGGTCTTTAGGGTCAGCAACTAGGAGAGTGCACCACATTCCCAGGAATGGAATGTACCCACTCTACCCATGCGATCAACCTGGGCGTAGATTATAAGAGAAATGTTTTATTGCACTTTCATATTGACTAGGCAACAAGTCCACGTGGCATCTAATAATTAGATTGCCACTTTATCACTCTTCATGTGAGAGGTGCCACATGGACTATTGTCTAGTCACACAAGTGCAATAAGTCTTTCTCAGATTATAAATATCAATAAGGAGTACAAGATCGGAGGAGGGGCATACCCCTGCTAAACTTGCCTAATATTAGGAACCCCAGACCGATCCATGGTGAGGGGCTCTTTACATTCATGAGGTAAAGAGGCAGCGGAAAGGAACACAACATTAGTATGAGATTTGCATCCGACATTAGCTAAGGCATCAGCCACTTGATTCGCTTGTCTGTATGTATGAACAAGATTAACGTTGGACTTTTGAAGATGAGACTGAGCTTCCCGCCACCAGTGCATACACTCCCAAGAAGACGATTTATTGCTGTGAACAGAAGAAACTAGAGTTGCAGAATCAGATCTAATTTCACTTAGGATAAAACCATGGTCGGCAGCCAGCCTAATTCCATCACACAATGCTCTAACCTCAGCCACCAAACTAGTGCCAAGTCCATAGAAATGGACGGAACACCTGCTCTCCTCACACTTGGATGGCCAAACTCCGGGCCGTTGGACGAGGCAAACCACCCCGACTTGACAGCGGGTTCCCTTCCTTTTAGTTGGAAAATTAGCTTATTGCATCATCCTCTATGAAAAGAGCCCTACGACTTCGTGTTCTTTCTTTTGGTAATTCAATTGTGAATGCAAGAAAGAATGCCCTCCCTACATATGTTCGAGGGAATTGTTGAGCTGATATTGTCCCATTTTCAAAAATTTTTTTTTTTGAGGTAGATATTTGTTCCCGAATAAATTAAAATATAAATACAATGGGCACCTATGTTTCCTTTCATTATCAGAGGAAAATGTCTTACGTTCATGTATAGTTAAGGATGTAAGAGCATCATCGTCATAATCACAATCTCATTTTAATTTGGGTTGTTTATGCAAATCATGTTTGTCACGGATTTTGTTGGAGATTCTTGAAAAGGATGTCGACAAACTTTTTTAAAAAGTGTCAATCTGATGTATACTTTCGTCCTTTCTCAGTCGCTTTGAAACCAAGTTGCACATGGAAAGGAGGATCTTATTCTAACAATAACTGAAACCTATTTTTTTCCTTCGAGTTTTCTACATCATTTTGATTCCCACATGGATGATACAATATTTGTGGATATAACCTTTTAGTCAAGATGTTATTCCTTTCATTTGAAAAATTTAAGGGGTTTTTGCATAGATGGCCCATGTTAAATGGTCCATTTGCCCCATTTTACAAGTGCAAACGTAATACTTAATGTGTAAAAAGAATGTTCTGTGGTTTCTTTTTCTTCTTAAACATTAATGGCATTTTGTAATGATATGTATGAAGATATAATTATGCGAAGGAAAATTTAATAAAATTTGTAATAAAAGCCGTTTATATGTAACATATCAAAATTTGGTCAACTGTCAACAAAGCTTGTCTACATGTATTTGTTGTGGTGTCGGCTAACCACCATTTATAATTAATAAAATTTAGATCGCAAGTAAACATCGTCATGGACTCATGGTCATACCCCAATAATCGTCATCCATACACTCCAAGGTTCACCAAATGGTGATGTCCCACCTACCCCAACACCCACCCAATAACTCTCTCTCTCTCTCTAACCAAAATAATTAGCGGTAGAATAAGAACAAGAACACGAGTTAAGAAGAATCTGGATCGGATGGCCAGATTCCAACAGTAGGCCGGCCGATAGGGTGTGCTGGCCTTATAATTACTGGTTAAGAATAAGTTCATAATTTAGTAGGCTTAAAAATTATAGGGAGAATTATCAATAAATCCCTATTTTTTGGGGACGTCGGCCATCAAGGGTTATACGCCGGACGTCGGGCGCTGGACGTCGATCAGTGGGCGTCAGGTGCTGGCTATCAGGCATCAGATACCGGGCACCGGGCGTGGGCAGCCGTTGATCGCCGGACGTCGGACTCTAGGCGCTGACCGACGGTCGTTGGTGCTGGACGTTGGGCGTCGGGCGTCGAACGTCGGACGTCGGGCACCGGATTGTCAACAGTCGGCCGTCGAGTTTCAAATATCAAACACTAAGAATTAAAGTGAAGATTGTAATCATACTCATAAAAATCTTAGGTAAAGAAAGAAGTCTAGAAAAATAATTTACTAAGTCCCATAAATAATACAAAAATATATAATTTTAGGTAAAAAATTTCGTGGATTAAATTTTCAGTAATATCAAATAAATTATTATATGATTTAAAAAAAAAAATATTCTAACGTGAGATTTTACGTTAATCAAACGGACCGTAACCTTCCCACCACCACCACCACCCCCGCCGTTTGGTAACTTTATACATGCTTTGGTCATCAATAAAATGGTCATATCTATTTCCAGCACATATTGTGCGCTGACATTATTGTACGCTATGCCGATCATTACCGAGCACAGTGAAAACATCTAATGTGTGTGTCACGAGAGTTTGTATGGTTTGATGTGTTCACGCGAGCATATTTACAGCATCTACACACTAGCGGCTAGTGAGAGTGGATGCTTTCGAGGTATGAAGTTCCTGGTAATAGAGGCATTATGATCTTTTTGGAAGTCTCATCATTATTTCATGTCTTCTTACTTGGTTCTGCGTGGTGAGAACGCTTCTACACCTTTTACACACGTGATGTACGTCTATTGTTTGGTTGGTGATAGGTAACATTGGCGGGAGAAATAATTAGTGCACACCTATGGTGTGCACTAACTTGGGCACACCCATTAGGGATGTGCCATTTGGCTCTTGGGGTTTGAAAAAGTTAGATGGAGATTATATTATATCCTCCAAGGACAAATGGCACACCCCTAGTGGGTGTGCCATGCTTAGTGCACACCAAGATGTGCACTAAGTATTTCTCTATTAGCAGACATCTGTTTCGTGAGCACAACAGTTTTCTTAGTATTAATCAAAAGGGGGGAAAAATGTACAAGTACATTAAAAAATTTATATGTTGATGATATTCTATAAATCATAGGCCGAATGTGAGCCTTATTGTAATTTTTTTAAAATTTGAAAGTTAAATATTGTAAAAGACAGTCCTATTGTGAGTCTAATTATATTAATGAAAGACTAACTATGAGTCTAATTAGTTGGATGTTTATTGTGATTGTGGTCATAGTTAACAACATTGTGGACAATTTGGTTTCAATGAAATGTGGTCCTTTGCAAACAAAGAAATGTGTGGATATTAACAAAATTAATACAAAATAAAATGGAGTCCAAATTATAGGTCCATTAAGAGGCTCAAGACATCCACCACCAAAAAAGGAGTTTCTGACCCAACTCAAGTGGGAGAGGTGAACTTAAACTGTTCTTCACCACCACTCTCCCATTTAAAAAGATTGCTTGCAGCAGAAGAAGGGAGACGGTGGGGAAAAAAAAGAAAAAATGTCTTCTGGGAAGCAAGGCACCCACCCTTCCATCTGCTGCGTTCCACTGAGGAGGAGAGGCCGCCATCTCCTCCTTCCATTGTTGCTGTGCGCTTTGCTTGGGAAGAAAGTGTGCAGAAGAAAAAGGAGGTAGGGCTGTAAACGGATCAGATACGGAGCGGATATGTGTTTTCCGTGTCCGCTCCGAATACGTAATCGGATAATTCGTATCCGCTCCGAATAAAATTCGGATACGGAGCGGATATCTTAGTCGGATAATATTCGGATTCGGAGAGGATTCGGATATTATCCGCTTCGAAAATATGAGACCTAGAGATATTAAGTGATTTAAAAATAATAAAAAATAATAATAAATCTGTAAAGGCACTGGCCGCCGGCGGGAGAGAGAGAGATCCATAGAGAGGGAGGGCCAGAGGGGGAGAGGGGGAAGCTAGGTGGGGGGATGGGAGCCGGAGGCTCCTCTGGCACGGCCGTCGGCGGCAGGGGGGTGGGCCGGGTGGCGTAGCAGGGGGGTGCTTCCAGCCGCCGGGGGGGGGGTTCGCATGGGGGGGAGGCACACAGGGGCGGGGGAGGGGGGTTTCCGATCGCAGGGGGGAGGGACAGGGCGGGGGGGAGGGGGGTTCCGATCTCAGGGGGGAGGGCACAGGGCGGGGGGGGGGGGGAGGCCTGGGAGGGGGGTTTCCGATCTCAGGGGGGGAGGGCACAGGGCGGGGGGGAGGCCCGGAGGAGGGTTTCCGATTGCAGAGGGGGTTCGCAAAGGGGGGAGGGCGCCGCCGCGTCAGAGGGCCGCCGCCGCGTCTAGAAGGCCCTGAGGTTGGTGTGCCGGTGGAGTGGGGGCTTCTGACCACAGGGGGGTTCACAGTGGGGGAGGGCGTAGGGCGGGGGGGGGGGGGGGAGGGAGGTTGCTGGGGTTGGGCCGAGACAGAGGGCCGCCGCGTCTGGAAGGCCGCCGGGGCCCGAGAGGGCGCTGTGGACTGGGCGGTGCGCCAGCGGTCGTCTCTGAGGCGTCCCTTTGCAGCTGTGCTTCCCCGGGGCGGCGAGCCGGCGAGGCACGATGACAAGGGCGACGAGGGGAGGATTCAGGAGTTGTGACGGCGGAGGGGATTTTGATTAGGTTTTGGCGATGAGATTTGGGGGAGAGTGGGAACTGGAAGAGAGGGAGGTCGGGTAGGCCCGGTAGGGTTTTAAATTTGAGTATTTAAATATTAGGTATGAGCCATTAGATGTAAGATCCAATGGCCAGCATTAACCCCATTTCGGATCGGATCTTAAACGGAGCGGATCTCTTATTTCCTGCGTCCGCTCCGTTTATTATTCGGATAATATCCGTATCCGAATTTGCTCCGTCGGATATCTGTTAAACGGATACGGATATGTTTAATCGGATGCGGATTCGGATCGAATCCGGATATTATCCGGATCCGTCTACAGCCCTAAAAGGAGGGTGAGGTGAGAGAAGTTGAGGAGATCGAGAAGAGAGAGAGAGCTCCCCCTTTTGTCCTCTTTCCCATTCCTCCTCTGCTGGATTCAAGGTTTTCATGTTGTTTTTTTATGTGTTATTTTCCCTCTTTGATATACTATGGTCATTAATGATCTCTTGGAAAAAGAATGCCATGAGAATTTTATATTTGTATGAGAACACTCCTCCTCGATTTTCATGAGATTTATTGCTCAGAAGAGGTCATGATGAGTTTTGTACCCATGTGCAAGCACTCCCACGTTGATGTGGTTTTATGTTTGTAGTTAGATTCCTTTTTTTATTTGTACTTGGGTTTGTGTATGCTTCTCCCCTTCCTAGTGAGTGGAACTGTGAGAACTTGTTCCTTTTTTTTTATATGGTGATCAGATATCAGATTTCCCCAAACCATGAATTGGGTTTTCTAATACCCAACTTCACTTGTAAGGGATCTCAAACTTGAGTTGATGGCGGTTTCTCCTAGATTAATTTGAACGTTCAGTTGCATATGACTATTATTTATGCCCAATTTATTGTGGGAAACATTACCCGTGCATTCATTTCTCTGACGTAGGGGTAAGGAGCTTTCCCCTTCCCTTTTAAACCATGTGTTCTGTATTTCTTGGAATGCTTGCTAGTTACTCATTACAATTGAAGCTCCAAACAATAAAAGGTTAGATAACATGATATCTATGCCTTGTTTTTGAGACTTAAACATGGCACAATCGCCACCCTGTTGGTTGCATATGACACTGTGTTTCTTTTGACAGTGGGTATTTCCCTCAGTTATGGTTCATCATGTTTGAATGACCGCTGCCGATTCACATGTACGGAATCACGTTTATCACTGTTTAAGAAGAAAAAAGAATAACAATAAATGAATAAGAAATTCATTGAACTTCGGGTTAGATTATATGATATCTATGCCCGAATATATGGACTCAAATATTACTCGATTATCGTCCGGGTTCATTTTTGGTCTCGGTATTAATCGGTCCCCTTGTAGGCGTGCCTCGGGGATCGGCACTGTGTGCCCTCAGGTGATGTTGTTTTTCGACATACACCTTGTGTAACGTCGCGCATTTTTCGGATCTTCATGGATCCTCGGTTTAGCGTATGGGGTGGTCACACCTTGACCAGTGCGACTTGTGTTGTGTGTTTCTTATTGGATCCTTACCAGGGTTGGTTATGGATCTGTGTTGGTGTTCAGTGTGCTGGACATCAACAGTGGGTTGACGTCCAGGTTTGTGACGTCTACTGTGTGTTGGCGGCAATGGTGTTGCCGTTAACATGTTTTTGGTGTCCATCGATGTGGACGTCTATCATTCGTTCTAGTGGGTTCTATTGCATGAACTTGGCGGCGAGCAATGTGGACGCCTAGTTGTGGCGGTTTGGTTAATGGCGCAGAGGTTGACGTTAACCTGAGGCGCCTGTGTTTTTAGGGGCAACCCGAGCCTTCTTCTTTCCCCACCTTCTCCCCTCCTTTTCCCCCACCTGTACCCTTGTGCCTCTTCACTACTTTCGGCGGTCGACGGGAGCACATGGGAAGGCCGTGATGCGCGCAGCAGCGACAGATCAGGCGGGGAATGATGGATTGGAGGGCGGTGTTCGCGGGAAGCTCCTGAGGTTTCGGCGCGATTTGAGGTTCTTTAGGAGTTTATTTGCGTTTCAGAGGTAGGGACTGGATCCCTTGATTTCTCCTGTTTGACTTGTCATGCTCCGTTAGCATAGATTGCTTGTTATTCGTGTTTTCGGGAAAAAGGTTTACCATGCCGAGAGATTGGGTGGTTTGATCAATCCAAGTGTTGGATCTTGCTTTTCCGGTTTGATTATAGTATATAGATGTAAGGGGAAGTGTTTCCCCTCATTTTTTTGTTGTTTATAGGGCTAGATTGCCTATGTGATCAGCCTGGGACCGTTCTGTGCATCTTGTGTGTGTTGAGTACTGAAGATCTCGACGTCAACATCGGTTGACACTGAGTTCTTCATTGGGAGATTAACGGCTAGGTTTCTATCCGTTGATTTTGAGTAGACGGCTAGGTGGTGGCCGCTTACTTAGTATTGACGGCAAGAAATATTGTCGTCTATATTCTATGGATGGCAATCGATGTTGCCGCCAACCTGTGCATGTATCAGTATAGTGTGTTTCACGATGTTGTTGTTGCAAGTATTACGATGCAATGTGTTTATAGATACTGAGTGGTGCAATAACACCTGTGGTGCTCCTAGAGCACAGGGCTTTTGAGGCCAGCTTACCGGCTATGTAGTTTACTAGTTCTTTACGTGTGTGCGTGGGATTCACTACATCCTAGCGCACAAGATTTATGTGAAATATTACGGGGTTTTGGTGTCGTGCACATGGTTGGTGTGTGCATGGCATATCGTACGTTATTGTGCTTATTATATCTTAATTATTATGATTAGTTCGTGGTATTGTGGCGATGAGGTTCACATCTGAACCTAGCCTCGATCCTTTAGAATCTTTTGTAGATTCTTCTGGATGAATGATTAGTAAAGTTTAAGTATGGTTATTATGTGAATATTGTGTACTGCGTTTAGTGTGACCTTCACTGTCACTTTGTGACCGATGACAGGCCATGGTGTTATCATTAATATGGTTTATATGCGTGATTGTGTAAGTTAGCTTGTAAGTCACAGGGTGACTGGAATAAGCTATTCCTAACATATGTATCGTAATTGGTAATAGAAAGTGTTTGTGTATATATCGTGGTTTAAGTTTGCCGAGTGTGGTGATCCGGCACCTATTTCCGGAATGCCTCTCTAGTCGGGTACCCCAGGTTCTTTGTGAGCCAGACACGTGTGTTTGTTGTGCTCAAGGTTTGTCCTGGTACTTGTGTTGTACCGTTGAGGTCTGTGTCGTCTTCCTGGACACCCTCACTCCTGTGTTTGAGTTGTACGTCCGGCTGAGGGAAAGACGACAGTAGGGTAGCGGCTTGTGTTTGTGGGTGTGCAGTCGCTTGTAGTGCGCTCGTAGTTGGGGGTAAGGACACCAGTAGTGGACACTGGTCCCCATCTAGTCCTATTTTCCAGTGCCTCACTTTAGGGTGCTCCGGCCAGAGACCCTAGAGGTGCCAGGCATGGACCTGCAACTGTATGTCTGCAGGTGTGGTGTTGGTTGGTCTCCACAGTTGTTTGACTTGTTCTCGTGAGCGGCAGTTGGACCTTTCGTCCGTGACTGCGAGACTGAGAGGTTGTTCTTGTGTTGTGTTGTCCGGGTTGGATACTGGCCTAATCATCCAGTAGTCCGTTCCCGTGTGGTGGCATCGTTCCTTTCCGACTCGTGCTTTGCTACTCGTCGTGGTTTGTGAGTTAGTGACTCATAGTCGAGGTTTGACTCGTTTGAGGTGTGCCCTGGTGTTGGCACGATTGTGACTGCGGTTGTGGCTTGTGGTGTGCCCGAGTGGTGACACAGTTTTTGTTATGGTTGGTGAGTGTTGACTCACCAAATGTGGTTTAGCTTGTTATGGTGTGCATTGTTACGGCACTGGTTTACTTGTGGTTTCCGTGCTGATACCTTGTGGTAATAGGTACCTGTACCCCGTGTGGGTAATGGTTTGTGGTGGTACGTCATATACCAGTCTTTCTGGTGTTGACGTGGAACTGTGTTTCGTGGAGGTCGTGTGGTGTGACCATCCACTTAATGTGCTTCACCCTCCCTCGGGTAAGCTACCGTATATGGTTTTCATGTGTGATGAATTGGCCCGCTGTAGCCGATCATGTTACTTGGTGTGCGTGATTTCCGACATATTGTTGTTTGGGTATAAAGGGCCAGCTTTTGGTTAGTAGTCCTGTTACCCACGTATTTAAGACTCGCTTGTAAAGCTTATAGCTTAAGCAATTGGTTGTGACTGTGATTTGCCTGTGAGGCGTGTAGCCTAGGCATTACTGTTGTTGAGCGAACTAGTGGTGTGAAACTAGTCCTATTGTTTCCTCTTACTTTCCGAGGTTGTGAATAGCTAATGTGTTTATATTTAATTGTAGTTTAAATACAATTATTGTGAGCATGAAATGGTTTGGTTATATATGTGGCCAGTGAGACCTATTGAGGTTGAGGTCTCTTCTGTTGGTTGTTGTGGTCCTTAGGTGGTCCCTACTGAGCTGTGACTTGTTTAAGCTCACTCCCCTACAGTTCTTTTCAGGGCTTGCCGAGTGTTTGGCTTGCAACGGCGTTGTGTCAGACTTGTACCACCAGTAGTTGTGTAGTAATTAGTGTTGTGTGAGCTTGTGCTCCCTCGGGGTATGTCCTAGGTAGTTGTACTTTTTAATTGGACATGTAATAATGTAATGGGACAGTTGTAAATTATTATATGCAGGTATGAGCACATATACTTTCTTGTGTCTTATACTGTTGTGGTTTGTCTTTTATATTCTTACTGGACACTTGTGTGAGCTATCCCTTGCGAGACTTCGGTCTGTTCGCAGGAGGCAGATCTGGATATGGAGACTTAATGGGCATAAATATCCAGGGCCGTCACAGTTGGTATCAGAGCATGGTCTAGTTAGAATATGAAAAGACATTGAAGTTACAATGTCCCAATACATTGATTAATGTCCACTGCTGGTAGTAAGTTTGTGGTTTTATGTGTTATAAGGTGATTTTTATATGAACTTTTGGCACGCAAACTGTGTGTTTCTGTTTGTTAAATTAGCAGTTGTGAGTAGTTGTTGAGCCATAGAATGGTTAGTGGTATAAATTGTGTCGTTGCATCAGTGTGCTAGGGTGCAGTTGAAATTTTGTGTTTAAAAGTTTTCAGTGGCAGATATTAAAGAAATCAGTGGAGTTAGTTATGTTGGTTAGCAAAAGTAAAAGGCAATTTCAAAAAGATATTTTCAAATGGTGCTCTAGTAAAGAATAAGGTTAACAGAGACAGGTATAATATGGGTGTCAGTGTGACAGATCAACAAAATGTTACCAGCAGAGGATAGTGTGTGTGTGTGATAAGTTGCAGAAGAGGACCTTGGCAGAGGTATTGTTGTGTTTGAAATTTGTGTTAATAGGATTTGAAAAGCGGCTTGAGTAATAATGTGATTAGAGCTTTGGCAACTTGAGAATGATTAAATAAGGCAGATTGGTTTCAGATGAAGTACAAGTACATAGAGGAATAGAGAATTGTGATAGTCCGATAAGGATAAGGGTGTCTTGACAATTAGAGAGTTGAGCAGAGGTGGTTAGTTAAGTAAAGAAAGGGTAAAGAAAGATCACTGTATAGTTAGACTTTTCTAAGCACAAGAAAAATACCGGCCTAGCAAGTGGCAGTTTATGAGAATTATATAGAGTCAGATGCAGTGTTACAGATAAGGTTACTGTTGTTTAATAACTGAGTATAATTCAAGAAGAGAAGAGGTAAAGTTTGTGTTTAAAAGAGATTGAGGCTGTACAGAATAAAATAAGAATCATGTGAATCAGAATAGAAAGAAGCGGATTATTAAGAAATAGTTAAGTGGTACCAGTTAAGTAAAATAGAGAATCAGGCGGAGTAGTTTATTGTATTTAACAAGATTGACTCCAACTATGGCCTTGGTAGTTTGTGATAAAGAATACTTGTGTGACACAGCTATAGCGGTATGAGTGGTACAGGATGAACAACTAGGCAACACAATAATTGAGAAGAATGTTTACAGAGAAGATATTATTTTAATACAGTTGGCAGATTATTAATCTGAAAAAGAAGAGTATGATAGATTGTGAAACAGATATAACTGAAAGATCGAGAAAGTGATCAATAAGATTTGCATGGCTAAATAGAAATTGAAAGTGCAAGTACACAAACGGAGAGAATGTAATCAGTTAAACATTCAGATGGTACCCGATTGAAATAAATTTTATGCATATAAAGTTAGCTGAGCAGTTTAATTCTTCCCTAAAAAGAAAGTGTTACAGTATTTTAAAGCAGATGTTTTGAGAAATGATGGAAATAATGTGGTTAGTCAGCTAGAGAATGTAAATTGAAGTTAAAAAGGAATATGAAAATAAAGTATGCTAGTAATGTAATGGTAATGTAGAATTCGGATTTTTAAAAGGTGTGGTACAATTAATTGAAGTATTGGAAAAATAGTTTGGAAAATTTTGATATTGTTTCCAATATTGATTGAGCAAGTAAAGCAATCTGTAATGATATAGCCAGAATCAAAGAAATTATGAAAGTGTGCAGCAATTGTGAATAATAGTAGAAGCGAATGTATAAAATATTCTGTCAGATATTCAGCAGGATCAGAGTAGCGCAGCGGAAGCATGGTGGGTCTACAACCCACAGATCAGAAAACTGAAAATATGAGAATGGATAAACTAAGGTAGTAGTTAATAATGAAAGCAGATAATGGCTAGCAATGACAAAGTGAGTAATGAAATGGCATAAGAATTCGAGAAATTAAGCAAGGTTTAGCACGAAAGAACATCCAAGGTAGTGGAATAAATGAAAGGATTTTGGAGCAGAAAGAAATGGCCCGGAAAGAAATGTTGAAACACAGCCCAGAAAATATGAAGTAGGTTCAGTCCAAGGAGATAAAGCACCATTGGCAAGGTAGAATCGCCTACAATGAAAGGTAAGGAAGGTAATGGAATCGATAAAACAGAATAATTGTGAAATGAATTGAAAGAAAAGAAAAGAGCAAAGCAAGGATGGAATTGGATAGATGAGTCAGTTAGCACAGATGAATTGAAAGGCTGATACAGAGAAGAGTATCCTTCTTCTTCTGTATACGGTTTTGTTTTTTTTAGGTAATAGTCCGCATGCCGTGATTTATGTTGAATGTCGAGGACGACATTTCTTTTTAAGTGATAGTAATGTAACGTCGCGGTGTTTTTGGATCTTCGTGGATCCTCGTTTAGCGTATGGGGTGTCACACCTTGACCATGCGACTTGTGTTGTGTGTTTTTATTAGATCCTTACCAGGGTTGGTTATGGATCTTGTTGGTGTTCAGTGCGCTGGACATCAACATGGGTTTGACGTCAGTTTGTGACGTCTGCTATGTGTTGGCGGCAATGGTGTTTGCCGTTAACATGTTTTTGGCGTCCATCCATCGATGTGGACGTCTATCGTTCATTCTATGGGTTCTATGCTGAACTTGGCGGCGAGCAATGTGGACGCCTAGTTGTGGCGGTTGGTTAACGTTGCAGAGGTTGACGTACCCTGAGGCGCCTGTGTTTTTAGGGGCAACCCAAGCCTTCTTCTTTCTCCACCTTCTCCCCTCCTTTTCCCTCACCTGTACCCTTGTGCCTCTCACTACTTCCGGCGGTCACGGGAGCACGTGGGAGGCCGTGATGCATGCAGCAGTGGCAGATCAGGCGGGGATGACGGATTGGAGGGGCGTTTCGCGGGAATCTCCTAGGGTTTCAGCACGATTAGGGTTCTTTAGTTAAGATTTATTTACGTTTCAGAGGTAGGGCTGGATCCCTTGATTTCTCCTGTTTGATTTGTCATGCTCCGTTAGCATAGATTGCTTGTTATTCGTGTTTTCGGGAAAAAGTTTACCATGCTTGGAGATTGGGTGTTTGATCAATCCAAGTGTTGGATCTTGCTTTTCCGGTTTGATTATAGTATATAGATGTAAGGGGAGTGTTTCCCCTCGTTTTTCTGTTTTTATAGGGCTAGATTGCCTTTGGATCGGCCTGGACCGTTCTGTGCGTCCTGTGTGTGTTGAGTACTGAAGATCTCGACGTCAACATCGGTTGACGCTGAGTTCTTCGTTGGGAGATTAACGGCTAGTTTCTAGCTGTGATTTGAGTAATGCTAGGTGGTGGCCGCTTACTTAGTATGACGGCAAGAATATTGTAGTCTTATTCTATGGACGGCAATCGATGTTGCCGCCAACCTGTGCATGTATCCAGATAGTGTGTTTCACGATGTTCTTGTTGCAGTATTGCGATGCTATGTGTTTATCAATACTGAGCGGTGCAATAACACCTGTGGTGCTCCTAGAGCACAGGGCTTTTGAGGCCACTTACCGGCTATGTAGTTTACTAGGTCTTTATGTGTGTGGCGTGGGTTCTGTGACGGCCCTCATTATACCGGTACGGTCATACCGACCCACGTCGATATAGCGAGAGTCCTCACAGTGGGACATTTACCCAACGATACAACAGCTGAGATACACGCGAATATAACTAACAGAGTAGCGGAAGTAAAAGAGAACTATCTCCAATCATTCATCATCCACATTAAACATACATACAGTTTAAATTTGCAAAAAGGAACTAAAATTCACATGATTTAATTTGCTGAAATAGAAATACAAATGTCCACATATTTCATTCTTTTCGTGATAACCTAATACAATGTTCAAGTACATACGACGAAGTACACAATCACAAAGAAGCTCCAAGTAACTAGTCTCCGTGCTCGGAGTCCGTCTCCACCGTCTCCTCCAACGGTGTCGTGTCACCAACTACACCTGTACGCCGAAGCAAGAGTGAGTCCAGGACTCAGCAAGTAACACTACACTATGATATACACGTACAAGTCCTAGGGGTTCTACATGCACATACAATTAGCAACACATAGCATGCTAGTCCATTTAGTTTTCAACCTATCATGGCGGTTCTACAATTTTATACATAACGCATGCTTCAGATTTCAAAAATATAACATTCACCTACCACATGGTCTCTAATCCATTCACTTATGAACTTCAACCTTATAAAGAACCAACGTGAGAGTTATCAACATGGACAATTTACACACATGAACGGGAACATAGTTAGCATGGATTCCACATGTTCTTAAGCACATACATAACTTTTTAACATGTTTTAGGTTGCTGATTTCACAGGTTCAAAGACTATATACCTACACATGGAAGCTACAATGTGGCTTAGAACATAACATATGAACAATCATCACGCCATCTGCACACATATTCATTTGTTGTCCCTATCATGGGTTCTAAACACTTTGCACACATAAACACAAGAAGGATAACATGCATTTTCTGAATTCACATGGTTTCAGATTTAGCCTCACATGGTTTCAATAACACATTGCACATCTAGATTTTCACGTTTTCCTTTTCACATTTCCTCTTTCACATTGTTACACTTTACACATACACATTCACATGTCACTTACACATTTACACATGGTCACATACACTTTACACATTACACTTTACACATATTTTAGTGCCGTGACACATAGTCCAAACCACCAAAGAAGGACACATTCACATCACATAACACATAGGCACCATCTAGGCAATGCAATGGTGACTCTGGACTGCGCAGACCGGGAGAACAAGTCTCCACCCTAACCAGTGGTACTTGTCCACCTCCAGGATTTCCCCCTAATGCCCTTAGGGTCACTTAACACAATGAACTTTCTCAGGGGGACTTTCCCTGATACAGCTCCACTGCCTCGGAAGCAGTATCACATTGGCACAGTTTACACTTTTACACATTTACCGTTTTACACATGGTTTCACGCACACACATCTCATTTCATTCACTCTTTCACTCACCTGAGCTGTTTTCTGTTTTTCCTAACATGATACTACAGAAATTCCAGGTTTAACACACAATACACACATTAGTCATGCTGTTTTAGATCATAACGAACCGTATTTCGATTATATGCATGAATTATCGTACTTCACTTGAAAACACATAACTCTTTATCTACTGTTCCAATTGGCCTGAAAATTTAACCACATGCTGTTTTTCGGTTCAAAATCCTACCCTCAATTTTCAGATTTTTCTGAGCTAAATAGGATTTATAGAAAATCAAACACCTAATTAGCATATTATTCACAATTTAAGCTAACATGGGCCTAACACATTTGCAATCTATCCACTTACTGTTTTGCAAAGAAACCACTAACATATGCATGGATTTAGAATACAAACACCAATCCTAATTCGTACATCTATAATCATTTGTCACAACCTATTTTTTTTTTTTTACATGTTTTTATTTTACCGAACTACACTTATTAACGATTCCACAAGCACGCATGGATTACCAAAATTTCAGAACATACATACATGCCCCACAATTCCTTATGAATAGACTGAAAACAAAACACTCAACTAATCTTAATCATGGAACTTTGAATTGCAAAATCATTTACAAGTTATGTTCACATGCTTACAACGCATTACTCACATTCACCACACAACTCACACACATCCACAAGCACGATGCACGATATACATAGCTTATAGGGATACCATATATCCTCATCGCATAAAACATACCGAAATTAATGTATAAGTGGGACAGAACAGCTCACTGTTCTGTCCAGAAGAACTCGACGCGGTCTCTGGCGCTGACTCAGGGTCAGCGGCATGGTCGATGGACGCCAAGCTCATCCCAGGCGTCCAGGACCTTGCTGTTTACTCAGGTCTGTGCAGAAACACAGACCCGAGCTCTGAAAGTTGGGTGAAATGGAGGGTCTAGGACTCGAGGGAAATTCCATAAAAATGATAAAAACCTCCTAGACTCATACGGGGATACCATAGATAGGTCACTTGCCTTCTTCAAAATGCTTCAAAGATCTAGGGCTCGAGAAGCTCTCCTTGGGCAGTCCCCAGAAGTGACGAAATGCCTCCAAGACCTCCTTCCACCGGGCTTTTGGATGATCTCCTCAGCAAAGCAAGACCGGGGCCTTGCCCTTCATATCAGCTACCTCCTTGTCGGGGAAGTCGGCCGGATCAAGCTCCAGGAAGCCGGATTCTTGGGTTACAAGTTGGGGCTTTCTCACAGAAGGCTCTAGGGTTTTTCTCTCTTCTTCTCTCCTCTTGCAAGGGTGAAAATGAGAAGGATGGGGAGCCCATTTCGGGTTCAGACCTAAAGAGGTCTCCTCCCACTCCTAGGTGATGGGAACCCCTCCTGAGAGCCGTTGGGGGACATCCCCCCAATGGTAGCTTGCCTTGTTTCAGAAGCTTGCAGCTCTGCTGCGCATGCAGGCCAGAGAGATTGGCGTCCATATCGCTGGACGCCGGAGTTAATGTTGGCGTCCAGGATTGGACGCTAACTCCACCTAAACGGCCTGAGCTTGACGCCAAGATGCATTCGCCAGAACCCTAATTATGCAGAAGGTCATGCATACCAAGCTTATATACATGCAATATGTACATGGTATTATATTCATACTATCACCAATGCAATACATACATTATTTACGTTTAATATAAACACATGCACCCTAATTATACTAATTCTAATACCTACGTAAATACGTACATACATACTCACACAATATACACATAAATACAAAAAAAATACGACGAAAATCGAGGGTCTTACAGATTCACTACATCCTAGCGCACAAGATTTTGTGAAATATACGTGGTTTTGGTGTCGTGCACCGGTTGGGTGGTATGCATGGCATATCGTACGTTATTGTGCTTATTGTATCTTAATTATTATGATTAGTTCGTGGTATTGTGGCGATGAGGTTCACATCTGAACCTAGCCTCGATCCTTTAGAATCTTTTGTAGATTCTTCTGGATGAATGATTAGTAAAGTTTAAGTATGGTTATTATGTGAATATTGTGTACTGCGTTTAGTGTGACCTTCACTATCACTTGTGACCGATGACAGGCCATGGTGTTATCATTAATATGTTTATATGCGTGATTGTGTAAGTTAGCTTGTAAGTCACAGGGTGACTGGAATAAGCTATTCCTACATATGTATCGTAATTGGTAAAGAAAGTGTTGTGTATATATCGTGGTTTAAGTTTGCCGAGTGTGGTGGTCCGGCGCCTATTCTGGAATGCCTCTCTAGTCGGGTACCCCAGGTTCTTTGTGAGCCAGGCACGTGTGTTTGTTGTGCTCGGGTTTGTCCCGGTACTTGTTGTACCGTCGAGGTCTGTGTCGTCTTCCTGGACACCCTCACTCCTGTGTTTGAGTTGTACGTCCGGCTGAGGGAAAGACGACAGTAGGGCAGCTGCTTGTGTTTGTGGGTGTGCAGTCGCTTGTAGCGCGCTAGTAGTTGGGACGGACACCAGTATCGACACTGGTCTCCAGCTAGTCCTGTTTTCCAGTGGCCTCACTTTAGGGTGCTCCGGCCAGAGACCCTAGAGGTGCCAGGCATGGACCTACAGCTGTGTGTCTGCAGGTGTGGTGTGGTTGGTCTCCGTAGTTGTTTGACTTGTTCTCGTAGAGCGGCAGTTGGACCTTTCATCCGTGACTGCGAGACTGAGAGGTTGTTCTTGTGTTGTGTTTTCCGGGTTGGATACTAGCCTGATCAGCCAGTAGTCCGTTCCCATGTGGTGGCGTCGTTCCTTTCCGACTCGTGCTTTGCTACTCGTCATAGTTTGTGTGGTAGTGACTCATAGTCGAGGTTTGACTCGTTTGAGGTGTGCCTTGGTGTTGGCACGATTGTGACTGCGGTTGTGGCTTGTGGTGTGCCCGTGGTGGCACAGTTTTGGTTATGGTTGGTGAGTGTTGACTCACCAAATGTGGTTTAGCTTGTTATGGTGTGCTCTGTTATGGCACTGGTTTACTTGTGGTTTCCGTGCTGGTACCTTGTGGTAATAGGTACCTGTACCCCGTGTGGGTAATGGTTTGTGGTGGTACGTCATATACCAGTCTTTTTGGTGTTGACGTGGAACTATGTTTCATGAAGGTCATGTGGTGTGACCTTCCACTCAATGTGCTTCACCCTCCCTCGAGTAAGCTACCGTATATGGTTTTCATGTGTGATGGATTGGCCCGCTGTAGCCGATCATGTTACTTGGTGTGTGTGACTTCCGACATATTGTGGTTTGGGTATAAAGGGCCAGCTTTTGGTTAGTAGTCCTATTACCCACGTATTTAAGACTCGCCTATAAAGCTTATAGCTTAAGCAATTGGTTGTGACTGTGATTTGCTTGTGAGGCTTGTAGCCTAGGCGTTACTGTTGTTGAGCGAACTAGTGGTGTGAAACTAGTCCTATTGTTTCCTCTTACTTTCCGAGGTTGTGAATAGCTAATGTGTTTATATTTAATTGTAGTTTAAATACAATTGTTGTGAGCATGAAATGGTTTGGTTATATATGTGACCAGTGAGACCCATTGAGATTGAGGTCTCTTCTGTTGGTTGTTGTGGTCCTTAGGTGGTTCCTACTGAGCTGTGACTTGTTGAGGCTCACTCCCCTACAGTTCTTTTCAGGGCTTGCCGAGTGTTTGGCTTGCAGCGGCATTGTGTCAGACTTGTACCACCAGCAGTTGTATAGTAATTAGTGTTGTGTGAGCTTGTGCTCCCTCGGGGTAAACCCCAGGTAGTTGTACTTTTTAATTGGACATGTAATAATGTAATGGGACAGTTGTAAATTGTTATATGCAGGTATGAGCACATATACTTTCTTGTGTCTTATACTATTGTGGTTTGTCTTTTATATTCTTACTGGACACTTGTGTGAGCTATCCCTTACGAGACTTTGGTCCGTTCGCGGGAGACGGATCTGGATATGGAGCCTTATGGGCATAAATATCCAGGGCCGTCACACCTTCCCTTTTGGTGCCGTCTTCATCGCAGTGGACGTGTATCGCGCTTTTCCCCCTATCACCAAAATAAGGGGAGATACTGCCGAATTTTTCTCATGCATTTGAGTCGGAAAGAGACTTTAAAATCCTCACTGGTTGAGTGATTCTACAGTGTCTCAGCAAGGTGCCGATTCGGTCATGTATTGTCGATTCAGCCTGGTCTGTCGATTCGGTCATATGTTGCTGATTCAACATGGACCCTCCTCCGATTCATTCATGATTGCCAATTCAGTCATGTCTATCGATTCAGTTTTACCTTGCCAATTCACTGTCTATCTTGTTGCATGTACATGTCTTGCCGAATGGACTGTGCCTATGCTATCGACTGAGCATACAATGACCAAACAATGCCGACTCACGAGCAGATCTATGACTATCATGTCTCAAATAGAACAAAAAAGAACACATTGGAACTACTTCATAAAAAAAACAAATAGATAAAGAGATCAAATGATGCATTATTAAATAGACATCTTTTCTTGCTGCCACTTTTAGCTTAACTTCAAGATGTATTTCGTACATTCATTGAATGTCTCCTTTTCAGGCTACAAAGCTTTCTACTCTGGCGATTAATCAAAAGTTTTCTCTCTTAGAGAGATGTAATTAACGTCATTGCACTTAGACAACAGTGGGATATTGGTCCTTACTCGATATTCACTTTCGTTTGATGAAGTCAAACGGCACGCAAAGAGACCTAAAGCCCTCCGAGTCTCGGAGGCAGAACACTTTGTCACTCACGTGACTGGCACGCCTGTGCCTCTGTAATTACAGGTTCATTTTTCATCTTCGCGGCTTGCTTAGCACTAGACGAGACTTGAATTTGCAATATGCAGTTATGAACACATGAGAACATGATAAATTAAATACAAATAATTTAAAGGATAAATCCACTTCCACAGCGTGGAACGCCCAGTGGGACCAGACTTTCCTTCATCTTTTTGACAGAATAGAAAGCCTTGTGGCCTTCATACTCGATACTAACTACTGGTTTGAATTAACTTGAAGGTAACTATCAGTACCTATGGCTAAAGTGCATTTTGGACCGCAAATTGTTTAGGACCATGCTTGGTATAGCTATCTTGCCGTGCCGACTCGCTTTGGAGATTTTCCTTTGGTGGTCGAATTCCTCAACTTCTTGGGGGTGGCTTTCATCCAAATACTGCGCAACAATGCTGATGAGATAGCTGAAGAGGCACCAAAGACGGTCAGCTGCCAGGTGCATCATATGTACTATGGTAATGGAAGAAATGACAAGGGACCATGAGGGCACCAAGCTAGTGCTACAAAGGCTACAATTGTCACTCCCCTCAAAGTACGTGTCTCTGGTTCTGAAAAGAGCATGTTGGTCGGCGACATTAGAATTCATATACAGAGCGGTCGTGCTGAAATAGAACCAAATCAAGTGGTGCCAACTATTCCAATAAGAAATTCCTTCCAAGCATTAGAGGGGAAGAAAGAGATGTATAACACCTTCGAAAGCAAATTGGCCCCAAAGCCAATCAAATTCAAGCAAATTTGGGTGCCTAAGAAGACCTAGACCCTTTTACCAAGAAATAACAACATATCAAAGGCAAAGAAATAACAACATATCTAACAGTTCTATTTAGTGTTGTCTAATTTAAGATAAATTTCAAAAGGTCAAGAAGTCCTATCACCCCCCCTCCCTCTAGGACATCATTAGTGCCATTTTGGTCCAACAAGTGATATCAGAGCGAGGTCTTCTCAGAAGAATCGAAAGATTTGAGAAGAGATGGCAGCTAAAAGTCGCAACTATAAAGGTCAGTCTGTTACAAAGACACCATTCTTTGATGGTGAAGATTATTAGTACTGGAAGATGCAGATGGAGTGCTTCATCAGAAGCACAAATTTTGATCTGTGGCAGGTAATAAACAAGGTGATTTTGATATTCTTGGTGAATCTACCTCTGCTCTCTCCATAGCTCATAAGAGGAATATGTCCTTGAATTATAAGGCTAAAAATTATCTATATTGTGCCCTATCCAAAAGGGAATTCAATAGACTATCTGCATGTAGAACTGCTAAAGAAATGTTTGATACCACAAGTTATATATGAAGGAACTGATAGAGTAAAACAAACTAGGATAAATATTCTCGTGTCTCAGTATGAACAATTTAAAATGTTTCCAAATGAAAAAATAACTCAGATGTACAATCGTTTTTCAAATATAATAGTAGGACTGAGTTCTCTAGGAAAAGTTCTTACAAATGAAGAAACTGTAAGAAAAATCCTAAGATCATTAACAAATGTTTGGACCCCTAAGGTCACTACCATTGAGGAAGTACATGATCTAACTCAGCTTTCCATTGATAAATTAATTGGATCCCTAATGGCTCATGAAATTAACATGGAAAGATTTTCTGAAAATTTATCGAAAAAGAAAATATGAAATGCTTTGAAGATTGCAGATTTCTCCTCCTCTGAAGATTCAAAGGAGAAATCATATGACAGTGATGATGAAGCAATGCTGTCAAGGAAACTACAAAAGATCCTTGCAAAGAAGAAGAAGTTTGGTTCAAAGAGATTCTTCAAGAAGGACAAGAAGAAGAACCAACATGCTATGAGTGCAATCAACCAGGACATTACAAGTCTGAATGTCCTAAGCTGAAGAAGAAGGATTAAGTAAAAAGATCTAAAAAGAAGAAAGGCAAAGAAAAAAAATTTAGAAGGTACAGAAAAGGCAATGGCAGTAGTATGGGATAATGAAGAAGCCACCAATTCAGACTCTCAAGTTCAGAATCTGAAGAAGAAGGCAAATCAAATCCCCCTCATGGCAGGACTGGATCAGGTAAATCTAAACCTCTTTCACATCATTTCTGAATCTGATTCTGATAGCTTTGAAGATGCCTTCAATGAATTATATGAAAATATAAAACTTTAGTTAAGAAAATAAAATAGTTAAGCTAAATTTGCTAAATCAAGAAAAGGCCAACACCTTCTTGAAAAATGAAGCAGAAAGGTTAGGACTAAGTTTAAATAGAACTAAAAGAGCAAATGAATTACTGTGTGAAGACTTAAAAAATAAAAATAGTAAAATCATGGAAATGGAATCAAATTTAAAAGAACTTAAGGATGAAGAAAACTTAAAAGAAGAAAACAACTATTTAAGAGCTACCATAGAGAAAATATCAAACTGTAAAACATCTTTGTTTGTCAGACTAAAAGGTTCTAGGATAGGTAAGATGAAATATGGAGTACGATATACACCTCCACATAATAAATAAAATATTGTGTATCCTGTAAAGTATCCAATTCCACAATTTGTAAAAGAAAAAGGAATTAAAAATCCTAGAAATATTAACCAAATGCTTACAAACAAAAACAAAAATTTAACAACACTACACACATGAAGATGCTTTTGAATTATGTTGTAGTCACTGTAACCAACTAGGACACACTGTCAGTATATGCACAACTAGACATCTGCGTTGGATCCCTAAGACTAACCATCAAGAACCCAAGAAAATTTGGGTACAAAAAGTTACAAACTTAAGTTTGTTTGCAGGGTCGCCTGAGAGCATCCAAATGGTATTTGGATAGTGGGTGCTCAAGGATATGACAGGTGACAGAAGTTATTTACAAGCTTTAGAGATGAAGTGGTCAGGTCACTTATGGAGATAATGGAAAAGAAAGGTCTTAGGATTAGACAATAGGAGCAAAAGAAAAGAATCTGATAGAGGATGTCATGTATGTAGAAGGATTGAAGCACAACCTTATTAGCATCAGTCAATTGGTGAGAAGGGTTACCCAGTAAAATTTTCAGAATGACAAATGTACTATTCAAAAACATGGAAAAAAAAGTATTTGAAGCTCAAAGAGTCAAGAATCTGTACACCTTATAGTTAGCATAACTAAAAGAAGTAAATTTGTGTCTTGCAACCACCAAGAGTGAAGAAACTGATTTGCGGCACAGAAGACTAGGACATGCAAGCACTTCAGTAACCAGGAAATTAATCAAGCATGATCTAGTTGAAGGTCTTCCGAAGATGAAATTAAAGAAGTCTGGAATCTGTACAGCCTGTGCAAAGGGAAAGCAAACCAGGACATCATTTCAGTCCAAAACAGTGGTTACAACATCCAAGCCTTTAGAGCTTATTCATATGAACTTATTTGGACTTATAAGAATAGTTAGTCTTGGAGGAAAAGTGTATGGCTATGTAATTGTAGATGACTACTCAAGGTACACTTGGGTATCCTTTTTGGAAGCCAAATCAGAAACATTTTCAGCTTTTCTGAAGTTCAGCAAATTAGTACAGAAGCATCAAAAGTTTCAGATAATCAGTATCAGATCTGATCATGGTGGGGAATTCAGGAATGAAGATTTTGTAAAGTTTTGTGAAGAAAATGGAATGGAACACAATTTCTCTGCACCAAAAACACCTCAACAAAATGGAGTAGCAGAAAGGAAGAACAGAACATTGCTAGACATGGCCAAAACTATGCTTACAGAGTACAATTTACCAAGATACTTCTGGGCAGAAGCAGTCAACAGAGCCTGCTACATCATCAACAGGTGCATGATCAGACCAATCCTAAAGAAGACACCTTATGAGCTATACAAGGAGAAAAAGCCCAACATCTGTCATCTTCGACCTTTTGGTTGTAAGTGCTTTATTTTGAACAATAGTAAAGATAACTTAGGAAAGTTAGATGCTAAAAGTGATGAAGTTTTCTGTTAGGATATATTTCAAAACCTAGAGGATATAAAGTGTTTATAGGAGAACTTTAAACTGTAGAGCAAACATTGCATATTTATTTGATAAGACTAACCGTTCTATTAAGAGAATAGAAGAAGAAAGAAGAGAGTGTGTTGAAGATCTGTGCAGGGATCTAGAACAGACATCTCTTGAAGAAGGAGATAAAGAAAGAAAAAAGAAGATCCACCACTAGAGGAACTTCAACAACAAGAAGACACACAAGAAGGACTGCCTAGAGAATTGAGGTACACAGAGATCATCCAAGAGAAAAATTATAGGTGATCCTCAAGATAGGGTAAGAACAAGAGGTATGACATTCCTTGTGATTTTTTGCATTGTGTCTCAAATTGAGCCTAGGACAATCAATGATGCACTAGCTGATGATTCTTGGATCCTTGCAATGCAAGAGGAACATAATCAGTTTCCAACGCAGCCAGGTTTAGACTTTGTCCCTAAACCTTCTGACCATTCAATTATTGAGACCAGATGGGTCTTCAGAAACAAAATGGATGAATCAAGAGTAATCACCAGGAGCAAGGCCAGACTTGTAGCACAAGGATATTCCCAAGAGGAAGGTATTGATTTTGATGAAACTTATGCCCCAGTAGCTAGATTAGAGACTATTAGATTTTATTAGCATACGCATGTCCCTCATCATCAATTTGTTCAAATGAATATAAAAGTGCTTTTCTAAATGGTTTCATAAAAGAAGAAGTTTATGTGAGCAACCACCTGGTTTTGAAGATACTAAATATCCAAATCATGCTTTCCGTTAAAGAAAGCACTATATGGTCTGAAACAAGTTCCAAGAGCCTTGGTATGAAAGATAAGTGCTTATCTTATATCACATGATTTCATAAGAGGTAAAGTAGATATCACATTATATAAGAAATTTTCAGAAGGAATCTTAATAGTGCAAATATATGTTGATGATATTATTTTTGTTCTACTAATGAATCACTTTGTAAATTCTTGAAAACCTTATGCAAAGTGAGTTTGAAATGATATGATGGGTGAGCTCAATACTTTTTAGGTTGCAAATCAAGCAAACTAAGGAAGGCACTCACATTTGTCAAAACCAATACATTTCAGATTTACTTTCAAAATATGGTTTTTGACAAGTGTAAGCCCTTAGGGAACACCCATGAGCTCAAGAATTAAGTTAGATAGTGATCCACTTAGCAAGAAAGTGATCAAAAGATCTATAGAGGTATGATTGGATCGTTACTCTATCTTACTGCCAGTAGACCAGATATAATGTTCAGTGTATGTTTGTGTGCAAGATTTCAAGCTGATCGTAGGGAATCACATGTTAATGCTGTTAAAAGAATTTTTAGATATCTTATAAACACAAGTAAATTGGGTTTATGGTATCCCAGATGTTCTGATTTCAAATTAATTGGATATAGTGATGCTGACTGTGCTGGATGCAAAATAGATAGAAAAAGCACCAGTGGTACATGTCAAATTCTTGTAGGATGCTTGATTTCTTAGTCTTCCAGAAAGCAGAATTTAGTAGCATTGTCCACAACAGAAGCAGAGTACATTACAATGGGAGTTGCTGCACACAACTGTTATGGATCAAACATCAACTGGAAGACTATGGTCAAACACCTTTAGAGATTCCAATACTGTGTGACAACACAAGCGCAATCAACTTGACCAAAAATCCTTTTCAACATTCAAGAACAAAACATATTGAGGTCAGACATCATTTCATCAGGGACCATGTAAGTAATGGTGACATTTTACTTGATTTTGTCTTTATAGAAAATAAACTAGCTGATATCTTTACTAAACCTCTTCTTGAAGATAGTTTCACATCTATTAGAAGAGAAATAGGTATGTGTAGGCTCTGGTTCGAATGGCAAGGTCGCTCACCTGTGAGTGGGAGGTCTTGGGTTCGACTCCCGGGGGGGGGGGGGCTTACCTGGTTTGCACTCAATCCTCGAGGGGTGTAGGCCCGGGGTTTTCCCGGTCAAGTGGGGTGAGGGCGATACGGGTACACGGAAATTAGGGGCTGCCAGGTTCTGACCCTGGGGCCCACGAACACCAATCCCTGAGCCCACTAAGCCACACGGGGCGGGGTTTCCTCGTTATCAAAAAAAAAAAAAAAAGGTATGTGTAACCCTGATTAAATCACTATGATAAATCCATGCTTGAATTTCTGCAAGTGTATGTTGAAAACTCATTGCAAATTTCTCTAAGTCCCAGTACTACGACTGTTGGAAGTCAGAGTTCATACTGCGACTTCTCAAAGTCGGAGTCTTCTATGACTCATGAAGTAGGAAGTGTTCATTGCGACTCCTAGAAGTCGGAGAAGGCACTTCGACTGTGAGGCCCGAATTTTGTGCATTTAGTACTGTTTATTTGGTGCATATATAAGTATTTATTTACTTATGTGTGTGTGTAAATATATGTTATTCTTGTGCGTATTATATTATTTATTTTTGTTGTGCATAGTGTATTTAAATAATGTAATACATATAGTATGTATTTATATTGTGTATGTGTGATTATTTAATCAATTCTGTGTTTTGGCAAAATTCTTTAACGTCAATATATATTGACGTTAAGAGTGAGTAGACGGCCATAGTTGTGTCGTTACTGTTTCCTGGCGTCAACATCGATGGACGTTGACTATTGGTCAATGGCAGTATGCTGGCCGTTTACTTCTCTGATGCGTTATGGATTTCGCTGGAAATGGTTGGCGTTTCTTCCGGGTTCTTGATTAGGAAACCTGTCCAATGGGAGGATGACCTACCCTAATGCGTAACCGACCCTTAGTCTATAAAATACCCAGCTTTCATTCAGATTAGGTCTTTTGGCTTTTGAGAAACCCTAAGATCTTCTGTGAGAAAATCCAATTTTTGGCAAGCTGGATCCGGTGATTGGGAGTTCCTACAGGAGATCTTCTTCAACTGGGAGCTGCACCTTGGATAGAGGAATCATTCCCGACTCCGGTGTGCGGCCTACATCGACACAAAGACCAGATCTCAGCAGATTTTGAGCACCTTCTTGGCATTGTCCGAGGAGGGCTTCTTCGACCAAATCATCCCTCAATCAATTTGTTTCCAGGCAAGTGACTTACTGGTTCACTCCATAGACTTGTCCTCTAGGGTTTTCACATTTTTACGGATTTTAAAATCATGTCCTGGGCCCCTAAACTCACCTATTTTCTGTGATCGGGCTGCACTGTGTGTAGACAGGAGGTAGACGGCCACATTGTTGCCGCCGAGTTCTTGGGTTGACGGCAGACGATCCTACCGTTAACTCATTCTGACGGCAATAACCTTGCCGTCAAGATCATCTATCTTCTGTAGAAATACATGTTTAATCCTTGTACTGTGAATTGCGAATGTAAGGAAGTTTGTACATGTTGCAAAATTCAGGGTTTGACAAGAGTGGTCTGTAGGTCATATCATGAGGATCTACCAAATTTCTGAGCATGATATTAATTAGAATAATTTTTGTTATTAGTGAATAAATATGTTTTGACTGTGGTTAATTCTGATTAAATAGTTTTGTTGCATGTTACGCATTAAGAAAATTATCATGAGCATAGAATGACTGTTCTCATGTTTTAGACCTATTAGGATCGACTGCTTACTGTCTACCATGCTTAAATGAATAATCTTGTTAAATTACATGTAATCTGTGTTAATTATTAAAATGCTTCTACTACTCCAAAAAATTGTGAAAATTTTTAGATGCATTTCCTGTTAAATTACATGTAATCTGTGTTAATTATTAAAGCAAGGAGTGAGTCCAAAGGCTCAGCAAGAAACACTATCCATAACATACACGTATAAGTCATAGGGGTTTCTACATGCACATTCAAAATTCTCAACACATGGCATGCAAATCATTTGAAGGTTTCAACCTATCATGAAAGTTTTACAATTTATACATGGATCATGCTTTCAGATTTCTAAGAATAAAATTCGACTATCACATGCTCTCTATTCAATGTACTCATGAAACTTTGCCCTTAAAGAACCAAGACATGAGAGCTACCAACATGA
This sequence comes from Colocasia esculenta, assembly GCA_014218235.1. Taxonomy (NCBI): domain Eukaryota; kingdom Viridiplantae; phylum Streptophyta; class Magnoliopsida; order Alismatales; family Araceae; genus Colocasia; species Colocasia esculenta. The sequence continues at coordinate 117,180,539 of CM024755.1, read as the reverse complement.
ACATTTTGCATACATGAAAGGAAAGCACGACTAGCATGGATTTTACATGTTTTTAAACACATACATGAACGTTTTCACACGCTTTAAGTTGCTGATTTCACATGGTTTCATGGCTGAAAACCTATACATGAGGGCTACAATATTGCGTAAAACATATCATGTGAACAACCCATCATGCTATCTTGTACCCATGTTCACCAACTATCCCTAACATGGATTCTAGGCATCTTTGCACATATAAACATGATGATAACAACATAAGATTTCTGATTTCACATGGTTTCAGATTTAGTCTCACATGGGTTCTAATAACACATTTACACATCTAGAATTTCACACTTTTCTTTACACTAGTTTCCTCTTTTCACATGGTTACACTTTACACATACACATTCACATTGTCACTTACACATTTACACATGTACACATACACTTTACACATTTCACATTACACATTTTTAGGTGCCGTGACACATAGTCCCAAACCACCAAAGAAGGACATATACACATCACATTACACATAGACGCCATCTAGGCATTCCAATGGCGACTCTTGGACTGCGCAGACCGGGAGAACAAGTCTCCACCCTAACCAGTGGTACTTGTCCACCTCCAAGATTTCCCCCTAATGCCTTAGGGTCACTTACACATTGAACTTTCTTAGGGGGACTTTTCCCCGATACAGTTCCACTGCCCTCTGTGGAAGCAATGTCACACTTGGCACAATTACACGTTTACACATTTTACCGATTTTACACATGGTTTACACATATCACTTTTCATCTCATTCACTTTCTCACTCACATGCACATCTCTGTTTTTTTTCCTAACATGGCACTACAGGTTTCAGGAACTTAACACAGTAACTTCACCATTCAAGTTAGGTTTAAGCATTATCTAATCACATTACGAGAACATACATAGGTTATTGCCTTTCACATGAAAAATACATAACTTCTCATATACTGGTCCAAATGACCTGAAATTTTAACACATGCTATTTTCGGGTTCAAGGTTATACACTCAATTTTAGATTTTTCTGATCTAAATAGAATTTATAGAAAATCAAACACTTATTTAGCATGCTATTCACAACTTAAGTTAACATGGGGTTTAACACATCTTGCAATTTGCCGCTTACTGTTTTAACAGAGGCTACTAACATATGCATGATTTGAGAATACAAGATTACCCTAAATCATACATCTATAGATTAATCATCACAATCTTTCTTGTATGTCTTTTTACTTAACGAACCGGATTTATTGGCAATTATACAAGCTTGGATAATTTATCAAAATTGCATACACATATACTGACCCACTAATCTTCATGATCAGACAAAACCAAGACATTTAGACTAATCCTAATCATGAAACATGGATTTGCAAGATTTTCAACAAGTCATGCTCACAAGTTTAAGGGATACAATATTCCAACATTCACCACCACACATCACACTCATCCACACACCACAATTGACTATATACATAGAGTATAGGATTACCATATATCCTCATCACGGAAACCATACCGAAATTAATGTAAAGGAAGGGCAGAACAGTTCACTGTTCTGTCCAGAGGAACTTGGCGGCGGTCTTTGGCCGCTGACTCAGAGTCAGCGGCATGGTCGATGGACGCCAAGAAGGATATCAGCGTCCAGGGACCTTGCCGTCAATGCAGGTCTGTGCAGAAACACAGACCCGACCTCTCAAGATTGGGTGAATGTGAGGGTTTAGGACTCGAGGGAAAATGTACAAAAACTGTAAAACGACCTAGACTCATGCGGGGATATCATGGTTAGGTCACTTGCCTTTTAAAAAAATTGCTCCAAAGGATCTAGGGTGTTGGTGAAGCCCTCCTTGGGCAGTCCCAAGAAAGTGCAGAACTCCCTCCTAGATCTTCTTCCTCCGGGCTCCTGGATGATCTCCACAGCAAGGGGACACGGGGAAGCCTCCTCCTTACTCCAGCTACCTTCTTGTCGTGGAAGATGGCCGGATCAAGCTCCAGGAAGACTGATTTTCGGGTGCAAAAGTGGGGTTTTTCTCAGTTTCTCTCTAGGGTTTTTCTTCTATCTTTTCTCCTCTTGCAAAGGTCAAGAGAGGAGTGGGAAGAGGCCATTTCGGGTTCAGACATAAGGAGAGCCTCTCTCCCACTCATAGGGTGACTTGACAGCCCTCAGAGCCGTTGGGGACAACCCCCAATGGTGGGCTACCTTGTTTAGAAGTTTGCAGCTCTGCTGCGCATGCAGGCCAGAGACATTGGCGTCCATATCGCTGGACACCAGGATTAGGTTGGCGTCCATGTCTGGACGCTGACACCACCTCAACGGTCAGGGGTTGACGCCAAGGTGGCCTTCGGCCAGAAGTCTAAAATATGCAGAAAACCATGCATACCATGCATATATACATGCATTATGTATAAGGTAGTGTATCCATACTATCACCATTCAATACATGCATTATTTACATCTAATATAAACATATGCACACATAATTATACTAATCAATACGTACGTAAATATGTATATACATACACAAGCACAAATATACACACTCAAATACAAATAACGCGACGAAAATTCGAGGGCCTTACACTAAGAGGTTCTCTGAAGATCAATGGGTAGCTGCATACCCCGACGATCATACAGATTGTGAGAAGTTGAAGATCTCTGTTAGTGACTATCTCTGCAAAGGATATGAGACTCTTTGGAAGTCATTGCTCATAAGTGGAAGCAGAGGTACCTAGTCTACTATCAAGCCAAGGAAGCTGCAATTCATCAGGGTCTGCATTGGAACATTACTGTTCATGACTTTCTTCATTTAGCAGCCACTAAGAAGTTTGTCCCTTTAAGGTTCTTCTGTGCCCTAGTCTTTTTCAGAAGAAACTTACCTGGTTCCATAAGAGACATGTAAAGTCCTATAGAAAATCCCCTCCATAGGTCATACCTATAGGATAAAATATGGCATGTTTATAAACTTCTTTCCTGAGAATGAGAAGAAGCTTTGGGCTCTTCTCCAGCCTTTTCTTGCTCAGGTCCCTCCTTCTCTGTATTTACCAAGTTCATTATCAGCTTCATAGACTTGTTTTGTATTTCAACATTCAGTTATATGAATGATAGTTCTGTTCCTCATGTGATATATATATATATATAATATCTTACTATCTTACCTTTTCTGTTAATGCCACAAAGGGGGAGAAAGAAAGTAAGAAACAAATAACTAAATCTACAGGAGAATGTACTTGTGCAATCTTAAATTTTATTTTTCACTGTCCATTTCTGTCCATTTAAAAGTTTTTATCATTAACAAAAAGGGGAGAATTGTTGAGCAACTATCCCCTAAAAAAATTATTTAAGACTTTAAATTATTATAACATGGTGATTTTTCTATGACAAACCTTTTAAAGACTTTATACAAATCAATCTACTAGAATATATCACAGAAAACATATTTTGAACAAAACTGTATCAACTCAATCTTGGAAATTTTCTAAGTCCACAAAATACACTATGTATTATACTGTCTCCGACTGTGGACTCTGACTCTGGAAAATCGAAGTGGACTATCCTTGGAAATCGAAGTATGGAGTCTATCTCCTGAGAAGTCGAATCCTAAGACTCTGACTTTGAAAAGTCGAAGTAAGGTATCGAATTCGAAGTCCTCACTCCGACTTCCAAAAGTCGAACTCTACTCTCCGACTCTAGAAAGTCGAAAATCTCTTTGTTGATATCCAACTTTAGGAAGTTGAATTAGTTCACTCCAACTTTATGAAGTCAAATTCCCTCTGGTACTTCTGTTGAGTCGAATTTTTAATCTATCTCTCATGTCTTAGACTGCGACATCAGAAAGTTGAATTGCATCTCTTTTTTGTCTCCGTCTTCCCTAACAACTTCTGTACTTCACTTTTTCCATGCAAATATTACATTATAGTTTCATGAAATATTGAGTATTTGGTATTGCATTTGCTTAATGATATCTTCTGTAAAACTCATAGCATCTGTATATCATTCAAAATTATATCATGTCATGCTATTATTATTTAATATACTCTGACAGATAGGATATATTGTACTCAAAACAACCACAGAAAATTATTTATAAAAATGTCTGAAACATTTATTCAAATTGGTCTCTTACTTATGTCAAAAGTTCAGGCTTTCTTTCCGTTCAGCAGAAGTATTGCAAATTAATGCCTTCAGGTGCATGGTGTATCTGACAGAGGCTCACCTACCACGTCAGAACCTTACCTTTTGATGCAACTGTCTGTCTGTATTTATTTTGCTCTGAACTTGTGTCGGTCTGAGGTTTCCATACTCTTATATATATCTCTGACTCACCTACCTCAGAAAGTATGGAGGTATATTTGCTTTTGTCTTGTCCTTGTTGCAGATCATTTATTATGCACATTTTCAGCATGGAGCTTTCACAGAACATTAAATGAAGATTCATCTCTAAGCTGAGAAGCTACAAGCATGGTCTGAAGCTGTTGGAAAGCTAAAAAGCTGAAGCACTAATGGATAATCAAAATCTCATCTGCACCCAAAGGATCAAAAGACCTCTCCTCAAACGGCTAGATCTTCAATGGATAGTTTCAAATGGATACATCCTCTGAAGCATATATAGAAGCCGAAGTTTGAAACAAGAGGAGACACCAAGTGTGTGTGTAACCAGCTAGAAATTCATTCAACTCTCTCTTGCTTTTTTCTAGCAAGAGCTTCTACAAGCCTTCTCCTAAGCTGCAACAATTGAGAGCCTCTTCATTCGCAAAAATCTCCAAGCTCTCCTCTTCACAGAAGTCTTGTTGAGTTGGGTGGAAGTTGTAATTAGATATTTTTTTAGTCCACCCTACCTGATTCAGAAAGGATCACAACTGTAGTTCTTATTTCTTATTTCTTATTCCTTTCTAATAGAAGTGTTTTTTTTAAATTGGGGTGCAGGGGGGGGGGTGGGGGAGGGAGACGAGAAGGAGGAGGGGGGGCTGCGGCGGTTGAAGGGGAGTGCAGGGGTTGAGGGGGGGTGTAGGGGGAGACGGGAAGGAGGAGGGGGGTGGGGGGGGGACGCCGACGGTGGGGGGGGGTGCCGATGCTGTAGGGGGGGGGGGGGGGGACTCTGACGAGACGGGAACGAGGAGGGGGGTGGGGGGGGGGATGCCGGCAGTGGGGGGGGGGTGTCGATGCTGTATGGGTGGGGGGGGATGCTGGAGAGACGAGAAGGAGGAGGGGGGGGGACGCTGGCCGGGGGGGGGGGGGGGGAGACAGGTAGGAGGAGGGGTGGCCGCCGACGGTTGAGGGGGGTGCAGGGGGTTTGGGGGGGGGGAGACGGGAAGGAGGAGGGGGGGGATGCCGGAGAGTCGGCGGGGTGGAGGGGAGACGGGAAGGAGGAGGGGGGGCACCGGTGGATGAAGGGGGGTGCAGGGGGTTGAGGGGGGTTACAGGGGGAGATGGGAAGGAGAAGGGGGGGTGCCGGTGGTGGGAGGGGGGGACGCCGGCGAGCCGGCGGGCGGGGGGGGGGGGGGGGGGGGGGGGGGAGACGGGAAGGAAGAGGGGGGGGGCGACGGTGGGGGGGGGAGACGGGAAGGAGGAGGGGGGGGGGCCGCCGGCGGTTGAATGGGGGTGCAAGGGGAGACGGGAAGGAGGAGGGGTGGAAGGGAACTGGGCATGTGTGTTTTCAAAATAAAAAAAGGTTGGGAGTTGTTTTTTTTTCTGGAGAGATTTACATAGAGTAGAAACTATTCTCTAAAAAAAAAGTTACTTACTAAACACGTCTGTGTGTCTGTACTCTCTCTTTTTTAAATTTTAGAGAAAAAAGAGGTAAAAAATTGTAACCAAACACCCTATAAATTTCCTGTGTTTGCTCACTCTTTGGAGCAAACACATAAGTGTTTTTATAATTCTGTATGTGTAAACCTGTAGGAGGTTTGTTCCTGCTGTATCCGTCTTGTGTAGGGAAGACCTTGTGGAAGGTAGTATTGTACCCCTATTGAGGGAAGACTTACTTGGGAGCAAGTGGGCTTGTAATTCCTCTCAAGGGTGAGAGAAAGTCAAGTTTTCTTGGCAATTTAGTGAAATCTCAAGTGGTTTGCTTAAGGACTGGACGAAGGACTTCCATGTGGGATGGGCCAAACCAGGATAAAATTCCTTGTGCATTTGTGTGATTGTTTCTGCCAATTTACACTTGAATCACACACTACTCTAAATTCTAACAGTTCTATTTAGTGTTGTCTAATTTCAAATAAAAATTTAAAAGGTCAAGAAGTCCTATTCACCCCCCCCTCTAGGACATCATTAGTGCCATCTCGGTCCAACAAATGCATGTCACCCTCGGAAGAAAACGTGCACGACTCTCTCCAACGTCTAGATTCGAATAGACCAAGCAACGACTACAAAAATGAAGTCTATATGTATGAAGACAATCAAAAAGGAAGACACGAATCCAAATTTTGAGATAACAAGCCACATACAATAAAGAAAAAGAGAGAAACAAGCACATACATGAGTAAGGGTGAAAAAGGTGCAAGTGACTGCATCAAGTTTCTTCTCCACAAACATTGCATAGGCACTACTTGAAGCCTTGCCTGTGCATGCAGATAGTAGCCTTTTAGTTTGCCTTGTAAAGATTCTCTTCTTGGACTCAGGAAGTCTTTCTTTAGACTAAAATCTCTCTGTCTTCTTCTTTAGTCTGAAGTCCTTCTGAGGTCTAGTTCTCCATCTAAGGATTTTGTTAAAAGTCAAGTACACCCCTCGGAAAGGGAAGGCAAAGGTAGTCTTGGCGGTTTGTACCCCTTTGGTAGAGGGAAGGCCAAGGTAGTCTTGGTGGGTTGTTCGCCTTGCCGAAAGGGAAGGCTAGTTGTAACTAGAGGTTTATCATTCCTTGTGTGGAAGGGAAGACCGGTTAGCACCAGTGTGTTGTATCTTTAAAAAGATAGTGAAATCCTAAGCTTGGCTTAGGGGCTGGGACGTAGGACTTCCATTGAAAGGAAGATCCAAACCAGGATAAAATCTCTGTGTTCCATATGGTTTGACTAACACAACTAACGTGTGCTCTTAAGTAATTTTAAAATGGCCTCCATCACAAGAAACACCTATTCACCCCCCCCCCCCCCTCTAGGTGAAAAGCTATACTGCCAATGATCCAACAAGTGGTATCAGAGTGGGTTCTCTCAAAAAAAAAATCCAACGATTTGGAGAAGATGGCAGCTGAGTTTGGACAAGAAGGTCAGTCAATCAATCGCCCTCCTCTCTTTAATGGACAAGATTACAATTACTGAAAAATGTGCATGGAATTCTTCATACAAGGTATAAATCTTGACCTTTGGCTAGTTGTTGAAGATGGAGATAAAAATCCTAGTATAGAAGATAAAACTAAATGGAATGTCGATGATAAGAAATTAATATCTAGAAATTATCGTGCAAAAAGTATTATATGTTGTGCATTATCTTAAAAGGAATTTAATCGCGTGTTAGCATGTAAAACTGCTGAAGAGATGTGGGACACTCTGAAAATTACTTATGAAGGAATCAACAAAGTCAAGAAAACTAGAATTGATATACTTATCACTAAATATGAACAATTCAAAATGGAAGAAAATGAATCTATAACACAAATGTATACTAGATTTACTGATATAAGAAACAAATTAAATGTACTAGGTAAACAACCTAGTCAAAGTGAAACTATTAGGAAGATATTAAGATCACTAACTATTAAATGGACTCGTAAAGTAACTGCTATAGAAGAAGCTAGTGATCTATCAATACTACAAATAGAAAAATTGATAGGATCCTTAATGGCTCATGAAATCAATATGGAAAGATTAAATGAGAGCTCGTCTAAGAAAAGAATAACAAATGTCTTGAAAGCAACACTACCTTTGTCTAGCTATGATGACACAAGTTCATCGACCACTAACAACACTGATGAAGAAGAAGCACTACTATCAAAAAGGTTGCAGAGGATTCTTGCCAAGAAAATGAAATATCAATCCAGGTAAAAGTACAAAAGAAATAAGAGCAAACAAAAAGAACCAGCCTACTATGAATGTAAACAACCTCGACATTTCAAGATCGATTGTCCAAGATTGAAGAAGAAAGGTTCAGAAGAAACTTCAAGAAAAGACAGAAGGAGCAATCAACAAAAGTACAAGAAAATATCAAGAAAAGCAATGGCTGCACCATGGAAAAATGATGACTCAAGCTCTAGCTCCTCAAGCTCCGAATCTGACACAGAAGAAGCACACTGTGCCTTCATGGCACATCTTGAAGAGAAGGTAATTTCCGAAACTTTCTATAGTTTTGTTTAGAAACCGATGATGATGATCTAGAAAGTGCCTTTAATGAACTTTATGAAAAATACAAGATAACCTCAAAAGAGTTAAAGAAAGTAAAGAAAAAGTTAGAACAATCAGAGGAATAAAATAAGAAATTAGAAGAAAAAATAGAAGAACTAAATGTCAATATAAAAACAATTGAAACAAAAGTAAAATATAGAGAAGTAGAACTATTAGACACAGTCAATCAAAATGAAGAATTGCGTGAGCATATCATGGACCTACAAGAAAGAGTAAAAACTCAAAAATCCAAGGTAGTATAATAATAAATCTTAAAAATGAAAATGAATATTTAAAAACATCTCTAAGCAAACTAACTAATGGGAAAACATCCTTAATGCTCTATCTAAAAGGCTGTAAAAAAGGAAAAGAAAATTATGGTCTTGGATACATTCCAAAGAAAGATGAGAAAAAGAACAAAAAATACTATGTAATATCTATTACCAAAATTTATAAACGAAATAGAAAATTCAATATCTGAAAAGAGAAACCTACAAAACAACAAAAAGAAGGAAAACTCTAAAACATAAGACATCAATTGTCATTCACATTGCAATAAGTTAGGTCACACTCGTGCAACTTGCACCACTAAGCATCTGTTATGGGTACCTAAACTATGTTCGACTAACACTTCAAGACCCAAGAGAACTTGGATACCTAAAAAGTTTCAATAATTTATTTTCATTAAAGCCTTAGAGCATCTGAATGGATTTTAGATAGTGGATGCTCAAGGCACATGACTGAAGATAGGAAGTTATTCTTTTCAATCACATCTGGGGAAGTAATCTTCAGAAATAATTAGAAAGGAAAAGTGGTTGGTCAAGGAAATATCTCAATAAAATCAAAATTCCTGATTGAAGATGTAGTATATGTTGAAGGGCTGAAGCACAATCTCTTGAGTATAAGTCAACTGTGTGACAAAGGTCATCAGAGAAAATTTTTGGAAGATAAATGTGTCATTGCCAAAGGAAGTGAGAAGATTTTTGAAGCAGTCAGGCATAAAACCTGTACATATTACATCTAGAAGATCCAAAGAGAGAAAATGTCTACCTATCAATTAAAGATTAAAAAGAGTTTGATTTATGACATAGAAGGTTGGGGCATGCTAGCACATCAGTGATAAAGAAACATCAAAAGTATGATCTAGTTAGAGGTCCTCCAAATGTAAAAACAAACAATTCAAGGATTTGCTCCGCATGCATTAAAGGAAAACAAGTCAAGTCTTCATTCCAGCAAAAGAACATAGTGACAACCACCAAATCTTAGGAATTATTACCCATAGATCTGTTTGGACCAATGCGAACTACTAGCATGTGGAAAATTATATGGATATGTAGTAGTGGATGACTATTCAAGATTCACGTGGGTCTCCTTCCTACAATCCAAAAGTGATACATTCTCTACATTTTTAAAGCTCAGCAAACTTCTGGAAAAGGATAAGAAATTCAACATTATAAGTATTAGATCAGATCATGGTGGAGAATTTCAAAACAAAGAGTTTACTGATTACTGTGATTAAAATGGAATACAACACAACTTCTCAACTCCCAGAACACCTCAACAAAATGGAGTGGCAGAACGAAAAAATAGAACATTACTTGACATGGCAAGGACTATGCTGTCAGATTACTGTCTGCCAAAATATCTCGAGGCTGAAGCTGTCAATACTGTATGTTATATCATCAATCGTGCCATGGTAAGACCCATACTCAAGAAAACTTCATACAAAATACTCAAAGGAAAAAATCCTAGCTTATCTCATCTAAAACCTTTTCGCTGCGAATGTTATGTTCTGAATAATGGAAAAGTTAACCTAGATAAACTTGATGAACGTAGTACTAAAGGTATATTTTTAGGATATGTATCTAAACCAAGAGGATTTAGAGTCCTAAACAAGCAAACTCTAACCATAGAACAAGTTGTTCATGTAATTTTTGATTAAAGTAACCCCCCCATTAAGGAAGAAAAAGAACATGATGTTGTGTTGAGCGTGTATTTGAAACTTTCTAATGATGTCTGACGTCTAAACACTCATACTTTGATGTTGATGATGACATATTATACATATTAAAATTATGACTAACCAACATGTTATTGATGCTTCACATCTCATATTTTGATGATTATGACATGTTTTGATGATTCACACTTCATATTTATAGGATTTTGTCAAATAAGTGTCGACACTAGTTGAAAATCAGGTCGACACACATAGTCTGCCCAGTAAGCTCCTGAAGAACAAGTAACAGTAGTGTCGACAGTAGTTGAAAATCAGGTCAACACTAGTATCCTTCCAGTGAACCATATTTGAAGAAATACATACGAGGTCGACACTAGCTGTTGATCAGGTCGACACCAGTTGACAGTCAGGTCGACACTAATGTCCTGCCAGTAAGCTGAAACTGATACTTAGAGAGTAATGTCGACACACATGGATACTTGAGTCGACACACTTTGCGTTAAAACTCAGAAACACATAGAGTATGATATCCAAAAGTTATGATTTATCTCTGCAGAGTGTTTGGGAGATTCTATTATTACCAAAATGACTTTTCATCCAAGTGGCAATGAGGAGAAGGATCTCTTGGACACGTGGCAACCTTGGGTGAACCCTAGGTTTCTATGCACATCTCTCTCATGTAAAAAGGATTGCATAGAGGCTATAAAAGTTCTCTTGTCTCATCTGGAGCAGTAATCCATCAATTCCATCACAGAGGACATAGGGATCAAGGCCAAGTAGTGAGAGAAAGTGTTGGAGTGCTGAAAGAGGAGCAGATCAACTAGAAGAGCAGCAGAGGAAGGAGGAATCATGCAAAGCAGCAGATCTAAACAAAGAGCATCGTGGATTGAAGAAGTACTCCATCTGATCTTCTCAACGACCTTCAATTCAAGCTTCTGTAGATCATCTTCAACTAGGGACATCCAATTCACCTCTCTTTCATTCATTTCTATTGGTGTGTTCTTCTCAATTTGTCTTTGAGTGCTTGTGAGATCTGTACATGCATTCTGTGCAGATTTCAGTGTGCATGTAAGTGTGTTGAATCAGATCAGTGCTAGAGGATCTGATTATTGTGAATTTGATCTAGCTAGTGTGGTTTGACCCGTCGTGCTCATGTGTGTGGTCTGAGCCGTCAAGCTCTGTATGTGTGTGGTCTGAGCCGTCGGGCTCTGTATGTGTAGTTTGAGCCATCGAGCTCAAGTGTGTGTGTTGTACTCAGATTTGATTAGTGTGGCCTCACTGTGTGAGGGGTGGATGTAGGAATCACTAGTGTGATTTTCAAACCACCTAAAAATCTCCTGTGCAGTGGTTTGATCTATTTTCTACGCTAAATGCATGCATAGGAATTTTATCTTTACACTACTTGTCTAATTGCTTCACACATCAACTACACATACCCACACATTAGATCAATAACATTACCTGTCTGAATGGATCTATAATTTGAAGTGATTTTTAAATTGCTTAAGCTTCCGCTATGATTTGTGTTAGATCTATTCAACCCCCCCTTCTAGAACTGTTTATCCTACATATTCGATCCTACAATTGGTATCAAAGCAGGTTAATATTTGATTCTAATCTGATTTAATTGCTTCTGTTTGATCTGTGTGTTCTATCTGCGTGAATTGTCTGCTTGCTCCACTGGTTCTTACCTTGATCCATGGATTCTCAAGGTTTTGTAGCTGAGGGTCACTCTATCAATAGACCACCATATTTTGATGGATTTGATTATTCTTATTGTAAAAATCACATGCAAGTTTTTATAAGGGCTCAAAATTATGATATATGGAAGATAGTTGAAAAGGGTCCCTATGAAAACCATGGGAATGAAGAGAATTAGACTAGAGAGCAAATTAGGAAAGAAACTCTTAATTATAGTGCCATGAATATGCTTCAGTGTGCTATTCACCCTAAAGAGTATTCAAGAATATCCATGTGCAAATCCACTAAGGAAATGTGGGATAATGTATGAAGGAACATCTCAAGTTAAAGAAACCAAAGCAAACATACTTGTTTCTGAATATGAATTGTTTATGATGAAAATTGATGAATCAATTTCTGAAATGTTTGCTAGATTTATGATAATTGTCAATGAACTAAAGGCATTAGGTAAGGAGTACACTGATACTGATCTGGTAAGAAAAATCTTGCTCTCTTTATCATCAATTTGGCATACAAAAGCTACTGTGATTGAAGACTCTCAAGGATTTATCCAAAATATCTTTGGATGAACTCATAGGATCTTTAATGGAATATGAAATAAATCTGAAAAGAACTAAAGAACACATGCTTAAAGCTAAACCAGTAGCACTTAAGGCTTCATCAAGTCACAAGGAGAAAACTCAAGAAAAATCTAATTCTGAAGAGTCTGAATATGATGAGGATGAGATTGCCCTCATGACCAGACATTTCAGAAATTTTTTAAAATCAGGAAGAGGATAATTCAATGGAAAGAATAAATATTCTTTTGGTAAAAAGAATGCTTCTTCTTCAAATATTAATACTGGCAGAAATGAAAAGGTTGATGAGGTTGTTATTTGTTACAGGTGCAACAAATCATAACATATGAAGGGTGAGTGTCTTGAGCTCAAGAAGGAAATGCACATGAAATACAAAAAGAACATCAAAATGAAGAGGCCAAAAGCAATGCTAGAAACTTGGTCGAATGAAGACCATAGTGAGGATGAAGGAGAGAATTCCTCAAGTTTTGAAAATAAGGAATTATGCTTTATGGCAAACAACAATGATAGCAAGGTAAGCTTTTCTTTTGAGCAATACACTGTTGATGATTGGAAAGATGCATATGCTACCTTGGTTGAAAAATATTCTGAAATAAAAAAAATGTCTGAAAAAGAAAATTGAAAATGTCATGCATGATACTTATCTAACTAGAAGAATATCTGAACTCGAAAACAAAATTTATAAACTCAGTGATGAAAAGGAAGAACTTCTAAATGATTTGGATGAGTTCAAAATTGCATCTCAAAAGGTTTACATTGATTTGGTAAATCTCTATGAAAGAATGGAAATTCAACAAAAAGAAAAACAACAAGCAATTGATGAGATTCAAAAACTTAATAAATTGTTGGCTGAAAAGGATCAAGTGATAAAAAATTTCACAAATGAAAATGAAAATCTTGACACCTTGTTGGTACTAAGAATGTATGCTAAAAAACATGGACTAGGATTTACCACAAAAAAATCAATGAAAAATAAAATTGCCGAAAGGAAAGAAAAATCTTCAAAAATTTCTTTGATAAAATTTGTCAAAAGCAATAGTTCAAAAAACAAAAATAAACAAGTGTCAAAGAAAACCTCTAAAACACCCAAAAACCATATTAAAAATGATGTGTCCAATCAAAAGAAACCAATCAGGTCGACATAGGTTAACCATAGATTAAAACCCGTGGCCACTGTGTCGACGCATGCTCAACATAGGTCGACCTATCAGTCCCTGAAAAATAAAAAGATGTTACACAAAAATTCAAACAAAAATCTGAAAAATTATAAAAATAAAAAAATACACTTTCATGATGATGATTGGAGATCCAATTACACCATATCAATCTAATTCAATCAATTCTTGGAATCATTGGCACCACAGTTCTCGTTAGTATAATACACATTCATTCTATCCAAACTTTTCAAGATAGCAACAGAACTTTTGGTCTGGATTTCCATACATGAACAATCATACCAAAATGCATTGTAGCAACCCGATATTTTAATAAATAAATAAATAAATAAATTAAGAAAAATGAATTAATTAAAACCCATTAAATAAAAAGAAGTAATGGGCATTGCTAAATGGATTATGTAAAAGTTATTGGGCCAAAATAGGGATTTTTAAAGTTTGAATAAAAAGAAAATACCCTAAATTCGTATCTTTATTATTTCCTAAAATGAGAAGAGCTATTAAAATATTAAAATAGTTAATATGGGTTGGAAGTGGACTCCTAACCCTACCCAAATTGGCTAGGTACGAATTTGCAACCCAACCTAACCCCATTAGGAGGTGGAAAGCTTGGAAGGTTGAAAGAAATAGAGGAAACTCAGAATTAAATAGGAATTAGATTGTAGTAGGAATTAGAAACCATAGGTGCTTAAATACACCTCAACCCGTTCATGGCCAGCCTTAATGCGTTGCTGAGACTTGCTGGATGTGGAGGAGAGGCCAAAGGAAGGGAGAATTCGTGGGGAGAAGCCTTGCTCAAGATCTACCACTTGTTCTTCGAGTTCTAAGCCCTAGGAGACAAATCGACCCAAAGGTAGGCATTCTCACAAGCTAAACCAAATTAATCTCGTCTGTAGGGTGTTCTAGACATCAGGAACAAAAGCTCTCTGTTTGCTTTAATTTTCATTGACCCTTTCTGGAGATCTTTATTTTTGAAGTTCTGCTATCATCTTGTCCCCGAACCCTCATATTTAATTTAGATCTTCATGTACACTTGATCTCATGCCACGAAATTTTTACTGAACATGCTGCTCATTGTCAGGAATCATTTGCAACCATTTTCCCCAATTTTCATTCAGTATACTACTCAAATTAATTCTTTTTCCTTCACTGTATATTGTTCTGTGTTCTTCGTGAATGAACAAAATCAAAACCTATCAAGACCATGTTTACTTTCAAATTCCTATTTAGTGTGTGTACCCTTGCATGTCTAGAATTGGTTAAAAGTATTTCGTGATTTTTAATCTACTGTACATTGAGATATCAATTTTTAACCTACCCTGTATCAAAACATGGAAAACCTGGACCGTAATCCAAGGTAAACCCTTTTCCTGCTCGGGCTCAGGCGCAGGACCTGAGAACGTAATGGCCCGATAGGTCGCATTCTGAGGGGCTGATCACGACAAGAAACCTATCGCATTCTAAACACAACAGGATCTGTCGTCGCGTTCTGGCTGTCTGTCCTGACCGACCAGTCGCGACCTTTGAAAGACTTTGTCGCGTTCTTGATGTACCCTGTCGCGTTACTTACAGGGGTACGTCACCTTCTGGACTTTTGCACCTAAACCCTAGACTTTTGGTGCTCTTGCCCTTCTACAGTGATTATACCTCATATTAACAGTCCTAAACGAAGTAAATAAAGATGCTATAATATGAACATGTGTTGATTGATTTAAAAGACACACATGATCTTTCCTATCCATGATTCTCTTCATCACATGCACATACTTGTAACCACCCAATATGACTTGACTTGACATGAAAATATCTCATAATATATCTGGTAATTTACTTCAATAATGTATATACATTGCCCTATTTTAAATGGACTTGTTTTCGTTTCTCGCAATGTTTTGGGAGTACCGTTACTGACGCTGCACTATTCTAGAATTCCTCTGGAACGTCGAGTACTTGTTCTATATACACTTTCTCTTGACTTGGACAAACTCTCCGTCGGATATTCCTTCTGTCGGACTAGTGAATCCTTGTTCAAGGCCTCTGTAAGTATCCTCTGTCCATGGATTCCCACATGGTCGATGAGCTGGTTGTACCCTAACACCTATGACACCCTTAGGGATCAACATGGTCCAAACGGCTTTTAGAAGTTCTCTCTTATCTTAAATCACGCCGGACCTCTGGACCTGTGCATAACATGGCCAGTGGAAAGTCAGTGAATTCCACCTGACTGCCAACACCAATTACACGTGTTGTGCAACTGTTACTATCGCCTGTTTAATCAATGTTTATGTGCAATGACCTATAGTTCTCATCTTTACTCTACTCGCTCATCTATTCACACTCTCTCTACTATCTCATCTATTCATCAAGTACTCTCTCTACTCTTGATACTCTATATCGCCATTTGACTGATTGTCTAAAAGATAAACAATATAACCAATGCCTGGCAATATAAAGGGCCCGGTCTAGTCCTGGGAGGTGCGCCCAAAAGTGCTAGTGCCCGCATGAGTTAATTGACCAGAGTGTTTGGCATTACACTCAAGTGCTATCTATCTCAGCTATCTATTTGACAATCAAAGTGCTATGCTATACTCGACTCGTTGTGCTATCATGAACTACATTGTGCTATTTGTGCTATGGCCATCCTGCTCTTTGTGCTATACTTGACGCTTGTGTTATATGAATCATGCTATCGTGCTATCGCTTGCTTGACAATATTTGACTCTCACTCTCTATCTTTAGTTACTCCGCTCTTTAATACATTAATCATTTAAAGTATGCATGATCATGATATTTAAGTCCAACTAGGCGTTATCGCTCACCCTGCGTTATTGTTATGTGTTCTCAGGTGAGACCGAGGATGATACTCATGAGGACGGGAATGACCAAGAGTGAAGTCAAGAGTACCCTGGAATCTTAGTGTTATGTCAGAGTCTTAGTTTGGTCTTTACTTTTATTCAATGTAATTAGGCCCTATAGAATGGCTCTGATATTAGTGATTGAAATAGACATTTGAGGAGTTATTAATGAAATGCATTTTCTTTAGTATTTATTCTTCGCCCAATGGTTTGATGTCTATTATACACTCTGTACCCGTTTACTTGCAACTGCCTCACGTTTCAATATTCCGCGTCGGGGCGTGACATGCATACTTTTTCTGTATTTGAAAGAACGAACATAGGTGTTTTCATTCCAAATCAAAATGTTAAAATACCAAAAAAGAAAGTCATTTTAGAAATAAAACATAAACAAAAAATAACTCAAGTGTGGGTTAGAAAAGATTTATTGTTTCTGCTCAATCAATGTGATGGTCCCAACAATGTTTGGGTACCAAAATCTTTTTCTCCTCTGATCTTAATTATGCAGGAAGGTCATGCACCCAGTTCTAATGTGTGGTTCCTTGATAGTGGGTGTTCATGGCACATGACTGGAGACAGAACAAAATTCTCATTTTTTATTGAAAAGGAAGGAGGATCCGTCACATTTGGAGGTAAAAATAAAGGGATCATATTTGGATCTGGAAAGGTTGGTAAATCCTCATCAAACTCAATTGAAAATATTTTGTTATATAATTGATGATTTAGACTATAATCTTTTGAGTATAAGCCAATTGTGTGACAAGGGTCACAAGGTTGTTTTTTAATCAAATTTCTACAAAATAATTTATGCTTCATCTGAGAAAATAAAAATCCTTGGAAAAAGAGAGAACAATTTGTACATGATAAATCTTGATAGAAATTTTGCTGAAAACATCTGTTTGGTTGATAATAAAAATGAAATTGCATGGACATGGTACAAGAGACTTGGTGCAAGTTTGAACACCAAAAATAAACTCTTAAAGCTAAATCTAGTTAAAGGACTTCCTAAATCATTTCCAAATGTTGAGAATCAACTTTGTAGGATATGTCCTCAAAGAAAATAAATCAGAAAATCTTTTAAAATTTTCAATGATGTACTTACTTCCAAGCCACTAGAATTACTTCATATGGGCCCTTTTGGGCCAACAAGATTTCTTAATCTTAGTGGCAAATGATATGGATTTGTCATCATTGATGGTTTTACTAAATATAATTGGGTAATCTTTCTATTCCACAAAAGTGATACATGTCAGGAATTCAGGAAATTCTATAACTTTGCTTTAATGGGATTTTCACATATAATAAAGTCCATTTTGACTGATCATGGGGGTGAATTTGAGAACAAGGATTTTTCTGATTTATGTGCTGAATTGAATATTTTACACAGATTCTCTTCTCCAAGAACTCCAAAACAAAATGGAGTTGTAGAAAGAAAGAATAGAACTCTTGTGGAAATGGCAAGGTCAATGCTCTTAGAAAGCAAACTGTCCAAATTCTTCTTGGTTGAAGCTGTGAATACAACAAATCATATTTTGAATAGAGTATTGGTTAGACCAAAAATCAGAAAAACTTCTTATGAACTTTTGAAAAACAAAAAACCCATTGTGTTTTACTTTAAAGTGTTTGGTTGCAAATGTTTTATGCATAACAACAATAAAGAAAATCTTGACAAATTTGATGCTAAAAGTCTTGAAGCTATTTTCCTTGATTATTCTAAAATTTCTAGAGCATATAGAGTTTACATTCTTAAGAATAAAATTGTGGAAGAATTTCCATATGTAGTCTTTGATAAAAATTCTTAGAAAACTAATGACTCTATATCATGCAGGACTCCACAAAATGATGAAGAAGATGACTTCATTGTCGACTCTTCACCAACTATTGAAGAGCATGAAGATGCATTTGAAAATCTAGACAATCAATCACCTAACATAAATGAACCAGGTAATATTGCTCCTAAATTACCTGAAACATGTGAGGGAACATCTGAAATTCACTTTTTGAAAGATCATCCAGTTGAAAGGGTCATTGACAATTTGCATGATAGAGTTAGAACTAGATCTTCTTTTCAAAATGTAATAAATGAAAACCTGTTGGTACTAATTTCCCAGATTTAACCTAAGTCCATTGATGAAGCTCTAACTAGTGAAGATTGGATCAATGCAATGCATGATGAACTTCATCAATTTGACAAAAATCAAGTATGGGAGTTAGTACCTAGACGTAGTGATCAATCTGTGATTTTCAAACCACTTAAAAATCTCTTGTGCAGTGGTTTGATCTCTTTTCTGTGCTAGATGCATGCATAGGAATTTTGCATTTACACTACTTGTCTAATTGCTTCACACATCAACTACACGCACCCACACATCAAAGCAGTAAGATTGTATGTCTGAATGGATCTCTAATTTGAAGTGATTTTTAAATTGCTTAAGCTTCTGCTGAGATTTGTGTTAGATCTATTCAACCCCCCCTCCCCCTTCTAGCTCTGTTCATCCTACATATTCGATCCTACACATGACAGTGAAGCAGAAAATTTAAGCAAGGAACTAGAAGGCACATCTCTGAATGATGAAGAAAACAAACTAGTAAATTTGCAACAGATAAGGACAACACCTGAT
This sequence comes from Colocasia esculenta, assembly GCA_014218235.1. Classification (NCBI taxonomy): domain Eukaryota; kingdom Viridiplantae; phylum Streptophyta; class Magnoliopsida; order Alismatales; family Araceae; genus Colocasia; species Colocasia esculenta. Next base: position 117,161,321 of record CM024755.1, on the reverse strand, counting down.
GATCTACGCAAAGAATAGAAATTTCTCAAAGATCATCCTGAAGACAACATTCTAGGATGACCAGATGATCACAAGGTAAGAATAAGGGGTATGTTAAAATCCTATGAATATAGTGCACTTGTTTCTCTAATACAACCAAAATCAATAAATGATGCTCTCAATGATGCACTCTAGATCATGGCCATGCAGGAAGAACTAAACCAGTTCGACCGCAACCAAGTTTGGACTTTGGTTCCTAAACCTCAAGATCATCCAGTTATTGGCACCAAATGGACGTTCAGAAACAAATTGGATGAGTCTGGAAATATTGTAAGGAACAAAGCCCGGCTTGTAGCTCAAGGTTATTCACAAGAAGAATGAATTGATTATGATGAAACTTATGCACCTGTAGCTAGACTTGAAGCTATTAGAATACTACTTGTGTTTGCTGATTCCCGAAACATGATACTTTTTCAAATAGATGTCAAAAGTATATTTTTAAATTGTGTTATTAAAGAAGAAGTCTATGTAAATCAACCTCTTGGTTTTGAAAATATAGAATATCCCAATCATGTTTATAAATTAAGCAAAGCACTATATGGATTAAAACAAGCTCCACGTGCATGGTATGAAAAACTAAGTGCTTTCCTCCTATCCCATGATTTCATAAGAGGCAAAATAGATAATACACTTTCACTAAAACTATAAAAAATAATACAATTATCATTCAAATCTATGTTGATGATATCATATTTGGAGCTATTGATGAAGTTCTGTAAAGATTTTAAAACTTTAATGCAAAGTGAATTTGAAATAAGCATGATGGGTGAGCTCACCTACTTTCTTAGTCTTCAAATAAGTCAAACTAAGGATGGAACTCATATTTGTCAAGCCAAATATGCAAAGGAATTACTCAAAAAATTCAACTTTGATAACTGTAAGGCCCTAAGCACATCCATGAGTTTATCCACTAAAATAGATGGCGATTCCCTTGGCAAGTCTGTTGATCGGAAATCCTTTAGAGGTATGATCGGATCACTACTTTATCTTACTACCAATAGACTGGATATTATATTTAGTGTATTTCAATGTGCTAGATATCAAGCAAATCCTAAAGGATCTCATTTAAATGCTGCCAAAAGAATTTTTTCGATATTTAGCTGGTACATGTAACCTAGGTCTCTAGTTTCCTAAGTATTCTGTATTTAATTTAGTTGGTTATAGTGATGCTGTCAATGCTGGGCACAAGCTAGATCAAAAAAGTACCAATGGAACCTATCAATTTCTTGTAGGATATTTAATCTCATGGTCCTCTAAGAAATAAAATTCAGTAGCATTATCTACAGCAGAAGCTGAGTACATGGCAGAAGGGAGCTATTGTGCACAACTACTATGGATACAACATCAACTGAAGGATTACGGGCATAAACTCAAAAACATCCCGTTGATGTGTGATAACACAAGCGCCATCAATTTAATAAAAAATCCTATTCAGCATTCACACACCAAACATATTGAGATTAGATATCACTTTATCAAAGATCATGTAAGTTCAGAAAATATTGTCAATAATTTTGTTGATACTCTGCATCAAATTGCTGATACTTTTACCAAACCATTAGCTGAAGATAGATTTTCATCTATTCGGAGGGAAATTGGAATGTGTAATTTATAATTAAAAAAAATGGTATGTATGATTTTAATAATTTTTTTCATATCTTTCCTGAACAATCTGAAGTCAATCCGATAACCTATGCTTATCCTTAACTTCGTCATCCGTTAAGCCGTTCTTGCCCCAATTGAAGCCCACTGCTTCGTCATTTCCATTATGATATCCAATGTTGACTGTTAAAGGTCACTTTTTACCCAAAAAAAATTTACTCCTTTGTAGACATTATTTTTCGGTGATGAACGTCTACATTCATCTTGGCGAAAAGATGGCAACGGGGAAATCATAAGTGATCGCCAGGGACATTTTACCTCTGCCCGGAGGAAATGTGATCGTGTAATGCCTCGATGTGGAGATGATGGACTCTTCACTCCTCCTCCTTCGGCCGGCCAAAGGATGAGGGCTCCACGGTGTAACTTCAATTTTCCTGCAAAAGAAACAAACACAAAAGACCCATTAGACTGAAAATTATGGTAGCATGCGCTCACATATATGAAAAACACACACAATCGGGGGGTGTCTTACCGGTTGGAGGCTTGAGAAGGAAGACGGCCAAACATTATGACCGCCTTCCCTCCCTCTGTTTATAGAAAATCCATCTAAACTGGGTATTGGAAAGGATGCACTACGTGAGTGTGTCCGTGGACGTGGTAAAGATGCATTATATGTGAGACTGCAAGCTAAATAAAATAGAGAGGAGGAAGAGAAGGAGGTCCCTATCTATGCTGACGCAGTGATGAAGAAATCTTCTCCAGGGCAACATGCTGACTCTGACGTTGGCATGCTCATCGCCGTATTGTTCCACCGGATGGCATCCTACGAAGGGAGGTGACAGCGAAGTGTAACTTGAAGCTGAGCTCCTCTGGTGATTGTGCAGCGTTGAGAGGATGCCGACGTCGTATCCGAGGGAAAGGTGAGTGTAGAGGAGGAGGAAGCTGAGGTGCTGACGGATGATGTTGTGATGGAGTCAGAGCTGCAGTTGGTGTGTGTGACTGCCAAAGACACGCCGACTGGGTGGTGCGCGAGGTGGTTTCTCCTGGGCTGCTGCGACCCCCGCGATGGAAATCTCATGTGCGAACGAATGGATTATGGGCATGAGAGGAGAGAGCATCACGGTGAGATGAGAGGGTGAGCAGTGAGTAGTAAGACGTGGCAGGGAAATGTTGGGGCGTGTGTGAGAGGAAAATGTTTGACTTGGTCCCTCGTGTGTGGATAAGTGCATGGGTAGAGGCAATTGTTGGGGTTTAATTGTTTAGATTTAAATGGGGTTGGATTTATGTGGATATGGGTGGGTAGCTTATGTAGGTTGCATTTGTTTATGGGTTTTAAATAGATGTGGATGGGATGCTTCACATGGGTTACGTGGGTATATATGACTTGTTGATATATATATATATATATATTTATTTATTTATTTTAATGGGTTTTAATTAATGGGCATGGTTGGATGGGATTTATGTTACACTATATTTTAATTGGGTTGAATTCTAATTGAATATATGTGACTTACGGTGTTTATTTATTTTCTTTTCTCTCCTTTAATGGGTTGGGTTGTTAATGGATTTTAAATGGATTTAAGTGGGGTGTGGTACGGAAGTTATGTTGTGGTTGTGGTAAGTTTATTTAAATGGGCATGTTTGTTGGTTTTTATTTAGGATATTATGGGTTGTTTTATTTATGTGGGTTTGATTTTTAATTATTTTTAGTTTTGAGTTTTAATCAGAATGGGTTTTATGTGGATTTTATGGAACTCAACTATGGGTTTTTGTATTTAGTTCTTTTTTATTTAGATTTTAAGTGGGGTTTTAATTGATGGGTATGGTTAGTTTATTTATTGAGTTTTATGGGTTTCATGTGTGAGCTAAATTTTAATTGTTGTTTTCATGGATTTAAATTTTTGTGTTATTTAATTATTTAAAATCCATTATGGGATTGGTTAAGGTTGGTTTAAGTGGTGGTGATGAATTTTATTTTATCTGAATTTTACAGATTATGTGAGTTTTATTTATTTGGATTTTAAGTTGGATTTGAGTGGATTTTGGCATGGCACCGAGCATACACACAGGAGACAACTGGAAGGTGGCGGAAATGGCAAGCACACATGCACCACGGGCTAAACATGGGCTAACGACGGAAGAGGTTACCTCCAGAGAAAATGTAGGCGATATATGATTGTGTCGCCAAAAGATCATGATGACAATAAATTTTGCCGCTCAAAATGTCAGGTGACCAAGCTCTTGTCATCATCAATGAAGCGAGAACAATCGGGCCCGATGACAAGGGCACGAGCTACACTGGGGATCTTAATAGAGATAACATTGCGCCTACTGAATAATGGGCCTAATGGGCTACGAAATGAGCCTTGCGAGGGTGGTCCAAAAAAGCACGTCTACCAGAGTAGACGTCCAGGGAGTGTGCCGCTAACAAGGTGTCAACAGTAATCGATGTTGTTGTTTACATGCGATCCGAGGCAAGTCAACAAACGATCAAACAAGTCTTATTGGGCCATGAACCATGCGGGGATGGGCCAAATCTTGCATCTACAAATGCCCCTCCGAGACATCCAATCTTGCAAGGGAGCAGAGAGGACTGAAAGGTTGGTGTCTCAGTAAACAAAGGACGCAGAGATTTGATGAAAGGGACCATCTCCGAGGATAGGAATTCTAGCAAGCCATACGAATGAGTTAGGCTAGAAGCAAGTGAGGAATCGTCTGAGAGACAAATGTGGAAAAGAGGGAGAGTGATCTACCTGTGTAACTACAACGCAACCCAACGGTAGGGTCTCTGGCATTGCCGAGTAGGACTTTGACTAGTTTCTGGTGTTGTCTAAGTCAAAAGAGTTGTAATATGATGGTTGAATCAAGGAAATCTCATAACTGGAGTCCGTCTGGACGCGCTGACCTAATTAGGACGTATTTCTAGATTTAGGGGGTTGTGGAGATAAAGAGATCGATTGTGCTCTCAAAGGATTATCAAAAGGTTCTAACTGGAATCAATGTTTGGAAAGCCAGAAATCCAGAATTAAGCTTATGACTGGTGAACGGTTCACGTGAACTCAATAAGACAGCTTGACAATTTGTGATATGCATGGTGGGACAACTGGGGAATGGGCAACAAAGACCCGATATCGGCCTGGATATTCAAGAAGGTGGTGCTAACCCGGTTAAACTTGGGATCTGGCTGAACAAACAATTTGCTGGATCAGGATAGACTTGGGATTTCACTTGATTAATCTTAGTTGAAGAACAGACTAGCATAACTAATTTCTAGCCACCAGGATAACTTTAAAGCACGAGACAGAGGAAAAAACTTTCTTCCTCAGTTGGTAAAGTTAGCAGAGAAAATGACATGATGCATGCAGGGTTTGCCCTATCTAAATGCAAGTTAGTAAACTAGAGAAATTATTAAAGGCCAATCAAATAACTGGGAGATCACGAACCCATCACGGTTTTTGGTGAAGGGGAACTATGGGTTCATGGTCGCCAAGTTATTAGCCTCTGGTGAAGCTAAACCCTAGGTTAGACATACCTGAACAAGATAGTCAGGAATTGACTACCATGCAGACCTCAGACGGATGGTTCAGTGAAGTGCCACTTTGGTCAATCCCTTTCTCAATATTTTTTTTTTGGACCCTCTCCTTAGCTTCTGGATATTTCTCTATTGATATAACACTTAAGGAAAAAGTGATTAGTGATGCTCTGACATCAGCCCCTTGTCTAAGAATGACATACCTTTCTTGAAGCAAGGTCAAGGGACTAAGTTTTATTAACAAAGTTAAAAGAAAAGGAAATATGTACAAGCAAAGCAAAGTACTAACTTGGAAACAAATATGTACATACAATGTTAAAGCATAAATGATATTTTTGTTGTTTTGTTGTTTTTTTTTAAGGAAGCAAATGCATAAGGGAAAATAGAAAACCTTTTTTTTTTGGGTCAACACCTGGCAACCATCTTTATGGCAATGAAAGAGCGCGAGGCTGATGAAGTAAAGGAAAAATTGGCCTAGCAAAAATATGGAGATTCTTCATAGCAATAACCTTGCTCCTTGTGAACAGATTAACATGAAATGTGATTTAAAAAAAAAGGAGCTGTCATCCTTAAAAGAAACTTGTCCTTCAGACACCTCAGAGGTTTGGAATCCTCAAGGGAGAAAAGAAGAAATAAGGAGATAAACTTCTTGAGAGGATCAGCAAAATCGTTAAATTGATGAGCTGAGACAGTCTTGACAACATGCCCCTTCAGGTGATTTCAGACTATCTATTTTTGACTTGTTTGCCCCTAGACTTTTGCAAGGTGCTAATTGGATGAGAGAACCTAGCCATGTGTGGCTTAAGAGGCTCAAGGTGAGGTGTTTCGTGGACCTCAGGGTCAGAACCTAGCAACCCTACTTTGCCGAGCACCCGTATTGCCCTACCGCAATCGCCTAGAGGAAAAACTCAAGCAATGTAGCATTTGACTTTGAATTGGATGGGGGATTTTATCTTCAGGCATGGTCATGACCAGGCTCTTTTTCTTTTCTTTTCTATTGATTGACTTTTCTTTGTTCTTTCTTTTGTTTACCTGCGGGGACACTGCCCTCTTCACGTGCTCTGTGTCTTAGTCTCACCTTAGAGGAAGTTGCCTTGACTGTTAAGCTCAATAGTTTAAAGGTGCTGAATGACTCGATCCGTCGAGTGGAAGAAGAAGGAGGATTGTAACCTTTGTTATGTTCTGAGACAAATAACTGTCTTGGAGTGATGACTCAAAATTTTGAGATGTGTGGTGTGTGAATGTTGATTTGTCCTCCAAAAGCTTGGTTGTGACGTCAGACAGAAATTTCCATGACTTTGCTAGATCAATGTCCTTGGTTCATTCAAGTGCTTCTTACTTTTTAACATGAAACCCACGATAGTTGCCAATCTATTGACTCCTTATTTTTTTTCATATTTTTTTTTCATATTTTGCTCTAAAAGATATTTATGAGAAAAAAATATACACAATATATACACATTTTTTGGGATTTTTTTTTGTTTTTATATATATATTTTTTTGGAATTTTGGAATTTTTTTTGTGTAAAAAAATTAAAATTAAAATTGAATTGAACAATTCTAAAAATGGTATGTACAATGAGTGGGAACATCCCAAGTGGAATGCCCCTAGGCAGAGATCTCACTTGTGCCTTCTAGCCATTGTTGAAGATGAGCCTTGTGAAGCAAATTGGCCTCGGGCGATTAAATGCTCACCAGGAGGTACATGCAAACCAATATTTGTCTTTCTCGCACGACCACTTTGGATGCTAATGGTGAGAGATGAAACAAGGAGTGAGATAGAAGGCAAGAAGAAAGGATTTGATGGCGATAGATGTGAATTGAGTAAGGTAAGGATAGAGAATGTACAATAATGGAAAGATAAGGGAGCACGCAATGAACAACACAGTCCAGGGAAAAACGGTGTGCCCCTTGTAGTATGTTGGAAAGAAGTGAACTCCACCAAGTTGGGAGGCTTCGGAAGAGTGAGTGAAGAGGGGTCCCCCTCAAGCATAAAGAAAGGAGTTGAGCTTGACAGAGACAAGGATGAAGTTCTCATGATCAGTGTGGATTGCCCTTGAGAAAGGAGTGTGAGGAGCTGAAATGGTGTGCCCTAAACCCAAGATGAATTGCCCATCACAGAGATCTCAACATCTAAAGATGGCTCAATATGAAATTGGTATAAGAATAGACAATAGACCATATAAACGATGGTATGCCCCTTGAAGCCAAAGCCAACACATATAACAAAGTAGCCAAAGTGCCCCCTGAAAGTACCTTGTTTGAAAAAGAGGTAGATGGATCCAGCTGGAATGAAAGGGTTACCCCTGTTCTTGAATGATAGGCAAACTGTAAGGAACTGAGTGGAGAACAAATCACTTCGAGTCCTTGTTGAAACGGTCAAACATGAATGAGATTGAGGGACTCGAAAAATAGTTAAACGAACTGACTTGATGAGAGGAAGGGGACCAAGCATTGTAGGGAATGAGCTGGGTGCAAACTTTGCAAGTAAGCTAACATGGCAGATTAGCCTAAGAAAAATTGGCTTGGTCTCTTGATGTGCATGGAGAACAATAGCTCTCCGGAAAGCTTCAACTGATTGCCAAGGAATAATGACCACATATCCTATAGATCTCGGATATTCAGGTTCCAGCAGGAGAGGATTGGGGATCTGCAAGGCTGCTCTTAAGATAGGTGATAAAATGAGCTGGATTTGTAGATCTTGACAACTGGATTGGATGGCTCGGCAATTTGGGTGATGGTTTGAGTTGAGGAATGATTGGAGTAACTCCTCTATGACCTCTTTGTTTGGGAAAGGAAATGTTGAAACCACTCCTACAGTCACGGGTTGGATGGATTTCTCTCCTATCAATGCCTCTTCTACAACCTCATCAGGATGGACTAACTCTTTCCCCGTAGAATGAGAGTAAATTGAGTGTGAGGCTGAAGGAATGGTTGGTTGTGATCTCACACTTTTAGAAGGAGGGAGAATGAGTTGGAGCCTTTGACTCGGGTTTGGATGAGAATGTTGTATAGTAGAGGTAGCAGCAGTCCAAACAGGGTCACAACATGCAGGTGGTTTGAATTGGATTGGGCGAGAGGGGTCCTCCAAGTAGGACTTAAGAATTCTTGCTCGATCACAAAGTTGAGCAAATGTGGAAATGTGGCTTAGCTCAAGTAAGGATCGAAGCTCAGGAGTGGAATTATAAATTAGAAAAGGGATAGCTTGAGACTCAGAGATGCCCAAACCTGATCTAAAAGCCATGTCTCTCCACCTGATAGCAAACTTAAGGAAGGATTCATCTGGCCTCATTTTCTCCGCCGCCAAATCAGAAAGTGTAGGGGTTGGACTTGCGACGACCCTCCTTATACCGATACGATTATACCAATCCACGTCGGTATAGTGAGTCCCGTCACAGTGGGACATTTCCCCAACACTAGTACACATGGATGAGATGCTCATAAATATAGATACAGAGTAGCGGAAGTAAAACAACTATTTGCCATTTCATTTCATCATCCACATTTAACATACATGGTTCAAATAACAATTTTAAGAGAACTGAAGTCCACATAAATAAATTACTAAAATCAGATTACATAGCTTGTCCACAATTACGTAATAGTTCTATTACAATGCCTCATTACATACTATCAAAGCAAAAGTCACAACGTCGACTCCACCAAGCTACTCGCCACGCTCGGAGTCACTCTCCACTGTCTCCTCCAAAGGTGTCGGGTCACCAACTAAACCTGTACGCCGAAGCAAGGAGTGAGTCTAAAAGACTCAGCAAATAACTCCATACACATCATTCATGCATACATCACAGTAGGTTCTACATTCTAATTCACGAAGCAAAACATATAGCATGCTTGAACATTGATAAGAGACAACCTATCATGGTATTTCTACAAAATTTAAAACATATGGTACATGACTTAAGACATTCCAAAATAAATATCTTATCACATGCTTACTACTCATTCAATCACATTAAGCTACGACATGATAGCAACTAACATGGGATTCTCACATGCATAAAAGGAAACATTCCTATCATGGTTTCTACACATTCTTACACATACACACTATCATTTCATACACTTTAAGGTTGCTGTTTTGACATGGATTTAGCAATTCGCATCCCTTCGCATGAGAGCTACATTGCCGATTATACTACAACATGATAACAATTTAACACGGATTTGTTCACACATAATTGAGACATACTCCTATCATGGATTCTACACATTTTTACACCTATAAAGCATCATCATAAACACATTAGGTTGCTGTTATAACATTATTTCACATTAACATATCATGGATCACAATTTCACAATCTTACGCATTGGTTTCACATGTTTGCACAATTACTCATTCACATAGGTCTCTTTTTACACATTGCACATTTACACATATTCACACTACACAATTTACACATATTCACATTCACATTTCACATATTCACATTCACATTTCACAATTTAGTGCCGTGACACATAGTCCAAACCACCATTAGAAGGACACATCACATACACATAACACATAGACGCCACCTAGGCAATATAGTGACGACTATTGGACTGCGCAGACCAGGAGAACAGGTCTCCACCCTAAGCAGTGGTACTTGTCCACCTCCAGGATTTCATCCTAATGCCCTTAGGATCTTAACACATTGAACCTTCCCATGGGGACTTTTCCATGGTACGGTTCCACGGCCCTCTATGGAAGTAGTGTCACACATGGCACATTCTTACACATTACACATTCCGATTTTAACACACATATTGCACATGTCTTTACATTCTCCCACTTATACACATGGCTATGTTTTCCTATTCATGATACTACTGTTGACAGAAATCAAACATTCAGTACCTTACACTAATCAGGTTGAAACATATATAATCAACCATGTTCATATTAGCATGCGTTGAACACTCATTTTCACATGGAAATTTCATAGAGCACCTATAGTTATCCAAATAACATGAAATTTTAACCACACACTATTTGCAGGTTCATGACCTCACATGCAAATTTCCAGATTTTTCTGAGTTATAATTTATTTACAGAAATTAGAACATTCAGTCTCATGCTATTCATAATTCAATTTAACATGGATCATAACATGAATATCAGATTTGACAGTTCACAGCCCTGAACCTAACATACACATTGTCACAGGAATTTCCCCCGGATTTATTGCACAACACACAATTTATTGTAAATTTTACAAAACCTACGCATGTTTTCTATTTCCAAAATAGAAATTACAATAAATCACCTGAGCATGGAAAATTTCCCTAAGTTTCAGAACATAGACTGAAATACCTACTCATGGTCTAACAAAATTATGGCATTCAAGCTCCTTATGAATTACGCAACTGTAACTAATATGATCAAGGTCTTATCATACATGCATTTTCATAAATAAAACCATTCATGCCATTTACAGAAATTCATAAGAGTCTCACCACACATTCCACCATTCATATTACATAACATATACGTTTACAATATATCCTCATGTGAAATCTTTCGTAAATTATTCATATAAAAGGAAGAACAACTCACTGTTCTGTCCTGAAGAACTTAACGACATAGTTTGGCCATTAAAGGAGCTTAACGACATCATCATTGGCCGTTAATTGAAGATCTTAACGGCAAGGGATCTTGCCGTCAAGTTCAGGTCTGTGCAAAAATACATACCCGAGCTCCAAAAGAAGCAGAATTGGGGGGGATCCAGGACACGATAGAATCTCATAAAAATAATAAAACCCTACTAGACACCTACATAGACGAAGTGGATGGGTTACTTGCCTCTTAATAAATCTCCAAAGGGATCAAAGGTGTCGTTGAAGCTCTCCTTGGGCAGTCCCAAGAAGCCTCCAAAAGAGCACTCCTCCGGGTTCTGAGGTGTTGTAGCTTCCAGTCCATGGTCGGGGAAGCCTCCTCCTATGTCCAAGCTAGCTTCTAGTTGTTGTAGATCGCTGGATGAAGCTCCAAACCGCCGGATCAAAGCATGCAAAGTCCAACTCTCCACCAGTTCGAGCTAGGGTTTTCTCTCCTCTTGCAAAAGGCCAAGAGAAGTCCTTGCAGGTTGCAAAGGGTTTAGTTTATAGGAGAATGGGTTGGGACATCACGCAGGGTGATGTGAAGGCCTGATAGCCGTTGGGGACATCTCCCCAATGGCTGGGCTTGCTTGTCCCCGGAATTTCGGGGTCTGCAGCGCATGTAGGTCAGTGATATTAACGTCCACATCCATGGCCATTTATTTAAGTATTAACATCAATCGATATGGACGTTGACTATCATGGACGCCCACCATTTTGACGCCAATTGGCCCTTCGGCCAGAACTTAAAAACATATAGAAACCATGCGTACGATGTATATATATATACATGCAATATATGTGGTATAGTATACACACCATCACACATGCAAACATACAATATTTATAACCTATTTACACACATGCACACATAAGTATCACTAACTAATACGTACGTAGATATATATATATACATGCACACACAAGCTTGAATTATCCACACATGAAATAAAACAACAAAATTCGAGGGCCTTACACCCTCTCCCCCTTAAAAAAACTTCGTCCTCGAAGTTGAACGACACTACTCAAATAAAAGGGGATACTTCTTCCTCATCTCATCCTCAAGCTCCCAAGTAGCCTCCTCTCGCGAAAAGTTCTGCCATAGAACTTTCACCGACGCAATACTCTTGTTCTGGAGATGCTGAACCTTCCGATCCAGAATAGCTACTGGTTGCTCCACATACGACAGATCTGGCTGGATCTCCACTGGCTCGTGACTTATCACATGAGATGGATCTCGAACATATTTCCTGAGCATAGATACGTGGAATACAGGGTGAACACTAGCTAAAGCTGGGGGTAAAGCTAGCTCATATGCCACGTTGTCCAGTCGTCTGAGAATCTCATACGGGCCAATGAATCTAGGGCTTAACTTACTATGCCTGCCAAACCTGACTACACCATGAGTAGGTGATATCTTCAAGAAGACATGCTCACCCGCCTCGAACTCTAGATCCTTCCTCCTGTTGTCGGCGTAGCTCTTCTGCCTATCCTGCGCCGCAACAAGCCTCTTTCTAATCAATTGAATCTTATCCGAAGTCTCCTGAACTAACTCTGGACCGATCAACTGCCTATCGCCTATCTCCTCCCAACACAAGGGAGATCTACAGGGCCTACCATACAACGCCCCAAATGGAGCCATACCAATGCTCGCATGAAAGCTGTTGTTGTATGCGAACTCCATTAAAGGTAGATGACGCTCCCAATCATCCTTCCAATCCAGCACACACGCTCTCAACATATCCTCGAGCGTCTGGATAGTCCTCTCAGACTGTCCATCTGTCTGGGGATGAAACGCCGAACTGAGCTTCAGCTCCGAACCTAATGCATCCTGAAGACCCTTCCACAATCTCAAAGTAAATCTCGGATCTCGATCCGAAATGATCGACTTCGGCACACCATGCAATCTAACCACAATACTAACATACAATCTAGCTTAGCTCTCAATAGACTGCTTCTTCTTCATAGGTAAGAAATGTGCAGTCTTCAAGAATCTATCTACAACTACCCAAATCGAGTCATTGCCCCTTCTAGATCGAGGCAAACCCGAAACAAAGTCCATAGTGACAGCTTCCCACTTCCATACTGGGATCTCCATCCTTTGCATAAGGCCGGATGGTCGCTGTCGCTCTGCCTTCACTTGCTGACACACTAGACATCGGGACACATAATCCGCCACATCCCTCTGCATGCCAGACCACCAAAATTACCTCTTCAAATCCTAGTACATCTTAGTGTTACCCGGATGAATAGAGAATCACGATCTATGAGCTTCCGCTAACACATGCTCACGGACATCTACCAAATCAGGGACACAGACACGGTGATGGAATCTAATCACGCCATCCTCATCATGAGCAATGCCCGCCTTGCCCACTAACTCTTGGAGTCTAGGGTCGGCTTTCTACTGCTCGATCACCTCATCCAAAACCGAGGACCTAAGAGATAACTGAGCTACAAAATCCTGGCATAGAGATGGCTCTAACTCAGTCATCGAGCATGCCGCATCCTCCAACATCTTCCAATCCTGCTGGAGCGAAGACCTCTTCCTACTTAGAGCATTGGCTACGACATTCTCCTTCCCAGGGTGATACTGAAGGTCAAAGTCATAGTCCTTCAAGAACTCAATATATCTTCTCTGCCTCAGGTTTAATTCCTTTTGGGAGAAAAGATACCTCAAGCTCTTGTGGTCGGTAAACACCTCAAATCTGACACCATAAAGATAGTGTCTCCAGATCTTTAGTGCATGAACCACTGCTGCAAGCTCCAAATCATGAGTCGGATAGTTCTTCTCATGCTCCTTCAACTGACGAGAATCATATGCCACTACCCTTCCTTGCTGCATTAGCACACAACCTAAGCCAATCCGAGACGCATCCGTGTAGATAGCAAAACCCTCTACACCGCTCGGCAAGGCTAACACCGGAGCTGACGTGACCTTAGTCTTCAACAATTGAAAACTACTCTCACACTTCTCAGACCAGACAAACTTCACTCCCTTTCTGGTGAGCTGTGTCAATGGGGCGGCGATGGATGAAAATTCCTCAATAAATCGCCGATAGTAACCAACCAAACCCAGAAAACTACGAATCTCCGAAGGGGTTTTGGGAATCTCCCAATCCATAACTGCTTGGACCTTTGCTGGGTCAACTGCAACACCAGCACCGGAGATAACATGCCCGAGGAAATGAACCTCGCGCAACCAGAAATCGCATTTTCTGAATTTAGCAAACAACTTATGCTCACGAAGAACCTCTAACACTACCCTCAAATGCTGACGGTGTGTGGCCTCGTTCGGAGAGTAGACCAGCACATCATCAATGAACACTACAACAAAGCTATCTAAATACGTCCTAAACACCCTGTTCATGAGATCCATGAATGCTGCAGGGGCGTTAGTCAACCCGAAAAGAAGGACCAAAAACTCATAATGTCCATAACGGGATCTGAATGCCGTCTTGGACACATCCTCACTCCTAATCCTCAATTGATGATAACCGGACCGCAAATCAATCTTAGAAAAGACTGATGCATCTTGCAATTGGTCAAACAAATCATCAATGCGAGGCAAGGGATACCTGTTCTTCACTGTCACTTGGTTTAGCTTTCTATAATCGATGCATAACCTAAGTGATCCATCCTTCTTCTTTACGAATACGACAGGTGCGCCCCAAGGGGAAACACTAGGGTGAATAAATCCCTTATCTAGAAACTCTTGCAACTGCCTCTTTAACTCGGCTAACTCCGCAGGTGCCATCCGATATGGAGCCTTTGAGATAGGAGAGGTGCCCAGAAGCAACTCTATGGTGAACTCTATCTCTCTATCTGGTGGCAATCCAGATAAATCATCGGGAAAGACGTCTGGAATGTCCTGCACTACCTCGATCTCTGCAAGAGTAGGTGACTCATCAGCCTCAGGTACTAACACCACCCTGGCAAGAAAAGCATCACAACCCTTGTTTACCATGCGCATCGCCTTCATGGCAGAGATGACTAACTTTCCCGCCAAGTTCCTTGGCAAGGGATGAGAGAACTCATCCTCACCAGGAATGCGGAAAACAATCCTCTTTCCACGACAATCTACTAACGCATAGTGCTCCTCTAGCCAATCCAGACCAAGAATAGCATCAAAGTCCTTCATCTTTATCAAGAAGAAACACCATTCTAGGACTCTATCCTCAATGCACACAGGTAACGACGGAATGCACTTCCTAGTCGATACCGTACCCACAGGTGTGTGCACAGACAAATGGACCTCTAACTCCTCAGACTCTATGGCTGACTCTAGAGCTAACTGCCTAGCGAACCGCTCGGAAATGAACAAGTGAGTGGCACCCGTATCGAACAAAACCCGAGCGTGCACACCTAGAAGTAAAACCGTACCTTCGGTGACATGCTCTGCCTGATCAGCATCCTCTCGTGCTAGAGCAAACACTCGAGCTGGGGCTCAAGGCCTTCCTGGTCTTCCTGTAGTTGGCACTGCTGCTGCTATCACTGCTGGGGCTGGCACTCTGCGCTGGACTCCCTGCTGAAGTCTCGGACAATCCTTGATCTTGTGGTCGCTGCTTCCGCACTTCAAGCATTTCCCCGCAATCATCCAACACTCGGAACCACCATGTGTCTTCCCGCAATGGGGACACTCCTTCTTCACACCAGGGAAACGTTGAGAAGGTACCTGTGCACTGCTGGTTATTACTGGGCGCTACGGTGCCTGGTACACTGCTTTCTTCTTGTCCTGCCGCTGGAACGTAGCTACAGGCGTCTTCTGCGAAGCCTTCTTCTCTTCCAGATATTGATCCATCTCACCCTCCTGCCTACAAGCAGCACTAAGTGCCTCGTCCAAGGTACGATGGTCAAACGCCACTAGCCTCGTCCTCAGTGATGGCTTCAGGCCCATCACGAACTTCTTTGCTTTCTTGCGCTCATCTGTCACGATATGAGGTACATATTTAGATAATTCTGCAAACCTGGCCTCATATTCGAGCACGGTCATGGGGCCTTGAGTCAAGGAGAGGAACTCCTGCTCCATCCTGTCCTGGATATGCTCGGGGATGAATTTGGCCCGAAAGAGCCTCACGAACTCATCCCAAGCCACGTCAATAGCTCTGTCCTCGAATCGGATACGCAGTAATGAAGCCCACCACACATCAGCTCTCTCCTGTAACATAACCTTCATAAGCACCAACTAAACAACTTCAACTTAACAGGGGATATAAACAAATAAAACTAGCGCATACCTGTAGCATATAGGTGGCTAAAGTAACCTTATCATCGTCCGCACACCTAATAGCCCGGAAGATCTTCTCGATCTCCCTCATCCAGCTTTCTGCTAGTAACGGATCGCTCTCCCCCTTAAAAGAGGGTGGCAGCATCCTCTTGAATCTTTCCATGATGGAAGGTCCACCATGGTTCTGAGCTGGAACTTGAGCCTGCTACATCAAACAACAAATAATACACATTCAACATAACATCATACAATTAAATAAAACAGACTACTCTTTGATTGATTATGCTAACCCGAGCCTCCAACTGAGCCTGGAGTGTAGCCTGGGTGTGGGCCTGCGTCTGCATGGCCTGCACCAAACCTTGCATGAACACTCCATAATCCACAGGCGGCGGTGGGGGAAGTATAGGACCCTGTGGTGCCGGGGCCTGCTGCTCCGCCTGCTCCTCACGCCTCTGCTCGCCCTCACGAGCAGACACACCACCACGTCTACCTCTCGAAGCCATGGCTGCAATAAATTTCAGCCACCATTAGAGTTATGCTATTTAATTTTCTAACCATTTTTCTTATCTATTTTCCACTCATTATTAATGTTTTCTACACATGTGGACATTCCTATGTAGACTTAGCATGTAATGGGGATGATGACTTATATATATATTCATGTGCAATCTCAACTGGTTGCTCTGATACCAATATCTGCGACGACCCTCCTTATACCGGTACAATTATACCAATCCACGTCGGTATAGTGAGTCCCGTCACAGTGGGACATTTACCCAACACTAGTACACATGGCTGAGATGCTCATAAATATAGATACAGAGTAGGGAAAATAAAAGAACTACTTGTCATTACATTTCATCATCCACATTTAACATACATGGTTCAAATAACAATTTTAAGAGAACTGAAGTCCACATAAATAAATTACTAAAATCAGATTACATAGCTTGTCCACAATTACATAATAGTTCTATTACAATGCCTCATTACATACTATGAAAGCAAAAGTCACAACGTCGACTCCACCAAGCTACTCGCCACGCTCGGAGTCACTCTCCACTGTCTCCTCCAAAGGTGTCGGGTCACCAACTAAACCTGTACGCCGAAGTAAGGAGTGAGTCTAAGAGACTCAGCAAATAACTCCATACACATCATTCATGCATACATCACAGTAGGTTCTACATTCCAATGCACGAAGCAAAACATATAGCATGCTTGAACATTGATAAGAGACAACCTATCATGGTATTTCTACAAAATTTAAAACATATGGTACATGACTTAAGACATTCCAAAATAAATATCTTATCACATGCTTACTACTCATTCAATCACATTAAGCTACGACATGATAGCAACTAACATGGGATTCTCACATGCATAAAAGGAAACATTCCTATCATGGTTTCTACACATTCTTACACATACACACTATCATTTCATACACTTTAAGGTTGCTGTTTTGACATGGATTTAGCAATTCGCATCCCTTCGCATGAGAGCTACATTGCCGATTATACTACAACATGATAACAATTTAACACGGATTTGTTCACACATAATTGAGACATACTCCTATCATGGATTCTACACATTTTTACACCTATAAAGCATCATCATAAACACATTAGGTTGCTGTTATAACATTATTTCACATTAACATATCATGGATCACAATTTCACAATCTAACGTATTTGTTTCACATGTTTGCACAATTACTCATTCACATAGGTCTCTTTTTACACATTGCACATTTTCACATATTCACACTACACAATTTACACATATTCACATTCACATTTCACACATTTACATTCACATTTCACAATTTAGTGCCGTGACACATAGTCCAAACCACCATTAGAAGGACACATCACATACACATAACACATAGACGCCACCTAGGCAATACAGTGACGACTCTTGGACTGCGCAGACTGGGAGAACAAGTCTCCACCCTAACCAGTGGTACTTGTCCACCTCCAGGATTTCATCCTAATGCCCTTAGGATCTTAACACATTGAACCTTCCCATGGGGACTTTTCCATGGTACGGTTCCACGGCCCTCTATGGAAGTAGTGTCGCACATGGCACATTCTTACACATTACACATTCCGATTTTAACAAACATATTACACATGTCTTTACATTCTCCCACTTATACACATGGCTCTGTTTTCCTATTCATGATACTGCTGTTGACAGAAATCAAACATTCAGTACCTTACACTAATCAGGTTGAAACATATATAATCAACCATGTTCATATTAGCATGCGTTTAACACTCGTTTTCGCATGGAAATTTCATAGAGTACTCTATCGTTATCCAAATAACAAGAAATTTTAACCACACACTATTTGCAGGTTCATGACCTCACATGCAAATTTCCAGATTTTTCTGAGTTATCATATATTTACAGAAATTAGAACATTCAGTCTCATGCTATTCATAATTCAATTTAACATGGATCATAACATGAATATCAAATTTGACAGTTCACAGCCCTGAACCTGACATACACATTGTCACAGAAATTTCCCCCGGATTTATTGCACAACACACAATTTACTGTAAATTTTACAAAACCTACGCATGTTTTCTATTTCCAAAACAGAAATTGCAATAAATCACCTGAGCATGGAAAATTTCCCAAAATTTCAGAACAGAGACTGAAATACCTATTCATGGTCTAACAAAATTATGGCATTCAAGCTCCTTATGAATTACGCAACAGTAACTAACATGATCAAGGTCTTATCATACATGCATTTTCATAAATAAAACCATTGATGCCATTTACAGAAATTCATAAGAGTCTCACCACACATTCCACAATTCATATTACATAACATATACGTTTACAATATATCCTCATGCGAAATCTTTTGTAAATTATTCATATAAAAGGAAGAACAACTCACTGTTCTGTCCTGAAGAACTTAACGGCATAGGTTGGCCGTTAAAGGAGCTTAACGACATCATTGTTGGCCGTTAATTGAAGATCTTAACGGCAAGGGATCTTGCCGTCAAGTTTAGGTCTGTGCAAAAATACAGACCCGAGCTCCAAAAGAAGCAGAATTGGGAGGGATCCAGGACACGATAGAATCTCATAAAAATAATAAAACCCTACTAGACACCTACAAGGACGAAGTGGATGGGTTACTTGCCTCTTAATAAATCTCCAAAGGGATCAAAGGTGTCATCGAAGCTCTCCTTGGGCAGTCCCAAGAAGCCTCCAAAAGGGCTCTCCTCCGGGTTCTGAGGTGTTGTAACTTCCAGTCCGTGGTCGGGGAAGCATCCTCCTATGTCCAAGCTAGCTTCTAGTTGCTGTAGATCGTCGGATGAAGCTCCAAACCGCCGGATCAAAGCATGCAAAGTCCAGCTCTCCACCAGTTCGAGCTAGGGTTTTCTCTCCTCTTGCAAAAGGCCAAGAGAAGTCCTTGTAGGTTTCAAAGGGTTTAGTTTATAAGAGAATGGGTTGGGACATCACGCAGGGTGATGTGAATGCTTGATAGCCGTTGGGGACATCTCCCCAATGGCTGGGCTTGCTTGCCCCCAGAATTTCGGGGTCTGCATCGCATGCAGGTTAGTGATATTAACGTCCACATTCATGGCCGTTTATTTAAGTATTAACGTCAATTGATATAGACATTGACTATCATGGACGTCCACCATGTTGACGCCAATTGGCCCTTCGGCCAGAACTTAAAAACATGCAGAAACCATGCGTACGATGTATATACATATATACATGCAATATATGTGGTATAGTATACACACCATCACACATGCAAACATACAATATTTATAACCTATTTACACACATGCACACATAAGTATCACTAACTAATACGTACGTAGATATATTTACATACATGCACACACAAGCATGAATTATCCACACATGAAATAAAGCAACAAAATTTGAGGGCCTTACAGGACTTGTCAAATATTCAAAATGAGCTATAAACCTTTATGAAAGAATGTCAAAGTTGACAAGGTATGTAGCTGGGAGAGATATGAACCATGAAAGAGCCTCACCTTCAAGTGATTTGTAGAATAAATGGACAAGTAGGTCTCGATCATGAAACCATTGACAAGAATCCATAAGAAATTTGGCAAGGTGAAAGTGAGGATCAGTAGTCCCATCATACCTCCTATATTTAGGAAACTTGAATCCTGGTGGAAAATGTACAGGTGGGAGTTTGCAATAGCTCTTCCAAGAATGAGACTTCGGCAAATATTTAGCTAGGAGCATCCTGACATACCCCTCCATCTCACTCCTATGGATGTAGTCTTGTGGTGGAGGAGCTTTAGGAGTGGTAGAGTGCATTGATTTGCAGGGAATGGTGGATCGAACTTGTGTAGAGGTCCTAGATTGAGTACTAATGTTGGACGGGACCCTACCACTAGGAACATTAGGTTGAGCTTGAGACTTGGCCTGGGGGATTGGAGTAGAAGCACAAGATGTCTTGCTCCTGGACAAGAACTGAAGGAGCTGACTGGGGGAGTAACGTGAAAGGAGATGAGACAACTCCATATCCTCTTGGGGGTGGAGAGGAGTTGAGGAAGAAGATCGCTGAAAAAATGAGTTTTCCATTGGTTACTTCCATTCAAGCTCATGTATCAGGTTAGCATACACAGTGAACTCATCCATCAGGTTCTTCTTTAGGTAATTAAGCTGAACATGTTAACAATGTGAAAAACAGACAACAATGATGATTGACGTCAACACACATGGGGACGATATGCACTGTCGTGAAAAAGATAGACGACAAGCGAGCTTGTTGTCAACACTGAACATCAGACCATTTCTCAAGAGTTGCGTCCCAGATAGCTTTTAAACTTATTTTGGCCAAGCTTAGAATGATTTTCTTGATTGTTCTCTCAAGATGAGAGGGAGACAGGGTATGGCCAACACAGTGTAGACTCGTGAGCTCACAACACACAACCTGAGTTTTCTAGACAAAGGGTGAAGGTCCTCTTGCTTATATCGTGAGGGAATCCACAGAATGTAGGGACTTACAGAATTCTCGTTTGGCACCGATCCAATTTACCTGAGAGGGAATCCCCAAGTAAAAGACCGTGAACCAAAGAGGGGGCTGTCCTAGAACGTGTGAAGAGCCTAGCAATGATGAGAAGAGCTCAGATCGTGTCCCAACTCAAACAGGAAGAAAACAGTGATAAATAAGAAAAGAAAAAAAAATGGAACAACAAGAAAGCACATAAACATGGTCACTGCAAAACTTAACAACATGATATTTTGATGTCTAGATCTCTTAAAATAAGGCACCAAGTAACGAAATTGTACACCATTTAGATGAGGTTAACAGCTGGAAAGTCTGACATTAAGATCATCTCAACTGCAGCACATTTTCATGTTTAAACATGGTACACAAATAGCATGTAAGCTAGACATTCAAGGCAGCATGAAAGCTAAACAATAAAAAGAATCTGATAACTTGCAGATATCGACGTTAAGCTTTGCAAATCTGATGCATAGCTAACAACAAGAAATAGTTATGTGCAAAACCTAGCTGGAACAAAATACCAGAAAGAGCACCATGGATACCATGAAATAAAGTGTGATTTGCAGAATGTGCAATTAAAATGATAGGAAGAATGAAGAAGCATAACCGTGGCAAGCAGTGTGTGTCCCACCGTGATCGCAAGAAAAATTGTAGACGTTATTTTTCGGTGATGAACATCTACATTCATCTTGGCGAAAAGATGGTAACGGGGAAATGATGAGTGATTGCCAGGGACATTTTACCTCTGCCCAGAGGAAATGTGATCGTGTAATGCCTCGATGTGGAGATGATGGGCTCTTCACTCCTCCTTCGGCCGGCCTAAGGATGAGGGCTCCACAGTGTAGCTTCAATTTTCTTGCAAAAGAAACAAACACAAAAGACCCATTAGACTGAAAATTATGGTAGCATGCGCTCACATATATGAAAAACACACACAATCGGGGGGCATCTTACCGGTTGGAGGCTTGAGAAGGAAGACGGCGAAACGTTATGACCGCCTTCCCTCCCTCCTTTGTTTATAGAAAATTCCTCTAAATTGAGTATTGGAAAGGATGCACTACGTGAGTGTGTGCATGGATGTGGTAAAGATGTATTATATGTGAGACTGCAAGCTAAACAAAATAGAGAGGAGGAAGAGAAGGAGGTCCCTATCTATGCAGACGCAGTGATGAAGAAATCTTCTTCAGGGCAACGTGCTGACTTTGACGTTGGCATACTCATCGCCGTATTGTTCCACCGGATGGCATCCTGCAAAGGAGGTGACAGTGAAATGTAACTTGAAGCTGAGCTCCTCTGGTGACTGTGTAGGGTTGAGAGGATGCCGACGTCGTATCCGAGGGAGAGGTGAGTGTAGAGGAGGAGGAAGCTGAGGTGCCGACAATTAATGTTGTGATGGAGTCAGAGCTGCAGTTGGTGTGTGTGACTGCCAAAGACCCGCCGACTGGGTGGTGCACGAGGTGGTTTCTCCTCGTGTGTGGATAAGTGCATGCGTAGAGGCAATTGTTGGGGTTTAATTGTTTAGATTTAAATGGGGTTGGATTTATGTGGATATTTGTGGGTAGCTTATGTAGGTTGCATTTGTTTATGGGTTTTAAATAGATGTGGATGGGATGCTTCACATGGGTTACGTGGGTATATATGACTTGTTGATATATATATATTTTAATGGGTTTTAATTAATGGGCATGGTTGGATGGGATTTATGTTACACTATATTTTAATTGGGTTGAATTCAAAATGAATATATGTGACTTACGGTGTTTATTTATTTTCTTTTCTCTCTTTTAATGGGTTGGGTTGTTAATGGATTTTAAATGGATTTAAGTGGGGTGTGGTACGGAAGTTATGTTGTGGGTGTGGTAAGTTTATTAAAATGGGTATGTTTGTTGGTTTTTATTTAGGATATTATGGGTTGGTTTATTTATGTGGGTTTGATTTTTAATTATTTTTAGTTGTTGAGTTTTAATCAGAATGGGTTTTATGTGGATTTTATGGAACTCAACTATGGGTTTTTGTATTTAGTTCTTTTTTTATTTAGATTTTAAGTGGGGTTTTAATTGATGGGTATGGTTAGTTTATTTATTGAGCTTTATGGGTTTCATGTGTGAGCTATATTTTAATTGTTGTTTTCATGGATTTAAAATTTTGTGTTATTTAATTATTTAATATCCATTATGGGATTGGTTAAGGTTGGTTTAAGTGGTGGTGATGAATTTTATTTTTTGTGAATTTTACAGATTATGTAAGTTTTATTTATTTGGATTTTAAGTTGGATTTAAGTGGATTTTAGCATGGCACCGAGCACACACACAGGAGACAGCTGAAAGGTGGCGGAAATGGTAAGCACACATGCACCGCGGGCTAAACAAGGGCTAACAACAGAAGAGGCTACCTCCAGAGAAAATGTAGGCGATATATGATTGTGTCGCCAAAAGATCATGACGACAATGAATTTTGCCGCTCAAAATGTCAGGTGACCAAGCTCTTGTCATCATAAATGGAGCGACAACAATCGGGCCCGACGACAAGGGCACGAGCTACCCTGGGGATCTTAATGGAGATAACATTGCGCCAACTAAATAATGGGCCTAATGGGCTAAGAAATGAGCCTTGCGAGGGTGGTCCAAAAAAGCACGTCTACCAGAGTAGACGTCCAGGGAGTGTGCCGTTAACAAGGTGTCAACTGTGACGACCCTCATTATACCGGTACGGTTATACCAACCCACGTCGGCATAGTGAACGATGTCACAGTGGGACATTTACCCAACGCTTACATACGATTGAGAATGCACAAATATAATACAGAGTAGCGGAAGTAAAAGAACCATGTCTTTCATTCATCTCATCATCCACATTTAACATACATGATTCATGTAACAATTTAAAGATCTAAAGTCCACATAATCCACATAAGAGAAGTGCTAAAATAAAATACATAGTTTGTCCTGATTACATGATAATTCTAATACACTACCTTACAATACATACTATGAAATCACAAAATGTCACAAGTGAACTCCAAAGAGCTAGTCTCCACGCTCGGAGTCGCTCTCCACTACCTCTTCTAACGGTGTAGCGTCACCAACTAAACCTGTACGCCGAAGCAAATAATGAGTCTAAAAGACTCAGCAAATAACACCACACATATCATACATGCATATATCATAGTAGGTTTTCATCCCAAGTCACAAGACAAAACATGTAGCATGCTTGACATCAATAAGAGACAACCTATCATTGTAATTCTACCAAATTAAACACATGGTTCATGATTTCAGATTTTCCAAAGTAAAACGTCCTATCACATGCTTTCTACTTATTCCATCACATAAAGATTTTACCTCCAATTAAGCAAAACATGAGAGCAGCCAAACATGGTGTGCTTTCATACCTGCAAGAAGACCTTCCTATCATGCTTTCTACACATTCTTGTACATGCACATTGTCGTTTTATACACTTTTAGCTTTCTGTTTTGACATGAATTAGAAACTCACAACCAATCACATGAGAGCTACAATCTCAATTAACTATATCATGGTGGCGCTTAAACATGGAAACGTTTACACATAAGCAAGAAATGCTACTAGCATGGATCCTACGCATTTGTACACATGTAAAACATTTTCATAACTACAATTAGGTTGCTGTTATGACACAAGTTCAACATTAACATATCATGGATCACCATTTCATCATCTAACACATTAGTTTCACATGTTTGCACAATTTCCTCATTCACATAGTTCACTTTTTACACATTGCACATTTACACGTTCACATTACACGACTTACACATGTACACATTCACATTTTTCACACTTTAGTGCCGTGACACATAGTCCAAACCACCATTAGAAGGACACATACACATCACATACACATAGACGCCACCTAGGCAATACAGTGACGACTCTTGGACTGCGCAGATCGGGAGAACAAGTCTCCACCCTAACCAGTGGTACTTGTCCACCTCCAGGATTTCATCCTAATGCCCATAGGATTTAACACATTGAACCTTCTCATGGGGACTTTTCCATGATACGGTTCCACGGCCCTCTATGGAAGCAGTGTCACACTTGGCACAGTCTTACACATTACACATACCAATTTTAGTACACATTTACACAAGACATCCTCATACCTTTTCATTCTCTTTCTCACACACATGGCTCTGTTTTTCCTAGCATGATGCTATTGATAACAGGGATTAACATTCGCTAACTTGCATTAATCAGGTTGGAAAAACACATCATTAAGTCATATTCATGATAACATGCATTTATCACATTTTTCACATGAAATTTTCATAACACACTTTGCAGTTATCAGAATAGCATGAAAATTTAACCACATACTCATTTCAGGTTCATAATCTTACATGAAATTTTCCAGATTTTTCAGAGTTAACATATATTTTCAGAAATTGAAACATTCAACCTCATATTATCCATAATTCAATTCCACACCGAACACAACATGATTAGCAGATTCAACAGACCTCAACCCTGAACCCAACATATACCTTATCATAGGAATTTCCCCCGAATTTATTACACAACACACAATTTACTAGAAATTTCACAAACCCTATGCATGTTTTCGATTTTCAGAACAGAAATTTACCATAATTCATGCGAGCATGGAGAAATTTCAGAAATTGCAGGGCACAGACTGACCCCTACACACATGGTTCAAAAACTTAGGGCACCCAAATTCCTCACGAGTTACACAAACAGAAACTAACATGATATAGGATTTTTATCATACATACATTCTTCATAAATGACACCCTTCATACCAATTTCAGAAATTGTAAGGACCTCACCACACATACCACCATTCATAATACATATCATAGTACGGTTACCATATATCCTCATGCGAGAACCTCGAAAAATTATCATATAGAAGGAGAGAACAGCTCACTGTTCTGTCATGACGATCTTAACGGCATAGTCTGGCCGTTAATGGAGCTTAACGGCAACATCGTTGGCCGTTAATGAATAACTTGGCGGCAAGGGAGCTTGCCGCCAAGTTCAGGTCTGTGCAGAAATACAGACCCGAGCTCCAAAATACAAGAAGAATGGGGGATCCAGGACTCGATTTAAAATCTGTAAAAATAACAAAACCCTACTAGACATCTACATGGACGAAATGTGAGGGTTACTTGCCTTTAAACAAGTCTCCAAAGGGATTAAGATGGTGGTGAAGCTCTCCTTGGGCAGTCCCAAGAAGCCTCCACAAATGCTCTCTTCCGGGTTCTAGGTTGGTGTAGAAGCTAAACCGCGGTAGGAGAAGTCTTCCCGATGTTCCAGCTACCCTCCTGATGCAGTAGGTCGCCGGATGAAGCCTTGAATTGCCGGAATTAAGCCTCCAAAGTTCAGTCTTTATGCAGCTCCGAGCTAGGGTTTTCTCTATCTCTTGAAAGAGGTCAAGAGAGGTTGTCTGGTGTAGAAGGGGGTGTGGTTTATAGAAAAGGGGTTTGGGGAACCCCGGAGAGGTGATGTGAAAGCATGTTAGTCGTTGGGGACATCTCCCCAATGGCTGGGCTTGCTTGCCCTCGGAGTTTAGGGGTCTGCAACGCATGCAGGTCAGAGATCTTAACGTCCACATCCATGGACGTTGGCTTAAGTATTGGCATCCATCGAGGTGGACGCTGACTCAGCATGGGCGTCCATCCATGTGGACGCCAACTGGGTCCTTCGGCCAGAACTCAAAACATGCAGAAACCATGCTTAACTTATACCTATGTACATGCTATACATATGCATTATCATGTACACACTACCACCATGCAATTCATACATTATTTACAACTAATTATACACATGCACACATAAGTATAACTAGTTAATACATACGTAGATATGTACATCTATGCATACACAAACATGAATTATTTACATGAAATAAAATAATGAAAAAAAATTCGAGGGCCTTACACCCTCTCCCCCTTAAAGAAACTTCGTCCTCGAAGTTTAAACAAAACTACTCAAACAAACGGGGATACTTCTTCTTCATCGCATCCTCAAGCTCCCAAGTAGCCTCCTCTCGCGAGAAGTTCCGCCATAGAACTTTCACTGACGCAATACCCTTGTTCCGGAGATGCTGAACCTTCTGGTCAAGAATAGCTACTGTTGCTCCACATACGACAAATCTGACTGAATCTCCACTGGCTCATGACTGATCACATGAGATGGATCTCGGACATACTTCCTGAGCATAGAAACGTGGAAAACAGGATGAACACTAGCTAAAGCTGGGGTAAAGCTAGCTCATATGCCATGCTGCCCAATCGTCTGAGAATCTCATATGGGCCAATGAATCTAGGGCTCAACTTACTATGCCTGCCAAATCTAATGACACCACGAGTAGGTGATATCTTCAAGAAGACATGTTCACCCACCTCGAACTCCAAATCCTTCCTTCTGTTGTCGGCGTAGCTCTTCTGCCTATCCTGCGCCGCAACAAGCCTCTTCCTGATAAGCTGGACCTTATCCGAAGTCTCCTGAACTAACTCCGAACCGATCAGCTACCTATCACGGTCTCCTCCCAACATAAAGGAGATCTGCAAGGCCTACCATACAACGCCTCAAATGGAGCCATACCAATACTCGCATGAAAGCTGTTGTTGTATGCGAACTCCACTAGAGGTAAATGACGCTCCCAATCATCCTTCCAATCCAGTACACACGCTCTCAACATATCCGCGAGCATCTGGATAGTCCTCTCGGACTGTTCATCAGTCTGGGGATGAAACGCCAAACTGAGCTTCAGCTCCGAACCTAACGCATGCTGAAGACCCTTTCACAACCTCGAAGTAAATCTCGGATCTCGATCCAAAATGATCGACTTCGGCACACCATGCAATCTAACCACACTACTAACATACAATCTAGCTAAGCTCTCAACCGACTGCTTCTTCTTCATAGGTAAGAAATGCGCAGTCTTCGAGAATCTATCTACAACTACCCAAATCGAGTCATTGCCCCTTCTAGATCGAGGCAAACCCAAAACAAAGTCCATAGTGACAACTTCCCACTTCCACACTGGGATCTCCATCCTTTGCATAAGGCCGGATGGTCGCTGTCGCTCGGCCTTTACTTGCTGGCATACTAAACACCGGGATACATAATCCGCTACATCCCTCTTCATGCCAGACCACCAAAAGGACCTCTTCAAATCCTGGTACATTTTCGTGTTACCCAGATGAATAGAGAATCTCGACCTATGAGCTTCCGCTAACACATGCTCACGGACATCTACCAAATCAGGGACACAAACACGGTGATGGAATCTAATCACACCGTCCTCATCACGAGCAATGCCTACCTTGCCCACTAACTCTAAGAGTCTAGGGTCGGCTTTCTGTTGCTCGATCACCTCATCCAAAACCGAGGACCTAAGGGATAACTGAGCTACAAAAGCCTGGCATAGCGATGGCTCTAACTCAGTCAACGTGCAAGCCGCATCCTCCAACATCTTCCAATCCTGCTGGAGAGATGGCCTCTTTTTACTCAGAGCATCCGCTACGACATTCGCCTTCCCAGAGTGATACTGAAGGTCGAAGTCATAGTCCTTCAAGAACTTAATCCATCTTCTCTGCCTCAGGTTTAATTCCTTTTGGGAGAAAAGATACTTCAAGCTCTTGTGGTCGTAAACACCTCAAATCTGACACCATAAAGATAGTGCCTCCAGATCTTTAGTGCATGAACCACTGCTGCGAGCTCCAAATCATGAGTCGGATAGTTCTTCTCATGCTCCTTCAACTGACGAGAAGCATAAGCCACTACCCTTCCTTGCTGCATTAGCACACAGCCTAAGCCAATCCGAGACGCATCCGTGTAGATAGCAAAACCCTCTACACCGCTCGGTAAGACTAACACCGGAGCTGACGTGAGCTTAGTCTTCAATAATTGAAAACTACTCTCACACTTCTCGGACCAGTCAAACTTCACTCCCTTTCTGGTCAGCTGAGTCAATGGGGTGGCGATGGATGAAAATCCCTCAATAAATCGCCGATAGTAACCAGCCAAACCCAGAAAACTACGAATCTCCGAAGGGGTCTTGGGAGTCTCCCAATCCATAACTGCCTGGACCTTTGCTGGATCAACTGCAACACCAGCACCGGAGATAACATGCCCGAGGAAATGAACCTCGCGCAACCAGAAATCGCACTTGCTGAACTTAGCATACAGCTTGTGCTCACGGAGGACCTCTAATACTACCCTCAAATGCTGACGGTGTGTGGCCTCGTCCGAAGAGTAGACCAGCACATCATCAATAAACACCACAACAAAGCTATCTAGATACGGCCTAAACACCCTGTTCATGAGATCCATGAACGCTGCAGGGGCATTGGTCAATCCGAAAGGAAGAACCAAAAACTCATAATGTCCATAACGGGATCTGAATGCCGTCTTGGACACATCCTCACTCCGAATCCTCAACTGATGATAACCAGATCGCAAATCAATCTTAGAAAAGACTGATGCATCTTGCAACTGGTCAAACAAATCATCAATACGAGGTAAGGGATACCTGTTCTTCACAGTCACTTGGTTCAGCTTTCTGTAGTCAATGCATAACCTAAGTGACCCGTCTTTCTTCTTGACGAATAATACAGGTGCGCCCCAAGGGGAAACACTAGGGCAAATAAATCCCTTATCTAGCAACTCTTGCAACTGCCTCCTCAACTCGGCTAACTCCGCAGGTGCCATCCGATATGGAGCCTTCGAGATAGGAGAGGTGCCCGAAAGCAACTCTATGGTGAACTCTATCTCTCTATCCGATGGCAATCCAGACAAATCATCTGGAAAGACGTCTAGAAAATCCTGCACTACCTCGATCTCTGCAAGAGTAGGTGACTCATCAGCCTCTGGTACAAATACCACGCTGGCAAGAAAAGCGTCACAACCCTTGTTTACCATGCGCATCGCCTTCATGGCAGAGATGACCATCTTTCCCGCCAAGTTCCTTGGCAAGGGATGAGAGAACTCGTCCTCACCAGGAATGCGGAAAACAATCCTCTTTCCACGACAATCTACTAACGCATAGTGCTCCTCTAGCCAATCCAGACCAAGAATAGCATCATAGTCCTTCATCTTTAGCAAGAAGAAACCACTTCTAGGACTCTATCCTCAATGCACACAGGTAACGATGGAATGCACTTCCTAGTCGATACCATACCCGCAGGGGTGTGCACAGACAAAGGGACCTCTAATCCTCAGACTCTACGCCTGACTCTAGAGCTAACTGCCTAGCGAACCGCTCGGAAATGAACGAGTGAGTAGCACCCGTATCAATCAAAACCCGAGCGTGCACACCTAGAAGTAAAACCGTACCTTCGGTGACATGCTCCGCCTGCTCGGCGTCCTCGCACGCTAAAGCAAACACTCGAGCTTGGGCTCGAGGCCTTCCTGGTCTTCTTGTAGCTGGCGCTGCTGCCGCTACTGCTGCTGGGGCTGGCGCTCCGCGCTGGACTCCCTGCTGAAGTCTCGGACAATCCTTGATCTTGTGGTCGCTACTTCCGCACTTCAAGCACTTTCCCATAATCATCCAACATTCGGAACCACCATGTGTCTTCCCATAGCGGGGACACTCTTTCTTCACACCAGGGGAACGTACAGAGGGTACCTAAGTACTGGCGACTGCTACTGATCGCTGCTGTGTCTGGTACACCGCTTTCTTCTTATCCTGCCGCTGGAACGTAGTTGCAGGTCTCTTCTGCGAAGCCTTTTCTCTTCAAGGTATTGCTCCATCTCACCCTCCTGTCTGCAAGCAGCACTAAGTGCCTCGTCCAAGGTGCGATGATCGAACGCCACTAGCCTCGTCCTAGTGATGGCTTGAGTCCCATCACAAACTTCTTTGCTTTCCTGTGCTCATCTGCCATGACATGAGGTGCATACTTAGATAGTTCTACAAACCTTGCCTCATACTCTAGCACGGTCATGGAGCCTTGAGTCAAAGAGAGGAACTCCTGCTCCATCCAATCTTGAATATGCTCGGGGACGAACTTGGCCCGAAAGAGCCTCACGAACTCGTCCCAAGCAACATCAACCGTGCCGTCCTCAAACCATGTATGCAGCAATGAAGCCCACCATACATCAGCTCTTTCCTGCAGTACACCGTTCATAAGCACCATCTAAACAAATCTAACTTAACAGAACATACAAGCATATAAACTAAAGCATACCTATAGCATGTAGGTGGCTAATGTGACCTTATCCTCATCTACACACCTGATGGCTCGGAAGATCTTTTCTATCTCCCTCATCCAGGTTTCTGCCAACAATGGATCGCGCTCCCCCTTGAAAGAGGGTGGTAGCATCCTCTTGAATCTCTCTATGATGGAAGGTCCACCATGGTCCTGAGCTGGAACTTGAGCCTGCTACATCAAACAACGAGCAATTTCATATTCAACACAACATCATGAAATTTTAAATAACATAGACT
Source organism: Colocasia esculenta (assembly GCA_014218235.1). NCBI lineage: Eukaryota > Viridiplantae > Streptophyta > Magnoliopsida > Alismatales > Araceae > Colocasia > Colocasia esculenta. The sequence goes on along the minus strand of CM024755.1, from coordinate 117,129,828 downwards.
ACTTGTTGTTTTATTAGTCTAACCTGAGCCTCCAACTGTGCCTGGAGTGCTGCCTGAGTATGAGCCTGCGTCTGCATGGCTTGCACCAGACCTTGCATGAATATCCATAATCCACAGGCGGCGGTGGGGGAAGTACAGGACCCTGAGGTGCCGGGGCCTGCTGCTCCACCCGCTCCTCACGTCTCGGCTTGTCCTCACGGGTCGGCGCTCCGCCACGCCTACCTCTCGAAGCCATGGCTGCAATAAATTTCAGCCACTATTAGAGTTACGCTAATTCATTTCCTAACCATTTTCTTATCTATTCTCATTCATTATTAATCAATTCTACACATGTGGACATTCCTATGTAGACTTAGCATGTAATGAAGATGATGGTGCATGTATATTTATGTATAATCTCAATCGGTCGCTCTGATACCAAATCTCTGTGACGACCCTCATTATACCGGTACGGTTATACCAACCCACGTCGGCATAGTGAACGATGTCACAGCGGGACATTTACCCAACGCTTACATACGATTGAGATATGCACAAATATAAATACAGAGTAGCGGAAGTAAAAGAACCATGTCTTTCATTCATCTCATCATCCACATTTAACATACATGATTCATGTAACAATTTAAAGATCTAAAGTCCACATAATCCACATAAGAGAAGTGCTAAAATAAAATACATAGTTTGTCCATGATTACATGATAATTCTAATACACTGCCTTACAATACATACTATGAAATCACAAAATGTCACAAGTGAACTCCAAAGAGCTAGTCTCCACGCTCGGAGTCGCTCTCCACTGCCTCTTCTAACGGTGTAGCGTCACCAACTAAACCTGTAGCCGAAGAAAATAATGAGTCTAAAAGACTCAGCAAATAACACCACACATATCATACATGCATATATCATAGCAGGTTTTCATCCCAAGTCACAAGACAAAACATGTAACATGCTTGACATCAATAAGAGACAACCTATCATGGTAATTCTACCAAATTAAACACATGGTTCATGATTTCAGATTTTCCAAAGTAAAACGTCCTATCACATGCTTTCTACTTATTCCATCACATAAAGGTTTTACCTCCAATTAAGCAAAACATGAGAGCAGCCAAACATGGTGTGCTTTCATACATGCAAGGAGACCTTCCTATCATGATTTCTACACATTCTTGTACATGCACATTGTCGTTTTATACACTTTTAGCTTGCTGTTTTGACATGAATTAGAAACTCACAACCAATCACATGAGAGCTACAATCTCAATTAACTATATCATGGTGGCGCTTAAACATGGAAACGTTTACACATAAGCAAGAAATGCTACTAGCATGGATCCTACGCATTTGTACACATGTAAAACATTTTCATAACTACAATTAGGTTGCTGTTATGACACAAGTTCAACATTAACATATCATGGATCACCATTTCATCATCTAACACATTAGTTTCACATGTTTGCACAATTTCCTCATTCACATAGTTCACTTTTTACACATTGCACATTTACACATGTTCACATTACACGACTTACACATGTACACATTCACATTTTTTCACACTTTAGTGCCGTGACACATAGTCCAAACCACCATTAGAAGGACACATACACATCACATACACATAGACGCCACTTAGGCAATACAGTGACGACTCTTGGACTGCGCAGATCGGGAGAACAAGTCTCCACCCTAACCAGTGGTACTTGTCCACCTCCAGGATTTCATCCTAATGCCCATAGGATTTAACACATTGAACCTTCTCATGGGGACTTTTCCATGATACGGTTCCACGGCCCTCTATGGAAGCAGTGTCACACTTGGCACAGTCTTACACATTACACATACCGATTTTAGTACACATTTACACAAGACATCCTCATACCTTTTCATTCTCTTTCTCACACACATGGCTCTGTTTTTCCTAGCATGATGCTACTGATAACAGGGATTAACATTCACTAACTTGCATTAATCAGGTTCGAAAAACACATCATTAAGTCATATTCATGATAACATGTATTTATCACATTTTTCACATGAAATTTTCATAACACACTTTGCAGTCATCAGAATAGCATGAAAATTTTACCACATACTCATTTCAGGATTATAATCTTACATGAAATTTTCCAGATTTTTCAGAGTTAACATATATTTTCAGAAATTGAAACATTCAGCCTCATATTATCCATAATTCAATTCCACACTGAACAAAACTTGAATAGCAGATTCAATAGACCTCAACCCTAAACCCAACATATACCTTATCACAGGAATTTCCCCCGAATTTATCACACAACACACAATTTACTGGAAATTTCACAAACCCTACGCATGTTTTCTATTTTCAGAACAAAAATTTACAGTAATTCATGCGAGCATGGAGAAATTTCAGAAATTGCAGGGCACAGACTGACCCCTACACACATGGTTCATAAAATTTAGGGCACCCAAATTCCTCACGAGTTGCACAAACAGAAACTAACATGATCTAGGATTTTTATGATACATGCATTTTTCATAAATGACACCCTTCATACCAATTTCAGAAATTATAATGACCTCACCACGATACCACCATTCATAATACATATCATAATACGGTTACCATATATCCTCATGCGAGAACCTCGAAAAATTATCATATAGAAGGAGAGAACAGCTCATTGTTCTGTCCTGACGATCTTAACGGCATAGTCTGGTCGTTAATGGAGCTTAACGGCAACATCGTTGGCCGTTAATGAAGAACTTGGCGGCAAGGGAGCTTGCCGCCAAGTTCAGGTCTGTGCAGAAATACAGACCCGAGCTCCAAAATACAAGAAGAATGGGGGATCCAGGACTCGATTTAAAATCTGTAAAAATAACAAAACCCTACTAAACATCTACATGGACGAAATGTGAGGGTTACTTGCCTTTAAACAAGTCTCCAAAGGGATTAAGATGGTGGTGAAGCTCTCCTTGGGCAGTCCCAAGAAGCCTCCACAAATGCTCTCCTCTGGGTTCTAGGTTGGTGTAGAAGCTAAACTGCGGTTGGGGAAGTCTTCCCCGATGTTCCAGCTACCCTCCTAATGCAGTAGGTTGCTGGATGAAGCCTTGAATCGCTGGATTGAAGCCTCCAAAGTTCAGTCTTTATGCAGCTCCGAGCTAGGGTTTTCTCTATCTCTTGAAAGAGGTCAAGAGAGGTTGTCTGGTGTAGAAGGGGGTGTGGTTTATAGCAAAGGGGTTTGGGGAACCCGGAGAGGTGATGTGAAAGTCTGTTAGCCGTTGGGGACATCTCCCAATGGTTGGGCTTGCTTGCCCCCAGAGTTTCGGGGTCTGCAACGCATGCAGGTCAGAGATCTTAACGTCCACATCCATGGACGTTGGCTTAAGTATTGGCGTCCATCGAGGTGGACGCTGACTCAGCATGGGCGTCCATCCATGTGGACGCCAACTGGGTCCTTCGGCCAGAACTCAAAACATGCAGAAACCATGCTTAACTTATACCTATGTACATGCTATACATATGCATTATCAAGTACACACTACCACCATGCAATTCATACATTATTTACAACTAATTATACACATGCACACATAAGTATAACTAGTTAATACATACGTAGATATGTACATCTATGCATACACAAACATGAATTATTTACACGAAATAAAATAATGTAACAAAATTCGAGGGCCTTACATCAACGGCAATCGATGTTGCCGTTTACATGGGATCCGAGGCAAGTCAACAAACGGTCAAATAAGCCTTATTGGGCCATGAACCACACGGGGATGGGCCAAATCTCGCCTCTACATCCTTCCTTCAAATACCCATGAAAAGTCAAAACCTCTACCACCCTCCTCTTGCAGCCGACCCTTCCTCTTCCCGTGCTTGTCCTCTGCTCTATAGTTTGCCCCTTTTCAAATGAAGACCCTCCTACTCTCTGGTAAGCCTTACCACAAATATTTTTGGCATCCATCACCCTTCTCATTCCTCTCTAATCATTCTCTCAATCACTTCTCCTTTCCACTTCAGAAATGGATAAGTTTGCTACGTCGAACCCTAGTTTCTTCTTTTACCGTCAATGCAAACCCTTTGAAGAAACTCTTGTCACCTACAACGGATGCAAGCATGTTAAGTTGAGGAACTGAGCTAGCACAATCTACAAGAGGTTAAGACATAGCCCAGCATATGAAATGGTTGAATGTTTGCTCTAATCAACAACCCTATATCCTAATGCCGTAAAAGCCTTCTATACCACCGTCAAGGTACATCCCACATAACCAAATACTCTCGTTGGGAAGGTCAAAGGCACCAAAGTAGTTACTACTCCATCCCTATTGGAAACCCTATTCGATATTTCCACCACGCATCACTCCCTCACTGAAGTAGTCTCGGAGGATCATAAAAAATTAGGGATTGTTGGTCCTTTGTTCCAGATGACAAGAGGCACAATAGATATCAAGTAGCTTACCGCCGCAAAATGGCTGAGTCATCTTATGATTAGCCATATCCTACTCCCCCGCCAAGGAATCATGTTGTGATCACCCAGCGGGATGGCAGTTTGCTCTTCTAGGCAATTCAAGGGCATTAGATCAACTTTGCCTCCTTCATACTTCAGAAAATGTAGTCAGCCGCCAAACTAGCAACTACCCTTTCTTATAGTCCGATGCTCAACATCATATTTAAACATTTTGAGACTGATTTAGAAAATGAAGTGGTTGTTCCTCAGATTGACCCCATAGGAATCTCCAATTTAAAGAGAAGTCAGTTTAAACTGGTTGATGGTCACTGGATCAAAGGCAGCATCCCTCCCTGTTCCCATCACATTTTTTAGGATGTCTCAGTTACCGCCTCCATGTTAGCTCCCGCCGAGGTCCCAGATGACCAATCGGGTGATGTGGAACATTTTGAGACCAGCCAAATCCTTAATTGTAGCACAAGATGAAGCCCCAGCCGAAGCCTCAACTGAAGCCCAAGTCGAAGCCTCAGTTGTAGGATCAGCTGAAATTTCAGGTACACAGTCAAACACGGCTCCCACCACTATTCCATCAGCTGCCTCTTTCAGTACAGCTCTCCCCAGAGAACACTCAGTTCCTCAGGGGGAGGCCAGGACATGTCCTGAGCAGCATCCTTCAGATAATACTCCTCCACTAGCTCCTGAAAGCTCCCACCAGCCACCCCTAGATGATCCCTCCGTACCTCAAGGGGAGCAACCTCAGGCCACTGCAGATCTCTTCTAATATGATCAGTCACATAAAGCTCAGTCTGAGGAACCTGATCAGCACATAATTGATAAGCCATCCACTTCAGCTCCCTGGCAACAAGACATGGCAGAAATCAGACTTGAGGTAAGTAAACTTGGTTATCAGCTGGAGTCCATGAAGACTAAGTTATTTTCTGAATGGTGCAGACTACATACTACCATGAGCACTCTCACCACCCTGGTCCAAGCAACTCTTAGCTCCCACCCCCGACCACCCCTTCTGTGCCCCAAACATCTACGAAAGAAATCCACTGCCAAGAGGCTCTGTCCTTCTCTGAATCTGGATGCAACCTCTTCTCAACAACCCCCTACTTCTCCGTTTCCAGATCCAGAGCCACAGCCCTCCTCCACCTCCTCCCCACCTCCACCTCCAGAGCCTTCACACACACCAGCTCTTGAATAGTCACCACCTCCACCTCTAGAGCCTTCACACACGCCGGCTCCTGAATAGTCACCACCTCCACCTCCACCTCCAGAGCCTTCACACACACCGGCTCCTGAAAAGTCACCACCTCCACCTCTTGTGAACCAACCACCACCTACTTCATCCTCAGTTCCTTCTCCTCCTCCTCCACCCACCCAACCAAACCCCATTCCTCAGACCACTCCTAAGGTCAAACTTGAAGACATTGTCTTTGAAGTCCCTCTAGGTGCTCAAGCCTCCTGTTCAAGACCATCCACCTCTAAGCGCCACAAGACTACATCAAATAAGCCAAAATGCCCACCCCTAAGTTACCACTTTTTTTATTCTCACACAGACGTTTATAGAGAGTATCTCAAAATTTGGAAATATCATATGGCTCTTGGACTTCTAGCCCTGGACCTCAAAAAGTGGCTTTTTCTACTAGTGGATCTGAAACAATTTGATGGGAAAGCACTGCAACATATTTTCAATACAACTGAGCATCTGACAAAGGCACGGTGGTTTACACAACATCCAGATAAGGCTAGAGCATTTTCCCTATCCAGAGATCACAAAATCCGAATAGGTCACCCTACACTCAGTTTGGTTGAATGGTTTGAGCAGCTAGCTCATTTTGAATGGTTTTGAGCAGCTAGCTCATTTTGAGCAAATGATCTCTATGTCCGGCCACACACACACAACACGGCGACCTAAGGCAATTCCCCTTTGATTCATGGTGTTTCTGCTCAGCCCTTGTGTAGGGAACCTGAGCTCAATTCTCTTCTTACTCGGACAAGGTCTAGGGGCAAAGGGGAGGCTAGCATGTAGACCAGCAAGCGGTATAGATCATGTGTATGAAGTCTCAAAGAGGGACGGTCAATTCAAAAGAAAAGTAAAAAAGGAAATGATGAAAAAAAAGTGAGGGAAAAATGATAAGAAAATAAGGGGCATGTCAAAGAGTGGCAGTACAATTCCCCGCGGGACGCCCTTGAGCCGGGTCGTACGCATGCCCCCATTTCAAAAAGAGCAATGACCTTAAAGTCCCTGGACAACAGACGGATTGCACATGTAACGTAACCATTGCAAGTCTTACAAGCCAGTAACCCCGACCCCAAGACCAAGTCTTGTCTCATTACTAATCTTCCTATTCTCCCTAATAGGACCAAAGAACCCCAACACCTGGTCTGTGTTGGAACCTTAATATTCAAAGGGGCAAGAAACCTTAATAAGCCAAAGATAAATGCACGTTGCACATAGATATTATTCGCCAAACAAGAGATGGAAATGAGGTCCACGGCTAATTACTAAAAAAGCGAGAGGTGTTGTTATCAGAAAATATCAAAACAACCAAAAAATCAAAAAATCTCAAAAATTCTAAAAAAAAAAAATCTCAAAAATTCAAAAAATCAGAAATCTAAAAATCTAAAAAAATCTAAAAATCTCAAAAAAAAAAAATATATATTCAAAAATCGAAAAAAGAATGTGTGTACATATCGCTTTCCTTTAGCATGTATTGTTTATTTTCCTTTCCGTCTATTTGATAAGGCTCAGTTCCTTGACAATTACAAAGTCAGATTCATCTTTATTTAAGCACAAGGGGCTGAGTCAAAGAGCAGATATAACCTATTTTGCTAAGTGTGCAGGGGCAGGTAATTCTAAGGGACACGCAGCACTATACTCAGTATTCTCTGTCTCCCCCGTGTTTGAACCTACATCTCACACTCGTTTCAATGGCAAATCATTCATTCATTCCATAAAGATTGACATAAAGTAAAATTTTTCACTTAGAGATGAACAATATGTACAAAAGATGGGAGAGGTGGCTCACAAGTCTCCTCACTGACCACCACCACTCTCCCCAGATCCCTCCTGTCTATCCGGTGGTGGCGGCATCTCGCCACCACCTCTGCCACTCTAGGCACTCGTCTCGCCCCGGCGGTGCCTCTCCTCCTCCTCATTCCTCTGACGACTGGAGGAACCCGCTAGATACTAACCAACAGAGGCGCCCGTCGCTCTGCTGACGCTCGCCCCACTCCTACTCCTGCTGTGTGAATGGCCTATGGCCGTCACTATCTCCTGAAGGCTCTGGGATACTGCCTGCTGCGCCTGCAGGTCGGTACGTAGTCAGGTCAGCTCCGCCTGATCTACCAACGACCCCTGCACGCGTAAGGCCTCCAACTCCCTCGTCGCCTCCGCAACCCGTGCCTCAGCTGCCTCCGCCTGGATGCGCAGCTGGTCTCTATCACCTCGGAGGGTCTGGATCTCCCCCTGCAGCAGATCTCTCTGACCCTGCAGCTGGTCCCTCTGCCCCTGTAGCTGGTCCCTCTGCCCCTGCAGCTCCATCGCCTGCTCGGTGGTGAGTCGCAAATCCTTCACCTGCAAAAGAACAATTCAGTCAATATCAATTCTTGAAATAAAGATTCAATCTGGGGTTCCATTGTACTTACCCGCTCCTCCAGGTGCCTCTGTGCCTCCTTGGCCCTCAGCACCGCTCCCGCCAGCTGAGCCTCTAGAAGCGACGGAGATCCCCCTGCCGCTCGTGAAGAGGAAGCACCGCCTGCTCCGGTGCTCCTCACTCTCTCCAGCTCCCTCCTCTGCACACAAAGGTACACGTCAGTTTTCAAAATCAGTAATAAAATTAAGTACTGAAGTCTGAGTAAGTACTTACCAGCTCCTCGGTCTGCCTCTGCGCCGCCTCCCGATCCTGCATCGCCGAGTAGAGTAGAGCTCGGAGCGATGCAACCTCACCAGCTACGTCCACCTGCAGTACATTTTCAAATCATTAATTCAACTCTATAAATTTAAATTCATAGAGTTTTGGTTTAAGGGTTTTACCTGATGTCGGGCACTCTTGTACACCTTCCCTCCGTACTTCAAGGCATATGCCTGGAGGTACGCGTCGTCGGTAGTCGCCGTGGACTTGACTGCTTTCCCCTTGCGCTCCTAGTCGCTGATCTGTTACTTTGCCCGTTCACGCCAATCGGTCGTGTCATGAAGCCCCCGGAAGCTCCGACCCGGCCTGGAGTACCGGTCCCAGACGGGGAACTCCACTGCACTCTACCGAAGGCCGAGTGAGTGCTGGAAAAGGAACATGAGAAGAGGTAGCACCAGGTTGAATGCATGCACCCACACCGACCTACCAAAGTAGGGGCGGGCCTACACCAACCAGGGCTGTCCCTCATCGCTCTCCCCCAGATATGGCTGCCAAACCACCTGTACAATCAAACTCCAATCAATCATCAAGCAATAAAATCAAACACTAAGCTCAAAGGGAAAGGTTAGAATACTTACATCCAGGTAAGGGTAGCTATTGATGGCCTCCTGTAGGCGCTCGAGCTGGTGCCCGAGATTGCGCGAATCTCAGCGAGAATCCCAATGGCATGCAATGGGCACGAGGCCCGATCGTGTGAGATCCCCTCTCCCCAGGGCTGGGAGGTGTAGGTAAGACCAGACCTGTAAAAATTTGAAGCAGATTAGGTGGCAGTTTTGAGCAAATATGCAATTTAATTCATAGGGTTAGAGAGAAGCTGTGTACCTGAAGAAAGGGGAAGAATCCACTCGTCGAGGTTTGCCGCTCCGAGGCGCCCAAGCTATCGAACTGATGTGCTAGAAAGGCTGCTCCCCAAGCATACCCCCTACCTCACTCAAGTCCTCCAGGAAAGGTAGGAAGCAGCAATGGACTGCGTCGCCCCTCGTGGCAAACAGAAGTCTGCCAAGAAAGAGTACGAGGAAGCGGCGCAAGTCCAGGTCCCCCTCCGCTCCCGGCTCACTCGCCAGCTCTCTCCGACTAATCCTAACTAACCGCTCAAGATGCTCGTCCTCGGTCTCCCCAACATTCTTCCCCGCCTCGAATATCCCCAAACTCTCCTGCAATGCTACCCGAGGAACTAAAGAAGACCTATGGCTTACTGGGAGTCTTAGCAGCCGCTCAGCTAGGCCCTGATAGCATGGGTAGGTGAACCCGCTAACTGGCCTCCCATAGATCCTAAGCCCCGTGATTCGGCTCACATCCTCTAGGCTGGGGATCATATGTCCCCATGGGAATATGAAGGCGGTCGCCTCCGTATCCCATCTGCTCCGCAGAGCCTGAGTGAGCGCCAGGTCCGCCTTCATTCTCTCTATCCTGAAGATCTCACCAAACCCCATCTCCTCTACCCTCTCTCTCTGGAAGGGGGTAAATGCCAAGAACACAGCCATGACCAGCGTCCAGGATACTCGGGTCCTCATCTCACCCAGTAGGTGTGAAGATTTTGTTAAAGCAGGTGATGTTTAGATGTTCGGTTTCAGTCGTGACCCCCATGGAGGTCGTGACCTTGTCGCGACAATGCGGTGCACCGCGACCTTATCGCGTCACCTACTTAGGCTGCGATAAGGTCGCGTCGGCCCGTATCACCGCGACATGCTCGCGGCGCCCAAGACCGTCGCGACACCTTGTCGCAACGGGTCAGGCTGACGCATTTTCAGGACCGGACCGGCCGGAGCCTCCTTTGTCCGATCTTCTTTCCCCTGGGCATCACGCCCTACATGTGCCCTCTTGGGGCTCCGTCTACTCATTCCCAACAATCATTCATGGATTAGGGTCGAGTTTACTTACCGATTTCATCGCTTTGGCTCTCCTCTTCCTCACCCCTTCCGTGTTTATCATCGGGGCCTCCACCCCCTCTTCCATTTCCATCTCAATGTCAGCCTCCTCCTCCTCGGTCGGAGGCACCTCCGCTCGGCGCCGGGAGCTCCGTCGCTCCGCGTAGCGCTTCGCCCGGGACGAGCCCTCGCCGGAATTCTTTCCTCCTTCCATGTCAATGCTCGGGTGTTTGGGGTCGAGTTGCAAGTGAGGGATGCAAGGATCGCAAGAATTGCAAAGGGGATTTGGGGAGATTCGAAGAAGGAGTGTTTGGAAGTTTAAAAAGCAAGGAAGGGGGGAAGAAGAAGGCGCCCTTTGTGTTTTGGACTGTTCAGTTCGAGTCGCGTCAGTGCGGAAGGTCGCGACCAGGTCGCGTCGACTTTAGTGGCCGCAACCTGATCGCGACCGCACGCACTGACGCTTTCTAAAGGAGGTTATCCTAGTTGCTGTGACATAAACAGAGCTTTGCGCCAAACAACAAATTCAATTTTATTCATTTGATTCAAATCATTACATGCTTTAATCCTTCCTACAATCAAATAAATGCTAAATTTCTTCCCTAACTATCATCTAATGATCTCCCTGCAATCCTATCAACTCTCAAATGATCCCCGCTGCTGGCCGAATCTTGTTTAATGCTTCGAGATACTCCTTGGTCACGTCCTCGTCTTATTCTACCTCGGCTTGGAGAAGGCCCAATGCGCATCCTTCCCAGTGGACGATGGCACTCCGCACACGTGCTCATCTTGCTCATCGCCCCTCTTCCTCTCCTGAACGAGCGGGTAATAAGAGAGATGCGGGACCACCGTGCGGGCCGCACCGCATTGAAGGTAGCAGCGATCCGGATTGTATAAAACCAATGCTTCATTGCCCAACAATCTCAATGCTAGTCCGGTGCGCTGAGGAAGGTGGATGGCCTGGTTGTGCATGAAACGCGGGCGCATGTCAAATTCGGCCACAATCATCCTTTTGAAGTAACTGCGCCATGCCTTCAGTCCTTTCAGTTGCGCAGTCTTGCACCACGCCTTGGTACTCATCCGGAGAGGCCCACCCACGAAAATTAGTGGATGGCGGAGCATGGTCTTGCACTTCGTGGCCAAGGTGTCCATCACCCAGAACTGAACGTGCATACCCATCCAAACCTCGAGAGTAATGATCGAGCCGTAGAAAGGGCCTCCAGTCGCTGCAGACGTCAATCCAGCATATAGGTATCCTAAAACCACTTGACCAATGCTCATACCTTCTGAAATTGAGGCGATGATGCCAAGGTTGGCGAAGGAGATGGTGCCGTCCATCGCTGAAAAAAGGATGACTCCACAAATATAGATTGCAGCCGCCTTGGAGATGGCCATGTGGTTCCCGGTCTTACGCTTGCATTGGGAAGTGATCCATTCCGCAATAGGAAGAAGATGCACGTACATCCCGCTGGTCATAGAGTGAAGGTCAGTCTTCCTCGTGGTAATCTCCGCAAGGATGCTCCACGAGTTGATGGGCTCCACGGTGTAAGAAATCACCAACTCCTCTCCCCTTTGATACCGTGAGAGGCCGAGCATTATCTCCAGCTCCTCCAATAGGATTGTGGCTTCAAATGTGGGGAAGACGAACGTATGGGTCTGGGTGTGCCACAGCTCCACCAGCGCCGTAACACTGTCCCACATGTGCACGATCTTGTCATAATTTTTGGCGAGGACGAATACATTGGATAGCCCTCACTCTTTCAAATGACTAATAGATGTTGGTGGGAGAAGCTCAAGCATCGGAGCTAGCCATGGCAACTGGGAGAATCGCCTCTGGCCGGGTAAGATCTGAGGGGAGGTAGAAGAAGAGAGAGTCTAAGAGTGGAGAAGAAGAAAAAGAGAAGAAAACAGGGGAAAAATAGAGCAAAGTTCAGAAATTCAGAAAAGGTAAACACTTACTTGGAACTCCGGGCGCATGCATATGTGCCCCGGGATGGCGGAGAGTAGCTGGAGCTTTGCATAAGACTCCCTTGCTTCCTTTGGACCAGAGTAAGGAGGGATATCCTCCTGAAAAGCAGAGAAATTCCTCTTCATGACTGCAAAAAGGGGAGAAACTTGAAGAAAAAAAGTGGCAAAGGGTTAGCTGCGGGATTAGCCCCCAAACCCTCCTTTTATAGAGCTTAGGTAGATGCAAACCCAGTCTAATCCCGTCTCTAGGTATTAGGATAAGATTAGGAGAAGTTTAAGAGTCCTAGTGTAAATCTAGAAGTCTTAGGATAAGGATAAATCCCGGTTTCCTACGTTTTCTGGGCTCGGGCCGAGTCGCAACGCCGCGATATGATGCGACCAGGTAGTGACATGGCGGGGCGCCGTGACAATGTCGCGTCACCTAGGCCGACACCTCTTTATCTGTTGTGTTATTCCCATGTCTATGCTTTGTTTACTTACTTTGTTTGATTAAGCTTGTGTATATAATGTTATTTTGTGCTTATTATGTCTGTTTATTGTCAAAAAAAAAAAAATCAGAAAGAAAAGAGATCGTCACAGGTAAGTTCGGTAAGTATTTCTACCCTTACCCTCGCATTACTATACGGTATTCTACCAATTATATCGTTTCAAGGACCGGCTGGTTCTCAATGTGCTCGGGGATTTGAGTTCCCCTTTACCAAAAACAGTGATAATCTAGGTGCACATTGTTAATCGTTGGATAGGCCGTTGAGTTGTTTAAGTTTGGGAACGATGGATTCAGGCCTGCACTGCGGTTGTGGGTAGTCTCTTGACCCATTTCTTATTCGGCTTGGCAATATTATCCTTGATATATTCTCTATTTTCTCCTTTTCTTTGCATTCATTTTGAGGATTTCTTTTTTAGCCCAACATGCATCATGTAGGACTTTGAGCTTTCCTGACACATTCCTGACTTTTGATGAGCCCTTGTTGAGTGCCCAATCATCCTTCAAATTCCAAATAATAAATCCATTTCCACTCCGAATCGGAAGGTTTGCCTCCGAGTGAGTTGTTCCCGTCAGTTTGGAAAGAATTTCCCTTTCTGGATTCGTTATCCAATTTTCGTCCTATTTCTTTGATCCGTTTTGGTTGCGAACCGCTCCCAAAACAGAGTCATGAGTTACCTGCCTGGCATGCACATGTCCCTCCAAAATGAAACCTGCAGGCCAATCGGCTAGGGTACCTCTCAATCGAGCGGTTGATCGTCCTATTCTTTTCTCCTTCTCGTCCAGACTTGTGCTTTTCTTTGCTTTCTGCTCGAGCAGCTGACTCGGGGCTTTCACGAAGATTCTAATTGCTTGTTAGTTAGACTGGGTGTCTCTTTACCTTGGCTCCCACTTTTCAGTCCAGTCCGCATCATTTCCGCTCTGCCATCACTTCGTGACACCTCCACTCCACTTCCGCTCCATTTCCTTGCAAAGTGAAAGCCAAGGAGGGGCAATCTGTAGACACCCGGTTCCAGCTAATGGGTTGAACCACATTTCGTGTCACCTTAGTGGGCCCCTAGTTGGTCACTCACCTTGAGCCCATCATCAGCCTTGATTTGAGCCATTTACAATTTAAACTGCCTTGAAATCCCGCCCATTATCACTTTGAGAGAGTCCTTAAGCATCAATAACTCTTATCCTTTCATGTGGTTGGCTGATAATTCACATAAATTTCGATTTCATAGTCGCGACGCATCGTAGCGCCGCGTTTCGGTGCCACATCGACGCAAGCCGCCGCGACAGCCCATGCATTATCCATGCACGTGGGCATACTGTCGCATAGCCCCGCCCCGTCGTGTCTCTAAGGTCGCGGCTCTACGATACGCCGCGACAGCAGCTGCGCATGCAGGCCTCCGCAACCACCTCCTATTTATCCTCCTATGGGTATATCTTTATCCCTAGGGAATATCTCAACCCCTTGGGTGAGATTTGGGCCCTAGGGACTCTCCTTGAGGACCCCAAGGACTCTCCCATGTGATTTTGGGTGGTCTTTATCTCTCATTTTTTTATTATCTTCATTATTATGGGATATTCTATCTTTAAAGCTCTATAAAAGCAAGGCCCTTCCTCAAGGACGAGGAGAGCCCCATTTTTCACCCCGAAGGGCTGCCAAAATCTCCTCTCACCAACACTTAGACTCGTAGCCCTCCCATTTTCCACTTTTCCCACACATCCCACTCCACAAAAGCTACTCATTTCTTCATCAACGGAGGGTGAGATGTGTGAATGGTGACTCCAACACTTCCCTGAAGCCCTTTGCATAGCATTTGGGACGATCATCAAGCCAGGGAGTCACCCTTATGGGGCTCATCCTCTCCCCCTTTTCCTTTTTCTTCATTTCTTCATGCATTCCATTTATGTTCTAGATAAGTATAGAAAGAAAGAGTTAGAGTGCTGCAAGAGGAGCAGATCAAGGAGAAGAGCAGTAGAGGAAGAAGGAACAATCGTGTAAAGAAGAAGTAGCAGAGCTGAGAAGAAGAAGTAGATCTGAAGGAAGGTGGAAGAGGAAGCTTGTGCAAGAGTAGAAGCACGAAACTCAGTATCTGTGGAAGAACTGAAGAGTATCAACTCAGATCTGAATTTCTCTATAAATCAGATCTAACATAGAGTATAGAGAATTAAGGCTGATTTGAGGGAGTTCAGGTCAGATTGGCTGAGGAGCACTGTCACGTCCCGAGAATTACGAAGAGGAATTATTTAGAGAATTAAAGTCGATATTCTAAGACTTGAGCAGTCAGCAAATAAGTCTCTAACTAGCAAGCACTAGAAGTGTATCAACACAAACATAATATTAAGGCCCAAATAATGAACTTAACTAAACTTGTATATAAAGCTCAACTCCTTGTCTTATTTCAAAATAGAACTAATACATGTTCTATCATTATTGAACTACATGACTAAGACTCAATAAAGGAATATTACAGATAACCTCACTTCCTACTACATCAATCTACTCTCAAGGTAAACTATGGATAACACATATGTTGGAATGCTCATCACTTGGACGCATTCCCATCCTCGACTTGGACTTCCTTGTCACCTAGAAGGTTAAAAGTAGGGAGTGAGCAAACTAGCCCAGTATGATTTATATCTCAATGTGCAGGCGATGATATAAGTGATTAGTAATTTAGAATTAGACAAGCACGATTATCAAGATATGCATGTGCGGATGAAACTCATTAAACACGTTACATAAACAAGATAGATTGAACAATGATGATGGAGCAAGATCTAGAATAAGGTAACAAGATAGAACTAGCAATAGATTACTTTGCACAAGCACGTATGTTATCACTTGATGTCAATACTTTGCAAGATTACTTGCCATAAATGTAGGATGGCCATATCACGCAAGCAAGCAAGCACGCACGAGTACGAACTTTTAGCACGATTCACTTAATCAGGCACGAAGACACTAATATGCACTAAGGAAGGATCCACCTTGGAATGCATAATAGGACACGTGTATGTGGTTATTGTATGTATCATTCAACACACAAGTACTCCAAGCGCAAATGCAACGCCAGTAATCATTATACCCCAAGGTTAACAATATATTTATGACTCTTTGTCATTGGGGCTAGACTGGAGCCCTTGGACACTCTCCATGTTCGATCTACATCTCACTATTTTCAAATGTAGATACCCACAGTCATTCATGGCCAATAAGAGTTTCAAGATGTTAGCAATTGAAATGTCATGTTCATGATGATGATGTCTAGAAGTAGCAAGTAAAGTGAACATGATTTCATGATAATAATAGTCAAGAGATAATTTCGGCAACATAACGGCGTGATTATACTTTAGTTATCTCTTTACATTAATGGCTTAAGTCAAGATTATAAATCCACACTTACGAGAACAAGATAAGAGAGGAAGTGTAACGACCCTCCTTATACCGGTACGATTATACCAATCCACGTCGGTATAAAGAATGACGCACAGTGGGACATTCACCCAACACTAAACAATAGATTGAGATGTACATAAATATCATAAGTGAACAGTGGAAATAAACTATTATTCTCATTCTCATTCCATCATCATCACATATCCACAGTCTATATAGAAATAAAAGAACTACCAATGTCCACATTATTACAACTTCCAAAAAAATACATTGTCCATATGAATTATACAATTACAAAGTTTACATACTATGAAAAGAAAGTAACAACGTAGTAATGTCCAACGAAGTGAAGCTACTCCTCGCGCTCGGAGTCGCTCCTCACTATGACCTCCTCAGGAACGGAGACACCTGTCTCACCTGTACACCAAGGCAAGCATGAGTCTAAAAAGACCCAGCAAGCAATCCAAAGATGGCATCCATACACATATCACATACTCATATCATATACACAAGCTAGCCTTTTAAACATTTAGAAATAAACATGGTACATGCTTCATATGACTTAACCAAGTAAATATGAAAATCCTATAGCATGCTTTCTACACGTTGTAACCAACACGATTCAAAGACTCAAATCTTATTCAATTCATTTCACAATTATGTACAACTAGAGCATGGAACTATGTACATGATAGCTAGCACATCTAGCATGATGTCTAATAAATTTCACATGCTATTATAACATTTAACCACATGTTTAGATTGTTGTTTTAACATAAATAAATCACATGTGCACAAGTTCACATCTATTTGCATGCTAGCACATTCATTTAACACTTTCACATGCTCATCTTTCACATTTGCACAATTTACATGTTCACATTCACATATTTACATTGTTTACACTTAGTTTCTGTGACACATAGTCCAAACCACCACAAGAAGGACACACATACACATACACATAACACATATCAGCCACCTAGGCAACACAGTGACGAATCTTGATACTGCGCAGACCGGGAGAAGCCCTCTCCACCCTAACTAGTGGTACTTGTCCACCTCCAGGATTTCATCCTAATACCCATAGGATATCACACATATTGAGCCTTCCCTTAGGGACTTTACTATAGTACGGCTCTACAACCCTCTATGGTAGCAATGTCAATCTCCGCACAATTTACACATTTCACTTAATCACATGTTCACATTATACACATGCACTATTTAACACATTTACATTCACTTTTAAACAATTACACATGTTTCAATTTTCATAACATGATACTACTGTTTCACAGTGATAAGTTGATCATAACATAGTCCTAATCATGCTGCTAACCATTTAATTTCACATGATTAACCTTAACATGCTTATCGTGGTCATTTACAGTATATACTATTATCAAAATATAACGAAATTTTTATCACAAACTTTACACAGGGTATTTAACACAGCTAAGTTTTTAGATTTTTCAGAATAGTAAATCTAATTTTAATAATTAAGATAGTTTTCGGGCATTTTCATCAAAAAATTTATTAAACATGATTCACATCCATACAGTCAGTTCTAATAGTTCAGAAACCTGAAATCAGTCATCGTACCACCATGGAAAAGTTTTGAGACCCTAATATATAATGGATCTAATTATTCAGGAATTATCATGGTCAAATCATGCTCATTATTCCATTATAGAAATTTTAATAAATAAAACTATGTACAGAAATTTGACACCTCCTCATGATATGACCTAATGACTGTACTTGACCAAATAAAATTTTCACAGCATGCACATATACCCAGAAATCCGACAAACATATCACAGAGATCAAAACAGCCATTCTGTAAAACCTGAAGAACTTGGCGGCAAAGGGGTTGCCGCCAACAGGTGTTAACGGCACACGATGTTGCCGCCAACTCAAGATCTTGATGGCAGCAAGCTTGCTGTCAAGTTTCTGTCTGCAGAAACACAGACTGAACGCATAAAATTTGACGAATTGGGGGTTCTAGGACACGAGGAAAAATCGAATAAAAGCCTAGGACCTAAAGGACATGGGTAGGGATGAAATCCCTAGATCACTTGCCTTTGAAAAATTGTCCAATGGGATTATTTAGCCGAAGATGCCCTCCTCGGCCAAGCCAAGAGGGTGCTCAAAATCCTCCCAGATCCAATCCTTGTGTCGATGTAGGTCGCACACCGGAGTCGGGGAAGCCTCACCAATGTTCAGAGTACCTCCTAGTCGATGAAGATCATCGGAAGACGCACCAAATCGCCGGTTTAAGGTCGCACAAAACTCTATTTTCACCATAGGAAACCCTAGGTTATCTTTTGGGCGAAAAGACCTAACTCGGCCAAGAAAAGGTGTTTTTATAGAGCTAAGGCTTGGGTACGCGTTAAGGATGGAATCCTACCATTGGAGGTGGGTTTCCAAATCTAGAACTGGGGAAAACGTAGCCTATTCCCGATCTAAAATCGCAACAAAAACTAAGAAGTAAACGACCACTTCTCTGCAATTAACAAGAAATAAACGGCCATCGATCTGGAAGCCAGCTCAGAGTCAACAGCACACTGATTGCCGTCAACATGCCCTCAACGTCAATGGATGTTGACGTTTACTGGCATCTCGACCAGAAAATAGAAACATCAAATAATATATATACACTATGTACAAATACATACAATATGTCCTGTATCATTTAAATAAAATATGCACAATTTAATAGAGACAATATATATAGAAATAAGTATGCATATACATATATGCACATATACACACAAACAATATACACAAAACAACTAAGTATAATATCATAAAAATCTGAATAATGAGAACAAAGTTCGAGGACCTTATAGGAAGTGCATTCTGTCTCCAGGGAATTTCAATTGTACAACCAACTCGGTCTCCATGAGGTGATCCACAGAGTACGGAGAATTATGGAGTTCTTAAGGGAAGGTCACTAGTCTGCCGATACGGAATGACTGGCCGAGAGTTTCCAATCCCCCAAGAAGGGCTGCCTATATGTGCAAGAGTGTAGTGTAGACGTGTCTCAATCCACAATCTATCAGTTTTAAACATGCTGAAAGCAAGTAACATGATGACTTAATAGTAAAGCATGCACTTAACTCAACATGATTTGCAGTATTTTAAGATGACATTCATTCACTTTAATAAGCTGGAACAACAAGATGATCAATCAATCTTTGTAAGTTTAGATCAAGTCATTTATGAACAAATAGAATAAGCGTTCATGTTGTTAAGACTTTCTCATGGGTTAACAGGATTTAAGCCACAGAACAGACTGCACAATGTACACTAATAACGTGTCATGCAAGACTAACACTTAATACTGTATAAACAGGTCTTGGGTTTGCCTCTAAATCACGATGGGTTCAGTCATCGCACTTAAGAAGACCGTATATGGTTCTGAAACACGAGCACTCTGTGAAAACTCAAATCACGATGGACCTGACCATCGCCTTCATGTCTCAATAGGTTGACATGTCGCGATGGTCTTTAAAATGCAACGGCCTTGTCAGTCGCCTTCTTGACGTGATAGGAAATAGGTCACTACCAACCTTGAATCGCAACGTTTCGACACATCGCATTCAAGAGGGGTTTTAAAAATAACAATATAAAAAGAGTACAGAAACCCTGAGCGGGAAAATGGTCTTAATCGCGACGGTATCCCTCGTCGCGTTCATGATTGGCACTGAAACCCAAGTAACACATAGTTTCATGTGTCAGAACGGTCGAGTCAATGACTAAATTGTGATAGAATAGTCGGTCGCTTTTTAGGTGAACGCGACGGTCTAGTACGTCACGTTCATGCACAGAAGAACGCAACGTCTAGAATGGTCGCATTTTTGGTTCATACCCGAAAACGATGAAAATGGAGTAACCCTTCATGCAACGCTTATAACTCATGATCTAGGGTTTCTGGGACAAAAGTATGAACATGAAACTTGTTGGGTATGAAGAGTAGAAGCGAACCATGGTTTTGGTTTCACATGATTTGACCTCGAGATGCGTGAGAACCAACTTGAATGTAAAAAGCCCTATTCATGCACGACTTTGATAAAATGCTTAATACTCCATGCATACTCAATGAAAATTGGGGAAAACACATGCACCTAATAGTAGACTCAATGAACTCCATGATGGTATGAGATTTGATTAGGATTGGCCTAAGATAACCTACCTTTGATTGCTTCCTAGAGGGGACTTCTGCAGGTCGATGCAGAAAGCTAGCTGGGGAAGATGGCTCCGGTTGGGGGCAATCTCCTCAACCTCCGGTGCTCAAGAGGGGCTCCCCACGACCCCAGCAAGATGGTAACTCATCCCCAAGGGTTTCTTGACGAGTATATAAGCAGCTAGGGTTGTTTAGGGATCCTATTGCAACAAGGAAAGTGGGGTTGCGGTTTTGGGTTTTGCCCTACCAAGTTTTGAGGATTCCCATCCCCAATAGAGTGAAATGGCCATTAGGAAACCCTCCAGTATGGTTAGGCACGAATTTGGTTGCTAAGTATGGCCAATTGCCATAGGATTTGCCCTAATTGCCTCTTCCTATTTTTTGCTCAATTAGGGTTACGAAATTCTATGGTATTTTCTTGCTTGATTTTATTCTTAGGCCAAAAGTTGTCCATTGGCCCAAATCTGATAATGGGTTATTAACACATGTTGTTTGAAGTCTCTCCATCATTTTTAACCTAACCTATAATCGCATTATCTATCCATGATAATAGATTTTCGACTTATTTCTTAATTATGATAATTAGTCACAATATGCCTTAAACTTGGCCAATCGGATTTTTTGTTGCGTGAATTTCTTCGTAGAACATTGGGAAATATTGTTTAGGGTTGAACTATGATTTTTATGAAATTCTCCGATGTGTTCTTGTACATACGACAATGGTACGTATGTTCTCATGTTTTCGATAATATGATAATTATAAATTTCCCTTTATTTCAAAATTTAAATTACTAAATTTTCGGAGTGCTACAACCTCCCCCACTTAAGAGAATTTGGTCCCCAAATTCATAGATAAGATATACGAAACGAGGAAAATTGTTACTTACTTGTGAACAGTTCTGGAAACCTTTTGCGCATAGCTTCTTCTATTTCCCATGTATCATCTTCTTCCAAGCGTTGATTCCATCTAACCCTCACCAATGGGATGACCATGTTCTTTAATTGGCGCAGTTCATGGTCTATGATCTCAATTGGCCTTTTCTTGTAAGTCCTGTCTTTGTTGAACTCCAGAAGTTTATATTCTATGATGTGGTAAGGATCGTTTACATACTTCTTCAGCATAGATATGTGGAATACATTGTGTACTCCATCAAGTTGTGGTGGTAATGCCAAACGGTATGCAACTTCACCTACTCTTTCGAGGATTTCGAAAGGCCCGACGAATCTTGGCGATAGCTTGCCGTTGATTCCAATCCTCCTAATCCCACGGCCTAGAGACACTTTAAGAAACACAAGATTGCCAACCTGAAATTCCAGATCTCTTCTTCTATTGTCTGCATATGCCTTTTGCCTTTGTTGTGCTACTGCCATTCTTTCTCTGATAAGCTTTACCTTCTCTGTGGTTTCCCTTATCATCTCTAATCCTAGCAATTGTCTTTCACCGATCTCATACCAGCGGATTGGAGATCGACAACTCCTACCATAAAGTTCTTCAAATGGTGCCATTTGAATACTGGCCTGATAACTATTGTTGTAGGTGAATTCTACAAGAGGTAAGTGTTCATGCCAACTACCTCCAAACTCTAGAATAGAGGCTCTAAGCATATCTTCAATTACCTGATTTGTTCTCTCCGTCTGACCATCAGTTTGCGGATGGAAAGTCGTACTAAAGTTCAGTTTAGATCCCAAAGAATAGTGTAGTCCTTTCCAAAAATGGGATGTAAATCTAGGGTCTCTATCAGACACAATAGACACATGTACCCCATGTAGTCTAACAATTTCCTTCACATACAAGGTGGCCAAGACATCAACCGTCCACTTGTTCTTTAATGGCAAAAACTGAGCAGACTTGGTTAAGCGGTCGACAATCACCCATATGTTGTCGAATCCACCTCTAGATTTAGGCAGTCCAAATATGAAGTCCATCTCTACATCATCCCATTTCCATGCCGAGATTTCTAGGGGTTTAAGTTTACCTCAGGTGGCAAGTGTTCTGCTTTGATTTTCTGGCAGCTTAAGCATCTGGCTACATATTCCGCCACCTCCCTCTTCATATTTGGCCACCAAAAGCTTCTTTTCAAGCAATAATACATTTTCGTAGTTTCAGGGTGAATGGTATACCTGGTCTTGTGAGCTTCCTCCATTATTGCTTTCTTTGTGTCCGCATGGTTGGGTACACAGACTCAGCTACGGAACAATAATCTTCCATCTTCTGTTAAGGAAACATATGGCCTCTGGTCCAGGTTAACCTTAATTTCCACGAGCATGGGGTCATTGTTTTGAAGTGTTATGATGTCTTCAAGTAGAGTCGGTTGTGCTCTAACACTAGCAATCAGACATCCCTTCTTCTTAGTGTCGACATCTATCTCCAGCTTGGCAAAGTCTTCTAATAGTCTCCATTCACACACCATGAGACTTGACAGGGTAGCCATTGGCTTCCTACTAAGAGCATCTGCCACGACATTTTTCTTTCCCTGGATGATATTGGATAGTGAAATTGAAGTCTTTGAAATACTCCAACCACCTCCGCTGTCTCACATTCAACTCCAGCTAAGAAAACAAATAGTTCAAACTTGTATGGTCAGAAGATACAATGAACTTCTCACCATATAGGTAATGCCGCCATATCTTCAAGGTGAAGACTACATCAACTAGCTCCAAATCATGTACAGGATAATTGTCCTCGTGCTTCTTCAATTGTCTAGATGCATAGCATATTACCTTTCTATTTTGCATAACACATAGCCCCGGCCGATACCTGATGCATCTGTGTATACTTCAAAACTTCCCCCAGTGACTGGCAGTGTCAGTATAGGTTCTGAAGTGAGGTGCTCCTTCAATCCCATGAAACTATCTTCACATTTGGCAGTCCATGTAAATGGATTCTCCTTCCTGGTAAGCCTGGTCAATGGTACAACTATCTTTGAAAAGTCTTTAATAAAGCGACGATAGTAACCAACTAGACCCAGAAAGCATCTACTTTCTGTCACAATTTCGGCCTCTCCCAATTCTTCACCACTTCTATTGTAGAAGGATCTACAGAGATGCCTTCCTTGGATATGATGTGACCAAGGAAAGACACTTCCTCCATCCAGAATTCACACTTGCTAAGTTTTGCATAGAGTTGATTATCTCTAAGCACTTGCAGAGCAATCTTCAAGTGTTCTTCAAGCTCTTCCTTAAACTTGGAGTAAATGAGTGTTGGGCGGCATGCTGCGAGGCAGGTGCACGTGCCAGCGTCTCACCCTGAGGCGACCTGAGAATGAGGGTGTGGCGAAGGCCGGGTTGGCCAAGTCATGCCTAGGTCCAGGTGTGGACTGCCTGCGGGTGTTGCTGAGTTGTCCAGCAGGGGGACTGTACCCTGTGGTGGGTTATAAGGAAGGATGGTATCCTTACACAACAACTCGAGTTTTGGCGTAACGGAAATGCCTGAGATCCTATGTACCTGGTATCAGAGCAGGTCGCAGGTTCGATTCCCAAGGGTGCCGCTGGGGGGGAGATTTTTGGGCGACATGCTACGAGGCAGGTGCGCGTGCCAGCATCTCACCCTGGGGCGACCTGAGAATGAGGGTGTGGCAGAGGCCGGGTTGGCCAAGTCATGCCTAGGTCCAGGTGTGGACCTGCCTGCGGGTGTTGCTAAGTGGTCCAGCAGGGGGACTGTACCCTGTGGTGGGTTATAAGGAAGGATGTTATCCTTACACAACAACTCGAGTTTTGGCGTAACGGCAATGCCCGAGATCATAAAATCACAACATGTCATCATTAAAATAATGATATGTCATCATCAAAACCAAAGTTTTAGTGATGTTCATTGGTAATCATTAAAATGCAACTTTAGGAAATTCCAAAACACACTCAACCCAACAATCTCCCCCTTTTTGATGATGACAAAACATATCTCCCTTGACTGCAATAACTCCCCTTGACCATATGCATCCTTTGAACTTTCTCCCCATAAAAAACATTCTCCCCTTAGAAACTTTTACTTTCTCCCCCTTTCAACGAACTTTCTCCCCCTTTTTGTCAGCATCAAAAAGAAAGGCAAGAGGGAGACACAATGATGGTTGGAGACCAAAAGATAAAAAGTGGGAAATGAAGGTTCAGAAATGATCAAAATAAGTGAGGCAAAGTGATATTGTCAAATGAGAGAAAGGATAATGTTTTTGTTATTGTGCAACAAAGTTTAATCACAAAGACACACTCAACACAAGGAATAGCAAATTATAATGAGCTGAATGTAGTTAAAATAATGATGCAAATGATAGATCTCAAGCATTGCCGTTATGCCAAAACTCGAGTTGTTGTGTAAGGATACCATCCTTCCTTATAACCCACCACAGGGTACAGTCCCCTTGCTGTACAACTCAGCAACACCCGCAGGTAGGTCCACACCCGGACCTAGGCATGACTTGGCCAACCTGGCTTCCGCGACACCCTCATTCTCAGGTCACCCCAGGGTGAGATGCTGGCACGCGCACCTGCCTCGCAGCATGCCGCCCAACAATCTCCCCCCCAGCGGCACCCCTGGGAATCGAACCAGCGACCTGCTTTGATACCAATTGTTAGGGATCGGATTGGTGGATGGATCAGATCTAGAAGGGGGGGTTGAATAGATCTAACATCAATTAACGCAGAAGCTTAAGCAATTAAAAATTACTTCGAATCAGAGATCAATTCACCCAAACAATTTACTGATCAGAAGTGTGATTAGAGTGTGTGAGAAAATCAATTAGTAGTGTGAACGAAATCCCTATGCATGCATCTAGCGAGATACAAAGTCAAACCACAATTCAAACCATTGCACAGAGGATTTTTAGGTGGTTCGGAAATCACCTTCAGTGACTCCTACGTCCACCCCTCACACAGTGAGGCCACACTACTCAAAACCTTGAGTACAACTCACACCGGAGCACGACGACTCCAAACACCCTTAAGCACGATGACTCAAGAAAGACCTGGAGCACGACGACTCCAAACTGAGCATGACGGCTCAAACAACAATCGGAGTACGACGACTCCAAATTGAGCACGACGGCTCAAACCACACAGTGAGTGCGACGACTCACAAACCAGAGCTCGACGGCTCAAAGTACAAAAGCTAGATCAAACACAAAAGAGATCAGATCCTCTAGCAATGATTTGATTCAAAATAGATTCGTACACAGAAATTTGTGCAGAACTTCATGCACAAATCTCACAGACGAAATATGGAAGAACAAACTCTGAGATGAGGGAAATGGATGTAGAAAGAGTGTTCTTCGATGAAGAGGCCTTGCAGAGACTTCAATTGAGGAGGCTTGATGGAAATCGATGGAGATTCTCCTCAATTGGAGATGCTCTGCTTTCATGGCATCTGAAATGCCAGAAATCCTTCTTCTCCTGAGCCTCTTCAGTTGGATCTACTCCCTTGCCTTGCACAACAACCTTCTCTCTAGGGATTCCCTTTGATTCCCTTGTCCTTCCTCTTGAAAGGATGGCTTGCAGCTTCTGGAGATGGAGACAGATCTAGAAAACCCCCTTTGGCCACCAAAAGGCTTCTTCTGGAAGTGTATGGGCTCTCTTGCCTTTGGGGTTCAAGGAGCATGGGTATTTATAGCCCCATACGTCTATAAAGTGCCTTGGGGTGCATGGGCACGGAACCCTAGGTCAAATCCCCTAAATCCCAAACAGCCACGTGTACAAAGAAATTCGCGTTTTTCAATTTCAGCCGGAGTGTGTCGACCTGCCCTGATCTAGTGTCGACCTGCTCTCCCAGTCAGGCAAACTGGTCTGCTGGAAACTGGGTCTAGTGTCGACCTGCTCTCCCAATCAGGCAAACTGGTCTACTGGAAACTGGGTCTAGTGTCGACCTGCCCTGATCTAGTGTCGACCTGCTTTGATCTAGTGTCGACCTGACTTGATCTAGTGTCGACCTGATGTCCCAGTCAGGCAAACTGGTCTGCTGGAAACTGGGTCTAGTGTCGACCTGACTTGATCTAGTGTCGACACTACCAAGACAAAAAATGTGTGAAACTGAAAATATAAAGTGTAAATAATTAATACAAGATATTATCATTAAAATATGAGATATTAAGCATCAAAAACATGTTGTCTAAGATATTAAACATCAAAAACATGTTGTCTAAGCATTATTGTGATATGTATAAAATGTATAACATGTTCAACATATATCATCATCAAAATCACAATATGTCATCATCATGTTAAAATCATCAACATGTCATCATTAAAATCACAACATGTCATCATTAAAATCACAACATGTCATCATTAAAATCACAACATGTCATCATTAAAATCACAACATGTCATCATTAAAATAATGATATGTCATCATCAAAACCAAAGTATGAGTGATGTTCATTGGTCATCATTAAAATGCAACTTTAGGAAATTCCAAAACACACTCAACCCAACAATCTCCCCCTTTTTGATGATGACAAAACATATCTCCCTTGACTGCAATAACTCCCCTTGACCATATGCATCCTTTGAACTTTCTCCCCATAAAGAACATTCTCCCCTTAGAAACTTTTACTTTCTCCCCCTTTCAACGAAATTTCTCCCCCTTTTTGACAGCATCAAAAAGAATGGCAAGAGAGAGACACAATGATGGTTGGAGACCAACAGATAAAAAGTGGGAAATGAAGGTTCAGAAATGATCAAAATAAGTGAGGCAAAGTGATATTGTCAAATGAGAGAAAGGATACTGTTTTTGTTATTGTGCAACAAAGTTTAATCACAAAGACACACTCAACACAAGGAATAACAAATTATAATGAGCTGAATGTAGTTAAAATAATGATGCAAATGTGAAGAAAAGTGACCGATATGAATGAGCAGAAATATTTAACAAGGATGTTAGGAGCTTTAAGTTTAACACAATGTAAAATAATAGATCTAAACTCAGTAGACATGAACTTAATTAAGGTCTTAAGCTTTTCTATCCTGTTTTTTTGATTTTCTTTCAATTTTAACTGGGAAAGAATACAAGAATAAATTAGTTAAATCTCACTTTTCAGTGCAAGAGATCACATTGATCAGATACAAGACCTCCTGATTACTCAGTGGTTTAACTTTCATTATCTTATACAGAGTTGAAAATTTTGATTTCCAATTTTTGACGCGAAACAAATCACTTGTTAGGTGAAATGGCCCGGTTACTCAGTGGTTCAAGTATTTGCATTGCTCTGTTTGTATCTTTCCAGATTGATCATTTTTCTTTTGATATTTTTCAGGAATATGTTTGCTTTGACCAGAGAAGTCAAGACTATGAATTTAGAAAGATTATTCTTAACATGTGGTACAAATAAGGCTTAAACATACACATGTGAAATATGAAAGCCACTCATGTGCCTATAATAGTGTTTTGCAAATCATTTTAAAAACATTCAGTATTAAGATTGCTTAACCTTGAAATGATACTGAATCTTTGAAATTAAACTAAATGCACAATTAGTTTAGTTTCAATGTTTTAATTCTCTCATAAGAAAATAGCACAAGGACTTAAAAATTCTGATGATTTTGGGGTTCAAAATAGACAAGTAAGGTCAAGAAATGTAACAATGACTTCCCCTTTTCATGTAACTCCCCCTCACAAGGTGAACATGAGGATTATAGGAGGAATAGAAATGGAATGACATGAAGGTAGAATGAACATGAATGTTTTTATTGAAAGACAATGACTCCCCGTCAACAATTGCATACAAGGCTCTTGATACTTAGTGGAGACATATACTCACACATAGTGAAAGTGTCCAGACAAGTCTGACTTGTCTTTCTTCAAATCACCATTTGATATACCAAGAATGCCAATGCAATGTGAGAGTGAGGAATTTAATTGCAAGAACATTTGTCAACAATTGAATGGGAGTTGATGATGAATCAGATATGACAGAATATTTTTCCAGCAAATTTCTCCAGCATTTCACTCAAAGATTCTTTCGAATTCACTCCCCCATAAGATATGCATGATATGAAATGATCATTTAAGCAATTCAGATATGTTCATTTCAAGCAATTTGCAAAGAAAGAGTATGAACATGATCAAGCATATATCAACATGACAATTTATTGAAGGAGAAAAGTTTTTCAAAGACTGAAAATAAAGTTTTTGAGATTTTTCATTTTGCTTGATGACCTTTATGCAGAAAAGACTATTGATACTTGGCGGAGAATTTTTCTCACACATGATGATAGTTTACAGACAAGCTTAACTTGTCCTTTCACATTTCACCATTTGATATACCCTATAGTCACTGCAAAAAGGGTCAATTATACTTTATTTTTAGCATGAAATTCATTGCATTTATTGAAAACATTTTTGCACTTTTTCAAATTTACTCCCCCTTAATATGTGCATGGAATGAAAAAGCTAGAAAACAATTCACACATGATTATGAGCACAATTAGCTTTAAGCATAACTTGTTCTTCCACATGTCATTATTTGATATACCAAAAAGTCAAATCAGTTGACATGCACACAAACATGATTTCAATTGTTATG
Source organism: Colocasia esculenta (assembly GCA_014218235.1). Classification (NCBI taxonomy): domain Eukaryota; kingdom Viridiplantae; phylum Streptophyta; class Magnoliopsida; order Alismatales; family Araceae; genus Colocasia; species Colocasia esculenta. The sequence goes on along the minus strand of CM024755.1, from coordinate 117,101,049 downwards.
ACATAAAGTTCATTGTTGGGAGTAGCATTGATACACATTTCTCATGTTCAGATAAAAGTTAAACATTCATCTCAATTCAAGCAATTCAAGTTTGAAATGATAAAGAAATTTTACCTAAACAATCTTCATTTCTTTTTCAAAGATTTTACCTGTATTCTCCAATCATTTCTAGCCTTGCACAGCCAATATCTTGAATCCATTTACAATGTATGGCTGTAAGACTCCTCAGCTTGCTGATCAAGCTGGTTTTGGGACCCACACTTGCTTGGGTCCTGCAATGAAATCAATGTTAGATTGCAACAAAGATGTCTGAATCCAAAATGCTTTTATTTTTTGTATAGATGCATTTCTTTCATTGATAGAACAATGAGGAGAATTAGTTCCATATTTTCTTTTTGCCTTGCTCAATGCATCTATGTTTTCATGAAGTTTTCTAATTTTTGATTTTTCAATTAAAGTTAATGACTCTTACACAAGGAAGATCATTGGTACTTGGCGGAGGTTATTCCTCACACATAATGATAGTTTCCAGACAAGCATGACTTGTCCTTCCACAGTTCACCATTTAATATACCAATTGATCTTTGTGTAAGAGTTTCAATTGACTTCGGTTTTTATTTAGCAGGGAATCTCTCAGAAGTATTTACCTGGTGAGATTTTCATTTTCTTTCATTCTCTTCACTTACTTTCCTTGTAGCCTTAGTCATGAAGCCTTCATCTTGAAATTGACTATAAGGATCCCTACATCCAGCATTCAAGCAGCACATTTTAGAACCCAAACTTGCTTGGGTCCTAAGGATCTTCCCTGAATTTGCAACAATGATTTTTGAATCCAAAAAGATTTTATTTTGGGTGCATTTTGCTGAAGACTAGAAACACTGGAATCTTGGTTTCTAATATTATAGTTATTGGTATAGAATGCACCATTGACATTCTGAACATTTTGTTTTCTATTTTTCAAATTTTTATCATGGAGATTTTTAGCATGGAATTTAGAAGAGATCTTTTGTGCAATAACTCCTTTTTCATGTACATAGAATTTCTGAGTATTTTCAGCATGAATATGATCTTTATTCTTATGTACATTAACATGAAACATGGGAGCATGCACAAGATTATCAATTCTATGCCAACATTCCCTAGAAGTATGCCCAAATTTATGACATGTGAAGCACTGGACTGATTTGACATGTTTATTGAAATGTTGATCTTTATTCCAGCAATGTTTGGCAAGATGACCAAGTTTATTGCATTTAAAGCAAATGAGAGGATTTCTTACCTGGTACATACCTTAGCATGTATGCATTTGCTGAAATCTCCTTTTCATGTGAGGAGACTTACCATGAGGAGAAGGAGGTACCTTTTTGTAGCTCTTGGCATGATGTGAATTTGGAATTTACCTTGGAGCTTTTTGGATTGATGGATGAAGTAGATGAGTCCTCTTGACAGTAGCATTCCTCTCTTTCCCTGTCTGTTTCTGAACAAGAACTTTCACTAGCTTTTCATTAGAATTAGAAGAGTTCTTGTTCGCAACAGATTTAACAAATGTTATTGTGCTTTTCTTTTCATTTTTCTTGGATTTCACAGAAGCAATACTTGTGTTTGTAGTGTTTTTCAATTCATGTTGAAGCTTCTGTTTTTCAACTTTTAATGCAACAACTTCTTTTTCTGAAGTTTGAAGCTTGTTTAGCATGACATCCAAACCATTTTTCATCTTGTTCTTTTCATTTTCAAATTGTTCAATTTGTTTTTCCAAATTAGCAAGTTTATTCCTTAAATTGCTACATTCATTGTCCAATGGTTTGTCATTCACCAAGCCTTCAATCTTTCTTTTTAGATGATGATTTTCTTCAACAAGTTGTTTGCATCTTTCATTTATTTGATGATCATGAGCCATGTTAGAAATTTGTTTGTTTAATTGATCATTATCAAATTGGAAGTTTTCATTGAGATCAATTAATTTTCCATTTTCCTCTTCCAGATCAATGACTTTTGTTTTCAATAGCTCATGATTTTCTTTCAATCCATTCAATTTATTTTCACAGATTTGGACTTCATCTTCCAAATTCTCTTTCTCAGAATTTAATTTTTCAACTTCATTTTTCAAATTCTCAATTTCTTCTGAAGGATATTTATCATTTTTCTGGAGCAATTCAATTGTATTTTTCAAGTTTTCACTTTCTTTATGGCAATATTTTAAAGTCTTTTTCAAGTCTTTATTTTTAGTGTTCAGCTTTGCATTAAGATTTTGCATCTTTTTACAGAATTCAATCAATTCAACATAAGACATGCTTTCATGTTCATCAGAATCAGAATTAGAGTACACAAATGGATCTGGAGTTGATTTACCTGACCTTTTAGACCCATTTGAACTCTTGTGTTCTGAAGAGGATGAAGAGAGTTCTGAACTCTTAGAGTGTGCAGTGAGAGCCACAACCTTCTGAATTGTTGATGTTTTGGATTCATTGATGTTCTTCTTTGCCATAAAGTACTTGTGAATTTCTTTTGCTCCTTTTCTTTGTGCTTCCTTTGAAAAACTTGATGAATGTGAGACTGGTGATTTCTCTGAAATTATAACACGAAATTCATGCAGATTAAATAGATTTGCCATTATACCAAGACTCATAAAAGACTATTAGATCTAATCACAGTGAATCAATGTAACAAGGAATTAGATCTAACAATTAGAGTGGTTAACCTGCTCTAATGCCAAATGGAGGAATCAGAGCGATTAAACACACAATTCAAGCAATTAACACAGAGATCAAACAGAAGCAATCAAATTCAGATCAGAAATAGATATTAACCAGCTCTGATACCAATTGTTGGGGATCAGAGCGATTAATCACACAGAGACAGATCATCCAAAAACACAACTGATGAACAGTAAACCCGCTCTGATACCAATTGTTGGGGATCGGATGGGTGGATGGATCAGATCTAGAAGGGGGGGTTGAATAGATCTAACATCAATTAACGCGGAAGCTTAAGCAATTAAAAATTACTTCGAATCAGAGATCAATTCACCCAAACAATTTACTGATCAGAAGTGTGATTAGAGTGTGTGAGAAAATCAATTAGTAGTGTGAACGAAATCCCTATGCATGCATCTAGCGAGATACAAAGTCAAACCACAATTCAAACCATTGCATAGAGGATTTTTAGGTGGTTCAGAAATCACCTTCAGTGACTCCTACGTCCACCCTTCACACAGTGAGGCCACACTACTCAAAACCTTGAGTACAACTCACACCGAAGCACGACGACTCCAAACACCCTTAAGCACGATGACTCAAGAAACACCTGGAGCACGACGACTCCCAACTGAGCACAACGGCTCAAACAACAATTGGAGTACGACGACTCCAAATTGAGCACGATGGCTCAAACCACACAGTGAGTGCGACGACTCACAAACCAGAGCTCGACGGCTTACAGTACAAAAGCTAGATCAAACATAAAAGAGATCAGATCCTCTAGCAATGATCTGATTCAAAACAGATTCGTACACAGAAATTTGTGCAGAACTTCATGCACAAATCTCACAGACGAAATAAGGAAGAACAAACTCTGAGATGAGGGAAATGGATGTAGAAAGAGTGTTCTTCGATGAAGAGGCCTTGCAGAGACTTCAATTGAGGAGGCTTGATGGAAATTGATGGAGATTCTCCTCAATTGGCGATGCTCTGCTTTGATGGCATCTGAAATGCCAGAAATCCTTCTTCTCCTGAGCCTCTTCAGTTGGATCTGCTGCCTTGCCTTGCACAACAACCTTCTCTCCAGGGATTCCCTTTGATTCCCTTGTCCTTCCTCTTGAAAGGATGGCTTGCAACTTCTGGAGATGGAGACAGATCTGGAAAACCCCCTTTGGCCGCCAAAAGGCTTCTTCTTGAAGTGTATGGGCTCTCTTGCCTTTGGGGTTCAAGGAGCATGGGTATTTATAGCCCCATATGTCCATAAAGTGCCTTGGGGTGCATGGGCATGGAACCCTAGGTCAAATCCCCTAAATCCCAAGCAGCCACGTGTACAAAGAAATTCACGTTTTTCAGTTTCAGCCGGAGTGTGTCGACCTGCCCTGATCTAGTGTCGACCTACTCTCCCAGTCAGGCAAACTGGTCTGCTGGAAACTGGGTCTAGTGTCGACCTGCCCTGATCTAGTGTCGACCTACTCTCCCAGTCAGGCAAACTGGTCTGCTGGAAACTGGGTCTAGTGTCGACCTGCCCTGATCTAGTGTCGACCTGCTTTGATCTAGTGTTGACCTGACTTGATCTAGTGTCGACCTGATGTCCCAGTCAGGCAAACTGGTCTGCTGGAAACTGGGTCTAGTGTCGACCTGACTTGATCTAGTGTCGACACTACCAAGACAAAAAATGTGTGAAACTGAAAATATAAAGTGTAAATAATTAATACAAGATATTATCATTAAAATATGAGATATTAAACATCAAAAACATGTTGTCTAAGATATTAAACATCAAAAACATGTTGTCTAAGCATTATTGTAATACGTATAAAATGTATAACATGTTCAACATATCATCATCAAAATCACAATATGTCATCATTAAAATCACAATATGTCATCATTAAAATCACAACATGTCATCATTAAAATCACAACATGTCATCATTAAAATCATAATATCTCATCATTAAAATCACAATATGTCATCATTAAAATCACAACATGTCATCATTAAAATCATAACATGTCATCATTAAAATCACAACATGTCATCATTAAAATCACAACATGTCATCATTAAAATAATGATATGTCATCATCAAAACCAAAGTATGAGTGATGTTCATTGGTCATCATTAAAATGCAACTTTAGGAAATTCCAAAACACACTCAACTCAACAATGAGGATATCATCAATGAATACCACTACGAACTGGTCTAAGTATGGCCTATAGATATTGTTCATAAGTTGCGTAAAGGCCGCTGGAGCATTTGTTAAGCCAAAAGGCATAACCACAAACTCGTAGTGACCATATCTACTCTGAAATGCTGACTTGTGTATATCTTCTTCCTTGATCCTTAGTTGGTGGTAGCCTAATCTCAGATCAATCTTGGAGAAGTATTGTGCACCAGAGATCTGATCAAATAGCTCATCGATGCGGGGCAGTGGGTACTTATTCTTTATTTTATTGTTAACTGATTTAGCTGATGATAATCAATGCAGAGTCTCATTGTTTCATCCTTCCTGACAATTAGTATAAGTGCTCCCCAAGGGGATGTGCTAAGCCTGATGAAACCTTTATCTAATAGTTCTTGGATCTGCCTCTTTAGTTCCTGCTATTCAATCGAGGACATGCGATATGGTGCTTTGGAAACAGGGGCTGCCCCGGGGAGTAACTCAATGGTGAAGTTTACCTTCTGTTCAGGTGGTATCCCTGGTAAGTCTTCTAGAAAGACATTGGGATGCTCTCTGGATATGGGAATATCTTCTAGAGTGGGTTTCTTCTTTTCAGTCGCCATGACCGAAACTAGAAAGGCATCACAACCCTGGTTAATCAACTTGGAAGCTTTTAGGGAAGAGATGATGGCAAGGTGTGTACGGTAATGGACGCCAAGAAATGATAGTTTTAGATGGTCTAGCTTTTCAAAGGTAACCCTCCTATGATGGTAATTAACATCAGCATCATACTTAATCAACCAGTCAACACCTAATATAGCATCATACCCCTTCATATCTACACAGATAAGATTGGCTGGGAGATTATGCCTTCCAATCACGGTTTCACATTTTGGCAAGTACTATGTAAGCTCCGACTTAGAGCCAAGTGGAGAAGCTACATTGATCTTGGATTTCATGGGGACTGGTTTAACAGGTAGTGTAACGACCCTCTTTATACCGATACGATTATACCAATCCATGTCGGTACAAAGGACACCGTCACATCACAGTGGGACATTTACCCAACACTAAACAATAGGTTGAAACGTACATGAATAACGAGGAAGGTACAGCGGAAATAAAATGTAACTCTTATTTCATCATCTTTCACATATTCCACAATCTATATAGCAAGGTAAATAACAAAAGTCCACATAAAATACATTGTTCATGACATTGCTTACATACTATGAAATAAAGTAAACTAAGCAATGATCTCCACAAAAGCAGCTACTCCTCACGCTCGGAGTCACTCCTCACTAAGTCCTCCTCAAGTACGGGGACTCTTGTCTCACCTGTATGTCAAAGAAAGTATGAGTCTTCCAACAAGACCCAGCAAGCAATCTAAAGATAGCCTCCTTACACATATTACATACTAATGTAATTAACAATAAAGGAAACACATGGCACATGCTTCATATGAATTAAGCAAATACATAAGAACAACCTATGACATGCTTTCTATACATAATAAATGACATGATTCGTAGTTTCAAATTCTATTCATATTGTTTCACAATTATACACAATTTAATCATGGGAATATGCAGATGGTAAATAACAAACTTAGCATGATATCTAATCATTTTCACATGCATTCACAACACTTATTCACATATTTAGCTTGCTATTTTAATATAAAATTTACACATTCACATGGTATCACATCTCTTCACATGTTAACACATTCACATGCTCATATTTCACATTTGCACAATTCACATATTCACACTTTTTACACTTAATTTCCATGGCACATAGTCCTAACCACCATAAGAAGGACACACAAACACATAACACATACCCGTCACCTAGGCAATACAGTGACGAATCTTGGTACTACGCAGACCGGGAGAAGCCCTCTCCACCCTAACCAGTGGTACTTGTCCACCTCCAGGATTTCATCCTAATGCCCATAGGATATCACATACACATTGAGCCTTCCCATAGAGATTTTACTACAGTACGGCTCCACAGCCTTCTATGGTAGCAGTGTCAATATTGGCACAATTTACACATTATCACTTTATCACATGTTGTACTCACTTATATCCACACTTGAATCCCTTTCACATGCACTTTAAATAACACACATGCTTCATTTTATAGAACATAATGTTACTGTTTCACAGTGATAATTAGATCATAATAGAGTCTTATCATGCTGCTAAACACTGACATTTCACATGATTTAAATTAACATACCCAATATGGTCTAATTATCCTTGTTAAAAGAAAACTGTATCCACGAAAGTCAGAACAATGTCAAATTTTTATCACAAACTTCTTATTGGTAATATGTCACATGCATAATTTTTCATATTTTTTGGAACTGTAAAACTAATTTTAGCAATTTAAATAGGTTTCATGCAGATTTATCAAGAAATTCTCATAAACATGGTTCACAGCAAACAGTCGTACCTAACAGTTCTAAAACCTGAAAATAGAAATCATAGGATCATGGAAAATTTCTGAAACCCTAACATGCAACAATTCCATTTATTCCGAATTAAACATGGTCAAATCATGCTCATTTTTGTAATACATAAATTATATTAAATAAAGCTATGAACATAAATTCAACATACCCTCATGATATGACCTACTGACAATACCTGACCAAACATAAAATTCACAGTATGTACAAACAACCAGAAGATTGAAAATCATCACAAAGTCATGATACATGAGGTTCTGTGAAAAACAAAAGAACTTGGCATCAAGGGTCTTGCCGCGATCATGGGTTAACAGCACACGATGTTGCCGCCAACTCAGGATCTTGATGGCAACAAGCTTGCCATCAATATCCTATCTGCAGAAGTGCAAACAGAACACACATAACATGAGGAATTGGGGGTTCCAGGACAAGAGATAAAATCCAGAAAAATCCTGAGACCTAAAGGACATATGTAAGGATGAGATCCCTTGATTACTTGCTTGAAATAAAATCATTAAGGGTTTAATTTGGTCGAAGAAGCTCTCCTCGGCCAAGCCAATAAGGTGAGGTTTCTCCTCCTAGATCCGGTCTTCCTGCTGATGTAGATCGATCACCGGAGTTTGGGATGATTCCTCAATCCAAGGTGCACCTCCCAGTCGAAGAAGAACGCCGAAAGAGGCACAAAATCGCCAGATTAAGCTTCCACAAAAAATGGTTTTTCTCACCCAAACCCCTAGGTTTTCCTTTGAGCGAAAAGACCTATTATGAGCGAAAGCTAGGTGTTTTATTGGGCTAATGGCTTTGGGGTATGCGTAGATTAGGTTTCCTACCGTTGGAGGTGGGTTTCCTAATCTAGAACGCAAGAAATGCAGCCATTTTCAGATCTGAAATCGCAAGAGAAATGGAGAAGTAAACATCCACATTTGCTGCCGTTTATAGGAAATTAGCATCCATCGATCTGGATGTCAACATGAAGTCAACGACACACTGGTTACCCTCAACCTGCCCTTAACGTCAATTGATGTTGACGTTAATAGGGATTTCAGACAGAAACACAGAAATGTCTATAAACATACATACACACATTAACACATACAATATGTACAATATTATTTAAATACAATATGCATAATTAATAATTATAATTTGCATACAAATAAACCCATATGCACATAAGTAATTAAATAACATTCTATTTACAACAAATATAATATGCATATAATTAAACATAATATGAATAAAGTTCGAGTAAAATGAACAAAGTTCGAGGGCCTTACAGGTAGAGTTGCAGCAAATGCGGTGGAAATGAAAGAATATGCAGCTCCAGTATCAATTAGAACAAAACCAGGTTGAGTGTGAATAAGAACGGTACCTTCCACCATACCCCCTTCCTCTGGTAGGTCAGCTTCTATCACAGCATTAAGGCATCCCTGACACCGTGGTACGTTTTGTGCCTTCCCTGGATAGTCCTTCAACATGGGATAGTCAGGTATACGGTGGTCACGACCATCACACCGCAAGCATGCCCCAAGCTTCTTCCAGCATTCTTCAGCTCAATGCCCCTGCTTATCGCAAAATCAACAGTTCTCAGCCAACTGTCTTCCTTCTGTCTTGACCTTCTTTCCCATGCCATAGTCTCTCCCAGTACTTAGCCTTTTGTTGTTGTTGTTATAATTGTTGTTGGTGGTGTTGTTGTTGTTGTTATAATTGTTGTTGGTGGTGTTGTTGTTGTTTTTTTCGAAAAGTTGTCGCGGTATTAGCCTCTCCCTTCTTGACAAAGATCGGCTTTGCAATTTCCTTTCCCCTCATGCCTTCCACTTTGGCCATGGTATCCTCCAATAATTGGGCTCTCTGGACCATCTGAGCATAAGTGTCGATGTTGAGTGGTCCCAACCTTTCAATGAACATGGGCCTAAGCCCATCCAGAAAACGATTGGCCTTCAGTCTCTCAGTTCCCACCAGGTGTGGTGCATAGACAGCCAGACGAGAAAACTGGGCTTCATATTCGGCCACGGACATCACTTTCTATTTTAGTGGGGCAAATTCCACAGCTTTCTTCTCCTTGACCCTCTCGGAAAAGTACTTTCCCCGAAATATCTCCATGAAACCGGCCCATTCCAGTTCTTCCATGTTAGGTAGGTGAGCCGATGTGGCCTTCCACCAAGCCTTAGCGTCCTTGCTCAATTGGAAAGTAGCAAGTATCACCTTTTCTCGATTTGTCCATTGCATGACTTGAAATATCCTTTCTATCTCTTGTTGCTAGTTTTCTGCCTCGTCTGGATCGAGGGATCCAAAGAAGCGAGGAGGATTCATACTCCTAAAGTTGCGATGTAAATCACCAGCTCCGTTCCGGGCTCCAGCTTGAGCCCTAGCTTGAACTACATTTTGTAGTGCCTGAGTTAATCCTGCCACGGTTTCCCGCATACCCTGCCATTGGTTGCGTGCCATTGCAAGTTGAGGGTAGGAGTTATGAGGTTCCTGAGAAAATGATAGAAACCAATTAATGTCTCTAGATACATTGTAAGAGTCAATGGGTAAGAGTGCTTAGTTCATTCTAACATATTCCCCGTCTCTACCCATTCTCACTAGGTACTATATGTATGATCCACGATGTAAGTTTCTATTGTGTCACTTAAACCTAGGACTTAAATATTCCTATTGTTTCCTAGGCTCTGATACCACTAAACTGTCACGTTCCGAGAATTACATAGTGAAATTATTTAGAGAATTAAAGTCGATATTCTAAGATGTGAGCAGTCGGCAAATAAGCCTTTAACTAGCAAGCACTAGATGTGTATCAACACAAACATAATATTAGGGCCCAAATAATGAAATCAACTAAACTTGTATTCAAATCTCAATACTTTGTCCTATTTCAAAATAGAACTAATACATGTTCTATCATTGTTGAACTATAGGACTAAGACTCAATAAAGGAAAATTATAGATAACCTCACTTCCTACTACATCAATCTACTCTTAAGGTAAACTATGGATAACACATATGTTGGAACGCCCATCACTCGGACGCATTCCCATCCTCGACTTGGTCTTCCTCTTGCACTTCATAGTCACCTAGAAAGTTAAAAGTGGGGAGTGAGCAAAGTAGCCCAGTAGGATTTATATCTCAATGTGCGGGCGATGACATAAGTGATTAGCAATTTAGAACTAGGCAAGCACGATTATCAAGATATGCATGTGCGGATGAAACTCATTAAACACGTTACATGAACAAGATAGATTGAACGATGAAGATGGAGCAAGATCTAGAATAAGGTAACAAGATAGAACTAGCAATAGATTACTTTGCACAAGCACGTAAGACATCACTTGATGTCAATAGTTTGCAAGAACGAAAGATATCATTAATCACAATAAATGCAGGATGGCCATATCATGCAAGCAAGCAAGGATGCACGAGCACGAACTTTTAGCAAGATTCACTTAATGAGGCACGAAGGCACTAATTTGCACTAAGGAAAGATCCATCTTGGAATGTACAATAGGACACGTGTATGTGGTTCTTGTATGTGATGACACAATCATTCCAGATCCGTGTTTAATGGTTTTGGAGTGGTGCTATTGAGCAAGAGGTGGTCATTGGGCCTTGTTTGTGGTTTTTGTGCATTGTGTGGGCGTTGTGGGCCGGAGGTTCTAGCCTAAATAGCCCATTGGTTCACTGGTTGTGAACGTGATGGAGTAAGTAATCGCGATTTAAGCGCGACGGTCTACCTCGTCACGATTCACAGAACCGCCTTTGTGTTAAGTAGTGCTTTGGGTTCCGATTAGTGAAGGCTAGGGTTGTCACGTTTAAACTCTTAAACATGACGTCTGACGACATCGTGATTTTGAACTGAGGTTTAATTGTTTTGTTTCACCTAGACAGAGCAGAGGAGCTCTGTCCAGGCAAAGGGGGAGCTGCTGTGGAGCTCCTGGGGGGATTACTGGTGGCTAGTGGCTCGTGCGGCGGGTTCCACGTGGGGATGGCGTTCGGAGCGTGGACACGCCGGTGGCAAGGTGTTCTTCACGTTCTTTGGGCTCGTTCAGTTGGTAGGGAGACTACCCTCTTGTTTTAAATCTGTTTTAAATTGTTTAAAGGGTGGAAAGCATGTATGGGTGGTTTGCCATATTGTGGATAACTTGTTTATTGTGTTAGTTTTGTGTTTGTATCGAATATATGTTGGTTTTCTAGTGGTAATGGTGGGTTCGGCCTATGAGATGAACTCACAGTCACATTTGAAACGTGATGTGGTGCTCCGTCGCATTCATGGTATGAATGCAACGACATGCATCGTCACGTTTTTTGATTTTGTCTGGTGTGCAGTAGCAGTGGTTTGGATGCAACCACTCGATCCGTCGCGTTCTTCTTGAACGCGACGGTGTAGTCTGTCGCGCTTCGGTGTAATGTTTAGTGTGGTCCTTATCACGACGTATTATTCTATCACGATTTGGATGCTGACTCTCGTTGTTGCCCCATTGAGCCTGAAGGCGACGTATTGGGCTGTCGCGATATGGTCGCGACACTGGGCCCTGTCGCGTTAAGGTTTTGAATTGCGTTTGGATAGGCCGTCGCGATTTGAACGCCTATGTCCATCATGTTACAACTTCTATGGTTTGCTTACGGTGGATAGGCAGTGAGGTTCCAGTGTGAACCTAGCCTTGGTCTTTTGCTGTCTTTTTAAGGTTACTTAAGGTGGTTAATGTTAGTAAAGCATGTGTAGGGTCAAGAGTTAGTGTATGACTAGTTAGTGGTTTATGTTGGTTATGTTATATTAAGTTAAGTGGTTATTGTTCATTATGTTTAATGTTGCTGTGGAGGTCATGAGATGACCAATGACAGGCAAAGTTATTATATGATAATATAGTTTATGTATATATAGGTGCATGTCGGCTTGGAGGTCACTTGGTGACCGGTGACAAGCCAACTATGATAATGATGTATCGTGGTTTATGTTAAAGGTTGTATAAGTGCCTATCGTGGTTTGTGCATTTGCCGAGTTTGGTGATCCGGCGGCTATTTCAGAATACCTCTTCAGTCGGGTACCCCAGGTTCTGTGTGAGTTGTGCTCGGGGCGTGTCCCGTTATGGAGTGTACCACTAAGGTTTGAGTCGTCTTCCTGAACACCCTCACTCCTATGTTTGAGTTGTACGTCCGGTTGAGGGAAAGACGACTGGGGGCATCAACTTGTGTTTGTGGGTGTGCATAGCTTGTAGCGCTCGTGGTTGGGGGGACGGACACCAGTAGACGTAATGGTCTCTAGCTAGTCCTGCGTTTCCAGTGCCTCCCTTTAGGGAGCTCGGGCCGGAGTCCCTAAAGGTGACAGGCATGGACCTGCAGCGGTGCGGTCTGCAGGCGTGGTGTTGGTTGGTCTCCACTATTGGTTGGCTTATTTTGTGTGTTTGTGGAGCGGTAGTTGGACTAAGTAGTCCGTGGCTACGAGACTGAGAGGTGGTTCTTGTGTTGTGTGCTCGGGTTGGATACTGGCATCATGAACCAGTAGTCTGTTCCTGTGTGGTGGCGTCGTTCCTTTCCGATTCGTGCTTTGCCACTGGTTGTGGCTTGTGTGTTGTGACTTGCTGCTTGAAGTTTTACCCATTGGGGTGTGCTTTGGTGGTGACACCATTATGGTTGTGATTCCGTGGTGGTACCTTGTGGTAGTAGGTATATGTAGCCTTCGTGGGTAGCTTTGTGTTGTGGTACGTTGTGTACCAGCCTCTTTAGGTGTTGAATTGGACTGGTGTTCTGTGGAGGTCGTGTGGTGTGACCTTCCACACATTGTGTTTTACCCTTCTTTGGGTAAGCTTCCGATTATGGCTTTAGTGTGTGGTGGATTGGCTTGCGGATGCCAGTCCCGTTACCCTACATGGGTGGGTTGCCTGTGAGGCTTGTAGCTTAGACGACTAGTTGTTGTAGTGGTTTGCCAGTCAGGCATGTGGTGTAAGGCTCAACAAGTTTTCTACAGGTTTACACTTTTATGAATTCGTTTGGTCGGCGTTTGGGACCTCAGATGATGTGTTTCAGCTAAATCAAGGGTCTGCTGCCAGGGAGCTCTTGATGTCAAGATGTGTGTTGTCAGGATGTGGTTGACGTCAATCTATGTTGACGTCAACCTGCTACTTGATCTGACAGTAATTTTGATTGCCGTCTATTTTCTGTTGATGTAAAAACATGTTGACGTCAAGTTTTCCTGGAATCTAACTTTTGCGTGTTCTAGTCTGAGTTTTTCTCTAAAACTTGTGGTTTTTTTTATAGGTTTGAGGGAATAGAGTCGTGTTAGGGAAATGGTCTTACCCCTGTTGGGTTGAGTGTGTTTTGGAATTTCCTAAAGTTGTATTTTAATGATGACTAATGAACATCACTCATACTTTGATTTTGATGATGACATATTGAATATGTTATACATTTTATACATATTACAACAATGCTTAAACAACATGTTTTTGATGTTTAATATCTCACAGTTTAATGATAATATCTTGTATTAATGGTTTACACTTTATATTTTCAAGTTTACACAAATTTATCATAGTGGTGTCGACACAGTTCACCTGTGTGTCGACACTGGCTGACTGTCCCAGAAGCATGTTCTGAGAGAAGCAACCAGTGGTATCGACACAGTCCACCTATGTGTCAACACTAGATGGCTGTCCCAGGAAGCAGTCAGAACAGTTGAAGCCAGTGGTGTTGACACAGTCTGCCTGTGTGTCGACACACTTCGTCTGAAGCTCAAAAACGTAAATTTTTCTGGACACGTGGCTGCTTAGGAATTAAGGGATTTGACCTAGATTTCCATGCCCATGCACCCCAAGGCACCTCATGGACATATGGGGCTATAAATACCCATGATCCTCGTACCCCAAAGGCAACCAAGCCCATACCATTTCCGGAAGAGGATTTTGGTGGCAAAAGGGGCTTTTCCAGATCTTGCTCTATCTCTAGAAGCAGCAAACCATCGTTTCAAGAGGAAGGACGTGGGAATCAAGGCCAATCTCTGGATAGAAGCTTGATGTGCTAAGGAAGGGAGCAGATCCAACTGAAGAGCAGCAACAGATGAAGAACTTCTTGCAATTCAGATGCCATTGGAGTAGAGCATCGCAAATTGAAGGGGATCTTCATCGAATTCTTTCAAGTCTCTTCAATTAGAGCTTCTGCAAGACCTCTTCACCAAGGAACATCCAATCTACATCTATTTTACCCATTTCTTGGATTGTTCTTCTCACTTTCGTCTGTGAGATTTGTGCATGAAGTTCTGTGCAGATTTCTATGTACGATTGAGTCTGTGAATCAGATCATTACTAGAGGATCTGATTTCTTTTGTGTTTGATCTAGTATTTTGTGGTTTGAGCCGTCATGCTCAATTTTGAGTCGTTGTGCTCCTGTTGTGGTTTGAGCCGTTGTGCTCAGTTTTTGGAGTCGTTGTGCTCCAGGTTGTGTGTTTGAGCTGTCGAGCTCAAGGGTGTTTGGAGTCATCGTGCTGCGGTGTGAGTTGTACTCTTTTGAGTAGTGGAGCCTCACTGTGTGAGGGGTGGATGTAGGAATCACTGGTGTGATTTTCGAACAACCTAAAAATCCTTTGTGCAATGGTTTGATCTGCTTGTTTGCACTAGATGCTTGCATAGGATTTTGCTTTCACACTAAGTGTTTAATTACTTCACACATCATCTACACACACCCACACTTCAGATCAGTAAATTGTTTGTTTGAATTGATCTCTGATTCGAAGTAATTTTGAATTGCTTAAGCTTCCGCAGTAATTGGTGTCAGATCTATTCAACCCCCCCCCTTCTAGATCTGATCCATCCACCTATTCGATCCTACAATTGGTATCAGAGTGGGTTAATATCTGTTTCTGATCTGATTTGATTACTTATGTTTGATCTCTACGTTAATTGCTTGAATTGTTTGCTTGCTCTTTTATTGTCTCTCATTGTGATTGATGGATTCTCGAGGATTTGTAGCTGAGGGCCATTCCATTAATAGACCACCATTTTTTGATGGGTCTGATTACTCCTATTGGAAGAATCGCATGCAAGTTTTTCTAAGGGCACAAAACTATGAAATCTAGAAAATAGTTGATAAGGGTCCTTATGAAAATCAGGGAGATGAGGAGAATTGAACTAGAGAGCAGATTAGGAAAGCTACTCTTAATTACAGTGCCATGAATATGCTTCAGTGTGCTGTCCACCTAAAGAATATTCAAGAATATCCATGTGTAAATCAGCTAAACAAATATAGGATAAAATTGAATTAATGTATGAAGGAACATCTCAAGTTAGGGGAACCAAAGAAACATACTTGTTTCTGAATATGAATTGTTTATGATGAAATCTGATGAATCAATTTCTGAAATGTTTGCTAGGTTTATGACAATTGTCAATGGACTGAAGGCACTAGGTAAGGAATACACTGATGCTGATCTGGTAAGAAAAATTTTGCGTTCTCTATCATCTATTTGTCATACAAAGGCTACAGTGATTGAAGATTCTAAGGATTTATCCAAAATTTCTTTGGATGAACTCATAGGATCTTTAATGACTTATGAAATAAATCTGAAAAGAAGTGAAGAACATATGCTTAAAACTAAACCAGTAGCACTTAAGGCTTCATCAAGCAACAAAGAGAAAAATCAAGAAAAATCAAGTTCTGATGAGTCTGAGTCCAATGAGGATGAACTTGCCCTCATGACTAGGCAATTCAGAAAATTTTAAAGCCAAGAAGAGGAAAATTCAATGGAAAGAAAAAATATTCCTCTGGTAAAAGGAATGCTTCTTCTTCAAATTTTAATGGTGGTAGAAATCAAAAAACTGATGAAGGTATTATTTGCTACAGGTGCAACAAGGCAGGACACATGAATGGTAAGTGTCCTGACATCAAAAAGGACAAATACTAGAAGAACAACAAATTGAAGAAGCCAAAAGCCATGATAGCAACTTGGTCGGATGAAGACCAAAGTGAAGATGAAGAAGAGAACTCCTTAAGTTCTGTAAATAAGGAGTTATGCTTTATGGCCAACAGCAGTGATAGAAAGATAAGTCCTTCTTTTGAACAATATACTATTGAAGATTGGCAGGATGCATATGCTGAGTTGGTTGAAAAATATTCTGAAATAAGAAAAGAAAATAGACATCTGAAAAAGAAAATTGAAAATTTCATGCATGATACTTCCTTAAATAGAAGAATTTCTAAACTAGAAAATAAAATATCTGAACTTAATGAAGAAAAGGAAGATCTTCTGAATGAAATTGATGAATTTAAAATTACATCTCAAAAGGCCAACAATGATTTTGAAAAGCTTTCTAAAAGAATGGAATTGCAACAAAAAGAAAAGCAACAAGCTATTGATGAAATTCAGAAACTTAAGAAGTTGTTGGGCGAAAAGGAACAAGTGATAAAAAACTTCACAAATGGAAAAGAAAATCTTGATGCATTGTTAGGACTTAGAATGAATGCTGAAAAACATGGACTAGGTTTCACCACAGAAAAATCATTGAAAAATAAATCTGGTGAAAAGAAAGAAAAACTTTCAAAAATTCCTTTGATAAAATTTGTCAAAAGTACTAGTCCAGAAAACAAAAATAAATAATTGTAAAAAAAAACATCTGAAATAATAAAAAACCAAAGTGAAAAGAATGTTTCCAATCAAAAGAAACAAAATAGGTCGACACACATTGATGTTAGGTTGACACTAGATAACCACAAGTTGAAAACTGTGGTTGCTGAGTCGACACTACTTAAACACAGGTCGACCTACCCATTTCTAAACAACAAAAAGATGTTTCAAAAAATTCAAATAAAATATGAAAAATTATAAAAACAAAAACAAACTTTCATGATGATTATTGAAGATCCAAGACTTCATATCAATCTAATTGGATTAATTCTTGGAATCAATGGTATCATAATCCCCATTGTACCATTCACAATCTCTTTATCCAAAATTTCCAAGATGTCAACAGAATTATTAGTTTGGATTTCCATACATGAATAATCATGCCAAAATGCATAATTTCCATGCTTATGAAAGGAAGAACACTGGTGTTTTCATTCCAAATCAGAATGTTAAAAAGCCAAAAAGGGAAATCATTTTTGAAACAAACAAAAACCAAAAACAACTCAAATATGGATCAGAAAAGACTTATTATTTTTGCTCAAACAAACTGATGGTCCCAACAATGTTTGGGTTCCAAAATCTTTTCTTCTCTGATCTGATTTATGCAGGAAGGTCGTGCACCCAGCTCCAATGTGTGGTTTCTTGATAGTGGGTGTTCACGACACATGACTGGAGACAGAACAAAATTTTCATTTCTGATTGAAAAGGAAGGAGGATCCGTCACATTTGGAGGTAAAAATAGAGGGAAAATCATTGGATATGAAAAGGTTGGTAAATCCTCCTCAAACTCAATTGAAAATGTTCTGTTAGTTGATGGTTTAGACTACAATCTTTTGAGTATAAGCCAATTGTGTGACAAAGGTCACAAGGTTGTTTTTGAATCTGATTTCTGCAAAATAATTGATTCTTCAGCTGAAAAAATAAAATTCTTTGGTAAAAGAGAAAACAATGTCTACATGATCAATCTTGATAAAAACTTTGCTGAAAACATTTGTTTGGTGGTAAAGAAAATGAAATTGCATGGACATGGCACAAGAGACTTGGTCATGCAAGTTTCAACATAATAAATAAACTCTTAAGGCTAAATCTGGTTAAAGGACTTCTTGAATCTTTTCCAAATGTTGAAAATCAACTTTGTGGGATATGTGCTCAAGGAAAACAAACTAGAAAATCTTTTAAATTTTTCAATGATGTAATCACTTCTAAGCCACTAGAATTACTTCATATGGACCTTTTTGGGCCAACAAGAATTCTTAGTCTTAGTGGTAAAAGATATGGATTTATCATCATTGATGATTTTACTAGATACACTTTGGTCATCTTTCTATCCCACAAAGTGATACTTGTTTAGAATACAGGAAGTTCTGCACCACTGCTCTAATGGGTTTTTCATATAAAATCAAATCCATTTTGACTGATCATGGGGGAGAATTTGAGAACAAAGCTTTTTCTGATTAATGTGCTGAACTGAACATTTTCCACAGTTTCTCTTCTCCAAGAACTCCATAACAAAATGGAGTTGTGGAAAGAAAGAATAGAACCCTTGTGGAAATGGCTAGATCTATGCTTCTGGAAAGTAAATTGCCCAAATCCTTCTGGGCTGAAGCTGTGAACACAACAAATCACATCTTCAACAGAGCATTGGTTAGACCAAAAATCAGAAAAAACCCCTATGAATTTTTGAAAAACAATTAACCAACACTGTCTTATTTTAAAATCTTTGGTTGCAAGTGTTTTGTACATAACAACAATAAAGAAGATCTTGATAAGTTTGATGCCAAAAGTCTTGAAGCCATTTTCCTTGGTTATTCTGAGATTTCAAGAGCTTATAGAGTTTACATTCTCAAGAATAAAACTGTGGAAGAATCTCCATATGTAGTTTTTGATGAAAATTCGTATCAAACTGATGACTCTACATCTTGCAGGGTTCCTCAAAGTAATGAAGAAGATGACATCATTGTCAAATCTTCACCAACTTTTGAATTGGATGAAGATCCATTTGAAAATCTGGACAATCAATCACCTACCACAAGTGGCTCAGGTAATATTGTTCCAGAACTGAATGCATCCCAATAGGTAATTCCTGAAAACAGATTTTTAAGAGATCATCCAATTGAGAATGTAGTTGGTAATGTGCATGATAGAGTTAGAACTAGATCATCTTTTCTGAATGCAATAATTGAAGACCTACTGACACTAATTTCTCAAATTGAACCCAAGTCAATTGATGAAGCTCTAACTAGTGAGGATTGGATCAATGCAATGCATGATGAACTTCATCAATTTGATAGAAATCAAATGTGGGAATTAGTACCTAGACCTAGTGACCAATCTGTTATTGGTACTAGATGAGTGTTCAGAAATAAATTGAATGAAAATGGACAGGTTGTTAGGAATAAAGCTAGGCTAGTTGGCAAGGGGTACAATCAGGAGTTTGGAATTGATTTTGAAGAATCATATGCCCCTGTAGCTAGACTAGAAGCTGTGAGAATATTTCTTGCTTTTGCATCATCCCTGAAATTTTAAGTTTATCAAATGGATGTGAAAAGTGCTTTCTTGAATGGATACATCAAAGAAAATGTTTTTGCAAAACAACCTCCTGGATTGGAAAATCAAAAATATCCTAATCATGTTTTCAAACTCAATAAGGCTCTTTATGGTCTTAAGCATGCTCCAAGAGCTTGGTATGACCGTTTGAGCTCATTTTTGTTGAATAAAGGTTACACAAGAGGTAATGTAGACCAGACATTGTTTACTAAAGTTGTTAATAATCAAATCATTGTTGTCCAAATCTATGTTGATGACATAATTTTTGGGTCTACAAATAAAGCTCTTTGCACTGAATTTGCTGATCTTATGAAAACTGAGTTTGAAATGAGTTTGATGGGAGACTTCCAATTCTTTTTGGGATTGCAAGTACATCAAACCAGTGAATGGATTTTCATAAGTCAAACAAAGTATGTGAAAGAACTTCTGAAAATGTTTGACTTTTATCACCTTAAGCACTCAAGCACACCAATGGCAATAAATGTAAGACTAAAGGAAGATTCATTTAGTAAGTCAGTAGATCCAAAGACCTACAGAGGTATGATTGGTTATCTACTTTACCTCACCACCTCTAGACCAGATATTCAGTATAGTGTGTGCATGTGTGCTAGGTTTCAAGCCAATCCTAAAGAAAGTCACATGTTAGCTGTCAAAAGGATTTTTAAATATCTTGTTGGAACATGTGAACTTGGAATTTGGTATCCTGCTAGTTGTAAGTTAGATTTAATTGCTTACTATGATGCTGATTATGCTGGTTGTAAGCTTGATAGAAAAAGTACTAGTGACTTGTGTTTATATCTAGGTGGATGCTTAATTTCTTGGGCTTCCAAAAAGCAACATTCAGTAGCTCTATCCACTGTAGAGGCTGAATATGTTGCGGCTGGTTGTTGTGGCACTCAAGTTCTTTGGGTGAAACATTAGCTCCTAGACTATAATCACAAATTGGGTTGTATTCCTATTTTGTGTGATAATACTAGTGCTATTAATTTGTCTAAAAACTCAATTCAGCATTCACGAACAAAGCATATTGAAATAAGGCACCATTTTCTAAGGGATGAGGTCGCTAAGAAATCTTTTGAACTTCACTTCATTGAAACTGAAAAACAAATTGCAGATATTTTCACTAAGCCTCTTCCAGAAAACAAATTCTCATCTTTAAGAAGAGAGCTTGGTTTGTGCAAATTTCCACATTCTTGAAATCTTCTATCTCTTTTTGCAAATAAAAGTCTTCCTGTTCTTGCAAATAAATTCCTCACTCTCACATTGCATTGGCATTCCTGGTATATCAAATGGTGATTTGAAGAAAGACAAGTCAGGCTTGTTTGGACACTTTCACTATGCGTGAGTATATGTCTCCGCCAAGTATCAAGAGTCTGGTATGCAATTGTTGAGGGGGAGTCTCTGTCTTTCAATAAAACATTATTGTTCATTCTATTTTCATTTCATTCCATTCCTATTTCTTCAATAATCCTCATGTTCACCTTGTGAGGGGGAGATACATGAAAGGGGGAGTCATTGTCACATTCCTTGACCTTACTTGTCTATCTTGAACCCCAAACTCATCAGAATTTTTGAGTCCTTGTGCTATTTTCTTATGAGAGAATTAAGACATTGAAACTAAACTCCTTGTGTATTTAGTTTAATTTCAAAGATTCATTATCATTTCAAGGTTACACAATCTTAATACTGAATGTCTTTAAAATGACTTGCAAAACACTTGTAGGCACATGAGTGGCTTTACTATTTAACATGTACATGTTTAAGTTTTATTTTTACCACATGTTAAGAATAATTTTTCTAAATTCATAGTCATGACTTTTCTGGTCAAAGCAAACATATTCCTGTGAAACATCAAAAGAAAATGATCAAAAATATGGAAAATACAAACAGAGCAATGCAAATTCTTGAACCACTGAGTAACCGGGCCATTTCACCTAAAAAGTGATTTGTTTCACGTCAAAAAGTGGAAATCAAAGTTTTCAACTCTGTATAAGATAATGAAAGTTAAACCACTGAGTAATCAGGAGGTCTTGCATCTGATCAATGTGATCTCTTGCACTAAAAAGTGAGATTTAACTAATTTATTCTTGTATTCATTCCCAGTTAAAAATGAAAGAAAATCAAATTAACAGGATGGAAAAGCTTAAGACCATAATAAAGTTCATGTATACTGCGTTTAGACCTATTATTCTAATTTGTGTTAAAATTAAAGCTCCTAACATCCTTGTTAAATACTTCTGCTCACTCATATAGGTCACTTTACTTCATATTTACATCATTATTTTAACTACATTCAGATCATTATATCTTGCAATACCTTGTGTTGAGTGTGTCTTTGTGATTACACTTTATTGCACAATACCAAACACAATAACTTCTCTCATATGTCAATATCACTTTGCCTCACTTATTTTGATCATTATTGAACCTTCAATTCTACAACTACATTTCTTGATCTCCTACCATTCTTTGTTTCTCTCTCTTATCTATCTTTTTGATGCTGCCAAAAAGGGGGAGAAAGTTTCTTATGGGAGAAAGTTTAAAGGATGAATATGGTCAAGGGGAGTTATTACAGTCAAAGAAGTCAGGCTATTGGGAGATTGTGCATATATTTTGTCATCATCAAAAAGGGGGAGAATGTTGGGTTGAGTGTGTTTTGGAATTTCCTAAAGTTGTATTTTAATGATGACCAATGAACATCACTCATACCTTGATTTTGATGATGACATATTGAATATGTTATACATTTTATACATATTACAACAATGCTTAAACAACATATTTTTGATGTTTAATATCCTATATTTTAATGATAATATCTTGTATTAATGGTTTACACTTTATATTTTCAGGTTTACACAAATTTGTCATAGTGGTGTCGACACAGTCCACCTATGTGTCGACAGTGGCTGACTGTCCCTGAAGCATGTTCTGAGAGAAGCAACCAGTGGTGTCGACAAAGTCTGCCTGTGTGTCGACACACTTCGTCTGAAGCTAAAAAATGTGAATTTTTCTGGACACGTGGCTGCTTAGGAATCAAGGGATTTGTCCTAGATTTCCATGCCCATACACCCTATGGCACCTCATGGACATATGGGGCTATAAATACCATGATCCTCGTACCCCAAAGGCAACCAAGCCCATACCATTTCCAGAAGAGGATTTTGACAGCAAAAGGGTCTTTTCCAGATCTTGCTCCATCTCCAGAAGCTGCAGACCATCCTTTCAAGAAGAAGGATGTGGGAATCAAGGCCAATCTCTGGAGAGAAGCTTGATGTTTTGAGGAAGGGAGCAGATCCTACTGAAGAGCAGCAAAAGAAGAAGAACTTCTGGCAATTCAGATGCCATTGGAGCATAGCATCGCAAATTGAAGGGGATCTTCATCGAATTCTTTCAAGTCTCTTCAATTAGAGCTTCTGCAAGACCTCTTCACCAAGGAACATCCAATCTACATCTATTTTACCCATTTCTTGGATTGTTCTTCTCACTTTCATCTGTGAGATCTGTGCATGAAGTTTTGTATAGATTTCTACGTATGATTGAGTCTGTGAATCAGATCATTGCTAGAGGATCTGATTTCTTTTGTGTTTGATCAAGCCCTTTGTGGTTTGAGCCGTCGTGCTCAATTTGGAGTCGTCATGCTCCTGTTGTGGTTTGAGCCGTTGTGCTCAGTTTTTGGAGTCGTTGTGCTCTAGGTTGTGTGTTTGAGCCGTCGAGCTCAAGGGTGTTTGGAGTCGTCGTGCTCCGATGTGAGTTGTACTCTTTTGAGTAGTAGAGCCTCACTATGTGAGGGGTGGATGTAGGAATCACTAGTGTGATTTCCGATCCACCTAAAAATCCTTTGTGCAATGGTTTGATCTGCTTCTTTGCACTAGATGCTTGCATAGGATTTCATTTTCACACTAAGTGTTTAATTGCTTCACACATCATCTACACACATCCACACTTCAGATCAGTAAATTATTTGTTTGAATTGATCTCTGATTCGAAGTAATTTTGAATTGCTTACGCTTCCGCAGTAATTAGTGTCAGATCTATTCAACCCCCCCCCCTTCTAGATCTGATCCATCCACCTATTCGATCCTACAATTGGTATCAGAGTGGGTTAATAGATGTTTCTGATCTGATTTGATTACTTCTGTTTGATCTGGGAGAGATGCATACGAATTCATCAGATGTGAAGACGAGTCCAAAATCTGGGAGAGATGCATACGAATTCAGATCCAGACCAGGGAGTTTGATGAAATTGCCATATATTCCAGCAATTTTCCTTTTCATTATTTTAAATCTTCTTCTGAGCATTTGAATTGTCTGCTATCTGCTTCTTGGTGAAGCAGATTGGATTGATCACTCACGAATTGTGATTGGATCAATTCAGGTGAAGCTGTGAATCAGCGGATTATTATAGCTATGTATCAGCTAATCTTTCAAGCTGTAAGGCAGCGGTTGTTTAGAAGTTGTGAATCAGCGGTTGTTTGAGATTTTCTGTCAGGGTTTTTGATAGTGGTACCTCACTGATTTGGTGAGGGGTGGATGTAGGTCTCCTCACTGGTGCCGAACCACCATAAAATTCCTTGTTCTCTTGTGGTTGTGCTAATCTTGCTTTGTGTGTTTGAGCATCTAATTCATAGAATTGAAATCAAATTTTAAATTCTAATTCGTGCTAAAAATTTTGAGGATTCTCTATTCACCCCCCCTTTAGATAATCCTTCCACACACAACACGTGGTATCAAAGACAGGTTCTCCAATGTAATTGGTTTCATGACCAGGAGATAATTGTGTATGATGGAATCTAGAGGCTATATCGCAGAGGGTCACTCTGTGAACAGACCACCTTACTTTGATGGTACTAATTATTCGTATTGGAAAACTCACATGCAGGTTTTCTTGCGAGCTCAAGATCATCAAATCTGGAGAGTGGTGAACAACGGACCTTATGAGTTGTCCGAGGATGAAGAGAAGTGGACTCCAAAGGAAATCAAAAAATCAAATGCAAATTGAAGTGTGATGAATATAATGCAGTGCTCACTGCATCCGACTGAATTTTCAAGAGTTTCATCATGCTCAAGCGCAAAAGAGATCTGGGATCGACTTATGGTAATCTATGAAGGCACATCAGAGGTAAAGGAAACTAAGGCCAATATGTTAATTTCTGAATATGAAGCTTTTCGGATGAAACATGATGAAACTATTTCTGAGATGTATGGTAGATTGACATTGTTAACAAATGGGCTGAAGAATCTAGGTAAAGTTTATTCTGATAAAGAACTAGTGAGAAAAATTCTTAGATCCTTGACACCAATTTGGCATACTAAAACAACTATTATTGAAGAATCTAGAAACTTGTCCACAACCACTGTTGATGAGTTAATAGGTTCCTTAATGACATATGAGTTGGGGTTGAAAAGAACTGAGGATGATCTAAGAAAGAAGAAACCTCTTGCTCTTAAAGCAAGTCCTAGCACCAAGGAGGCTACCGAAGACAGTGATTCATCCATTTCTGAAGATGACTCAGGTGAGTTTGCTTTGATGACTAGAAAGTTCAGAAAGTTTTTGAAAAAAGAAGGTAAGAATTTTTTGAAGAAGAAATCTTACAACAATAATTTTTCAAAACCCAAAGCAAATGCTAATAAAAGGACTAATAGAATTGTATGTTACAATTGCAGGAAACCGGGACATGTCAAGTCCGAATGTCCTGAAGTTCAGAAGAAGACTCAGCCCAGATGGAATAATAACAAGCAAAAGGCTATGGTTGGTACCTGGAGTGAAGAAGAAGATGATGAAGAGGAGGAAAGCTCAGATGCTGAGGACACTCATTCAAAGCTGGGCTTAATGGCTATAGACACTGAAGAGGAAGAAGAAGAGGTAAGTTCCTTATTTAAGGATTTCAGTTTGAAAGATTGGGAGCATGTTTACTTCGAACTTATGGATCAGTATGATGATCTTAAGAAGGAAAACAAGTTGTTAAAAAGGAAACTGAAACACTCCTCTCAGAACATGTTAACAGAAGAAAAAGAGAAAGAGTGTTCACAAGAGATAAATGCTCTAAGAGAAGTTGTAAATGAATTGAAAAATCAGAATATTGTAATTCTTGATGAAATAGCTCTCATGACTGAAAAGAATGTTGCTTTACACAGTGTTAACACTGAATTACAGAAGGAGATTGAAGTTCTGCAGAATGAAGTAAACAAAAGGCAGGAAGCTCTTGAAAAATTTGTGAGTGGCAGGAACAATCTTGAAGTTCTTCTAGGCACAAGAGTAAACTTTAACAAAGAGGGGTTAGATTTTAATCCCACAAAGAAGAAGGAAGTAGGACTGAAAACGATAATATTCACTTCTTCAAAAACATCTGAAGTTTCCACTTCAAAAGAACAGAGAAATGTGAAAATTGGAATGGATACAAAACATGATGAAAAAAATAAGTTGGTTGACAGTAAAAACACTAAGGGAAGAAAGACAACAAAAGTTGAGAATGAACAAGTCTTTCAAAGAAACAAAAAATTGACATCACCTGTGTGGCAAGGTCGACACTACACCTATGGTTAGTCGACACCATCTTACAGAAAATCTCAAGAGTTGGGAAATTGGACAAATAACATGTCAAAATCATTTCAGAATTGGTCTCCCACCAAATGGACTCATGATAAATCAAGATCCATCTATGTCAATAATCAGAAATGGTGAAAATGGAATCACTCAGGTCGACACTATCCTTTCAAAGTGTCGACACATTCCTACGTTTTTGTAAGAAGCAATGAACCTCAACATCTTAAAAAATTGTGGAATCAAACCAAGGTCAGATCTTACACTGGAAATGTGGAGAAAAAGCTAAACAAAAATCTCACAAAAAGAAATGGTTCAAAATATCATGAGAACAGGAAACAAAATGAAAAACAGAATAACATCTGGAATGAGGAAAACATAAAGGTGAATAAACAATTCTGGATTTCGAAAGACCTGCCTTCTCATATTCTTAATTTTGAAGGCATTGTGGGACCCAAATGTACTTGGGTTCCAAAGAATTTTCTTTGATTGTATGTGTGCAGGTATGTCTTACAGCCAAGAAGAATTTGTGGTACTTAGATAGTGGCTGTTCAAGACATATGACAGGGGATAAGGATAAATTCTGTCTATTATCTGAAAAGAAGGGTGGACATGTCACATTCGGAGGCAACAACAAAGGTAAAATCATTGGGTCAGGTAAGGTTGGTAAGAATCTCACAAATTCGATTGATGGAGTCCTTATAGTGGAAGGTTTGGAGTATAACCTTCTGAGCATAAGCCAATTGTGCGACAAAGGTGACAAGGTAATGTTTGATTCTCTGAACTACACTATTTTTGAACATGATTCTGATGTTGTTAAGTTTACTGGAAAAAGAGCAAATAATGTCTATATGGTATATCTTGATGATTCTGAAAACACTAATTTGTGTTTAACTGCAAACAAAAATAACTTGGCATGCTTATGGCATCGTAGCTACCATATGCTCCATAAATTAGCCAAATTCAACATGGTTAAAGGACTGCCTGATATATCTTTCAAACAAAACTTGAATCTGTGTGAAGCATGTTCTCAAGGTAAGCAAACCAGAAAATCTTTCAAAAGTAGATTAGAAAGTCGATCCACCAAACCATTCGAACTTATTCACATGGATTTGTTTGGTCCCATAAGAACAAACAGTCTGAATGGAAAAAGGTTTGGATATGTGTTGGTTGATGATTTTTCTAGGTACACCTGGGTTTACTTCCTTGCTCACAAAAATGATGCTTTTACTGAATTTCATGAGTTTTTTCAGAAGATTTCACAAGAAGTGAAGTTTAAAATTATTTCAATCATGTCAGATCATGGTGGTGAGTTTGAGAATGCTAACTTTGAGGATTTTTTCAGGAAAGGAGTTCTCCACAAGTTTTCATCACCAAGAACTCCTGAACAAAATGGAGTTGTGGAAAGAAGAAACAGAACACTTGTGGAGATGGCAAGAACCATGTTAATTGAGAGTGGTCTGCCAAGGAAGTTCTGGGCTGAAGCTAGAAATACTTCTTGCTATATCATAAATCGCGGCATGGTAAGACCTTTCCGTAAAAAGACTCCTTATGAACTACTGAAAGGTAAGAAACCATCCATTGCACATTTTAGAGTTTTTGGAACGAAGTGTTTCATTCTGATAAACAATAAACATGATTTGGATAAATTTGAGCCCAAAAGTGATTTAGGAATATTCCTAGGCTACTCTGATCATTCAAGAGCCTATAGAGTTTTCAATGTAAAAGATCAAATTGTTGAAGAATCTCCTCATATCACCTTTGATGAATTTAATATTAACATTTGCAGAGAAAAAGAAAATGGGGAGTTTCTGGAAGAAGAAGACTTTCAAGGACAAAAAGAAGAAGAAGAGGCAACCAAAAGAATTTCAGATCACAGGGACCAGAAAATGAATTCAAAGAAAGAGATGGGTTGAATGTAAGAGTGCTGACAGATCATCCACAGGAAAGTATAATTGGTAATCTAATTGATCCTCCTAGGACAAGATCTCATTTTAGAACAATTTCTGAACTTGATCAAATTGCTTTAGTGTCTCAAATTGAACCTAGGAACATAGATAATGCTCTAAAAGACAATTTTTGGATTAATGCAATGCATGAGGAGTTAAATCAGTTTGAAAGAAATGAAGTATGGCATTTGGTTCCAAGACCTTCATCTCAAAGTGTTATTGGAACCAAATGGGTCTTCAGAAATAAAACCAGTGAAGATGGGAAGGTAATAAGGAATAAAGCTAGGCTAGTTGCAAAAGGCTATAATCAGGAATTTGGTATTGACTTTGTAGAGTCTTTTGCTCCTGTAGCTAGGCTTGAAGCCATCCGAATTCTGCTTGCATTTACTTGTGCCCATGGTATTGAATTACAGCAAATGGATGTAAAGAGTGCGTTTTTGAACAGTTTAATTAAGGAGGAAGTTTTTGTTGAATAGCCTCCTGGCTTTGAATGTGCAAATTTTCCTAACCATGTGTATAAACTAGATAAAGCCTTGTATGGATTGAAGCAAGCTCCCCGAGCCTGGTATGATCGATTAAGCTCCTTTCTTACAGGTAAAGGGTATTCAAGAGGTAAGGTCGATCAAACACTATTCAAAAAAATTCAAGATAAGGATATCTTGCTGGTCTAAATATATGTCGATGACATTATCTTTAGATCAACAAAGTCCTCCTTATGCAAGGAATTTTCAGAACTAATGACTAATAAATTTGAAATGAGTTTAATGGGAGAGCTAAAATTCTTTCTTGGATTGCAGATCATTCAATCAAAGGAGGGAATCTTCATTAACCAATCCAAGTACATTCAAGATTTGCTGAAAAAGTACAAAATGGAAAACACAAAATCAATGGCAACACCAATGAGCACAACTGTGAGTTTAGATGCAGATTTGAAAGGTAAACAAGTTGATTCAAAAGTATACAGAGGTATGATTGGCTCCTTACTCTATTTGACTGCATCTAGACAGGATATTCAATTTTCAGTGTGCATGTGTGCTAGATTTCAGGCTTGTCCTAAAGAATCCCACTTGAGTGCAGCAAAAACAATTTTCAGATATCTTGCTGGAACTCAAGAGTTGGGGTTGTGGTATCCTGCATTCAGTGAGTTTAATTTGATATCTTATTCAGATGCTGATTTTACTGGTTTTAAATTAGATAGAAAGAGCACTAGTGGCTATTGGCAATTTTTAGGAGGATGTTTAGTTTCTTGGGCTTCTAAGAAACAACACTCAGTTGCTCTCTCCACTGCAGAAGCAGAATATGTTTCTGCAGGAAGTTGTGGCACTCAAGTGTTGTGGATTAAACATCAACTCCAAGACTACCAAGTAGATCTTGGATGTGTCCCAATATTGTGTGATAACACAAGTGCTATTTGTTTAGCAAAAAATCCAATTCAGCATTCTAGGACCAAGCATATAGAAATCAGGCATCATTTCTTAGGAGATGAAGTCAGCAAAAATTCTTTTGAATTGCATTTTGTTAAAACTTCAAAACAAATTGCTGATATTTTTACAAAACCCTTATGCAATGAGAGATTTTCCTGTTTAAGAAGAGAACTTGGGTTGTGTTTGTTTGACTCTTGAATGAATTTGTTGAAATGTGGATGAATGGATGGTTGTGTTGAATCAAACTTTTTGGTGGTTGCTGCTATCTACCTTGTGAATTTTGATTTGAAAGAAAGATGAGTTTTGGATGTAAGTCCTTGGTTGATGGACCTGTTTGTGAGTAGCAATGGTTGAAAAGCAATCTGTTGATGTTCAGTTGGTGTAGTGAAAATTTCACTATGATTTTATGATATCTTGTCTGCCTAAGGTCGACACTATCAACAATAGTGTTGACACTACCTATCTCTTCAACATAATTCTTGCCAATCCTGTAAAGTCACACATCCTTGATTTCTTCCTGTTCATAAAACCCTCCTTCATCCAACAAATAAAATCCTTGTTTCCAGTCTTCACATTGGCCTATATGGTATATAAAATGGTGAATTGAAAAAGGACAGGTCAAGCCTATCTGGATTCTTTCACTATGCGTGAGTATGTGTCTCTGCCAAGTACCAAAGGCTTTTGTGCACACATTGAGGGGGAGCTAATTCCCAGTTGACTACCCTTCTTGATTCAAGATTCTTTTGAAAAGGAGTAATTTCATTTTGAAATGCTAAATTTCTAGGCATTTTCTCAGGGGGAGATAATTCCAATTACTCATTTGTCAAAACTCCATTATCTCAAATCTTAAAGATGATGGTTTAAGAGTTTTAAATTTCTGATTAACTATTAAAAACTTCTTGAAAAATTCATCTCACTTAACTAACAGTGCATAGAAAATTTTCTGTAGTGAGAAGTGCATTAATAATAATAAACTCTGAAAACTCATGTAACTTGATGTCTTGGTCAGATTTTTCAAAGTTTCTGAAATATTTTGATCTGATAAACCATGTTGATTCACAGCCAGCTTGATTAACAATGTGTTGCTTTACAAATGGCAGAATAATTTCTATGCTTTGAGAAACTGCAAATGTTTGATAAAATCAGAAAATCATTGTATATCATGATGAGCTAGTAATTTATGTCCAGGACTTCAAGATGAATGTGATGAAGTCTAAGTAATTGGGGATTCTGGTGTTTGATAGACATGTATCCTCACATGAAAAGATGATTCTATTTCATTTCCTGAGACAAAATGATCTCCTAAGTGAGTAATCAGGGGCTCTGGTGTGCACAAAACATGGGTCCTTGCATGAAAACTAAGGAAAATCAGATTGTTCATTTGTATTGTCATTAAAAAAAATGAAAATGAATGAAATGAGTATGAATCAAGAGTTTTGTGTGCTATTCAACTTATCGTGGTAAGTTCAGATTCTCGACCAATGTCATCTTGATACATGTGATGAGTAACTGGTTTAATATTGTTGAAGCTTCGTCATCTAAAGACTTCCTTCTCTTATCTGTTATTTACAATCATGAGTTTTTCAATATGTCGTTAATGGTTAATTCAAAAATTTACAATTTTTTAAACCATTGATCTGAACAATAATGAGAAAGGGTAAAATAAATGGGTAATTGTGATAAACTTCTCCAGGATCTTCAGGGAATTTAGTAATTCACTATGAAATGTTAACTTTTCAAATTCCTAGAAATCTGTCCTGTCACATTCGTTCTTAGTGTTGACACTATCCACCATAGAGTCAACACTATATCACTTCTTTGGTCTGGAACACGATACCTTTCACTGTTCCGCATGTGCAATATTTTTCTCAATCAGGTCGACACCTTTTGAAATCGTGTCTCTTCGGATGCATCCACTCCGAAAAACCCTCCTTCTCCACAACTCTCCTTCTCTAGAAAAACCCGTTTCTTCTGCATCAGTGCCCTAGTGAATCTTCCACCTCGATACTCTATTCCATTGCTCATGGCTCCAAAGCTTCAACCTCGTTGTGGTGAGAAGAGGAAGCATGCTTAAGGTTCTGATTCAGAAAAGCATTCCAAAGGAGCAAAGGGCATTGTGTTTCGAGAGAAGAAGCCTAATGTTCCTTTCTTCTCAAGCCGGAGATTTTCACATCCACGTACGTCTAAAGAGAAGAACTTTGCCAAAGGTAAGAAAAAGTAGGAATTTGTTGATCTAAGTAGCTCTGAGGAAGAAGTCTCTAGCCAACAAGGGTCACGTGCTATTCTTGAAAAAAGCCCTAAATCCTAGGAAACGGTCAATGACTCTGATCATCTAATTGAGCAAGAAGAAATGTCATCTCCATCACAGAAATCAGGTGAAAAAAAGTCAGAATCTTCAGAAGAAACTGAAAATGACAACTTTGACCAATTGCTAGTCGAAGCAGATGAAGTCAATGCACATTCAGGGCATTGTGAAGAAACAGGAAATGTAGGAGGGAATGATGTCAGAAACTCTGGCCAGCAAATTTCTGAAGAAGTTCAAGAAGAAGAAGTATCATAGGATGAGTCTATTGATGAGGAAGAGGATCAGACACCTTCAAAGGCTAAGAGAATGATTATAGGAAACAAGTCTCTCTTGCATCCGAGAATCATTAACCTCCATGATGAAGGTTTATCTAATTTGGTACCTGGATTGCATGAAATGCTGGAATTTCAGGGATGGTCTGATTTTGTCAGTGCTCATAGGACACACTGTCCTATTCTTGTTAAAGAATTTTTCAAAAATTTAGTAAGAAAGAGGAAGACTCTTGAGTCTAATGTGAGAGGGGTTGATGTGGTACTCACAAATGAGGTGGTGAGTCATCTGCTGGGTATACCCAATGAGGGTTATAACCCACAGGATTTCCATTTTAATACACATGAAGCTTTCACAGTTCTGACTGGCCAACCACATGATGTGCTAGATGAAAATCAAGCAAAGGTGTCACAATTGAATGCCAATCAATTTCCACCAGCACATAGACTGTTGCACCATTGGTGTACAACCATCTTGACGCCTCATGGAGGAGGAAGACAGAGAGTGACAAGCTTGCAAAGATGTATCATGTTTTGTTTAATCAAGAGAGTAAAGATAAATTTGGCTACAATTTTTTGTCAGCCAATTCATGAGGTCACAATTCCTAAGCTGAGAAGGAGCTTGCCATATGCAGCTTATTTGACATCCATTTTTCAGTTAATGGGTGTGTCATTTGCTGGAGCAAAAGTTCAGAACATCACTAGATTCCATATCTATGATCTGGACCACATTGTGAAATTCATGAAGCTCAATTTGGGTTCTCAGGAGGCACATCATGATAATGTTGGATTAGAGCAGGAATAGGTACATGTTGCCGAAGGAGTTCACCAAGATCAAGAACTGGTACATGTTGCTGAAGGAGTTCACCAAGGTCAAGAGTATGTTGCTCCTGTTGAGGTTTTACCAGAACAACTTCTTCCTATTCCTTCTTCTCCATCTATTCCTATTTTTGATAATCCTGAACTTGATCCACCTCATATATCTTCTTCACATATCACTGAGTCTCATTTTGCTCCATCTATGCATGATATCCCACCATCATCCACAGCATCTGCTCTAATTCAACCTGCTCTTCTCACATTTCTAGAAAAACAGTTTGCTTCTGTTCATAGTTCTCTTGACCTTTTGAATACCAAGATAGAGGAGCAAGCTCTACAGTTTGATAGTTGTTTGGAAATGATTGAGAAGTCTCTGCAAGACAATGTAGACAGGCAATAACATATCCACAGGTTCACAAAAGTCAGGTCTGATCAGCTGGTTCATACCATTGGATATGTTTTTGATAAGGCAGCATTCACTCAGGCAATTTTTTTTAAAAAGATTTAATCTATCGCTCAAGAACTTCAGCAGCGTGCCGAAAACTTCAATGAAATTCCTAGGCTGGCTCAATCTGTAAGACTGATTCTTCATAGAATGGGTATTTTGAGGAGCCACAATGAAGATATTTCCACGGAGCTTCAATACATGAGAGAGGAATTTAACAAAGTCTGGCGCTTACATGATATAAATGAATTTGATGACAGCAATCAAGCTACTTCCTCTGCCGTAGCTCCAACCATGCCTCATGGTGTTGATCATATTCCAGTGGTGGTTGAACAACAATTAGACCAACTGAAAGACTTTTTTACTCAAAAATTTGGTGCTATTCAGATCTATCTTACAGACAACTATGATGATTTGTATTTTCGTCTGACTAGGATTGAGAAGAGGCTCTTTCCCCATTCACCACCTCCACCACCTCCTTAGTGTTATCTCTTTTTTATTATGTCAAAGGGGGAGAGGTTGTTGATGGGTTGATCTTTTTGTATGGGCTGATCGGTTGTTGAATTAATGAAAAACATCAGTATTTCCTTTTTGAATGATAATCATATGAATGTTGTTTGACTTGTTTCAATGAATTGGTTACCTGTGTGTGAATGAGTTGTACTTGAGTTGTTTTGGTTGGATGGTTGAATGTCTTATAAATTTCAAAGATCAAACATCAATTGGTTGCCATCATCAAAAAGGGGGAGATTGTTTGGTCCCTAGTTTTGATGATGTCATATTAAAGTATAAAATGAGAAGACAGTTGACATATATCAATTATTTTGTAGGTACAACTCAACTGGATCAAAGAACAATGAGAAATTGTCAGATAAGGTCAACACAACCCGGAACATAGGTCAACATTAGAGGACTATGGATGTTGATGTGAAAGGTTGAGATCAAGTCAAACCAACACTACTCAGAGAGTATGTCAGCACCAAAGTTGTCTTCAGTTTATTCCAAGAAGGTGAAACACTAATCGTGTCGACACTATGTGGTGATAAGGGAGTGTCGACACTAAGCAAGGGTAGAATTCACTTTGAGGAAAATTGAAGCTAAGGTCGACACTAGCTGTGCATGAGGTCGACGCCAACAGTCTATCAGATCAACTCAGAAGGAAGTAAAAGAAGATATCTTGGAGATATTAAGTTTGACATGTGGATGAGAAATCAGAAAAGAGTGCTTCTCTTTAAATTGAAGTGAGTGTGTCGACACTAGAGTCTAGCAGTGTCGACACTCAGACACTTAGAATTTTCTCAGAATGCGAAGGTCATCAAGCGGGCACGTGATCCAAAGCCTACCACATGGGATATTCTCTGTCCACGTCAGATGTTCGGGAAGGCGTCGATTCATGGCGGCAAAAAAGATTTCTCCATTTTTTTTGGGTGAATCCGTTGAGGGGCCCACGACGCAGAATCTGCACAATCAAGTAAAAGAGCTCCAGTTCACGAAAAAGTAGAGAGCACACATTACGTGAAGGAAGAGGTGCTGACCAGAGTGAAAAGGAAGAGTTCAGATGTTCTGAAGAAGCACTTCGACGCCATTTTGAAGTAGGAGCTATGATCTGATGAAAACGATGATGATTCAAGCAAGATCAGAAGATTCAAGAAGCGAATGCTGAGCCTTGAAGAATAGGGGATCGAGAATCTTCCTCATTCTTGATCTCTACAAATTATTTGTGGCAGATTTCTGAAGGAATTCATCAGATGGGAAGACGAATCCAAAATCTGGGAGAGATGCATACGAATTCAGATCCAGACCAGGGAGCTTGATGAAATTGCCATATATTCCAGCAATTTTCCTTTTCATAATTTTAAATCTTCTTCTGAGCGTTTGAATTGTTGCTATCTACTTCTTGGTGAAGTAGATTGGATTGATCACTCACGAATTGTGATTGGATCAATTCAGGTGAAGTTGTGAATCAGCGGATTATTGTAGCTGTGTATCAGCTGATCTTTCAAGCTGTACTGCAGCGGTTGTTTAGAAGCTGTGAATCAGCGGTTGTTTGAGATTTTCTGTCAGGGTTTTTGATAGTGGTACCTCACTGATTTGGTGAGGGGTGGATGTAGGTCTCCTTACTGGAGCCGAACCACCTTTAAATTCCTTGTTCTCTTATGGTTGTGCTAATCTTGCTTTGTGTGTTTGAGCATCTAATTCATAGAATTGAAATTAGATTTTTAAATTCTAATTCATGCTAAAAATTCTAAGGATTCTCTATTCACCCCCCATCTAGATAATCCTTCCACACACAACACCCCTTGGTTAGAATTTGAGCATGTTCTAATTACTGTACAATTAGTTATGAATTTATGAAGCTTTCAGTACCATGTTTTAATAATAAGTCCTAAACATGTTTAAAAATGTGATTAAGCATCATGATTAGGTTCTGTTAATTATTGTTCATGATTAATTTGTGTATTTAGAAGTGATTAATATATGTTTAATGTTATATGTGTGCATGTGCATGGAAAGAGAGAGAATATGTGACATGTGTGTGTGAAATATGTGTTAATATAAAAAGATAAAAGTTGTGCTAATGGGACACTGCCACCATAGATTGCATGGAGCCGTACTGTAGTAGTGCCCCTACGGGAAGGCTCAATTGTGTTATGTGATACCCTGGGCAACAGGTCGTGTGAAATCCTGAAGGTGGACAAGTTCCACTGGTAATGGTGGGGAGGGCTTCCCCCAGTTCAGCACAGTAACCAAGACTTGATCACTTTACCTAGTGATTAAGTATGTGTATGTGTTATGTGATCTTTCTAGTGGTGGTTTGGGCTGTGTCTTGGCAATGTGTAAAAGTGAATATGTGAATAATGTGTAAAGTGATATGTGAACGTGGCACGTGGTATGTGCAAGTGATGTGACAAGTGATATGTAAAAATTACTCATAATGTGAGAGTAAGTGCATGTGAAAGCCAATGTAAAGTGCATGTGAATATGTCATAAGAAAATAATGCATGTGTTAATGTCATTTATGTTAATTGTGATATCATGTTAGTACCATTTGTAGAAATATGTTAATTATGTTCATGAGTTAGTAATTACTTGATAAGCATGTTAGTAGTATCATGTTATAAATTTGAATATAAGCCATGTGTTAGTGCTATGTGAAAGTAAGATTTGAAAGCATGTGATTATATGAATGCTCTCATGTTAGTGATGCCATGATGTAAGTGACCATGTTTAGAATTTTTGTTATACATGAGTTAGTATAGTTTTGTGCAATAGATTCCATGTTTACATTATCCATGTTATAGCATGAACATGTGTCAATTTAATTGTTAATTGGAATTAGTTAATGATGATGTGGTAGTTAGCAAAGTGTTATATTGTTAGGAAGTATGTGTGGTAAGTGCGTGGTTTGAAATTCAAAGTTGCTTGCTGAGTCTATTGCATAGACTCACCCTTGCTAACATTTCAGAAAGAGTCAGAGATTTAGAAGCCGAGGAGTTAGCGAGATCCAACGTGGAGCGTGAAGAGTAGATTGAAGATTTTTAGTCTATTTCTTAGTAGGTGATGCAATTATAATATGGACTTTGGTTTATTGTATCTGGGAATTGGCTATATTTAGTGGATGTTGTATTATGTTATTTCTTTTTCTTGGACTATATAGACAGTGGTATGTGGATTATAAAGTTGATGGAATAAGAGTTGTTCATTTTCCGCTGCAATATTCCTTTCTATTTGTGTATATCTCAGCCCATGTAACTATCGTTGGGGTTTTCTCCCCTGTAGCGACTTGCTCTCGTCCGACGTGGGTTGGTATAACCATACGGGCGAAAGTGGGCCGTTACATGTGGCCTAGGCATTCCAATTGTTGGGCGGACTAGTGGTGCTGTGCTAGTCCTGTTGTTCCTCTTACTGTATGAGATCTGTGTTAGCTAGTGTAATTATGTTTTAATTACTGTCAATCATGATTGCTGTGAGCATGTTATGGCTTGGCTATCGGTGTTACAAGTGAGACCCTTTGGGGTTGAGGTTTCTTTAGTTTTTGGGTGTTACATCTGGAAGGTCCCTACTGAGCCAGTGACTTGTTGAGGCTCACCCTTATAGCTCTTTTCAGGTGTTAGCCATTTGTGTGGCTTGCGGAGGCGTTGTGGCAGACTTGTACTACCAACAATAGAGTTAGTTATGGTTGTGTGAGCTTGTGCTCCCTCGAGTATGCACCAAGTAGTTGTACATTTCTCTTGGACATGTAATAATGTATTAGAACAAATGTATATTATTGTATACAAGTATGAGAACATGTACTTTCTTATGTCTTATACAAGTTGTTGTTGTTATTTATATTCCTACTGGACACTTGTATGAGATATCCCTTGCGGGACTTCAGTCCGATCGCGGGAGGCAGACTTGGATATGGAGCCTTATTGGGCATAAATATCCAGGGTTGTTACAATTGGTATCTAGCATTCAACACACAAGTACTCCCAACGCAGATGCAATGCCAGTAATCATTATACCCCATGGTAACAGTATATTTATGACTCTCTGTCATTGGGGCTAGACTAGAGCCCTTGGACACTCTCCGTGCCCGATCTGCACTATTTTCAAATGTTGATGCCCACAGTCATTCATGGCCAATAAGAGTTTCAAGATGTAAGCAAATAAGCCTCTAACTAGAAAGCACTAGATGTGTATCAACACAAATATAATATTAGGGCCCAAATAATGAACTCAACTAAACTTGTATTCAAATCTCAACACTTTCTCTTATTTCAAAATAGAATTAATACTTGTTCTATCATTGTTGAACTATAGGACTTAGACTCAATAAAGGAAAATTACAAATAACGACACTTCCTACTAGATCAATCTACTCTCAAGGTAAACTATGGATAACACATATGTTGGAATGCTCATCACTTGGATGCATTCCCATCCTCGACTTGTTCTTCCTCTTGCATTTCATAGTCACCTAGAAGGTTAAAAGTAGGGAGTGAGCAAACTAGCTCAGTAGGATTTATATCTCAATGTGCGGGCGATGATATAAGTGATTAGCAATTTAGAACTAGGCAAGCACAATTATCAAGATATGCACGTGCGGATGAAACTCATTAAACAAGTTACATGAACAAGATAGATTGAACGATGATGATGGAGCAAGATCTAGAATAAGGTAACAAGATAGAACTAGCAATAGATTACTTTGCAAAAGCACGTAAGATATCACTTGATGTCAATAGTTTGCAAGAACAAAAGATATTATTAATCGTAATAAATACAGGATGGCCATATCACGCAAGCAAGCAAACACGCACGGGCACAAACTTTTAGCATGATTCACTTAATCAGGCACGAAGACACTAATATGCACTAAGGAAAGATCCACCATGGAATGCATAACAGGACACGTGTATGTGGTTATTATATCTAGCTTTCACTTAATCCGTGCCCGTTCTGCATCACACTATTTTCAAATGTAGATACCCACTGTCATTTTGGCCAATGTTCATAATGATGATGTCTAGAAGTAGCAAGTAAAGTGAACATGATTTCATGATAACAATAGTCAAGATATAGTTTTGACAGCATAACGACGCAACTTATACTTCAGTTATCTCTTTACATTAATGGCTAAAGTCAAGATTATAAATCCATACTCACAAGAACAAGATAAGAGAGGAAGTGCATTCTATCCCTAGGGAACTTGAATGGTACAACCAACTTGGTCTCCATGAGGGAATCCACAGAGTACGGAGAATTACGGAGGTCTTAAGGGAAAGGTCACTAGTTTGCCGATACATAATGATCGACTGAGAGTTTCCAATCCCCCAAGAAGGGTTGCCTATATGTGCAAGAGGTAGTGTAGACTTGTCTCAATCCACAATCCATCGGTTTTAAACATGCGGAAAGCAAGTAACATGATGACTTGATAGTAAAACATGCACTTAACTTAACATGATTTTCAGTATTTTAAGATGACATTCATTCACTTTAATAAGCTGGAACAACAAGATGATCAATCAATCATTATATGTATAGATCAAGTCATTTATGAACAAATATAATAAGCTTTCATGTTGTTAAGACTTTCTCTTGGGTTAACAGGTTTTAAGCCACTGAACAGACTGCACAATGTACACTAATAATGTGTCATGCAAGACTAACACTTAATACTATATAAACAAGTCTTGGGTTGGCTTCTAAATCGCGATGGGTGTAGTCGTCGCACTTAAGAAGACCGTAATGGTTCTGAAACACGAGCATTGTGTGGAAAACTCAAATCGCGATGGAACTGACCATCGCCTTCATGTCGCAATAGGTCGACATGTTGCGACGGTCTTTAAAACGCGACGGCCTTGTCGGTCGCCTTCTTGATGCGTCGGGAAACAGGTCGCTACCACCCTTGAATCGTGACGTTTCGACACATCGCATTCAAGAGGGGTTTTAAAAATAACAATATAAAAATAGTACAGAAACCCTGAGCGGGAAAACGGTCTTAATCGCGACGGTATCCCCCCTCAGGTTCATGACTGGCACTGAAACCCATGTAACACACAGTTTCATGTGTCAGAATGGTCGGCTGAACGACTAAATCATGATAGAATAGTCAGTCACTTTTTGGGTGAACACGATGGTCTAGTACGTCACGTTCATGCATAGAAGAACTCGACGTCTAGAATGGTCGCGTTTCTAGTTCTTACCCGAAAACGATGAAAACAGAGTAACCCTTCATGCAATGCTTATAACTCATGATCTAGGGTTCCTAGGACAAAAGTATGAACATGAAGCTTGTTGGGTATGAAGAGTAGAAGTGAACCATGGTTTTGGTTTCACATGATTTAACCTGGGAAGCGTGAGAATCGACTTGAATGTAAAAAGCCCTATTCATGCACGACTTTGATAAAATGCCTAATACTCCTTGCATACTCAATGAAAATTGGGGAAAATGCATGCACTTGATAATAGACTCGATGAACTCCACGATGGTATGAGATTTGATTAGGTTTGGCCCGAGATAACCTACCTTTGATCGATTCCTAGAGGGGTCTTCTGCAGGTCGATGCAGAAAGCTAGCTGGGGAAGATGGCTCCGGTTGGGGGAGATCTCCTCCACCTCTGGTGCTCAAGAGCTGCTCCCCATGACCCCAGCAAGATGGTAACTCATCCCCAAGGGTTTCTTGACGAGTATATAAGCAGCTAGGGTTGTTTAGGGATCCTATTGCAACAAGGAAAGTGGGGTTGCGGTTTTGGGTTTTGCCCTACCACATTTTGAGGATTCCAATCCCCAACATAGTGGATGGCCATTAGGAAACCCTCTAGTATGGTTAGGCACAAGTTTGGGTTGCTAAGTATGGCTAATTGCCTTAGGATTTGCCCTAATTGTCTCTTCCTATTTTCTACTCAATTAGGGTTACGAATTTCTATGGTATTTTCTTGCTTGAATTTATTCTTAGGCCAGAAGTTGTCCATTGGCCCAAATCTGATAATAGGTTATTAACACGTTGTTTGAAGTCTCCCCATCATTTTTAACCTAACTTGTGATCACATTATCTACCCATGATAATGGATTTCTAACTTATTTCTTAATTACGATAATTAATCACAATATGCCTTAAACTTGGCCAATCGAATTTTTTGTTGCACGAATTTCTTCGTGAAACATTGGGAAATATTGTTTAGGGTTGAACTATGATTTTTATGAAATTCTCCGATGTGTTCTTGTACATACAATAATGGTACATATGTTCTCATGTTTTCGATAATATGAAAATTATAGATTTCCTTTTATTTCAAATTTTAAATTACTAAATTTTCGTGGTGCTACAAGCACATCTAGATGATTTGTTCATGCAAGAAGATCTGAAGCACGACTTCAACCCTCAAAATCTGAAGATTCATAGTTCAATTAAAATAGTATAGAGGAAATTAGGTAAAGCCGAAGGACTCGTGTTCGAGGATTTGTCTCCCTTAACTCTGATCTTCATGTGAAATTGTTTTTTCACTTTCAAACTTCATCATGAACACTTTGGGTGCTTCTACTAGGGTTAGGAGTGTTGATCTCACACTGTGTATGTGTGTGGATCTGGCGGTCAAGTTGTGAGTCAGCGGAGAACATGTGAATCAGTAGTCAAGTTATGTGTCAGCAGATCAAGCTGTGAGGCAGCAAAACTCAAGCTGTTAGTTAGTAGTTGTTTGAAGTTGTGAATCAGCATTTTCGTGAAGCCTCACTTGGTTTAAGTGAGGGGTGGACTTAGGTCTCTGTCTGGGAGCCGAACCACTTTAAAAATGTCATGTGCAATGGTCTGTTGTGTTGATTCTCTACTAGAATGCTTGCATAGGATTTTGATCACCTTCTAAGCACTCACACACTTATAGATAGATGATCTAATGTGCTTTAGATTCTTATAAGTTAATCAAATCAGTGGGTACCTGTTTCAATAAAGTTTTTAATTTGACATATTTTTAATTGCATAAGGTTTCCGCTTCAAATCTATTCAACCCCCTTCTATATTTTCCATATCACCGCATCTTCGATCCAACAATTGGTATCAGAGAGGGTTCTCCATTCCAGTGGTTTAACAGCCCGGAGAGTTCAGGTGAAATGGATCTAAGGGGATATATGCCAGAATGGTACTCTAGACCTCCTTATTTTGATGTGTCAAACTATACTCACTGGAAAACTTGCATGCAGGTTTTCCTAAGAGCTTAGGATCATCATGTAGCAACCCAAAAAATTTAATACTTAAAAATTTGAAATAATAATTTCTTTAAATCGAAATAATAGAAACATACATACCACTATCGTATGTGCAAGAATACATCGGAAAATTCTTTAAAAATTATAAATCAACCCCAGACATTATTCCTAAGTGTTCAACAAAGAAATTCAAACAACAAAAAATCTGATTGGCCAAGTGTACATCACAATATGACTAATTATCCAAATTAGGAAACTAAGTCGGAAAACCGTTAACACGGAAAAATAACGAGCCCATAAATTAAACGAACATGTCGGAGAGACGTCCAACATGATGAAATGATTACC
Source organism: Colocasia esculenta (assembly GCA_014218235.1). NCBI lineage: Eukaryota > Viridiplantae > Streptophyta > Magnoliopsida > Alismatales > Araceae > Colocasia > Colocasia esculenta. Next base: position 117,058,758 of record CM024755.1, on the reverse strand, counting down.
TATCATTGGAATTGAACCAATAGACCTCTCACGGCCCATGAATAAATTCAAGTAAGGAAAATATAATAAATTCTGAAATTCTATTATTTCCTATTTAAAATGGAGAATTCTCCTAAGTTAAATTTCATTGAGAATGGGCTATGTTAAATGGACCATATAAAATTTATTGGGCCAAAATAGGGAATTTTAAAAGAAGAATAATAGGAAAATATCTTAAATTCGTAACTTAAATATTACCTAAATAGAAAAGGTGTATTAAAGTATTAAAATAAGTAGTTTGTGAAGAAATTGGATTCCTAAACCCACCCTAATAGGTTGGCCATGAATTTAACTCCCATCCTAACCCAAATAGGAAGTGGAAAGCTTGGAAGGAGGTTAATAAATAGGAAATTTGGAATTTAATGGGGGTTAGAGTCCTATTAGGAAATAACAACCCAACAAGCAAAAATACTCTCCTAAATCCCCCATGGCCGGCCCTAGCTCGTTGCCAAGGGTTGCTGGACCAGAAGGAGAGGCCAAGGAGGAGAGGAGATCTCGTGGGAAGAAGACTCTCTGAAGCTCTCTCTCTCGTTCCTCAAGTTCTAGCCCTAGAAGAGGAAAACGACTAAAGGTAGGCATTCTCACGAGCAAAAATCAAATTAAATTCATCTGTAGATTGTTCCATGCATCAGGAACAAACCCCTTTAGTTTCATAATTTTTCGTGTACCCAAACTTTTCTTATTGAATTTTGAAGTCCTGCAAACCTCTTGACCCCGAATCTTCAAGTTTAATTCATATCTTCTTGAATACTATAGCCCATGCCTCAAGATTTTTATTGGAGATACTTATGATTGTTAGGAATCTTTTGCCCTAAAAGCCCTAATTCTCATCCACCATATTGCTCGAATTAAATCGTTGATCTCTACTCTACATAGTTTCATGTTCTTTGTAAATGCACATGATTGAACCATGATAAAACCATGTTGGTTTTAAAATTCCTAATTACTACAAGTACTCTCGCATGTCTAGATTAATTTGCAAGTGGTTTCATGATTTTTCATCAACGGTACAATTAGTTATAATTTTCTGAACATCCCTATGTCAAAATAAGGAAAGTTGGACCGCAATCCTATGCACTGTCCTTTTCCCGCTCGAACTTAGGTATAGTACCTGAGAACGCGACGGTCCGATAGGCCGCGTTCTCAGGGCTATCGCGATAGCACCTCCCGTCGCGTTCTGAACGCGATAGGGGCTGTCATCGCGTTCTGGCTGCCTGACCGAATAGACCTATCGCGATCCTCAGACGACCCTATTGCGTTCCACTTTGACCCCGTCGCGACCCTCATATGGGTATGTCGTGATCTGGGCTTTTTGCATGAAACCCCCTATTTCAAAAATTCTTGACTTTATATAATAACCCTTTTCTCTGTTAACTGTCTTAAACTCAGTAAATAAAATTGTTAATCATGGACATGTAATTAGTTAATTAAAAGGCCTTTCACTTGATTATTTTATCTCCATGAATTCTCTTACCACATGCACACACTTGAACCATCCAAATATGGCCCAATTTGGCATAAAAATATATCATAATGTATCTTGTAAATAGTTTCAATAATGTATATTAATTGCCCTATTTTAAATGAACTTGTCTATGATTCTTGCGATGTTTTGGGAATACCGTTATCGACGCTCCACTATTCTAGAATTCCTCTAGAACGACGGTCACTTGTTTCTATATACACACTCTCTTGACTTGGATGAACTCTCCGTCGGATATTCCTTCTGCCGGACTAGTGAATCTTTGTTCAAGGCCTCCGTAAGTCTCCTCTGTCCATGGATTCCCACATGGTCGACGAGCTGGTTGTACCCTAATACCTATGATACCCTTTGGGGATCATCAAGATCTAAATGGCCTTAGTTGCTCTCGCTCTTATCTTGAATCACGCCGGACCTCTGGACTAGTGCATAACAAGGCCAGCGAAAGGGTTGTGTATTCCACCCGACTGCCAACACCAAACGCGTGTGTTGTGCAACTGTTACTATCGCCTATTCACTAGACATGTTACGTGCAATGTTCCTTAGTCTCATCGATACTCTACTCGCTCATCTATTCATGTTCACTCTACTATCTCGTCTATCTCGTCTATTCATCTAGTACTCTCTTGGGACCCTTTGAGCTGTGTGGCTCCTACTGTTTTGTACTGCTCATGACTGTCTAGCGCTAAAATGGGTGTTGTGACCCTACTGACTTGAATGCATACTGCTGAGGGCACGGAGAGTGTCCGAGGTGCTCCAATCTAGTCTTGGGGGTAGAGATCCACCTAAAAATACCTGTAGGGGCTATTGACGGTGTCTGCATTTGCACCGGTTCTAACTGACTATTTTGAATTAGCTAGACATCTGAATGTTACACAGTTACTGTTAGTCTGTTAGTTCAAATGTACGGCATTGTTACTGTACTGCCACTGACTGTTACTGAACTGCTATTGTCCAGTTATTGGGCGACTACTATCGTACTCTCTACTTGCTCTACTTGATACTTGCTATCTTGAGTTATTGCGTTCTATCCTGACTTAGTCGCATTCAAAGTGCTATATTCTCTCTCGGCTATCTACAGATAACCAAAGTGCCATTACTATTTCGATTAACAAAAGTTAATCAAAAGTGCTATACTATCTCGATTGATGAAAATCAATCAAAGTGCAATTTACTCTTTACATGACCATCTATTATCTCTCTCCTTGCTATACATGTCGCTTGCTACTTCTTGACCATGACATTACTTGCTAATGTTGTTATCATTTCTATCGTGACTTGACTTTACTCATCGTGCTATACTTGATTCATCCGCTATTTGAACCATGTTACTTGTGACATTACTTTCTCGACTTTACATGACTCTCTCTATCATTAGTTACTCTTCCATTTAAAGCATTAATCACCTATAGCCTACTTGATTATTGAGATTTAAGTCCTACTGGGCGTTATCGTTCACCCTTCGTTATTTGTTATTGTGTCTCAGGTAAGTCGGACAATGATGTTACACACACCTATGGGACAGGACCAGAGTGATGAGCGACTGGAGTCAGTTGATGAAGTTACCCTAGTGCCATGGAGTCTAATAGTTATTGCTTTAGTTTTCTTTTCAATGTAATGATGTCATTGAGCCCTATGTATTGGCTCCAAATTAGTGGTTGTAATGGTCTTAGTGATTTTATAATGCAATCAAGAGTTTATTTCAATTATTGTTCATTAGATGCTCTGATGTTTGCATCTGTATGCGCAATTTACGTTACCATACTCGTTGCTCACATTTCCCTCCGATTTATTCCGCTACTAAATTAGAGGGGCGTGACAGTTGGTATCAGAGCCTAGGATGACCTTGTTAGGATATTTTCAGTCTAGGGATGTTCTAGGTGAAATGTAACACCCCGAAAATTTAATAATTAAAAAAAAATTTTAAATAAAAGGGGATAAATTAAATAAACAGATTGGAGAGACTTCCAACACCATGTATTAATGATCCATTAACAAGATTTGGGCCAATGTAGCACATTTGACCCAAGGATGAAAACTAGGATAGGAAATTACCAGAAATTCGTGTAGGAAATTATGCCATAATTAGAGAGGGCAAGATAGGGTTAAAATGAGGGTGATTAGTCTTGTATGGTAAGCCAAAGCCGGACCCAACCCTAAGTGGAGGTTTCCTAAACCATTGTTACCTCCTTTGGAGGAAAGAGTCCCAGATTTCTTGGAAAACAGGGAGCAGAATTCGCAGCCCCTTTCCTAGTCTCGTTAGGACTCTTAAATACAACCTAAATCTATAAGAACTCATCCTCAAACTCTTGGGGAAGGTTTAACAATGAGTTGGGGTCGTTTGGAGGCAGGTTAGAGCTTCTGAGGAGAAGGAGAAAGGCTGGGAACCCAGAGCTTCATCCCCTTCATCCTCAGTTGCATCCAGAACGTCGACTGGTCTTAGATCTTCCTAAAGGTAGGTGTTCTCGGGCCAAGATTAAAGAAAACCAACACCAACATGTAGTTCTTTGAGTCTAGGTTCATTTGCACTTGGTTTGACTGGTTTTCATGGAGTATACATTGTGTATTGGTGATTTTCCCGAAGTCTCGTAAAGTTAGGGCTTTTCCCGTCCTTCTTATTATGCACATGATTTGAGACCGAATTTGACTAAACTTTCTTCATGAAAGTTCTTCTACTTGAAGTCCCTATCATCTTCTATGTTGGACATTTTGTCCAAAAGTCTTTAGTTAGACAGTTAGGAGCATGATAAGGGAGTCTCTGCATGATACTGCGATTTCGGGTTACACTTGACTTTTGTTCATCACATGTTTTTTCGGGATTAGAGACCGAATTTGATCAAACCCCCAACATCAAAGTTCTTCTACTATTTGTCTTGTCATCTTTCATGTTGAATATTTTGTCTAAATGTCATTTGTTAGAGAGTTATAAGAAGGGAAAGTGAATCTCTGCATGATACGTGTTTTCTGGTTACACTTGACATATGTTTTTTTTGGAAGGGCCACTAGTGTCGACACTAGTTGATCTAGTGTCGACACACTATCCCAAAACTGCCCAGATGATGTTCTGGGAAGGTCTTTAGTGTCGACACTACCTGATCTAGTGTCGACACACTGTCCCAGTTTGACCTAGAGAGTTTCTGGGAAGCTGATCTAGTGTCGACACTACCTGATCTAGTGTCGACACACTTTCCCATATTGGCCAGAAGGTTTTCTAGAAGCTGTCTCTAGTGTCGACACTACTTGATCTAGTGTCGACATTACTTGACCTTTTTGCCTTGTATTTGAAGCACTGTGTCGACACTACTTGATCTAGTGTCGACACTACTTGACCAGTTTTGCATGATTTTGTCTTGTGTTTGAAGCATTGTGTTGACACCACTTGATCTACTGTCGACACTACCCTTACAAGAAATTTGTATATTTTAGGTCTAATCATCTCATGATGTCTACTAGCATGTGCATGATGTTATATAGTATGCATGGACCTAAAATAAATCAACCCATTAAAAATAGTAATGATATGAATACGATTATAATGTGTAATTGTGATTGATCTTATGTCCATTGGATTATCTTGTGATCTTGCTTATTGTCAATTGATAAGATAAGAATATGATATGAATGTGGGAATGAATATATGTTAGTGTGGACATGTTAGTGGTGTTAATGTTATGATTTGCATATGAGTTTCATGGTTACATGTTTTCCAGTGTTCAATTGATTATTTGTCATATGCATACATGTTAGGAAAGCACATGTTCTACATACGATCTGTCTTTAGAAACATCCTCATGTCAATGCATTAATGATCTATGAAACATAAGATACGTTGTTATCCTGCCTTGTTCTTTTGAGCTGTTTGTCATTCCTTGACTCTATGAATGATCATGTTCCTTTTACTACGAGCTTGTTATTGAAACTCTGTGGCCATAATATGAATCTGTTTGTTCGGCACAACGTGGGACTCTGGTCCAAACTTGATCCAATGCCTGTGCAATAGGGGTCCTGTCCGGTCGTGGGGAGGAGCGCCCCAACGTACTTATTAACCACGGGAGTATGGACTCTTGGTGCTTGGCATAGCACAACTGACATGCAAGATTGTGAAAATGTGCCTCCTGTTTGACATGATAAGTTTGACTTGACATGATATGATACGTCTATTCATGTGAACACATGAGATCTGTTTGAATATGGCCAATCTCTTCTGACATGATTCTATTCTTGAGATATCTGTCCATTGTATATGAAACTCGACATTTGATCTGATATGATATCTGTGCTACTTTGTCATTCAACTTGTTAGGAAAGCATGCAATGTCATCATATTCATATGCATATCTGCCTATTTAAAATGTTAATCATGTATACTAGTGCCCGCACGTTATTAAGATGTAAATCCTACTGAGCTAGTTCGCTCACCCCTATCATCCTGCCCTTTTTCCGGTAGTGATGAAGAACCAGTGGAGTCAGATGGGACAGGGCAAGAGTGACGAGCACCTGTCATATGAATAGTTGTCAGCTTAGGAATAGAAATTTAAGTAGTTGATGTATTAGAGAAACGTTGTTATTTGATTAATAAACCTTTTCAGTTGATTCTTCTTATGTGAGGTTGTATCTAGTTGAATGGAATGAAATAAGGTATACTTTTGGTGACCATGTTATAGTCTCGAATGCGTTATTATATTCAAGTGTGACTCTACACTATTCAACTGTGATACGCCGGTTTGTATCGTTCACGTCCCCCGGTATTTATTTTGCTGCTAAATATCGGGGCGTGACAGTTGGTATCAGAACCTTAAACTTTAGGGTCTAAGGGAATAAGAACATAGAATGAAACTAGATTACACAAGTCAAAATCTGTCGTACCTAATGCGAGCTTGGGTAGAGCCATGGGAATAGAAGTCACATGAGAGATATTTAGATGACTGACTCATATTATTATCTTGAAGGTGCTTATTACCTCAATGGCCGCTGAGCATGCCCAGGCTAGGGACATGCAACAAACAATACAAAACTTGACTCAGGCTATCCTGCAAGCCACCCAGGGTGGAGGTAACCGCGGGGCCGGTGAACTCCATCAGAATTTTCAGAATATGGATCCGCCTAGGTTTGGAGGGAGTACTGACCTAGATGTTGCTGAACACTGGGTTAAGGAAATTGAAAGGATATTCAGGGTCATGCAATGCACGGACCAGAACAAAGTACTACTGGTGACTTTCCAATTGGAAAAGGATGCCAGGGCATGGTGGGAGTCGGTAGAAGCAACACTAAATGGTCAGCAACTAACATGGGCTCAGTTCATTGAGCACTTCAACACCAAGTACTTCTCTGAGAGGGTCCAGGAGCAGAAAGCAGCCGAATTTGCGGCTTTGAAGCAGAGAGAACTCAATGTGGCCGAGTATGAGGCCTAATTCTCTCGTCTGTCCTGATTTGCTGTTCACTTAATTGGGACTGAAAGGATGAAGGCGAAACGCTTTCTGAATGGCTTGAGGCCCCAGTGTATCACTCAACTGGCACCAATGGACATTCAAACCTATGCTGACATGGTTAAGAAGGCTCAGTTATTGGAAGATGCCATGGAGACTACCGAAAGAATTAAGGGAAAATCCATGAAACAGGAGCAAGTGTCTTCTGCTGGGAGGTATCAGCCGACTATTGGGAAGAAAAGGCCCAGTGGCGGCGTAAATGAACCAGCGGATAAGAAGCCGAAGGAGTTAGGTAAGCAGATAGTGGTGACAATGGGAGAAAGGTGCAAACATTGTGACAGAGCTGGTCATCGGTCTGAAGAATGCTGGAGAGCGCAAGGGAGATGCCTGCGCTGTGGAAGTCGTGACCATAGGATCTCGGACTGCCCAATGTTGAAAGAACAAGCCCCTTAGGACAAGCGTCCGAATGGACAGAAGAGGCAAGGCCGACTACAAGCTGTCCAGGAACCAGAAACTGCTGAAGAAGGAGGTATCGTGGAAGGTACACTTACTATTCTATCCCGACCCGCATATGTTCTCTTTGATATGGGAGCTACGCATTCCTTCATATCTCAAACATTTGTTGATACCCTACCTGTGAAACCCGTCCCAATGAAATCCGGAATAGTTGTGTCAACCCCGATTGGTCCTGGCACCAATCTTACAAACCATATGCCATCCAGTGAAGTGTTGATTGAAACCCAAAACCTACCAGCAAATTTAATATGTATGGACATGGCAGGGTATGATGTGTTACTGGGAGCAAATGGATGTCTGAACATGGGGCTAGTATCAATTGTAGGAGAAGTCGGGTAACCTTTAGCCATTACCCAAAACTAGTGTTCACAGGGGATAGGAACCGCAGGAGATTGTCACTTATCTCTGCACTACAAGCTAAAAGGATGATGAGGAAAGGTTGTATGGCCTTTCTTGCTGTTGTGGTCATCGCAAAGAAGGAAGTTAAAGTTGAGGACATCCATGTTGTCAGCGAATACGCTGATGTTTTCCCCGAAGACTTGCCAGGAATTCCTCCTGAGCGAGAGGTCGATTTTACCATCGAGTTGGTCCCTAGAGCAGCACCGGTATCTAGGGCACCATATAGAATGTCCCCCGCAGAACTGAAGGAATTAAAAGAGCAACTGATGGAACTGTTAGAGAAGGGTTTCATCCGACCAAGCACATCGCCATGGGGTGCACCTGTCCTCTTCGTCAAGAAGAAAGATGGGTCAATGAGGCTATGCATAGATTACAGACAACTGAATCAGTTAACCATCAAGAACAAATACCCTCTGCCGAGAATTGATGAGTTGTTTGATCAGTTATCTGGAGCTAGATACTTCTCTAAAATAGATCTCCGATCCGGTTATCATCAATTGAGGATCAAAGGAGAAGACATTCACAAGACTACCTTCCGAAGCAGGTATGGGCATTATGAATTTATTGTTATGCCTTTCGCACTAACAAATGCCCCTGCAGTTTTTATGCAGTTGATGAATAGCATTTATCGCCCATATCTTGATAAATTTGTGGTGGTATTCATCGATGATATATTGATCTATTCCAAGACAAAGGAAGAGCATGAGGAGCATTTGAGGATTTCATTACAGATTTTAAGGGAGAACAAACTATATGCCAAGTTAAGTAAATGTGAATTCTGGCTTGAGGAGGTATCCTTTTTAGGGCATGTGGTAACCAAAGATGGTATCGCTGTTGATCCATCAAAGGTTGAGGCTGTGTTGAAATGGGAAAGATCGACAAGCGTCACAGAGATCAGGAGCTTTCTAGGATTAGCTGGGTATTATCGAAGGTTTATAAAGGATTTCTCAAAGATTGCAGTGCCATTGACCAAGCTGACCCGGAAGGAAAATCCATTTGTGTGGACCAATGAATGTGAGGAAAGTTTCAACAACTTGAAGAAGTGTCTGACTACTGCTCCTGTCCTCGCCTTACCCACTGAAGAGAGAGGATTTAAAATTTATTCAGATGCTTCTGGGACAGGACTGGGATGTGTTTTAATGCAACAAGGGAAGGTAATAGCTTATGCCTCCAGACAATTGAAGATCCACGAAGTGAACTATCCGGTTCATGACCTGGAGTTGGCAGCTGTTGTATTCGCCCTGAAGATATGGAGGCATTATATCTACGGTGAGCAATTTAAAGTTTTTCTGACCACAAGAGTTTGAAATACTTGTTTTCACAGAAGGAGCTGAACATGAGACAAAGAAGGTGGTTAGAGTACCTTAAGGACTTTGACTTTTCCATTCAATATCACCCGGGGAAAGCCAATGTAGTGGCAGATGCTCTAAGTAGACAACCAGGAGCTATGCTAGCTAGTATGATGCTGGGCGAATGGAAGTTACTGGAGCAATTTGCAAGCTTGAACATAGAAGTGGGAAAGAAGGAAAAACAAGTAATGATTTCAAATCTCCAGATACAATCCGACCTACTGACTAAAATCAAGGAGAAACAGGGAGAGGATCCATTTTTAGTTGAGATCAGGGAGAAGCTAGAGCAAAGGCCTGACATTACTCTATCAGCGGAAGGAAGATTACCATTCCGAGGTAGGACATGTGTCCCTGATCACGGAGAACTCAAGAAGAGGTTACTAAATGAAGCTCACCAATCCAAGTACACGATCCACCCTGGATCAACAAAGATGTACCAAGACTTAAAAAGGTTGTACTGGTGGCCAAACATGAAGAGGGATGTGGCCGATCATGTGTCATACTGTTTAACATGCATGAAAGTCAAGGCCGAGCATTTCCATACAGCTGGTGGACTGCTACCACTAGAAATCCCGGAATGGAAGTGGGATAGTATCGGTATGGACTTTATCATGGGATTGCCCAAGACTAGAGGTGGTATGGATGCAATTTGGGTAATAGTTGATAGATTGACTAAGTCGGCTCACTTCTTGCCGATCAAGAGTACATGGTCAGTGGATGTATTGGCTGCACTATATGTTAATGAAGTAGTCAGATTGCATGAGGTTCCATCTAACATAATATCGGATCGGGACCCTAGATTTACTTCACATTTCTGGAAGGGACTGCAAGCAGCAATGGGTACTAAACTAAATTTTAGTACTGCCTTCCATCCTCAGACTGATGGACAAACTGAAAGGACCAATCAAATTGTGGAAGATATGCTTCGTGCTCTGGTGATAGATTTCAGAGGGCGATGGGATGATCAGTTGTACCTGATGGAGTTTGCATATAACAACAGTTATCAGGCCAGTATCAAGATGGCTCCATTTGAAGCCTTGTATGGCAGGAGTTGCAGATCACCCCTTTGTTGGGAAGAGGTTGGGGAGAACCAATGGGTTGGACCCGACTTAATTGAGATGACTATCAGGAAGGTTCAGATTGTCAGGGAACGTCTGAAGATAGCACAATCCAGGCAAAAGAGTTATGCAGATAAGAGAAGGAGGGAACTAGAATTTCAGGTTGGCGAACATGTTTTCTTGAAGGTCTCACCTTCAAGGGGAATACAAAGATTTGGGATAAAAGGAAAACTAAGTCCCAGATTCATTAGGCCATTCGAAATTCTGGAAAGGATTGGTCAGGTGTCGTATAGACTTGCACTACCTCCATAGCTGGCGAACGTGCATAATGTGTTCCACATATCCATGCTGCGGAAGTACTTATTCGATGCCGACCATGTAATTGACCATGAGGATTTGGAGATTCGGGAGGACCTGACCTTTGAAGAGAAGCCGATCAAACTGTTAGATCGGAAGATTCAACGACTCAGGAATCGTACCATACCTATGGTAAAGGTCCAATGGAGTCGAGAGGGAGTTACTAATGTTACCTGGGAAATAGAGGAAAGAATGAAGAAAAACCACCCAGAACTATTCTCAGGTACGAACTACACCATTATGCGTAAATTTGGGGACCAAATTTCTTAAGTGGGGGATGATGTAACACCCCGGAAATTTAATAATTTAATTTTTTTTAAATAAAAGGGGATAAATTAAATAAACAGATTGGAGAGACTTCCAACACCATGTATTAATGATCCATTAACAAGATTTAGGCCAATGGAGCACATTTGACCCAAGGGTGAAAACTAGGACAGGAAATAACCAGAAATTCGTGTAGGAAATTATGCCATAATTAGAGAGGGCAAGATAGGGTTAAAATAAGGGTGATTAGTCATGTATGGTAAGCCAAAGCCGGACCCAACCCTAAGTGGAGGTTTCCTAAACCATTGTTACCTCCTTTGGAGGAAAGAGTCCCAGATTTCTTGGAAAACAGGGAGCAAAATTCGCAGCCCCTTTCCTAGTCTCGTTAGGACTCTTAAATACAACCTAAATCTATAAGAACTCATCCTCAAACTCTTGGGGAATGTTTAACAACGAGTTGGGGTCGTTTGGAGGCAGGTTAGAGCTTCTGAGGAGAAGGAGAAAGGCTGGGAACCTGGAGCTTCATCCCCTTCATCCTCTGTTGCATCCAGAACGTCGACTGGTCTTAGATCTTCCTAAAGGTAGGTGTTCTCGGGCCAAGATTAAAGAAAACCAACACCAACATGTAGTTATTTGAGTCTAGGTTCATTTGCACTTGGTTTGACTAGTTTTCATGGAGTATACATTGTGTATTGGTGATTTTCCCGAAGTCTCGCACAGTTAGGGCTCTTCCCGTCCTTCTTATTATGTACATGATTTGAGACCGAATTTGACTAAACTGTCTTCATGAAAGTTCTTAGACCTGAAGTCACGATCATCTTCTATTTTGGACATTTTATCTAAAAGTTCTTAGTTAGAGAGTTAGGAGAATGATAAGAGAGTCTCTGCATGATACTACTATTTCGGGTTACACTTGACTTTTGTTAATCACATGTTTTCTCGGGATTTGAACCGAATTTGATCAAACCCCCAACATAAAAGTTCTTATAATTTTGTCCTCGTCATATTTTGTGTTGAACATTTTGTCTAAATGTCATTCGTTAGAGAGTTATAAGAAGGGAAAGTGAATCGCTGCATGATACGTGTTTTCTGGTTACACTTGACATATGTTTTTTTTGGAAGGGCCACTAGTGTCGACACTAGTTAATCTAGTATCGACACACTGTCCCAAAACCATCCATATGATGTTCTGGGAAGATCTCGACACTACCTGATCTAATGTCGACACACTGTCCCAGTTTGACCCAGAGAGTTTCTGGGAAGCTGATCTAGTGTCGACACACTTTCCCAATTGGCCAAAAGGTTTTCTGGAAGCTGTCTCTAGTGTCGACACTACTTGATCTAGTGTCGACACTACTTGACCTTTTTGCCTTGTATTTGAAGCACTGTGTCGACACTACTTGATCTAGTGTCGAAACTACTTGACCAGTTTTGCATGATTTTGTCATGTGTTTGAAGCATTGTGTCGACACCACTTGATCTAGTGTCGACACTACCCTTGCAAGAAATTTGCATATTTTAGGTCTAATGATCTCATGATGTCTACTAGCATGTGCATGATGTGGTGTTAATGTTATGATTTGCATATGAGTTTCATGGTTACATGTTTTCCGGTGTTCAATTGATTATTTGTCATATGCATACATGTTAGGAAAGCACACGTTCTACATACGATCTGTCTTTAGTGTCAAGGCATTAATGATCTATGAAACATAAGATACGTCGTTATCCTGCCTTGTTCTTTTGAGCTGTTTGTCATTCCTTGACTCTGTGAATGATCATGTTCCTTTTACTACGAGCTTGTTATTGAAACTCTGTGGCCATAATATGAATCTGTTTGTTCGGCACAACGTGGGAGTCCGGTCCAAACTTGATCCAATGCCTGTGCAATAGGGGCCCTGTCCGGTCCTGGGGAGGAGCGCCCCAACATACTTACTAACCGCGGGAGTATGGACTCTTGGTGCTTGGCATAGCACAACTGACATGCAAGATTGTGAAAATGTGCCTCCTGTTTGACATGATAAGTTTGACTTGACATGATATGATACGTCTGTTCATGTGAACACATGAGATCTGTTTGAATATGGCCAATCTCTTCTGACATGATTCTATTCTTGAGATATTTGTCCATTGTATATGAAACTCGACATTTGATCTGATATGATATCCGTGCTACTTTGCTATTCAACTTGTTAGAAAAGCATGCAATGTCATCATATTCATATGCATATCTGCCTATTTAAAATGTTAATCATGTATACTAGTGCCCACACGTTATTGAGATGTAAATCCTGCTGAGCTAGTTCGCTCACCCCTATCATCCTGCCCTTTTTCAAGTAGTGATGAAGAACTAGTGGAGTCAGATGGGACAGGGCAAGACTGACAAGCACCTGTCATATGAATAGTTGTCAGCTTAGGAATAGAAATTTAAGTAGTTGATGTATTAGAGAAACGTTGTTATTTGATTAATAAACCTTTTCAGTTGATTCTTCTTATGTGAGGTTGTATCTAGTTGAATGGAATGAAATAAGGTATACTTTTGGTGACCATGTTATAGTCTCGAATGTGTTATTATATTCAATTGTGACATTGCACTATTCAACTGTGATACGCCGGTTTTTATTCAACTGCTAAATATTGGGGCGTGACATGAAATGCCATGACCGTGTCTAAGTCAACCACTATACCTTTGTGAGAGATTGGGTAAAGCTTGGGGTTATGCTAGGAGCATAACTATATGTATAAGCACCCTAAGTTTAAAAAGAATTTAATAAGTATTATTGCTCGCAGGAACTAGAGGAGATGGCTGGCGAGCATGCACAAATGCACGAATTACAACAGATTGTACTTTAACTCAAGTCCTTAAAAACGTGATTCAAGCAGGAGCAAGAAATGGGGCATGAGACTTATATGGAAACTTTCACGAATAAATCCCCCTAGGTTTAATGGAACTCTGGATCCCGATGAAGCTAAAAATTGGGTTAAGGCAATGGAACGAATCTTTAGAGTTATGCAATGTTCAGAGCAGGAGAAAGTCCTTCTGGCAACCTTCTAGTTGGACCGCGATGCTAAAGCTTGGTGGGAAGCTGCCAGTCGACAATTACCCAACATTGACATAGAGTGGGATAAATTTTTAGAACTCTTCAACACCAAATATTTTTCCGAGAGGATTCGTGAGAAGAAGGAAAATGAATTCGCCAATCTAAAACAACGAATGATGTCTATAGTAGAATATGAAGCACAATTTGAAAGACTAAAACAATATGCACCACATGTGGTGAGTACGGAAAAGATGAAGGCAAAGAGATTCTTAGAAGGGTTGAGACCTGTGTACTAGGAAAAGTTGGCTCCACTAGACATTGAAGTATATTCAGTCATGGTATTAAGAGCTTAATTAGTAGAGGACACCATGAAACTTCTTGAAAAGATCCATAAGAAGAAGGTGCTGAAAAGGGAACATGCTACTCATTCCAATGATAATAAAGGGAGAAATATAGTGGATAGCAAGAGAATGAAAGGGGAAGTGAAGCGGAAGGAAGTCTGTGAATTTTGTGAAAAGCTAGGGCATCAGGTTAATAACTATTGGAAGAGATTGGGCAGGTGCTTGCGATGTGGAAGTCAACAACATCGAGTCATCAATTGTCCAACAAAGAAGAACCAAACTCCATGCCAAAGACGATTACAAGCCCTTGTGGATATAAAACTGGCCAATGAAGGTGGACAAAGTACCATCACTAAACCCTTAGTTAAGTTCATATTATTTTCGCTATAGTAAAGCCCTAAGTGGGGGAGGTGATGGAATGAAATATCCATAATAAATTGGTAGTCGTATCATATCATATGAATTTGGGGACCAAATTCTTTTTAAGTGGGGGAGGATGTAGCAACCCAGAAACTTAAAAATTTGAAATAATAATTTCTTTACATAAAAATAATAGAAACATACGTACAACTATCGTATGTGCAAGAATACATCGAAACATTCCTTAAAAATTATAAAACAACCTCATACATTATTCCTAAGTGTTCTAGTAACAAATTCAAGCAACGAAAAATCCGATTGGCTAAGTGTATGTCACAGTGTGACTAATTATCCAAATTAGGAAACTAAGTCGGAAAATTGTTAACACGGAAAAATAACGGGCCCACAAAATAAATGAACATGTCAGAGAGACTTCCAACATCATGAAATGATTACCTATCAATGGAATTGGACCAATGGACCTTTCATGGCCCATGAATAAATTCAAGTAAGGAAAATATAATAAATTTTGAAATTCTATTATTTCCCTATTTAAAATGGAGAATTCTCCTAAGTTAAATTCCAATGAGAATCGGCTTTGTTAAAAGGACCATATAAAATTTATTGGGTCAAAATAGGGATTTTTAAAAGAAGAATTATAGGAAAATATTTTAAATTCGTAACTTAAATATTACCTAAATAGAAAAGGTGTATTAAAGTATGAAAATAAGTAGTTTGAGATGGAATTGGATTCCTAAACCTACCCTAATAGGTTGGCCATGAGATGGAATTATTCCCATCCTAACCCAAATAGGAAGTGGAAAGCTTGGAAGGAGGTTAAGAAATAGGAAATTCGAAATTTAATGGGGTTAGAGTCCTATTAGGAAATAACAACCCAACAAGCATAAATACTCTCCTAAATCCCCCATGGCCAGCCCTAGCTCGTTGCCAAGGGTTGCTGAACCAGGAGGAGATCTCGTGGGAAGAAGACTCTCTCAAGCTCTCTCTCTCGTTCTTCAAGTTCTAGCCCCAGAAGAGGAAAACGACTAAAGGTAGGCATTCTCATGGGAAAAAATCAAATTAAATTTGTCTGTAGATTGTTCCATGCATCAGGAACAAAACCCTTTAGTTTCATAATTTTTCGTGCACCCAAACTTTTCTTATTGAATTTTGAAGTCCTGCAAACCTCTTGACCCCGAACCTTCATGTTTAATTCATATCTTCTTGAATACTCTATCCCATGCCTCGAGATTTTTATTGGATATACTTATGATTATTAGGAATCTTTTGCCCCTAAAAGCCCTAATTCTCATCCACTGTATTGCTCGAATTAAATCATTGATCTCTACTCTACACAGTTTCATGTTCTTTGTAAATGCACTTGATTGAACCATGCTAAAACCATGTTGGTTTTCATATTCCTAATTACTACAAGTATTCTCACATGTCTAGATTAATTTGCAAGTGGTTTCATGATTTTTCATCGACAGTACAATTAGTTATGATTTTCTGAATGTCCCTATGTCAAAACAAGGAAAGTTGGACCGCAATCCTATGCACTGTCCTTTTCCCGCTCGAACTCAGGTACAGTACCTGAGAACGCGACGGCCCGATAGGCCGTGTTCTAAGGGCTATCACGATAGCACCTCCCGTCACATTCTGAACGCGACAGGGGCTATCGTCGCATTCAGGCCGCTTGACCGAATAGACCTGTCGCGATCCTCAGACGACCCTATTGCATTCCACTTTGACCCCGTCGCGACCCTCATATGGGTATGTCGCGATCTGGGCTTTTTGCATGAAACCCCCTATTTCTACAATTCTTGACTTTGTACAATAACCCTTTTCTCTGTTAACTGTCTTAAACTTAGTAAACGAAATTGTTAATTATGGACATGTAATTAGTTAATTAAAAGGTCTTTCACTTGATTATTTCATCTCCATGAATTCTCTTACCACATGCACACACTTGAACCATCCAAATATGGCCTAATTTGGCATAAAAATATCTCATAATGTATCTGGTAAATTGTTTCAATAATGTATATTAATTGCCCTATTTTAAATGAACTTGTCTACGATTCTCGCGATGTTTTGGGAATACCGTTATTGACGCTCCACTGTTCCCGAATTCCTCTAGAACGTCGGGCACTTGTTTCTATATACACACTCTCTTGACTTGGACGAACAATCCGTCGGATATTCCTTCTGCCAGACTAGTGAATCTTTGTTCAAGGCCTCCGTAAGTCTCCTCTGTCCTTGGATTCCCACATGGTCGACAAGCTGGTTGTACCCTAATACCTATGACACCCTTTAGGGATCAGCAAGATCCAAACGGCCTTAGTTGCTCTCGCTCTTATCTTGAATCACGCCGGACCTCTGGACCTGTGCATAACAAGTCCAGCAGAAGGGTTGTGTATTCCACCCAACTGCCAACACCAAACGCGTGTGTTGTGCAACTCTTACTATCACCTGTTTACGCGACATGTTACGTGCAATGATCCTTAGTTCTCATCGATACTCTACTCGCTCATCTATTCATGTTCACTCGACTATCTCGTCTATCTCGTCTATTCATCTAGTACTCTCTTGGGAACCTTTGAGCTATTTGGCTCCTACTGTTTTGTACTGCTCATGACTGTCTAGCGCTAAAATGGGTCTTGTGACTCTACTGACTTGAATGCATACTGCTGAGGACACGGAGAGTGTCCGAGGGGCTCCAATCTAGTCTTGGGGGTAGAGATCCACCAAAAAATACCTGTAGGGGCTATTGACAGTGTTTGCATTTGCACCGGTTCTGACTGACTGTTCTGAATTTGCTAGACATCTGACTGTTACACGGTTACTGTTAGTCTATTAGTTCAGACGTACTGCATTGTTACTGTACTGCCACTGACTGTTACTGAACTGCTACTATCCTGTTATTGAGCGACTACTATCGTACTCTCTACTTGCTCTTCTTGATACTTGCTATCTTGAGTTATTGCATTCTATCCTGACTTAGTCGCATTCAAAGTGATATATTCTCTCTCAACTATCTACAGATAACCAAAGTGCCATTACTATTTCGATTAATGAAAGTTAATCAAAAGTGCTATACTATCTCGATTGATGAAAATCAATCAAAGTGCAATTTACTCTTTACATGACCATCTACTATCTCTCTCCTTGCTATACATGTCGCTTTCTATTTCTTGACCATGACGTTACTTCCTAATGTTGTTATCGTTTCTATCGTGACTTGACTTTATTTATCGTGCTATACTTGATTCATCCGCTATTTGAACCATGTTACTTGTGATATTACTTTCTCGACTTTACATGACGCTCTCTATCATTAGTTACTCTGCCATTTAAAGCATTAATCACCTATAGCCTGCTTGACTATTGAGATTTAAGTCCTATTGGACGTTATCGCTCGCCCTTCGTTATTTGTTATTGTGTCTCAGGTAAGTCGGACAATGATGTTACACACACCTATGGGACAGGACCAGAGTGATGAGCGACCTGGAGTCAGTTTATGAAGTTACCCTAGTGCCATGGAGTCTAATAGTTATTACTTTAGATTTCTTTTCAATGTAATGATGTCATTGAGCCCTATGTATTGGCTCCGAATTAGTGGTTGTAATGGTCTTAGTGATTTTATAATGAAATCAAGAGTTTATTTCAATTATTGTTCATTAGATGCTCTGATGTTTACGTCTGTATGCGCAATTTACGTTACCATACTCGTTGCTCACATTTCCCTCCGATTTATTCCGCTACTAAATTGGAGGGGCGTGACAGTTGGTATCAGAGCCTAGGATGTCCTTATTAGGATATTTTCAGTCTAGGGATGTTCTAAGTGAAATGCCATGATCATGTCTAAGTCAACCACCATACCTATGTGAGAGATTGGGTAATGCTTGGGGTTATGCTAGGAGCATAACTATATGTATAAGCACCCTAAGTTTAAAAAGAATTTAATAAGTATTATTGCTCGCAGGAACTAGAGGAGATGGCTGGTGAGCATGCACAAATGCACGAATTACAACAGACTGTACAGGGGTTAACTCAAGCCCTTAACAGCGTGATTCAAGCAGGAGCAAGAAATCGGGCATGAGACTTGTATGGGAACTTTCAACGAATAAATCCCCCTAGGTTTAATGGAACTCTGGATCCCGATGAAGCTGAAAATTGGGTTAAGGCGATGGAACGAATCTTCAGAGTTATGCAATGTTCAGAGCAGGAGAAAGTCCTTCTGGCAACCTTCCAGTTAGACCGCGATGCTAAAGCTTAGTGGGAAGCTGCCAGTCGACAATTACCCAACATTGACATAGAGTGGGATAAATTGTTAGAACTCTTCAACACCAAATATTTTTCCGAGAGGATTCGTGAGAAGAAGGCAAATGAATTCGCCAATCTAAAACAACGAATGATGTCTGTAGCAGAATATGAAGCACAATTTGAAAGACTAGCATAGTATGCACCACATGTGGTGAGTATGGAAAAGATGAAGGCAAAGAGATTCTTAGAAGGGTTGAGACCTGTGTGCTAGGAAAAGTTGGCTCCACTAGATATTGAAGTATATTCAGTCTTGGTATTAAGAGCTCAATTAGTAGAGGACACCATGGAACTTCTTGAAAAGATCCATAAGAAGAAGGTGTAGAAAAGGGAACGTGCTACTCATTCCAATGATAATAAAGGAAGAAATACAGTAGATAGCAAGAGAATGAAAGGGGAAGTGAAGCGGAAGGAAGTCTGTGAATTTTGTGAAAAGCCAGGGCATCAGGTTGATAACTGTTGGAAGAGATTGGGTAGGTGCTTGCGATGTGGAAGTCAACAACATTGAGTCATCAATTGTCCAACAAAGAAGAACCAAACTCTTTGCCAAAGACGATTACAAGCCCTTGTGAATATAAAACATGCCAATGAAGGTGGACAAAGTACCATCACTAAACCCTTGTTAATTTCATATTATTTTCGCGATAGCGAAGCCCTAAGTGGGGGAGGTGATGGAATGAAATATCCATAATAAATTGGTAGTTGTATCATATCATATGAATTTGGGGACCAAATTCTTTTTAAGTGGGGGAGGATGTAGCAACCCAGAAAATTTAATACTTAAAAATTCGAAATAATAATTTCTTTAAATCAAAATAATAGAAACATACGTACCACTATCGTATGTGCTAGAATACATCGAAACATTCCTTAAAAATTATAAATCAACCCCAGACATTATTCCTAAGTGTTCTACTAAGAAATTCAAGCAATGAAAAATCCGATTGGCTAAGTGTATGTCACAATGTGACTAATTACCCAAATTAGGAAACTAAGTCGGAAAACCGTTAACACGGAAAAATAACGGGCCCATAAATTAAACGAACATGTCGGAGAGACATCCATCATCATGAAATGATTACCTATCAATGGAATTGGACCAATGGACCGCTCATGGCCCATGAATAAATTCAAGTAAGGAAAATATAATAAATTCTGAAATTCTATTATTTCCCTATTTAAAATGGAGAATTCTCCGAAGTTAAATTCCATTGAGAATGGGCTTTGTTAAATGGACCATATAAAATTTATTGGGCCAAAATAGGGATTTTTAAAAGAAGAGTAATAGTAAAATAACTTAAATTCGTAACTTAAATATTACCTAAATAGAAAAGGTGTATTAAAGTATTAAAATAAGTAGTTTGAGATGGAATTGGATTCCTAAACCTACCCTAATAGGTTGGCCATGAATTTAACTCCCATCCTAACCCAAATAGGAAGTGGAAAGCTTGGTAGGAGGTTAAGAAATAAGAAATTTGGAATTTAATGGGGGTTAGAGTCCTATTAGGAAATAACAACCCAACAAGCAAAAATACTCTCCTAAATCCCCCATGGCTGGCCCTAGCTCGTTGCCAAGGGTTGCTGGATCAGGAGGAGAGGCCAAGGAGGGGGAGATCTCGTGGGAAGAAGACTCTCTCAAGCTCTCTCTCTCGTTCTTTAAGTTCTAGCCCTAGAAGAGGAAA
Organism: Colocasia esculenta; assembly: GCA_014218235.1. NCBI lineage: Eukaryota > Viridiplantae > Streptophyta > Magnoliopsida > Alismatales > Araceae > Colocasia > Colocasia esculenta. Next base: position 117,038,120 of record CM024755.1, on the reverse strand, counting down.
ATGACTAAATGTAGGCATTCTCACGAGCAAAAATCAAATTAAATTCATCTGTAGATTGTTCCATGCATCAGGAACAAACCCCTTTAGTTTCATATTTTTTCGTGCACCCAAACATTTCTTATTGAATTTTGAAGTCCTGCAAAGCACTTGACCCCGAACCTTCATGTTGAATTCATATCTTCTTGAATACTCTATCCCATGCCTCGAGATTTTTATTGGAGATACTTATGATTGTTAGGAATCTTTTGCCCTTAAAAGCCCTAATTCTCATCCACCGTATTGCTCGAATTAAATCATTGATCTCTACTCTACACAGTTTCATGTTCTTTGTAAATGCACTTGATTAAACCATGATAAAACCATGTTGGTTTTCAAATTCCTAATTACTACAAGTATTCTCACATGTCTAGATTAATATGCAAGTGGTTTCATGATTTTTCATCGACAGTACAGTTAGTTATGATTTTCTGAACGTCCCTATGTCAAAACAAGAAAAGTTGGACTGCAATCCTATGCACTGTCCTTTTCCCGCTCGAACTCAGGTACAGTACCTGAGAACGTGACGGCCCGATAGACTGCGTTCTCAGGGCTATCGCGATAGCACCTCCAGTCGCGTTCTGAACGCGACAGGGGCTGTCGTCGCGTTCTGGCCGCCTGACCGAATAGACCTGTCGTGATCCTCTGACGACCCTATTGCATTCCACTTTGACCCCGTCGTGACCCTCATATGGGTATGTCGCGATATGGGCTTTTTGCATGAAACCCCCTATTTCTAAAATTCTTGACTTTGTACAATAACCCTTTTCTCTGTTAACTGTCTTAAACTCAGTAAACGAAATTGTTAATCATGGACATGTAATTAGTTAATTAAAAGGCCTTTCACTTGATTATTTAATCTCCATGAATTCTCTTACCATATGCACACACTTGAAACATCCAAATATGGCCCAATTTGGCATAAAAATATCTCATAATATATCTGGTAAATTGTTTCAATAATGTATATTAATTGCCCTATTTTAAATGAACTTGTCTACGATTCTCGCGATGTTTTGGGAATACTGTTATCGACGCTCCACTGTTCTAGAATTCCTCTAGAACGTCGGGCACTTATTTCTATATACACACTCTCTTGACTTGGACGAACTCTCCGTCGATATTCCTTCTACCGGACTAGTAAATCTTTGTTCAAGGCCTCCGTAAGTCTCCTCTATCTATGGATTCCCACATGGTCGACGAGCTGGTTGTACCCTAATACCTATGATACCCTTTAGGGATCAGCAAGATCCAAACAGCCTTAGTTGCTCTCGCTCTTATCTTGAATCACGCCGGACCTCTGGACCTGTGCATAACAAGGCCAGCGGAAGGGTTGTGTATTTCACCCGACTGCCAACACCAAACGCGTGTGTTCTGCAACTATTACTATCGCCTATTTACTCGACATGTTATGTGCAATGTTCCTTAGTTCTCATCGATACTCTACTCGCTCATCTATTCATGTTCACTCTACTATCTCATCTATCTCATCTATTCATCTAGTACTCTCTTGGGACCTCTTGAGCTGTGTGGCTCCTACTGTTTTGTACTGCTCATGACTGTTTAGCGCTAAAATGGGACTTGTGACTCTACTGACTTGAATGCATACTGGTGAGGGCACAGAGAGTGTCTAAGGGGCTCCAATCTAGTCTTGGGGGCAGAGATCCACCCAAAAATACCTGTAGGGGCTATTGACGGTGTTGTTTTGCGCCGGTTCTGACTGACTGTTCTGAATTAGCTAGACATCTAACTGTTACACTATTAGATAACTGTTGGAAGAGATTGAGCAGGTGCTTGCGATGTGGAAGTCAACAACATCGAATCATCAATTTTTCCAACAAAGAAGAACCAAACTCCATGCCAAAGACGATTACAAGCCCTTGTGGATATAAAATAGGCCAATGAAGGTGGACAAAGTACCATCACTAAACCCTTAGTTAAGTTCATAATATTTTCGCGATAGCAAAGCCCTAAGTGGGGGAGGTGACAAAATGAAATATCCATAATAAATTGGTAGTCGTATCATATCATATGAATTTGGGGACCAAATTTGTAACGTCGCGTGTTTTTCGGATCCTTATGGATTATGTGTGTAATGGTTGTGGTGGCCATCGTGAGGCCAATGTGGTTTGGATGTGTGGTGCACGCAAGTTTGGTCCTGAGACAAGATAAGACCTGCTGCAGTGATTAGGGGTTGATGGCCAGGTGTGGTCGTTGACTGGTTTGGCGTCCATCGAATGTACTCCATGTGGGGACAATGCATCTGGAACGCATGAATCAGCATGTTAATTATGTTTTTGGGTAAAGGTACTCCATGTGGGGACAATGGGTGGTTTGAGCAATTTAACGAGTGAAACTTGTAGTTTCGGTTTGATTAAGATGCATGCATGTTAAGGGAAGTGTTTCCTTGTGTTTTTTCACTGATTTTAGGGCCGAGAATACCTAAGGAATCGGCCTAGGGTTTCTGTGAGAGCTGATAGCCGAGGAGCTTGGTGTCAATATAGATTGATGCCAGGTTCTTCAGCTAGGAGATTGACGGCCAGATATCTTGCCGTTTACATCTCATCGATGGCAGTCGATGTTGCCGCCAACATGCATTTATTTAAATGTTTCTATATTAAATATTTAAAGATAACGAGCGGTGTGTTGGCACCTGTGGTGCACTGGGTGCATGAGGTTTCTGTGACTAGCGTACAAGGTACAACCGTAGCTAGATCTTTACGTTTACGTGGTGTTTACATGTGGTGAACTACCAGTGCATGAGGTTTGTGCGAGACTTCACGTGGTTTGTGTGGCGTGCACGTGGTTTTGTGTACGTGGCAAGTAGTACGATGCCTACCGTGGTTACCTCTCCAGTTGGGTGCCCCAGGTTCTCTGTGAGCCAGACTGTTAGCTCAGGGCTTTGTCCCAGTACTTGTGCTGTACCGTTGAGGTCTGTGTCGTCTGACCTGGACACCCTCACTCCTTAGTTTGAGTTGTACATCCGGCTGAGGGAAAGACGACAATGGGACAGTGACTCTTGTGTTTGTTTCTAGTCACTTGTGGCGCGCTCTTAGTTGGGGGCACGGACACCAGTAGTTAACACTAGTCCCCAACTAGTCCTTTTCCAGTGCCTCACTCTAGAGGGCCCAGGCTAGGGTCTCTAGAGGTGCCAGGCATGGGCTTGCGACCATGTGGTCTGCAGGTGGTGGTGTTTAGTTGGTCTCTACAGTTACTTGACCTTTTCACGTGGAGCGGCAGCTGGACCTTTCGTTCGTGGCTGCGAGACTGAGAGGTAGACCTGTGTTTGTTTGTCCGAGTCAGTTGCTGGTGTCGCGAACCAGTTCACGTGGCTCGTGTGTGGCAGTCTCTACTTTAGCCTGTACACCTGTTTGAGCTTTGCCGTTTATTTATTACAGTTACTTTACGTAATCGGCAAGCGGTGAGTACATTTACAGCTTTAATATTCTGCTTAGTTGTTCTATAAATTACTAGCACAGTTTACTGCTTTCGTACCTGTGTTGGGTTTGCTCGGTGTTGCGGGAGTTCCCTACTGAGCCAGTGACTAGCGAGGCTCACCCCTACCCCCCCACAGGTGAGGGTGAGGAGGAGGTTTCCTTACCGTCGTCCAGTTAGGAGCCGCGTCGCAGTGGAGCTAGGCCAGCACCTTCAGTAGAGTAGTTCTTTTTCCTTTAGTTGTACCAGTTGTACCTCGGGGTATGCCCCAGGCTTTTGTACTTTCTTTCCTTTTGTAAAATATGGCTATGTAAACTTGTGAAATATAAATATATGAAATGGTGTGTTCCTTTATGTTTCCACGGACTTGAGTATGATATCCCTTGCGAGGCTCCGGCCCGTTCGCGGGAGACGGACTCGAGTCAAGTCTGTTATTGGTTTAATAGGCTTGGACGAGGCATTCCGTCACAGCTGGTATGAGAGCAAGGTCCGTGTTAATATAAGGGAACAAGAAGGTTACATACCCTTATTTCGATAGTAGTACACTGCTGGTAGTGACCTTCGTTTTTTATGATCTGTTGTTTTTTTTTTGTTTGGTGTTTTGTTTATGTAGAAGTTTGAAATGGCTAATAGAAGAGACTGGGGTGGTGGAGGAGATGACCCTGAGGAGTCGACTCAGCGGATGATAGAAAGGATATGGGAGAGCCTCACCGATATTCGAATGAGGATGGATCAGCAGGCGTCGGTACCACCGGTTGCCATACCACCTGGGGACGGAGAGACTGTACCGATAGTTCCAGTTCCGCCACCGCCAGGAGTGGAGGTGCCTTTTGTAGCACCCTTGCCACCACCACCGCCAGTGTTAGTAGCAGAAGAACCAGTGATGCAAGTTGAGAAGTTTCTGAGATTGCAGCCACCTACTTATTCAGGAGGGCCGAATCCAGATACAACGGAACACTGGGTCCATGAGATTGAGAGGGTCTTTATGACCATGAGGTGTCCGGCAGCAGATTGAGTTGTGCTAGCTGCCTATCAGTTGAGGAGTTTTGCACTGGAATGGTGGCGATTGAAAATGCAGACCACCTTCGCAGACAGGACAGAGGAGACTATCACTTGTCCGGAGTTTCTTAATGTATTTAACGATACATTCTTTCTGATTCAAGTGCAGCAAGTGAAGAGAGAGCAGTTCCGGACACTCCAGCAAGGTAACTCTTCAGTTTTAGAATATTAGATGAGGTTTATGGCACTTAGCCGATACGCGCCTTATGTAGTATCGGATAATAATATGATGGTTGAGTACTTTATTCGGGGTTTAAGGGTAGAATTGTAGAATGCAATAGTGCCACTCATGTGTAAGACAGTGGAAGAAGCAGCTCAAAGGGCAGCTACATTAGAAAGGTCTATTAGGACTCGTTAGATGGGCGAGTCAGATTCAGGTAGTTTTCGGCTACCACAGCAGTCAGTGGGTGTGAGTAAGGGTAAAGCACCAGCAGGACCATCAGGTTTTGGTAAGTGGGGCCAGAAATTGAAGCAAGCATTTAAAGGTAAAAGAAGAGGATGGGGAGGTCGACAACAATTTCAGCAAGGTTGTGGTAGGCCAGAGGTGGAGGAGTCGCAGCAGAGTACTGCCAGACAGCCCATTATTCCACCATGGTATAGATGTTATAACTGTAATCAGTCGGGGCATTTGATCCATAATTGCCCCTATCCGAGAGAATATGGTTATGGAAGAGGTGTGCAGCAGCAACAACAGCCGCAGCAATTTCAGCAGCCACAGGCAGGTCGTGGCAAAGGAGTACCGCAGCAGCCGGGAAGGGGCCGGGTTATGGCTATCACCCGAGCCCAGGCGGAGGCATCAAATATAATCGAAGGTACTATACCCATTTATGATTATTCAACAAGAGTTTTATTTGATTTGGGTGCCTCTCATTCTTTTATTTCCGAAGAATTCCTGGATTGTATGGTTTATCCTTTGAAAAAGGAATCATGTGAGTCGGTAGTGGAGGTTCCCTCAGGTGAGTTTATGCTCACTTCGAGCTATATAGATGAAGCTCCTGTTGTGATTGAAGGAAACCAGATGCCGGGTCGGTTATATGCTTTGCAGTTGACCGACTATGATATTATTCTGGGAATGGATTGGATTGAAGCCTATGGAGCACTGTTAGATTGCAGAAAGAAGAGGATCAGGTTTTGCCATCCTAATGGTTCAGTGTTTGAGTATCAAGGTATGCCTTTCTGTACTTTTAAGTTTATAATTTCTGTAATAAGAGCTAGAAAGCTAATAGATGCAGGGTGTGTGGCTTATTTAGCCTCAGTTAGTCTGGTAGAGGCTAATAAATCAGTGGAGGCAGTTCCCGTGGTTAGGGAATTTACTGATGTTTTTCCAGAAGATTTGTCTGGTTTAGCTCCACATAGAGAGGTGGACTTTACCATTGAGTTACTGCCAGGTACCATGCCGATTTCTAAAGCACCATATCGGATGGCTCCAGCAGAACTTAAAGAATTGAAAAAGCAATTAGAAGAGCTGTGGCAGAAAGGGTTCATTAGACCGAGCCATTCTCCATGGGGGGCACCGGTGTTGTTTGTGAAAAAGAAAGATGGAAGTTTCTGGATGTGTATTGATTATAGGAAATTGAATGATGTGACCATTAAAAATAAGTACCCGTTGCCAAGAATAGATGATCTATTTGACAATTGCAGTCAGCAAAGGTGTTCTCTAAAATTGACTTGAGATCAGGGTACCATCAGTTAAGGATCAGAGAAGAAGATATAGATAAAACAACATTCAGAACCAGATATGGTCACTATGAGTTTGTGGTTATGCCGTTTGGGCTAACCAATGCTCCTGCAGCTTTTATGGATCTGATGAACAGAATTTTTCATCCATATTTAGACCAATTCATTGTGGTCTTTATCAATGATATTCTGATTTATTCAGCATCTGAGGAGGAGCATGTTGCTCATTTGAGGTTTACTCTGCAACTGTTAAGGGATAATCAGTTGTTCGCCAAGTTCAGTAAGTGTGAATTTTGGTTGAAAGAAATTCAATTTTTGGGTCATGTCATCTCAGCAGAAGGAGTGGCAGTGGACCCATGTAAAGTGGAAGCAGTAATGAAAAGGGAAGTGCCTAAGACAATCACTGAGATTAGAAGCTTTCTGGGGTTGGCAGGTTATTATAGGCGCTTCATACAAGATTTTTCTAAGATTGCGGCACCGATGACCAAATTAATCAGAAAGGGTGTGCCATTTGTGTGGTCCGGTGAATGCTAGAAAAGCTTTATGGAATTGAAGAAAAGACTTACAACAACACCTATATTGGCATTACCGGCAGGAAGTGGTGGTTTTGTGGTATATACAGATGCTTCAAGGAGAGGACTTGGCGCAGTGCTTATGCAGCATGGTAAAGTGATAGCTTATGTGTCCAGGCAGTTGAAATCGGCAGAAGAGAATTATCCCACCCATGATTTAGAATTAGCAGCAGTTGTGTTTGCTTTGAAAATGTGGAGGCGTTATCTATATGGCGAGAGATTTGAGATCTTTACAGATCATAAAAGCTTGAAGTATATCTTCTCGCAGAAAGATTTAAATCTCCGTCAGCGTAGGTGGGTGGAGTATTTGAAGGATTATGACTTCAGTTTGGCTTATCATCCGGGTAAGGCCAATGTGGTAGCGGATGCCTTGTGTAGAAAGGCATATATAAGTCAAAGGATGATCAAGGAATGGAAATTGTATGAGGATATAGCGGAGAACTCCTTGTATGTGCCAAGCAGTCAACGGCGGGCAATACTAGCCAGTAGTGCTGTAGAGCCGTCCTTGTATTGGCAAATTGTGGAAGCTCAGAAAGCAGATGCAAATTTGACCGAAATTGTGAAAATGGAAGGGGTTACCCTTGATGATAATTGTGTGGTTAGGCTCAGAGGTAGGTTATTTGTACCAGCAGAAAGAGAGGTAAAGTAGAGAGTGTTTGAAGAGGCTCATAAATCCAAGTACACTATCCATCCAGGTAGTACTAAAATGTACCAGGATTTAAAGAAACATTTATGGTGGCCTTATATGAAAAAGGAAATAGCTGAGTTTGTTTCAAGATGTGATGTGTGTCAGCAAATTAAGGCAGAGCATCAAAAGCCTGGAGGTCTATTGTAACCGTTGCCCATTCCACAGTGGAAATGGGATGATATTGCCATGGACTTTGTGGCAGGCTTACCAAGATCGAGTTCCGGGCATAATGAAATTTGGGTATTTGTTGATAGATTGACCAAGGTGTGCAGATTAGTGGCAGTAAGTATGTCTTAGACAGTGGACTGATTAGCAAAGGTTTATGTTGATAGAATTGTTCCACTGCATGGTATTCCGAAGACTATTGTGTCTGATAGGGATCCAAGATTTACTTCTGAGTTTTGGAGAAGTTTGCAAAAGGTAATTAGTACTGAATTGAGATATAGCTCCGCTTATCACCCCCAGACGGATGGTCAGACAGAGAGGACTATCCAGACAATAGAAGATATGTTGCGAGCTTGTTGTTTAGTTTGGGGAAATAACTTGGAGCATCATTTGGGTATGGTTGAGTTTGCCTATAATAATAGTTACCATACCAGTCTTGGAATGGCACCATATGAAGCTCTATATGGAAGGCCATGTAAAACCCCATTAAATTGGCATGAAGTGGGAGAAAGACAAATGATGGGTCCTAAATTGATTCACCAAACCTCAGAAATAGTAAAACTTATCAAAGAAAAATTGCAAGCAGCTCAAAGCAGGCAAAAGAGTTATGTTGATAATCGGAGGAGACCACTTCAGCTTGAAGTGGGAGACTTGGTTTTTCTAAGAGTTTCCCCTAGTAAAGGTATTATGAGGTTTGGCAAGATCGGAAAGTTGAGCCCGAGATATGTGGGACCTTTTCAAGTGTTAGAAAGAATTGGGGAAACGGCTTATAGACTTGATTTGCCAGCTGATTTTATGGATCTTCATGATATTTTCCATGTTTCTATGTTAAAGAAGTGCATTGAGGATCCAGCTCAGATAATCAGTTACCAAGGTGGTGTCTTGAGACCGGACATGACAATGCTAGAGTGTCCGGTACAGATCACTGATCGTAAAATAAAGAAACTAAGAAATAAAGAAATTGAGCTAGTTAAAGTAAAATGGGAAAATAGGTTGGGTGGTGAGGATACCTAGGAATTAGCAGAGGAGATGGCTAAGGGGTATCCCTATCTGTTTGAATAAGGTTTTGTATTTCTTTTTAAATGATAGTACTTGTAAAAATGTGCATATTTAAGTTGTTTATGTTTGAATTGTGCTATGAATTTCGAGGTCGAAATTTTCTTTTTAGATGATAGTAATGTAACGTCGTATGTTTTTCGGATCCTTATGGATCATGTGTGTAATGGTTGTGGTGGCCATCGTGAGGCCAATGTGGTTTGGATGTGTGGTGCGCACAAGTTTGGTCCTGAGACAAGATAGGACCTGCTGCAGTGATTAGGGGTTGACGACCAGGTGTGGTCGTTGACTGGTTTGGCGTCCATCGAAGGTGATGTCAACTTTAAGAACTTAACGGCGGGCTTTGTGGACGTTTATTGTGACGGTTCCCTAAACGACATCAGGGTTGGCGCCAACCTATGCGACCTACAGGATATAGGTCTACTCGAGGGCAGTTCCCTCACTCCGTTCTCCCTCTCCCTCGCCCTATTTTCATGCCCTTGCTTCCCCACTGCTTCCAATGGTTGCAGAAAGCTAATTGGGGATCGTGGAACGTGAGGTGGTGACGAATCGGGCAAGGAAACGCCGGAGCGAGGTGTAATCTACGTAGGAGCTCGTGGAGGGTTTGGTACGAATCAGGAGGATTTAGGAGGTTTAAGTGCATCTTGAGGTAGGGAACGATCCCTTTTAATTCCTTCTGGTTGTGATAATGCATCTGGAATGCATGAATATGCATGTTAATTATGTTTTTGGGTAAAGGTACTCCTTGTGGGGACAATGGGTGGTTTGAGCAATTTAACGAGTGAAACTTGTAGTTTCGGTTTGATTAAGATGCATGCATTTTAAAGGAAGTGTTTCCTTGTGTTTTTCCGCTGATTTTAGGGCCGAGAATACCTAAGGAATCGGCCTAGGGTTTCTGTGAGAGCTGATAGCCGAGGAGCTTGGCATCAATATCGATTGATGCCAGGTTCTTCAGCTAGGAGATTGACGGCCAGATATCTTGCCGTTTACATCTCATCAACGGCAGTCGATGTTGCCGCCAACATGCATTTATTTAAATGTTGCTATATTAAATATTTAATGATAACGAGCGATGTGTTGGCACCTGTGATGCACTGGGTGCATGAGGTTTCTGTGACTAGCGTACAAGGTACAGCCCTAGCTAGTTCTTTACGTTTACGTGGTGTTTACGTGTGGTGAACTACCAGTGCACGAGGTTTGTGCAAGACTTCACGTGCTTTGTGTGACGTGCATGTGGTTTTGTGTACGTGGCAAGTAGTACGACGCCTACCGTGGTTACCTCTCCAGTTGGGTGCCCCAGGTTCTCTGTGAGCCAGGCTGTTAGCTCGGGGCTTTGTCCCAGTACTTGTGCTGTACCGTCGAGGTCTGTGTCGTCTGACCTGGACACCCTCACTCCTTAGTTTGAGTTGTACGTCCGGCTGAGGGAAAGATGACAGTGGGATAGTGACTCTTGTGTTTGTTTCTAGTCACTTGTAGCGCGCTCTTAGTTGGGGGCACGGACACCAGTAGTCGACACTGGTCCCCAGCTAGTCCTTTTCCAGTGCCTCACTCTAGAGGGCCCAGGCCAGGGTCTCTAGAGGTGCCAGGCATGGGCTTGCGACCGTGTGGTCCGCAGGTGGTGGTGTTTAGTTGGTCTCCGCAGTTACTTGACCTTTTCACGTGGAGCGGCAGCTGGACCTTTCGTTTGTGGCTGCGAGACTGAGAGGTAGACCTGTGTTTGTTTGTCTGAGTCAGTTGCTGGTGTCACAAACCAGTTCATGTGGCTCGCGTATGGCAGTCTCTACTTTAGCCTGTACACCTATTTGAGCTTTGCCATTTATTTATTACAGTTACTTTACGTAATCGGAAAACGGTGAGTACATTTACAGCTTTAATATTCTGCTTAGTTGTTCTATAAATTGCTAGCGCAGTTTACTGCTTTCGTACCTGTGTTGGGTTTGCTCGGTGTTGGGGGAGTTCCCTACTGAGCCAGTGACTAGCGAGGCTCACCCCTACCCCCCACAGGTGAGGGTGAGGAGGAGGTTTCCTTACCGTCGTCCAGTTCGGAGCCGCGTCGCAGCGGAGCTAGGCCAGCACCTCCAGCAGAGTAGTTCTTTTTCCTTTAGTTGTACCAGTTGTACCTCGGGGTATGCCCCAGGCTTTTGTACTTTCTTGCCTTTTGTAAAATATGGCTATGTAAACTTGTGAAATATAAATATATGAAATGGTGTGTTCCTTTATGTTTCCACGGACTTGAGTATGATATCCCTTGCGAGGCTCCAACCCGTTCGCGGGAGACGGACTCGGGTCAAGTCTATTATTGGTTTAATAGGCTTGGACGAGGCATTCTGTCACAAAATACTTTTTAAGTGGGGGAGGATGTAGCAACCCATAAAATTTAATACTTAAAAATTTGAAATAATAATTTCTTTAAATCGAAATAATAGAAATATACGTACCACTATCGTATGTGCAAGAATACATTGAAACATTTCTTGAAAATTATAAATCAACCCCAGACATTATTCCTAAGTGTTCTACTAAGAAATTCAAGCAACTAAAAAATCCGATTGGCTAAGTGTATGTCACAATGTGACTAATTATCCAAATTAGGAAACTAAGTCGGAAAACCGTTAACACGGAAAAATAACGCGCCCATAAATTAAACGAACATGTCGGAGAAACTTCCAACATCATGAAATGATTACCTATCAATGGAATTGTACCAATGGACCTCTCATGGCCCATGAATAAATTCAAGTAAGGACAATATAATAAATTCTGAAATTCTATTATTTCCCTATTTAAAATGGAGAATTCTCCTAAGTTAAATTCCATTGAGAATGGGCATTGTTAAATGGACCATATAAATTTTATTAGGCCAAAATAGGGATTTTTAAAAGAAGAATAATAGGAAAATATCCTAAATTCATAACTTAAATATTACCTAAATAGAAAAGGGGTATTGAAGCATTAAAATAAGTAGTTTGAGATGGAATTGGATTCCTAAACCTACCTTAATAGGTTGGCCACGAATTTAACTCCCATCCTAACCCAAATAGGAAGTGGAAAGCTTGGAAGAGGTTAAGAAATAGGAAATTCATAATTTAATGGGGGTTAGAGTCCAATTAGGAAATAACAACCCAAGAAGCATAAATACTCTCCTAAATCCCCCATGGCCTACCCTAGCTCATTGCCAAGGGTTGCTGGACCAGGAGGGGGAGATCTCGGGGGGAGAAGACTCTCTCAAGCTCTCTCTCTCGTTCCTGAAGTTCTAGCCCTAGAAGAGGAAAATGACTAAAGGTAGGCATTCTCATGAGCAAAAATCAAATTAAATTTGTCTATAGATTGTTCCATGCATTAGGAACAAACCCCTTCAGTTTCATAATTTTTTGTGCACTCAAACTTTTCTTATTGAATTTTGAAGTCCTGCAAACCTCTTGACCCCGAACCTTCATGTTTAATTCATATCTTCCTGAATACTCTATCCCATGCCTCGAGATCTTTATTGGAGATACTGATGATTGTTAGGAATATTTTACCCCTAAAAACCCTAATTCTCATCCACCGTATTGCTCGAATTAAATCGTTGATCTCTATTGTACACAGTTTCATGTTCTTTGTAAATGCACTTGATTGAACCATGCTAAAACCACGTTGGTTTTCAAATTCCTAATTACTACAAGTACTCTCGCATGTCTAGATTAATTTTCAAGTGGTTTCATTATTTTTCATCGACGGTATAATTAGTTATGATTTTCTAAACGTCCCTATGTCAAAATAAGGAAAGTTGGACCGCAATCCTATGCACTATCCTTTTTCCCGATTGAACTCAGATACAATACCTGAGAACGCGACGGCCGGATAGGCCGCATTCTCAGGGCTGTCGTGACAGCACCTCCCGTCGCGTTCAGAACGCGACAAGGGCTGTCGTCGCGTTCTGGCCGCCTAACCGAATAGACCTGTCGCGATCCTCAGACGACCTTGTCACGTTCCACTTTGACCCCGTCGCGACCCTCATATGGGTATGTCGCGATCTGGGCTTTTTGCATGAAACCCCCTATTTATGAAATTCTTGACTTTCTACAATAACCCTTTTCCCTGTTAACTGTCTTAAACTCAGTAAATGAAATTGTTAATCATGGACATGTAATTAGTTAATTAGAAGGCCTTTCACTTGATTATTTAATCTCCATGAATTCTCTTACCACATGCACACACTTGAACCATCCAAATATGGCCCAATTTGGCATTAAACTATCTCATAATGTATCTGGTAAATTGTTTCAATAATGTATATTAATTACCCTATTTTAAATGAACTTGTCTACGATTCTCGCGATGTTTTGGGAATAAAGTTATCAACACTCCACTGTTCTAGAATTCCTCTAGAACGTCGGGCAATTGTTTCTATATACACACTCTCTTGACTTGGACGAACTCTCCATCGGATATTCCTTCTGTCGGACTAGTGAATATTTGTTGAAGGCCTCCGTAAGTCTCCTCTGTCCATGGATTCCCACATGGTCAACGAGCTAGTTGTACCCTAATACCTATGATACCCTTTAGGGATCAGCAAGATCCAAACGGCCTTAGATGCTCTCGCTCTTATCTTGAATCACGTCGAACCTCTGGACCTGTGCATCACAAGGCCAGCGGAAGGGTTGTGTATTCCACCCGACTACCAACACCAAACGCATGTGCTGTGCAACTGTTACTATCGCTTGTTTACTCGACATGTTACGTGCAATGTTCCTTAGTTATCATCGATACTCTACTCGCTTATCTATTGATGTTCACTTGACTATCTCGTTTATCTCGTCTATTCATCTAGTACTCTCTTGGTACCCTTTGAGCTATGTGGCTCCTACTGTTTTGTACTGCTCATGACTGTCTAGCACTAAAATGGGTCTTGTTACTCTACTGACTTGAATGCATACTGCTGAGGGCACGGAGAGTGTTCGAGGGGCTCCAATCTAGTCCTGGTGTAGAGAGCCACCCGAAAATACCTATAGGGGCTATTGATAGTGTCTGCATTTGCATCGGTTATGACTGACTGTTCTGAATTAGCTAGACATCTGACTGTTACACTGTTACTGTTAGTCTGTTCGTTCAAACGTACTGCATTGTTACTGTACTGCCACTGACTATTATTGAACTGCTACTGTCCTGTTATTGAGCGACTACTGTCGTACTCTCTACTTGATACTTGCTATCTTGAGTTATTGCGTTCTATCCTGACTTAGTCGCATTCAAAGTGATATATTCTCTCTCAACTATGTGGCGGATTGCCTCGGCCAAGCCCGTTAAACCGATAACGTACTTGATCCGAGTCCGCCTCCCGCGAACGGGCCGAAGCCTCGCAAGGGATACCAAACCACAGTCTGTGTAAACATAAAGGAACACACCACATTTCATATATATTTCACAAGTTTACATAGCCAAATTTTCACAAAAACTGAAAAGAAGTACAAGAGCCTGGGGCATACCCCGAGGTACAACTGAAGAAAGTAAACAACTACAGAACTATACTGCTGAAACTACTCTGCTGGAGGTGCTGACCCTGCACCGCTACGACGCGGCCCAGAACTGGACGTCGGACGAGAGACGTCCTCCTCGCTCTCACCTGTGGGGGGTAGGGGTGAGCCTCTCTAGTCACTGGCTCAGTAGGGAACTCCCCCAAAACCGAGTGAAACAAACACCACGAGTACGAATAGTAAACAACACCAACAATTTATATAACAGCTAAGCAGGTAAGTGAAGCTGTAAAAGTACTCACCGTCTGCCGGCTACGAGAAACAACAGTAATAATTAAACGGCAAACCAGTAGAGGTGTACAAGCTAAAGTAGAGACAGCCAACACGAGCCACCTGAACTGGTTCGCGACACCAGAAACTAACTCGGACAACTAACGCAGGTCTACCTCTCAGTCTCGCAGCCACGGACGAAAGGTCCAACTGCCGCTCCACGTAAAAAGGTCAAGCAACTGTGGAGACCAACTAAACACCACAACCTGCAGACCACACGGTCACAGGCCCATGCCTGACACCTCAGGAGACCCTGGCCCGGGCACTCTAGAGTGAGGCACTGGAAAAGGACTAGCTGGGGTCCAGTACATCTACTGGTGTCCGTACCCCCAACTACGAGCGCGCTACAAGTGACTAAAAACAAACTCAAGTGTCACTGTCCCACTGTCGTCTTTCCCTCAGCCGGACGTACAACTCAACACAGAAGTGAGGGTGTCCAGGTCAGACGACACAGACCTCGACGGTACAACACAAGTACCGGGACAAAGCCCCGAGCTAACAGCCTGGCTCACAAAGAACCTGGGGCACCCAACTGGAGAGGTAACCACGGTAGGCGTCGTACTACTCGCCACGTACACAGAACCACGTGCACGTCACACACAAACCACGTGAAACCTCACGTAAACCACAAGTAACCACTGGTCCACTACACGTGAACCTAACTGACTCGCGTACACAACGCGCAGTCACCGAAGTAAACAACTAATAGCATACCTTGTATGCTAAACACGTAAACCAAGTGCACTCAGTGCACCTCATGCGTCAACACACATGCATTTCGATAATTATTGTACTTAGTTATTTCTGTTCAAATAGAAGTAGGCGGCCACATCGATTGCCGCTTACTGGGAGTCAACGGCAAGGTTCCTGGCCGTTAACCTCCTGGCTGAGGAGCTTGGCGGCAAGAGATGTTGACGCCAAGTTCTCCGGCCATAAACCCTGCAGAAACCCTAATCCGGCCCTGCGGGTTTTCTAACTATTCTAACTACTGAAAAACATGCAAATGCAATTCCTTTAGCATGCTAGAACCCAATACGACTCGTTATAACATGATTCGTACAGTAAACTACTCAAACCACCTATTATCACGCTTGGTGCAACTCTATCCAAACATGGATTATCATGCTGGTTCAAGTGATTATGATGTGTTTTAATGTTTCTACGGAGCTAAACGGGTTCGTCCCCTACCTCAGAACGCGTTAGAATCTCCTGTAATCCCCCGGTTCACGCCGAGCCCTCCGCGAGCTCCCACGCGAATTGCACCACTCCGTGACGTTTCCTCACGTAATTCAGCGATGTCGCGCGTTCCACGATCGTCCAACTACTCCTCGGCACCTGATGGAAGCTTTAGAAACTCTGGGGCGCGAAGCTGGGGCAAGAGGGGAAGAGAGTGAGCTGAGAGAACAGCCTTCGGGTGAGCCTATAACCTGCAGAACTGTCAGGTTGGCGTCAACCCCTATGCCGCCAACAAGCACCGCCAGTCTAAACGTCCACATAAACTGCCGTTAAGTTCAAGAAGTCAACGTCCATGAACCTGGACGCCAACAGTCAACGGCCACACCCTGGCCGCCAATTCAGACAGAACAGCAGCAGGTCCTATTCTATTTCCGGACCAACCCTGCGCTGCACCTGCTCAAGCCACGCATGCACATTACACATACCACACAACTGACTCACATTGGCCTCACAATGGCCGCTACAACCACAACACACACGATCCGCATGGATCCGAAAAGCACGCGACGTTACATTACTATCATCTAAAAAGAAAATTTCGACCTCGAAATTCATAACACAATTCAAAGTTAAACAACTCATACATACACACTTTTACAAGTACTATCATCTAAAAAGAAAATACACAAGCTTATTCAAACAGATAGGGATACCCTTTAGCCATTTCTGCGGCTAACTCCCAGGTATCCTCACCACCCAACCTATTTTCCCATCTCACTTTAACTAGCTCAATTTCTTTATTCCTCAGCTTCTTTATCTTTCGATCTGTGATCTGCACCGGATACTCTGGCATAGTCATGTCCGGCCTAGGTCACCTCCTTGATATTTAATTATTTGAGCTGGATCTTCAATACATTTTCTCAACATAGAGACATGGAAAATATCATGCACATCTGCAAAATCAGCTGGCAAATCCAGCCTATAAGCCACTTCCCCAATTCTTTCAATTACCTGGAAAGGTCCCACATATCTTGGACTCAACTTTCCAGACTTACCAAACCTCATTATACCTTTACTTGGGGAAACTCTCAGAAAAACAAAATCTCCCACCTCAAACTGAAGTGGTCTCCTCCGCACATCTGCATAACTTTTCTGCCTACTTTGAGCTGCCTGCAATTTTTCTTTGATAAGCTTCACTACTTCAGTGGTTTGCTGAATCAATTCAGGACCCACTAATTGCCTTTCTCCCACTTCATGCCAATTCAATGGGGTTCTACATGGCCTTCCATATAAGCTTCATACGGTGCCATCCCAAGACTGGTATGATAACTATTATTGTAGGCAAACTCAACCATTCCCAAATGATGCTCCCAACTGCCTCCCCAAACTAAACAACAAGCTCGCAACATATCTTCAATTGTCTGAATAGTCCTCTCTGTCTGACCATCTGTATGGGGATGATAAGCGGAGCTATACCTCAACTCAGAACCAATCACTTTCTGCAGACTTCTCCAAAAACCAGAAGTAAATCTTGGATCTCTATCAGATACAATAGTCTTCGGAATACCATGCAGTGGAACAATTCTTTCAACATAAATATTTGCCAACCTGTCCACTGTCCAAGACATACTTACTGCCACTAATCTGCATACCTTAGTCAATCTGTCAACAAACACCCATATTCCATTATGCCCTGAACTCGACCTTGGTAAACCTGCCACAAAGTCCATCGCAATATCATCCCATTTCCACTGTGGAATAGGCAATGGTTGCAATAGACCTCCAGGCTTCTGATGCTCTGCTTTAATCTGTTGACAGATAGCACACCTTGCTACAAATTCTGCTATTTCTTTCTTCATATGAGGCCACCAAAAATGCTTCCTTAAATCATGGTACATTTTAGTACTACCCAGATGAATAGTGTACCTTGATTTATGAGCCTCTTCCAGAACTCGCTGCTTCACTTCTCTCTCTGCAGGAATAAACAACCTGCCCCGAAGCTTGACTACACAATTATCATCAATAGAAACTCCTTCCTTTTCACAATTTCAGGTAAACCTACATCTGCTCTCTGAGCTTCAATGATCTGCCAATATAAAGACGGCTCTACAGCACTAGCAGCTAAAATTGCCCGACGCTGACTGCTGGGTACATACAAGGAATTCTCCGCTACTTCTTCATATAACTTCCATTCTTTAATCATCATCAAATTCATATATGCTTTTCTACTCAAAGCATCAGCTACAACATTGGCCTTACCCGGATGGTAAGCCAAACTGAAATCATAATCTTCAAATATTCAATCCATCTGCGCTGGCGAAGATTCAAATCTTTCTGCGAGAAGATATACTTCAAGCTTTTATGATCTGTAAAAATTTCAAATCTTTCGCCATACAGATAATGCCTCCACATTTTTAAAGCAAATACAACTGCTGCCAATTCTAAATCATGAGTGGGGTAATTCTCTTCTGCTGGCTTCAATTGCCTGGATGCATAAGCTATTACTTTACCATGCTGCATAAGCACTGCACCAAGACCTCTCCTTGAAGCATCAGTATACAGCACAAAACCACCACTCCCTGCCGGCAATGTCAATATAGGTGCTGATGTGAGTCTTTTCTTCAATTCCATGAAACTTCTCTGACATTCACTGGACCACACAAAAGGCACTCCTTTCCTGGTCAGTCTAGTCATAGGTGCTGCAATCTTAGAAAAATCTTGAATAAAGCACCTATAATAACCTGCCAACCCCAGAAAACTTCTAATCTCGGTTATTGTCTTAGGCACTTCCCACCTAGACACAGCTTCCACTTTACTCAGGTCTACTGCTACTCCTTTGGCTGAAATAACATGACCCAAAAACTGAATTTCCTTTAACCAGAATTCACACTTACTGAATTTAGCAAACAGCTGATTATCCCTTAACAACTGCAAGGTAAACCTCAAATGGGCTGCATGCTCCTCTTCAGATGCTGAATAAATTAGAATATCATCAATGAAGACCACAATAAATTGATCTAAATATGGATGAAAAATTCTATTCATCAGATCCATAAAACCTGCAGGAGCATTAGTCAACCCAAAAGGCATTACCACAAACTCATAGTGACCATATCTGGTTCTGAACGCTGTCTTATCTATATCCTCCTCTTTAATTCTAACTGATGGTACCCGGACCTCAAATCAATCTTAGAAAACACCTTTGCTGATTGCAACTGATCAAATAAATCATCTATCCTCGGCAACGGGTACTTATTCTTGATGGTCACATCATTCAATTTCCTATAATCAATGCACATCCGAAAACTTCCATCTTTCTTTTTCACAAATAAAACCGGCGCTCCCCACGGGGAATGACTCGGTCTAATAAAACCCTTTTGCAACAACTCTTCTAACTGCTTTTTCAATTCCTTAAGTTCTGCTGGTGCCATCCGATATGGAGCTTTAGAAATCGGCATGGTACCTGGCAGCAACTCAATAGAAAAGTCCACCTCTCTGTGTGGGGCTAAACCAGGCAAATCTTCCGGAAAAACATCAGCAAATTCCCTAACCACGGGAACTGCTTCCATTGGCTGACTGGCCTCTACCAAACTTATTGAGGCTAAATAAGTCACACACCCATCATTTATCAACTTTCTAGCTTTAATTGCAGAAATTAGAAACTTGGAGGTATAAAAAGGCATACCTTGATATTCAAACACTGCACCATTAGGATGACAAAATCTGATCCTTTTCTTTCTGCAATCTAACATTGCTCCATACATCTCAAGCCAATCCATACCCAGAATGATATCATAATCTGACAACTGCAGGGCATACAACCGACCCGGCATCTGGTTCCCTTCAATCATAACAGGAGCTTCATCTATATGCTCGAAGTGAGTAAAACTCACCTGAAGGAACCTCCACCACTAACTCACAAGACTTCTCTTCTAAAGGATGAGCTATGCAATCCAGAAATTCTTCGGAAATAAAAGAATGAGAGGCACCCGAATCAAATAAGACTCTTGCTGAATATTCATAAAGAGGTAAATACCTTCTATCATATTTGACGCCTCTGCCTGGGCTCGGGTGATAGCCATAACCCGGCCTCTTCCTCGCTGCTGCGGTACTCCTCTGCCACGACCTGCCTGTGGCTGCTGGAACTGCTGAGGCTACTGCTGCTGCACACCTCTGCCATATACATATTCCCTTGCATAGGGACAATTGCGAATCAAATGTGCCGGCTGATTGCAATTATAACACCTATACCCTGGAGGAACAATAGGCTGCCTGGCAGTACTCTGCTGCGACTCCTCCACCTCAGGCCTACCACGGCCCTGCTGCAACTACTGACGACCTCCCCATCCTCTTCCTTTGCCTTTAAATGCTTGCTTTAATTTCTGGCCCCATTTCCCGAAACCAGATGAAGAAGGTCCTGCTGGTGCCTTGCCCTTGCTCGCACCTACTGACTGCTGCGGTAGTCGGAAACTACCTGAACCTGATTCACCTGCCTGACGAGTACGGATAGACCTCTCCAAAGTAGCTGCCCTCTGCGCTGCTTCTTCCACTGTCTTGCACATGAGAGGTACTATCGCATCCTGCAATTCCACTCTCAAACCTCTGATAAAATACTCAACCATCATATTATTATCTGAAACCACATATGGCGCATAACGGCTAAGTGCCATAAATCTCATCTGGTACTCTAAGACTGAAGAGTTACCTTGCTGAAGAGTTCGGAATTGCTCTCTTTTTACTTGCTGCACTTGGATCGGAAAGAATGTATCATTAAATACATCAAGAAACTCCGGCCAAGTGATAGCTTCTTCTGTCCTGCCTGCAAAAGTGGTTTGCATCTTCAATCGCCACCATTCCAAGGCAAAACCTCTCAACTGATAAGCAGCTAATACCACTCTATCCGCTGCTGGACACCTCATAGTCGCAAAAACTCTCTCAATTTCATGAACCCAATGCTCAGCTGTATCTGGATTCGGCCCTCCTGAATAAGTAGGTGGCTGCAATCTCAGAAACTTTTCAACCTGCAACACTGGTTCTTCTGCTAACAACACTGGTGGTGGCACATGAGCTACAAAAGGCACCTCCATTCTCGGCGGAATTGGAGCAACAGGTACAGCCTCTCCATCCCCAGGTGGCACTGCAACCGGTGGTACTAGCGCCTGCTGATCCATTCTTGCTCGAATATCCGTGAGGCTATCCCAAATTCTTTCTATCATACGCTGGGTGCTTTCCTCCGGATCATCTCCTCCACCACCCCAATCTCTCCTATCAGCCATTCAGAAATTTCTACATACACAAAACACCAGACAAAAATCAAAACCACAAATGATCAAAAACCAGGGTCCCTACCAGCAGTGTATAATGACCAAAATAAGGCTATGTATCCTTTTAATTCCCTTATATTAACACGGACCTTGCTCTGATACCAACTGTGGCGGATCGCCTCGGCCAAGCCCGTTAAACCGATAACGTACTTGATCCGAGTCCGCCTCCCGCGAACGGGCCGAAGCCTCGCAAGGGATACCAAACCACAGTCCGTGTAAAGATAAAGGAACACACCACATTTCATATATATTTCACAAGTTTACATAGCCAAATTTTCACAAAAACTAAAAAGAAGTACAAGAGCCTGGGGCATACCCCGAGGTACAACTGAAGAAAGTAAACAACTACAGAACTATACTGCTGAAACTACTCTGCTGGAGGTGCTGACCCTGCACCGCTATGACGCGGCCCGGAACTGGACGTCGGACGAGCGACGTCCTCCTCGCTCTCACCTGTGGGGGGTAGGGGTGATCCTCTCTAGTCACTGGCTCAGTAGGGAACTCCCCCAAAACCGAGCGAAACAAACACCACGAGTACGAATAGTAAACAGCACCAACAATTTAAATAACAGCTAAGCAGGTAAGTGAAGCTGTAAAAGTACTCACCGTCTGCCAGCTACGAGAAACAACAGTAATAATTAAACGGCAAACCAGTACAGGTGTACAAGCTAAATGAGAGACAGCCAACACGAGCCACGTGAACTGGTTCGCGACACCAGAAACTGACTCGGACAACTAACACAGGTCTACCTCTCAGTCTCGCAGCCACGGACGAAAGGTCCAGCTGCCGCTCCACGTAAAAAGGTCAAGCAACTGTGGAGACCAACTAAACACCACAACTGCAGACCACACGGTCACAGGCCCATGCCTGACACCTCAGAGACCCTGGCCGGGCACTCTAGAGTGAGGCACTGGAAAAGGACTAGCTGGGGTCCAGTACGTCTACTGGTGTCCGTACCCCCAACTACGAGCGCGCTACAAGTGACTAAAAACAAACTCAAGTGTCACTGTCCCACTGTCGTCTTTCCCTCAGCCAGACGTACAACTCAACACAGGAGTGAGGGTGTCCAGGTTAGACGACACAGACCTCGACGGTACAACACAAGTACCGGGACAAAGCCCCGAGCTAACAGCCTGGCTCACAAAGAACCTGGGGCACCCAACTGGAGAGGTAACCACGGTAGGCGTCGTACTACTCGCCACGTACACAGAACCACGTGCACGTCACACATAAACCACGTGAAACCTCACGTAAACCACAAGTAACCACTGGTCCACTACACGTGAACCTAACTGACTCGCGTACACAACGCGCAGTCACCGAAGTAAACAACTAATAGCATACCTTGTATGCTAAACACGTAAACCAAGTGCACTCAGTGCACCTCATGCGTCAACACACATGCATTTTCGATAATTATTGTACTTAGTTATTTCTGTTCAAATAGAAGTAGGCGGCCACATCGATTGCCGCTTACTGGGAGTCAACGGCAAGGTTCCTGGCCGTTAACCTCCTGGCTGAGGAGCTTGGCGGCAAGAGATGTTGACGCCAAGTTCTCCGGCCATAAACCCTGCAGAAACCCTAATCCGGCCCTACGGGTTTTCTAACTATTCTAACTACTGATAAACATGCAAATGCAATTCCTTTAGCATGCTAGAACCCAATACGACTCGTTATAACATGATTCGTACAGTAGACTACTCAAACCACCTATTATCCCGCTTGGTGCAACTCTATCCAAACATGGATTATCATGCTGGTTCAAGTGATTATGATGTGTTTTAATGTTTCTACGGAGCTAAACAGGTTCGTCCCCTACCTCAGAACGCGTTAGAATCTCCTGCAATCCCCCGGTTCACGCCGAGCCCTCCGCGAGCTCCCACGCGAATTGCACCACTCCGCGACGTTTCCTCGCGTAATTCAGCGATGCCGCGCGTTCCACGATCGTCCAACTACTCCTCGGCACCTGATGGAAGCTTTAGAAACTCTAGGGCGCGAAGCTGGGGAAAGAGGGGAAGAGAGTGAGCTGAGAGAACAGCCCTCGGGTGAGCCTATATCCTGCAGAACTGTCAGGTTGGCGTCAACCCCTATGCCGCCAACAAGCACCGCCAGTCTAAACGTCCACATAAACTGCCGTTAAGTTCAAGAAGTCAACGTCTATGAACCTGGACGCCAACAGTCAACGGCCACACCCTGGCCGCCAACTCAGACAGAACAGCAGCAGGTCCTATTCTATTTCCGGACCAACCCTGCGTTGCACCTGCTCAAGCCACGCATGCACATTATACATACCACACAACTGACTCACATTGGCCTCACAATGGCCGCTACAACCACAACACACACGATTCGCATGGATCCGAAAAGCACGCAACGTTACAAACTATCTACAGATAACCAAAGTGCCATTACTATTTCGATTAATGAAAGTTAATCAAAAGTGCTATACTCTCTCGATTGATGAAAATCAATCAAAGTGCAATTTACTCTTTACATGACCATCTACTATCTCTCTCCTTGCTATACATGTCGCTTTCTATTTCTTGACCATGATGTTACTTCCTAATGTTGTTATCGTTTCTATCGTGACTTGACTTTATTCATCGTGCTATACTTGATTCATCTGCTATTTGAACCATGTTACTTGTGCTATTACTTTCTCGAATTTACATGACTCTCTCTATCGTTAGTTACTCTGCCATTTAAAGCATTAAGCACTTAAAGCCTGCTTGACTATTGAGATTTAAGTCCTACTGGGCATTATCGCTGACCCTTCGTTATTTGTTATTGTATCTCAGGTATGTCAGACAATGATGTTACACACACCTATGGGACAGGACCAGAGTGATGAGCGACCTGGAGTCAGTTGATGAAGTTACCCTAGTGCCATGGAGTCTAATAGTTATTGCTTTAGATTTCTTTTCAATGTAATGATGTCATTAAGCTTTATGTATTGGCTCTGAATTAGTGGTTGTAATGGTCTTAGTGATTTTATAATGAAATCAAGAGTTTATTTCAATTATTGTTCATTAGATGCTCTGATGTTTGTGTCTGTATGCGCAATTTACGTTACCATACTCGTTGCTCACGTTTCCCTCTAATTTATTCTGCTGCTAAATTGGAGGGGTGTGACACATCAAATCTAGAAGGTGGTTAGTTGTGGACCATATGAGCTCCCAGATGATGAAAAGAAATGGACTCCAAAACAAATCAAGAAGTTAAATGCTAATTGAAGCACCTTGAACATCATGCAATGCTCCCTTCATCCAATGGTGTTTTCAAGAGTTTCCTCATGTGCTATTGCCAAAGAAGTATGGGATCGTCTAATGGTAATCTACGATGGTACTTCTAAGTTAAAGGAAACCAAAGCCAACATGTTAATTTCTAAGTATGAGGCCTTTTAAATGAAAAATGAGGAAACCATCTCAGAGATGTATGGTAGATTAACTCAACTGACAAATGGCTTGAAGAGTCTAGGAAAAACATATACTGAATATGAACTTGTCGGAAAAATTCTTAGATCCTTGACTCCAATTTGGCATACAAAGGCTACTGTAGTTGAAGAGTCTAGGAATCTATCTACTACAACTGTTCTCCAATTGATTGGTTCCTCAATGACATATGAATTGCATTTGAAAAGGACAAATGATGATGTGAATAAAAAGAAATCACTAGCACTTAAAGCAAGTCCTAGTGTGAAAGAATCAACTGAGGAAGAAAATTCTTCAAGCTCAGGAAATGACTCAAGTGAATTTGCCTTGCTCACAAGAAAATTCAGAAAGTTTTTAAGAAAAGAAGATAAAGGATTTCTTAAAAGAAGGCCTCATGTAGACAACTCTTCCAAACAGAAATAATTTGCTAACAAAAGTTCTAACAGAATTGTCTATTACAATTGTAGAAAATCAACGCATGTCAAACCAGAATTGCTCAGAGGAAGATTCAACCCAAGTGGAAGAAAAATAAGCCCAGAGCTATGATAGGAACTTGGAGTGAAGAAGAAGAGGATGAGGAAGAAGAAAATTCAGAGGATGAAAGTAAAATATGCTTCATGGCCAGGGAAAGCTCCAATGATTTAGTAAATTCCAATAATTTTCTAAATTCATGTTCTGACAGTGATGATGAAGAATTATCTTATAATGAATTGAAAAATCTTTGTAAACATTTGTATAAAAGAACCAAGAAAATGAAATCTGAACATAAGCTTCTAAAACTTGAAATTCAGTCAAATGAAACCATCTTGCAAAGTTTACAAACCATTTCAAAAGAAAATGAAAATCTAAAACCTAAAATTGAACAAATAAAGAAACAAATGACCAACATGGCTCATGATCATCAAGTAAATTAAAAGCTTAAATAATTGGTTGGATAAAAACATCATTTGAAAAAGAAAATCGAATGCTTATTTTTTGACAAAACATTGAATAATGAATGCAACAGTCTAAAGAAGATAGATGACCAGCTAAAAGCTGAAAAAGAAAAAATTGATAAATGAACTTGAAGTTGCTGTGAACAAAAATCAAAATTCTGAAAAGAAAATCACTGAATTAAACAAGACTGTTGAAGGTCTAAAATCTGATTTGTCTAAGTTTGAGCAGAGTACAAACAATCTGAATAATCTTCTTGGAATGAAAGTTAACTTTCAAAAATAAGGTTTAGGATATAACCCTATAAATAAATAGAATTTTGAAAATAAAATAAAAACCTCATTTGTCAAAACTGCTACTAACAAAAACTCTATTTTGCTTAATGAAAAACCAGTGAAAGTTCTTGTTAAAAAAAATACTCAGAAACAAAAAGAGAAAATGAAGAAAAATACTGCAAATAAAAAGAACCTCTATGTGTGCTAAAAACTAGAAACAAAAAATTGAAAAAGAAGCAAGTTTCTACAAGGGTTTTCAACCTTCTTCATCAACCCAAAGAGCTTCAAGGCAACCTCAACTCCCACATCATGTCAAGAGCTATCATAGAGTACTATGTCCACCTCAACCCAAGAATAATCGAAGGTACTCTAGAGGGTTTCAGATATTCCAGCACATGCACCAAAGCAAAGGTAGGTAAGGAATTCTCAAACCTACTTCAATTGCAATAAACCTGGTCATCTCACCAAGCATTGTTTGAATAAAAAAAAAAATTCTATAAACATGCCAAACCAGTCCAATGATTTACATGTCATAAATTTGGTCACATCTCTAGGGATTGTAAGCATAGAATTGATAATTTTGTGCATGCTCCTAAGTTTTACGCTCATGTACATAGAAATAAAATTCATACTCATGCTGAAAATAATCAGAAATTCCATGTACATAAGAATAGAAAAACTGCACAAAAGAACTTTTCTGCTTTCATTGATCAAAATTAGAAAAATAGAAAACTTCATGAAAATTTAGATGCTTTGAACAAAAATAAGCACATGTTTGGAAGTAATACTACTCAGAGTTCCATTAACAATAAAAATGCATCTATGTCAAAAATTAAATCCTTTTGGATTCAGAAACCATTATTGCATTCTAACATTGATTTCATTGCAGAACCCAAGCCCATATGGGTCCCAAGGCCAGCTTGATTAGCAAGCTAATGAGCCTTGTAGCCATACATGTTCATCTAAAATTAAGATAATGGCCTTGCAAGGCAATAAATGATTGAAGAACACAGGTAAAATCCATGAAAAAAAATGAAAATTATTCAGGTAAAATCTCATATCATTTCAAAATTGAATTGCTTAAATTTGAATAATTTTTTAGAATTTTATCTGAACAATGAAAAATGGGTTCTGATGTTGCTCCCAACAATAACATAGTGTCATAACAATTGGAATCATGTTTATGTTATCATGCTTGCTTGACTATGCCCATGATTCCTCATGCATATCATTTGTTTTGACTTCTTGGTATATCAAATGATGACATGTGGAAAGACAAGTTATGCTTGTCTGGAAGCTATCATTATGCGTGAGTAAAATACTATGCCAAGTACCCAAAGTCATGTTTTGAATAAAGCTAATTCTGTACATAATCATATTTGAATTGCTTGCAAATTTTTTCATACCATGCACATGCTAAGGGGGAGCAAATTTAAAAAGATAAAAGATCTTTGAACTGCTGCAGATAAATGTCAAAACTTGTTAAAACTAAAGATTTTCAAAAATACTATTTTTTATCATAATCAGGTCGACACGCATTTGCTCATGTGTCGACCCTAGTTGCTCACTGTTGCTCTGTGTTTAAGAATTCTTGCTCATGTGTCGACACACTGAGGATCCAGTGTCGACCCATCATCATCTAAATTTTTGAAATTGTTCATCTTTAGGGGAAGTTGATTCTTTCTTGAATCATCATTGTAATATCCACTAAAATTCATGCTTGAAAATCAGTTTCTATTTATTTCCTAATTCAAATCATCATGATAACTCTCTTTGACTTGTCATTTGAAGAATTCACACATCTGAATCTATTGTGGTGTTTTGTTGATGCAAATCAATCATTTTCACTATCTTAAATCCTTATCATCAACAAATCTCTTGGCTTGTTAGTTGACTTCTTCATACTCCACGAATCCAATCAAGGTTCCATTGATAATTTTATATGAGAAATAAAGATTAATTATCTGAAAATTTTGTGTTCTTGGATTAAACTTGAAGATGAAAAATAAGATCCAAAGTCATGTATCTATCTTTATCATCGAATGTTATTTTAGACTTTTATTGCAAAACACTTTAATTAGACACATGAGTAGTCTTGAGTTTTATATCAAAAGAAATACTAAAGTTTTGTTTATAACAAACTCTAAGAATAAAATTTTAACAACTCCAGACCATGATCTATTAAGGTAAAAAGCTACATGTCACTCAACTGAAAAGTCTTGAAAATTTGAAATAAAAGATTTTAGGAGAAAGAACATTTTAAGGAAATTGCAGAGCAATGATCAGTACACTGAGTAACTAGGCTCCTTCACTTGAGACGTGGTTGAAGCTTGAGTCAAAAGTGTTACTAAGTTATCTTTGGTTAAAAAGAGGCAATCAAATGGTTAACATGCTAAGTAGTCGGGCATTCTTGCACTGAGTAAGTGTGTAAGCTCGTACAAAAAAGTATGTATTAAACCATTTTGCTAAATCTCCTGAAATGTTTCAAAAGATTAAAATGAAAAGAAAAGAAAATAGTGTATACAGTGCAGCTAACCTGAAATAGAAATCATGTTGTTCAAGAGTGTTAACGTATTATTCTACATTATGTTAACATCAAAACATTCATTTTTCTGTTGATATACATTCTTGACAACTCAAGTTAGGGAAAAGCACCATATCAGATTTGTAAATAAAATTTTGAAGTGAATTTTGATGATAAAGAACTAACATTTAAACTCAATAAAAAACCATATACATTTTTAACCCTTGGTGCACATTATAAAAGGTACAATTATCATTGTCTCTCATATATCAATATCATAGTGTACCTTGATATTCCTCTGACTAACCCATCATGCGGCTTCTTCTTAACCAAAAATCATTCATGTTCATCCTTTTCATGTCAAATGCAGATCTCTACTTTTTAGAATCTTTCTGCTACTTGAAATTCAATTTTTGTATTCAGGAGGAGAAACTTGTCTCATTTCTCAAACCACATTCTTGCTCATACCCTTGGACCAAAAATTGGTGTAATCATTTCTTTTGGTATCATTGCGCTCTCACCCTTCTTACTTATTCATTTGGTCTCCAAAAATTGATATCCATTGGTAACACAACCTTGTGCTTTTAGTTTCCTACTTCATCAATTGGATCAATTAATTATCACCCCTCTTGTACAATCTACTTTATTTGAAATTAAAGACTCAATTGGTATCATCACGGGGGAGAGTGTTCTAAAAAGAGGGTCAATATACTTGTCACTGATTAAGGGGGAGAGTTTGTTCCTACAGAACTTTTGAATACACTTCATGTTCCACTCTTTTTTATGTTGTCAAAAAAGGGGAGAAATTTTATATTCTGTGAAAGAATGTTGTCATGTTTTGTCATCATAAAAAAGAAGGAGATTATTGAGTTGTGTATTTTGATGATGACATATTATACACAATCTGATGTCATATTGTATATATGTGGAAGGTTGTTGAGTTGTGTATTCGTTTGGATGATGACTAAAATATGTGGTTGTGGATGATGTCTAAACACTCATACTTTGATTTTGATGATGACATATTGTACACGTTATAATGATGACTATACAACATGTTTCTGATACTTCATATTTCATATTTTGATGATTATGAGATGTTTTGATGGTTCACTTTTCATATTTACAGATTTACACAACTTTGTCAACGTTGCGTCGACACAAGTTGAAAATCAGGTCGACACA
The DNA here is from genome assembly GCA_014218235.1 of Colocasia esculenta. Taxonomy (NCBI): domain Eukaryota; kingdom Viridiplantae; phylum Streptophyta; class Magnoliopsida; order Alismatales; family Araceae; genus Colocasia; species Colocasia esculenta. Next base: position 117,008,797 of record CM024755.1, on the reverse strand, counting down.
CAAAGTCTACCCAGTAATCTCCTGAAGAATAAAGTTATAATTGCATCAACAGAAGTTGTCAATTAGGTCGACACACATAGTCTGTACAGTGAGCTAGATCTCAGAAAAAACACAAGAGGTCGACACAAGTTTCCTCCCAGAATGTTGGAACTAGTACTTAGTCAATTGTGACCACACACATGCAAACTTGCATCGACACACGTGTGAAAACTCAGAGACGTAAAGGGTATGATTTCCAATGGGTGTGATTTATCTCTGAAGACTTTTGGGAGATTTATTGCCCAGTTGACGAGCCCAGAGGGGGGGTGAATGGGTCTTTTAAAAATTTATTTAATTAGTACCTGCACTTAAAACATTCATACAAAGATGTTCTTCGATGAAGGTTAGAGAAGGTTAGTATAAAAGACAAATACACAATAAGCAATCACACAACACAAGGAATTATCCTGGTTCAGACCTCCTCTCCTTAGGAGTCCTACGTCTAGTCCCTGAGCAACAACTCAGGATACCACTAACTAGGGTACAGTCCCCCTATGGACACTACAACACCCAGCTCAGTTGGTCTTCCTTCACACGAAGGGAATTACACCACCCTGGATACCCCACTAGGTCTTCCTTCTCAACCGAAGGGAATCAACACCTTGGATCCCACCAGGTCTTCCTTCACATCCGAAGGGAACTAACACAATACAAGAAGAACAGGATATTAAGCCCCTAGATCAAGCTTCAACAAGCTGAGATCTGAAGCAAGCAGGACTGAGAGCAGATAATCTAAACAAGGCACTCTCTCAAAACTACACTGGCTCTCTTAGGATTTCTATTACAGATAGAGAGCAAAGAGCTAAAGACACACAGTAATGAAATTCTTGGCTCTAGGATTCTATCAGAAGATCAGCAGCGCTTGTAGTATGCGATCGTGAGTTTCTCTCTTGTGTATCTTTTTCTACTGGAGCTGCTATCTTGTATTTATATCTCCAATTTGAAATGTAGTCGTTGAAGTAACCGTTGTCTCTTTGTTTGATAGACGTTAGACTGTTTGAAACTTGGAAGCTTCTAGTCAACAGACTTTTATCCATTTGTGCACGCAAAGAGATAGGATCTTCTGGCGTCTATATGGTCCAACGTTGTATGACAGAATGTCATTAGGACCCTGCATATATTAAATGCTGGAACAGTAGACAGCTAGGCTGTCTCTTGTTGTCAGTAAACGTTGATGTGAATATTCACCAAAATAGTAATACCAAATAGCTTGTTCTAAAAGATACACACAGAGTAAGCATAATGGTAGACGTGATAGTCTGCATGCAGGCAGAGATACGTTCAGTCTACATTTAATGCAAAGCTATCATAAAGATATGAGAAGATTTTGACTTTTCAACGCGTTCAGAAATAAGATAAATATCAAGTCGATATAAACCATAAAGTCGTTGCCTATATGGCTTTTGAAATCATTATGGTCAAAGTGTTTACTGAATAAATCGTTATAGAGAGCAAATCATTGCATTCATTAAAGGAATCATTATGAATACTGAAGAAATCGTTATAGAAAACGAATTGTTATGAGCTCTAAAGAAATCGTTGCGCGAAGCAAATCATTATGATCTCTAAAGAAATCGTTGCGCGAAGCAAATCGTTATGATGACTAAAGAAATCGTTGCGATGAGTAAATCATTACGATGACTAAAGAAATCGTTGCGATGAGCAAATCATTACGATGACTAAAGAAATCGTTGCGATGAGCAAATCGTTATAGCTCTATTAAAATCGATATACATGAAGGAAATCATTGTGACTTTCAACAGAAGTCGATGTGGACTTAGAGAAATATAATCTTGAAATAATTAATGCTTCAGAAATATGATACTTACCAATATTGGCTTGTTTGACCTTGGTATATTTTCTGTACTTAAGACTTATGAAAAATATGTTAGAAATTTCGATAGGATTTTGTTAATCACCATAATAAATATGTAATTAATTAAAATTGTATGGAGACAGACTGATCATCAATCTCCCCCTTTTTGGTGATGACAAAACTTATCAGGAAGCATGAATTTGCAGAATGTAATATTTCAGACATGCTAAGAATGTTTCTCCCCCTTTTTGTCATTAAGCAAAAAGATAAACTTCAAAAAAGAGGTAGAGAAAAGATGGAAGGACACTCAACCAAATATATTGATCAGTTTTGAGGAGTTACAGATAAATAATAAGCAGAGGATAACAAGGAGCCAAAGCGCCTGATGACAGGGAGTGCCTGGTGTTCCTGCTCTTCAAAAAAAGCTTGAAAGGCCCCAAATTCAATTTGATAGGAGGGTCCCATAGTGGGAGCCATCCTTTTGATATGAAGCTGCCTTTGATCTGAAATGAAATCCCCATACTTAGCACTGCCAAGGGCTAACTTGTAGGTTAAGAATGACCCAAATCTGGCAAAACAAAGAAAGGCTTCAATCTTGAGGGGATAGTCATGATGAACAGTCCATCCCCTCGTAATTTTAAATCCATTACATACTTATTTTGGTGATAAACAAAACTCTGTCAAAAGTTTTCTAACTACATTTCATTTAGCCTTAAGCACAGGAAATCTTCAAAGAAAATCAAGCACTTATGGTAAGTTCATATATGCATTGATTCCAGTAAAGATGTAACGACTTCTTTGTAAGTTCTAAAGTTAAAACAAGTCGATGTCATAACGATTTCATAAGTCATCGTAACGATTTCTTTAGAACTCGTAACGACTTGCTCGTTATAACGATTTCTTTAGAAAGCGTAACGACTTGCTAGTCATAACGATTTCATAAGTCATCGTAACGATTTCTTTAGAAAGCGTAACGACTTGCTAGTCATAACGACTTCATAAGTCATCGTAACGATTTCTTTAGAACTCGTAACGACTTGCCAGTCCTAACGATTTCATAAGTCATCGTAACGATTTCTTTAGAACTCGTAACGACTTGCCAGTCATAACGATTTCATAAGTCATCATAACGATTTCTTTAGAACTCGTAACGACTTGCTCGTCATAACGATTTCTTTAGAAAGCGTAACGACTTGCTAGTCATAATGATTTCATAAATCATCGTAACGATTTCTTTAGAAAGCGTAACGACTTGCTAGTCATAACGACTTCATAAGTCATCGTAACGATTTCTTTAAAACTCGTAACGACTTGCCAGTCATAACGATTTCATAAGTCATCGTAACGATTTCTTTAGAACTCGTAACGACTTGCCAGTCATAACGATTTCATAAGTCATCGTAACGATTTCTTTAGAACTCGTAACGACTTGCTCGTCATAACGATTTCTTTAGAAAGCGTAACGACTTGCCAGTCATAACGATTTCATAAGTCATCGTAACGATTTCTTTAGAACTCGTAACGACTTTCTCGTCATAACGATTTCTTTAGAAAGCGTAACGACTTGCCAGTCATAACGATTTCATAAGTCATCATAACAATTTCTTTAAAACTCGTAACGACTTGCTCGTCATAACGATTTCCTTAGAAAGCGCAACGACTTGCTTGTGGTAACGATTTCATAAGCTACCGTAACGACTTCTTTAGAACTCGCAACGACTTGCCTGTCATAACGATTTCGTAAGTTATCATAACGACTTCTTCTGAATCTATAACGATGTGTTATGATTCATAACGACTCTCTTAGACTATCATGATCTCATAACGATTTCATAAGTCATGTTTCCATCAAATAAATGTTTTCTTTGATTTGAAATACGTTGAATAGTCAAAGTCGTATCTCACCTGTTTGACTGCTATGCATTTAATGAAGACTGAACGTATCTCTGCATGCACGCAGAACATATCTTCCATTATCGTGTATTCTCTGCATGTATCCTTTTAGAACGATAAACTGTCACTACTATATCTGTGTTTACTTGATCTAACGTTGACTGACATCTGGAGATAGTGTTAGTTGTCTACCATTAAAGCTCAACTTTTGCAGAACCTTGAAGTTGTACCATCTTACAACGTTGGACATAGAAAGAACTACAAGTCACCTCAGAAGATCTCATCACTTTGCGTGCTCTAAAGAACAAAATACTGTTGACTGAAAGCTTCCACAAATCCTTCAGTCTAACGTTCACCAAAGCTGTGAGACAATGGCTATCTCATCGTCTACATTCAAGACAGAAGATTTGAAGATATATTCATATATAGCGATCAAGAAAGAAAAACATCTCTGCAGTCTTTCAAGTCTTCACAAGAATTCTAGAGCCAGCTTTCTCATTCCATTCCGCCTTGGCTCTTAGCTCCCTGTGCTGTGAGAAAATTCAGAAGAGAGCTAGAATAGTTCTGAGAGAAAGCACCTGTGTAGATCTTTAACTCTCAGTGCTCGTAGCTTCAGATCGAGTTCTGTTAAGCTTGATCTAGGGGCTAGTCAATCCTTTTTCAGATTCACTTGTTTGTTTCCCTTCGGGTGTGAAGGAAGACCTGGTGGTACCAGGGTGTTGTGTTCCCTTCGAGTGTGAAGGAAGACCAGCTGAGCTGGGTGGTTGTTTCGTCCATAGGGGGACTGTACCCTAGATAGTGGAATCTTGAGGTTTGCTCAGGGACTGGAAGTAGGACTCCTAAGGAGAGGAGATCCGAACCAGGATAAATCTGTGTGTTGTGTGATTGTCTTCTTTGTGTGATTGTTTTTTTTACTAACCATTACTAATCTCTTCCAAGAACATTTTTTTGTGTTTGTTTAAGTTCAGGTTTTAACTAAGTAAATATTTTTTTTAAAGACCCATTCACCCCCCCCCCTCTGGGTTCGCCAACCGGGCAACAAGTCAATCTGAAGCGTTCTAAGCTCTTTCATTAAAGCAAAGAAAACCTTGTATCATTCGACCCAGGTCAGATAGGAGTCCCGGATGAGGTGAAGAGAGTTGGCATCCAAAAATTCACCAGGAGACAAGGGAGGTTGATTGGAGCTGGCCTGAGAGGCATTTAGATCGCCTAGCTGCTGAGCAGACAAGGGATAGAGCTTCGTCCAATTTGCAGGAGACAAATGCTCACATTCAGAGAGAATGGGGGCCAGAACATCTGCCTTGATATGCTTCTGAAGATATTGCTTGAAGACAAATCTTGGGAAAGATAGGTCACGGCCATCTTGCACAAATAACCTGGCCATTACTCTTGCAGCTCGCTCAAAGATAAGTGTCCCCACAGAGGAATCCATAATCAGGGCATGGAGAGGGGGAAGGAATACTACATCTGGAATGACTAAGGTAGCAAAATCAACTTTAAGGGAGTCCGAAGGAGCTGTGCATGAACTGAGAGCCCTGATGGCTTCTCGGAATTGACCCAGTTGAGATTCAGGGAGGCGATTTACATAGCAGTAGTTACTGTACATCTGATACTACCTGATAAACTTAATTTCTTTCTTAATGAAGGGTCCAAACAGATTTTTGTGATGGATCTGGAACCACTCAGAAAGGGGAAGAGGAGCTTCCCTAGGTGGATATCTGGCAGCTTGAACTCGACGGAATTGACTGTATAGATCTCTGTTGCTCCGAGCCCACTGCTCTTCAATTTTGGCTTCAGTCATAGAAATTTTTTTTGACTGTTCAGCCTTAGAGGGATGGGTGTAAGGAAAGATGGTGGCAAGATGATCAGAAAGATTTTGGAAGGGAAGGCCAAAAATGTGGGCAAAAACTACCTTTTGAAGATATTCTTCATAGATAAGTTTCTGCTTATTGGAGATAGAAAGGGAAAACCAAAGGGGAGGATAACAGATATCAGAGGAGATAGGATGAGTGGAGGTGAGTCTCCTCTTTTTAGAGACAGGACTAGAAGAGCCTGTCCTGTGAGTGTGGGTGCCAACAGCCATGACTGAATGAAGTATTGCTACCTCAAATTCATCCTTGATATCCTGGATATCAACCTGAGTAAGTTGGGCACCCTCAGGAATGATGGTAATAAAAGAAGGAGGTGTAGGTGGATTGAATATAGAAGCAGGAGTTATGGTAGGGAGAGTAGAGGGTCCTAAGGAGGAAGGACCAAAAGAAGATGGCCCAACTGAAGAGGATGCTGGTGGAAGCTGAGGAGAGGATGGTGGAGAAGGAACAATGGTGGAAGAAACAAGAGATGAAGCAAATTGAGATGGAAATGGTTGGGGAGAGGATACAGATCTTGGACGAGGTTGTTTAAAGGTGGTTGGAGCTGGAGGTGCAGTGGAAGAAGATGGTGGAGAAGGAGTAGCTGGAGTGGGAAGAGTAGAAGAGGCAGGGGCTCAGGAGCTACAGCCTAGTCTGCTCTTTCAGCTACCGGTTCCACTGGATTAAGAGTCTCCTTCTCCGGCCCAGACCCCTGACAGATATCAGAATCATCAATAGGCAAAAATGTCAGAAGGCTGAACTGCAATACTTGGCCCTGATGGCCCTGCTAGAGCATCAACTGAAGGCCCTGAAGGCTCACGCTCTTGAGGAGTACGATCTTTGGGCCCTACTTCCTTCAAAAACTTAGACACCATCACCTTCATAGAGCTCAGTTCTGTATTGAACCACTTCATGGCATTATTTAATTGAGAAATGTCATTTGACATGGATTCCTGGCGCACAAAGATAGAACTCACAGCTGACTTCACTGAGTGCAAGACTGCACCTTGATCATCGAATCTCTTCAAGATGGGCTTCAAGTGCACCTTCTTTAGAATTTTCTTCTGCCTTCTGTTAGCATTTTTCTTGATTTTGCTGCTCTTTTTCATACCGGTACGATTATACCAATCCCCATCGGTATAAAGGGCGTCGTCACAGTGGGACATGTACCCAACACTAGTCGATTGGTTGATATGTACTTGGATAGCAATAGAGTACAGCGGAATAAAATAAATAACTCAACTTTTAACCCATCACCAACACAAATTCCACAATCTAAATAGCGAAAAGGAAAGACAATGTCCACATTAATACAAGATAAAAGAACTACATTGTCCAGATATTGTCCATACAATAATTATTTTCATACTTATGAGAAAAGGGAAAGTACAACTAGTCGCAGCTCCATAAAACAGTCTTCTGATTAGCGATCCTCACTAAGCTTCCTTCTAGTGCATGATACCTGTCAACCTGTACGCCGAAGCAAGGGTGAGTCCAAAGACTCAGCAAGCAAACCAAAGACTTAAGCTTAAACATGCCACACTCACAACAAGGCATTTACATTAAAGAGAGGCACACTATAATCAAATCACGAAGGTACTCATAGTCCTTACTCTTAACTAACAATACGTATTATATTCACATGAGCATGCTTTGGTCTATCATATTTCTATTCTAAATCATGAGCATTACATCATACACATGTACATATTTCATACACCTAACATGTAGCAGGATTCGTCCACACATTCTTTTTCATTCTATAGATATCTCTATCACTAAACCCTAGAATTGAGCATAAGGGAAAAGAACAAGCTAGCACGATGACTACTTTCTTCTCACATGCACTTTTCGTATTTATTTATACAATTTACTTGCTGTTTTAACATAATAAAATCACATGCACATAGCTTCACATTTTTATAGCATGAATTGGAGGTTAAAACATGGTAAATCATTTAGCAACAATAAGCACTTAAGTATGAAACTTTATACTAATTGAGCCTTTCAACTAGCATGGAAATCAAACATTATTCATGCATTTACTATGTTCATAATCACACTTTACTTGCTGTTCTTACATGCATTACATTCAATTAAATGGATCTATAATTTCTCACATATTATCTTGTCCCATCAACAAGTCTACATGTTCATATTTTGTGTTGCATAAATAATATGGTGGTCTAAGTTTACTCACATACACCATTACATGAGGAATTGTAAACTTCATGACATGATACTAAGCATGGCATTTCAATTGAGATATTAACATATGGAAAAACATAAACATAGCACACTAACAAATTGGTTTTTACATGCAAGCACACCCTCATTTGCATTAACTCTCCCTCACATCTCATTTCACATAATTATCACATTATTTACTCTTGTTTTCGCTTATCACATATCATATCATTTGCACTTACCATGTGCCACATTCACATATCATTTCACACTTTATTCATATTTCATTGCTTAAACAAATTGCCATGACACATAGTCCTAACTACCAGTAGAGGACACTAACAAATATCTCATTCTCATAACTCTTTTCACAACGCATAACACATAACACAACTCATAATCACATAGCCACCACCAAGGCAATACAGTGGTGAATCTTGGTAACTGCGCAGACCGGGAGAAGCCCTCTCCACCCTATCTAGTGGTACTTGTCCACCTTCGGGATTTCCCTAATGCCTTTAGGACGAACTTTTCACATATAGAGCTTTCCATAGGGACTTTTCTATGTACAGCTGTCGAGGCCCCTAGGGTAGCAGTGTCATTTCGGCCCAATTATTACACATTACATTTACTTTATCGCATTTTCACATATTATTCACATGTTTCACTTATTCTGTTGAATCATTTTATAGGTTACATCCATAAATTTCACATGTCTCAGTTAACCCTAACACGGTACTACTGTTAGCAAAATCAAACATTCAGTATCTCACACTAATCAAGTTGAAACATACATAATCAACCATGTTCATATTAGCATGCGTTGAACACTCGTTTTCGCATGGAAATTTCATAGAGTACTCTACAGTTATCTAAATAATGGGAGAATTTAACCACAGACTAATTTAAGGTTTATGATCACACATGCAAATTTCCAGATTTTTCTGAGTTATACTGCATTTATAGAAATTAAAACATTTAGTTGCATGCCATTCATAATTCAAATTGTCATGGAATCATAACATAAATCTCAGATTTGACATTTCACAAATCTGAATCTATCATACATATTGTTATAGAAATTTTTTCGAAATTTATTTCACAACATACAATTTACTATGGATTTTTGAATAACCTATCCATGCTTTCTATTTTCGTTGCAGAAATTACAGTAAATCTTATGAACATGAACAAATTCTCAAATTATAGAAAAATCTAGGGCATTTAATTCCTCAGGAAGCATGTAGACAGTAGGTGAACATGCGTAATCTATTTTCCCCAACATGTATTTCAATAATTCCAATATTTTATGCCATCCACAGAAAAACACAGAAATTTCCACACACATCACATTAGCTATTTTAAATAACATATAAAAATTATACTACATCCTCATGCGTTAAAAGTCCGGAAATCAATTACTTAAGGTAGAACAGTTCACTGTTCTGCACTGAAGAACTTGGCGGCAGTGTCTGGCCGTTCAAGGATTTGGACGGCAAGAATGCTGGACGCATACTGGAGATCTTGGCGTCAAGGCATTGACGCCAAGTTCCTGTCTGTGCTAAACACAGATCGAGCTCCAGGGATTTGGTGAATGTGGGGTTCCAGGACTCGAGGAAAAATCCGTAAAATCACTAAGACTTAGAGGGACATGTATGGGATCAAGATCTAGGTTTACTTGCCATTCTAAAAATTCTACAAAGATCGGAATATGTTGATGAAGCCCTTCTCGGCCATGCCAAAAGGTGCTCAGAAACTCCTTCGATCTTCTTCCCCTGTCGATGTAGATGGCACCTCGGGGTTGGGATCTCTCCTTGGATGCAAGGGCAATCCTCCAGATGTTGTAACTCCTTGGTTTGCACCTCCAGCCGACGGATCAAAGGCCACCAACTTCAGGTCTTCTCTTGTTCTCCCATACCTAGGGTTTTCTTTTCTCCTCTTTGCAAAGAGCCAAAGAGAGATCTTGGGGTTGCAAGGAGTGGGTGGTTTATAGGAGAGAGGCCTCTCCTATCACGCAGATGGTGATGTGAGGGCTTCACAGCCGTTGGGGACAGCTCCCCAATGACTGGGGTTGCTTGTCCCTGGAATTCCGGGTCTACTGCGCATGTAGGTCAGAGAAGTAAACGTCCACCTATATGGACGGCTACTTAGGGCTTGGCGTCCATCGATATGGACGCTGACACCTCATGGGCGTCCATCCATGTTGACGCCAATTGGCCCTTCGGCCAAAACTTAAAATCATGCAGAAACCATGCTTAATCCATGCATACATGTACATGAAACCTATGTAGTATAATGTATACACCACTATACCATGTAAACATCCAATATTTACTACTAATCCTACACATACATACGTAGGTACATCAAGATAATAACACGTACATGAATATCTACATACTCATCAATGTGTGTATATATATATATATATATATATACACAACATGACTCAACACACAAAGAACTGTATTTACACTACGTATATACATACAATGTATAGGGTATAACATGTATATTACTACACCATGCAATCAATAACATTTTTACCTAGGCATACCCATGCATACATAAGTATACTAAGATAAGATGTACGTAGATATCTACCTATGCATACATGATGTTTTACATAAGCATGACTCAACACACGGCAAAATAAAATGACAAGAATTGTGAGGGCTTCGCAAATCATTAGGAGGTGATATGAATTGAGTTAGCTAGGAATAATCTATTCCACAAAGTAGTTCTTGCATGCACACACCTGATTTGACATATAATATATATAGTATGCACACACGGGTGTAGCATACTTATGTACATTATGCATGAAATAGATAGATACCACATGCACACTCGTAACTAGATTAAACTTGCACAACATTACTTAAGTATTATATGCATGAAATTCTTAAGATACCCAATATGCGCAATTTAGCTAATTGTCTATTCTCACCTAAATATCATAAAAAGACATGCATGTTATTCATGAGGACTATAGAATTACAATATACACTACTAAATATACCTACCATACTTGCACTCTATACGTACATGCAATGTACGAAGTACAATGTACACCTTAACCACACCATGCAAATGAATAGCGTTTACTACTAGACATGCACATGCATACATAAGTATACCAAGGTGTTATGTACGTAGAATTAGGTATACAATTATCACGTGCATAAGATAACATACATACATACATACACATATGCACTTCATACACTCTCACACAATATCCATGAAATAGGTAGTATAGGATATTCTTCAATATTTAGATAGTACATGCATAATATTACTCAAGTATACACCTCAATTTAGCTAGTTGCTCATCTCCACATGAATTATCATATATATATATATATATGCATGCATATGCTCAAGAGAAGTATAAAATTTATAGTAGGCACAATGAATTACACATGCTATGCACACAACAAGTGAATATCTTCTCATCATATAAAAGAATAAAAATTCGGGGTATCACACCCTCCCCCTCTTGAAAAAGATCTTCGTCCTCGAAGATCGCACCGAGTACCTGTGGTGACGTCGCCGAGGTCATCACCACCTACTCCTTGCTTCTTTATTGCCGTCGGTGATGCACCTCGTGGAGCAAACTTTGTCTTCAGGTTCGGACACTCCTTAAGCCGATGCTCCTTGCTGCCGCATTTAAGACACCTTCCTTCCTTTCTCCAACATGCGTTCCCGCCATGACGCTTTCCGCACTGGATGCACTCGGGTTTCTTGTTAATTGAGGTCACAGTCGATTGCTGACTTTCCACGAGTTTCTCCTTCTTCTTATCTTGCCTTTGGAATGGCTTGGTCACATCCTCCTTTGGAGTTGCCTCCCCCTCTTGGAGAGGTCCCGCTCTACTTTCTTGCTTGGTTGCCACACCGAGAATTTCTTCCAAGGTATTTGAACCAAGCTCCAGAAGCTTCGCTTTCACTGAGGGTTTAAGCCCTTTCACGAACTTCTTCAACTTGTGGTTCTGCTCATACCTCCTAGACTGAGCACTACGTCTACCACGTCCAGTCATGGTCTGCAAAATAAGTAACTCAGTTAGAACCTAGGTTACAATATTCTAACTATTCTCCTTACTATCTTCCATTTATTATTAGTAAATTCTACATATATGGACAATTCCCTATGAAGACTTTGCAATATTGTGGCGGTGATGGTCTATCCACGTACAGTCTCAACCTTGGTGCTCTGATATCAATCTCTGTAACGACCCTCTTCATACCGGTACGATTATACCAATCCCCATCGGTATAAAGGGCGTCGTCACAGTGGGACATGTACCCAACACTAGTCGATAGGTTGATATGTACTTGGATAGCAATAGAGTACAGCGGAATAAAATAAATAACTCAACTTTTAACCCATCACCAACACAAATTCCACAATCTAAATAGCGAAAAGGAAAGACAATGTCCACATTAATACAAGATAAAAGAACTACATTGTCCAGATATTGTCCATACAATAATTATTATCATACTTATGAGAAAAGGAAAGTACAACTAGTCGCAGCTCCACAAAACAGTCTTCTGATTGGCGATCCTCACTAAGCTTCCTTCTAGTGCATGATACCTATCAACCTATACGCCGAAGCAAGGGTGAGTCCAAAGACTCAGCAAGCAAACCAAAGACTTAAGCTTAAACATGTCACACTCACAACAAGGCATTTACATTAAAGAGAGGCACACTATAATCAAATCACGAAGGTACTCATAGTCCTTACTCTTAACTAGCAATACGTATTATATTCACATGAGCATGCTTTGGTCTATCATATTTCTATTCTAAATCATGAGTATTACATCATACACATGTACATATTTCATACACCTAACATGTAGCAGGATTCGTCCACACATTCTTTTTCATTCTATAGATATCTCTATCACTAAAGCCTAGAATTGAGCATAAGGGAAAAGAACAAGCTAGCACGATGACTACTTTCTTCTCACATGCACTTTTCGTATTTATTTATACAATTTACTTGCTGTTTTAACATAATAAAATCACATGCACATAGCTTCACATTTTTATAGCATGAATTGGAGGTTAAAACATGGTAAATCATTTAGCAACAATAAGCACTTAAGCATGAAACTTTATACTAATTGAGCCTTTTAACTAGCATGGAAATCAAACATTATTCATGCATTTACTATGTTCATAATCACACTTTACTTGTTGTTCTTACATGCATTACATTCAATTAAATGGATCTATAATTTCTCACATATTATCTTGTCCCTTCAAAGTCTACATGTTCATATTTTGTGTTGCATAAATAATATGGTGGTCTAAGTTTACTCACATACACCATTACATGAGAAATTGTAAACTTCATGACATGATACTAAGCATGGCATTTCAATTGAGATATTAACATATGGAAAAACATAAACATAGCACACTAACAAATTGGTTTTTACATGCAAGCACACCCTCATTTGCATTAACTCTCCCTCACATCTCATTTCACATAATTATCACATTATTTACTCTTGTTTTCTCTTATCACATATCATATCATTTGCACTTACCATGTGCCACATTCACATATCATTTCACAATTTATTCATATTTCATTGCTTAAACAAATTGCCATGACACATAGTCCTAACTACCAGTAGAGGACACTAACAAATATCTCATTCTCATAACTCTTTTCACAACGCATAACACATAACACAACTCATAATCACATACCCACCACCTAGGCAATACAGTGGTGAATCTTGGTAACTGCGCAGACCGGGAGAAACCCTCTCCACCCTATCCAGTGGTACTTGTCCACCTCTAGGATTTCCCTAATGCCTTTAGGACGAACTTTTCACACATAGAGCTTTCCATATGGACTTTTCCATGTACAGCTCTCGAGGCCCCTAGGGTAGCAGTGTCATTTCGGCCCAATTATTACACATTACATTTACTTTATCGCATTTTCACACATTATTCACATGTTTCACTTATTCTGTTGAATCATTTTATAGGTTACATCCATAAATTTCACATGTCTCAGTTAACCCTAACATGGTACTACTGTTAACAAAATCAAACATTCAGTATCTCACACTAATCAGGTTGAAACATACATAATCAACCATGTTCATATTAGTATGCGTTGAACACTCGTTTTCGCATGGAAATTTCATAAAGTACTCTACAGTTATCCAAATAATGTGAGAATTTAACCACAGACTAATTTAAGTTTTATGATCACACATGCAAATTTTCATATTTTTCGGAGTCATATTGCATTTACAAAAATTAAAACATTCAATTGCATGCCATTCATAATTCAAATTGTCATGGAATCATAACATAAATCTCAGATTTGATATTTCACAGATCTGAATCTATCATACATATTGTTATAGAAATTTTTTCCGAATTTATTTCACAACATACAATTTACTGTGGATTTTTGAATAACCTATCCATGCTTTCTATTTTTGTTGCAGAAATTACAGTAAATCTTACAAACATGAAAAAATTCTCAAATTTGCAGGGTATGAACTGACACATATACACATGATATAGAAAAATCTAGGGCATTTAATTCCTCAGGAATCATGTAGACAGTAGGTGAACATGCGTAATCCATTTTCCCCAACATGTATTTCAATAATTCCAATATTTTATGCCATCCACAGAAAAACACAGAAATTTCCACACACATCACATTATCTATTTTAAATGACATATAAAAATTACACTATATCCTCATGTGTCAAAAGTCCGAAAATCAATTACTTAAGGCAGAACAGTTCACTGTTCTGCACTGAAGAACTTGGCGGCAGTGTCTGGCCGTTCAAGGATTTGGACGGCAAGAATGCTGGACGCATACTGGAGATCTTGGCGTCAAGGCATTGACGCCAAGTTCCTGTCTGTGCAAAACACAGACCGAGCTCCAGGGATTTGGTGAATGTGAGGTTCCAGGACTCGAGGAAAAATCCGTAAAAATACTAAGACTTAGTGGGACATGTATGGGATCAAGATCTAGGTTTACTTGCCGTTCTAAAAATTCTACAAAGATCGGAATATGTTGATGAAGCCCTTCTCGGCCTTGCCAAAAGGTGCTCAGAAACTCCTTCGATCTTCTTCCCCTATCGATGTAGATGGCACCTCGGGGTTGGGATCTCTCCTTGGATGCAAGGGCTGTCCTCCAGATGTTGTAACTCCTTGGTTTGCACCTCCAGCCGACGGATCAAAGGCCACCAACTTCAGGTCTTCTCTTGTTCTCCCATACCTAGGGTTTTCTTTTCTCCTCTTTGCAAAGAGCCAAAGAGAGATCTTGGGGTTGCAAGGAGTGGGTGGTTTATAGGAGAGAGGCCTCTCCTATCACGCAGATGGTGATGTGAGTGCTTCACAGCCATTGGGGACAGCTCCCCAATGGCTGGGGTTGCTTGTCCCCGGAATTCCGGGTCTGCTGCGCATGTAGGTCAGAGAAGTAAACATCCACCTATATGGACGACTACTTAGGGCTTGGCGTCCATCGATATGGATGCTGACACCTCATGGGCATCCATCCATGTTGACGCCAATTGGCCCTTCGGCCAAAACTTAAAATCATGCAGAAACCATGCTTAATCCATACATACATGTACATGAAACCTATGTAGTATAATGTATACACCACTATAGCATGTAAACATCCAATATTTACTACTAATCCTACACATACATACGTAGGTACATCAAGATAATAACACGTACATGAATATCAACACAGAAAGAACTGTATTTACACTACGTATATACATACAATGTATAGGGTATAACATGTATATTACTACACCATGCAATCAATAACATTTTTACCTAGGCATACCCATGCATACATAAGTATACTAAGATAAGATGTACGTAGATATCTACCTATGCGTACATGATGTTTTACATAAGCGTGACTCAACACACGGCAAAATAAAATGACAAGAATTGCGAGGGCTTCGCAAATCATTTGGACGTGATATGAATTGAGTTAGCTAGGAATAATCTATTCCACAAAGTAGTTCTTGCATGCACACACCTGATTTGACATATAATATATATAGTATACACACAGGGGTGTAGCATACTTATGTACATTATGCATGAAATAGATAGATACCACATGGACACCGGTAACTAGATTAAACTTGCACAACATTACTTAAGTATTATATGCATGAAATTCTTAAGATACACAATATGCACAATTTAGATAATTGTCTATTCTCACCTAAATATCATAAAAAGACATGCATGTTATTCATGAGGACTATAGAATTACAATATACACTACTAAATATACCTACCATACTTGCACTCTATACGTACATGCAATGTACGAAGTACAATGTACACCTTAACCACACCATGCAAATGAATAGCGTTTACTACTAGACATGCACATGCATACATAAGTATACCAAGGTGTTATGTACGTAGAATTAGGTATACAATTATCACGTGCATAAGATAACATACATACATACATACACATATTCACTTCATACACTCTCACACATATCCATGAAATAGGTAGTATAGGATATTCTTCAATATTTAGATAGTACATGCATAATATTACTCAAGTATACACCTCATTTAGCTAGTTGCTCATCTCCACATTAATTATATATATATATATGCATGCATATGCTCAAGAGAAGTATAAAATTTATAGTAGGCACAATGAATTACACATGCTATGCACACAACAAGTGAATATCTTCTCATCATATAAAAGAATAAAAATTCGGGGTATCACATTCAATATGTCCTTCATTTACAGGAGCATCATCAATATGTGCCCCTTGAGATGCTGCTTCCTTCTCAATACTTTGCTCCCCTTGAATAGGAGCCTCTTCCAAAATTCGTCCTTACTCCCCCTGAATGGGAGCATCTACCAAAACCGAATTGACTTGAGCTGAATTTTGCTCCTGCTGCCCTGGAGCTTCTTCCATGACCCCTTCATGTGGATCACTTTCAACTGGCTCCCTCTGAGAAATGGAGTCCAGTACCTCCCTAAGTAGAGAGCCTACTTGGGAAGAAGGAGGAGGATCCTCTGAAGACTCCCCAAAGGGCTCAGTGGATTCAGGAGAAATGTCCTCGATTCTTCTACTTGCTTCTTTCTCTGCTGCTGATGGTACTGCTACTGGAATTGCTAGATCAACTGCTGCTTCTGATGCAGTGGAAGTTGGTGCTTCTTCTATTGCTACTGCAGATGCTGCTACTGCTGCTGCTGGTGATGGTTCTCGATCCTCTTGGGCTTCACCAATGATGGCTTCACCCTCAACAGTGCCATCCTTTGACCAGATACCGTTAACTGGTGAAAACCCATTTTTCTTCAGATTTCTAGACCTAATGGCTTGGCCCATTTTCTCAGACACATCACTAACTGTGCTGATCCCAAAGTGCTGAAAATTCTTGTCAGAAGATGGGCATAGGGTAGTGAGATGTTCAACTTGCTCTTGGTATCCCACAATTGAGAGCTGGAAAACTTCATCCTTTCAATTATCAACTCTGCTGTATTAATTTCCTGATTCTGGATAGCCCAGTACATCAGGTCTGAGTCTTCCCTGGCACAAGTTGAAAACGATGCACTTCTAGGCACAATAATCTGACAAATAATGAAGTGCAACAATATATTGAAAGCATTAAGCTGGTTAATATCTAGCTTCCCATCCTTCATCTTAAACTCCTGATCAATAATCCCTAAACCCTTGATATTAGTGTCCTCTGAGTGGACGCCACTGAGACCGGAGGTAGAGACATCAAACAGAGATGCCAAAAGATCTCTAGAAATTCTGATCTGAGTACCCTTGACCAGGGAAGTCAAGGTCCCATCCTCCTTAGTCTTCAAGCACACATAGAAGGCTTTAACCAAATCCGGGTAACTTACTTTAGATAGGGTTGCGATCTTTGTCCATTTCAGCCTTTGTAGAGCTTCAACCAAACTGCCCATTCCAGTTTTCTCCAAGTTCGCCAGATCCACTGCCTTGTTACCACACGCGAACCTACTTTGCTGCTCGGATGTGAGGAACGTAGCTCCGTAGCCCCCAACGGTGCCGGAAACAGTTGTAGAGGCCATGAAATCTAACAGGGAAAGGTTTTGGAGGGTTGAGATGGAAGGAGGAGTAAAAGTCCTCAAGAAATTCTTCACAGGAAGGAGAGCGAAGCTTCACAAAATAGAGAGTCGATGTCGGAGTCGTTAGGGCATCGGCTCAGGCAACCAGACGAAAGAGGGAAAAGGTAGAAGATAGGAGATGAATCGTTCCTTCATCGATTTTGGAGTTAGATAAAAGTTTTACCGAAAAGCGAAGCGCTAAAAGGTGGTAGAAAACGACAAACAGGTTTGACCAACTCAACATACTTTAGAAAGAGAGCGGCCAGGAGAGATAATTTAACTTCCTTTTGCTTAAGGCCATTGGGGAGAAAGTTAACTTAAATTCTGAAAATTTATTTATCAATTTTGAACAGAAATCTTTTCATAAATTTCACATGCCCAATTCCCTTCTAAGAGATGTGAACTTTTCTTCGGGTAAGGCTTCTGTGAAAATATCTGCTAACTGACCATTTGTATCAATAAATGATATGTCTAGATTACCATTAGCTACATGATCTCGAATGAAGTGATATCTAACCTCAATGTGCTTGGTCCTTGAATGTTGTACTGGATTTTTGGTGAGATTTATGGCACTAGTGTTGTCACATAATAGTGGGATAGACTTGATGTGCACTCCATAGTCTTCAAGCTGTTGCTTTATCCATAGGAGTTGTGTACAGCAACTTCCAGCAGCCACCTACTCAGCTTCAGCTATTGAGAGTGCTACTGAATTCTACTTCTTGGAGGACCAGGATATCAGACACCCTGCAAGGAATTGACAACAACCACTGGTGCTTTTTCTATCTAATTTGCATCCAGCATAGACAACATCAGAATAACCTATTAAATTAATTTCACATGACCTCGGATACCACAGACCTAAGTCATGAGTTCTAGCTAAATATCTGAAAATTCTTTTGACATTGATCAAATGAGATTCTCTAGGATCTGCTTGATATCTAGCACACATACATACACTAAATAAAATATCAGGTCTGCTAGCTGTTAAATAAAGTAATGAACCTATCATACCTCTGTAGTTCTTTTGATCTACTTTCTTACCATTCTTGTCACTATCCATCCTTGTTGATGTGCTCATAGGTGTTGATAGTGGCTTGGCATTGTCGAATCCGAATTTCTTCAGAAGTTCCTTGGTGTATTTTGCTTGACAGATGTGGGTCCAATCTTTTCCATGCTTGATTTGTAGTCCAAGGAAATAATTGAGTTCTCCCATCATGCTCATTTCAAACTCTCCCTACATCAACTTTTCAAAATACTTGCAAAGGGATTCATTAGTAGATCCAAAGATAATGTCATCTACATAAATCTGTACAAGTAATATGCTTTTATCTTTCGATTTTACAAATAGAGTGCTATCTACCTGTCCTCTAGTGAAACCATGGTTTAATAAAAAAGAGCTAAGCCTTTCATACCAGGGTCTTGGTGCTTGCTTTAAACCATATAATGTCTTATGAAGTTTAAAAACATGATTAGGAAATTCTGTATCATAAAAACCTGGAGGCTGTTCAACATACACTTCCTCCTTAATAAAACCATTTAAAAATGTAGATTTAACATCCATTTGAAATAACTTTAAATCTAGAGCAGATGCATATGCAAGTAAAATCCTAATAGCCTCAAGTCTAGCCACAGGAGCAAAGGTTTCATCGAAATCAATGCCTTCCTCTTGGGAATAGCCTTGAGCTACCAGCCTGGCCTTGTTTCTTAAAATCACACCAACCTCATCCAATTTGTTTCTGAACACCCACTTGGTGCCAATAACTAGATGGTCTGATGGTCTGGGAACAAGTGACCATACTTGGTTTCTCTGGAACTGGTTAAGTTCATCTTGCATGGCTATAATCCAGGATTCATCAGTGAGAGCTTCATTGACTGTCTTAGGCTCTATTTGAGAGACAAATGCTAGATAATCACAAGGTATTACATTACCTCTTGTTCTTACCCCTACAGATGGATCACCAATAATGTTCTCAGGTGGGTGATCTTTCTTGTATCTCCACTCCTTTGGAAGATTTTCATGTGTAATATCTTGTTGTTGCAAGTCTTCTAGAGGTGGATTATCCCTATCTTCAATTAAGGTATCTTTTAGTTTCTTGGACAGTTCGTCTGCATCATCATTGTCACTTTCTTATTCCTTTCTCAAGGAAGGGTTAGTCTCATCAAAAATAATATGCACAGACTGTTCAATCAATAAGGTACATTTGTTAAATATTCTATAACCTTTGGGTTTAGAAGCATACCCCATGAAGATGCCTTCATCTGATTTGGCATCCAACTTACCAATGTCTCTTTTGCCGTTGTTGTGGATGAAGCTTGGACATCCAAAAGTTCTAAAGTGACTGATCTTTGGTTTCTTCCCTTTGAACAACTCATAAGCAGTTTTCTTCAATATTGGTCTGATCATTACTCTATTAATGATGTAGCTTGTTGTGTTTACTGCTTCAACCCAAAAATACCTTGGTAAGTTATATTCTGACAACATTGTTCTAGCCATATCCAATAAAGTTCTATTCTTCCTTTCAGCAACTCCATTTTGCTGTGGTGTCCTTGGTGCTG
Organism: Colocasia esculenta; assembly: GCA_014218235.1. NCBI lineage: Eukaryota > Viridiplantae > Streptophyta > Magnoliopsida > Alismatales > Araceae > Colocasia > Colocasia esculenta. The sequence continues at coordinate 116,988,320 of CM024755.1, read as the reverse complement.
AGAAATTGTGTTCAATCCCTTCATTTTCATAGAACTTTGCAAATTTCTCATTATGAAATTCACCTCCATGATCTGATCGAATACTAATAATAATGAATTTTTTGTCTTTCTGAACCTTCTTGCTAAAACTGATAAAGCTTTCAAATGTATCATCTTTATGTTCTAGGAATGACACCCATGTGTATCTGGAGTAGTCATCGACAATAACAAACTCGAAATTCTTTCCTCCTAGACTAGTGGTTCTCATTGGTCCAAATAAATCCATGTGAAGGAGTTCTAAGGGTTTAGAGGTCATTACCATAGTCTTTGACTTGAAGGAACTCTTGGTGTGCTTCCCTTTTGCACAAGGTCTGCAGATGCCATTCATTTTAGTGCTAACCTTTGGCAGACCTTCCACAAGACCTCTCTTTATAAGCCTGTTCATGCCATCCAGACTACAATGACCCAGTCTTCTGTGCCACAATTCAGTTGATTGATCTTTATTTGCTGCTGAACAGACATTTTGATCATTGAGTTCTTCAAGATAGAGCACATATAAGTTCTTTTCTCTATTTGCCTCGAAAATTACTACTCTATCCTTTAATATGCTGCACTTTGACTCTTGAAACTGGATCTGATGACCTCTGTCACAAAGCTGGCTGATGCTAATAAGATTATGTTTTAGCCCTTTGATAAACAATACATCTTCAATAACTGTCTTTCCTTTGTTGTTCATAGAACCACTGCCTATCACTGTTCCTTTTCCGTTATCTCCATATGTAACAGTTCCTTCTTCATTTTGAAGATGAGAGAATAGCTTTCGATTACCTGACATGTGCCTTGAGCACCCACTGTCCAGATACTATTTGGATGCTCGAGAGTTACCTCGAAATGAAAACATTAAGTTTTAGGTACCCAAGTTCTTTTGGGTCCTGATTGGTTAGTATCACTGGTTTCCCTTTTTATTATCCATTTCTTATGTTTAGTTGGACATGTAGTTATAATATGTCCTAATTTGTTACAGTGACTGCAGCAGGACAATTTGATTACTTTTTCTATATATTTGAAATCTGCTTTGTATGCAATGTCTTGTTCAGGTACAAATTTTAGTGTTGGATATATTTTAGGATAAACTATGGTTTCTTCATTATCTGAGGGTGTATATCCTAATCCATTTTTCTTCTTTCCTGATCTTCTAGCACTTTTTAATATTAGGGAGTTTTTACCATTAGTGAATTTTTCTAATGTGCTAGATAGCTGTATATTTTCTTCTATTAATGAGTTTATTTCTGTTTTTAGTTCATCTGAGCTTGCTTGTTTTTCAAGTTTAATTATTTGTTCATTCTTAACCTTTAGATCTTCACATAATAAGTCATTTCTTCTTTTAAGTTTAGTTAACTGTTTTTCTAGCTGTTCATTTTCTGAGTTTGTGTTTTCTAGACAAGCATTATTTTTCTTACTTACTTTTAATAGTTTGGTTACTTCTCTATATTTATTGTATAGTTCATTGAATGCTTCCTCTAAATTATCTGAATCAGAATTATTGCAGGAATCAACAGAGGAGTCAGATGTTACCTTATCATCTGTATTTGCCATGAACGCCAAGTTGGCTTCTTCTTTATCACTGCTCGAGCTTGACTCGCTATCTGAGTCGCTGCTGTTTTCCCAAGCGGCTGCCATTGCCTTTTTCTTATATTTCCTGAATTTCTTGGAGCTCTCTCTTTTTCTGAATTCAGGCTTCTTGAGCTTTGGACATTCAACATTGATATGTCCAGGTTTCTTGCACTTATAGCATATTGGTTCTCCTTTCTTCAGATCATTTCCTTCTGACTTCTTAAACTCTTTGTTTTTCTTAAAGAATCTTCTGCCAGATTGAAATTTCTTTTTCTTGGCTAAAATCCGCTGCAGTCTTCTTGATAGCATTGCTTCTTCATTTTCACTATCCTCAATACTTTCATTTTCATCTGAGCTTGCTTCTGATGAGTCTTCTTCAGCTTTTAAAGCATTGGAGTGCTTCTTTCTACTTGAGGACTCTCCTAGCCTTTCCATATTGATCTCATGGGCCATAAGGGACCCAATGAGCTTTTCCAAAGACATCCTTTTCAGATCATTAGCTTCCTCAATAGCTGTGACCTTTGGGGTCCACAAGGATGGTAAGGATCTAAGAATTTTCCTCACCATGTCTCCAATCTCATAGGTTTTCCCAAGTCCAGCCAATCCATTTGTAATATCTGTGAATCGACTGAACATTTGAGTTATGGACTCACCTGATTGCATCTAAAATCTTTCATATTGAGTAACAAGAATATCAATTCTTGTCTCCTTCACCTTGTCTGTGCCTTCATAGGTAATTCTAAGCTTTTCCCACATCTCCATTGTGGATTTGCAGGCTGAAACTCTGTTGAATTCCTTTTTGCTTAGTGCACAGCACATAATACTCTTAGCCTTACAGTTCAAGGAGATCTTTTTCCTATCATCATCTGTCCACTGAGCTTTCTCATTTGTGACTAGGAGTCACCTTCTTCTACTATTGACCATATCTGATAGTCGTGACCTTGGAGAAAGTACTCCATTCTGGTCTTCCAATAAGCATAATCTTCACCATCAAAGAGAGGGGGTCGGTTGACAGACTGACCTTCAATGTTACCTTGGGATGCCATGGATCTTTACTCTTCAGATCATTGGATCTTTCTTCTTTGTCGAAGAGACTCGCTCTGATACCACTTGTTCCCTAGTTGACGAGCCTAGAGGGTGGGTGAATGGGTCTTTTAAAAATTTATTTAATTAGTACTTGTACTTAAAACATACATACAAAGATGTTCTTCGATGAAGGTTAGAGAAGGTTAGTATAAAAGACAAATACACAATAAGCAATCACACAACACAAGGAATTATCATGGTTCAGACCTCCTCTCCTTAGGAGTCCTACGTCCAGTCCCTAAGCAACAACTAAGGATTCCACTAACTAGGGTACAGTCCCTCTATGGACACTACAACACCCAGCTCAGCTGGTCTTCCTTCACACGAAGGGAATTACAGCACCCTGGATACTCCACCAGGTCTTCCTTCTCAACCGAAGGGAATCAACACCCTGGATCCCACCACGTCTTCCTTCACATCCGAAGGGAACTAACACAAAACAAGAAGAACAGGATATTAAGCCCCTAGATCAAGCTTCAACAAGCTGAGATCTAACGCAAGCAGGACTGAGAGCAAATAATCTAAACAAGGCACTCTCTCAGAACTACACTGGCTCTCTTAGGATTTCTATTACAGACAGAGAGCAAAGAGCTAAAGACACACATAAATGAAATTCTTGGCTCTAGGATTCTTTCAGAAGATCAGTAGTGCTTGTAGTATGCGATCGTGAGTTTCTCTCTTGTGTATCTTTTCTACTGGATCTGCTATCTTGTATTTACATCTCCAATTTGAAATGTAGTCGTTGAAGTAACCGTTGTCTCTTTGTTTGATAGATGTTAGACTGTTTGAAACTTAGAAGCTTATAGTCAACATATTTTTATCCATTTGTGCATGCAAAGAGATAGGATCTTCTGGCATCTATATGGTCCAATGTTGTATGACAGAATGTCTTTAGGACCCTGCATATATTTAATGCTGGAACAGTAGACAACTAGGCTGTCTCTTGTTGTCAGTAAACGTTGATGTGAATATTCACCAAAATAGTAATGCCAAATAGCTTGTTCTAAAAGATACACACAGAGTAAGCATAATGGTAGACGTGATAGTCTGCATCCAGGCAGAGATACGTTCAGTCTACATTTAATGCAAAGCTGTCATAAAGATATGAGAAGATTTTGACTTTTCAACGCGTTCAGAAATAAGATAAATATCAAGTCGATATAAACCATAAAGTCATTGCCTATATGACTTATGAAATCGTTATGATCAAAGTGTTTACTGAAGAAATCTTTATAGAGAGCAAATCGTTGCATTCATTAAAGGAATCATTATGAATACTGAAGAAATCGTTATAGAAAACGAATTGTTATGAGCTCTAAAGAAATCGTTGAGCGAAGCAAATCGTTATGAGCTCTAAATCATTGCGCGAAGCAAATCGTTATGAGCTCTAAAGAAATTGTTGCGTGAAGCAAATCGTTATGATGACTAAAGAAATCGTTGCGATGAGAAAATCGTTACGATGACTAAAGAAATCGTTGCGATGAGCAAATCGTTACGATGACTAAAGAAATTGTTGCGATGAGCAAATCGTTATAGCTCTATTAAAATCGATATACATGAAGGAAATCGTTGTAACTTTCAACAGAAGTCGATGTGGACTTAGAGAAATATAATCCTGAAATAATTAATGCTTCAGAAATATGATACTTACCAATATTGGCTTGTTTGACCTTGGTATATTTTCTGTACTTAAGACTTATGAAAAATATGTTAGAAATTTCGATAGGGTTTTGTTAATCACCAAAATAAATATGTAATTAATTAAAATGGTATAGAGACAGACTGATCATCAAGATTCTCTTATTACCAAAATAACCTTTCATCCAAGTGGCAATGAGGAGAAGAACTTTTGGACACGTGGCAACCTTGGGTGAACCTTAGGTTTCTGTGCACATGCCACTCACGTACAAGGGACTGCACTGAGGCTATAAAAGGCCTCTTGTCTCATATGAAGCATCCATCCTTCACAGAGAACGTGGGGATCAAGGCCAAGCATAGAAAGAGAGAGTTAGAGTGCTGCAAGAGGAGCAGATTAAGGATAAGAGCAGCAAAGAAAAAAGGAGTAGTCGTCCGAAGGAGAACCAGAAATGCTTAGAAGAAGAAGTAGATCTGAAGGAAGGTGGAAGAGGAATCTTGTGCAAGAGCAGATGCACGAAGCTTAGCATCTATGGAAGAACTGAAGAGTATCAACTCAGATCAGAATTTCTCTGTAAATCAGATTTGAAATAGAGTATAGCGAATTGAGGTTGATTTGAGGGAGTTCAAGTCAGATTGGCTGAGAAGCACATTCAGATGATGCGTTCGTGCAAGAAGATCTGAAGAATGACTTCAACTCTCAAAATCTAAAGATTTAGAATTCAATTAAAACAGTCCAGAGGAAATTGGGCGAAGCCGAAGGACTGGTGTTTGAGGATTTGTCTCCCTTAACTCTGATCTTTATGTGAATTTGTTTTTTTCACTTTTAAACTTCATCATGAACACTTTGTGTGCTTCTACTGGGGTTAGGAGTGTTGATCTCACACTGTGTGTGTGTGGATCTGGCGGTCAAGCTGTGAGTCAATAGAGAAGCTGTGAATCAGTAGTCAAGCTATGTGTCAACAGATCAAGCAGTGAGGTAGTAGAACTCAAGTTATTAGTCAGAAGTTGTTTAAAGCTATGAATCAGCGTTTTAGTGAAGCCTAACTTGGTTTAAGTGTAGGGTTGACATAGGTTTTCGTTTGGGAGCTCGAGGATGTCATGAAGAAGTAGTATCCACATCTGTTCGGTTAGTACCCTTGCTCTAACTTTGGGGGCGAAGTTTCTTTTAGGGAGAAAGGGTGTAAGGCTCTAGTTTTCTGTGCATTTTATCATTTGTTGTTACGTTTGAATAGTTGGCCGACTTTCTTATTAACGTCAACATCATGTGACGTTAATTGCTTCTTGAAGACACATTATATGTTGTCTACTGTCCAGATGGAGGATGTTAACGGAAAGATCGATTGTCATCTACTTCATGTTAATGGCAATCCACTTGACGTCAACATCTCCGTCTGGGTTTGGGTTTCTATCTCTGAATCTGTCCCAATTTCTCCATGGATAGAAATGCAAACCCCGAATTGGGTTGGGATTCACCTTCCCACCATGACTATGACTCAAACCCCTATAAAATTAGGTCATCTCTATGAGAAGAGGACTTTTGCTCAACTAGGGTTTTCTAGGGTTCGAAGAGAGAAAAAGGGAGGCTTTAGAGGTGGTAGATCCAGTGAACTAGAGGCTACACCAGTGTTCTTGGGCAAGAAGAAGGCTCTACAAAACGTGGGGAAGCTCTCCAAATGAGGGGAGATCACCTGTTGAGGCGTGGGGGTCTGATCAAGCAAGTGAAGATTGTCTCTTTGTCTTGGCCAAGGAGGGCTTCATCACCTTAATTCGATCTTCAGGGAGTTTTTCACAGGCAAGTAACCTAGGCGTTTCATCCCTATGCCTATCGCCTAGGGTTTTTTCGATTTTTAAGGATTTTTATCTCGTGTCCTGGACCCCCAAATTATCTTTCATTTGGTTTTGATCTGGACTTTCTGTAAACAGGGAGTTGACAGCAACATCCTTGCCGTCAAGTTCTTGAGTTGACGGCAATAGACCCTGCCGTTTACTTCCTTTGATGGCAAAAACCATGCCATTAAGTTCTTTAGTTTTTTCCCAGAAATATGTTTTAGTATATGTGATGCAATCTTTCAGAAATTTTGAATGTATGAGTGTGTCCTAGGATTTTTGTCTTGTCATATATGTGATGTAGATTGAACTATGAAATTTTGATATTTTTTTGATCATACCTATATTTGGTATAAATTTATGTCCTGAGTAAATGACCATGTTATATTAGGCTTAATCCAAGGAACAAAATTATGTACATGGTGTATCATTGTCTCAGCATTTTTCCATGGACTTAGGGTTCCTATGAACATGTTTTAGGTAGATAGAATCACTAGTCCACTGTTATACATATTTTGGTAAATCATTTTTGTTAATTGCCCAAAATATGTTTAAATGTTAAAAATAGGTATACTATCGAGAAAATTCTGAAAAATTAGACATATGATGTATTCCATGATTATGGTCTGTGGTTAAAATTTGAGCATCTTATGATATCCAAAACTACTATTTCTAGTTATAAGTCTTTAATGACCATGTTAAGTATGATTAGTTAAAAGTAATATTTTCTCATGATTAGCACCATCATTAGGTTCTGTTAAGCAAGTTTTAACACTATAGACAGTCATGATTACTTCTGTCACCTAAAATATGTGTTTGAATTATGAGCATGTAAATGAGTCATTAAGTGCATGAAAATTATGTTAAACATGTGATCAGAGTGATTAATGTGATTAAGTGATTAATGTGCCGAATATTGACTGTGCTACCATAGAAGGCTGTGGAGCCGTACTACAGAAAAGTCCCTATGGGAAGGCCCAATGTGTATGTGATATTCTATGGACATCACGATGAAATCTTGGAGGTGGACAAGTACCACTGGTTAGGGTGGAGAGTGATTCTCCCAGTTCTGCGTAATTACCAAGATTCATCACTGTATTGCCTAGGTGATAGGTATGTGATATGCATGTGATAGTGTCCTTCTTTATGGTGGTTCGGACAATGTGTTATGGCAAAAGAAGTGTAAAGATGTGAATTAAGTGTGGATGTGCAATGTGATTATCTGAAAATGATGTGTTAATGTGCTCTAATGTGTAAGAATGTGAAACCATGTGAATAAGTTATATTTAGGTTAAAATAGCAAGCAAAAGGTGAGAATTGTGACATGAGCATATTGAATGTGGTAGATATCATGCTATTATCTCTAGTAGATATGTGCTTAGTTTCATGTTGAGATACATGGAAATGTGTCATAAAATGAGTTATGTTGGGTACGATGAGTTTCATTAAATCCATGTATAGTTGGCATGTTATAGACTTGTTCATTTGGTATTTGCTAATAGTTACATGAATTGTGTGATAAATTGCCTTGTGTTATCCTTGTATAAAATGAATGTGATAAGTGTTTGGTTGTGACCAATAGGTTGTTTGCTGAGTCTTTTGAGAAGGCTCATCCTTGCTTAACTTCACAGGTGAGACAGGTATCCCAGAGATAGAGGAGGAGATAGTGAGGAGCGACTTCGAACGAGAGGAGTAGCCGAGACTTGAGAGCTATTTATATAGCTTATACTTTTCTTTTACTTAGTATGTGAGATAATTATATTATGATATGGACTATTGAACTTGATTATTTTGCAGACTTGGCATATTTATTTTGCTATTATATAGACTGTGGGATGTGTGGTGATGATGGAATAAGAATTACTTTTATTTTCGCTGTACTTTCCTTTGTTATTTGTGTACATCTCTACCTGCTACGTTGTGTTGGGTACATGTCCCACTATGACGGCACGCTTTATATCAACGTGGATTGGTATAATCATACCGATATAAAGGGAGTCATTACAGAGATTGGTATCAGAGCCAAGTTAAGATTGTACATAACTAAGCCATCACATACACACTATTTCAAAGTCTTTATAGAATCAATCAATATAAGTGAAAATTAACTAATAATGAATTAAATATAGTTAAGAAAAAGGTTAGGACTAAAAGAACTTAGATCCAAATTAAGATATTTGTCTTACAGGTAATGGCGAACCGTGGTAGGCCCAGTGCTTAGGCTCAGAAGGATGAACAGAGACGTGAGGAGAGGGCGAGCAGCAGGCCCCAGCACACCAGGGTCCCACGGTGCTCCCACCACCGCCACTAGTGGACTATGGCATGTTCATACAAGGCCTGGTTCAGGCGATGAAGACGTAGGCACAGACCCATGCAGCATTACAAGCCCAGTTGCAGATGCAGGTTGGCATTGTCAAGTAGGAGCAGTTTGTTTTGTTGTTGTTTGATTGCTCATGTGTTGTATTTTGTCTTAGGCTAAGGCTCTAGTTCCCCAGGAGTTTGGACCTAGTGGTCCATCCATCATGGAGCAATTAAGATGATGGCTCTGCCTTCTTTTAAGGGGGAGAGTCAGCCCCTCATAGAAGAGAGCTAGTTGAGGGAGGTAGAGAAGATCTTTCATGCTATTAGATGTGCAGAAAAGGATAAAGTGAGCCTCGCGACCTACATGCTACAGGTACTTAGGGCATATATGCTTGCATGTGGGTGTTTTAGTTACTTGGTGCTTGTGGGTTGTATCTTGTAGGAGAGAGCCAATGTTTGGTGGGCCTCTATGCAACGTACCAGGTACGAGGATAGGGCATTGGAGGTGACTTAGGCTGAGTTCATCAAACTCTTTAAGGCCAAGTTCATCCCCGAGCACATTTAGGACAAGATGGAACATGAGTTTCTTGCTCTTACCTAGGGTTCCATGACTATCCTAGAGTATGAGGTTAGGTTTGCTGAGCTTTCCAAGTATGCTCCCCACATCATCGTAGACGAATGTAGGAAGGCCAAGAAGTTCGTGATGGGACTCAGACAATCACTCAGGACAGACTAGCGGCTTTCGACCACCGGGCCTTAGATGAGGCACTCAGCGCAGCGTGCAGACAAGAGAGCGAGATGGACCAATACATTGAAGAGAAGAGGGCAACCAGAAGAGGTTGGCGGTACAGTTCTAGAGGCAAGACAGGAAGAGGGCAGCAGTGTACCAGTAGCCACAGTGTACAGTAGTTTCGAACCAACCAGTGGTTGTACCCTAGGCGACCAGCTTCAGGCCCAGCGACAAAAAGAAGTGTCATCATTGTGGGAGGACTCATGGTGGCTCAAAGTGTTGGAAACTAGCAGGGAAGTTCCTGAAGTGTGGTAGCACAAAGCACCAAATCAGAGACTGCCCAAGACTTCAGTAATTTGCACTGAGAGGAGCTCCAGCCCCAGCAGCGGTAGCGGCAATGGCACCAGTGATCGGGAAGCCAGGAAGACCTTGGGCCCAAGCCCGAGTGTACGCACTTGCACGTGAGGATGCTGAACAGGCAGAGAATGTCACGAAAGGTACTGTTTTAGTTATAGGTGTGCAGACTTGAGTATTATTTGATATGGGTGCTACACACTCGTTTTTTTCTGAGCGGTTTGCTAGGCACTTAGCAGCAGAGTCTGGAGTTGAGGCAGAAGACTTGGAGGTTCCCATGTTAGAACATACCCCAACAGATATTGTAGTGACCAGGAAGTGCATTCTTCTTTACCTATGTGCATTGAAGACCAGTGCTTGTTTGGGTGCTTCTACATGCTCAAGATGAAGGACTATGATGCTATACTTGGTCTGGATTGGCTTGAGGAGCACTATGCCTTGGTCGATTGCAGGAGGAAGAGGATTACTTTCTGCATTCCTGGAGAGGATGAGTTCTCACATACTTTGCCTAGGAATTTGGCGAGAATGTTCATGGTCTCTGCCATAAAGGCTATGAGGATGGTGAACAAGGGTTGTGACGCTTTTCTTGCCAATGTGGTCTTGATTCATGAGGTCGATCGGTCACCTACCGTTAGGGAGATCAAGGTTGTGCAGGAGTTCCCAGACGTGTTTCCTAATGATCTGTCTAGATTGCCACCAACAAGGGAGATAGAGTTCACTATCGAGTTGATTCCAGACACCTCACCTATCTCTAAGGCTCCCTACCAAATGGCACTTGCTGAGTTAGCTGAGCTGAGGAAGCAATTGCAAGAGTTGCTCGATAAGGGGTTCATTCCCCCTAGTGTGTCACCATGGGGCGCACCTATACTATTCGTGAAGAAGAAGGATGGTTCTCTCAGGCTGTGCATTGACTACAGAAAGCTCAACCAGGTGACAGTGAAGAATAAGTACCCCTTGCCGTGCATTGATGACTTGTTTGATCAGCTCTAGAATGTGTCTGTGTTCTCCAAAATTGATCTGTGTTCAGGGTACCATCAACTGAGGATTAAGGAGGAGGGCGCTTCCAAGACAACATTAATGACCCATTGTGGACACTACGAGTTTCTTGTGCTTCCTTTTGGTCTGACTAATGCCCCTACAACGTTCATGGATCTCATGAACAGGGTGTTCAGGCCATACTTGGACAGTTTTGTCTTGGTGTTCATAGATGATGTGTTAGTTTACTCCCCTAATGAAGCTACTCATCGTGAGCACCTGAGAATAGTTTTAGAAGTTCTCCGTAAACACAAGTTGTATGCTAAGTTCAGCAAGTGCGACTTCTAGATGCGCGAGGTTCACTTCCTCGGGCATGTTATGTAACGTCGAGCATTTTTTTGGATCTTTGAGGATCCTTGCTTAGCGGGTTTAGTGGCCAGTGTGTGGCCCATTAGTATGTGTTTTAGGTGTTTTCACAAGTTTTCGGGGCTTAGTGGGCCGGAAGTTTGGGCCCATAACACCCGTTGGTTCACTCGTTGTGAACGCGACAGGGGTGTGTATCGCGTTCTTAACACGACAGCCCTGGTAGTCGTGATCTGCCTGCCGACTGAGATGCAGTCTTCGTTTGCATGCGCGCCGCGTGTCGCACTCTGGGCGGCATGCTGACGTCGGCCTTTGGAAGGCGACGCCCTACAACGTCGCGTTCAGGTCGCGACGAAGGGGTACGTCGCATTCTAAGCCACAAATAGTTCTTAACATTGGTCGGCCAGACAAAGCTGGGCAAGCTCTGTTTGGCCTGGGGGGGAGGAGCTGCTGTGGGGAAACTCGGGTGATTTGTCATGTTGGGGTCGTTTTTGGCATGGTCTTGCCGCGAGGATGTTGCACGGAGCGGGGGAAATGCCGGGTGATCGTCGTTCTTTGCGTTCTTCGCGAAGGTAGGGAGATTCCACCTCGTTTTACTGCGTGGATTGCATGTGGTGCATTTTAGATTGTTTAATGCTTTATAAATGGTAGATACCATGCTAGGGCATTGAAAAGAGCATGAAAAATGGGTTTAAACACCAGTTTATAGGGTTTATGGGGGAGATCCGGCGAGGGGTCCCCGGATTAGGGTTTCAGCCTGTGAAGGCGACGAACCCCACTATCGCGTTCTGTTTCTGAACGTGGCCTATCGGGGTGTCGCGTTCAGAAGGCGACATGGGACCCTATCACGTTAATAGGTCTGAGGCATTTTATGTGTGCACATGACGGCATGGCTATCCGACTATCGTGGTTTGTTGTGCATGGCAATGGAAAGTGGTGCATTGGCACCTGTAGCACTCCATGACCGTGTTTTTACGTGGTTGGCATGTTGTTCACGCAGTTATTGTATTGTTCACGTGATTAGCATGTGGTTCACATGTCGTTTACGTGGTTTGAGTGCCGTGCATGTGGCTTGTGTGTGCATGGCAAGAAATTCGACGTTGTGTTCATCGTAATATAACTCTTATGTTTAGTTTGTGGTAGTTGGGCAGTGAGGTTCCAGCGTGAGCGTAGCCCCGGTTCTCTGATGTCTTATATAGGTTATTTAAGATGGTTTAAATAGAAAAGCATGTGTATGATTGTTATGTGATTATGATATATTGTGTTATTATGGAAATGGAGGTCATGAGATAACCAATGATAGGCAAGTTTATTGTATGTTGTTATGATTTAAGAATGTGTTGGTGTCGGTTAGCTTGGAGGTCACATGGTGACTGATGACGAGCCAATTATGTTTAATGTATCGTGATATAAGTTTCACTGAGGTGTTAAGTGACTGATGTGGTTTGTGTGCTAGCCGAGTGTGGTGGTCCGGCTCCTATTCCAGAATGCCTCTCTAGTCGGGTACCCTAGGTTTTGTGTGAGCCAAGCATGTTAGTGCTCGGGGTTTGTCCCGGTACTGTGTGTACCGTCGAGTTCTGTGTCGTCTGTCCTGGACACCCTCACTCCTGTGTTTGAGTTGTATGTCCGACTGAGGGAAAGATGACAGTGGGACAGTGACTCGTGAGAGTTTGTGTTTGGTCTCTTGTAGCACGCTCATGGTTGGGGGTACAGACACCAATAGACGTACTGGGCCCCAGCTAGTCCTGTGTTTCTAGTGCCTCACTTTAGGGAGCTCGGTCCAGAGTCCCTAAAGGTGCCAGGCATGGACCTTCAGTTGTGTAGTCTGCAGTTGTGGTGTTGGTTGGTCTCCACTATTCTTTGGCTTTACTGTGTGGTTGTGGAGCGGTAGTTGGACCTTTCATCCGTGACTGCGAGACTAAGAGGTAGTTCTTGTGTTGTGTTGTCCGGGTTGGATACTGGTGTCATGAACCAGTAGTCTGTTCCCATGTGGTGGCGTCGTTCCATTCCGACTCGTGCTTTTCCACTAGTGGTGGCTTATGTGTGTGATAGGTTGGTTGAGGTTTTGCCCATTGTGGTGTGCCCTAGTGGTGGCACGATACTGGTTGTGGATCCGTGGTAGTACCTTGTGGTAGTAGGTACCTGTAGCCTTTGTGGGTAGTTTTGTGTTGCGGTACTTTGTGTTCGAGTCCCTTCAGGTGTTGAGGTGGACTTGTGTTCTGTGGAGGTCTGTGGAGTGACCTTCCACGTGTTTACTCATCTCTGGGTAAGTTTCTGATTATGTTTTTGTGTGAGGTGTTGGTGTGAGGTGGATTGGCTAGCTGATGCCAGTCCTGTTGCCTTACGTGAGTAGGTTGCCTGTAAAGCTTGTAGCTTCAGCGACCAGTTGTTGTAATGATTTGCTTGTGAGGCTTGAGGCCTAGGCATTACAGTTGTTTAGCGGACTAGTGGTGCTGTGCTAGTCTTGTTGTCCCTCTTCCTTTCCGGGATTGGTATTAGATGATGTAATTATGTTTAGTTGTTATTAATTATACTTTGATGTGAACATGATATGGTTTGGCTATCGGTGTTGCCAGTGAGACCCTCTGGGGTTGAGGTTCTTCAGTGTTGTGTGTTGTTTTGGGTGGTCCCTACTGAGCCTGTGACTTGTTGAGGCTCACTCCCCTATAGTTATTTTCAGGGCTTGCCGTTTGTGTGGCTTGCGGAGGTGTTGTGGCAAACTTGTACCACTAGCAGTAGAGTTAGTCGTGTTGTGTGAGCTTATGCTCCCTCGAGGTATGCCCCAGGTAGTTGTACACTTTTAATTGGACTTGAAATAATGTATTGGGATAGTTGTAAATTGTTATATACAAGTATGAGCATGTGTACTTTCTTGTGTTTTATACTATTTTGGTTGTCTTTTATATTCTTACTGGACACGTGTACGAACTATCCCTTACAAGACTTCGGTCCGTTCACGGGAGGCGGATCTAGATGTAGAGCCTTATTGGGCATAAATATCCAGGGCCGTCACAGTTGGTATTAGAGCAATGGTCCAGTTAGAATATGAAAAGGCATTGAAGTTACAATGTCCCAAGACATGGTTTAATGTCTATTGTTGGTAGTAAGTCTGTGATTTTATGTGGTTTAAAGTGGTTTTTCACGTGGGTTTTGTCATGTGAATTGTGTGTTTGTTTATAAGTGTGGCAGTTACTAGTAGTGGCTGAGAGAAGATGTGGTTAGAAGAAACCTAATTTGTGGAATGGGTATGATTGTTTGCACATCTGACAGTTGTTAGTAATGGTAGAGAGATGGTGAGATAAGTGGTATAAGTTGAGTGGTTACATTCGTGTGCCAGCTGCAGTTAAAGTGTGATTGTTTAAAAGTTTTTAGTTATAGAAATTGAAATGAGATTAGTGAATTTGGTTATGATAATCAGGAAAGGTAGAGTAGTGTTTTAAGAAGGATACGACTGATATGTGTTAGCAAGGTACAGAGTTGACATGGTACATAGTTGACAGAGACAGGAATAAGGTGTTAGTGTGATGGAACAACAGTAGGAATAGTATTATTAATGAGGAATAGTATATGTTAAGAATTGTGGTTGAGGACCTTGGCTGAGCTATTGTAGTGTTCAAGATTTGTGTTAGTAAGTATTAACGAAACAACCTGGGTGATAATGTGATTAGTGTTATAGGATGTTTGGAATAATTGAGAGAGATAGATTAGTTTCAGATGAGGTACTGGTAAATAGAGGAGCAAGGATTTGTGGTAGTTATATAAGGATAAGTGTATTTGGTGATTAAAGATGAGTATAGTAAAGAACTTGGAAATAGTGCTGTTGTGATTCTTGTAAATAATGATGATAATGAGAATTTGATATAAGAAATTCGTGTAAGAAGATATTGAGGTGATCATTTAAGTAAAGAGAGAGTAAAGAAAGATCAGTCATTTGGTAAGTAGTAGTTTGTAGGATTGCACAAAATAATTTATTAAAGAATACAGTGATAAAGATTGAGGTTAAGATTAAGAATGTTTGGAATAAGGTAGAGTTATGTGGGACAGAATAGAAAGAAATGGATTAGTTGAGAAGCAGTTAAGAAATATTAGGTTAAGTGGAATAGCAAGGCAGATGATGAGAGGAATTAAAGTGAAGGTTTGAATGAAAAGGATCATGGTAAGTATGATATAACAACAATAGTTTCAGCATCTGAGAATAGAGCAGTAGAATGGAATAGAGAAATTAGGCAAAGCAGGTTATAGTATTTAAAAAGATCGATTTCAGATTTTAGCTTTGGCAGTATTTCAATAAAGGATGGTTGTGTATTAGCAGGGATTGCAGTATGAATGGTACAGTGAAGATAGCCAGATAGCGGAATAGATAAGAGAAATGTTTTGTAGAAATGATATCGTGAATAGTGTAAGCGGCAATACAGATCAGATTAAGAGTTATTGATCAGAGAAAGAAAAGGAATAGTAGATTATGAAACGGATGTAATCAGAGGGTTCAGAAAAATGCTTAGTAAGAGTTGGCCTGCCAGTGTACAGAAAGTGATTTAATTCGGTAAAGGTATTCTACAAGGGTATTTCAGAGTTTGATGTAAGAATAAAAGGCAGAATAGTTAAGGAATAATAAGCAGATTAGAGTATGGAAAAATAGAATAGAGAGAGCAAGGAATGTATGGAAATTGGAATTGATAAGTACAGAAAGGAAAAGTAAGATCAGCTAAACAATGAACAACTTAGAGACAGGTGGTACCTAGTGTAATCACGGGGTTGTGCACCCCCTCGAAACACGCAACACAATGCTATAAGGGACTTGGAACATGTGGCATGAATTAAAAGGAAGAAAAAGGAAATGTGATCGCCACCTAGCTAGTTGCCATTATTAAGAAATGGGTAGGCTAACGTTGCTAGGAAAGGGGTGAGAATAGAGGCACTTACTATAGTCGCGACGGGGTGACCCGTCACGATGAAGCCAATGTCGCGATGCCCAAGCAGGGCGCGTCTTTGCTGCCGCGACCCTAGTGCCTGTCGCGTTCCCTACAGTGCGGGAGAAACGTGAGCGAACCTTCTTCCTACCCTCCGGCTGGCCAGAGGACAAGAGCTGCTCGTAGAGTGATGCTTGGGTGCCTGGGGGTGGTTTTTAAACCCCTTGGGTTGTAGGAAAACGTAGGAGGAAAAGGAAAATGCGTCCTATCTAAAAGAAAACACTAACATGCATGGAAGAGAGATAGGAAGAAGGTAGGAAGAAAGAGCCCCAGTAGGGAGCGACTTCCTCGCCGCTGATGGTGTTCTCAGTTGATGTAGAAGCTCCTGAAGTCACCTCCTTCACCTCCAAGCTCCATGGATGAGGAAAGGTGCATAGCTTGATGGAGGAAATAAGTGGAAATGGAGTGAAATGAGAGAGCCACGAGTTAAGTCCAAGGTCTGACAAAAATTTGGTAGCACTTTGTGGCAAAAGTGGGGCTCTCCTTCCTCTGAAGGAGAAGCCTTGCTTATATAGAGTTAGAGAGAGATAATCCCGTCCTTATGTGATAATCACCAAAAGAAAGGGATAAATCCCAAAAACATTTGTGGGGAAGAGTCCAAAGGTGGCCCCAAGGTGTCCCACAACCCCAAACCGCGGCCAGGGGTTGGGAGGTTGCTTGGAAATGAGGATAAAGCCATGAGAGGATAAAGAGGAGGTTGTTGCAGAGGCCTGCATACGTGGTTGTAGTTGCGACAGGTCTTAGGGGCGCGATAAGCAGAGTCACGACGACCAGGGTGGTCGCGACACTAAAGCCACGTGCATGGATATGCATGGGCTGTCGCGACGCCTACCGGAGGCGCGACAAAGCTAACGCGACGCCACGACTGGTCGCATTAAGGAAAATCAAATATTCTTAAAAATTAGCCAATTAAATAGTAGAATAATGAGGATTTAAGGCTCATGGAATCTTTTAAAAGGATAATGGACGGGATAAAGTGAATTTGGGCTTTTTAGTGAGCTGAAAGCAAGGCTAATGATGGGCTCAAGGTGAATGACCAACTTGAGGCTTCGATAAGATAACAAGAAATATGGTTCGACTTATAGGCCAGAATCGGGTGTCTACAGATTGCCCCTCCTTGGCTTCCACTTTGCAAGGGAGCGAAGTGGAAGTGTAGTGGAGGTGTCATGAAATGACAGTGAAGCGGAAATAACGTGGAGTGGACTGAAAATATGGGAGCCAAGGTAAACAGACACCCGATCAAACCAACCGGCAATCGGATTCTTCTTGGAAGCCCCGAGTTAGCTGCTCGAGCAGAATGCAAAGAAAACACAAGTTTGGACGAGAATGAGAAAGAAAAGGATGATCAACCCCTTGATTGAGAGGTACCCTAGCCGATTGGCCTGCAGGTTTCATTTTGGAGGGACATGTGCGTGCCAGGCAGGTAACTCATGACTCTGTCCTAGGAGCGGTTCTCAACCAAAATGTATCGAAGGAAAATTGACGAAAATTGTATAGAGAATCCCGACAGGTAAATTCTTGACAAACTAACACAAGCAACTCGCTCAGAGGCAGACCTTTCGATTCGAAGTGGAATAAGATTTCTTGTTCTGAACATGAAGAATGATTGGGCACTCAACAAAAGCTCACCATTAGCCATGAGTGAGTCATGATAGCTCAAAGTTCTACATGATGCATGATGGGCTAAAAGAAAAGAAATCATTAAATTAAATGTAAAAGAAAGGAGAAAATAGAAAATATATCAAGGATAATATTCCTAAATCAGATAAGAATGGGTCGAGAGTCTTCCTGCAACCGTAGTGCAAGATAGAGTTCGTCGTCCTCAAGTTTACCCAACTTAATGGCCTATCCGACGATTAACAATGTGCGCCTAGATCATCATCGTTTTTGAAGAAGGGGAACTCAGATCCCAAAGCATGTTGAGAACCAGTCGGTCCTTGAAGCGATATAAAAGGTAAGTAACATATAGTAATGCAAGGGAATGGGATAGAAATACTTACCTAACTTACCTGTGATATTCCATTTTTTTGTGCTTTTCTGATTTTTTTGGTGATTTTTCGAATAAACAATCAAAACAATGATCATAATAACAATAAATATAAACAAACACATCACAAAATCATAAACAGACCATGTACAGACACACGAAGACACCCAATTAGTACTAAACACATAAACACGACGTTCCTGATCAATTGATGGGGGGGGGGGCTTGATTAGTAGGTCGGTGTATGTCGCGACCAAGCACACGGTCTCCTTAAAGTCGTGGCGAGGAGGTAGACCGCGACAAGGTCGTGGTGCACCCGACCGCCGCGAACTGAAAATGACGCATACAACCGTCGCGACACCACCCGAGGATTCAAAAATGCAGAAAGCCCTTTTATTTTCCCTCTTATGCTCACAACCCTCTTCTTCTTGCTTCAGAGCTCTGGTGACTCTTGCTCTCCCCAGTAGTGTCCTACTCTGACTCCCTCTCTCCCTACGCTCTCTCTCTCACTCTATCCCTTTCTCAACCTTTCTCCCTCTCTTTGGTGGCGATGGACGGGGGTGGTAGTGGCGGCGGCGACAGTGGAAAGGGGAAGAAGGCCAAGGCGAGGAGGCCTTCCTGACGGCGCGAGGTGACACCTCTGGCGGTGGAGGAAGTCCTAGAGGCAGAGATGGCAGAGGAAGAGGTGTCGGCGATGGACATTGAGGTAGCGGCCATGGCACGAGAAGCCACCATGAAAAAGGTAAATCCCCCATGCCTTAACCCTCGATTTGATGACATGGATGGGATGGGGAGGCCTCATAGAGGGTGGATGCAAGGTGAATCACCCAGGAAATCAGCCACTGGACAAAGGATGTGCCGGTCGATCTGTGCCTGAGAACGTGACGGCCCGCCCTGTCGTGACAGCACTGTCGCGACGGGGTCAGAGGCCGCAACATAATCGCGACGGCTAAAGGCTGTCGCGACAAAGTCATGGCCATCATGGCAGACGCGACTTGTTGCGGATCCTTGGGGCATCGCGTCAAGGTCGCGGCCCACATGGCTGGCGCGACCTCAGCCGAGAAATCAACAAAGGCAAGTTTTAAACTGACCTGGTGACTAATTTATGCTTGCAAAGAGAGATGAGGGCACAGGTTTCCTTGATTTTGGTTTTGGTGGTATACTTAGCCTTCTCTGGCTTCCAGAGAGACATACTTGACGGGATGGGTTTTGGTGAAGTCCTCATGATGGATAGGATGAGGGCGGATGCCCCTCTCACGCAGGCCCTGCACAGTAGGTGGGACGTGGAGGCGACTGCCTTCGTGTTTCCATGGGGACATATGATTCCCAGCCTGGAGGATGTGAGCAGGATTACCAGCCTGAGAGTATACGGGTGTCTGGTGAGCGGGTTTACCTACCCGTGCTATAGAGAATTGGCCCATAGGCTGCTGGGTTTGACTGTAGGGCAGAGATCTTCTCTAGTCTCTAGGGTTGAGCTGCAGGAGAGTGTAGGGCTATTCCAGACAGGGAGAGAGGTAGCAAAGTCGGAGGATGAGCAGCTGCAGAGGTTGGCAAAGGGTTGCAGGGAGACCTTAGCCAACGAGCCTGGGGCACAGGAAGATTTGGACTTGCGGTGCTTCCTCACCTTCTTCCTTGGCAGACTCTTGTTTGCCATGAGGGGTGACCCAGTCCACTGCTGGTTCCTGCCTTTGTTGGAGGACTTGGACCAGGTGGGGAGCTACGCATAGGGAGCAGCATTTCTGGCACATCAGTTCGATAGTTTGGGCTCCTCCTACCGACATATGTCTATCAGTAGATTCTTCCCCTTTCTTTAGGTACTCTTCTTCCTCTTGTCCTTTTACATACACTGCCATTATGCTATTAATTGTGATCTGACTGCCTTCATGCTCTTGCAGGTCTGGGCCTACCTTCACCTCCCTGCCCTGAGGAGGGGGACACTGGAGCGACCGGGCCTCATGCCCATAGCACGACGCTGGGTGCCGTGCCGTGACATGCACCCCTTGGAGGAGTAGCTAGCATCTATCCAGGATGCCATCGACGTCTACCCTCAGCTAGATGTAAGTATTCTACCCTCCCACCAAGTTCAATTAAAAATGCTTGGCTGCTGATCTGATTTGCTTTTGAGGTGCAGGTGGTATGGCAGCCATATCTGGAGGATGGGAACGAGGGACAGCCCTGGTTAGAGTAGGCCCGCCCCTACTTTGTTAGGACGTGTGGGTGCATGCTCTCAACCTTGTGCTACCTCTCCACCTCTATCTAACTCAGAGGTTCCTTGGCCTCCGTTAGAGTGCAGTGGAGTTCCCTAGCTGAGGCTGGACCCCTAAGCTTGGTCGGAGCTTCCGGGGACTCCACGACACTACCGACTGGCTTGAGCGGGCCCACAAGCAGATAGAGAACTGGGAGTGCAGAGGTCGACGGGTCTGATCCAACGCCGACTCGGATGACGCGTACTTGCAGGCATTCGCCTTAAAGTATGGAGCGAGTGTCTACAGGGGTGCAAGGCGACAGGTAAAAAAAAATCTAAACTCAGACCTTGTGAATTGCTCTAATTGGATTGAACTGACAGATTTTGATGATTTGTAAGTAGATGGGACTGGGGAGATCGCCTCGCTTTGGGCCTTGCTACACTCAGCTGTGCAGGATCGGGAGCTAGTGAGGTGAGAGACAAAGCAGCTAGTAAGTACCTACTCAGACTTCGATAGCTCACCGGATTTTTTAGCTATTGAGGAATTGACAAGTGTTACATGTGCAGCGTGCAGAGTTGGCGGCAGTGAGGGGAGCGCAGGCCGGTGCATCCTCATCCAGGGCAGCAACAGAGGCGCCTCAGTCAGATTTAGAGGACCGACTGGAGGGTGTAGTGAGGAGGGCTGAGGAGGCACAGGCAGAGCTAGCAGAGAGGGTAAGTCTAACAATGATTTGAACTGAATTTGATTTAGATTTTGTACTAACTTGCTCTCCAAAGGTGATAGAGCTAGAGACTGCTACCAGCCAGGCGACCCACTGGCGTGAGCAGGCAAAGACATCAGCAGCAGAGGTGGGCCGGCTGCGCACACAAGAGGAGGAGATGACGAGGGAGTTGGCGTTGCTGCGCACACAGGGGCTAGCAGCAGATCAGGCGGAGTTGATCCGACTGCATTCCGAGCTGTTCGCGCAGCAGACCCTGCCCCGGGAGCTTGGGGGTATAGTGACAGCCATAGGCCAGGCTCGGAGCATGAGTAGGATCGGAGTGAGTGGGGCGAGTGGTGCCTCAGTCTGATAGTTTTTTTATGGTTCCTCCAGTCGGCAGAGGAATGGGGAGGAGTAGAGGCGCTTAGCAGGAGAGATGAGTGCTAGGAGTGGTAGGGGTGGTGGTGAGATGCTGCCTCCGCCGGAGAGACACGAGGGATCCGAGGAGAGTGGCGGCGGACAGTGAGGAGCTTATGAGCCATCTCCCCCTTATCTTTTTACATGGTGCTTATCTTTAGTGGATCTTTATGTCTTGTGCCAATGTTTGTGATGGTTGGAATGAATTGTGATTGACAAGAGTGAGAGATGAGATCCGAGTGAGCGAGAAAGAAAGGAGATTGAGTACATTGCTGTGCTGCTCATTTTTTTTTTTGATTTTTTTTTTTTTAGATTTTGAATAATACCTAAAGCCAATATGGCCTTTCCTAAGAAACACGTGAAATGGAAGGTATTCACACTTGCTACTACAGCACTAAAGCAAGATCAAACTACTGACAAGGGGTCCCCATTTATTCCCCTTTCATTAAGGACCACCAAAAAAAGGTCGGATGTGCATTAAGATGGTGGCGTCCTGTTAGATGGTTGCCCCTAGCTTATGGTGCCGCTACAAAGGCCATACTCGGGAGATAATCCAACTTTATAGGGAGAAAGTGAAGAAAGTTTTAGGGATAAGTCTAGTGCAAGTTTTAAAAGACAAATCAGGTTTAGCTTCCTTCCATGGCACACCCCTTAGAGATTCAGTTTGTTGTGCAGGGACTTTTGGTCATTTTATATTTTTTTTCTTGCCTGTTCTACGCTTGGGGAATGCGTACGACCGGGCTCAAGGGCGTCCCGCGGAGAACTATACTGCCACTCTTTGCCATGCCCCTATTCCTCAATTTTTCTTTATTTGTCCTTCTTCACATTTTTATTTCACTTTTCTTTTGCAGGCTTGATTGATCATCCCTATCTGAGACTTTCTCTCATTGAGGTGTGTTTAGGTTGGTCACCTCGCCCAAATAGCCCTTTTGCCTTTACACTTCGACTGAGTAAAGAAGAGAACAGTTTTTGTACCTCCTAGATATGGCCTAAGTAGCAACGGTATTTGCTAGAGGAACCGACTAAGGTTGCCATGTGAGTATGTGATGATCCTTGCTTAAAGTGACTTTTAACGACAGGGGAAAGAATGTAGGACTCTTAGCGGAGAGTAATCCCTGGCCTAAGTGCTGTAGAAGCAAAATAAACCTAAGACTGACTCGACCACTCTATTTGCGAACTGAAATGAGTCTTTTTATGTTGAAATATATATTTATATGCACAATGCCACCTCTATATTGAAAGAATGACCTGCATTAGTCTTAGAACTTTGACTTTGGTGGATTTTAAATAGCTTATTTGTAGGAAAGGGAAGGGATGGCAAGAATTGGAGTCAACTCAATCACAAACAAGAGGGAGACAAGACTCTACAAGAATATGAGGGATAAGAACCCTCAAACAAAAGGATTTACAAGGGAGGAGGGAGGATGTTAGTGAGGATTGAAACCTTGAAAACAATGAGAGAAAGGGTCAGGACCCTGAGTAGGTAGTGAAGGAGGAATCAGGTCAAACCCGAGATCAGGAGGGGTTAAAGGGATGAATTGCAGGATGGAGGGTGGAGGATCTGGAGGATCAGAAGGTGAAGTGGAAGGAGGGGAATCAAGAACAAGATCAGATGTCCCTGGAGGATGCGGACCTGACCTACAGTTAGGTGATTCGAGTGGAAGAGGAAGAGGGGAATCCTGAGCACCGAGAAGATGGTCAAGTGACCCAGGTCGATGTGGAAAGAAAACTACAGGACCTAGGGGGTAATTGGGCGGCTCAAGAGGAAGAGGTAAGTGAGGGTCCAAGGACCCTAGCGGAGTGGGAGGGGAAGGATGTGGCAATAACCCATGATTGTGAGATCGGGAGTCTCCTCTTGGGACAAGGTTGACCAGAATGGGTAGTATTGAAAGATCAAGGTCAGAGGATGACAAAATAGGGAGATCGACATTTTTCTTGTGGAACTTCGATCTTGATCTCAGCCTCCTTCGCTTATTGGTAGATGTCCTCCTATGGTGCCTCAACTGATTTATTCTCACGGATGGACGTGATTGCTTCTTCTCGGTATGTTTTCTTAGATAATGGGCCAAAGCAACAGATGGCCTCACCCTTCTCTGTAGCCATATGGCTCTCTCATCAATTGTCATGACTGCCATGTGTGCAGTTATTTCAGGCAGCTTGGTCTGTTGCACCTTGAGTGAAGATTCCATTAGAGATGTGGAAGTTGTACTGTTGAGGGCTTCAACTAGAGGTTGTCAAGCCTGAGCTTTAAGCATTGACTTTATGACGGCCTTGATGGCAGTATGAGATAAGACAACATTTATGGAGAAGCCCTTCCTTTGTCCAGTCATCTGTAGTACAATCAAGTGAGGGGTAACAATGGCATTAATGGAAGCATCTCCCATGAGCAGTGTAATAACTACCGTCCTTGCTTTGGAAGTGGCTGGCGCTAGTGCTTGAGAACTTTCCTTGATAATCATCTCATAAGGGGATGAAGGCTCATCCTTCCCAAATGTGCCCGAGATAACGACATAGACCAGCATACGGCTGATGTAATTGTGAGGGTAGAAACGCATGGCCGGTTCTTGGCTACCTTTGCTTGGATCATCTTGCTCTCGGGAAGTAGACTCAAGGCATGCCCCTGGCGGTTCACACCTGCTCCGTTGGGTGGTTACGGTAATGGGATGTATGGAGGTTGTGGTGGGTTCGTCAGATGCGAAGGTTTTAGTGTAAGGTGATTGGATGGTGGGAAGGGCAGGCTCACGCTGAGAGAGATCTTCTTCCAACTCAGGGGCTAGGTCAGCCTTAAGCTTAGGAGTAGGAAACTCTTGCCCTTTCTCAGAGGCGAGTGGGGCTTGCTCGAGCCTTGGTGTGGTGGTAATGGCATGCTCAGGTGCAAGTGGTAGTAGGGTGGAAATGGTAGCAAGGGGTAAGGATGGATGGTTTGTAGGAGGCGAGGGATCAGTGGTTTGTGGCATTGGGGAAGATGACCAATTGCATATCGACACAGTACGTCGAGCCGACAGCTTGTCATCAGGATGTGATGTGGCATCAGGGGTAGGTGTGGTGGTGATAGCCTGAGGAGAGGTTGGTGGAGGAGGCTGTGGAGGTGGTGACGGAGCGGATGATGCACTTGGAGGGTAAGTAAAGAAATGCCTCTGGCCTTGAGTCATTGGATATGACGACTACCTCGATGTTTGTGCTTGTTGTCTTGACTGTGTTGCCGGTTGCTTAGGCGGCTGTTCTGCTGCCTGTGGTGGAGAGGGCTGCTGCACCTGGCCTTGTGCTCTGCTCTTTTCTCGACAATGCAGGATGAGTCTGTGTATTTCAGCGCAATCTATCTTGTGCTCTAGATCATAGATCACATCCTGGAATTTGCAGCAGTTCTCGACTATATGACCTAGATGACGATGATATGGGCAATATTCTGATCGGTCCACTGTCATGTCCCAGCTTGGCTTTTCTGGAGGGAGTTGCAATGCATTGATAGACATAAGGGCTGTGAAGACATAAGAGAGGGAATCAGGCAACAGATGATAATGGGCTCGCTTTGGACCAAGTGGAAGGCCCTCGAGTTTCCGTTGCATTAATTGTATTTGTGTGTGTATATTTGTACTTGTGTATGTATATACATATTTACGTACGTATTAATTAGTACAATTACGTATGCATGTGTTTATAATATATGTAAATAATGTATGTATTGAATGGTGATAGTATGGATACATTACCATATACATATTGCATGTATATATGCATGGCATGGATAGTTTTCTGCATGATTTAGAGTTCTGGCCGAAGGCCAGATTGGCGTCAACCCCTAGCCGTTGAGGTGGTGTCAGCGTCCACCCATGGACGCCAACACTAATCCTGGCGTCTAACGATGTGGACGCCTATTTCTCTGACCTGCATGCGTTGCAGAGCCAGAAATTCTGGAAACAAGGAAGCTCACCCATTGGGGAGCTGTCCCCAACGGCTCTGAGAGCCATCTTGTCACCTTGTGAGTGGGAGAGAGGCCTCTCCCATATGTTGAACCCGGATCTGTCTTCCCCAACCCTCTCTTCACCCTTTTGCAAGAGAGAAACCAGAGGAGAAAACCCTAGTTCTGAACTGAGGAAAAACCCCCACTTTGCACCCAAAGATCCAACCCTCTGAAGCTGGATCCGGCCATCTTCCTCGACAAGAAGCTAGCTGGAGTGAAGGAGAAGACTTCCCCGGCCGTACCTTGGAGCCATCTTCATCCAAGAGCCCGGAGGAAGGAGATCTCGGAGGACAGTTTGCAACTTCTTGGGACTGCCCAAGGAGGGCTTCACCAGTACTTTTGATCCATTGAAGCAATTTCCTAGAGGCAAGTAACCTAACCATAACGTCCCCGTATGTGTCTAGGTCGATTCTACAATTTTTATGAATTTTTCCTCGTGTCCTAGACCCCCACTTTCACCCCATCTTTGGAGCTCGGGTCTGTGTTCTGCACAGACCTGACATTAACGGCAATGTCCCTGGACGCTGAGATCATGCTTGGCGTCCATCGACCATGCCGCTGACACTGAATTAGCGGCCAGAGACCATCGCCAAGTTCATCTGGACAGAACAATGACCTGTTCTGCCCTTCTATACACTATCTTCGATATGTTTCACGATGAGGATATACTGTAAACCATTTATATTCTATGTATATTGTTAATGTGATGAATGTGGTGTGTGGATGGATGAGTGTGCATGGTGGTGAATGATAGAAGTTATTCCATGAAATTACAAAGCATGATTAGTTGTTAATCTTGTCAATCTACTGTTGCATGATTTAGGACTAGCCTGTATGACCAAGTTTGTGAGGATCATACATGAATGGATCAGCTCTATTCTGAAATTGAGATTTTGCCATGCTTGTGTAAATTATTGAAAGTGTTATTTGGAAAATAGGAATTGTGCATAAGTTATGATAAATCCTCGGTAAACCGGGCATTGCCCCGTAAATTGAGGAATAAATTCTGTAGCTCTATACATGTAGGGTTCAGATAGTAGCTTGCTAAAATTTTGGCTTGTGTGTAATTCCATATCGACTTGATTTACGAATGGCATGAAAAATGGATGTTTGATTTTCTGTAAATTCATTTTAACTTAGAAAAATCTGAAAAATTGCATGAAGGGTCCTAAACCCGAAATTAGTTTGTGATTAAAATTTCAGGTCATTTGGACTAGAGCACGATGCCTCATGAAATTTTCATGAAAAATGTGAAATTGATGCATGCCATTGTAAAATGAGTTGATTCTTGTTTAATCCAACCTGATTAATGGAATTACCTGCTTGTTAATGTCTGAAATCTGTAGTGTCATGATAGGAAAACAGAGAATGTGCATGTGAGTGAGAAAGTAAATGAATTGAGAGTGACATGTGTCAAACTATGTGTAAAATCGGTAAAAAAAATGTGTAAATGTGTAAATGTGCCAAGTGTGACATTGCTTCCACAGAGGGCAGTGGAACCATATCAGGGAAAAGTCCCCCTGAGAAGGTTCAATGTGTAAGTGACCCTAAGGGCATTAGGGGGAAATCCTGGAGGTGGACAAGTACCACTGGTTAGGGTGGAGACTTGTTCTCCCGGTCTGCGCGGTCCAAGAGTCGCCATTGTAATGCCTAGATGGCGTCTATGTGTAATGTGATGTGTATATGTACTTCTTTGGTGGTTTGGACTATGTGTCACGACACCTAAAATGTGAATGTGTAATGTGTATGTGTTCATATGTCAAATGTGTAAGTGAACAATGTGAAATGTGTATGTGTAAAGTGCAACCATGTGAATTGGAAAACTTGTGTAAAGGAAATGTGAAACTAAAAATGTGAGAATATGACATTGAAATCCATGTGAGACAAATCTGAAACCATGTGAAATCAGTAATCTCATGTTGTTATCATCATGTTTATATGTGCAAAAATGTCTAGAATCTATGTTAGGGATAGTTGATAAGCACGTGTACAAAATAGCATGATTGGTTGTTCACATGGTATGTTTTAAACAACATTGTAGCTCTCATGTGTAGGATTATAGCCATTAAACCATGTGAAACCAGCAACTTAAAGCATGTGAAAATGTCTATGTATGTGTTTAAAAACATGTAAGATCCATGCTAGTTGTGTTTTCCCTTCATGTATGCACAGTGTTCATGTTGGTAGCTCTCATGTCTTGGTTCTTTAAAGGCAAAATTTCACAAGTAAATGGAATAGAGAGCATGTGATAGGTAAGTTTTATTCTTAGAAATCTGAAAGCATGATCCATGTATTAAATTGTAGAATTTTCATGATAGGTTGAAACTTTCAAATGACTAGCATGCCATATGTTGAAATTTGTGAATGTGCATGTAGAAACCGCTATGACTTATACGTGTACGTTATGAATAGTATTGCTTGCTGAGTCTTTAAGACTCACTCCTTGCTTCGGCGTACAGGTATAGACGGTGACGAGACTCTCGTGGAGGAGACGGTAGAGACGGACTCCGAGCGCGGAGTTTAGATTGTTGGAGCAGTGTACCCCTTTTTGTGCTTTCATAGTATGTAAAAGTGACATTGTACTAGAACTATCATGAGAAACTTGTATAAGTGTGGACATTGTGTACTTAAATTTCAGCAATTTAATTATGTGAACTTTTAGCTCTTAATGTAAATTGCAAATCTCATGTATGTTTAATGTGGATGATGAATGAATGAAGACAGTTGTCTTTTACTTCCGCTACTCTGTTCGTATATTCGCGTGTATCTCAGCTGTTTGTATCGTTTGGGTAAATGTCCCACTGTGAGGACTCTCGCTATACCGACGTGGGTTGGTATAACCGTACTGGTATAATGAGGGCCGTCACAAAGTGGATGTCGTGATGGGCGAGTATTGGATGGTGTGGCGCGGCCACACGGGTGAGGGGGTTGTTCTTATGGAAGTGGTGCAAGTTGGCTTGGTGGAAGTGGTGAGGATGAGTAATGGTCAGTGGAGTGGGTAGGCGTGGGATGGTGAATAACATCAACTTGGGCATGAGTTTGGACTGCCTCATAAGTTGGCCCTTGAAATGTGTAATTGGGTTGTTGGGCCTCAAACAAGGATGGCACGGGAGAGTCACTGAGCTAGGTTTTAACAAAGCGAGCACGACTGTATAATTGTTGCATGGATGTGATGTTGTTCATAGCCAGAATGTGGCGGTACATAGGTGTTGCATTAGAAATAATGAGCTTGATTTTCTCTTCTTCTGGGATGTGCATTTGAACATGGGCAGACATTTGACGCCACCGGTCAGCATAGGTCACGAACTCTTCATCGGGCTTCATCAGCTCAGCCATCAGATCGGCCATTGAATACACTTGCCCTGCCCAGCCTTGATATTGTTGTATGAACCTGGCCTTGACGACTTCAAAATTCTCAACTTCATTGGGAGGCAGGGAATAAAACCACTCTAGAGCGGGCACATCCAACGACCGTCTAAGAAGGTAAGCCAATAAGTGGCGATCATGTTGGTAGGACACCGAGTCATAGAGGAACTCCTTCAGATGGATGTAGGGGTCTCCCGCTCCATTATATTTGTGATAAACAGGGAGCTGAGAGAGAGGAGGGATCCGAAGACCATGGAAATAAGGGAGTGTATTATTGAAGGAGGGTTTGGGATTCAACTGCCTCCACAAGTCACTAAGCTCTCGCTTCATGGACTCAAACTCGGATTGGAAGTCCTGAGTTGAGGTGGATTGTGGATAGCGAGGGCCAGCTTGGGGATGAGAGTGGAGTCGAGATTCAAGGTCCGGGCTAAATTGAGTATGATGGGCCGGTTGTGATGATGTGGGCTGAACAAGAGGATGGCCCGATTCAGGAGTAACAATGTAAATGGATCTGGAATAAACAGGATAATGTGGGCCTGTAGGGCTCACACTGGAAGAAGGTCATGGAGCAAAGGTGGAAAACAATTCCAGGGTCTGGTCAGGGCCCATTTCAAGTAGGAGGCGTTCCAATTTAGCGGCCTCCTTAGAAGAGGATGGTGACGGAACAGATTGTGGACGGGCACTCTCATCGGCCCGATGGGCACGGAACCGGGCCAAATTTGGAATAGACTCATGAGGTAAAGGGTCTACATGAGGAGGAGAGGTTGGGGGATAGGTGAAGTGGAAAGGATCCATGAGAGGATGAGAAATGGAGGAATTAAAAACGATACACTAAAATACAAATAAGGGGTACAACAACAGGTACAAACACACAAGAAGGGGATGAGAAAAGGAGTTCTCATGCAAACACCCAAGTTAACATGATATCAGGGTTTTAGGGTTATCACTTAGCCTTTTATGGGATTGATTTAATTGAATTACACTCGGCTAGAGAGGGACCCTAATGGGTGCGAACTCAAGTACTCCAAGATGACTAAGGGGGACACAACTCACGTGCAAGACGGCCTGAACTAAGGGTACAACAGGTACAACCAGCCCGGAAAACCGCAACGTGCGTACGACCACGGGGACTAACGGAGGCCCTCGGTAGGCGGCCCTGGTCAGCCCACGAGTACTCGCAGGTGAGAGGACCCACTCAACCAAGGAGGAAGACCTAATCTACATAGATCAGAAGTGTATGCATGAGCCCAAGTGTACCAAGGTGCGTGCAAGTCTAACCTAAACTAACACAAAATCAACTGTGAGGTCTCTGCTGACGTCGCGATGCCCAGATCTGTCGCGATCGGCAACCCTGTCACAATGATAACAGAGCACAGAAACCCACAGTCACACACAAACAATAAGCAGACAAACTATCCTATAACGCAATATCATCATGGAGGGAAGTAAACAACACAGCATAATGATCTAGACAGACAGAAACTGACACATGGATGGAAAATAATAACATACACTGCGTACCTGTGGCCGCATCCCCACTCATCACCGGGTCAAGGTTGCGGTCACACGACACGTCGCAACAGGAACTGAAAACGTACAGTGGAAATAAAAGGAAAAGTTGAGCCCTAGCAGGATTCTAACAGGCAGAAGCGCGAATATACATGGTATAACAGCAGGCAAAAGACATGGATGCACCCACAGAGCAGGAATCAGTGCATGAAAAGAGGGAGAATGTGTACCACTAGTCACGTTCATCTTCATCGACGCAATTAGGTCGCAGTCACGCGATGCGCCGCGTTAACAACAGAGCGTAGAAGGGCAAGAGAAGCACAGAAATGGACTTAACAAGGTTCTACAAAGCATTTAAACAGACAAACAAGGTAGGCAAACAAGCAACAATCACGACGCTAGCACTGAAGGTCCCACCGTAATCGCCAAAAGGTGTAATGATGGGGATGTGCACCCCCTCGAAACACACAAGACAATGCTATAAGGGACTTGGAACATGTGGCATGAATTAAAAAGAAGAAAAAGGAAATGTGATCGCCACCTAGCTAGTTGCCATTATTAAGAAATGGGTAGGCTAACGTTGCTAGGAAAGGGGTGAGAACAGAGGCACTTACTGTTGTCACGCCGGGGTGACCCGTCACGATAAAGCCGATGTCGCAATACCCAAGCAGGGTGCATCTTTGCTGCCGCGACCCCAGTGCCTGTCGCATTCTCTGTAGTGCGGGAGAAACGTGAGCGGACCTTCTTCCTACCATCCGGCCGGCCAGAGGACAAGAGCTGCTCGTAGAGTGATGCTTGGGTGCCTCGGGGTGGTTTTTAAACCCCTTGGGTTGTAGGAAAACATAGGAGGAAAAGGAAAATGCGTCCTATCTAAAAGAAAACACTAACATGCATGGAAGAGAGATAGGAAGAAGGAAGAAGAAAGAGCCCCAGTAGGGGGCGACTTCCTGGCTCCTGATGGTGTTCTCAGTTGATGTAGAAGCTCCTAAAGTTGCCTCCTTTACCTCCAAGCTCCATGTCTGAGGAAAGGTGCATGGCTTGATGGAGGAAATAAGTGGAAATGGAGTGAAATGAGAGAGCCATGAGTTAAGTCCAAGGTCTGACAAAAAATTGGCAGCACTTTGTGGCAAAAGTGGGGCTCTCCTTCCTCTGAAGGAGAAGCCTTGCTTATATAGAGTTAGAGAGAGAAAATCCCGTCCTTATGTGATAATCACCAAAATAAAGGGATAAATCCCAAAACAATGTGTGGGGAAGAGTCCAAAGGTGGACCCAAGGGGTCCCACAACCCCAAACCGCGGCAAGGGGGTTGGGAGGTTGCTTGGAGATGAGGATAAAGCCATGAGAGGAAAAAGAGGAGGTTGTTGCGGAGGCCTGCATACGCGACTGTAGTCGCAACGGGTCGTAGGGGCGCGATAAGCAGAGTCACGACGGCCAGGGTGGTCGCGACACTAAAGCCACATGCATGGATATGCATGGTTTGTCGCGACGCCTACCGGGGGCGTGACAAAGCTAACGCGACGCCACGACTGGTCTCATTAAGGAAAATCGAATATTCTTAAAAATTAGCCAATCAAATAGTAGAATAATGAGGATTTAAGGCCCATGGACTCTTTTAAAAGGATAATGGACGAGATAAAGTGAATTTGGGCTTTTAGTGGGCTTAGTGGGCTCAAGGTGAATGACCAACTTGGGGCTTCAATAAGATAACAAGAAATACGGTTCGACTTATGGGCCAAAATCGGGTGTCTACACCTGATTAAGAAAGAGTTCAGTAAAGTTGAAGGTAAAAGGTGAACATAATTAGTTAAGCAGTGTTATTATGTGATACGAGTGTCACAGCAATGAGAGCAAATATATTGAAGATTATGTAATAGATCGATTAGATCAGCCAGAGTGTATTATTCAAGCTGGAAAGGAATGAAAAGAACTGGATAAGTCAGTAGTGATATGGCAGGATTCAGAATTTAAGCATGTGGCCCAACCAGAATTGAAGTATTAAAGAAATCAGTTCAGAGATTTTGGCATTTCCTTCCAATGTTAATTGATTAAGTAAAGTGATTTGAGAAGCTAATAAAGTTAGAATTGAGTCCAGCTGAAGTCAGAGTAATTGTGCAAATGAAAAATAATTGAAAGCAATAAAGTGAGCAGCGTTTATGGGATATTTTTCCAAATGTCTGGTGTAATCAAAGTGGCACAGTGGAAGCATGGTCAGAAAGGAAGATTTAATATTTGGAAATTACTAGAAATTTAATAGAAAGTTTAAGGTTTGTGTTGAGCAGAGAGGCAGCGACTCTTAGTCAGATATGAGTTAAGGCAGTTTGTGCATAATAACATAAAGAGACAGGAAATTTAACGATGGTAATATGAAATATTTCAGGAAGTAAACAGTTGAGAAGATGAATACAGATAAAGCAGAGTAGCGGAAGGCAGTAACAGGCAGATAATGGAACGACATCGAAGAATTCAAGAATTCAAGCAGAGCTTAGCATGGCAGAGTATCCAAAAATAGTAGAGTAACGTGAAAGGTTTGGAGTAAGAAAAGCGGCCCAGAAAGAAATGTTGCAAACACAGCCGGGAAAAATGTGGAAATAGGTTGAGTCCAAGGAGATAAAGCATCAATAGCATGGTAGAATTGCCTATAGTTGAAGAGTACAGAAAGGGCAGAAAATGGCAATTGGGCAGCCCAGTTGTGAAATGAATTAAAGAGAAAAGAAAGCAGAACAAGAGCAGAAATGAATAGATTCAGTTACCACAGATAATTTGAAAGGTAGATGCAAAGGAAGTGTATCATACTTGTTCTGAATATGGTATTATTTCTTTTCAGGTGATAGTTCAGTTTACTGTGGTTTTTTTTGAATGTCGAGGATGACATTCCTTTTTAGGTGATAGTAATGTAACGTCACACATTTTTTCGAATCTTTGCGGATCCTTGCTTAGCGCGTTTAGTGGCCAATGTGTGGCCAATTAGTCTATGTTTCAGGTGTTTTCGCATGTTTTTAGGGCTTAGTGGGCCGACAGTTTGGGCCTATAGAACCCGTTGGTTAACTGGTTGCGAACGCAATTGGGGTGTGCGTCGTGTTCTTAACGCGACAGCCCTGGTAGTCGCATTCTGCTTGCCGACTGAGATGCGGTCTTCGTCTGCATGCGCGCCATATGTCGGGCACTGGGCGGCATGCTGACGTTGGCCTTGGGACGGCGACGCCCTACAATGTTGCTTTCAGGTCGCGACGGAGGGGTACGTCGCGTTCTAAACCGCAAACAGTTCTTAACCCTGGTCGACAAGACAGAGCTGGGCAAGCTCTGTTTGGCCAGGGGGGAGGAGCTGCTATGGGCACTCTCTGGCGATTTGGCATGTTGGGGTCGTTTTCAGCATGGTCTCAACGTGAGGACGTCGTACGGAGCGGTGGAAACACCGGGTGATCGTCGTTCTTCGCGTTCTTCACGAAGGTAGGGAGATTCCACCTCGTTTGACTGCATGGATTGCATGTGGTGCATGTTTAGATTGTTTAATGCTTTATAAACGGTAGATACCATGCTAGGGCATTGAGAAGAGCATGAAAAATGGGTTTAAACACCGGTTTATAGGGTTTATGGGGGAGATCCGATGAGGGGTCCCCGGATTAGGGTTCCGGCCTGTGAAGGCGACGGACCTTGCTATCGCGTTCTGCTTCTGAATGCGGCCTATCGGGGTGTCGCATTCAGAAGGTGACAAGGGACCCTGTCGCGTTAATAGGTCTGAGGGGTTTTATGTGTGTGCATGACGGCATGGCTATCCGACTATCGTGGTTTGTTGTGCGGCAATGGTAAGTGGTGCATTGGCACCTGTAGCACTCCATGAGCGTGTGTTTATGTAGTTGGCGTGTTGTTCACGCAATTAGTGTATTGTTCACGCGATTAGTGTGCAGTTCACATGTCCTTTACGTGATGTTTGCGTGGTTTGAGTGCTGTGCATGTGGCTTATGTGTGCATGGCAAGTAATTCGACGTTGTGTTCATCATAATATAACTCTTATGGTTAGTTTGTGGTAGTTGGGCATTGAGGTTCCAGCGTGAGCCTAGCCCTGATTATGTGTTGTCTTATATAGGTTATTTAAGATGGTTTAAATAGTAAAGCATGTGTATGATTGTTATGTGATTATGATATATTGTGTTATTATGGCAATGGAGGTCATGAGATGACCAATGACAGGCAAGTTTATTGTATGTTATTATGATTTAAGAATGTGTTGATGTTGGTTAGCTTGGAGGTCACATGGTGACCAGTGAAGAGGTGTTAAGTGACTGACGTTGTTCATGTGCTAGTCGAGTGTGGTGGTTCAGCGCCTATTCCGGAATGCCTCTCTAGTCGGGTACCCTAGGTTTTGTGTGAGCCAGACACGTTAGAGCTCGGGGTTTGTCCTGGTACTGTGTGTACATTGAGGTCTATGTCGTCTGTCCTGGAAACCCTCACTCCTGTGTTTGAGTTGTACGTCCGGCTGAGGGAAAGACGACAGTGGGACATCGACTCTTGAGAGTTTGTGTTTGGTCGCTTGTAGCACGCTCGTGGTTGGGGGTAAGGACACCTGTAGACGTATTCGGCCCCAGCTAGTCCTGTGTTTCTAGTGCCTCACTTTAGGGAGCTCGGGCCAGAGTCCCTAAAGGTGCCAGGCATGGATCTGCAGCTGTGTGGTCTGCAGGTGTGGTGTTGGTTGGTCTCCACTATTCTTTGGCTTTACTGTGTGGTTGTGGAGCGGCAGTTGGACCTTTCGTCCGTGACTCCGAGACTGAGAGTGTTTTGTTGTCTGGGTTGGATACTGGCGTCATGAACCAGTAGTCCATTCCCTTATGGTGGCGTCGTTCCTTTCTGACTCGTGCTTTGCCACTAGTGGTGGCTTGTGTGTGTGACAGCTTGGTTTAGGTTTTACCCATTGTGGTGTGCTCTGGTGGTGGCACGATACTAGTTATGGATCTGTGGTGGTACCTCGTGGTAGTAGATACCTATTCCCTTTGTGGGTAGTTTTGTGTTGCGGTACTTTGTGTTCCAGTCCCTTCAGGTGTTGAGGTGGACTTGTGTTCTGTGGAGGTCTGTGGAGTGACCTTCCACGTGTTGTGCTTTTACTCATCTCTGGGTAGGTTTCTAATTATGTTTTGGTGTGAGGTGGATTGGCTAACTGATGCCAGTCCTGTTACCCTACGTGGGTAGGTTGCCTGTGAAGCTTGTATCTTCAGCGACCAGTTGTTGTAATGATTTGTCTGTGAGGCTTGTGGCCTAGGCATTACAATTGTTTAGCAGACTAGTGGTGTTGTGCTAGTCCTGTTGTCCCTCTTCCTTTCAGGGATTGGTATTAGCTGATGTAATTGTATTTAGTTGTTATTAATTATACTTTGATGTGAGCATGATATGGTTTGGCTATCGGTGTTGCTAGTGAGACCCTCTGGGGTTGAGGTTCTTCGGTGTTGTGTGTTGTTTTCGGTGGTCCCTACTGAGCCTGTGACTTGTTGAGGCTCACTTCCCTACAGTTCTTTTCAGGGCTTGCTGTTTGTGTGGCTTGCGGAGGTGTTGTGGCAGACTTGTACCACCAAAAGTAGAGTTAGTCATGTTGTGTGAGCTTGTGCTCCCACGTGGTATGCCCCAGGTAGTTGTACTCTTTTAATTGGACATGTAATAATGTATTGGGACAGTTGTAAATTGTTACATGCAGGTATGAGCACATGTACTTTCTTGTGTCTTATACTATTGTGGTTGTCTTTTATATTCTTACTGGACACGTGTACGAGCTATCCCTTGCGAGACTTTGGTCCGTTCACGGGAGGCAGATCTGGATGTAGAGCCTTATTGGGCATAAATATCTAGGGCCATCACATGTTATCTCAGGCACTGGAGTTTCTGTTGATCCAGGGGAGGTGCAGGTAGTACTAGAGTTGGAGACTCCGAGGACACCATTAGAGATCAGGAGTTTTCTTGGTCTAGCTAGTTATTATAGGTGATTTATTAAGGGCTTTGCCTCCATAGTGATGCCTTTGACCAAGCTAACCAGGAAAGGGGTGAAGTATGTATGGTCCGAGGAGTGCAAGAGTAGTTTTCAGAAGCTGAAGACAAGGCTGACATCTGCACCCGTGCTGATATTGCCAAGTGGTGCCGATGGTTTTGCAATCTATTCAGATGTTCACAGATTGGCCATGGTTATGTTCTAATGCAACATGGTAAGGTGGTTGTCTATGCTTCTCGTCAACTAAAGAAGCGCAAGCATAACTATCCCATGATTTGGAGTTAGTGGTTGTGGTCCATGTATTGAAGATCTAGAGACACTCTCTTTATGGTGTCAAGTTCAAGGTGATCACAGACCACAAGAGTTCGAAATACCTATTCTCTTAGAAGGAGTTGAACCTATAGCAGAGAAGATGGATCGAGCTCCTAAAGGACTATGACTTTGAGCTTCAGTACCATCTAGGGAAAGCGAATGTCATAGAAGATGCCCTTAGCAGGAAGAGGTCAGTACTTTAGCAGGATTGGAAGATGCTTGTGGATGTAGCATGTCCCATGACTGAGTTAGAGCCACAGTTGTGACAAGAATTCGTGGCACAATTGTCCATCAGGTCCACTATGTTGGGCAAGGTAATAGAGCAGCAGGGAGCAGATCCCAGACTTCAAGAGATGGTGGGCAAGGCAGGCGCTGCTCATGATTAGGATGACATTATTAGATTTCAGCATAGAGTATGTGTGCCGAACATTGCAAAGATTAAGAAGCAAGTGCTTGCGGAAGCTCACTGGTCGCGGTTCACCATTCATCTAGGCAACACCAAGATGTATCAAGATTTGAAGTTGTCCTTCTAATCGTCAAGCATGAAGAAGGATGTAGCAAAGTTCGCATCTCGGTGTCTAGTGTGTCAACAGGTCACGGCCGAACATCAGAGACCATCCGGCCTTATGCAGAAGATGGAGATACTGGTGTGGAAGTGGGAAGGGATCACCATGGATTTTGTAATGGGCAGAAGCACTCGTCGTTAAAAATGTCGTGCATACAATTTCAAAATAAATACAGCACTCACTCACAAAAAGAATTTTAAATCAAGTAGAGTGATGAATACGGGTCAATCCCATGGAGAAGAAATATTTTCAATTAAGCATGAGATGGAAAATTTTATATTTGAAAGATCTAAATTTTGAGTGAGATTAAACTAATGAAAAGGAAAATTGCATGAAAATAAACCGATCTAAAGAATATGAGAGAATTAATGAAGAGAAATTAGAAGGACATAGAAAGAGAAGAACACAATTTCCAAAATATGAACTTTATTACTAAGAAAGTGGCAAGTACAATACTATGAAAATGAAAATTACAACTTGAAAATAAGAGGATAAGGGAAGCAATAAGAGCCAAGATGATGGAGAAATGCCGCCATCCATGCCGTTCCGAGCCTTGGAAGATCACCCCTCCATGGAAATGAAAGCCGCTTTGAGAGCATCGAACAAGAGAACCTCCACCAAAGAGAGATGAGAGGAGGGAGAGATAGAAAAAGAGTGAAAAACAAAATAAAAATAGAACTAAAGGAGAACTGAAATATCTTTCGAAGGGAGAAGAATTAGGAGACAAGGAAGAAGAGAAAGTTGAAGATTAGGAAGCAAGGAAGAACTTCGGTGAAGAGAGCAAAAGGAGAAAACATGCAGAAGAAGATGAAAATGTGGGAAGTATAGGGGGCTGCACGTGGGTAAATAGTAAAAATGGGAAGAATAGAACTTTGAAAAATAAAAAATATATTGAAAATGAGAGAGATTTAGCTAAAGGAAAACAAGAAGAAGTTGTAGAAAATTTAAAAACAAAGAATGTTGCTGAAGAAAGCAAGACGAAAAGAAGAACATAAGTGCATGAAAAAGGGCAAAAACAATGGAGGGAGACGCGGGTTTGCCGATGAACAGTATTGAACATCGGGAAATCGCAGATATCCCTAGATCAGGGTAAAACTGCTAAAGAAGAGGAAGAAAAAAACCTAGAAATCAGAAAAACAAACAACTTTTATGAAGAAAGCAGATGGAGAAGAGGATCCGAAGGGGGGCGAAAAGAGGGGGAGAGCACAAAAAAATGTTGTTTTACGAATGAAAAGGACAGAACAAGGAAGAACCAGAAATAACTTGGAAACTGTGCAGAACTAGAAGATGAAAAAGAAGACGAAATTGAAGAACATGAAAAAATAAAGAACTTTTGTGAAGGCCTCTAGAGGAGAAGAGAATCAGAAGGGGAGAAAAGTGGTCGGCCTCTCATATGGTTTATATAGCATGCACATGCCTTCTTTAGATTTTTGGCTGGTTTCCTAATCAGAGCAGATCTCTTCCTATTTCCTCCCCTAGAATTTCTCTCCAAAATAATGTAATAAAATTATTTCTTTATCTTTCTTCACACCAAAAAAGGAAGACAGCTGCCTTTGACCTGGTCAAGAGTGGGGGGCGCCCTAGGGCATCCTTTGCCCTGGTCTCGTGACTATTTTGCCCTTGGTTCTTCTAGCAATTGTTATCGACGTCCTGCACATAGAAAATTTGGATTTAATCCATAAAAATTATAGTTTTGTGCATAAAAACCATGAGTGCTTACAATAGGAAATTAATTCACATGCCCACCTCATTTTATTGAACAATTATCCATAAATTAAGTTAATTTGTATGAAAGGCCTAATTTATGCGAAGTTGAAGTTAACTATTAAATATGCATAAATGTCTAATTGTGTGTAGTTAGAGTTATGTGTGACATAAATTATCACAGAATTATGGGCACTTATCACACCCCCCAACTTACTCATTGCTAGTCCCATAGCAATACAAATAAATTAAAATTTGGGACCAACAAGAGTTTGTAAAGTTCATACCTTCATATCCAGCTTCTTTATAGAATCGACCAAAGATTAGGAATCTGGAAGCATTACAGCATATTAACCATAGATTGGAAATTAACAGACATGACAAAGAATGCATCCCAAAGCCCAGTAGCACTTGTGCAAGTGTAATACTAAATCCACAGCGTAGATAATTGCATCCCTCGTTTGCTATTCCAGATAGGTATCTTTCAACTCTGCACTTCCTAGTTCAGGGCATTAAGCACACTAGCCTTTTGTCAATCATTTCTCTTTGTCCCTTTTCGGATTTTTTCTTTTCATACATGATGATCAACTTATCCCAATGTAATTTAGATAAAATTACATATCTATTTTGGTGATTAACAAAACTCAAATTCGGTTTAATCTAATAAGTCTTCTATGAAGTTTAAACATAGGAAATAAATCATAGGAAATCAAGCAAAACCTGTAAGTATTTTTTACCCTGAAGCACTTATAGTTCAGAGCATATAATGTTTCGAAGTACACATCGATTTCTTGAGAAGTATAACGATTTCAACAGTCATAACACCTTCCTTATCTCTATCGCTTTCATACTCAGAACGATTCACTAAGTGATTGCATCGATTTTGTTTCACATCGATTTGATAAGTGGGAACAACGACTTGGTCTATGTAACGATTCGATAAAAATAAGACAACGATTTGGTTATAACGATTTTCTTATAACGATTCGCTTGTAATGATTCATTCTCAAACGATTCACTCATACAATGATTTCATAAGTGATACTCTCAATGATTTCATATCGACTTGGCATTCAAATATTTTGACAAGTCAAAGTCATCCCGCGTATTTCTCTTACATCCATGCATTAAATATAACCGTACATTTCTCTGCACAATGCATGTTCATATATCTTCTATTCTTATGCTTCTACATGAAATATCTTTTGGAAAGACAGAATGGAATTTCTATTTTGATGTATTCTCACTCTAACGTTGACTGACAGCAAGGGACAACTTAGTTGTCTACGTTTTTAGCATTTAATTTGTGTAGGTCTCTGACAGCACGACTCTATACAACGTTGGATAAAGTAGAAGTTGGAGGATATCAAGGAGGATTTTCTTCTTACGTTCATGGAACGGAAAGAACTATTGACTATAAAGGAATGCCATGTAGTCTAACATTCTCTGAACATAGAGACAACGGATACTTCAATGGCTACATTTTTCAAAGAAGATATAAATAGAAGACTGGTGCCTACGTGAATCACACTTCTTAAGAATTCAAAATCTGCAAGCACCATAGAAGAGCTCAAGTCTCTCTCCATCGTTTATTGTACCTCTTAGCTCTCTGTGTCTAGTGTAGAACCTTGAGAGTGCTTTTGTGTACTGAGAGTGTTCTTCTTTGTAGTTCTTTTCCTCTCAGTCTTCACTTCGGATCTAGCACTGTGCTATTAACTTGGTCCAGGGGCGTATCATCCCTTGTACACATCTTTGTGTTATTCCCTTCGTGTTGAAGGAAGACCTGGGGGTTCCAGGGTGTTTTTCCCTGTATGTTGAAGGAAGACCTGGAGGGTTCCAGGGTGTTGTATTCCTCTCCAGGTTGTGAAGAGAAGACCAGCTGCGGCTAGGTGTGTAAATGTCCTTGAGGGGGACTATACCCTTGGGTAGTGAATCCTGAGTTGTTGCTCAGGGACTGGACGTAGGACTCTTGTGGAGAGGAGGTCCGAACTAGGATAAAATCTTGTGTAGTGTGATTGCTTACTTTGTGTTTGTTGTTTTCTTTTCACTAACGCTAACAATCATCGAAGTGCTTGTTGTGTGAACATTTTTGTGGATAGGTTTTAGATAATCTAATTTTAAAGAATCCCATCCCCCCCCCGGGGGGGGGGGGCTTTCTAGCTGGGCAACAAGTGGTATCAGAGCTAGACTCTTCGACAAAGGAGATCCAACGATCTGAAGAGAAAAGATTAAATGGTAGCCCAAGGTCATTTCAAAGGTCAGTCTGTCAACAGACCGCCACTATTTGATGGTGAAGAGTACACATATTGGAAAACAAGAATGGAGTTCTTCCTTCAAGGGCTCCACTATCAAATTTGGTCGATTGTAGAGGAAGGAAATCTTTTGGTCACCAACGACAAAGATAAATGGACAGAAGATGACAAGAAGAAAATTTCTCTCAACTGCAAGGCCAAGAGCATACTGTGTTGTGCTCTCAGCAAGAAGGAATTCAACAGAATCTCCACCTGCAAATCCGCAATGGAGATGTGGGAGAAGTTGAGGATCACCTATGAAGGCACAGACAAAATAAAAGAAACCAGAATAGATATTCTGGTGACATAGTACGAAAGATTTCACATGCAGCCAGGAGAATCAATAACCCAAATGTATAGCAGATTTATAGATATCATAAATGGGTTAGCTTGTCTTGGAAAGACCTATGAAATGGAAGATATGGTAAGGAAAATTTTGAGATCCTTACTAGCATCATGGACTCCCAAAGTCACAACTATAGAAGAGGCAAATGACTTAAAGAGAATGTCATTAGAGAAACTCATTGGGTCCCTAATGGCCCATGAGATCAACATGGAAAGGTTGGGAGAGTCGTCAAGCAGAAAGAAACAGTCAAATGCTCTCAAGGTAGAAGAAGACATATCAGAAGAATCATCAGATAATAATGTCAACAATGAAGACAGTGATGATGAAGCAGCACTTCTATCCAGAAGACTACAACGCATACTAGCCAAGAAAAAGAAATATCAGTCTGGAAGAAGGTATTTTAAGAAAGGAAAAGACTTCAAGAAGTCTGAAGTCAAGGATGTGAAGAAGAATGAACCAATTTGCTACGAGTGCAAGAAGCTCAGACATATCAAAGCTGATTGTCCGAAACTGAAGAGAACTGAGTTTAGAAAGAATGAAAGTTCCAAGAAGTTCAGAAGACACAGAACGAAAGCCATGGCAGCAACATGGGACAACAGTAGTGACTCGGATAGTGAGTCGAGTTCAAGCAACGAAGAAGAAGAAAAGGCCAACCTGGTCTTCATGGCCAACATTGATGATAAGGTAACATCAGACTCATCCTTTTCTTCATGCAACAAATCTGATTCTGACAACTTAGAAGAAGCTTTTAATGAGTTATACTGTAAATATAAAGAAGTATGCAAATCACTAAAAATCAGTAAGAAAAATCTTGCATGTTTAGAAAATACGAATTCAGACTTAAAATATGGAAATGAGCAAATGGAAAAACAAATTACTGAACTAAAAAGAAGAAATAAATTATTATGTGAGGACCTGAAAAATAAAAATGAACAAATAGCAAAACTAGATAACTAGGAAACAGTAAATAAGCTAAAACGGGAAATTAACACATTAACAACAGAAAATGAAAAATTATCTAGCACATTAGAAAAATTCACAAATGGGAAAACAACCTTAATATTAAAAGGAGCTAGAAGATCTGGTAAAAGGAAACATGGATTAGGTTATACTCCCCCTGATAATGAAGAAACAGTAGTATATCCTAAAATATACCCAACACCTAAGTTTATACCCGAACAAGATATTACATACAAGTCAAACTTTAAATATATTCCATATGAGAAAGTTAGTAAAATATCTTACTGTAGCCATTGCAACAAGTTAGGTCACATTAAAATGACATGTCGAACTAAACATATGAAATGGATAATTAAAAATAAAACTGATGATACTAACCAACCAGGACCCAAAAGAACTTAGGTACCTAAAGCTTAGTGTTTTCATTACAGGTAAACCTTCGAGCATTTAAATGGTACTTGGATAGTGGATGCTTAAGGCACATGTCAGGGAATAGAAAATTATTCTCCCATATTGAAGCTGAAGAATGAACAGTCACTTATGGAGACAATGGAAAAGGGACTGTGATAGGAAGCGGATCAGTAGGGAGTAAAGGCAAAAACATTATCAAAGGTGTTCTATGCGTCAAAGGATTGAAGCACAACCTTATCAGTATCATCCAACTGTGTGATAAAGGACATCAAATCAGATTTCAAGAATCAAAATGTAGTATCATGAAGGATGGTGTAGTCATTTTTGAAACCAACAGAGAAAAGAACTTGTATGTGCTATATCTAGAAGAACTAAAGGATCAGGACATTTGTTTGGCAACAAATAAAGAGCAATCAACAGATCTATGGCACCGAAGACTAGGCCACTGTAGCTTAGATGGCATGAGAAAGTTGATCAAGAGAAGCTTGGTGGAAGGTCTACCTAAGGTAAGTACAAAAATGAATAGTGTCTGTGGGCCGTGTGCAAAAGGAAAGCACACCAAGTCATCCTTCAAGTCAAAGACTATAGTAACTTCCTCTAAACCCTTAGAACTTCTACATATGGATCTATTTGGGACAATGAGAACCACAAGTCTCGGAGGGAAGAATTTTGGATTTGTTATAGTAGATAACTACTCCAGGTTTACATGGGTATCCTTCTTGGAGCATAAGGATGATACATTGGACAGCTTTGTCAGCTTCAGTAAGAAGGTGTAGAAAGACAAGAAGCACAACATTATTGGTCTTCGATCAGACCATG
Source organism: Colocasia esculenta (assembly GCA_014218235.1). Taxonomy (NCBI): domain Eukaryota; kingdom Viridiplantae; phylum Streptophyta; class Magnoliopsida; order Alismatales; family Araceae; genus Colocasia; species Colocasia esculenta. The sequence goes on along the minus strand of CM024755.1, from coordinate 116,944,980 downwards.
GAGGAGAATTTCAGAATGAGAAATTTGCCAAATTTGTGATGATCAAGGGATACAGCATAACTTCTCAGCACCAAGGACACCACAGCAAAATGGAGTTGCTGAGAGGAAGAATAGAACCCTATTGGATATGGCAAGGACAATGCTATCAGAATATGATTTGCCAAGATATTTTTGGGCCGAAGCCGTCAACACAACATGCTATATCATCAACAGAGTAATGATCAGGCCAATCTTGAAGAAGACTTCATATGAGCTATACAAGCAGAAGAAGCCGAGGATCAGCCATTTCAGGACATTTGGATGTCCATGCTTCATCCACAACAACGACAAAAGAGACCTTGCTAAGCTAGATGCAAAACTAGATGAAGGTATATTTGTCACGCCCCGACGCGGAATATCGGAACGCGAGGCAGTTGCAAGAAAAGGGTATAGAGCGAGTACTAGATATCAAACCATTACACAATGAATAATACTAAAGCGAATTCATTTCATTAATATCTTTCCAATGTCTAGTTACAACCACTAATATCAGAGCCAATCTATGGGGCCCGATTACATTGGAATAAAGCAAAAGACTAAACATCAAACCTAACTACTACAACACTAAACATAGCAATAGGACACTAGGGTACTCATGACATCACTCCAGGTCGTTCCCGTCCTTTTGCGTGTATGGTTCATCCTCGGTCTCACCTGAGAACACATTGACAAATAACGCAGGGTGAGCGAACATCGCCCAGTAGGACTTAAATCTCAGGCTCAAGCAGGCTTTAAGTAATTAATGCATTAAAGGCAGAGTAACTGATGACAGAACGGAAGAGAGTGTCAAGTAAAAAATATAGCAGGACAGTACGTGAACGAAATATTAAGACTTTCCAAATATAGACTTTCCAAGATTAGCACAAGTGTCAGGAATAGCACAATAATAGCAAGATAGCATAATGTGAAGTATAGCAAGATGGCCATAGTACAGATAGCACAACAGATAGCATACAACGAGTATAGCATAGCACTTTGTTGTCAATGGACAACGAGAGAACATAGCACTTTTGATTGTCATTTAGATAGTCAAGATAGATAGCACTTGAGTGTAATGCCAAACAATCTGATCATTTAACTCCCATGGGCACTAGCACTTTCGGGCGCACATCCCAGGACAGATCGGGCCCTTTATATATTGCCAGGCATTAGTTATATTGTTTATCTTTAGACAATCAGTCAATGGCCAATATAGAGTACCAAGAAGTAGATGAGAGCACTAGATGAATAGACAAGATAGTAGAGTGAACGTGAATAGGTGAGCGAGTAGAGTATAGATGAGAGTTAGTGGACCTTGCACATGAAACATCGAGTAACGAGCGATAGTAAACGTTGCACAATACGCGCACATGGTGTTGGCAGTCAGGCGGAACTCACGACCTTACCACTGGCCATGTTAAGCACAGGTCCAGAGGTCCGGTGTGATTCAAGACGAGAGTGATTTTCTAATAGCCGTTTGGACCATATTGATCCCTAATGGGTGTAACAGGTGTTAGGGTACAACCAGCTCGTTGACCATGTGGGAATCCATTGACAGAGGAGACTTACAGAGGCCTTGAACAAAGACTTACTAGTCTGGCAGATGGAGAATTCGATAGAAAGTTCGTCCAAGTCAAGAGACAGTGTATATAGAAACAAGTGCTCGATGTTCTAGAGGAGTTCTAGAACAGTGGAGCGTCGATATCGGTATTCCCAAAACATCGCAAGAAACGATAGACAAGTATAGGGTAATTTAATTACATAAATTACCAGATGTATTATGAAATAGTTTTATGACAAATTATGTCATAATTGGATGGTTCAAAGTGTGTGTAAGTGTCATGAAATTTTAGATAGAAAAGATCATGTGCATGTATTTTAATCATACATAAATATTTAATTTATAACAAGAGTTATTTTCGGGATGTATGACTGTTAAACAAGAGTACAAACACTGTAGGTAATCAGGCATTTGCTGAGATAGGGGGTTTTATGCAAAAAGAACCCAGATCGCGACGTACCCACACAACTCGTGTATCCTACGTCCACCGTCCACACACACACATGGAGAGATTGCTTATCAAGCAAGTTCAACCTACAACACACACACCATGTTGTCTAAGGCAAACACACACTCAGAACAACCACACGCACGTGGATCAAGCACAAGGGACGCTGAAACCACTGCCACCCTCACAAAGTATTGAAAAGTATAGAAGAAGAAGAGTTCTAAGTTGTAGAAACAAATCCAGATGTGAACTCTTCGCGGTGGTCGTCTAGAAGAACTTCAAACTTCGAGTTGATGATGATCAGATGATGTAGAAGCTTGAATCGTGGACGAACCGACTTCAACTCCGCTCAGGAGATAGATCTTCCTCGAACAGGACGGAGAGTTGAAGCAGAGCAGCAGAGAGAAGATTTTCTTCTTGACCTTTGGTTAGGGTTTTGGTATGGTGGCTTCTTTCTGCAAAAATACTTCAATATGATGTATATATAGTGGTGTCCAAGTATGGAGTGTCGTGCTTAAATGGAACACCCCAATACAGATTATATCTTTATCATGTTTCTGACTTTTCTCTACGTCTATCGATAGGTGCTTTATAGCTGTCGACAGGTACTGCTGACATCTGGTTTCCAGAACAATGTTGTTGCTAGAAAACTGGATCTGTCGATAGGCGATTTGCTGCTGTCGATAGGCAACCTGTATCTGTCGACAGGCATACTTCAGCTGTCAACACCTACTGCTTCAATTGTGTTTCCAGTAGCTTGTTTATTCTGGATTGGTCTATCTATCGACACATGCCTTTGGTTCTATCGACACATGACCAGGATTTATCGTACATGCATATATTGATATTCATGCCTACCTAGTTTTGAAAATGTTAATAACTTATATTACTGCCAACACATTGAGGTGTAAATCCTACTAGGCTGGTTCGCTCATTACCTGCTTCTTAACATTTTAGGTGACATAGACCAGGAAGAGGAAGACCAGGTATCTGATGGGAATGCATCTGAGTGATGAGCGAATTGCATCCATAGTATCTGTCGTTAGTTTGTTTTGAGAATTAGTTCAATGTAGTAGAATGTGAGGAAGTACAAACTTATGTAATTTTCCTTTTCTTGAGTCATTATGAGTGTGATGTTTATGATGTGGTGTTTGGCATTAATAAGATTAGTCTATTGGTTTAGTTGGGTTCATTATGGGGGCCCTATTATGTTGTGTAGATATACATCTAAAGCTCGCGAGCTAGAGGCTTATTTGCCGAGTGCTCTCATCTCAGAACATCGATTCCATGTAATATTTCCGCTATGTAAGTTCTCGGTGCTAGTTATAGGTGCCCTGCAAGCCAATTCACATGAGTGATGGCACTTGTAATTATGTACAATCTCTTTTGGTAATATTATAATGGTATTTTCTCACTGTATATACCATGTGTATGTATACTGTGATGTCCATGGGTCTGTACAATGGGAATTAGATCATGATGAGATCATGATAATGAGGCCGATACTCTTTAAACACAGATCCTAAATATTCCTAGTCATATGTTACTCAAGAAGGACATTGAGATGACCTGAAAGACCGGTGTGCCATATACATGTCCATGTGATGGAAGCAGCTGGTCTCATAGCTGCTTGTGTGGAGACATTGGGGATATGGTACAGGTGCTTATTGGAGAATGAGTTCACTGAATGATCCATTCTCAGAATGCTGTATTGTTAATGATACCTGATTGTCAGATAGAGATTCCGTAGTCTCAATTGTGTAACTGGTCCTTAGTGTAACGACCCACTTCCACCCGGTACGGTTACACCAACCCACATCGGATGAGAGCAAGTCGCTACAGGGGAGAAAACACCAACGATATTCACATGGGCTGAGATATACACAAATAGAAAGGAATAATGCAGCGAAAATTAAATAACTCTTATTCCATCAACATTTTAATCCACATACCACAGTCTATATAGTCCAAGAAAAGAAGTAAAATATACCACAATATCCACATAGCCAGTTTCCAAGTACAATAATACTAAAGTTCAAATTACAAATTACATCACATACTAGTAAATGAACTACAATCTCCAATCTATTCTTCACGCTCCTCGTCAGATCTTGCCAAGTCCTCAGTTGCTAAATCTCTAGAAATGTTTAGCAAGGGTGAGTCTACACAATAGACTCAGCAAGCAACTTAAAACTTCAAACCTTGTACTTATCACACATGCTTTCTAACAATTTAAACTGACACATGCTCATTTTAAAACATGGATAATAAACATGGAATCTATTAAGTAAAACTATAGTAACACATGTAAAACAATAATTCTAAACATGGATACTAATAACATGGTATCACAATTAACATAAATTACATTAACACATGTAGGATATGAACACATACACTTTTACTTTGGTTTTCACATGCACTTACTTTCACATTACATTCACTTTCACTTGCACATTCATGTATCACGAGTCACATCACTTGCACTACCACATGCCACATTCACATGTCACTTTACACATTATACACATGTTCAATTTTACACATTACCAAGACACAACCCAAACCACCACTAGAAAGATCACATAACACATACACGTACACATACATGTACTTAATCACTAGGCAAAGTGATCAAGTCTTGGTCATTGCAGAACCGTGGGAAGCCCTCCCAACCCTTACCAGTGGAACTTGTCCACCTCCAGGATTTCACACGACTCTTGCCTCGGGTATCATGTAACACGGTTGAGCTTTCCCGTAGGGGCACTACTATAGTACAGCTCCATGCAATCTAGGGTGGCAGTATCTTATTGGCACACATTTAATTATCTTGTCACATTAATACACTACACACACACACATGCCACTTGTTGTCTCACTTCCCATGCACATGCACACACATATATCATGGAACATAAACTTATCACATTCAGATTTTCAATTCAATCATACACAGTAGTTGACAGAACCTAATCATGATTCTAATCACATTTTCACACACATAAATGAAATCTATTCTTAAAACATGGTACATAAAGCTTTAGAATTTAATAGCCATTTGCACAGTATTCAGAATCATATTAAATTTTAACCACGAGTTATGTATAGCACATGAAACATATTTGTAATTTTTCACAATTTTCGGAGTAGCCAAACTATTTTTAATAATTAATACAGATTACATATAATTTAACAAGATTATTCATTTAAGCATGGTGGACAGTAAGAAGTTGGTTGTAACAGGTCCAAAACATGAGAACAGTCACTCTAAGATCATGGAAATTTTCTATCACATTAACATGCAGTAAGACTAATTTTCCAAAATAAATCACAGTCATAACATGCTTATTCCTTAATAACAAAAATTATTCTAATTAATACCATGCTCAAAATTTGGTAGATCCTCATGATATGACCTACAAACCATAACTAAAAAAGTCTGATTTTCACAACATGCACAGACCACCGAACAAGCAAAAATCACAGTACAAGGATTAACATGTATTTCCGCAGAAAACAGGTGAACTTGACGGCAAGGTTCTTGCCATCAGAATGAGTTAACGGCAAGATTGTCTGTTGTCAACACAAGAACTCGGCTGTGACAAAGTGGTTGTCTAGCTCCTGTCTGCACACAGTGCAGACCTAATACAAAAAATAGGTGAATTGAGGGGTCCAGGACACGATTTTAAAATCCGTAAAAATGTTAAAACCCTAAAGGACAAGTCTATTGAGTGAAACCATAAGTCACTTGCCTGCAATAAAATCTCTAGAGGGATTATTTGGTTGAAGAAGCCCTCCTCGGCCAATGTCAAGAAGGTAAGGTTCTCCTCCTAGATCCGGTCTTTTAGATTGTGCAGATGGGTCTCTTGGAGTCGAAGAAGCTTGCACAACACTTGGAGTAGCTCCCAGTCGAAGAAGAACGCCAGAAGCCTTCCCCAATCGCTAGATCAAACCTTGAGAAGATCTGGTTTTCTCACCAACGAGCTCTAGGTTTTCTCTCACCCAAAAATCTTAATCGGGCACAAAACACTAGGTTTTATAGGCTAATGGGTTGGGTTGCGCTTAGGGTTAAGTCATCCTACCATTAGGGTGGTTTCCTAATCAAGAACCTGGAAGAAACGCTACTGTTTTCAGATCTAGGAATGCAACATAGCTGGAGAAGTAGACGTCCAGTTTACTGCCGTTGACCAAAAGTAAACGTCAATCGATGTTGACGTCAGGATTTTCCAGTCAGACAGTAAACGGCACAAAGCTTGCCGTTGACTCACCCTTAACGTCAATGGATGTGGACGTTAAGAAGAATTTCGGCCAGAAAATTAAATTATCCAAATGACTTGCATGCACAACATAAATACACAACATAAATACATACAATATGTACAACAGTAACTAAATATTATATGCACATTTTAAATAAATATATTATATGCACAGGAATATACACACACACACACACACATAGCCAGTCATTGGGAATGGTAGCCAGCCTTACGAAGGCAATTATGTGTAAATAGAGGATCATCCACTCTCGGTATCGTGAGAGGAATATCCCATATTGTCTTACTCAGGCAAATCCCTGGCCAGGGTCAATCAAATTTAGAGAGAAGTAGTTCTCCGGGAGAATTAGATAAGAGTTTGACTTTAACAGATTCCGTATAAGCCTGACAACACCATGCCTAATATACGGTCTCTGGGATAATAGATGGATGAGGGACTATAGGTACACGTTAACTATGGGCAGACAGGTTCAATGGATTTGATTACTCGTATCGTCTGGGGATTATGGCATAGTGGCCTAGTATGTTCATAATCGATGAGTTGAGTGAATTTTTATGGAGATAATATTTCACTAAGTAAGAAGGAGTTCTGACGGGTGCAACTCACGACCAGCTCGATATTGGGCCTAGAGGGTCATACACATAAGGTGGATAACGCGATGAATAGAGGATTGGATAAAAGTTATCCAATAAGCCTTATTTAACCCATTATGGATCTATTGGGTAAGACCCAATAAGCCTTGACATGGATCCATTAAGAGAGCATACCAGGATCATGCCACCTCACCCCTTCTTGAAGGAGGACACCTCATCATCATTAGCCATCATGACACTATGAGGTGTCCCTCTTGTCATCATGACATGACTAGGTGTCCCTGTGAGGTGTCCCTTGTCATGATTACATGATGAGGTGTCCCTGCAAGGTGTCCCTCTTGTCATCATGACATGGCAAGGTGTCCCTGTGAGATGTCCCTTGTCATGATTACATGACGAGGTGTCACTGTGATGTGTCTCTTGTCATGATTACATGACGAGATGTCCCTGCGAGGTGTCCCTCTTGTCATCATGACATGATGAGGTGTCCCTTGTCATGATTACATGACGAGGTGTCCCTCTTGTCATCATGACATGACGAGATGTCCCTGTGAGGTGTCCCTTGTCATGATTACATGACGCGGTGTCCCTGCAAGGTGTCCCTCATGTCATCATGACATGACGATGTGTCCCTGTGAGGTGTCCCTTGTCATGATTACATTACAAGGTGTCCCTACGAGGTGTCCCTCTTGTCATCATGACAGGACGAGTTGTCCCTCTTGTCATCATGACATGATGAGGTGTCCCTGATGAGGTGTCCTTTAGGCTCTCTATAAATAGAAGGGGGTTCTCTTTGAAGTTCATGGGCTAGAGCTTGAGAGGAGAAATCACCTTCTTCATCCCCCTTCCCATCTCTCCCTCCTGTGCTCTCCCTAGGCAAGAGGAGAACTAGGAGGGCCGAGCCCTCTTGTTGTTGCTGCTACTTGCTGCTGTTGGCCGCTGTGTGGCGTTGCACGGTGTGGAGAAGTGGCACCACCAGTTTAGGAGGGGTCATCGTCATCGCCGATCATCCACTGTGTGGATACCGCTAGAGGGAGTCTCGCCAGAGCTCCTTCAAACAAAGACTAGTTCTACACTTCAGAGGATATTCGATGTAGTACCCCGAAAAATTCATTAATATGAAAATATATATAAATTGAAAATTTATCAATTAATAAATTCAAAACTAGTTAAAAGGGTACGCATCACTATTGCATGCGTATAAACCCATATAAAAAAATTCCATAAAAATAGTAGTTATACTTTAAACGATATTCTCCAATGACCCATTAAGGAATTCAGGCATAGGAAAATCATTTGGACCAAGTTTTAGAATATATATGACTTATTATGGTAATTAAGGAATAAGTCGAAAAACTCGTTATTTTATGAACCAAAGTGAATTAACTATTAGAATAAAAATTATGGGTAGACTCCAATGATGCGTATTGGTAGTCCATCATAAGAATTTGGACCAATGGAACTCTCATAGCCCATAAATAAATTCAAGTAAGAAATGTAATAAAAATTCGTAACTCTATTATTCCCTAATTAAAAAGGGAAATCCCAAAAGATAAATTTGAATAAATAATGGGCTTTGTTAAATGAACCAAATAAAATTTATTGAGCCAAAATAGGGATTTTAAAAAAGAGGAATAATAGGAAAATACCCTAAATTCGTAACTTAAATATTACCTAAATAGAAAAGGAGTATTAAAATATTAAAATAAGTAGTTTGTGTTGGAATTGGATTCCTAAACTTACCCTAATAGCTTGGCCACGAATTTAGATCCCATCCTAACCCAATTAGAAGTTGTCAAGCTTAGAAGGAAGAAAGGAATTAGGAAATCTCGGAATTAATAGGAGTTAGAGTCCTATATTAATTGCCCTATTTTAAATATACTTGAACCATCCAATATGGCTTAATTTGGCATGAAAATAGTTCATAATGTATCTGGTAATTTATTTCAATAATGTATATTAATTGCCCTATTTTATATATACTTGTCTATGTTTTCTCGCGAATATTTGGAATACTGTTATCGACGCTCCACTGTTCTAGAATTTCTCTAAAACGTCGGGCACTTGTTTCTCTACTCACTTTTCTCTTGGCTTGGACGAACTCTCCGTCGGATACTCCTTCTGCCGGACTAGTGAATCCTTGTTCAAGGCCTCTGTATGTCACCTCTGTCCATGGATTCCCATATGGTCGACGAGCCGGTTGCACCCTAACACCTATGATACCCTTTAGGGATCAACATGATCCAAACGGCTATTAGAAGTTCATTCTTATCTTGAATCACGTCGGACCTCTGGACCTGTGCGTAACATGGCTAGTGGAAAGGTAGTGAGTTCCACCTAACTGCCAACACCAATAGCGTGTGTTGTGCAACTGTTACTATCGCCTGTTACTCGATGTGTTACGTGCATTGTCCCTTAGCTCTCATCTATACTCTACTCGCTCATCTATTCACGTTCACTTTACTATCTCGTCTATTCATCTGGTGCTCTTATCTATTTCTTGGTACTCTCTATTGGCCATTAATTGATTGTGTAAAGAGAAACAACATAACCAATTCCAGTGCAATAGGGCCCGATCTGGTCTTAGGGGGAGCGCCTGAAAGTGCCATTTGCCCGTGGGAGTTAAATGATCAGGATGTCAGCATTACATCCAAGTGCCATACTATCAAGATTAATCTATGACAATCAAAACAAAGTGCTATATTCTCTCATTGTCTATTGACGACAAAAGTGCTATATTCTCTCTCAACTATCTACGGATAACCAAAGTAACATTACTATCTCAATTGACGAAAGTTAATCAAAAGTGCTATACTATTTCAATTGATAAGAAAATCAATCAAAGTGCAATTTACTCTCTATATGGCCAACTACTTTCTCTCTCCTTGCTATACATGTTGCTTGCTATTGCTTGACGTTGACATTATTTGCCATCGTGTTGTTTTCGTTTCTATCGTCACTTGACTTTAATCATCGTGCTATACTTGATTCATCTGCTATCTGAACCATGTTACTTGTGCTATTACTTTCTCGACTTTTCATGACTCGCTCTATCATTAATTACTCTGCCTTTTAAAGCATTAATTATTTAAAGCCTACTTGATTGATGATATTTAAGTCCTACTGGGCGTTATCACTCACCCTTCGTTATTTGTTATTGTGTCTCAGGTAAGCCAGACAATGACGTCACACACATCAATGGGACGGGACCAGAGTGATTAGTGACCTGGAGTCAGTTCATGAAGTTGCCCTAGTATTATAGAGTCTAATAGTTATTGCTTTAGATTTCTTTTCAATGTAATGATGTCATTGAGCACTATGTATTGACTTCGAATTAGTGGTTGTAATAGTCTTAGTGAATTTCAATGAAATGAAGAGTTTATTCCAATTATTGTTCCTTAGATGCTCTGAATTAATCAACTGTTGTACATTTTTCTCTACTATGTATTTTGCTCACGTCTCCCCGATTTATTCCGCTGCTAAATTGGCGGGGCGTGACAGTTGGTATCAGAGCCTAAGATGTCCTTATTAGGATATTTTAGGTCCTAGGATGTTCTAGGTGAACCGCCATGACACGTGTCTAATTCAGCCACCATATCTATGTAAGGATTGGGTAGGACCATGGTTAAGATTTGAATACATTTATCTATACATGTGTATGAACTTAATATTACTTTAGCATCCTAATGCCAACCTTATTCTTGAAGGGACTCTTAATGGATGCCGACATGGGATCAACCCAGAGGCTAGTTCTGGCATGTCAGCAAGCCGCTCAACTGCTAGACAGAGCGTTGGAAGCGACTAAGGAGATTAAAAAAGAGACCAATCAGAATGGGGAGAGAAGATATAACCATGGCAAGAAGGCCAACCATCAAGTGAATCGTAACGATGAGATCATCTGCCTTCATTGTCACAAGCCAGGTCATGTGGCCAAGGAGTGTTGGCGAAAAATTGGTGCATGCCTACATTGTGGCAACTTGAGGCATCAGTTGTGAGACTGTTCACTCTTAGAAGAATCAGCTACTAGTGTGGAAAATCTCAATTCTACGACAAAGGGGAAGCGACCACACAATGGTAAGGGTAAATGAAGAATAAGAAGAAGGTGTTGAAAAGAGAACGTGCTACTCGTTCCAATGGTAATAAAGGAGAAAATACAGTAAATAGCAAGAGAATGAAAGGGGAAGTGGAGCGGAAGGAAGTCTATGAATTTTGTGAAAAGCCAAGGCATCAGGTTCATAACTGTTGGAAGAAATTGGGCAGATGCTTGCGATGTTGAAGTCAACAACATCAAGTCATCGATTGTCCAACAAAGAAGAACCAAACTCCACGTCAAGGACGATTACAAGCCCTTGTGGATATAAATCATGCCAATGAAGATGGACAAGGTAACATCACTAAACCCTTAGTTAATTTCATATTATTTTCATGATAGCAAAGCCCTAAGTGGGGGAGATGATGGAATGAAATATTCTGAGTAAATTGGTAGTCATATCATATCATATGAATTTGGGGACCAAATTCTTTTAAGTGGGGGAGGATGTAGTACCCCAGAAAATTCATTAATATGAAAATATAGATAAATTTAAAATTTATCAATTAATAAATTCAAAACTAGTTAAAAGGGTACACATCACTATTGCATACATACAAACCCATATAAAAAAATTCCATAAAAATAGTAGTTATACTTTAAACAATATTCTCTAATGGCCCATTAAGGAATTTGGGCATAGGAAAATCATTTGGACCAAGTTTTAGAATTTATATGACTTATTATGGTAATTAAGGAATAAGTCGAAAAACTCGTTATTTTATGAACCAAAGTGAATTAAATATTAGAATAAAAATTATGGGTAGACTCCAACGATGCGTATTGGTGGTCCATCATAAGAATTTGGACCAATAGACCTCTCATAGCCCATGAATAAATTCAAGTAAGAAATACAATAAAAATTCGTAACTCTATTATTCCTTAATTAAAAAGGGAAATCCCATAAGATAAATTTCAATAAATAATGGGCTTTGTAAAATAGACCATATAAAATTTATTGGGCCAAAATAGGGATTTTTAAAAAGAGGAAGAATAGAAAAAACCCTAAATTCGTAACTTAAATATTACCTAAATAGAAAGGGGTATTAAAATATTAAAATAAGTAGTTTGTGTTGGAATTGGATTCCTAAACTTACCCTAATAGCTTGGCCACTAATTTAGATCCCATCCTAACCCAATTAGAAGTTGTCAAGCTTAGAAAGAAGAAAGGAATTAGGAAATCTCGGAATTAATAGGAGTTAGAGTCCTATTAGGAAATAGAAAGGAAGAATGCTTAAATACTCTCCTAAATCCCCCATGGCCGGCCCTAGCTCATTGCCAAGGGTTGTTGGACCAGGAGGAGAGGCCAAGGAGGAGGAGATCTCGTGGGGAGAAGACTCTCTCAAGCTCTCATCCCCGTTCTTCAAAGTTCTAGCCCTACAAGAGAAAAGGAGTCAAAGGTAGGCATTATCATGAGCAAAATCAAATTAAATTCATCTGTAGATTGTTCCATGCATCAGAAACAAAACCTCTTTCGTTTCATAATTTTTCGTGCACCCAAACTTTTCTTATTGAATTTTGAAGTCCTGTAACCCTCTTGACCCCGAACCTTCATGTTTAATTCATATCTCCTTGAATACTCCATCCCATGCCTCGAAATTTTTATTGGAGATACTGATGATTGTTAGGAATCTTTCGCCCCTAAAAGCCCTAATTTTCATCCATCCTACTATGTGAATTAATTCATTGATCTCAACTGTGTACTGTACCATGCACTTCGTAAATAAACCTATTTCAATCATGTTGAGACCTTGTCTACTTTTCAATTCCTATTTATTGTTAATACTAATGCATGTCTAGATTTGTTTGGAACTTGTTATATCATTTTTCATCACTTGTACAATTAGTTATGAATTTTTGAACCACCAAGTGTCAACACAAGGCAACTCAGATCGTAATCCGAGGAGCTGTCCTTTTCCTGCTCGGACTCAAGCACAGAACCTGAGAACACGACAGCTCGATAGGCCGCGTTCTCAGGCTGGTCGCGATAGCACATTCCGTCACATTCTGAACGTGACAGGGACTGTCATCGTGTTCTACCTGTCGGATCTGACAAGCCCATCGCGTTCTATACAAGGCCCTGTCACGTTCTTGCCGCCCGACCTGACCGACCTGTCGCGATCCTCAAATGACCCTGTCGCGTTCTTAACTGCCCCGTCGCGACCCTTATTGGGGTATGTCGTGACCTGGGACTTTTGCTTGAAAACCCATAAATTTTGATGCTATGTCTTTCTACCTTGATTATACCCTCTGTTAATAGTCCTATACGTAGTAATACACACTTGTTACAACTGAACATATATTGTTTAATTTAAAATACATGCACATGATCTCTTTCTATCTATAAGTTCTCTCACACATGCACACTCTTGAACCATCCAATATGGCTTAATTTGGCATGAAAATAGATCATAATGTATCTGGTAATTTATTTCAATAATGTATATTAATTGCCCTATTTTAAATATACTTGTCTACGTTTTCTCGTGAAGATTTAGAATATCGTTATCGACACTCCACTGTTCTAGAGTTCCTCTAGAACGTCGGACACTTAATTTTCTACACACTTTTCTCTTGGCTTGGACGAACTCTCCGTCGGATACTCCTTCTGCCGGACTAGTGAATTCTTGTTCAAGGCCTCCGTAAGTCTCCTCTGTCCATGGATTCTCACATGGTCGACGAGTCGGTTGTACCCTAACATCTATGATACCCTTTAGGGATCAACATGATCCAAACGGCTATTAGAAGTTTGCTCTTATCTTGAATCACTCCGGACCTCTGGACCTGTGCGTAACATGGCTAGTGGAAAGGTAGTGAATTCCACCTAACTGCCAACACCAATAGCACGTGTTGTGCAACTGTTACTATCGCCTGTTACTCGATGTGTTACGTGCATTGTCCCTTAGCTCTCATCTATACTCTACTCGCTCATCGATTCACGTTCACTTTACTATCTCCTCTTTTCATCTAGTGCTCTTATCGATTTCTTGGTACTCTCTATTGGCCATTAATTGATTGTCTAAAGATAAACAACATAACCAATGCCAGCACAATAGGGCCTGATCTGGTCCTGGGGGGAGTGCCTGAAAGTGCCATTTGCCCACGGGAGTTAAATGATCACGGTGTCAGCATTACATCAAAGTGCCATATTATCAAGATTAATCTATGACAATCAAAACAAAGTGCTATATTCTCTCGTTGTCTATTGACAACAAAAGTGCTATATTCTCTCTCGGCTATCTACGGATAACCAAAGTGCGATTACTATCTCGATTGACGAAAGTTAATCAAAAGTGCTATACTATTTTGATTGATAAGAAAATCAATCAAAGTACAATTTACTCTCTATATGGCCAACTACTTTCTCTCTCCTTGCTATACATGTTGCTTGCTATTGCTTGACGTTGACGTTATTTGCCATCGTGTTATTATCGTTTCTATCGTCACTTGACTTTAATCATCGTGCTATACTTGATTCATCTGCTATCTGAACCATGTTACTTGTGCTATTACTTTCTCGACTTTTCATGACTCGCTCTCTCATTAATTACTATGTTGTTTAAAGCATTAATTATTTAAAGCCTGCTTGATTCACGAGATTTAAGTTCTACTGGGTGTTATCACTCACCCTTCGTTATTTGTTATTGTGTCTCAGGTAAGTCAGACAATGACGTCACACACACCAATGGGACGGGACCAGAGTGATGAGCGACCTGGAGTCAGTTCATGAAGTTGCCCTGGTATTGTAGAGTCTAATAGTTATTGCTTTAGATTTCTTTTAAATGTAATGATGTCATTGAGCCCTATGTATTGGCTTCGAATTAGTGGTTGTAATAGTCTTAGTGAATTTCAATGAAATGAAGAGTTTATTCCAATTATTGTTCCTTAGATGCTCTGAATTAATCAACTGTTTTACATTTTTCTCTACTATGTACTTTGCTCATGTCTCCCCTATTTATTCCGGTGCTAAATTCGCAGAGCGTGACATACGATCTCTCCTAGGTGAGATTTGTTGTGTTGAGTGTGTATTGGAATTTATTCAAGTTGATTTTTAATGATGACCATTGGACATCACTCATACTTTGATTTTGATGATGACATATTAGACATTTTGTACATATTATAATGATGACTAAATAACATGTTAATATTTCATATTTTGATGATAATGGCATGTGTTAATGGTTCACACTTCATATTGTCAGGTACATAAATTTGTCAAAGTGGTGTCGACACAAGTCCATTGGGTGTCGACACATGCATTGCTATCCAGAAAGCAGCAAAGAGAACAGAAGCCAGTCGTGTCAACATAGGTCCAGTGTGTGTCGACACATCCCTTTCTATCAAGAAAGCAGTAAAGAGAAGAGAAGCCAGTCGTGTCGACGCAGGTCCAGTGTGTGTCGACACATCCCTTGCTTTCCATAAAACAGTCAGAAGAAGGAAGCCAGTTGTGTCGACACAAGTCAAGTATGTGTTGACACAGGTTATCTACCAAGCCGCAAAACAAAATCTTATGTCGACACACAAGTTGATTGTGTCGACACACATCGAATGATGATTCAGTACGTGAATTTTTCTAAACACGTGTCTGCTTAGGAATCAAGGGATATGACCTAGATCTTTGAGCCCATTCACCCCAAGGGTCCACGTGGACACATGGGACTATATATACCCATGATCCTCGTACTCCAAAAGTAAGGGAGCTGAGACTATTCCAGAAGAAGAGGAGAAGAGCGAGAAAAGCAGGATCTGCATCCAGAGGAGCAGAGTAGCGCCGCCAAGGAGAAGAAGAAGGAGAAGAAGAGGAGGAGTTCGTGATTGAACTAGTGCTGCTCAGAAGGAGATCCAGCTGAGTTTGTAATTCATTTGAGTGTCAATTTCTTTGTATGATCTATGTATGTGTTCTACATAGATCACCTAACTCTGTGTTGGTCTACCTCTTCTCTTGTACTGAGATAGATCGTGCTAGAGGATCTATTCTCTAATTGTGCTTGTTCTAGAAAAACTTGGATCCTTCATGGTCCAAAGGTTTTGAGTACAGTGTACTCAGGTTTGGAGCCGTAGTGCTCTAGGTTGGAGCCGTAGTGCTCTGGTGCTTGAGCCATCGTGCTCAAGTGCTTGTGAATTGCTGAATTCACAAGCGGTTTGTGGAGTAAGTCGTCGTGCCTATCTCCTGGGTTTGTCTATGAGTCGTTGCACTCAAAGGTGTGTGGAGTCGTTGTGCTCCAGGTTGTACTGCTCGAGTTAGTGTTTCCTCCATCGCGGGGAGGTGGAAGTAGGAGACACAAGTTGTGTTCTCCGAACCACCTTACAATTCTCTGTGCACTGTGGTTTGGTGGTGGTTTGTTGCATCATTTCACTCTATATCCACACACCACTCTTGGATCTAATCGAATTGTGTGTGTTACTCATTTTAATTCCGCTGCCATACATACACATTCGTAATTAACTTGAATTCAGTCACCTATCTGATCCCAACAAGATTGTCTCACGCCTTATTTGTATGTATGTTTATATGCACTGTACATCATAGTCCGATCAAGTACATGGATGGAAATCAATTTTTGTTTTGTTTTACTTCCGCTGCGCATGTGATGCCCCAAGTCTATTTCCAACAGTGGTATCAGAGCCAAGGCTATGATGTTCGGGTTTTGATATTTTGATAAATTCAGATCGATTAAGAGTTAATCCATGTATTAGATTAAGAGTTAATCTAATAGTTTTATTAGTTAAAGTGTTTAATTAATTTATAGTAGCTTATATATATCCATGTAATGTGTATATTGTGGGCGGATGATCATGTACCTATGTGTGGATGGTGATTCATTAGGATCTGCGAGCCCCCTTCTCTTTCTCATTAAAATCATTGTGTATTTCTACCTCTCCCAATGGTGTAATTGCCCTTGATATGATCAAGGTTTCTTAATTGATTAAATGTACATTTTTGGGCCTGCGTGCCTATAGTCATTTGTAATTATTGTAATTATTTGAAATCACTCTCGGAGGCACAGCGGAAGTGTGGAATTACCGATAGAGCTAATGACGAAGAGGAGGATGAACACCATGCATGGGATGCATTGGGTACACACATAGGGTTTAGTGATCAAGTCTTTTGGCTCAGGCTTGATCACGCTAGAATTTGGTCCATGATCATCTAGTGTGGCTATTTATATATATGATTTATATTGATTTCTGCACCTACTAGGTACATATTTGTATGCGATGTAAGTATATGCTACATATATGTGTGGGACATTATTTAGCTATGAGACCACTCAAATAAAAACTCCCTCTGTTACTAATATATTAACTCGACAAGCGTGTGGCAATAAGATTGACTCACGTGGCCTTCCATCATTATAGGACAAATGTCTTTTCTTGATATAGAATGGGTTGGCTGAGTTACTCTGGACTCACCTATATTGGGATTTGATATCTGGCCTATGACATGGAGATGTTACCAGTGACTTGAGGACAGGGTATGCTTGGCCGAGTCCCTCGGGAGCATATCACCGAATCAAACTCATCTAGTAATGATGGTGTTGACTTAACCAAACATCATGGTTGGCGGAGTCCCTCTAGGCCATGGTGATTTGGAGGCCAAATGATGACGGGAATCACAAGAGTTGTGATTGACAAGAGTTGCCTACCATTTGGGCTTGGTATGATTGGTCGAGTCCCTCGAGGTCATGCCAAGATGCCAAATTGGATCCCGATCCCCACTAGGAGTTTTTCGAAAACTTCCAATTCACGTGCTAGAAGGTGTCATGTGTCTTGCGAGAAAATAGTGGGATAAAATTAAGATAAAAATCCATGTCTTAATTTTCTACAAATTCAAAAGTCTGCATGTTGTTTATTTCTGCTACATCTTTATTTTTCAGAAAAATGTCGCTTTCAAGCCCACTCTGTAGCATATTAGATGCCAATCATCACACTAGTCCTAACTACGCTGATTGGCTTCGGAACCTAAGAATTTCTCTTACAGCGGAGAAAATTGTGTATGTCCTCAATGAGATTGTGGCCGAGACATTGGAAGGGACTAGTGAGGAAGTTATTTCGCACTATAAGAAGTATAAGGAGGACTCGGTTCTTGCTCAATGTTATATGTTAGCCTCTCTGACTCCCAAGCTGCAAAGACAGCATGAAAAGATGGATGCTCAATCCATCATGCTGCATCTCCGCACCTTGTTTGAGGAGCAAGGACAGACTCAAAGATACGAGATATCAAAGAGTCTATTTAGGATGAGGATGACAGAAGGGGCATCGGTTCATAACCATGTCCTAAAGATGATTAAGTGGATCGAGAAGCTCACAGGTCTAGGACTTGTCCTTGAGGATGACCTGTGCGTGGATCTAATACTTCAATCCCTTCCAGATTCCTTTTCACAGTTCATCATGAATTTCAATATGAACAATATAGTGGCAACCCTGGTTGAGCTCCTTAATATGTTGAGGGAAGCTGAGGGTTCCATTAAGAAGGAGAAGCCAGTTCTCCATGTTGATGAGATCAACAAGAAGTGTTGGATCGAAATGGCACTAATGATGTCCTAGAGGGGGGTGAATAGGACTTCTTGTGCTTTTACAATTTTCATCTAAAATTAAACTTCACTAAATAAAGCTGTTAGAATTTATTGTAGTGTGTGATTCAAGTGTAAGTTGGTGGAAACAATCATACAATTGCACAAAGAATTTTATTCTGGTCCGGCCCTTCCCACATGGAAGTCCTACGTCCAGTCCTCAAGCAAACCACTTGAGATTTCACTAACTGACAAGAGAACTTGACCTTCTCTCACCCTTGAGAGGAATTACAAGCCCACTTAATTGCTCCCAAGCAAGTCTTCCCTTACCAGGGGTACAAAGACTACCTTCAACAAGGTCTTCCCTACATAAGAGGGGTATAACCAGAACAAATGTCCTGCAAGGCTTACACAATTGAGATGTAAAGTCACTTGTGTGTTTGCCTTATCAATAGGCAAACAGACCCAAATTTAGAAAGGAGAAAAAATAATTAGAATTACAACTGTAATCCTTTCTGAATGAGGAAGGGTGGACAGAAAGAAATCACAATTACAAATGCCACCCAATCAACAAGACTTCTGTGAAGAGGAGAGCTTGGAGAATTTTCTGAATGAGGAAGCTCTCAGTCTTGTAGCTGGGGAGAAGGCTTGTAGATGATCTTGCTAGCAGAAGGTAGAAGAGAGTTGAGAAAGTTGCTAGCTGGTTTCACACTCTAAGTGTTTTTTTGTGTGTTCTCTTTTAAACTTCGGCTTCTATATAAGCTTCAGAAGAATGTAGTCGTTTGAAAGTGTCCGTTAGAGATCTGGCCATTTGAGGAGAGACTTTTTATCATTTGGATGTTGGTTGAGGTTGTTATTCATAAGTCCTCTTGCATTTTTAGCCTTCCAACAGCTTCAGACATGGCTTGTAGTTTCGCAGCTAAGAGGTCAACTTCCAAATAAATGTTTTGTGAAAGTTCCATGCTGAAAACGTGCCTAATAAATATTCTGCAGCAAAGACAAGAATCAAAGAGAGGATACCTTCATACTTTGTGACGTAGGTGAGTCAGAAGAAATGTATAAAGTATGGAAACCTTAGACAGACAAGCATTCAGACCAGTAAAAGATGGACAGACAGTTGCACCAAAAAGTAAGGTGTGGTTCTGACAGTGGTAGGTAAACCTCTATCAGATACCCATGTGTCTGAAATCAATAAATGCAGGATATCTTCTGAAAGGAATGAAAATCTGGACTTCTGTCATGAAGCAAGAGACCAATTTGATTAAATGATTCAGATATAAACATAAACAAATTTAGAAGATTATTTTGAATATAATGTCTCATCTTTTTAGAATAATTAATTAATGATAATCTGATGGACTATTAATATTTAAGAAACATATAGGAGTAATGAGTTCTGACAAGGGTTACATTTACACAGATGAATCATAAAGATAAAATAATATACCATTTGTACAAGAAAAATACAAGTACACAAACTGTCAAAGAAGTCATATTCACAAGAAGGTGTACTTCGACTTTAGAAGTCGGAGTCAGAATCATGAAGACATTCGATTCTCAGAAGTTGCAGTAAGATAGTAAGATTCGACTTCAAAAAGTTAGATAGATGAGTATTTAGAAAAACATACTTTGATTTTAAGAAGTCGAAGATAATCATTAGACTTCCATAGACTTAGACAGAAACAAGACAGATACTTCGACTTTTAGAAGTCAGAGAGTGGCATTCGACTTCAGAGAGTTGGAGTCCAGAACACAAGACTCAGAACACTTCGACTTTATAGAGTCGGAGTCAACAATCAGATTCAGTATGATACATATAGAGTAGTTTGTGGACATAGAAAAATTTTTGAGATAAACTTGCAGGCTATGATTCGACTTCAGAAAGTCGGAGACTATATTTGAAGTTAGTGTGATACATAGAGTAGTCTATGGACTTAGAAAAATTTTCGAGATGAAGTTGTCCAAAATATTTTCTGTGGTATATGTATTAGTGTATTTAATTTGTAAAGAGTCTTTTAAAAGGTTTTGTCATAGCAAAATCACAATGTTATAATAATTTAAAATTTTAAATAATTTCCTTAGGGGTAGTTGCTCAACAATTCTCCACTTTTTGTTAATGACAAAAACTTTTAAATAGATAGTAAAAGGCAAATTTTAGATTTGCAAGCATGTGATCTCCTGGAGAAGTTTAGTTATTTGTTTCTTACTTCTTTCTCCCCCTTTGTGGCATTAACAGAAAAGGTAACATAATGAAGGAGAAAAAGAAGATAAATCTATATCCAAAAATAGAAATAGGAAACACAAATTGTATTCATAAACTGAAATACTCAAGTACATAAGAGTGTCTAGGACTTGGATAAAGAGCTAGGTAAGTATAGGGAATGAGGGACTTGATCTAAGAAAGGCTGGAGAAGAGCCCATAGCTTCTTCTCATTGTCAGGGAAGAAATTTTCAAAGAGACTAACATCAATGTTATAGGTGGGGCCTATTGAAGGGAGTTTCCTATAAGATTTTACATGACAGTTGTGGAACCAGGTAAGTTTCTTATAATTGACTACGACCCAGAAGAGCTTTGAGAGGGATAAATTTCCTAGAGGCTGCTAAATGGAGAAAGTCATGCACAGTAATATTCCAATGCAGTCCTTGATGAATTGCAACTTCCTTGGCTTGATAATAGATTAAGTACCTCTGCTTCCATTTATGAGAAAGAGACTTCCAAAGAGTCTCATATCCTTTGCAGAGATACTCAGCAACTGAGATCTTCAATTTTTCACAATTAGAATGGTCTTCGGGATATGCAGCTTGTAATATTGCGCATTTTTCGGATCCTTGTGGATCCTTTGTCGGATCTCTGCAGATCCTTTGTTTAGAGTTTGTGGTGGCCAATGCGTGGCCAATGTGGCGTGTTTCAGTGTGTGTACAGGTTGGGTGTGGTTGTGGCCCGATAGGCTGGGCCCAAAACACGAGCCTGTTCATTGTCTGTGAACGCGACAGTGAGGGACGTCGCATTATGAATGCGATGGTCCTGCATGTCACGTTCTTGTGACCGCCATCGGGTGGTAGTCGTTTGCATGCACGCCGCGTGTCGCGTGCTGAGCGGCATGCAGATGTCAGTTTTGGGAAGGCGATGCCCTAGTCCGTCGCGTTCAGGTCGCGACAGGGAGCTATGTCGCGTTCCCAACTACTGAGCATTTTTAACCTACTCTGCTCGGCCAGGGGGAGGAAGCTGTGGCGATTCTCGAGGCAGTTTGGTGGATTTAGGGTGCGTTTGGTGTGTTCTCACCGTGAGGACCTTGCGTGGAGCGGGGGAAACACTGGGTTATCCTCGTTCTTCATGTTCTTCGCGAAGGTAGGGGAATTCTGCCCATTTTATACCGTTTAATTACATGAGGTGCATGTGTGATTGGTTTTTGGTGATGAGAACAATAGATACCATGCTAGGGTATCCATTAAAGCATGAAAAATGAGAATTAAAAAGGGTTTGCATGGTTTGGGGTGGTAATCTGGAGAGGGTTCCTCGGATTAGGGTTTTCACCTGTGAAGGCGACAAAGCCCCCTGTTGCGTTCTGAATGCGACAGGCCAACCCGTCGCGTTTATGTTATGAACGCAACATATCGTTGTGTCACGTTCTGAAGGCGACACTAGCCTATGTCGCGACCTCACCCGAGAGGTCTTATTGTGCACGATTTTAATGGTGGAATTATCTGATTATTATTATTTCTTGTGCATGGCAAGTATATGCGGTGCATTGGCACCTGTTGCACTCTGAGAGCGTGTTTCCAAGGTTGGGAGCGTGTTTCCAAGGTTAGCAAGTCGTCCACATGACTGACGTATTGTTTACGTGGTTAGTATGTTGTGTTCATGTTGTTGACGTGAGGTTTCACATGGTTTGTGTGGTGTGCACGTGGATTGTGTGTGTGTCGCGAGTAGTACGACGCCTACCGTGGTTACCTCTTCAGTTGGGTGCCCCAGGTTCTGTGTGAGCCAGGGTTGTGCTCGGGGCTTGTCTCGGTACTTGTGTTGTACTGTCGAGATCTGTGTCGTCTGTCCCGAACACCCTCACTCCTTAGCTTGAGTTGTACGTCCGGCTGAGGGAAAGACGACAGTGGACAGTGACTTATGTGAGTTTGTGTTTTGTCGCTTGTAGCGCGCTCATAGTTGGGGGTACGGACACTAGTAGACGTCATTGGTCTCCAACTAGTCCTGTTACCAGTGCCTCACTCTAGGGAGTTCAGGCCAGACTCCTTAAAGGTGCCAGGCATGGACCTGCGGCAGTGTGGTCGGTGGTTGTGGTGTTGGTTGGTCTCCACAGTTGTTTGACTTGTTCTCGTGGAGCGGTAGCTGGACCTTACGTCTGTGGCTGCGAGGCTGAGAGGTAGACTTGTGTGGTTTGTCCGAGTCAGTTGCTGGTGTCACGAACCGGTCTACATGGCTCGAGTGTGGCGGTCTCTACTTGTTTGTTTTTTTTTTGAATGGATATGACAGAGGAGGAACCTCCACTGTCAATATCGGGTTTCAGATTTTATATATTGCTGAAAGCATAAAGTACAGAAGTAAGAGGGGGAAAGGGGGGAGTACATAGATAACGGGGGCATAAGCTACGACTCCCTACGCAGAGGGGTCAAAAGCATACGGAGGGGGAACCAAATACATGGTGCATGAATCCGAGAACTCCTCATATTCCCCGTCCGAGTCCATGTTGAGGACTGTCATGCTACGCGTGCGGCCTACCCAGTTGTTGTGCACTTTTAGCAGGTCCATTTTCCCCACCTCGAGGCCAGGGGCGCTTCTGATGTGGTGTATCATGGGGAGGTTGATTATGTAGCCACTGTGTTCACCTTTTAGCTGCTGGGAGGACAGAACCGGGGCTGCCGTTGAGGATGTGGCAGCAGTGAAAGATGGAGGAGGGGGTATGTTTGCCATCATGTTGGTGCCTCCTTTCTTGGTCTTCTTGCAGAGTGCCTCGGCGAAAGACATTCGGGGTGCTGTCAGGGACGGAGATACTGCCACTTCGGGGAGGTTAACAGGTGGGGCAGATCTCTTTACCTCAGTTGTAGATGGGGTGTCTTCAGGTGATTTAGCTTGCAGAAATCTGGCTAACTTTTTCGGGTCATCAAAAAGGCAAGAGGCAGCCAGACTCCAAACAGGGGCATCAACATTTAAGACTAGGGGTGGGTGCAGCTTTGGCGTGTTTCCATCCCCCTCAGATTTTGCGGAAACAACTGGGGAGGTGACACTCGTTTCAGCTTCAACAGGAGGTATATTTGCAGAACTAGCACCATCAGAAGTACCGGGTGATGCTTGCTGTTGGATGTTAGCAGTGAGGACAGCATGCTCAGGGTTGGAGAGCAGTTGCATCTCTTGATCAGCTGGATGTGGAGGTGGGTTGAGAGCAGACACGAGCATTGGTTCATCAGTCTTAGCGGAGCTACTTGGTACGACAGGAGGGGTTGCTGCTAGCACTGGATCTGCTTGGTCTGATGGAAGAGCGGCGGTGGTAGTGGGGTCATCATACCTCACAGAAGTGTCCCCCGGAGTGGTCCTTTCAGAGGCCCCATGCTTGTTCTCAACGAGTGAAACATCAAGTTCAGAAATCTGCTCTGAAGTTTGAGGGGACAAAACATCAAACACTTGGTGGACAGCAGTTGGTACTGCACCCTTCATAGACTGATTGTCCTGCTGGTTGCAATGTGGAACTAAATTTTTCTCCGCAGTGATAATGGGACGCCATACTTTCCCCTCAACTTGCCCGGATGCTGGGGCATCAGAATTCTTAGCCTGTTTCAGTGGTGCAACTTCAGATTGTCCTGGCTTCGGTCCATCATGCCTTTGTTTTGGCAGAGCATAAGTCTTCTTGCATTGTGATGGAGAATTACCAAGATGCCTGCATGAAGAGCAATGCAAAGGAGGAGCTGGATATGTTATAGACTGCCAAAACCCATTAGCTCCACAGCCTACTCAGACACGGTCAGACATTTGCTTGGATACATCAAGTTGGACATTAACTCGAGCACATTGTGTGCGTAGCATAGACTTGGTGCTCCTATCAATTTGGAGAATAGTCCCGATGCTCCCAGCTATGGAGCGTATCATTACATCATTAAAAATGTTTATTGGTAAATAGTGATGTTCCAGCCATACAGGGACAAGTGGGGAATCTTCATCTGGGTTGAAATCCATTGACCATTGAAAAAACCTGAATGGTTGGCCTTGCACCAGCATTGACTCCTTAAGAAGCAGCTGGAGGAAGTCTTCTTTGCATTGAAATCTGAACAGTAGATGTCGGTTGTCCAGTGCACTGATCAAAAACTCCTGCTGGATGCTGAATCTCTGCATTAGGTGTGCACGAATGACCTGGAAAGGGGGCCGGCCCTGGGGTGTTCTAGCTATCACTGCAGTCTGCAGTGGCTTGAAAGAGATGTTGATTTCCTCCAAGGTGAAGAAGACTGCTGGCTCTCCAGCATCTGTGGAAGCAGGTGGATGGATATTAAGGGGATAGCTGGAGGCTTGAGGGTGGATAGCAAAACTTGAGCAAAGGATCGACCATTGGCAGGGGGAGGAGCTTGTCCAGTAGCTGCAGGAAGAGGAGACGCATCAAGGGCAAGAGATGGTCCCAGGACTGGCGACCACACACCAATAGCAACAGGAACCCCTACGCATTGATCTGTACTCGCATGTCCATGGGGACCACCGGTTGAGAAGGGACCCGTTCTTGCAGGAGCTACAGGATCTATCAGTACGCCATGGCCCAAGGCTGTAGCAGGAAGTGATCTAGAGTTGAACGCCTCAGCATCAGGTTCACTGGGGGCATGTGCACAGGGTGCTCCGCTCAAGGCCCCTTTTGAACTGGACGCCCTTTGCCCTAGGGCACCAACACTTGGCCACGACCCAATAGCTGAAGGGGAGAGGTTAGGGCAGATGAGAGGGTCATGGAGGGGAGGACTAGCCCCCCCCCATTGGGCGGCCATTGCTGGCTTTCAAGCGGTCTCTACTTTACCCCGTACACCGAGCTGTGGTTTTGCCGTTTACTTATTTAAATTGGTTTGTGTTAACGGCAAGCGGTAAGTGGTATTTTAGCTTTGATAACCTGCTTAGTTTACTCTATAAATTGCTAGCGTAGCTTCCTACTTACGTACTTGAGTTTAGTTTACCCAGTTTTTTGGGGAGTTTCCCTACTGAGCCAGTGACTTGCGAGGCTCACCTCTACTCTCTATAGGTGAAGGAGAGCAGGAGGTTTCCCTACCATCTTCTAGTTCAGAGCCGCATCGTAGCGGTGCTAGGCCAACGCCTCCAGTAGTGTAGATTTTCTTCTATTGTACCTCGGGGTATGCCCCAGGCTTGTGTATCTTCCTTTGACTTTTGTTGAAATTTGGCTATGTAAATCTAATGTGAATATGTATGAGATTGTGAATCTTTTATATATATCAGTGTGTAAATCTAATGTGAATATGTATGAGATTGTGAATCTTTTATATATATCAGTGTGTTCTTTTGTGTTTCCACGAACATGTGTATGATATCCCTTGCGAGGCTACGGCTTGTTCGCGGGAGGTGGACTCGGGTCAAGCTCATTAGTGGGTTAACGGGTTTGAACGACGTGGTTCGTCACACAGATGCCCATTAATCCTCTGTGAATCTCTCAGACTCAACAAAACAAATCTGATAGTCTAACAACTGCTGGGAATTCTGAGGTGCTTGCATGAGGACAAATGTATGAAAAGATAATTTCATATTATACTTGATCCTGAACCTGGTAGCTATTCGGATGTGTCTGTTGAAAACAAGCTTAGCAAAATCTTTTCTTGCAGAAATGGCACCAATTAAGCTTGGGTACAAGCCAGAAGATAATCCAACAGTCATGGAGGGAGAAATCTGTCTCTGACCTCTGATAATGCTTTCCCATTGCCCTTTGTTGACATCAGGCAATCCCAATCTGAACCTGGCTAGATTGAATTCCTTCGTCTTAGTGTACTTGGCTTGAGAGTCTCTAATGAGGTTGCCAAACATGTCATAGAACCTAAGATTCAGGTGATGTTGAATATCTATGAATTGGTTCCTGGATTGGGTTTGCTGGTATCTAGAGGCTTCACCAGGATAGATTCAAGAAATTCTTTGGAATTCAGACTATGGCTTTTCTGAGAAATCAACTGGATATTAGCCAACAATACTTGTGATGAATGGAGGAGAGAAGGAAGCCAGTCCTCAAAGGTGAAACGTGGCATTTCATGGACTTCAAGGAATGCCTTGATGGACAGGAATTCCCTGAACAGGTTCATGTGATGTTCTGAATGGTAGATAAATGCATACCAAAAAGGAGGAAGTAGTTTGGCAGGGTTCTCTTTTAACATGCGCCCACCTTTAGATGAAAGTAGTACATTAGGTACTATTTCTGATAGAGAAATGGTGGATCTGCCTACTAGAGGTGTGGATGTAGTAGGAAGAGAATAAAAGAAACTAGGAGGTTGGGTTTGGAGAGTGGGTCCGTGTGCCTGAGATGGTTTGAAATAGTATTTCAGAGGGTAGATGGAAAACTTGACATTATCAAAGGCAATTGGTTGATCCTCTGGAAGAGATGCAGAGGGAGGAGGATCAAATGAGGTAGAAGGTGGAGGTTGTTGTTGTGGTTCATCAACAGAAGGAGCTGGAGGAGTGGGAGCAGTGAGGGCAGTAGGTTGAGATGATGATGTAGGTGGTTGTTCTGGTTCAGGAGGAGCAGGAGCAAAGGAAATAGTAGGAGCAAGAGGAGTTGGTCTAGGAGGAGGAGGAGAGGAAATGGTCAAGAGGTTGGAGGACACAGGATGACCATTCTTATGGAGTCTTATTCTAACCTTCCTCTTAAAGATCTTGACATTGGACCTGGAATCTTCCTCTAAACCTAGAGACTCTAGTGGCCTCTTAAGCCTAGACTCCTACTATTGCTGCTGCCCAGACTCAACTGCTACTGAAGATAGCTGCTGCTGATCTTCCACAATTGCCACTGAGGGCTGCTCTGGCTCTGGCTCCTGCTGTTGTTTCTCTAATTGCTGCTCTTGCTCAGGCTGCTGCTGCACTTGTTCTTCTTTTTCCTCATGGTGTTGCTTCTCTTCTTGATGAGTAGATGGAGGTGTAGAAGGCTGTTTAGTGCCCTGTTGGCACACTAACTGAAGCAAAAGGTCCTTCATCTGCTGGACCTCCTCAGCCATAACATCAAACTTGGCATCAATAAATTCGACTTGCATATGAAGAACTGACAGACTCTCTTGTTGCTTTGTCAGTAGATCCATCATCATATTTATGTTGTTGCTACTCTCCCCTTGAGACCTTGGCTGGGTCTCAAAATGAGAAGGAGAGGAATGATATTGCACTTCTTCAAACTCTTGCATTACTGGAGTAGATCCGGCAAAATCTCCTTGTTCTTGTGCTACTCCCTTGCCTCTTAAATCCTTAAGTACCTGATTGATGGTCTATCCAGGTGTATCATGCCCTAAAGATGAGGCAGAAACTTGTTCTTGTTGGATTGGCTCTTGTTCTTGCTGAATCCCTTGTTGCTCTTCTTCATGTTGATGTTCTTGTTGGTCTTGAGAGGGGGCTTCTGCTCTTTCTTCTCTAGCTTCTCCTTCTTGCTAACTGACTGGAATGGATGATGACTCCAGTGCTCCATCAGGGATGGTCTCATGGGTGCACTGGGGCACAGAATCCTTAACCCATAAATTTTGACTTCTGTTCTCCAAGGTGTAGTGGCTTCTTCTCAATGTAGACAAGCCAATCTTTTCTTTTACTCCCACTGAGATTTCTCCATTAAGGTCCACTGAAAATCTCTTAAAGATCAAGGTAAGTAGAGGTCCATAAGGAAGGGACTCCTACAAATTTCTGGATGCTACCATCTTTTCCCGAATAACTGTTGGCAGGTTGACCCTATGTCTTTGGATAGCCCAAAATAGCAAACTACAATCTCTGGCAGTTATGGAGGAATGGTCCCGGCCCTGGGAGTAATGATGTTGGTGATGATAGAATGGATGATCCTCTTTTCTGTAGACAACTCATTGATTAACAAACCTTTCTTGCTTACTGTCCCAAGACTTCCAATGATACCCATCTTCTGCTTATCCATTGGGACAATCTCACTAAGTTTATGCCGGGAGTTGGGACAGTCCAAAAGTTCCACTAACAGGTCTTCAGAAACTGTAACTTTGGTGCCTTTCACATACCCTGTAACTGAACTTTCTAAGGAGACTTGAAGAGAAACAAAGAAGGCCTTAAGGGCACTCTCGAAGGTAGGTTCAGAAATCTGACATAGTCTAGACCAACCCATTGCTGCTAGAGTTTCTTCTACCCAACCTAAGCTACCATCCAACTGGGAGAAGTCTACAACCTTCCCGGAATAGATGGTGACCTTGGCAGAAGTAAGGCGCTGGAACTGTTTAGGGTGAACTGAGTTCCTTCAGAAGCCCTAGATGATGCCATCTGGACAGAGAACAACTGAGAGGACTCAGGAGACTGTCAAAGGAGTGAAGGAAATGTAGTTTAGAGATTAGAGATCCTACCATTCTTCAGAGGAGATGAGAGTTCTCGCAGTTTCTCTAAAGACAGTTTCCGGAGAAGATGAACAGTACTCGCAGGAAGAGGAAGAAGATTACAAGAGAGTCGGAGAGAGAGTTTGAAAGGGTGCTTTGGAAAAGGAAAAGGGTTGTCCTAATATAGAAGTTGGAAAGTAACATACCAAGAATGAAGAGATGAATGGTGGGAATTAAAGGGATGTACTGTTACCGTAATAAATACTCCTTTAAATTTAAAAATTATTAACATTTATTATATTAAATTAATTAGAGCATTTTTACAGACTCCGACTGTAAAGAGTCGAAGTACTCATCTGACTTTCAAGAGTCGCAAATCACACATCTCTCATCATGAGTCGTGGTAGACTCCGACTTTTAAAAGTCGCAGTCTCCACTCCGACTTCATGAGCCGTAGTACTAGGACTTAGAAAATTTCACAGTGAGTTTTTAACATATAATTCAATCATGAATTTATCACAGCAATTTAATCAAGATTACACATACCTATTTCTCTTCTAATAGATGTGAATCTATCTTCAGGATGAGGTTTAGTAAAAATATCAGCAAGTTGATTTTCTGTAGAAACAAAATCTAGTAGAATGTCACCATTACTTACATGGTCCCTGATGAAGTGATGTCTAACCGCAATATGCTTTGTCCTTGAATGCTGTATAGGATTTTTGGTCAAATTGATTGCGCTTGTGTTGTCACACAGCATTGGAATTTCTTGAAGTGTTTGACCATAGTCTTCCAATTGGTGTTTGATCCACAGCAGTTGAGTGCAGCAACTTCCAGCTGTAATGTATTCTGCTTCTGTTGTGGATAATGCCACTGAATTCTACTTTCTTGAAGACCAAGAAATTAAGCATCCTGCAAGTATTTGGCAAGTACCACTGGTGCTTTTTCTATCTATTTTGCATCCAGCATAGTCAGCATCACTATATCCAATTAATTTGAAATCAGAACATCTGGGATACCATAAACCTAATTTACTTGTGTTTATAATATATTTAAAATTCTTTTAATAGTATGAACATGAGATTCTTTAGGAGCAACTTGAAATCTTGCACACAAACATACACTGAACATTATATCTGGTCTACTAGTAGTAAGATAGAGTAGTGATCCTATCATGCCTCTATAGACCTTTTGATCTACCTTCTTCCCAAGTGGATCACTATCTAACTTTATTCCTGAGCTCATGGGTGTTCCTAAGAGCTTACACTTGTCAAAACCATATTTAGAAAGTAAATCTGAAATATATATGGTTTGACAAATGTGAGTGCCTTCCTTGGTATGCTTGATTTGCAAGCCAAGAAAGTAATTAAGCTCACCCATCATATCATTTCAAACTCACTTTGCATAAGATTTTCAAAGAATTTACTATTAAGTGAAAATCATAAATAGTGTGCTATCTACTTTACCTCTTATGAAATCATGTGATATAAGATGAGCACTTAATCTTTCATACCAAGCTCTTGGAGCTTGTTTCAGGCCATATAATGCTTTCTTTAAGCGGGAAACATGATTTGGATATTTAGTATCTTCAAAACCTGGTGGTTGCTCAACATAAACTTCTTCTTTTATGAAACCATTCAGAAAAGCACTTTTAACATCCATTTGAAATAAATTGATATTGAGGGAGCATGCATATACTAATAAAATTCTAATTGCCTCTAATCTAGCTACTGGGGCATAAGTTTCATCAAAATCAATGCCCTCCTCATGGGAATACCCTTGTGCTACAAGTCTGGCCTTGTTCCTCGTGATTACTCCTGATTTACCCATTTTATTTCTGAAGACCCATCTGGTCCCAATAACTGGATGGTCAGAAGGTCTAGGGACAATAGTCCAAACCTGGCTGCATTGGAACTGATTAAGTTCCTCTTGCATAGCAAGGATCCAAGATTCATTAGCCAGTGCATCATTGATTGTCCTAGGCTCAATTTGTGAGACAAGAGCAGAAAAATCACAAGGAATGTTCATACCTCTTATTCTTACCCTATCTTGAGAATCACCTATAATATTTTCTCTTAGATGATCTATGTGATACCTCAATTCTCTAGGCAGTTGTAACATCTAGGGCTTTCCAGATTTCCATTTATGTGTGGGATGACTGGCGACTAACGCGTCCGGCCATACCGATGCATTAGTGTCACGATGGAGGTGGTCGTCGCGACAGTCATCCAGGTCGCGACTAGTGGTTGCGTCGCGTTCTTGTCACGCCCGATCAACGGGTCGTGACTGCTTTCCGCTTTTTGGTCGTCTGACACCTGTCAGAGTGGCAGGCGTGGCAGACTGACCTGTCGGATTGTCGCGGTGCCCCGGATGGGCGTGTTCTGGTCGCGGTGTGGGCGGCCGTCGTGTTATGATTGGTAGCGCGATGCCCCCCCCCCATCATGTTCTGGGGGCCGGAGGCTAAAAGCCTTGGCCGATTTCCCCTTTCCCTTTTCTTTCCTTTCCTCCCTTCCCTCTCTTCTCCGAGATGGAGAGGCCTTGCCCCCTCTCTTTCTTCGGCGGTGGAGTTTGGTGGAGCGGCCGGCGTCTCGTGTAGAGCGGGAGCGGCGTCGTGGGAGCGAGGAGGAGGTGGCGAGCTCGTCCTGAAGGCCCCTTGGGGGTTTGGTTTCGTCTAATCGGTAGGGATTCTTGTGCCTTTTCCAATCCAAGTGATTGGAAATCCCTTTGTGTGTTTGCATGCTTTAAATGCTTTCCCCATGCTCCCCTCCCCATGGTGGTAGTGTTTGTAGCGTGTGGGGGACCCCAGAATGTAGCATTCCAGCAGTCTACCTTCCAGATGATGTCGCGACTGCCGAGTGTGTTGTGACATCAGAGGAGGCGTCGCACTAGTCGAACGCGACCTTATCGCAATGTGGGTGGCCGTTGCGATAAGGGTCGTGTCGCGACCCAGTTTCCCATCGCCACAAGGTTGTTGTCGCGACACACTGCCCTGTCGCGACAAGGTTGTCGCGACCTGGTTTCCTATCGTGACATGAGTTTTTGTCGCGACGCACTTCCCTGGCACGACCTGCCTGTCGCAGTTGCCCTACCCGTCGCGATGGGATCGCGACGGGCTAGGAGGGCTCGACATGATCTGGTTTGCCTCGGATGTTTTTCGGAGCCGCGGTTGGTGTGTCGGCGTGTGCCCCAGGGCAGGGTTTCCCTTAGGACCTTTTGGTAGGGAACGCGGCAGGTTGGCTTGCTGCGTTCAGTGACCGAAGGTGACACCTTCGTGGCTGTGTCCTAGCGGCTGTGCTAGGAGGCTCACGTCTGTCTAATAATCGATTGTCTGTCGATCAATCGATTATTAGAAGAGCGGTGGTTTCTGTTCTGTCTGTGGTGTTCCGATTTCTCGAGCCGTGCCCTGTGTGCCGGCATTGGCCGACGACCCTTCTGGGGATTTCCAGAAGGGGTGCCGTGTGTGCCTGTGCCTGCTGGGCATATCTTGGTTACAAGCCAGCTGTGCTGTTTCTGTTGGTGGTTGCCACGCCAGTTTTTTTTCTCTCGGTGCTCGGCACTTGAGGGCTTGTCCGTGAGACAAGTTGTTACCGTTACTTGGGACACCCAGCCCCGCGCGTCTGTGTTAGAGGGAGTTTCTCCAGGCGGCGGCCATGCTCAAGTCTTGGACTTGGAGCAGAAGGGGAAAACGGTGGGTGGTGTGCGGAATTACACAATATGGCAATCTAGAAGGGGGGTTGAATAGATTACTATCAATTAAAAATATAATGACCTTCTTTTCGATGGAAACACAGACTTTTGATATTTCAAATAGAGTTTAAACCAAACTAAGATGTGTGATAGTTGTAAGTAGATGGAATAGCAATTTATCTAGTGTGTGAAAGATCAACGTGTCTACCAAGCATCTAGCGTTAAACGTTCAAACCACAGACATAATGATTTAAGGTGGTTTGGAGTACACAACTTGTGTATCCTACATCCACCATCCACACACACACGCAGAAAGACTGCTTATCAGCAAGTTCATTCGCTACAACACACACACACTCACGTCGTCTGATGTAAACCACGATCAGAACAACATGACAAACTTGAATCAAGCACAAGGACGCTTAACTCAACAACACACACACACAGATATGAAAAATAGAGATAAAGAAGAGTTCAAAGTTGAGATTTCAAATCCTGATGTGGAACTCTTTAGATGATCATCCCGATGTTCTTCAAGCTTCGTCTTGATAGGTATCAATTGATGGGGAAGCTTGAGAGATGGACAATCTGGCTTCAATCCCGTTCGGAAGATGTCTCTTTGGTTGCCTGGACGAACGGTAGAAGCAGAGCAGCAGAAAGATCTTCTCTCTTGAGACTTTGCTTAGGTTTATGTGTTGTGGCTGCTTTGTACGAAAATAACTCCAAAGAGTTCCTTTTATATGGGTGTTCAAGTATGGAGAGTCGTGGTAAAAGGAAACACCCAAGTCGGAAACATATGGAGATCTCGTATTGAGATTTTCTCTTCGTCTGTTGACAGCAAGAAATGCATCTGTCGACAGATGTAGACAGACTTGCAAAAGACAGAAGACTGGGCTTTTCGGGAGGCAGTTCCCTATGTGGATCTGTCGACAGGCGACTTGAGTCTGTCGACAGGCACACATTGTCAGGAGCCTTTTTGTTCTGTCTGTGCAGATCTGTCGATAGGCATCAGAGGGGCTGTCGACAAGAACATCTTGCCAGTACCCTATAAGATCTGTCTGTGCAGGGCTGCGACAACCCTCCTTATACCGGTACGATTATACCAATCCACGTCGGTATAGTGAGTCCCGTCACAGTGGGACATTTACCCAACACTAGTACACATGGCTGAGATGCTCATAAATATAGATACAGAGTAGCAGAAGTAAAAGAACTACTTGTCATTTCATTTCATTTCATCATCCAGATTTAACATACATGGTTTAAATAACAATTTTTAAGAGTACTAAAGTCCACATAAATAAATTACTAAAATCAAATTACATAGCTCATCCACAATTACATAATAGTTCAATTTCAATGCCTCAACTACATACTATGAAAACAAATGTCACAACGTCGACTCCTCCAAGCTACTCACCACGCTCGGAGTCACTCTCCACTGTCTCCTCCAAAGGTGTCGGGTCACCAACTAAACCTGTACGCCGAACCAAGGAGTGAGTCTAAAAGACTTAGCAAATAACTCCATACACATCATTCATGCATACATCACAGTAGGTTCTACATTCCAATTCACGAAGCAAAACATATAGCATGCTTGAACATTGATAAGAGACAACCTATCATGGTATTTCTACAAAATTTAAAACATATGGTACATGACTTAAGACATTCCAAAATAAATATCCTATCACATGCTTACTACTCATTCAATCACATTAAGCTACAACATGATAGCAACTAACATGGGATTCTCACATGCATAAAATGAAACATTCCTGTCATGGTTTCTACACATTCTTGCATATGCACACCATCATTTCATACACTTTAAGGTTGCTGTTATAACATTATTTCACATTAACATATCATGGATCACAATTTCACAATCTAACACATTGGTTTCACATGTTTGCACAATTACTCATTCACATAGTTCTCTTTTTACACATTGCACATTTACACATATTCACACTACACAATTTACACACATTCACATTTCACAATTTAGTGCCGTGACACATAGTCCAAAACACCATTAGAAGGACACATCACATACACATAACACATAACACATAGACGCCACCTAGACAACACAGTGACGACTCTTGGACTACGCAGACCGGGAGAACAAGTCTCCACCCTAACCAGTGGTACTTGTCCACCTCTAGGATTTCATCCTAATGCCCTTAGGATCTTAACACATTGAACCTTCCCATGTGGACTTTTCCATGGTACGGTTCCACGGCCCTCTATAGAAGCAGTGTCACACATGGCACATTCTTACACATTACACATTCCGATTTTAACACACATATTACACATGATATACACATGTCTTTACATTTTCTCACTTATACACATGGCTCTGTTTTCCTATTCATGATACTACTGCTGACAGAAATCAAACATTCAGTACCTTATACTAACCAGGTTGAAACATACATAATCAACCATGTTCATATTAGCATGCGTTGAACACTCGTTTTCGCATGGAAATTTCCTAGAGCACTCTACAGTTATCCAAATAACATGAGAATTTAACCACAGACTAATTTCAGGTTTATGATCACACATGCAAATTTTCATATTTTTCTGAGTCATATTACATTTACAGAAATTAAAACATTCAATCTCATGCCATTTATAATTCAATTTATCATGGAACATAACATGAATGTTCGATTTGACCATTCACAGGTCTGTACCTATCATTTATAATGTCACAGAAATTTTCCCTGAAATTTTTGCAGAACATGAAATTTTCCGAAGCTTTAAAACAATCTAGGCATGCTCTCTATTTTCTAATACAAAAATTATAACAAGTTTCATAATCATGGGAAAATTCCCAAATTTTCGGGACATGGACTGTCATGCATTTACATTATCTGGAAGTTTTATGGAAGTCAATTTACACATAGATCATGCAAACAGTAAGCTACCATACCCATGATATTCATTTCACATGCATTTCACATAATTCTAACAACTTAGAAAAATCACAGAAAAGTTTAAAAGTCTCACAAACACATTCTATTAACCATATTACATAACATATAGTGTTTACAATATATCCTCATGCGAAAACACATCGGAAATTTATCATATAGGAGGAGAGAACAGCTCACTGTTTTGTCCTGAAGAACTTAACGGCACAGTCTGGCCGTTAAAGGAGATTAACGGCAATATCGTTGGACGCTAATCGAAGAGCTTGACGGCAAGGGATCTTGCCGTCACGTTTCGGTCTGTGCAAAAAGACAGAACGAGCTCCTAATACAAGAAGAATGGGGGAATCCAGGACACGATAAAATCTCATAAAAATGATAGAAACCTCCTAGACACATACATGGACGAAGTGGGTGGGTTACTTGCCTCTTGTAAAATCTCCAAAGGGGTGAAAATGGGCGATGAAGCTCTCCTTGGGCAGTCCCAAGAAGCCTCCAAAACACCTTCACTCCGTCTTTTGTGGTGTTGTAGCTTCCAGTCTGGGGTCGGGGAAGCCTCCTCCTATGTCCAAGCTAGCTTCTAGTCGTTGTAGATCATCGGATGAAGCTCCAAACCGCCGGATCTAAGCTCTCAAAGCTTAGGTTTTCTCACAGGGCTTAGGGTTTCTCTCCTTCTCCTTGCAAAGAGCCAAGAGAAGGTCTTTGGGGTTGCAAAGAGTGGTTTGTTTATGGGAGAGAGACCTCTCAACTCACGCAGGTGTTGATGTGAAGGCTTGAGAGCCGTTGGGGACGTCTCCCCAATGGTTGAGGTAGCTTGCCCCCGGAATTTCGGGGTCTGCAGCGCATGCATGTCAGTGATATTAACGTCCACATCGACGGTCGTTTATTTAAGTATTAATGTCCAACGATATGGACATTGACTATCATGGACGTCCACCATGTTGACGCCAATTGGCCCTTCGGCCAGAACTTAAAAACATGCAGAAACCATGCGTACGATGTATATATATATATACATGCAATATATGTGGTATAGTATACACACCATTACACATGCAAACATACAATATTTATAACCTATTTACACACATGCACACATAAGTATCACTAGCTAATACGTACGTAGATATTTACATACATGCACACACAAGCATGAATTATCCACACATGAAATAAAGCAACAAAATTCAAGGGCCTTACAAGGGCTGTCGATAGGCATCTTTTGGGCTGTCGACGTGCATCTTTTGGGCTATTGACAGGTACATGTCTTTAGTGCTTTTCTTGACCTTTTTGCTCTTGTGTTGATACATTGTCTTGCATGCAATCTCACCTACATTTAAGAGCATTGTTAGTGAGATAATGTGAACATTTAGATCATCAAACTAAACATGTGTTTCTTGATTAACATTTGCTTGACTTGTCATTCTTATCATGTTTCACTCATACATATCACATGAAATGCTCATTGATTGCTCATCATCAAAAATAAACATCTCAATTATGAATCCATGTAAACCCAACATTCTCCCCCTTTTTGTTGATGATAAATTTTCAGTTAATGCACATTGATGTTTCTCTCCCTTTTGACAACAGCAAAAAAGACACGTCATGCACACATGAATAGAGCAAATAACTGTGATTCTCATTGAAGTGGCAAGCATTACACACAGTTACAAGATGTAGTGACAACATGACAAAAGGAAATGTAGGGAAGAATAACATGACCAAGAAAGCAAACTAGTGCATCAAGAACAAGACCATGACCATAACTATGACCCAAACACATTGGACACCTAAACTCTCTAAGCAGCATCATTTCCAGGTGGTGTAGAGGCCTAAAGAATGTCATGAATCTCTGTGGAGAGTCTAGTAAGTCTGAGCTGAAGCTGGACTTGAGTATCAGCTAGTGCTTCAATGCTCTTATCAACAGTGTCCAATCGAGCATTTAGGTGCTTAAAGCCTGTGGTCATCTGAAGTTGCATTTGTGCCATTTGAGCAGTGATGAAATCTCGAAGAGATAGCTCAGAAGGCGCTTGGTCATCAGCAGCATCTTCATCTTCATCTCCCGGAGCATCTATTGGCTCAGACTGGGAGTCTTCATGAGCATCCTCACCATCATCAGCAACGTCATCTTCTTCATCATCCTCAGCAGTTGCCGGTCCCTTACCCTTGAGTTCTCTAGACATAACCCCATCAACCATTTTGTAGCCCATCCTGTGAGCAGCAGTGAGATCAAAGGAGCTACGAGACTTGAGGTTTGTCATCTCTTCTTTAGAGATGTGGATGCCGAGGAACAAAAGAAGAGAAGTGATTGGACATGCATAAGGCATAGACCTATTGGAATTGCGAAGGCATACCCGGATGTGAGAGAGTGAAAGGAGTGGTAGGTTGACTTGTTCACATTTAAGAAATGCGTGAAAAAGGATTTGTGAATGGCAGTCACAAGTTCCCGACTACCATCCTTGGGGACTATGATTGTGGTAAAGATATGGTGGTTGAGACGATGAAGAGGAGAGAAGGAGTTGGCATTCAGTTGCACACGATCTTTAGATGAATCATATGGCTGCCCAGTGATGAGTGTATAGTACTCAGTTGCCAATGGGTGATGTTGCATGATATCAAGGCCAATATTTGGAAGTTGAAGTACAACAGAGAAAAGATTAGGAGTGATCAGAAATGGGGTTCCTTTCACCTTGGTGTAAAGATCACCTTGAGCGGTTTCCCGGAGGTTGTTGTAGAACTCTGTCACAGTCGTGGGAGAGTACCGCGTGTGAGAATAGCAGAAGGGAGACCACCCCTGGGTACCAAAAAGTGGCGGCAACTTGGGAAACATGTCGTCAGAGACCTGAAATCAACATATCTGGGCTGCACGAACTTGGTGAAGGTGCCATGAACATTGAGAAGCTGTAGATCTGAAGGAATAATGAGTTCCGGCAATCGATCATCCCGATGCTTCGTCCGGCGCTCGGTGTGAGCCCTGGAACCCTCGCTGGCTTGGGGAGAACGAGGACGGCGACGGGAGACAAGCTTCTTGCTCTTGGGAGCCATCAGAAAGAGGGATGTCGGAGTAGAGAGGGATGTGAAAGGTGGAAGGAAGTACGAGCCGGAGGAGACACCCGAAGAGGCAGACTCTGCTCTGCGCCCTGGAGGGAAAGGGTGTGGGAGAAGATGGAAGGAGGGAGTTTTGGAAGTGGAAAAGGGAGGAAAGGGTCGTGGGGTCCTTTTAAAGAAAGTGGGAACGGATTTGAAAAGACTGGGACCCACAAAATCTGCCCTTGATGGCCGCCCGTTGGGCTTCCAAAATAGGTCTGCCGTCGGCTGTCGACAGGTGAATAGTGCCCTGTCAATAGGCACTTGCAGAAAATGTGCCAGTGAAGTATTTTGACAGAATTTTCAAGGCAATGAGCGTCCAATGTGTATATAAGATGGAAAATAGGTAAATACACATTATAAAATGTCATACCCACTAATAATTAGGACATGTCAATTATCGACAATGGTTGAGTGATAATATTCTGGGAATCTTAAGTTATGGCATTTAGAAAACACCGGTCAAGAAGATATGAACATAAGATAACCCCTTTGGATAAAACCGTTGTAGAAAAACATGTTCCTTTGAGGGTGATGTTCATATGGTACTTTGAAAGTAATGTCTACATGAGCGATTAACAATAAACAACACATTGCCTTTGATGTAAAAGCATGGAGGCTACACTCTATTTCTAGCATTGTTTTTTTTTTTGTTTGTCAAGTTAATGTGGGAAAAGTAAGAATTAGGATCACTTTCACCTTTGACGTGAAGGTAGACATTTGGGATGCCCGTACCGCCAGTTACTCAATGTAAGTGACCATCATACTATTTTTCAGAGATAATGAAAGAACTTTTTGACGCGAAGACAGACATTTGTGATGATCATGTCCCCGATTACTCAGTGATTCTCATCATTGTTCTGCGTTTGTCCCATTTCAAATATTTTTATGAACTTTTGATTCTTTGAAATAGGTAGCTTTTCTCCTTTTTTTATATATATATTTTTAACAATCAAGGTCAATGATTATTTAAGGTCAATGGTTAATGTAAAACATTAAGTTCAAAAACCTTCTTACTTATCAAACCATTTTAGAAACATGATAATCCACAAGGGAGTTATTCAAGTGAGTTTGGTTAAAATCATTAGATTTGATCAATGTTGTCTAGATGACACAACCTAGACTCAAGCACAAAATATTATATCAAAATCATTGTGATGTGGACAATGTCGTTGATATTATGTGAATGTGAAAGATTATAACATAAGTAAGTCACCAATTTACACCTTAGATACATTATTGAAGCATGCTCATGAAGTATGTTGAGACAAGACAAGTAAAACTCAGCAAGAGGTGCATCTGTCGACAGCCATTGGGTGCCTATCGACAGATTCAGACAGTGTGAATTAACTGAGTTCAGGTAGGTGGAGTCTGTCGACAGGTACAGAGTGGTCTGTCGATAGATGTGAACAGTCTGAAGAATGATGAGTTTCGGAACTCTGCTTGGCTGCCGACAGCAGAAGAAGTGGCTGTCGACAGATGCACACATGGTGCATTTTATGGGTTCTGTCAAGGCATATCTGTCGACAAGCTGTTTGGGGCTGTCAACAGGGGCTTTGAAACTGCAGCTTTAAGTCTTTGAATTGAGAGTGATGTGAACCAGAAGATTGAGGGATAAATACACATTGAATATGAAGGGTATCCCTTATGAATTTCACTCACCTAGGCTTAACTTAGTCCCCCATAGTGTGTGCATGTGAAGACTCAACAAGCAAGCAATTCAAGACACATTTGCACAGGTTTAGTAAGCAATTGCAGACAAGTTCATGAATAAGGTCAGACCATCAAACAAAAATCCATTTGTGTCCAAAAGTGAATGGGCAAATTGAAAAGAATCCACATACCTAATTCAAAGTAGATGACCCTTATTTGCAACTTGACTATGGATATGTGGCGGATAATGTTTTCTCACGCATAATGATAGTTTCCAAACAAGCATAACTTGTTCTTCCACAGATCACCATTTGATATACCTCATAGTTGGTGCACACAAAGAACATATACTTCAAAGTTTGGTATGGGCTTCATTGCATTTTGCAGAAACCTAATTCTCTTCTCAATGTTGTGAATCTATCCTCAGTCAATGGTTTTGTGAAAATATCATCTAATTACTTATCAGTGGGTATGAAGCTGAGCTCCAAGGATTTGTTGGCTACTTCATATCTCAAGAAGTGATGACGAATCTCCATGTGTTTTGTCCTAGAGTGTTGGACTGGGTTCTTTGAAAGATTGATGACACTTGTGTTGTCACATAAGATAGGTGTGCATCCAATGTCAATATTGTAGCCAGACAGTTGACTTTTTATCCACAACACTTGAGCCGCACAACTCCCAGCAGCAACATACTCTGCCTCAGCAGTGGAGAGTGCAACCGAGTGTTGCTTCTTGGATGCCCACGAAACCATGCAACCACCAAGTAATTGGCAATACCCACTAGTGCTTTTCCTATCTATCTTACATCCAGCATAATCAGCATCAGAATATGATATCAAGTCAAAGCTACTTCCTGCTGGATACCAAAGACCCAAATCATACATACCTGAGAGATATCTGAATATTCTCTTAACTGCAACCAAATGGCTTTCCTTTGGACTAGATTGATATCTAGGGCAAAGGCAAACACTGAATTGTATATCGGGTCGACTTGCAGTAAGATAAAGGAGTAAGCCAATCATACCTCGGAATTGCTTTGCATCTACCAGTTTACCTTTCTCATCATTTTCCAATTTTATGCTTGTGCTCATTGGTGCTTTGGCTTGCTCAAACTGAAAACGTTTCAAGAGCTCCTTTACATATTTTTCTTGATTAATGAAGAAGCCATCTTCATATTACTTCACCTGCAAACCAAGAAAGAATTGAAGCTCCCCCATTAGACTCATCTCAAATTCACTGTGCATATGTTTGGAAAACTCCTCACACAGTGATGGGTTAATGGAACCAAATATAATGTCGTCCACATAAACTTGAACAACAATTATGTGATTGCGAACTTTCTTAGTAAATAGAGTTTGGTCCACTTTACCTCTTGAGTAGTTTTTACTCACCAAAAAGTTGCTCAGTCTGTCGTACCAAGCTCGGGGTGCCTGTTTCAAACCATAGAGAGCTTTGTGCAGTTTATAAACATGGTTAGGCATTTCAGAATTTTCGAAGCCGGGTGGTTGAGAGACATAGACTTCCTCTTTGATGTAGCCATTCAAGAAAGCAGTTTTAACATCCATTCGAAAAAGTTTGAACTTATGTGAGCATGCATATGCCAATAAGATTCTCACTGCTTCAAGTCTAGCTATAGGGGCAAAGGATTCTTCAAAGTCCACACTAAATTCTTGATTGTATCCTTTTGCTACCAGCCTAGCCTTATTTCTCACCACTTCACTCTCTTCATTTAGTTTATTCCTAAAGCCCCAGCTTGTTCCTATGACAGAAATTTAGGGGTTTTGGGAACTAAACTCCACACATTGTTTCTTTGAAATTGACCAAGTTCCTCATGCATAGCGTCAATCCATGAATTTTCTTTTAGGGCCTCTTCAACATTTTTTGGTTCCACTTGAGAGACAAAAGCTAAATGAACTTGTTCAACTATTTGTCTAACCTGAGACCTAGTTTGAACTTTATCATTTATATTCCATAACACATTCTCAAGTGGGTGATCTTTAGAATACCTCACATTGGTGATTGTTGAAGGACCTGGTTGATCTTGGACTTGTGGAAGTTGATTTTGTGGAGAATGTTCTGGAGGAGGGTGTGCTTGAGGAGTTTCATCTTGAGGCTCTTCCTTTTGTGGATCTTCTTCAGATTCAACATCTTATTTTCTGAACAGTTTTTCGTCATCTTCATCGTTGTACCTGCGAAGATATCCACTTTTATTTTTAGAAGCTACTTTGGAATTTCCTTTTGCTTTTGCTTGTAGTTCCTCAAGTGTTGTTTCTGCATCTCCATCTTGAGTCCTGTGAAGGTTTTCAGTGTTAGTTTTTGCATGATACTCATCAAAAACAACATATGGAGTTTCTTCCATAGTTTTATTCTTAACATTAAACTCCGTATATGCTCTAGAGTGTTCTGAGTATCCAAGAAAAATATCTTGATCACTTTTGGCTTCAAATTTGTCTAAATCAACTTTATCATTGTTATGAATAAACACTTTTGAGCCAAAAACACTGAAATACCCAATACTGGGTTTCTTACCTTTGAGCAGTTCATAGGGGGTTTTCTTTATCACGGGTCTTACCATGGCTCTGTTGAGAATGTAGTACGAGGTGTTTACTACTTCTGTCCAAAAACTCCTTGGGAGTTGACTTTCAACCAGAAGAGTACGAGCCATTTCAACCAGGGTTCTGTTCTTTCTCTCCACGACACCATTTTGCTCCGGAGTCCTTGGAGAGGGAAACAGGTGTTCTATTCCTTGGTGCCTGCAAAAGTCAGAAAATGAGTTGTTATCAAACTCTCCCCCGTGATCAGTGTGGATTGAGCATATCTTATTAACATTTCCATGCTCAATCTTATTAAAGAATTCTTCAAAGATTTTTAGTGCTTCATTTTTGCCAGAAATTTTACCCAAGTAAACCTAGAAAAATCGTCTACAATGACAAAACCAAATCGTTTGCCATTGAGACTAAGTGTTCTAGTAGGTCCAAAAAGGTCCATGTGCAGCAATTCATAAGGTTTAGAGGTACTTACCTGTGCTTTTGATTTGAAGGATTTCCGGGTTTGTTTTCCCTGTGCACATGCATCACAGAAATTTTCATTCTTATTGAAGGAAATTTCAGGAAGTCCATTTACCAGTTTCAGCCTCATGATCTTGTGCAAGACATTGTAGCTTGCATGACCAAGCCTAAGATGCCACAAGGTAAGCTCATCCTGTTTACTTGCAATAAGACACAAATTTTCATTTTCTGGAGCATCTAGATCAACCAAATAAATGTTGTTAACTCTTTTTTTAGAAAATTTAAGACTTC
This sequence comes from Colocasia esculenta, assembly GCA_014218235.1. Classification (NCBI taxonomy): domain Eukaryota; kingdom Viridiplantae; phylum Streptophyta; class Magnoliopsida; order Alismatales; family Araceae; genus Colocasia; species Colocasia esculenta. The sequence goes on along the minus strand of CM024755.1, from coordinate 116,901,307 downwards.
ATGTTTCCTTATCAACAATTTGACATGAATTTGATTCAAAGACAATTTTATGACCTTTATCGCACAGTTGGCTTATGCTAACCAAGTTATGGCGAAGACCATCAACTAACAGTACATTGTCTATTGAGTTGGAGGCATACTTACCAACCTTTCCTGAACCAATGATCTGGCCTTTATTGTTACCTCCAAAAACAACTTGACCTCCATCTTTTTCCACCAGCAAACATAATTTGTCTTTGTCGCCCGTCATGTGCCTCGAGCAGCCACTATCCAGGTACCATTTGTTTTGATTTTGGGCTGCTAGGCATTCCTGCATATGTGGATCAGACAAGAGGTTTTGGTACCCAAATTACTTTGGGTCCCAATGTATCATTCATGCCAAAAAGTAAATGCTTCGGAATCCAAACTTGTTTGATTTTCAGTTTATTTGGATTATTCCAGCATTGTTTTGCATTGTGCCCAACTTTTTTACATACATTGCATGATGAGGATTTTTCCAAAGCAGTGGGTTTGTTATTCTGAGGAACATGCATGGGCATTTTACCCTTTTATTGTCTGGTTAGCTTTTCTTTGGGAGCTTGTTTCCAGACTTGTCGACAACCTTCTTTGGGGCTGTTGACAGACTTCTTAGTTGAGTTAACAGCTGAACTGATTTTCTTGGGTTCCTGTTTCTTACCCTTGGCTAGACCTTTCTTATTCTTGGAAGGGATTTGCTTGCTTGTGCTTGGGTTAGAATCAATAAAAGAGGTTATCAAAGTCTCCCCCATTTTCTTTTGTTTTACTAGTTGAAATCCAATCCCATGCTTTGCAACAAAGATATTTGGTCATAGAATAGCATCATGCTTTTGCTTTCCCTTTACAAACCTTGTTAAATCTTCAGATTTTCCTTTAAGTTCTTTTTCAGCCGATTCCAACTTTTTCTTGGTTTCATGATGTTCATTTTGAAGAGATTCAAGAGAGTTAGTCAGACTTTCCTTTTCCTTTTGAATTTCTTGCAATTTTGTTTTCAAACAGTCCATTTCTTCAATGTGAGCTTCCTCATCAATTTTCATCATTTCAATTTCTTTATTTAAGGCAACAACATCTTCATCATTGTGTGTGTTATGAACAAAAGAATTGATTTTCTTTTTCAATGCCTTGTTTTCAGATTTGAATTCACAGAATTTTTCAAACAGGACAATGTATGCTTCTTCCCATTCATCAATAGTATAAGTTTCAAAGGAAGAGTTTACCTCATTGGAGTCGTCGCTTCTAGCCATTAGACATTGAATTTCTTCATCTCCAGAGGCTTCTAATGTGTCCTCATCTTCATCTTCATCACTCCAAGTTGCCAACATTGCCTTGGCTTTTTTGAAGGTGAATTTCTCTTTCTTCAACTTTTTCTTGAGTTCGGGGCATTCTCCTCTCATATGCCCTTGTTTCTTGCACTCATAGCAAACAATGTCAGATCTTTTGTTAGACTCAAATTTATTTGAAAAATCTTTCTTTTGGAAGGATTTGGAATTACCTGACCCTTTCCTTTTGAATTTGAGGAATTTCTTGAATTGTCTAGTGAGCATGGCCATCTTATTATTTTCACTATCACTTGACGTTTCAGGTTCATCACTTTCCTGTTGAACATCCTTTTTGGATCTAGAGGAACTTTTTCTTGAAGCCTTTAAGGCAATTGACCTTTTTGGGTTTTCTTCAATTTCTTTCCTTTTCATATTTATTTCATATGTCATCAGGGAGCCGATTAGTTCATCCAATTTCATCTTTGAGAGATCTTTTGAATCCTCAATGACAGTGGCCTTAGTGTTCCATGAGGATGGAAGAGACCAAAGTATCTTCCTCACTAAGTCACTTTCTGAGTATTCTTTCTTAAGACCTTTCAATCCATTTATTATTAGCATGAATCTTGCAAATATATCTGAGATATTTTCATCATTATTCATCTTAAACATTTCATACTCAGAAATTAGCATGCTTGCTTTGGTTTCCCTTACCTCGGATGTACCTTCATATATGAGTTCAAGCTTGTCCCACATCTCCTTCGTTGAGGTGCATGTGGAGACTCTCGAATACTCCTTGGGATGCACTGGGCACTGCATCATGTTCAGGGCGCTCCAGTTGAGAGTTCCCTTTGCAATCTGGTCCTTCGTCCAGGTATCTTCATCTTCGGGAAGGGTGTATGCTCCTTTGCTGACAATTTTCCATAGCTCAAAATTTTGAGCTCTCAAAAACACCTGCATGCAATTTTTCCAATAAGGATAGTCAGTGCCATCAAAGAAGGGTGGCCTCGCCACTGAATGTCCCTCGGCCATATACCCCTTGTTAGATTCCATGAGATCGAGAATCTCCTGATCGTGAGATCAACCAATTAAGACAGTAAATCAGAGAAACCTTGCTCTGATACCAATTGAAAGGTGTGTGGAATTACACAATATGGTAATCTAGAAGGGGGGTTGAATAGATTACTATCAATTAAAAATATAATGACCTTCTTTTCGATGGAAACACAGACATTTGATATTTCAAACAGACTTTAAACCAAACTAAGATGTGTGATAGTTGTAAGTAGATGGAATAGCAATTTATCTAGCGTGTGAAAGATCAACGTGTCTACCAAGCATCTAGCGTGAAACGTTCAAACCACAGACACGATGATTTAAGGTGGTTTGGAGTACACAACTTGTGTATCCTACGTCCACCGTCCACACACACACGTAGAAAGACTGCTTATCAGTAAGTTCACTAACTACAACACACACACACACTCACGTCGTCTGATGTAAACCACGATCAGAACAACATGACAAACTTAAATCAAGCACAAGGACGCTTACTCAACAACACATACACACAGATATGAAAAATAGAGATAAAGAAGAGTTCAAAGTTGAGATTTCAAATCCTGATGTGGAACTCTTCAGATGATCATCCCGATGTTCTTTAAGCTTCATCTTGACAGGTATCAGTTGATGGAGAAGCTTTAGAGATGGACAATCTGGCTTCAATCCCGTTCGGAAGATGTCTCTTTGGTTGCCTAAACGAACGGTAGAAGCAGAGCAGCAGAAAGATCTTCTCTCTTGAGACTTTGCTTAGGGTTTTGTGTTGTGGCTGCTTCTGTACGAAAATAACTCCAAAGAGTTCCTTTTATATGGGTGTTCAAGTATGGAGAGTCGTGGTAAAAGGAAACACCCATGTCGGAAACATATGGAAATCTCGTATTGAGATTTTCTCTTCGTCTGTCGACAGCAAGAAATGCATCTATCAATAGATGTTGACAGACTTACAAAAGACAGAAGACTGGGCTTTCTGAGAGCCAGTTCCCTGTATGGATCTGTCAACAGGCGATTTGAGTCAGTCGACATGCACACCTTGCCAGGAGCCCTTTTGTTCTGTCTGTGCAGATCTGTTGACAGGCATCAGAGGGGCTGTTGACAGGAACATCTTGCTAGTATCCTATAAGACCTATCTGTGCAGGGCTGTCGACAGGTATCTTTTGGGCTGTCGACAGGTACATGTGTTTAGTGCTTTTCTTGACCTTTTTGCTCTTGTTTTGATACATTGTCTTGCATGCAATCTCACCTACATTTAAGATCATTTTTAGTGAGATAATGTGAACATTTAGATCATCAAACTAAACATGTGTTTCTTGATTAACATTTGCTTGACTTGTCATTCTTATCATGTTTCACTCAAACATATCACATGAAATTGTATTGTTCATGAAATGCTCATTGATTGCTCATCATCAAAAACAAACATCTCAATTATGAATCCATGTAAACCCAACAGTGGGGATAGTGGCGTGAGTCGTTTGTAGAGCTCTCTTAGCTGGTCTGGGTCTCCGAGGTGGTTTAGGTGCTCTTCTGGTGCAGACCAGCTAGTCCTTCTCACTGCCTCATTCTACGTTGGTTCCAGCGCCGCGTAGGGTGGTCAGGCGTGGGGCCGCAGTTCGGACAGACTACGATGTTTGTGGTTGTGTTCTTTGCTGTGACTCGCTAGCCTCACTCTACCGGGGAGGTCGTAGGCAGGAGTCAATAGCTGGCGAGCAAGAGGGGTGGACTGTGTGTCCCTCTCTTAGCTGCCTGTCGCGGTGGCTTGGTTGCTCTTGTGTGACGGTGTTTCATGCTATTTCCAAGATTGGGTTTCTCGTCGCCCTAGCTTCCATGGTGGTTGTAGCCTAACCGTGTCTCACTTCCTTCGGCTTGGTTGGTTTGGCCTCATGGGCCGTGCTTAGTGGTTTCCGCTCTACAGGTTCTCTCGGGGTGCCTGGTGTAGGCACTCGATCGCTGGTTCAGTAACCCGTTCCTTGGTTCTGTTCGTGGTGGCACCGGTGTATAGTTCCCTGAACTCATGGCTTGTCCACAGTCCAGGGTGGTTCCGCTTGTGGGCCCTCGACCTTGTGGAGGTCTGAGGTGGTCGTACCTGTGGTGAGATGTTGTTTCTCACTTGTTTGTTTGGTGTCTCTCGTGGTGACACCTGGTTGTTCCTTCCCAACCTCGTGGAGGTCTGGGATGTTTGGTGCTTGTGTCGTGAGACTCTGGTCTCACATGGTGGCTCCGGTGTTCCGTGAGCTTCTTTGTCTCGGCGGGTGTGTGCCGAGGGTTTTGCTTCTGCATTGTGTTTGACTCCGCTGGTTCTGTGGGAGTCGTGTTTGGCCTGACCCGGGTTGTGGTCGAGGCGTGTCTCTGTTTCTGCTGTTTTGTAGTACTCTGCAGTAGGTGTTTCCCGCTTTACTACTTTGTACAGTAGTTTTACTGCTGCTTTGTTGGAGTTCCTACTACTCTGGCTGGTAAGGGACTGGTTATCCGTACTGAGCCTTGTTCGTGAGGCTTACCCCCCTACTCTCTCCAGGTAGGGACTCCCTGTCGCAAGAGTTCGTTGCTGGATGGTTGTGGTGGTGGCTTGTTCGCCGTGCGTTGCCAATAGTGTGAGTTGTGAGCGTGAGCGCTTGTACCGTGAGTTGAGAGTGTCCTTTTTGCAAGTCCTCGGGGTATGCCCCTTAAGGACTGCACCTTTCTTTCTGTACCTGTACTTTTATTTGGGACATGTTGTACATATTTTCTTTATTAATGTACGAACTTTATTGTTATAGTTATTTGAATTCATTGCTTATCTCACTGGACTAAATTTTAACCCTTCCTGGTCTTCGGATCCATGGGTGGCAACGCGACCTTCGGGGGTCCCTAGCGGGGGTCCAGGAGGTCGGTTCGTTACAACAGTCCTTCTTGTTGTTCTTCTTGCTGTTGAAGTTCTTCTAGTGAAGGATCTTCTTTTTCTTCTTCAAGAGATGTTTCTCTAGATCCCTGCACAGATCTTTAACACAGTCTTCTTCTACTTTATTCTCTTAATAGAAGGGTTAGTCTCATCAAATAATATATGCACTGGTTGTTCTATGGTTAAAGTTCTTCTATTAAATACTTTGTATCCTCTAGGTTTTGAAATATATCCTAACAAAAATCCTTCATCACTTTTAGTATCTAACTTTTCTAAATTATCTTTACAATTATTCAAAATGAAACACTTATAACCAAAAGGTTGAAGATGACTGATGTTGGACTTCTTTTCTTTGTAAAGCTCATATGGGGTCTTCTTTAGAATTGGTCTGATCATGCACCTGTTAATAATGTAGCAGGTTGTGTTGACTGCTTCTGCCCAAAAATATCTTGGTAAATTATATTCAGTAAACATAGTTCTGGCCATGTCTAGCAGTGATCTGTTCTTTATTTCTGCTACTCCATTCTGTTGAGGTGTTCTTGGTGTAGAAAAATTGTGTTCAATTCCATTTTATTCACAGAACTTCATGAACTCTTCATTCTTGAATTCTCCACCATGATCAGATCTGATACTGATAATATGAAATTTCTGATTCTTTTGTACTACTTTGCTAAACTATGGAAAAGCTGAAAAAGTTTTTGATTTGGCTTCTAAGAAGGATACCCAAGTATATCTTGAGTAGTCATCCACTATTACATAGCCATACACTTTTCCTCCAAGATTGACTGTTCTTATAGGTCCAAACAAATCCATATGAATGAGTTCCAAAGGCTTGGATGTGTTGGGTTGAGTGTGTTTTGGAATTTCCTAAAGTTCTATTTTAATGATGACCAATGAACATCACTCATACTTTGATTTGATGATGACATATTGTGATTTTGATGATGACATGTTGAACATGTTATACATTTTATACATATCATAAAATGCTTAAACAACATGTTTTTGATGTTTAATATCTCATATTTAATGATATATCTTGTACTAATGGCTTATGTGTTAAATTTTTAGGAATATCCAGATTTTGTCATGGTAGTGTAGACACACCCATTGATGGTGTCGACACTGGGTCAGAGTCCCTGATGCTTTTTCATGAAAATAGGGTCAAGTGTGTCGACACAGTCCATGGTCGTGTCGACACTAGACCCAGATTCCAGGAGATCCATTTGTCTCACTAGGACAGTGTGTCGACACAGTCTATGGTCGTGTCGACACAGTCTGTAGTCGTGTCGACACAGTCTGTTGTCGTGTCGACATTAGACCCAGCATCCAGAAGACCCTTTCTGGACAAATGGGACAGTGTGTCGACACACTCAGTGGTAGTGTCGACACACTCTGGCTGAAACTCAAAAATGTGAATTTCTCTGGACACGTGACTGCTTGGGAATTAAGGGATTTGACCTAGGTTTTTGTGCCCACGTACCCCAAGGCTCCTTATGGACATATGGGGCTATAAATACTCATGTTTCTTGTACTCCAAGGGCATCCCACGAGGAGAGAGACCAGACATCTCCAGAAAAGGGTGTAGTGGCTGCAGAAAGGAAAAAAGGGAGCAGAGCAGTGCTGTTTAGAAGGAGAACATGAAGAAGAAGAGAAGAGAAGAGGAGAGAGGATAAAGTATCAGCATCCAGAAAGGGAGCAGAGCAGCACCAAAGTATCAGCATCCAGAAAGGGAGCAGAGCAGCGCCATCTGATTGAGGAGCAGAAGAGCAGCAAAGGAAGAAGAAGAACTGGCAATCCGGATGCCACTAAAGCAGAGCATCGTGGATTGAAGAAGATCTCCAATGAATTCCTTCAAGCATCTTCAATCCAAGCTTCTGCAAGTCTTCTTTATCAAGGACCATCCAAGTCACATCTATTTCATTTATTTTCTTGGAGTGTTCATCCAGTCTTTCATTGTGTGATCTGTGCATGTGTTCTACAGAGATCACTTAATTTTGTTTGTTCAATTTTTATCATTGTATTGAGATACATCGAGCTAGAGGATATATTCTCTAATTGAGCTTGTTCTAGCAGAACTTGGATCTTTCGTGGTCCAAAGGTTTGGAGCCATAGCGCTCGATTTTGAGCCGTTGTGCTCAAGTGCTTGTGAGTCGTTGTACTCATAAGTGGTTTGTGGAGTACGTCGTCATACCTATCTCCTGGGTTTTCTTTGAGTCATTGTACTTAAAGGGTTTAGAGTCATCGTGCTCCGGTTGTTTCTTGATTCGTCGTGCTCAAGGGTGTTTGGAGTCATCGTGCTCCGGTGTGAGTTGTACTCTTTTGAGTAGTGGAGCCTCACTATGTGAGGGGTGGACGTATAAGTCACTGGAGGTGATTTCCAAACCACCTAAAAATCCTCTGTGCAGTGGTTTGAATTGTGGTTTGACTTTGTATTACGCTAGATGCATGCATAGGGATTTCGTTCACACTTCTAATAATTTGCTCACACACACTAATCACACATATTGCATCTGTCCATGGGGTTGTTGGGTTTTTCATATATCATGTTTTTGATGATCACATTAACACCCTTGAACATTGATTTAATGCAAAATTGATGTGCTAACTAACATGAAAAACACCATGAAAGTGATTGAGTTAAACATTACTAAATCATACAATGTATATCACTAACAATGTATTTGCATGTAGGTGCACAAGCATGAAACATGGAGCATTGAAGAGATGAGCATAAAGCACAAAAATCTGTCAAAAAGGTGTATCTGTCGACAGATGAACTCTACCTGTCGACAGATGCATACAGTCATCCCAGACAGAACTCAGGTTTGCATCTCTGAGTGTATCTGTCGACAGATGCAATGTACCTGTCGACAGATACACACAGACAACCCAGGACAGAGCTCAGGTTTTCAATTCCTGAGTGCATCTGTCGACAGATGCAAACTGCCTGTCGACAGATACACTCAGAAACTCATTTTCCTGAAACCCAGTTCTCAGCCTGAGTCTGCCTGTCGACAGATGCAAGTGCACCTGTCGACAGCCGACGGAAACTTCAGATTTTGGGTTTCCAAATCCGGCCCCACTTGGGTGTTTCCTTCCTCCACGACCCCCACCTTTACCTAACACTATATAAGCATCCTTTTGGAGCCAATTTCGCAGAGAGCAGCCTCCCATCCAAGAGCCTCCAAGGGACCAAGAGGAAAAGCCCCAAATTGCTGCTCTGCTTCAACTTTCCGCCCAGATCGACGTGGAATCACCATCTATGCGGAGCTGAAGCCGGATCGTCATCAATTCAACCTTCTACATCGATCAATCTACATCCAATCGAAGTTTGAAGAGTGTTTGGACGATCCACGAGAAGAATTCCAACCGGATTTGTTCCCTAATTCCCAATTCTTCTCCATTTCATAATTTCCATTCCATCGTGTGTGTGTGTGGTTGTGTTTCGAGCATCCCTTGTGCTTGATTCACGTATTTGTGGTTGTTCTGATCGTGGTTCATCAGACAACGTGTGTGTGGTTGAGTTGTAGTGTTGAACTCGCTCATAAGCAGTCGTTTCTGCGTGTGTGTGTGGACGGTGGATGTAGGATACACGAGTTGTGTACTCCGAACCACCTTAAATCATCGTGTTCTGTGGTTTGTTCGCGTTTTGCGATAGATGATTGGTAGGCACGGTGTTCATACGCACGTTTGATTTTCTGTTCTCACTTAAATCAACTCAAGCGGTCTCACACTTAATTGAATTTGAATCAAATTTCATTAAGATCGCTGTAGCATCTAAAAGAAGCCATCGATAGTTTAAAATTGCCGTAATCTATTCAACCCCCCCCCCTTCTAGATTACCGTATTGTGTACTTCCGCATAACTCTTCAATTGGTATCAGAGCGGGTTTCTCCGATTTACAGCTTTTCGTAATTTGATCTAGCGATCAGGAGATTTTCGATCTTATGGATTCTAGCAAAGGGTATATGGCCGAGGGACATTCAGTAACCAGGCCACCCTATTTTGATGGCACTGACTATTCCTATTGGAAAAATCGTATGCAGGTATTTTTGAGAGCTCAAAACTACGAGCTGTGGAAGATAGTCAGCAAAGGACCATATGTATTGCCCGAGGACGAAGACACCTGGACGAAAGACCAAATAGCCAAGGGAACTCTCAACTGGAGTGCACTAAACATGATGCAATGTGCGGTGCATCCAAAGGAGTTCTCAAGAGTCTCCACATGCTCAACAGCAAAAGAGATGTGGGACAAGCTTGAACTTATCTACGAAGGTACGTCCGAGGTAAGGGAAACTAAAGTTAGCATGTTAGTGTCTGAATATGAAATGTTCAAGATGAAAACTGATGAAACCATATCAGACATGTTTGCAAGATTCATGCTAATAGTTAACGGGCTAAAAGGTCTTAAGAAGGAATACTCTGAAAGTGACTTAGTGAGAAAGATCCTTCGATCTCTTACTTCATCTTGGAATACTAAGGCCACTGTCATTGAGGATTCCAAAGACCTTTCCAAAATGAAATTGGATGAACTAATTGGCTCTCTAATGACATATGAAATCAACATCAAAAGAAAAGAATTAGAAGAAAATCCTAGAAAGTCAATTGCTTTAAAAGCATCCAATAAAACATCAACAAGCTCCAAGAAATCTATTCAACAAGATAGTGATGAGCAAGAAACATCTAGTGAGAGTGATGATGGTGAAATGGCAATGCTCACTAGACAATTCAAGAAATTTTTGAAGTTCAAGAGGAGAGAAACAGGTAATTCCAAATCCTTTCCTAAGAAAAATTTTTCACAGAAATATGAGTCAAACAAAAAATCTGACATTGTTTGTTATGAATGCAAGAAACAGGGGCATATGAGAGGAGAATGCCCGGAACTCAAGAAGAAGCTGAAGAAAGACAAATTCACCTCCAAAAAGGCCAAAGCAATGTTGGCCACCTGGAGTGATGAAGATGAAGATGAAGATGCACAAGAAACATCCGATGATGAAGAAGTGAAATGCTTGATGGCCAGGAGTGATGACTCCAGCGAGGTAAATTTCTCATTTGATGATTTCACTGCAAGTGAATGGGAGGAAGCATACACTACTTTATTTGAAAATTTCGTGAATATAGATCTGAGAATAGAGCATTAAAAAAGAAATGCAACTCCCTTGTGCATGATAAGAACAATGATGAACGAATTGCATTCCTGACAAAAGAATTAGAAATGATGAAAGTTGATGAAAAGACTCATAATGAAGAAATGGATTGCTTGAAAATGAAATTGCAAGAAACACAAAAAGAAAAAGACTGTTTAAGACATTCTATTGAATTCCTTCAAGAAGAACAATTGGAAACCAAGAAAAAGTTGGAACAAACTGAAAAGGAATTGAAAGAAAAATCTGAGGACTTAATGAAATTTGTAAAAGGGAAGCAAAATCTAGATGCGGTTTTGGGCGCCAAAATACATGTAACCAAGCATGGATTAGGATATCAACCTGTCAAACAAAAGAAAATAGGAGAGTCATTGATAACTTCATTTGTTGATCCTAGCCCAAGCACAACCAAGCATGCTCCCACAAAGCATAATTCAAGAAAGTCTCAGACCAAGCCACTACTACACAAACAAAATGTTCCCAACAAACAAAAGAAAAAGCCACCTGTCGACAGATACAACGGTGCCTGTCGACAGACAAGAACAATTTCAATGAATAAACAGTCTATCAAGCAACAGAAAATTGAAAAGAAAATTCCTTCATGCAATGTGTGTAAAAAGATTGGTCATCATGAAAAACAATGTTGGAATAATCCAAAGAAACAAAAAGTCAAACAAGTTTGGATTCCTAAACATCTACTTTGTTGCATGAATGAAATTTTGGGACCCAAAGTAATTTGGGTACCAAAACCTCTTGTCTGATCCACATTTGCAGGAATGCCTAGCAGCCCAACATCAAAACAAATGGTACTTGGATAGCGGCTGTTCGAGGCACATGACGGGCGACAAAGGTAAATTCTGTTTCCTAGTGGAGAAAGACGGAGGACAAGTCATTTTTGGAGGTAACAACAAAGGCCAAATCATTGGCACAGGTAATGTTGGTAAGTGTTCCTCCAATTCAATTGAAAATGTACTGTTGGTTGATGGCCTTAATCACAATTTGCTTAGCATAAGTCAATTATGTGATAGAGGTCACAACGTCATTTTTGAATCAAATTCATGTCAAATTGTTGATAAAGAAACAGGAAGTGTAAAATTTTCTGGAAAAAGAGTGAATAACATTTACTTAGTTGATTTAGATGATCCAGAAAATGACAACTTGTGTCTTGTTGCAAATAGACAGGATGAATTGACCTTGTGGCATCGTAGGCTTGGCCATGCGAGCTACAACGTGTTGCACAAGATCATGAAGCTCAAATTGGTAAGTGGACTTCCTGACATCTCTTTTAGCAACAACGAAAGTTTTTGTGATGCATGTGCACAAGGAAAACAAACCCGGAAGTCTTTCAAATCTAAAGCACCGGTAAGCACATCTAAACCATTTGAACTGTTGCACATGGACCTGTTTGGACCAACTAGAACTCTAAGTCTCAATGGCAAACGTTTTGGTTTTGTCATTGTAGATGATTTCTCTAGGTTCACATGGGTCAAATTCTTGGCACACAAAAGTGAAACACTCACAATCTTTCAAGAATTCTTTAACAAGATTGAGCATGGCAATGTGAATAAAATATGCTCAATCCGCACCGATCACGGGGGAGAATTTGATAACAATGCATTTTCTGATTTTTGCAGGCACCAAGGGATTGAACATCTGTTCTCTTCCCCAAGGACTCCAGAACAAAACGGAGTAGTGGAGAGGAAAAACAGAACATTGGTGGAAATGGCTCGCACTCTTCTGGTTGAAGGCCAACTCTCCAAAAGATTTTGGGCAGAAGCAGTGAACACTTCGTGCTACATTCTAAACAGAGCCATGGTAAGACCTGTGATAAAGAAAACCCCCTACCAGTTATTGAAAGGTAAGAAACCCAACCTTGGGTACTTCCGAGTTTTTGGCTCAAAGGTATTTATTCACAACAATGATAAATCTGATTTAGATAAATTTGAAGCCAAAAGTGATCAAGGTGTTTTTCTAGGCTACTCAGAACACTCTAGGGCATATAGGGTGTTTAACAATAAAACACGAACTGTGGAAGAAACTCCACATGTCATTTTTGATGAGACTTATGCCAAGTCTAACAGATTGAATGTTAACAGGATTGAAGAAGAGGATGAAGGAACATCGCTTAAGGATCTACAAGTCAAAGCAAAAGACAAATCTGAAGTAGACTCCAAGACCAAAGGTGGATATCTTCACCGGGACTACGATGAAGATGATGAAATAGCATTCAGAAAACAAGATGAAACACTTGAAGAGAATCCACCAGAAAGTGATCCTCCTGAAGAACAACATTCACAAGATCAAATTCCTCAAGGACAAGATACTCCCGGCCCTTCAACAATCACAAATGTGAGGTATTCCAAAGATCACCCACTTGATGATGTGATAGGTAGTTTAAATGATTCTGTTCAAACGAGGTCTCAAGTAAGAAAAATAATTGAACATGATCTTTTTGCCTTTGTCTCTCAAGTGGAACCCAAAAATGTTGAAGAAGCCTTAAAAGACAACTCATGGATTGATGCTATGCATGAGGAACTTGGTCAATTTCAAAGAAATAATGTATGGAGTTTAGTTCCTAAAACCCCTGAAATCTCTATCATAGGAACTAGATGGGTGTTTAGGAATAAACTTAATGAAGAAGGAAAAGTGATAAGAAATAAAGCAAGACTCGTAGCAAAAGGATATAGTCAAGAATTTGGTGTAGACTTTGAAGAGTCCTTTGCTCCTGTAGCCAGGTTAGAAGCAGTCAGAATTTTATTGGCATATGCATGCTCCCATAAGTTTAAACTCTATCAAATGGATGTTAAAACTGCTTTCTTAAATGGCTATATCAAAGAAGAAGTCTATGTCTCTCAACCACCAGGTTTTGAAAATTCTGAAATGCCTAACCATGTGTATAAATTGCACAAAGCTCTTTATGGTTTGAAACAGGCACCTCGAGCTTGGTATGATAGACTAAGCAATTATCTGGTAAGCAAGAGCTACTCAAGAGGTAAAGTAGACCAAACACTCTTCACTAAGAAAGTTCGCAATCACATAATTGTTGTTCAAGTTTATGTGGACGATATCATATTTGGTTCTACTAACCCTTCACTGTGTGAAGAATTTTCTAAACACATGCACAGTGAATTTGAGATGAGTCTAATGGGGGAGCTTCAATTCTTTCTTGGTTTGCAGGTGAAACAACATAAAGACGGATTCTTCATAAATCAAGAAAAGTATGTCAAAGAGCTTCTCAAACGATTTCAATTTGAGCAAGCTAAACCGGCCTCCACCCCAATGAGCACAAGCATCAAATTGGAAAATGATGAGAAAGGTAAACCGGTAGATGCAAAGCACTTCCGAGGTATGATTGGCTCACTCCTTTATCTTACTGCAAGTAGACCGGATATTCAATTTAGTGTTTGCCTTTGTGCTAGATATCAATCTAGTCCAAAGGAAAGCCATTTAATTGCAGTCAAGAGAATTTTCCGATATCTCTCCGGAACATGCAATTTGGGTTTTTGGTACCCAGCAGGCAGTAGCTTTGATTTGATTTCATATTCTGATGCTGACTATGCTGGATGTAAAATCGATAGAAAAAGCACTAGTGGATATTGCCAATTCCTTGGCGGTTGCATGGTTTCGTGGGCATCCAAGAAACAACACTCGGTTGCACTCTCCACTGCAGAGGCAGAATATGTCGCTGCAGGAAGTTGTGCAGCTCAAGTGTTGTGGATCAAAAGTCAGTTAGCTGACTATAATGTTCAAATTGGATGCACACCTATCCTATGTGACAACACAAGTGCTATCAATCTTTCAAAAAACCCTGTCCAACACTCACGGACTAAACACATAGAAATCCGTCATCATTTCTTGAGAGATGAAGTTGCCAATAAAACCTTGGAACTCATTTTCATTCCCACAGAAAAACAATTGGCTGATATTTTCACCAAACCCTTGTCTGAAGATAGATTCACATCCTTAAGAAGAGAATTGGGTTTGTGTAAAATGCAATGAAACTGACTATCCATTTTGGAATACATGCTCTTTATGTGTGAATGACTATGTGGTATATCAAATGGTGAACTGTGGAAGAACAAGTTCGGCTTGTTTGGAAACTATCATCATGCGTGAGAAAACATTCTCCGCCAAGTATCCATAGTCCCATTACATATAAAGGTCCTGTACTTCACATAGGATTTTTAGTTTCCTTACATTTTATCATGTTAACTCCATGAGACAATGTTTTTTCTGTGACCATGTGCTTGTGTATGACCTTCCTTTCATGATCATGTTTGTTTTGTATCAAATGCTTGTGTGAATCCTTGCTTAGATGTCGTGTCAACACGTGCACACACTATGGGGGAGTAAGTTAAGGATTGTTGAGTATTTTCTGAGGAAACTCCTCATACATCTACTTGTTGAATTCTCACTTCCTTGAACTCAAAAGTGCAATCAATCTGAAACAAGAAAAATCCACTCTGTTCCTATCTGTCGACAGACACATTCCATCTGTCGACAGATTCAATCAGTCTTGTTCTGGCAGAAACTTCAATTCCTCAGTCTGTGTGCATCTGTCGACAGACAGACTTCTTCTGTCGACAGATACACCCATTCTTCTTTATTTTTCAAATCCTTCTTCATACTTTTCAGGAAAAGTGTTCCTTAATTGATTTAAAGGTAAACCTTGGTTTGTTTGTGTGCAATATAACCCTTCATATCCACTTCATGTCGAAGTCATGAACCAAGTCTAAATGTTGTTTGATGCATGACCTGATTAAGGTCTTTTTAGATCATTTTGAACATAATGAGCAAACCAAATGATTTTTAAACATCTCCTTTGAATAACTCCCTTGTCGTTAAACATGAATCTAAAATGATTTGAAAAATCAGAAAACTCTTGAATTTAATGTTCCACATTACAACTTGCCTAAAGAAATCTCATGTACTTGACAAAAAGCAAAAAAAAAAAAAAAAAAAGGAGAAAAGCTACCTATTTCTTCAGTTCAATCAACAAATTTGTTTTTCATTTGTGGGATGGAGGTAGAGCAATGATGAAAATCACTAAGTAACCGGGGACATGGGCATCACAAATGTCAGTCTTCGCGTCAAAAGGTTGTTTCATTATCTCTATACAATGGCTTGATGGACACTCACATTGAGTAACTGGGGGTATTGGCATCACAAATGTCTACCTTCACATGAAAAAGTGAAAGTGCTCCTCATTGCCACTCTTTTCCATCTTCGTTGCTTAAATCTTCCAAGATCATACCAGAAATAGAGTGAAGCCTCCGAAATTTTTTGTCAAGTCCAATGTGTTTCTTCGGTAAGACATTCTTGTGGGCATTTAATTCAATTGTCATCTGACTATCATCTCTATTTAAATGCATGTTTGTCTTCAACGGCCTTAATCAAAAGAGTTATTTAATTTTCACTGGCTTTTGTGAAATGTGTTCCTCATGATCTAATTAAAGATCTTATCATTTTTAATTCAAAATCTTTTTAGATTTGTGTCATGTCTTCATCTTAATGGATATGGATTTTTGTCTTGCACATACACCCATTTTGCCTTAAAACAACAAATGAACACTTGTCCCTTTGAAAATTTTGACAAAAATCAAGTTTTCACCAAAAAGGAGCTATCTGTCGACAGATAGACTGGCATCTGTCGACAGACGACGGCCCAGATCCGTTTTTTCAGAAAACCCTCGCGCCAGTTCACCTCCTTTTGTGGGGCCTTCCTTTTAAAACCCTCCAAATCCATCAAGAAATGATCTCAGGATTTGCTCAGATGACTTCAAGATTTGATCAAGTGGATGCTCGCCTCAACACTCTGGATGACCGGCTTGACCACCTCTACTCCGAGAGAGATGGATCCCGTCACCCTCCTTCTGCTGGACATGACAATGAATAGAGGGTCTCAGGGTCATTAGAGGTCACTAAGAGTCTTAGATGAGAATTAGTCTCACTTGTCTTATCATCTTTTGCTTGTTCATGTTATTTCCCTTTCTTTTTCTTGAGTCATGCAATGATTATCAAATGTACTGTGAAATTTCAATGATCAATCAATGAAAACTCAGTTCATGTTTATTTGTGCTTGACTTGACCTTTTGCATGTTGTCAAAAAGGGGGAGAACATCAATATATGCATCAATTGAATGTTTTTGTCATCATCAAAAAGGGGGAGATTGTTGGGTTTTTCATATATCATGTTTTTGATGATCACATTAACACCCTTAAACATTGATTTAATGCAAAATTGATGTGCTAACTAACATGAAAAACACCATGAAAGTGATTGAGTTAAACATTGCTAAATCATACAATGTATATCACTAACAATGTATTTGCATGTAGGTGCACAAGCATGAACATGGAGCATTGAAGAGATGAGCATAAAGCACAAAAATCTGTCAAAAAGGTGTATCTATCGACAGATGAACTCTACCTGTCGACAGATGCATACAGTCATCCCAGGACAGAGCTCAGGTTTGCATCTCTGAGTGTATCTGTCGACAGATGCAATGTACCTGTCGACAGATACACACAGACAACCCAGGACAGAGCTCAGGTTTTCAATTCCTGAGTGCATCTGTCGACAGATGCAAACTGCCTGTCGACAGATACACTCAGAAACTCATTTTCCTGAAACCCAGTTCTCAGCCTGAGTCTGCCTGTCGACAGATGCAAGTGCACCTGTCGACAGCCGATGGAAACTTCAGATTTTGGGTTTCCAAATCCGGCCCCACTTGGGTGTTTCCTTCCTCCACGACCCCCACCTTTACCTAACACTATATAAGCATCCTTTTGGAGCCAATTTCGCAGAGAGCAGCCTCCCATCCAAGAGCCTCCAAGGGACCAAGAGGAAAAGCCCCAAATTGCTGCTCTGCTTCAACTTTCCGCCCAGATCGACGTGGAATCACCATCTATGCGGAGCTGAAGCCGGATCGTCATCAATTCAACCTTCTACATCGATCAATCTACATCCAATCGAAGTTTGAAGAGTGTTTGGACGATCCACGAGAAGAATTCCAACCGGATTTGTTCCCTAATTCCCAATTCTTCTCCATTTCATAATTTCCATTCTATCGTGTGTGTGTGTGGTTGTGTTTCGAGCATCCCTTGTGCTTGATTCACGTATTTGTGGTTGTTCTGATCGTGGTTCATCAGACAACGTGTGTGTGGTTGAGTTGTAGTGTTGAACTCGCTCATAAGCAGTCGTTTCTGCGTGTGTGTGTGGACGGTGGATGTAGGATACACGAGTTGTGTACTCCGAACCACCTTAAATCATCGTGTTCTGTGGTTTGTTCGTGTTTTGCGATAGATGATTGGTAGGCACGGTGTTCATACGCACGTTTGATTTTCTGTTCTCACTTAAATCAACTCAAGCGGTCTCACACTTAATTGAATTTGAATCAAATTTCATTAAGATCGCTGTAGCATCTAAAAGAAGCCATCGATAGTTTAAAATTGCCGTAATCTATTCAACCCCCCCCTTCTAGATTACCGTATTGTGTACTTCCGCATAACTCTTCAGGGGTTTCATTGAATAGATATCTTAATTCAAAGTAATTTTTAAATTTCTTTAATTTCCGCTGCAAATCTATTCAACCCCCCCTTCTAGCTTTGTCATTATCCACTTATCCGATCCTACAATTGGTATCAGAGCAGGTTAGCCACTCTAATTGTTAGATCTAATTCCTTGTTACACTGATTCACTGTGATTAGATCTAATAGTTTTTGAGTTTTGGTATAATGGCAAATCTCTTTAATTTGCATGAATTTCCTGTTATAATTTCAGAGAAATCACCAGTCTTACTTTCATCAGGTTTTTCAAAGGAAGCACAAAGAAAAGGAGCGAAAAGAATTCACAACTACTCAATGGCAAAGAGGAGCCTCAATGAATCCAGAAAATCAACAATTCAGAAGGTTGTGGCTCTCACTGCACATTCTAAGAGCTCAGAGCATTCTTCATCCTCTTCAAAACACAAGAAATCAAATGGGTCTACAAGGTTAGGTACATCCACTCTAGACTCATCTATGTATTCTAACTCTGATTCTGATGTAGATGAACGAATGTCTCATGTTAGATTGATTGAATTCTGTGAGAAGATACAAACTTTTAATGTACAGTTGAACACTAAAAATAGAGACTTGAAAAAGACTTTAAAACATTTCCAAGAAGAAAATGAGAATTTGAAAATTGAAGTTGAAAAATTAAATTCTAAGAAAGAGAATTTGGAAGATGAAGTCCAAATCTGTGAAAATAAACTGAATGGATTGAAAGAAAACCATGAGCTATTGAAATCAAAAGTCATTGATCTGGAAAATGAAAAAGAAGAATTGATTGATCTCAATGAAAACTTCAAATTTGATAATGATCAATTAAACAAACAGATTTCTAACATGGCTCATGATCATCAAATAAATGAAAGATGCAAACAACTTGTTGAAGAAAATTATCACTTAAAGAGAAAGATTGAATGCTTGTTACATGACAAACCATTAGATAATGATTGTAGCAATGTCAGTAATAAAATTGCTGATATGGAAAAATAAATTGCTCAATTTGAAATGAAAAGAACAAGATGAAAAATGGTTTGGATGACATGCTAAACAAGCTTCAAATTTCAGAAAAAGATGTTGTTGCATTAAAAACTGAAAAATAGAAGCTTCAACATGAATTGAAAAATACTAAATACACAAGTCTTACTTCTGTGAGAGATAAGAAAAATGAAAATGAAATAAAATTAACATTTGTTAAAGCTGCTGCGAACAAGAACTCTGCTAATTCTAATGAAAAACTAGTGAAAGTTCTTGTTCAGAAACAGACAGAGAAAAAGAAGAATGCTACTGTCAAGAAGATTCATCTACTTCCTCCATCAGTCCAAAAAGCTCCAAGACAAGTTCCAAGTTCACATCATGCCAAGAGCCACTAAAAGGTACCTCCTTCTCTTCATGGTAAGCCTCCTCACATGAAAAGGAGATTCCAGCAAATGCATACATGCCAAGGTAATTACCAGGTAAAAAATGCTCTCATTTGTTTTAACTGTAATAAACCTGGTCATCTTGCCAAACATTGCTGGATTAGAAATCAAAATTTTAATAAACATGCCAAATCAGTCGAATGCTTTCATTGTTATAAAATTGGTCATATTTCTAGGGACTGTTGATACAAAAATGATTTTATTGTGCATGCTAAGAAATTCTAGTCTAATGCATATGCTCATACACATAGGAATAAATATCATGTTCATACTGAAAATGTTCAGAAATTCCATGGATATAGGCATAGAAATGTTGCACAAAATCATTCTGTTTCTGCTTATATTAAAAATCCAAACATTAGAAAACTTCATGAAAACATAGATGCATTGAGCAAGGTAAAAAGAAAATCTGGAACTAATTCTGCTCATAATTCTATCAATGAATGAAATGCATCTACACCAAAAATAAAATCACTTTGGATTCAGAAATCTTTATTGCACTCTAACATTGACTTCATTGCAGGACCCAAGCAAGTGTGGGTCCCAAAACTAGCTTGATCAGCAAGCTGAGGAGTCTTGCAGCCATACATTGTAAATAGATTCAAGATATTGGCAGTGCAAGGCAAGAAATGATTGGAGAACACAGGTAAAATCTTTGAAAAAGCAATTAAAGTCCATTCAGGTAAAACTTCTTTATCATTTCAAATTTGAATTGCCTGAATTGAAATGATGTTTGATTTTTTTTATAATGAAAAATGTGTTCTGATTCTACTCCCAACAATGAATTTGTATCACAACAATTGAAATCATGTTTGCTTGTTTGTGCTCATGACTCCTTATGCATATCTTCTATTTTGATTTCTTGGTATATCAAATGATGACATGTGAAAAAACAAGTTATGCTTGTTTGGAAGCTATCATTATGCGTGAGTAAAATACTTCGCCAAGTACCAAAAGTCATGTTATGCATAATGCTAATTGTATACATAATCATGTGTGAATTGCTTGCTAGCTTTTTCATTCCATGCACATATTAAGGGGGAGTGAATTTGAAAAAGTGCAAAAATGTTCTTGAAAATGCAATGAATTTCATGCTAAAACTAAAGAATAATTGACCTTTTGCAGTGACTATGTGGTATATCAAATGGTGAAATGTGAAAGGACAAGTTAGGCTTGTCTGGAAACTATCATCATGCATGAGAAAAATTCTCCGCCAAGTATCAATAGTCTTTTCCTACATAAAGGTCATCAAGAAAAATGAAAATCTCAAAAACTTTATTTTAAGTCTTTGAAACATTTTTGAGTTTTTGAAAAACTTTTCTCCTTCAATAAATTGCCTGTTGATATATGCTTGATCATGTTCATACTCTTTCTGTGCAAACTGCTTGGAATGAACATATCTGAATTGCTTAAATGATCATTTCATATCATGCATATCTTATGGGGGAGTAAGTCAAAAGAATCTTTGAGTGAAATGCTGGAGAAATATTCTTTCATATCTGATTTATCAACAACTCCCATTCAGTTTATTGACAAATCTTCTTGCAAATAAATTCCTCACTCTCACATTGCATTGGCATTCTTGGTATATCAAATGGTGATTTGAAGAAAGACAAGTCAGGCTTGTCTGGACACTTTCACTATGCGTGAGTATATGTCTCCGCCAAGTATCAAGAGTCTTGTATGCAATTGTTGAGGGGGAGTCATTGTCTTTCAATAAAACATTCTTGCTCATTCTGTTTACAATTGATTCCATTCATATTTCTTCAATAATCTTCATGTTCACCTTGTGAGGGGGAGATACATGAAAAAGGGGGAGTCATTGTTACATTCCTTGACCTTACTTGTCTATCTTGAACCCCAAACTCATCAGAATTTTTGAGTCCTGGTGCTATTTTCTTATGAGAGAATTAAGACATTTAAAATAAACTCATTGTGCATTTAGTTTAATTTCAAAGATTCAGTATCATTTCATGGTTAAGCAATCTTAATACTGAATATTTTTAAAATGATTGCAAACACTATTATAGGCACATGAGTGGCTTTAATATTTCACATGTGTATGTTTAAGCTTCATTTTTACTACATGTTAAGAATACTTTTCTAAATTTGTAGTCATGACTTTTCTGGTCAAAGCAAACATATTCTTGTAAAACATCAAAAAAAAATGATCAACAATCTGGAAAGATACAAACAGAGCAATGCAAATTCTTGAACCACTGAGTAACCGGGCCATTTCACCTAAAAAGTGATTTGTTTCGCGTCAAAAAGTGGAAATCAAAATTTTCAACTCTGTATAAGATAATGAAAGTTATACCACTGAGTAATCAGGAGGTCATGCATCTGATCAATGTGATCTCTTGCACTGAAAACTGAGATTTATCTAATTTATTCTTGTATTCTTTTCTAGCTAAAATTGAAAGAAAATAAAAAAGACAGGATAGAAAAGCTTAAGACCTTAATAAAGTTCATGTTTACTGAGTTTAGACATATTATTCTACATTGTGTTAAAATTAAAGCTATTAACATCCTTGTTGAACCACTCTCTATTTGTTCTTGTATTTTGGTAATAATAAAATTTATGATGTAACTTAAATTGAATATTTTGTTTCATCTGTATCGCATCAATCTCATAGCAAAATGCTGAGTCTCACATTGATGCAATATGGCGCACTAAAATGATAAAGTCGATGTCTAACTCATATACATCGATTTCTGTTTAAAGTGCCAAAGTAACAAGCGCTACAACGATTTGCTAAGAAATCGATGCCATAACGATTTCATAAAAATATTCACAACGATTTCTTCTGTAAGCGCAACGACTTGCTAAGAAATCGATGCCATAACGATTTCATAAAAGTGTTCGCAACGATTTCTTCTGTAAGTGCAACGACTTGCTAAGAAATCGATGCCATAACGATTTCATAAAAATGTTCGCAACGATTTCTTCTGTAAGCGCAACGACTTGCTAAGAAATCGATGTCATAACGATTTCATAAGTGTTCGCAATGATTTCTTCTGTAAGCGCAACGATTTGCTAAGAAATCAATGCCATAACGATTTCATAAGTGTTCGCAATGATTTCTTCTGTAAGCGCAACGACTTGCTAAGAAATTGATGCCATAACGATTTCATAAGTGATCACATCGATTTCTTTACTGATCACAACGATTTCTTCATAAGATCATAACGATTTGCTTGCATAACGATTTCATAAATAATCACATCGATTTCTTTATAAATGAGCAACGACTCTTCACATAACGATTTCATAAGTCATGCTCATAACGATTTCTTCATGGATTCTGATCAAACTCAGATTGCCTTTATATTTCAAATATGCTTGGCGCTTAAATGAAAAGTCAAATATCTTCTGACAAAAAGCTGTATGCATAATCTTGTCAGAAAAAGATATGACCTACTAATTTTAGTATGATTAGCAGAAGCACAGTACTATACATCGTTTATCATAAAACACTTTTTTTATGCTAACACTTTCTTCTATGTGTACAGACCTCGAAGACCGTAGAGTCTGATTAAGACAAATGAAGACGAGATGAGCAACGGCTAGAAATCCAACGGATCTCTTCAACGGATCCATTCAAATTGCTCATATAAAAGAAGAAGCTTAGCTGAAGAAAAGCAAGGCCCTTTTCCTGAATATCTTTGAAGGAGTGTACAACTGTGAGAAGAACCTCAACGACACATACACTCAAAGAAAGAGAGAAAGAGCCTGAGCCCAGAAGAAGCACTCAAGCTTTGAAGCATCTTAAGCGTTCAAGCATTCAAGCACTATTGCTTTCTTTTCTCTCTTCTGTTTCTCTCCGAGCTCATTGTATATCTGGGGAGAGTCTGGGACTGTGAGCTTTACACAAGTGTTTATCTTGTAAAGCTTCTCAGTCTGATCTTTCTAAGAAAGATCCTTGTTCAGCTGTAGGACTGTATACAGTAGATAACCAGCTAGGGGTTAGTGTCTAGCAGAACCGCACTGGGGTTTATACCAGGAGGTTGGCTTCTTTACCTGTAAGAGAAGTGGGCTGCCTTCTTGCCGGGAAAGAGAAGAAGACCAGCTGGGGTGCTGGGTGTTGTAGTGTCCTTAAGGGGGACTGTACCCTTGGTTAGTGAAATCCCAAGAGGTTGCTTGGGGACTGGACGTAGGACTTCCATGTGGGAAGGGCCGAACCGGATAAATTCCTTGTGTCCATTGTGTGATTGTTTATTTGCTTCCGCACTACTACTCTTTATCACACTAATCTAACCAAACCTTCAAGTGTTAATTTCTGTGTTTAAGTTTCTATTTCAGATTTCGGAAAAACCTATTAACCCCCCCCCCCCTCTAGGTTAGCTTGCTGCCGTACCAAAAGGGCCAACAAGTGGTATCAGAGCGAGGTTCTCTGATCTATCAAGAAGATCTAACGATCTTAGAGAAGATCCATGGCAGCTCAAGGATATGCTGAAGGTCAATCAGTCACCAGACCTCCATTCTTTGATGGAGAGGACTACCAATATTGGAAGATGAGAATGGAATGCTTCATTCGAGGCACAGACTTTGATCTATGGCAGGTAATCGAGGTAGGTGATTATGTTATTGTTCCTATTCAGGCACTACTGCCATTACAGCAGCAGATAAAAGTAAATTATCTTAAACTTTAAAGCTAAGAACTACTTATGTTGTGCTTTATCCAAAAGAGAATTTAGTAGAGTATCTGCATGTAAATCAGCTAAAGAATATGGGATAAACTGCAGATAACTTATGAAGGAACAGATAAAGTAAAACAAACTAGGATAGATATTCTTGTCTCACAATATGAGCAATTTAAAATGCTTCCAAATGAAAATATCACTCAGATGTATAATAGATTCTCGAGCATAGTAGTTGGTTTAAACTCTCTTGGTAAAAACCTATCTGATGAAGAAAATGTTAGAAAGATACTTAGGTCTTTAACTATCTCATGGACACCTAAAGTAACTGCTATTGAAGAGGCCCATGATCTAACCAAATTATCTATTGATAACTTAATAGGTTCCCTCATGGCACATGAAATAAATATGGAGCGTCTATCTGAAAGCTCATCAAAGAAAAAATGTACTAATGCTCTTAAAGTTGTAGCTACTCCTTCTACTTCTTCTTCTTCCTCAAGTTCCAGAAATGCAGATTCTGAAGACAGTGACGTAGATGAAGTTCTGTCCAAGCTTCAGAAAATTTTTAAGAAGAAGAAAAATGGATCAAGAAGGATTCAAAGGAAAGAGAGAAAAAAAAAGAACCAGTCTGCTATGAATGCAGAAAACCTGGACATCTAAGACCAGATTGTCCTAAACTAAAGAAGACTGGTCAACCAGAAAAATCCAAAAAGAAGCACAAGAAATTCAAAAGAAAAGCCATGGCGGCTGCTTGGGAAAATGAAGAGGCCACAAGCTCAGAATCATCAAGCTCAGAATCGGAGAAAGAGCAGGTAAGTCTAGCCCTCATGGTAGGACTAGATGAGGTACATCATGACCCATCTTTTAGCTCTTGCACTGATTCAGGATCAGAATCTGAAGACTTAGAAGAAGTCTTTAATGAACTATATGAAAAACATAAAAATGTTGTAAAAGAATTAAAGAGTCTGAAAAACAACACTATTTGCTTAGAAAACACCAATTCTGATCTTAAATCCGAACTGGAGCAACTAGAAAAATAATTAAAGGACAATAAAGATAATATTTATCTTTTGAATAAAGATTTAAAAAATAAGGACAATGAAAAATTAGAGTTAGAAGAAAATTTAAACTCTAACTGAAGAAAATCTTTATTTAAAAGAATCAGTTAGAAAATTAACTAAAGGGAAAACATCTTTAGCCCTATGTTTAAAAGGATCAAAATCTGGAAATAATAAACAAGGGCTTGGATACATACCTCTGGAAAAAGGAAAACAAGCAATAATTCCAGGAAAATATCCATTACCAAAATTTGTAAAAGAAACCAAGTTGCCTCAGAAAATGGCCCCTGTAAAGAAAATGTTTTAAAAAATTATGTCCTAAACAGACATCATAAACAATAAGAACTGCAAATAGATTATATATCATTGTTGTTCTCATTGTAATAAATTAGGACACACAGTAAACACCTGCACAACAAGGCACTTAGTTTGGATTCCTAAAGGTTATTTTCATGCATCTAATCATCAAGGACCCAAAAAGATTTGGGTACCTACCTCTGAGTAATGTATTTGCAGGTTAGCCTTGGAGCATCAAAAACCAAGAATGCTCAAGGCAGGAGTGACTGCAGATTCTTCATTCAAATCACATCTGAAGAAAGAGTAGTCACAAAAATGAATTAGTCTTTATTACTAACAATTATTTGCAAGTTTCATTCAGGTGGAGTCTCTCATTCAGGGGAGCACAGATTAGGGGGAGTCATTCCTTATCAACTATCCTTGTTGAACCCCTCAATGGTAAGAAATTCTCTCAAAGGGGGAGAGAAATCCCTGGTAATCCTTCCTTTTGGTTAGTGACAAAAAGGGGGAGAGTTTGTATGAATTTTCTGAATCCTCTATGCTTTATATATATTCTGTCAAAAATTCTCATAAATTTTGTCATCACCAAAAAGGGGGAGATTGTTGAACCACTCTCTATTTGTTCTTGTATTTTGGTGATAATAAAATATGATGTAACTTAAATTGAATATTTTGTTTCATCTGTGTCGCATCAATCTCATAGCAAAATGCTGAGTCTCACATTGATGCAATATGGCGCACTAAAATGATAAAGTCGATGTCTAACTCATATACATCGATTTCTGTTTAAAGTGCCAAAGTAACAAGCGCTACAACGATTTGCTAAGAAATCGATGCCATAACGATTTCATAAAAATGTTCGCAACGATTTCTTCTGTAAGCGCAACGACTTGCTAAGAAATCGATGCCATAACGATTTCATAAAAGTGTTCGCAACGATTTCTTCTGTAAGCGCAACGACTTGCTAAGAAATCGATGCCATAACGATTTCATAAAAATGTTCGCAACGATTCTTCTGTAAGCGCAACGACTTGCTAAGAAATCGATGCCATAACGATTTCATAAGTGTTCGCAACGATTTCTTCTGTAAGCGCAACGATTTGCTAAAAATCGATGCCATAACGATTTCATAAGTGTTCGCAACGATTTCTTCTGTAAGCGCAACGACTTGCTAAGAAATCGATGCCATAACGATTTCATAAGTGATCACATCATTTCTTTACTGATCACAACGATTTCTTCATAAGATCATAACGATTTGCTTGCATAACGATTCATAAATAATCACATCGATTTCTTTATAAATGAGCAACGACTCTTCACATAACGATTTCATAAGTCATGCTCATAACGATTTCTTCATGGATTCTGATCAAACTCAGATTGCCTTTATATTTCAAATATGCTTGGCGCTTAAATGAAAAGTCAAATATCTTCTGACAAAAAGCTGTATGCATAATCTTGTCAGAAAAAGATATGACCTACTAATTTAGTATGATTAGCAGAAGCACAGTACTATACATCGTTTATCATAAACACTTTTTTTATGCTAACACTTTCTTCTATGTGTACAGACCTCGAAGACCGTCAGAGTCTGATTAAGACAAATGAAGAGGAGATGAGCAACGGCTAGAAATCCAACGGATCTCTTCAACGGATCCATTCAAATTGCTCATATAAAAGAAGAAGCTTAGCTGAAGAAAAGCAAGGCCCTTTTCCTGAATATCTTTGAAGGAGTGTACAACTGTGAGAAGAACCTCAACGACACATACACTCAAAGAAAGAGAGAAAGAGCCTGAGCCCAGAAGAAGCACTCAAGCTTTGAAGCATCTCAAGCGTTCAAGCATTCAAGCACTATTGCTTTCTTTCTCTCTCTCTTCTGTTTCTCTCCGAGCTCATTGTATATCTGGGGAGAGTCTGGGACTGTGAGCTTTACACAAGTGTTTATCTTGTAAAGCTTCTCAGTCTGATCTTTCTAAGAAAGATCCTTGTCCAGCTGTAGGACTGTATACAGTAGATAACCCAGCTAGGGGTTTGTGTCTAGCTGAACCAAACTGGGGTTTGTACCAGTTGTTAACCTAGCTAGGGGTTAGTGTCTAGCAGAACCGCACTGGGTTTGTACCAGGAGGTTGGCTTCTTTACCTGTAAGAGAAGTGGGCTGCCTTCTTGCCCGGGAAAGAGAAGAAGACCAACTGGGGTGCTGGGTGTTGTAGTGTCCTTAAGGGGACTGTACCCTTGGTTAGTGAAATCCCAAGAGGTTGCTTGGGACTGGACGTAGGACTTCCATGTGGGAAGGGCCGAACCAGGATAAATTCCTTGTGTCCATTGTGTGATTGTTTATTTGCTTCCGCACTACTACTCTTTATCACACTAATCTAACCAAACCTTCAAGTGTTCATTTCTGTGTTTAAGTTTCTATTTCAGATTTCGGAAAAACCTATTCACCCCCCCCCTCTAGGTTAGCTTGCTGTCGTACCAAAAGGCCAACAAAACTTCTCTCATATGTCAATATCACTTTGTCTCATTTATTTTGATCATTTCTGACCAACTCCTTTACTCCATTTCAGTTCTGGATCCTTACTATTCTTGTTTCTCTCTCTATCTATCTTTTTGATGCTGTCAAAAAGGGGGGAAGGCCTTTAAAAGGGGGAGAAAGTTCTTTAAAGGGGAGAAAGTTTCTTGTGGGAGAAAATTTTAAAAGGGGAGTTTTTAGTCAGGTTATTGGGAGATTGTGCATATATTTTGTTATCATCAAAAGGGGGAGATGTTGGGTTGAGTGTGTGTTGGAATTTCCTAAAGTTGTATTTTAATGATGACCAATGAACATCACTCATACTTTGATTTTGATGATGACATATTGTGATTTTGATGATGACATGTTGAACATGTTACACATTTTATATATCACAATAGCTTAAACAACATGTTTTTGATGTTTAATATCTCATATTTTAATGATAATATCTTGTACTAATGGCTTATGTGTTAATTTTTAGGAATATCCAGATTTTGTCATGGTAGTGTCGACACACCCATTGATGGTGTCGACACTGGGTTAGAGTCCCTGAAGCTTTTTCATGAAAACAGGGTCAAGTGTGTCAACACAGTGCATGTCGTGTCGACACTAGACCCAGATTCCAGGAGATCCATTTGTCTGATTGGGACAGTGTGTCGACACAATCTGTGGTCGTGTCGACACAGTCTGTGGTCGTGTCGACACTAGACCCAGCATCCAGAAGACCCTTTTGGACAAATGGGACAGTGTGTCGACACACTTAGTGGTAGTGTCGACACACTCCGGCTGAAACTAAAAAATGTGAATTTCTCTGGACACGTTGCTGCTTGGGAATTAAGGGATTTGACCTAGGTTTTTGTGTCCACGTACCCCAAGGCTCCTTATGGACATATGGGGCTATAAATACCCATGTTTCTTGTACTCCAAGGGCATCCCACGAGGAGAGAGACCAACATCTCTAGAAAAGGGTGTGGCGGCTGTAGAAAGGGAAAAGGGAGCAGAGCAGTGCTGTTTGGAAGGGGAACGTGAAGAAGAAGAGAAGAGAAGGAGAGAGGATAAAGTATCAGCATCCAGAAAGGGAGCAGAGCAGCACCATAGTATCAGCATCCAGAAAGGGAGCAGAGCAGCACCATAGTATCAGCATCCAGAAGGGAGCAGAGCAGCGCCATCAGATTGAGGAGCAGAAGAGCAGCAAAGGAAGAAGAAGAACTGGCAATCCGGATGCCACTGAAGCAGAGCATCGTGGATTGACGAAGATCTCCAAGGAATTCCTTCAAGCATCTTCAATCCAAGCTTCTGCAAGTCTTCTTCATCAAGGAACATCCAAGTCACATCTATTTCGTTTATTTCTTAGAGTGTCATCCAGTTTTTCATTGTGTGATCTATGCATGTGTTCTGCACAGATCACATAATTCTGTTTGTTCGATTTTTATTATTGCATTGAGATAGATCGGCTAGAGGATCTATTCTCTAATTGAGCTTGTTCTAGCAGAACTTGGATCTTTCATGGTCCAAAGGTTTAGAGCCGTTGTGCTCAAGTGCTTGTGAGTCGTCGTACTCATAAGTGGTTTGTGGAGTAGGTCATCATACCTATCTCCAGGGTTTTGTTTGAGTCATTGTACTCAAAGGGTTTGGAGTCGTCGTGCTCTAATTGTTTCTTGAGTCGTCGTGCCCCGGTGTGAGTTGTACTCTTTTGAGTAGTGGAGCCTCACTGTGTGAGGGGTGGACGTAGGAGTCACTAGAGCTGATTTCCGAACCACCTAAAAATCCTCTGTGCAGTGGTTTGAATTGTGGTTTGACTTTGTATTACGCTACATGCATGCATAGGGATTTCGTTCACACTTTTAATTGATTTGCTCACACACACTAATCACACATATTGCATCTATTCAGTGGGGTTTCATTTGAATAGGTATCTTAATTCGAAGTAATTTTTAAATTGCTTTAGTTTCCGTTGCAAATCTATTCAACCGCCCTTCTAGCTTTGCCATTATCCACTTCCGATCCTACAGTAAGTTGTGACCACTGTTTTGTACTGAAATGATGTCTTGGTTTGCTTCCCCTTTGCACAGGTTGTACATATTTTAGACTTCTTTAGCTTCATCTTTGGAAGACCTTCAACTAGGTCATGCTTAATCAATTTCTTGATTACTGAAGTACTTGCATGTCACAATCTTCTATGCCACAAATCAGATTCTTCACTCTTAGTAGTTGCAAGACATAACTTTACTTCTTTCAGTTATGCTAACTGTAAGGTGTACAAATTTTTCACTCTTTGAGCTTCAAAGACTATTTTTCCATCATTTTGAATAATGCACTTGTCAATATGAAATTTTACTAGATGACCCTTATCACATAATTGACTGATGCTAATTAGATTGTGCTTCAATCCTTCTACATACATGACATCTTCTATCAAATTCTTTTCTTTTGTTCCCACTGTCCCACATCCTAAGAATTTTCCTTACCATTATCTCCATAAGTGACTTGACCACTTTCATCTCTAAAGCTTGTAAACAACTTCCTATCACCTGTCATATGCCTGAACACCCACTATCTAAGTACCATTTGGATGCTCTCAGGCGACCCTGCAAATAAATTTAAGTTGTAACTTTTGGTACCCAAATTTTCTTGGTTCTTTGATGGTTAGTCTTAGGGATCCAGCGCAAATGTCTGGTTGTGCATGTGCTGACAGTGTGTTCTAACTGATTACAGTGAGTACAACATAAGTCAAAAGTATTTTTCATGTTGTTAAATTTCTATTTTTGTTTATAAACATACTGGTTAACTTTTAAAGATTTTTGATTCCTATTTCTTTTACAAATTGAGGGGTTTGGATAAATTTTAGGATGCACAATATCTTCTTCATTAGAGGAGGTGTGTATCCTACTGCATACTTTTTCTTACCTGTCTTAGAGCCTTTTAATATAAGAAACAAGGATGTTTTATAGTTAGATATTTTCTCTATAGTATCTCTTAAGTAGTTATTTTCTTCTTTTAATTTTTCTTCATCCTTAAGTTCTTTTACGTTTGACTCCATTTCCATGATTTTACTATTTTTATTTTTTAAGTCTTCACACAACAATTCATTTGCTCTTTTAGTTTCACTTAGACTTTGTCCTAACCTTTCTGCTTCATTTTTCAGGATGGTGTTGGCTTTTTCTTGATTTAACAAATTTAATTTGACTATCTTCATTGTTTAACTACGGTTTTATTTTTCATACAATTTATTGAACACATCTTCAAGACTATCCGAATCAGATTCAGAACAGAGTGGGGTTTCATTTGAATAGATATCTTAATTCAAAGTAATTTTTAAATTCTTTATTTCCGCTGCAAATCTATTCACCCCCCCTTCTAGCTTTGTCATTATCCACTTATCCGATCCTACAATTGGTATCAGAGCAGGTTAGCCACTCTAATTGTTAGATCTAATTCCTTGTTACACTGATTCACTGTGATTAGATCTAATAGTTTTTGAGTTTTGGTATAATGGCAAATCTCTTTAATTTGCATGAATTTCCTGTTATAATTTCAGAGAAATCACCAGTCTTACTTTCATCAGGTTTTTCAAAGGAAGCACAAAGAAAAGGAGCGAAAGAATTCACAACTACTCAATGGCAAAGAGGCCTCAATGAATCCAGAAAATCAACAATTCAGAAGGTTGTGGCTCTCACTGCACATTCTAAGAGCTCAGAGCATTCTTCATCCTCTTCAAAACACAAGAAATCAAATGGGTCTACAAGGTTAGGTACATCCACTCTAGACTCATCTATGTATTCTAACTCTGATTCTGATGTAGATGAACGAATGTCTCATGTTAGATTGATTGAATTCTGTGAGAAGATACAACTTTTAATGTACAGTTGAACACTAAAAATAGAGACTTGAAAAAGACTTTAAAACATTTCCAAGAAGAAAATGAGAATTTGAAAATTGAAGTTGAAAATTAAATTCTAAGAAAGAGAATTTGGAAGATGAAGTCCAAATCTGTGAAAATAAACTGAATGGATTGAAAGAAACCCATGAGCTATTGAAATCAAAAGTCATTGATCTGGAAAATGAAAAAGAAGAATTGATTGATCTCAATGAAAACTTCAAATTTGATAATGATCAATTAAACAAACAGATTTCTAACATGGCTCATGATCATCAAATAAATGAAAGATGCAAACAACTTGTTGAAGAAAATTATCACTTAAAGAGAAGATTGAATGCTTGTTACATGACAAACCATTAGATAATGATTGTAGCAATGTCAGTAATAAAATTGCTGATATGGAAAAATAAATTGCTCAATTTGAAATGAAAAGAACAAGATGAAAAATGGTTTGGATGACATGCTAAACAAGCTTCAAATTTCAGAAAAAGATGTTGTTGCATTAAAAACTGAAAATAGAAGCTTCAACATGAATTGAAAAATACTAAATACACAGTCTTACTTCTGTGAGAGATAAGAAAAATGAAATGAATAAAAATTACCATTGTTTAAAGCTGCTGCGAACAAGAACTCTGCTAATTCAATGAAAAACTAGTGAAAGTTCTTGTTCAGAAACAGACGTAGAAAAAGAAGAATGCTACTGTCAGAAGATTCATCTACTTCCTCCATCAGTCCAAAAGCTCCAAGACAAGTTCCAAGTTCACATCATGCCAAGAGCCACTAAAGGTACCTCCTTCTCTTCATGGTAAGCCTCCTCACATGAAGGAGATTCCAGCAATGCATACATGCCAAGGTAATACCAGGTAGAAATGCTCTCATTTGTTTTAACTGTAATAAACCTGTCATCTTGCCAAACATTGCTGGATTAGAAATCAAAATTTTAATAAACAGCCAAATCAGTCGAATGCTTTCATTGTTATAAATTGGTCATATTTCTAGGGACTGTTGGTACAGAAATGATTTTATTGTGCATGCTAAAATTCTAGTCTAATGCATATGCTCATACACATAGGAATAAATATCATGTTCATACTGAAAATGTTCAGAAATTCCATGGATATAGGCATAGAAATGTTTGCACAAAATCATTCTGTTTCCTGCTTATATTAAAAATCCAAACATTAGAAAACTTCATGAAAACATAGATATTGAGCAAGGTAAAAAGAAATCTGGAACTAATTCTGCTCATATTCTATCATGAATGAAATGCATCTACCCAAAAATAAAATCACTTTGGATTCAGAAATCTTTATTGCACTCTAACATTGACTTCATTGCAGGACCCAAGCAAGTGTGGGTCCCAAAACTAGCTTGATCAGCAAGCTGAGGAGTCTTGCAGCCATACATTGTAAATAGATTCAAGATATGGCAGTGCAAGGCAAGATGATTGAGAACACAGGTAAAATCTTTGAAAAGCAATTAAAGTCCATTCAGGTAAAACTTCTTTATCATTTCAAATTTGAATTGCCTGAATTGAATGATGTTTGATTTTTTTTATAATGAAAAATGTGTTTCTGATTCTACTCCCACAATGAATTTGTATCACAACAATTGAAATCATGTTTGCTTGTTTGTGCTCATGACTCCTTATGCATATCTTCTATTTTGATTTCTTGGTATATCAATGATGACATGTGAAAAAATAAGTTATGCTTGTTTGGAAGCTTCAATGCGTGAGTAAAATACTTCGCCAAGTACCAAAAGTCATGTTATGCATAATGCTAATTGTATACATAATCATGTGTGAATTGCTTGCTAGCTTTTTCATTCCATGCACATATTAAGGGGTAGTGAATTTGAAAAAGTGCAAAATGTTCTTGAAAATGCAATGAATTTCATGCTAAAACTAAAGAATAATTGACCTTTTGCAGTGACTATGTGGTATATCAAATGTGAAATGTGAAAGGACAAGTTAGGCTTGTCTGGAAACTATCATCATGCATGAGAAAAATTCTCCGCCAAGTATCAATAGTCTTTTCCTCCTACATAAAGGTCATCAAGAAATGAAAATCTCAAAAACTTTATTTTAAGTCTTTGAAACATTTTTGAGTTTTTGAAAAACTTTTCTCCTTCAATAAATTGCCTGTTGATATATGCTTGATCATGTTCATACTCTTTCTGTGCAAACTGCTTGGAATGAACATATCTGAATTGCTTAAATGATCATTTCATATCATGCATATCTTATGGGGGAGTAAGTCAAAAGAATCTTTGAGTGAAATGCTGGAGAATATTCTTTCATATCTGATTTATCAACACTCCCATTCAGTTTATTGACAAATCTTCTTGCAAATAAATTCCTCACTCTCACATTGCTTGGCATTCTTGGTATATCAAATGGTGATTTGAAGAAAGAACAAGTCAGCTTGTCTGGACACTTTCACTATGCGTGAGTATATGTCTCCGCCAAGTATCAGAGTCTTGTATGCAATTGTTGAGGGGGAGTCATTGTCTTTCAATAAACATCTTGCTCATTCTGTTTACAATTGATTCCATTCATATTTCTTCAATAATCTTCATGTTCACCTTGTGAGGGGAGATACATAAAAAGGGGGAGTCATTGTTACATTCCTTGACCTTACTTGTCTATCTTGAACCCCAAACTCATCAGAATTTTGAGTCCTGGTGCTATTTTCTTATGAGAGAATTAAGACATTTAAATAAACTCATTGTGCATTTAGTTTAATTTCAAAGATTCAGTATCATTTCATGGTTAAGCAATCTTAATACTGAATATTTTTAAAATGATTTGCAAAACACTATTATAGGCACATGAGTGGCTTTAATATTTCACATGTGTATGTTTAAGCTTCATTTTTACTACATGTTAAGAATACTTTTTCTAAATTTGTAGTCATGACTTTTCTGGTCAAGCAACATATTCTTGTAAACATCAAAAAAAATGATCAACAATCTGGAAAGATACAAACAGAGCAATGCAAATTCTTGAACCACTGAGTAACCGGGCCATTTCACCTAAAAAGTGATTTGTTTCGCGTCAAAAAGTGGAATCAAATTTTGAACTCTGTATAAGATAATGAAGTTATACCACTAGTAATCAGAGGTCATGCATCTGATCAATGTGATCTCTTGCACTGAAACTGAGATTTATCTAATTTATTCTTGTATTCTTTTCTAGCTAAATTGAAAGAAAATAAAAAGACAGGATAGAAAGCTTAAGACCTTAATAAAGTTCATGTTTACTGAGTTTAGACATATTCTACATTGTGTTAAAATTAAAGCTATTAACATCCTTGTTGAACCACTCTCTATTTGTTCTTGTATTTTGGTAATAATAAATTTATGATGTAACTTAAATTGAAATTTTGTTTCATCTGTGTCGCATCAATCTCATAGCAAAATGCTGAGTCTCACATTGATGCAATATGGCGCACTAAAATGATAAAGTCGATGTCTAACTCATATACATCGATTTCTGTTTAAAGTGCCAAAGTAACAAGCGCTACAACGATTTGCTAAGAAATCGATGCCATAACGATTTCATAAAATATTCACAACGATTTCTTCTGTAAGCGCAACGACTTGCTAAGAAATCGATGCCATAACGATTTCATAAAGTGTTCGCAACGATTTCTTCTGTAAGTGCAACGACTTGCTAGAAATCGATGCCATAACGATTTCATAAAAATGTTCGCAACGATTTCTTCTGTAAGCGCAACGACTTGCTAAGAAATCGATGTCATAACGATTTCATAAGTGTTCGCAATGATTTCTTCTGTAAGCGCAACGATTTGCTAAGAAATCGATGCCATAACGATTTCATAAGTGTTCGCAATGATTTCTTCTGTAAGCGCAACGACTTGCTAAGAAATCGATGCCATAACGATTTCATAAGTGATCACATCGATTTCTTTACTGATCACAACGATTTCTTCAAGATCATAACGATTTGCTTGCATAACGATTTCATAAATAATCACATCGATTTCTTTATAAATGAGCAACGACTCTTCACATAACGATTTCATAAGTCATGCTCATAACGATTTCTTCATGGATTCTGATCAAACTCAGATTGCCTTTATATTTCAAATATGCTTGGCGCTTAAATGAAAAGTCAAATATCTTCTGACAAAAAGCTGTATGCATAATCTTGTCAGAAAAAGATATGACCTACTAATTTTAGTATGATTAGCAGAAGCACAGTACTATACATCGTTTATCATAAAACACTTTTTTTATGCTAACACTTTCTTCTATGTGTACAGACCTCGAAGACCGTCAGAGTCTGATTAAGACAAATGAAGAGGAGATGAGCAACGGCTAGAAATCCAACGGATCTCTTCAACGGATCCATTCAAATTGCTCATATAAAGAAGAAGCTTAGCTGAAGAAAAGCAAGGCCCTTTTCCTGAATATCTTTGAAGGAGTGTACAACTGTGAGAAGAACCTCAACGACACATACACTCAAAGAAAGAGAGAAAGAGCCTGAGCCCAGAAGAAGCACTCAAGCTTTGAAGCATCTCAAGCGTTCAAGCATTCAAGCACTATTGCTTTCTTTTCTCTCTTTTGTTTCTCTCCGAGCTCATTGTATATCTGGGGAGAGTCTGGGACTGTGAGCTTTACACAAGTGTTTATCTTGTAAAGCTTCTCAGTCTGATCTTTCTAAGAAAGATCCTTGTCCAGCTGTAGGACTGTATACAGTAGATAACCCAGCTAGGGGTTAGTGTCTAGCAGAACCGCACTGGGGTTTGTACCAGGAGGTTGGCTTCTTTACCTGTAAGAGAAGTGGGCTGCCTTCTTGCCCGGGAAAGAGAAGAAGACCAGCTGGGGTGTTGGGTGTTGTAGTGTCCTTAAGGGGGACTGTACCCTTGGTTAGTGAAATCCCAAGAGGTTGCTTGGGGACTGGACATAGGACTTCCATGTGGGAAGGGCCGAACCCGGATAAATTCCTTGTGTCCATTGTGTGATTGTTTATTTGCTTCCGCACTACTACTCTTTATCATACTAATCTAACCAAACCTTCAAGTGTTAATTTCTGTGTTTAAGTTTCTATTTCAGATTTCGGAAAAACCTATTCCCCCCCCCCCCTCTAGGTTAGCTTGCTGCCGTACCAGAAGGGCCAACAAGTGGTATCAGAGCGAGGTTCTCTCATCTATCAAGAAGATCTAACGATCTTAGAGAAGATCCATGGCAGCTCAAGGATATGCTGAAGGTCAATCAGTCACCAGACCTCCATTCTTTGATAGAGAGGACTACCAATATTGGAAGATGAGAATGGAATGCTTCATTCGAGGCACAGACTTTGATCTATGGCAGGTAATCGAGGTAGGTGATTATGTTATTGTTCCTATTCTAGGCACTACTGCCATTACAGCAGCAGATAAAAGTAAATTATCCTTAAACTTTAAAGCTAAGAACTACTTATGTTGTGCTTTATCCGAAAGAGAATTTAGTAGAGTATCTACATGTAAATCAGCTAAAGGAATATGGGATAAACTGCAGATAACTTATGAAGGAACAGATAAAGTAAAACAAACTAGGATAGATATTCTTGTCTCACAATATGAGCAATTTAAAATGCTTCCAAATGAAAATATCACTCAGATGTATAATAGATTCTCGAGCATAGTAGTTGGTTTAAACTCTCTTGGTAAAAACCTATCTGATGAAGAAAATGTTAGAAAGATACTTAAGTCTTTAACTATCTCATGGACACCTAAAGTAACTGCTATTGAAGAGGCCCATGATTAACCAAATTATCTATTGATAACTTAATAGGTTCCCTCATGGCACATGAAATAAATATGGAGCGTCTATCTGAAAGCTCATCAAAGAAAAAATGTACTAATGCTCTTAAAGTTGTAGCTACTCCTTCTACTTCTTCTTCTTCCTCAAGTTCCAGAAATGCAGATTCTGAAGACAGTGACGTAGATGAAGTTCTGTCCAAGCTTCAGAAAATTTTTAAGAAGAAGAAAATGGATCAAGAAGGATTCAAAGGAAAGAGAGAAAAGAAAAAGAACCAGTCTGCTATGAATGCAGAAAACCTGGACATCTAAGACCAGATTGTCCTAAACTAAAGAAGACTGGTCAACCAGAAAAATCCAAAAGAAGCACAAGAAATTCAAAAGAAAAGCCATGGCGGCTGCTTGGGAAAATGAAGAGGCCACAAGCTCAGAATCATCAAGCTCAGAATCGGAGAAATAGCAGTAAGTCTAGCCCTCGTGGTAGGACTAGATGAGGTACATCATGACCCATCTTTTAGCTCTTGCACTGATTCAGGATCAGAATCTGAAGACTTAGAAGAAGTCTTTAATGAACTATATGAAAAACATAAAAATGTTGAAAAGAATTAAAGAGTCTGAAAAACAACACTATTTCTTAGAAAACACCAATTCTGATCTTAAATCCGAACTGGAGCAACTAGAAAAATAATTAAAGGACAATAAAGATAATATTTATCTTTTGAATAAAGATTTAAAAAATAAGGACAATGAAAAATTCGAGTTAGAAGAAAAATTTAAAACTCTAACTGAAGAAAATCTTTATTTAAAAGAATCAGTTAGAAAATTAACTAAAGGGAAAACATCTTTAGCCCTATGTTTAGAAGGATCAAAATCTAGAAATAATAAACAAGGGCTTGGATACATACCTCTGGAAAAAGGAAAACAAGCAATAATTCCAGGAAAATATCCATTACCAAAATTTGTAAAAGAAACCAAGTTACCTCAGAAAATGGCCCCTATAAAAGAAAATGTTTTAAAAAATTATGTCCTAAACAGACATCATAAAAACAATAAGAACTGCAAAATAGATTATATTCATTGTTGTTCTCATTGTAATAAATTAGGACACACAGTAAACACCTGCACAACAAGGCACTTAGTTTGGATTCCTAAAGGTTATTTTCATGCATCTAATCATCAAGGACCCAAAAAGATTTGGGTACCTACCTCTGAGTAATGTATTTGCAGGTTAGCCTTGGAGCATCAAAAACCAAGAATGCTCAAGGCAGGAGTGACTGCAGATTCTTCATTCAAATCACATCTGAAGAAAGAGTAGTCACAAAAATGAATTAGTCTTTATTACTAACAATTATTTACAAGTTTCATTCAGGTGGAGTCTCTCATTCAGGGGGAGCACAGATTAAGGGGAGTTATTCCTTATCAACTATCCTTGTTGAACCCCTCAATGGTAAGAAATTCTCTCAAAGGGGAGAGAAATCCCTGGTAAGATCCTTCCTTTTTGGTTAGTGACAAAAAGGGGGAGAGTTTGTATGAATTTTCTGAATCATCTATGCTTTATATATATTCTTGTCAAAAAATTCTCATAAATTTTGTCATCACCAAAAAGGGGGAGATTGTTGAACCACTCTCTATTTGTTCTTGTATTTTGGTGATAATTAAATTTATGATGTAACTTAAATTGAATATTTTGTTTCATCTGTGTCGCATCAATCTCATAGCAAAATGCTGAGTCTCACATTGATGCAATATGGCGCACTAAAATGATAAAGTCGATGTCTAACTCATATACATCGATTTCTGTTTAAAGTACCAAAGTAACAAGCGCTACAACGATTTGCTATGAAATCGATGCCATAACGATTTCATAAAAATGTTCGCAACGATTTCCTCTGTAAGCGCAACAACTTGCTAAGAAATCGATGCCATAACGATTTCATAAAAGTGTTCGCAACGATTTCTTCTGTAAGCGCAACGACTTGCTAAGAAATCGATGCCATAACGATTTCATAAAAATGTTCGCAACGATTTCTTCTGTAAGCGCAACGACTTGCTAAGAAATCGATGCCATAACGATTTCATAAGTGTTCGCAACGATTTCTTCTGTAAGCGCAACGATTTGCTAAGAAATCGATGCCATAACGATTTCATAAGTGTTCGCAACGATTTCTTCTGTAAGCGCAACGACTTGCTAAGAAATCGATGCCATAACGATTTCATAAGTGATCACATCGATTTCTTTACTGATCACAACGATTTCTTCATAAGATCATAACGATTTGCTTGCATAACGATTTCATAAATAATCACATCGATTTCTTTATAAATGAGCAACGACTCTTCACATAACGATTTCATAAGTCATGCTCATAACGATTTCTTCATGGATTCTGATCAAACTCAGATTGCCTTTATATTTCAAATATGCTTGGCGCTTAAATGAAAAGTCAAATATCTTCTGACAAAAAGCTGTATGCATAATCTTGTCAGAAAAAGATATGACCTACTAATTTTAGTATGATTAGCAGAAGCACAGTACTATACATAGTTTATCATAAAACACTTTTTTTATGCTAACACTTTATTCTATGTGTACAGACCTCGAAGACCGTCAGAGTCTGATTAAGACAAATGAAGAGGAGATGAGCAACGGCTAGAAATCCAACGATCTCTTCAACGGATCCATTCAAATTGCTCATATAAAAGAAGAAGCTTAGCTGAAGAAAAGCAAGGCCCTTTTCCTAAATATCTTTGAAGGAGTGTACAACTGTGAGAAGAACCTCAACGACATATACACTCAAAGAAAGAGAGAAAGAGCCTGAGCCCAGAAGAAGCACTCAAGCTTTTAAGCATCTCAAGCGTTCAAGCATTCAAGCACTATTGCTTTCTTTTCTCTCTTCTGTTTCTCTCCGAGCTCATTGTATATCTGGGGAGAGTCTGGGACTGTGAGCTTTACACAAGTGTTTATCTTGTAAAGCTTCTCAGTCTGATCTTTCTATGAAAGATCCTTGTCCAGCTGTAGGACTGTATACAGTAGATAACCCAGCTAGGGGTTTGTGTCTAGCTGAACCAAACTGGGATTTGTACCAGTTGTTAACCTAGCTAGGGGTTAGTGTCTAGCAGAACCGCATTGGGGTTTGTACCAGGAGGTTGGCTTCTTTACCTGTAAGAGAAGTGGGCTGCCTTCTTGCCCGGGAAAGAGAAGAAGACCAACTGGGGTGCTGGGTGTTGTAGTGTCCTTAAGGGGGACTGTACCCTTGGTTAGTGAAATCCCAAGAGGTTGCTTGGGGACTGGACGTAGGACTTCCATGTGGGAAGGGCCGAACCAGGATAAATTCCTTGTGTCCATTGTGTGATTGTTTATTTGCTTCCGCACTACTACTCTTTATCACACTAATCTAACCAAACCTTCAAGTGTTCATTTCTGTGTTTAAGTTTCTATTTTAGATTTCGGAAAAACCTATTCACCCCCCCCCTCTAGGTTAGCTTGCTGTCGTACCAAAAGGGCCAACAATAACTTCTCTCATATGTCA
Organism: Colocasia esculenta; assembly: GCA_014218235.1. Lineage (NCBI taxonomy): Eukaryota > Viridiplantae > Streptophyta > Magnoliopsida > Alismatales > Araceae > Colocasia > Colocasia esculenta. The sequence continues at coordinate 116,860,297 of CM024755.1, read as the reverse complement.
ATATCACTTTGTCTCATTTATTTTGATCATTTCTGACCACTCCTTTACTCCATTTCATTTCTTGATCTCTTACTATTCTTTGTTTCTCTCTCTTATCTATCTTTTGATGCTGTCAAAAAGGGGAGAAAGGCCTTTAAAAGGGGGAGAAAGTTCTTTAAAGGGGAGAAAGTTTCTTGTGGGAGAAAATTTTAAAAGGGGAGTTTTTAGTCAGGTTATTGGGAGATTGTGCATATATTTGTTATCATCAAAAAGGGGGAGATGGTTGGTTGAGTGTGTTTGGAATTTCCTAAAGTTGTATTTTAATGATGACCAATGAACATCACTCATACTTTGATTTTGATGATGACATATTGTGATTTTGATGATGACATGTTGAACATGTTACACATTTTATACATATCACAATAATGCTTAAACAACATGTTTTTGATGTTTAATATCTCATATTTTAATGATAATATCTTGTACTAATGGCTTATGTGTTAAATTTTTAGGAATATCCAGATTTTGTCATGGTAGTGTCGACACACCCATTGATGGTGTCGACACTGGGTTAGAGTCCCTGAAGCTTTTTCATGAAAACAGGGTCAAGTGTGTCAACACAGTGCATGGTCGTGTCGACACTAGACCCAGATTCCAGGAGATCCATTTGTCTGATTGGGACAGTGTGTCGACACAATCTGTGGTCGTGTCGACACAGTCTGTGGTCGTGTCGACACTAGACCCAGCATCCAAAAGACCCTTTTTGGACAAATGGGACAGTGTGTCGACACACTCAGTGGTAGTGTCGACACACTCCGGCTGAAACTAAAAAATGTGAATTTCTCTGGACACGTTGCTGCTTGGGAATTAAGGGATTTGACCTAGGTTTTTGTGTCCACGTACCCCAAGGCTCCTTATGGACATATGGGGCTATAAATACCCATGTTTCTTGTACTCCAAGGGCATCCCACGAGGAGAGAGACCAGACATCTCTAGAAAAGGGTGTGGCGGCTGTAGAAAGGGAAAAAGGGAGCAGAGCAGTGCTGTTTGGAAGGGGAACGTGAAGAAGAAGAGAAGAGAATAGGAGAGAGGATAAAGTATCAGCATCCAGAAAGGGAGCAGAGCAGCACCATAGTATCAGCATCCAGAAAGGGAGCAGAGCAGCGCCATCAGATTGAGGAGCAGAAGAGCAGCAAAGGAAGAAGAAGAACTGGCAATCCGGATGCCACTGAAGCAGAGCATCGTGGATTGACGAAGATCTCCAAGGAATTCCTTCAAGCATCTTCAATCCAAGCTTCTGCAAGTCTTCTTCATCAAGGAACATCCAAGTCACATCTATTTCGTTTATTTTCTTAGAGTGTTCATCCAGTTTTTCATTGTGTGATCTATGCATGTGTTCTGCACAGATCACATAATTCTGTTTGTTCGATTTTTATTATTGCATTGAGATAGATCGGGCTAGAGGATCTATTCTCTAATTGAGCTTGTTCTAGCAGAACTTGGATCTTTCATGGTCCAAAGGTTTAGAGCCGTTGTGCTCAAGTGCTTGTGAGTCGTCGTACTCATAAGTGGTTTGTGGAGTAGGTCATCATACCTATCTCCAGGGTTTTGTTTGAGTCATTGTACTCAAAGGTTTGGAGTCGTCGTGCTCTAATTGTTTCTTGAGTCGTCGTTCTCCGGTGTGAGTTGTACTCTTTTGAGTAGTGGAGCCTCACTGTGTGAGGGGTGGACGTAGGAGTCACTAGAGCTGATTTCCGAACCACCTAAAAATCCTCTGTGCAGTGGTTTGAATTGTGGTTTGACTTTGTATTACGCTACATGCATGCATAGGGATTTCGTTCACACTTTTAATTGATTTGCTCACACACACTAATCACACATATTGCATCTATTCAGTGGGGTTTCATTTGAATAGGTATCTTAATTCGAAGTAATTTTTAAATTGCTTTAGTTTCCGTTGCAAATCTATTCAACCCCCCTTCTAGCTTTGCCATTATCCACTTATCCGATCCTACAGTAAGTTGTGACCACTGTTTTGGACTGAAATGATGTCTTGGTTTGCTTCCCCTTTGCACAGGTTGTACATATTTTAGACTTCTTTAGCTTCATCTTTGGAAGACCTTCAACTAGGTCATGCTTAATCAATTTCTTGATTACTGAAGTACTTGCATGTCACAATCTTCTATGCCACAAATCAGATTCTTCACTCTTAGTAGTTGCAAGACATAATTTACTTCTTTCAGTTATGCTAACTGTAAGGTGTACAAATTTTTCACTCTTTGAGCTTCAAAGACTAATTTTCCATCATTTTGAATAATGCACTTGTCAATATGAAATTTTACTAGATGACCCTTATCACATAATTGACTGATGCTAATTAGATTGTGCTTCAATCCTTCTACATACATGACATCTTCTATCAAATTCTTTTCTTTTGTTCCCACTGTCCCACATCCTAAGAATTTTCCTTTACCATTATCTCCATAAGTGACTTGACCACTTTCATCTCTAAAGCTTGTAAACAACTTCCTATCACCTGTCATATGCCTTGAACACCCACTATCCAAGTACCATTTGGATGCTCTCAGGCGACCCTGCAAATAAATTTAAGTTGTAACTTTTGGTACCCAAATTTTCTTGGTTCTTTGATGGTTAGTCTTAGGGATCCAGCGCAAATGTCTGGTTGTGCATGTGCTGACAGTGTGTCCTAACTGATTACAGTGAGTACAACATAAGTCAAAAGTATTTTTCATGTTGTTAAATTTCTATTTTTGTTTATAAACATACTGGTTAACCTTTTAAAGATTTTTGATTCCTATTTCTTTTACAAATTGAGGGGTTGGATAAATTTTAGGATGCACAATATCTTCTTCATTTAGAGGAGGTGTGTATCCTACTGCATACTTTTTCTTACCTGTCTTAGAGCCTTTTAATATAAGAAACAAGGATGTTTTACAGTTAGATATTTTCTCTATAGTATCTCTTAAGTAGTTATTTTCTTCTTTTAATTTTTCTTCATCCTTAAGTTCTTTTACGTTTGACTCCATTTCCATGATTTTACTATTTTTATTTTTTAAGTCTTCACACAACAATTCATTTGCTCTTTTAGTTTCACTTAGACTTTGTCCTAACCTTTCTGCTTCATTTTTCAGGATGGTGTTGGCTTTTTCTTGATTTAACAAATTTAATTTGACTATCTTCATTTGTTTAACTATGGTTTTATATTTTTCATACAATTTATTGAACACATCTTCAAGACTATCCGAATCAGATTCAGAACAAGATGAAAGGATGTTTCAGAATTTACCTGATCTAGTCCTACCATGAGGGCTAGATTTGCCTTTTCTTCTTCTTCGGATTTTGAACTTGAAGAGTCTGAACTGGTGGCTTCTTCATTATCCCATGCTACTGACATTGCCTTTTTCTTGTATTTTCTAAACTTTTTTTCTTTACCTTTCTTCTTGTCGGATCTTTCTGCTTGATCCTTCTTCTTCAGCTTAGGACATTCAGACTTGTAATGTCCTGGTTGATTGTACTCATAGCAGGTTGGTTCCTTCTTCTTGTCATTCTTGAAGAATCTTTTGGAGCCAAATTTCTTCTTCTTGGCAAGGATCCTTTGTAGTTTCCTTGACAACATAGCTTCATCATCACTATCATCTGATTTCTCCTTTGAATCTTTAGAGGAGGAAGAATCTGCAACCTTCAAAGCATTTGACATTTTCTTTTTCGATGAATTTTTAGAAAATCATTCCATATTAATTTCATGAGCCATTAAGGATCCGATTAATTTATCAATGGAAAGCTAAGTTAGATCATGTGTTTCCTCAATGGCAGTGACCTTAGGGTTCCAAACATTTGTTAATGATCTTAGGATCTTTCTTACAGTTTCTTCATTTGAATGAACTATTCCTAGAGATCTCAGTCCTACTATTATGTTTGAAAAATGATTGTACATATGAGTTATGTTTTCATTAGGAAACATTTTAAATTATTCATACTGAGAAACAAGAATATCTATCCTAGTTTGTTTTACTATCAGTTCTTTCATATGTAACTTGCAGTTTGTCCCACATTTCTTTAGCAGTTCTACAAGCAGATAATCTATTAAATTCTCTTTTAGAGATGGCACAACATAGATAATTTTTTGTCCTATAATTTAAAGACATGTTCCTTTTATCATCTATGGAAAGAGCAGAAGAGGACTCACCAAGGATTTCAAAATCACCTTGTTCTATTACCTGCCACAGATCAAAATCTGTGCCTCTGATGAAGCACTTCGTCCGCATCTTCCAATACTGATAATCTTCACCATCAAAGAATGGTGGCCTTGTAACAGACTGACCTTCATAGTTGTGAGCTTCAGCTGCCATTTCTTCTCAAATCTTTAGAATCTTCTGAGAAGACCTCTCTCTGATACCACTTGTTGGATCGAAATGGCACTAATGATGTCCTAGAGGGGGGTGAATAGGACTTCTTGTGCTTTAAAATTTTTTATCTGAAATTAAACAACACTACATAAAGCCGTTTGAATTTAGTGTAGTGTGTGATTCAAGTGCAAGTTGGCGGAAACAATCACACAATTGCACAAAGAATTTTATCCTAGTTCGGCCCTTCCCACATGGAAGTCCTACGTCTAGTCCTCAAGCAAACCACTTGAGATTTCACTAACTGCCAAGAGATCTTGGCCTTCTCTCACCCTTGAGAGGAATTACAAGCCCACTTGCTCCCAAGAAAGTCTTCCCTTACTAGAGGTACAAAGACTACCTTCAACAAGGTCTTCCCTACACAAGAGGGGTACAACAGGAACAAACCTCCTGCAATGTTTACACAATTGAGATATAAAGATACGTGTGTTTGCCTTATCAATAGGCAAACAGACCCAAATTCAGAAATGAGAAAAAACAATTAGAATTACAATTGTAATCCTTTCTGAATGAGGAAGGGTGGACAGAAAATAATTACAATTACAAATGCCACCCAATCAACAAGACTTCTGTGAAGAGGAGAGCTTGGAGAATTTTCTGAATTAGGAAGCTCTCAGTCTTGCAACTCAGGAGAAGGCTTGTAGATGATCTTGCTAGCAGAAGGCAGAAGAGAGTTGAGAAAGTTGCTAGCTGGTTTTACACTCTAAGTGTTTTTTTGTGTGTTCTCTTTCAAACTTCGGCTTCTATATAGCTTCAGAAGAATGTAGTCGTTTGAAAGTGTTCGTTAGAGATTTGGCCGTTTGAGGAGAGACTTTTTATCCTTTGGATGTTGGTTGAGGTTTCTATTCATAAGTCCTCTTGCCTTTTTAGCTTTCCAACGGCTTTAGACAAGGCTTGTAGTTTCACAGCTAAGAGGTCAACTTCCAAATAAATGTTATGTGAAAGCTCCATGCTGAAAACGTGCCTAATAAATATTCTGCAGCAAAGACAAGACACAAAGAGGGGATACCTCCATACTTTCTTAGGTAGTTGAGTCAGAAGAAATGTATAAAGTATGGAAACCTCGGACATACAAGCTTTCAAACCAATAAAAGATGGAGAGACAGTTGCACCAAAAAGTAAGGTGTGGTTCTGACTGTAGTAGGTAAACCTCTGTCAGATACCCATGCATCTGAAATCAATAAATACAGGATATCTTATGAAAGGAACGAAAATATGGACTTCTGTCATGAAGCAAGAGACCAATTTGATTAAATGTTTCAGATATAAACATAAACAAATTTAGAAGATTATTTTGAATATAATATGTCTCATCTTGTCAGAATAATTAATTAATGATAATCTGATGGACTATTAATATTTTAGAAACATATAGGAGTAATGAGTTCTGAAAGGGTTACATTTACACAGATGAATCATAAAGATAAAATAATATACCATCTGAACAAGAAAAATACAAGTACACAAACTATTAGAGAAGTCAGATTCACAAGAAGGTGTACTTCGACTTTAGAAGTCAGAGTCAGAATCATGAAGACATTCGATTCTCAAAAGTTGCAGTAAGATAGTAAGATTCGACTTCAAGAAGTCAGATAGATGAGTATTTATAAAAACACACTTCGATTTTAAGAAGTCGGAGATAATCATTCGACTTCCATCATTAACAAGCATTTAGAATAACATTCATGTAGTTATAGATTTTTCAATGGGTTACTTGCTTTTAAGCCATTAAACCAACCTCATGAAATGACCAGAACCAAGACATGCAAATGACGAACTCAAAACCATGTAAAACAGTCTTCGGGTAAGCCTTGAAATACGCATCCGACACAGTGGACACACTTCATAATGGTGGGTACAGTCGATACACCGCGTACTGTGAAGAAGCTAAATCGTGTCCACCTATGTGGTCTCATTTAACATTGAATCGCATCGGGTCAACCCAATGCATTCATGAAAATCGTTTGAAATAGAAATGTAAAAATCAGCGAAAACCTTGGGCGGGAAAAGCGTCAAAATCGTGTCGGCCTTGGCCGTCGCATTTCAGGGGTCTTCTGACTGGTCAAACGGCCTATAGTTTAAGGCACTATACATGCCCCAAATCACGTCGCCATGGGCGGATGCATTTAAGAAGCTCTGTGAATTGCGTCGCTTGGACTGAATGCATTTCAACCTTCAACCCGAAAACCCAGAAAACGTAGGAAACAGGTGCTCGATCCATGCAATGCTTATACCATCTAAACTAGGGCTTTTGGGATGAAAGTGTCAACATGAAAGTTGTCGGGAACATGGAGTAGAAGAGAACCATGATTTTTAAATAATTTAAAATGGCCTCGGGATGTGAGAAAAATCCAGATTAACGTAAAAAGTCCCTATCATGCGTGACTTTGAAAAAAACGCTTATAAGTCAAGATGTACTCGTTGGAATTCGATACAACTATATGGAAATGAAACTAGACTTGATGCTCTACACATTGGAATATGATTTGTTAAAGTTTGGCTTGAGAAAACATACCTTCTGGGTCGAACAAGTCTCATTCTCTAGAAAACCCTCATTCAGATCACGTGTTGGAGAACGCTTACTACACCCAGTCTACTACATGGAAATTGGGCATTCCAGTTGGGTTAGAAACTAGACTTGACCCTCTTTCCAGGGGTATAAGCCTTGCATGATGTGGTTTAGGTTTGACCTATCTTTGGTCGACTCCAAGTGGACGGTTTGCACAGGTCAAAGCAGACGCAACGGGGAAGAAGATGAGCTTGGTGTGGCCAATCTCCTACTCCCCAGCCACCAAGAGCTCCTCCACATGACCCCAACAAGATGTAAAACTCGTCCCCTAGGGTTTGGTGGTGAGTATTTATGCATCTATGGCTTTTGGAAGTCATATTGCAACAAGGAAGGAAGAGTTGCGGTTTTAGCATGCCCCCTTCCATGTTTTGAAGATCTCTTCCCCCATTGGAGTGTCTTGGCCATCAAGCAACCTCCAAGGATGGTTAGGCACCAATTTGGGCTGCCAAGAGAGCATTATTGCATCCAATTTTTACCCTAATTACCTCCTTCCATTTCCAACTCAATTAGGGTTGCGAATTTATGGGTATTTTTCATGCTCCATTTGATTTTTGGACCAAAAGTGATCCATTGGCCCAATATCGATAATGGGTCATCAATATATAATGTTGGAAGTCTCTCCCACTTTTTTATTTAATTTATGGTCGTGTCGTATTCCCGTGTTAACGATTTCTTGATTTAGTTTTCTAATTTGGATAATCCATCACATTGTGACGTACATTTGGTCAATTAGATTTTGTGTTGCACAAATTTCTTTCGTGGAACCCTTAGGAATAATGTTTGGGGTTGATTTATAATTTTCACAGAATTTTTTGATGTGTTCTTGCATGTATGATAGTGGTACGTATGTTTTAAATACTCCGATATTATGGAAATTATTTATTCTCATTTATTTAAAATTTTAAATCACTAAATTTTTAGGGGTGCTACATTAAGAATCAATGAGAGTCTGAGAATAGGATGGATATTAATGCTCTTACAGAGAAATTGAATAAAATGGACATGTTGGCGCAAAAGATGGAGAAGGTTGATTTGGTAGCTCATAAGTTAGATCAGTTGCTGTCTATGAATAGACATGAACCTTCTTTCTCTTCTACCCCTCCATCTTAACCATTCTCAGACCCTAATCATCAAAAAATTTATGTTCTTTGTTCAAGTCCAAATCATGTTGTAACTGATTGCCCCACAGTAGCCCAGCTTCCCCCATTCATCCAAGAACAGATTTTCGCTGCTTAGGGTGTCTCTAAGCCTACTTACGGTCCCTATTCCACCACATACAATCCAGGCTGGAGAAATCACCCAATTTTTTCTTGGAGAAATCAACAAGGACCATCTCCTTCATCTAATCCCTCACATCAACCAATTCAAAGACTACCCTTCCAAGTTCCAGCTTATTCTCAACAAAACTTTTCATATGCATCTTTTCAACAACATCAACAATCTTAACCTAAATTTCAACATTCTCAGGCCCTGTATCATCAAGCTCAGTCATTTCAGGGTCAGTATCATCAGTAGCCTCCTAACCGTTTTAATCAAGCTCAAGTGCCTTTCCAACCTCAGGTTCCTTCGCCCAACTTTGATGAAAAATTTGACCAACTCCAACAACTTATTCTCTCTCAGCAACAATCCATTTCTATGTTGGAAGGTCAAATAGGGAAATTAGATGCAAATAGTGTGAGGAGAGAGGTAAGTCAGCTTCCTAGCCAACCAGTGGCTAACCCCAAGAATCAACCTCCAAGCTTTCCCTAAAGAGCCTACAACGACCCACTTCCACCCGGTACTGTTATACCAACCCTCATTGGATGAGAGCAAGCCGCTATAGGGGAGAATACCCCAACAAGTAACAAGTGGGCTGAGATATACACAAATAGAATTGAATAATGCAACAGAATTTAAATGAATCTTATTCCATCAACTTTTAAATCCACATACCACAGTCTGTATAGTTCAACAAGAGATAACATAAGCGCAATATTTTCCAAATACATAGCCGACTCCAAGTACATTTGATCAAAATTTAAATTTCAATTGTAGCATTACATACTATGAAAGATAAATTACAAATCTTCAATCACTTAGTCCAACTCCACTTCAAATCTTGCTAGCTCCTCCGCTGCTAATTACCTGAAATGTTTAGCAAGAGTGAGTCTACACAATAAACTCAGCAAGTAACTTAAGATTCAATACATATATACTTTTTATCAATTAACACAATAAAATTTCAGCAGTTAAAATCATACATGATCACTCTCTAACCTAAATAATTTCACATGGAATTTCATTAAACAATTATCCTAACACATGTAAAACTAAAATCTAACAAGAACACTATCATCATGGTGTCATTAACACGAGTAAAATATACACTCACACGTTTTTATACTTTACCCTAGTCATTGTAAAGTTTGCACAACTAAACCATGGAAACATATACAAGATAGGTAGCACTCCTAGCATGATTTCTAACTCACTTTGCATGCAATCATAACAATTTACTTCACATTTAGCTTGCTGATTTTATACCAATTTTATCACATTCATATTACCTTTGCATAGGGATCACTTTTAACTACACAACATAATACTAAACACATGTACATCCCATAATTCAAATTTCATGAATATGAAAGCATATACTTACATTTTTGTACTAATAGTAACATCATTTTTTTTTCATTTGACAATTAATACATTAACGCATACACACCGAGGAATAATCTAATTCATGAGGATAATAACACATTTATACACATCAATGAACAGAATATCAATTAATACTATTGCCATTTACACTTATACTATTTTCTCGTTACATACAACCATATGATTAACCTTGGCTTTCACATACACTCACTTTTGTTCTATCATACAATACTTATACACATTTCCCATTATTTCCGCTTTCACATTCACATACTTCTTATCATTTCACTTTTGCACATAACATGTGCCACATTTACACATATCTCGCACATACCTTGTGCCATGCACACATATCACTTTTCACATCACACTTATGCTCATTTTCACATAATGTCAAGACACAGCCCAAACCACCACTAGACGATCATATAACACACACATTCACATTCACGTACTCAATCACCGGCACATTGATAAAGTCTTAGTTCCTGCAGAAACCGGGGAAAGCCCTTCCCACCATTACCAGTGGAACTTGTCCACCTCCAGGATTTCACAAGACCCTTTGCCAGGGTATAACAATTTATCAAGACCCTTCTCTAGGGTATCACATATCATATTGAGCTTTCCCGTAGGGGCACTACTACAGTACAGCTCCAAGCATCTAGGGTGGCAGTGTCTTTTGGGCACCATTGCTTATCTTGTCACATTTAACCATTTTATACACATATATCACTTGTTCTCACACTTCTCATGCATGCACACCTTCCTACATAATTCATACACATTTAAACACTCAGAAAAATTATCCCAATCATACTGAGATCAATAATTTATCTCAATGGACACACTTAGATTTCTATTTTCATGTGAAATTGACATGAATATTACTTTCTGTTTCCCAAATAACATGAGAATTTGACCACAGACTTAGTGCAGGTTCCAGATCATACATGCAAATTTACATATTTTCTGAGCTATATTAAATTTACAGAAATTAAAACATTCAGTTTCATGCCATTCATAATTCAATTTATCATGGAACATAACATGAATATCCAATTTGACAGTTCACAGCCCTGAACCTAATATACACATCATCACAGGAATTTTCCCCGGATTTATTGCACAATACCCAATTTACGGTGAACTTTACAAATCCTACGCATGTCTTCTATTTCCAAAACAGAAATTACAGTAAATCCCACAATCATGGAAAAATTCTCAAAATTTCAGGGCATGGACTGATACGTATACACATGATTTAGAAAAATCTAGGGCATTCCATTCCTCTGGGATCATGTAGACAGTAGGTGAACATGCACAATCCATTTTCCCCCAACATGTATTTCAATAAATCTAATAATTTATACCATCCACAGAAAACCACAGAACTTTTCACACACATCACATTATCTATTTTGCATAACATATAAAAATTACACTATATCCTCATGCGTCAAAGTCCGGAAAATAATTACTTAAGGCAAAACAGTTTACTGTTCTGCACTGAAGAACTTGACGGCAGTGTCTGGCCGTTCAAGGAGTTGGACGGCAAGATCGCTGGACGCCGACTGGAGATCTTGGCGTCAAGGGCCTTGACGCCAAGTTCCTGTCTGTGCGAGAACACAGACCGAGCTCCAAATAACAGGGGAAATGGGAGGATCCAGGACACGAGGAAAAATCCTGAAAAATGCTGAGACCTAGGGCACATGTATAGGATTGAGATATATAGGTTACTTGCCTTTCTAAAAACTTCCAAAGGGATGAAAATAGGTGATGAAGCTCTCCTTGGGCAGTCCCAAGAAGCCTCCGAAACACCACTCCTCCGGGTTCTTGGTTGATCTCCACAGCAGGTTGGAGTCGGGGTAGCCTCCCTCTATGCTTCAGCTAGTTCCTGGTTGCTGTAGATGGACGGATGAAGCTCCAATCCGCCAGATCAAGGCATGCAAAGCCAGGTTTTTCTCCCAGAAGCTAGGGTTTTTCTCTCCTCTTTGCAAAGAGCCCAAGAAAGCTCTTGGGGGTTGCAAGGAGTGGTTGGTTTATAGGAGAGAGATCTCTCACCCCACGCGGATGGTGATGTGAGGGCTTGATAGCCGTTGGGGACATCTCCCCAATGGCTGGGTTTGCTTGCCCCCGGAATTCCGGGTCTGCTGCGCATGCAAGTCAGAGAAGTAAACGTCCACCTGTATGGACGACTACTTAAGGATTAGCGTCCATCGATATGGACGCCGACACCTCATGGGCGTCCACCCAAGTTGACGCCAATTGGCCCTTCTGCCAGAACTTAAATCATGCAGAAGCATGCTTAATCCATACATATATGTACATGAAACCTATGTAGTATAACGTATACACCACTATACCATGCAAACATCCATTATTTACAACTAATCATACACATACATACATAGGTGCATCAAGATAATAATAATACGTACATAAATATCTACGTATGCATACAATGTATATATATATATATATACAACATGACTCAACACACAAAGAACTGTATTTACGCTTCGTATATACATACAATGTATAAGGTATAACATGTATATTACTACACCATGCAATCAATAACATTTATACCTAGGCATACACATGCATACATAAGTACACTAAGATAAGATGTACGTAGATATCTACCTATGCATACATGATGTTTTACATAAGCGTGACTCAACACACGGGAAAATAAAATGACAAGAATTGAGAGGGTTTCAAAATCATTAGGAGGCAATATGAATTAAGTTAGCTAGGAATAATCTATTCAACAAAATAGTTCTTGTATGCACACACTTGATTTGACATACATATACTATACATACATGGATGTAACATACTTAGGTACATTATGCATGAAATAGATAGATACAACATGCTCACCGGTAACTAGATTAAACTTGCACAACATTACTTAAGTACTATATGCATGGGATTCGTTAATATGCACAATATGCACAATTTAGCTAATTGCCTATTCTCACCTAAATATCATAAAATACATGCATGTTATTCATGAGGAGTATAGAATTACAATATACACTACTAAATACACCTACCATACTTGAACTCTATATGTACATGTAATGTAAGAAGTACAATGTACACATTAACTACACCATGCAAATGAACAACATTTACAACTAAACAAACACATGCATACATAAGTATACCAAGGTGTTATGTATGTAGAATTTGGTATACAATTATCACACGCATAAGATATCCTACATACGTACATACACATATGCACTTCATATATGCGCACACAATATCCATGAAATGGGTAATATAAGATATACTTCAATATTTAGATAGTACATGCATAATATTTAAATAGATACCTTATACACAAAATTGGCCAATTACTTATATTCACGATAATAATATACATCCACGCATATACACATGCGAAATTTATAATTATATCATGCACAATTTTCATGCACGCCATTTATGCAAGAACGAGCAAACATCATATACATAAAATACAAGTGGGAGAAAGAAAATTCGGGGCCTTACACCCTCTCCCCCTTAAAAGAGATCTTCGTCCTCGAAGATCGGATCACGTACCCTTGATGGCAACTCGTTGCCGCTTCTAGTCCACTTAGACCGGTGCCTAAATTCCTACCGGTGGCTTCCTTACTACTGGAACATCTCGGGGAATAAACCTCTTCTTCTGATTCGGACAGTCTTTAATCCGATGATTCTTGCTACCACACTTGAGACATCTTCCCGACCTCGTCCAACATACGTCTCCGCCATGGCGCTTGCCACAATGCACACATACGGGCTTCTCGTTGCCGGCCGAAACTACTGACTGAAAGGTTGATTCTATTGGTACCATAGTTGGTTGCTGTCCTTTCATGAGCTTCTTCATCTTCCTCTTTTACCGTTGAAATGGTTCTGGTAACATTTCTAATCGGGCTTTCTTCTCTGCCAAGTACAACTCCATTTCACTCTCTTGTCTGCACGCCGTGCTAAGAGCCACATCCATAGTTCTAAGGTCAAACGCCGCTAGTCTGCCTCTCAATGACGGTCTAAGCCCCATTACAAACTTCCTTGCCTTGCGCCTCTCATCAACAACTATGTGTGGTGCATATCTAGACAACTCTGCAAATCTAGCCTCATACTCCAGAACTGTCATCGATCCCTGAGTCAATGCTAAGAATTCCTGCTCCATTCTGTCCTGTATATGTTTAGGAACATACTTGGTCTGAAACATCCTTACGAAATCTTCCCAAGTAACCTCTAGCTCCACTCCCTCAAACCGCGTGCGAAGAACGGAAGACCACCACACATCCGCTCGCTCCTGAAGCATGTATGCCGCCAGACTGATCTTGTCATCCTCTGTACACCTGATGGCTTAGAATATCTTTTCGATTTCCCTGAGCCAACTTTCTGTAACTAACGGCTCACTCTCCCCCTTAAAAGAGGGTGGAGTCATCCTCTTGAACCTCTCCATGACTGATACACCTCCTAAACCACGGTCCTGCTGAGCTGGTGCTGGAACCTGAGCCTGAAGCTGAGTTTGAAGAGCCGCTTGTGTTTGCGCTTGAGTCTGTATTGCTTGTACAATCCCTTGCATGACCGTACCATAATCAACCAACGGTGGCGGGGGTGGCGCAGGCGATCCTTGAGGTGCTGGTACTTCATGTTGCTCTCTGTCAGTCCTACTTAACTCTTCATCCCGAATAGGTAAGCTCGAACGTCGAACCCCTCTAGCCATTGCTACAAAATAAACATCAAGTTAAACTCCATTTATCCTTATGCCTAACATGTTATCATGTATTTATCTTACTACTTTTTTAGTACTATCCTAATTATTCCTTGGATCGGGCTATCGACTACAAAGACTTAGAGATGTGATTTAGTTGATGGCTATTTATGTATAATCTCAACCCAAAGGGCTCTGATACCATCTCTGCAACGACCCACTTCCACCCGGTACGGTTATACCAACCCTCATAGGATGAGAGCAAGCCGCTACAGGGGAGAATACCCCAACAAGTAACAAGTGAGCTGAGATATACACAAATAGAATTGAATAATGCAACAGAATTTAAATGAATCTTATTCCATCAACTTTTAAATCCACATACCACAGTCTGTATAGTTCAACAAGAGATAACATAAGCGCAATATTTTCCAATTACATAGCCGACTCCAAGTACATTTGATCAAAATTTAAATTTCAATTGTAGCATTACATACTATGAAAATAAATTACAAATCTTCAATCACTTAGTCCAACTCCACTTCAAATCTTGCTAGCTCCTCCGCTGCTAATTACCTGAAATGTTTAGCAAGAGTGAGTCTACACAATAGACTCAGCAAGTAACTTAAGATTCAATACATACATGCTTTTTATCAATTAACACAATAAAATTTCAGCAGTTAAAATCATAATGATCATGCTCTAACCTAAATAATTTCACATGGAATTTCATTAAACAATTATCCTAACACATGTAAAACTAAAATCTTACAAGATCACTATCATCATGGTGTCATTAACACGAGTAAAATATACACTCACACGTTTTTATACTTTACCCTAGTCATTGTAAAGTTTGCACAACTAAACCATGGAAACATATACAAGATAGGTAGCACTCCTAGCATGATTTCTAACTCACTTTGCATGCAATCATAACAATTTACTTCACATTTAGCTTGCTGATTTTATACCAATTTTATCACATTCATATTACCTTTGCATAGGGATCACTTCTAACTACACAACATAATACTAAACACATGTACATCCAATAATTCAAATTTCATGAATATGAAAGCATATACTTACATTTTGGTACTAATAGTAACATCAATTTTTTTTTCATTTGACAATTAATACATCAACGCATACACACCGAGGAATAATCTAATTCATGAGGATAATACCACACATTTATACACATCAATAAACAGAATATCAATTAATACTATTGCCATTTACACTTATACTATTTTCTCGTTACATACAACCATATGATTAACCTTGGCTTTCACATACACTCACTTTTGTTCTATCACACAATACTTATACACATTTCCCATTATTTCCTCTTTCACATTCACATACTTCTTATCATTTCACTTTTGCACATAACATGTGCCACATTTACACATATCTCGCACATACCTTGTGCCATGCACACATATCACTTTTCACATCACACTTATGCTCATTTTCACATAATGCCAAGACACAGCCCAAACCACCACTAGACGATCATATAACACACACATTCACATTCACATTCACGTACTCAATCACCGGCACAGTGATAAAGTCTTAATTCCTGCAGAAAACGGGGAAAGCCCTTCCCACCATTACCAGTGGAACTTGTCCACCTCCAGGTTTTCACAAGACCCTTTGCCAGGGTATAACAATTTATCAAGACCCTTCTCTAGGGTATCACATATCATATTGAGCTTTCCCGTAGGGGCACTACTACAGTACAGCTCCAAGCATCTAGGGTGGCAGTGTCTTATGGGCACCATTGCTTATCTTGTCACATTTAACCATTTTATACACATATATCACTTGTTCTCTCACTTCTCATGCATGCACACCTTCCTACATAATTCATACACATTTAAACACTCAGAAAAATTATCCCAATCATACTGAGATCAATCACCAAGTAATTTATCTCAATGGACACACTTAGATTTCTATTTTCATGTAAAATTGACATGAATATTACTTTCTGTTTCCCAAATAACATGAGAATTTGACCACAAACTTAGTGCAGGTTCCAAATCATACATGAAAATTTACATATTTTTCTGAGCTATATTAAATTTACAGAAAATAAAACGTTCAGTTTCATGCCATTCAAAATTCAATTTATCATGGAACATAACATGAATATCCAGTTTGACAGTTCACAGCCCTGAACCTAACATATACATCATCACAGGAATTTTCTCCGGATTTATTGTACAATACCCAATTTACGGTGAACTTTACAAATCCTACGCATGTCTTCTATTTCCAAAACAGAAATTACAGTAAATCCCACAATCATGGAAAATTTCTCAAAATCTCAAGGCATGGACTGATATGTATACACATGATTTAGAAAAATCTAGGGCATTCCATTCCTCTGGGATCATGTAGACAGTAGGTGAACATGCACAATCCATTTTCCCCCAACATGTATTTCAATAAATCTAATAATTTATGCCATCCAAAGAAAACCACAGAACTTTTCACACACATCACATTATCTATTTTATATAACATATAAAAATTACACTATATCCTCATGCGTCAAAGTCCGGAAAATAATTACTTAAGGCAAAACAGTTTACTGTTCTGCACTAAAGAACTTGACGGCAGTGTCTGGCCGTTCAAGGAGTTGGACGGCAAGATCGCTGGACGCCGACTGGAGATCTCGGCGTCAAGGGCCTTGATGCCAAGTTCATGTCTGTGCGAGAACACAGACCGAGCTCCAAATAACAGGGGAAATGGGAGGATCCAGGACACGAGGAAAAATGCAGAAAAATGCTGAGACCTAGGGCACATGTATAGGATTGAGATCTATAGGTTACTTGCCTTTCTAAAAACTTCCAAAGGGACGAAAATAGGTGATGAAGCTCTCCTTGGGCAGTCCTAAGAAGCATCCGAAACACCACTCCTCCGGGTTCTTGGTTGATCTCCAAAGCAGGTTGGAGTCGGGGAAGCCTCCCTCTATGCTTCAGCTAGCTCCTGGTTGCTGTAGATGGCCGGATGAAGCTCCAATCCGCCAGATCAAGGCATGCAAAGCCAAGTTTTTCTCCCAGAAGCTAGGGTTTTTCTCTCCTCTTTGCAAAGAGCCCAAGAGAGCTCTTAGGGGTTGCAAGGAGTGGTTGGTTTATAGGAGAGGGACCTCTCATCCCACGCAGATGGTGATGTGAGGGCTTGATAGCCGTTGGGGACATCTCCCCAATGGCTGGGCTTGCTTGCCCCCAGAATTCTGGGTCTGCTGCGCATGCAGGTCAGAGAAGTAAACGTCCACCTATATGGACGGCTACTTAAGGATTGGCGTCCATCGATATGGACGCCGACACCTCATGGGCGTCCACCCATGTTGACGCCAATTGGCCCTTCTGCCAGAACTTAAATCATGCAGAACCATGCTTAATCCATACATATATGTACATGAAACCTATGTAGTATAACGTATACACCACTATACCATGCAAACATCCAATATTTACAACTAATCATACACATACATACATAGGTGCATCAAGATAATAATAATACGTACATAAATATCTACATACGCATACAATGTATATATATATATACACAACATGACTCAACACACAAAGAACTGTATTTACACTTCGTATATACATACAATGTATAAGGTATTACATGTATATTACTACACCATGCAATCAATAACATTTATACCTAGGCATACACATGCATACATAAGTACACTAAGATAAGATGTACGTAGAAATCTACCTACGCGTACATGATGTTTTACATAAGCGTGACTCAACACACGGCAAAATAAAATGGCGAGAATTGCGAGGGTTTCAAAATCATTAGGAGGCAATAAGAATTAAGTTAGCTAGGAATAATCTATTCAACAAAATAGTTCTTGTATGCACACACTTGATTTGACATGTATATAGTATACATACACGGATGTAACATACTTAGGTACATTTTGCATGAAATAGATAGATACAACATGCTCACCGGTAACTAGATTAAACTTGCACAACATTACTTAAGTACTATATGCATGGGATTCCTTAATATGCACAATTTAGCTAATTGCCTATTCTCACCTAAATATCATAAAATACATGCATGTTATTCATGAGGAGTATAGAATTAAAATATACACTACTAAATACACCTACCATAC
Organism: Colocasia esculenta; assembly: GCA_014218235.1. Taxonomy (NCBI): domain Eukaryota; kingdom Viridiplantae; phylum Streptophyta; class Magnoliopsida; order Alismatales; family Araceae; genus Colocasia; species Colocasia esculenta. Next base: position 116,841,791 of record CM024755.1, on the reverse strand, counting down.
TTGAACTCTATATGTTTTTTTTTTTTTTAACCAAAGCCTCCCATGGTTCAGCGGCCAGCAGGGTGCACCCCCTCCCAGCAGGAGAAGATGTTCCCACCCCACCAGGCGAACCATCGAAGGTAAATTTTTATTTCATAAAATAATGAGAACAAGATACACCCGACTTCAATGAAACATCACCAGACAAGGATATACAATAACCAGCAGCCCTCTAACTAAGCAAAACGAAAGCTAGGCAGGCCGGCTTTATCAACAACAATAGTACCCCTGGAGCTGGCAGGAAGACAGCTAAAATTTGGAAAAACGAAACTGTCTTCTTGAGAGCAAGCATGATTGGCCAATGAGTCTGCAACCTGATTTCCTTCCCGATAAGTATGCTGGATTTTGAGATGTAAAAAACGAAGCATGTGCTGGATCCCTCTCCACCATGGAAAGATCGACCAGTGAGGGCATCGACCTTTAGCAATAGCCTGAACCATGAGCACTGAGTCTGAGTAAAGAATGGAGATGGGAAGGCACCTTTCCAAAGCCAGCCGAAGACCGTCATGAATAGCACGTGCCTCAGCCAAGAGACTAGAACCCGTACCATAATAGAGGGCAAAGCCAAATATAAACTGACCCTGGCTGTCCCGAAAACAGCCACCACCGCCACATAAACCGGGGTTGCCTTTGGAGGCCCCATCAACATTCAGACAAAGGTGGATAGCCGGAGGAATCCATTTGACCATGAAAGGTATCTTGACGTTGATGCAAGGTTTGATATTGAACAGAAGGAGGGCAGCAGCTTGGTTAGAAGAGATGGGGTGAGAGAACTTCACACTACCATTGATCCTGTGAACATTAGTTAAGATGGTGCTATTAACATCCTCAATAGTCCGAAGAGATCCTTCCATACGAGCAGTGCATCTATATTTCCAGATTTCCCACAACATAAGGATAGAGATGACCAGACCGAAGAAGTGATAAGCAGAACTCATGTTAGAAGAGTCAATAATGCTCCAACACCTGGAAGTAATAAGAGGGGACCAGACGATATTATTATGCATTAAAGGTGCCACCCACCTCCATAATTCCTGAGCCAAATCGCTGGAGATGAAAAGATGATCCAAAGTTTCCACATCGTGATTTTCACAACAAACACACTTAGAAGCCACAGTAATTCCACACTCCATGATTCGGGAATCCACCGGGATTGCCCTTTGAAGGAGCTTCCAAACAAACATAGCAGAACGGGGAGGAATTCTATAGTGCCATATTTTATTCAGACTACTACGTCTAACTCTCGGCGCAGAAGCAAAGTAATATGCCGATTTGACAGAGAAATCACCCTTGGCATTACCCTCCCAAATGAACCTGTCCGGCTGAGTAGAAAGAAGAGATTTCACCTGAAAGGGAGTGACACTTAGCTGATCCCACACATCTTGATTTTCTTCCATAGCCATATCTCTCACAGACATAAACGGGCACTGCTGGTCAGAAACCCTCTTGTTTCTCATTTCTTGCAAAATAGAACTGTTGCCTATCCATTTATCCTTAAAAAATCCACAGAAGAGCCATCACCCTCCACCTATCTGGTATGGGCCAACACCATCTCCTTAGCCTGGAAGAAAACCTGCTTGGAGACCCCAGAAGGGAAGGGGGAATTAACATCCCGTAAGTGACAGTTATTCAGAAATCTCTTCTTAGCATAAAGACACCATAGCGAAGTGCCATGGGCAATATTCCAAAGTTGTTTGGCAGCCATGGCCACCTGAAGAGTTTGTAAGTTTCTAAAATTAAGCCCTCCTTCGGATACCGGAATTTGCAAATTGCTCCAAGCAACCTAATGGCGCCGTTGAGAACCATCCGCCCCCCTCCAGAAAAAAATGGCGCATATCTGATTCATTTGCTTACAGATGGACTTCGGAATAGACATGGAGCTGGCCAGATACACCGGGATACTCTGCCTTGAACTCTATATGTACATGCAATGTAAGAAGTACAATGTACACATTAACTACACCATGCAAATGAACAACGTTTACAACTAAACATACACATGCATACATAAGTATACCAAGGTGTTATGTATGTAGAATTTGGTATACAATTATCACACGCATAAGATAACCTACATACGTATATACACATATGCACTTCATATATGCGCACACAATATCCATGAAATGGGTAATATAAGATATACTTCAATATTTAGATAGTACATGCAAAATATTTAAATAGATACCTTATACACAAAATTGGCCAATTACTTATATTCACGATAATAATATACATCCACGCATATACACATGCGAAATTTATAATTATATCATGCACAATTTTCATGCACGCCATTTATGCAAGAACGAGCAAACATCATATACATAAAATATAAGTGGGAAAAAGAAATTTCGGGGCCTTACAGAGCCTCTTTTCTTCCTCCACCAAACCACCCTCAGCCTCCCCCTTCTGTTGGTCCCCAATTTGAGAACGCTAAGGCTATATCTACCCTTAGGAGTGGGAAGATTTTAGATGATCCTTACAAGGCTTGGGAAGTTGGTAGCAGCTCGGCCCACGACGCCCAAGATGAGCGTGATAGTGAGGAGGAGGAGCCCACGATTGTTAAAGAAAAGAGGAAGTCGGAAGGTGAGGGGCAAAGGAAGGAGCTTGATAATGAAAAAACCAAGATAGAAAAGGAACCCCAAGAATACATGCCAAAAGTCCCCTTCCCTAATGCACTAAAGTCAAAAGCCAACAAAAAGCAGCCAGTTCAGCAAGAAGAACTGTTACAGTTGTTTAAACAAGTGAATATCAACACACCACTTTTGGATGCTATCAAGCATGTGCCAGCATATGCAAAATTTCTGAAGGAGCTGTGTACACCGAAGAGGGAACCAAAGGCACTTACTCAAAAGATCTACTTATCTGAGGACGTATGTGCTATTTTAATGAATCATCTACCAAAGAAATTGAAGGACCCTGGAGCTCCGTTGATTTCATGTGATATAGGTGGAGTCACCTTTAATAGGGCATTGCTAGATTTAGGAGCTAGTGTGAATCTCTTGCCTACCTTTATTTATGAGTAGTTTGATCTAGGGGTGCTAAAGTCGACATCAATAATCCTTCAATTGGTGGATTGATCAGTAAAAACTCCAAGGGGTCTATTGGAGGATGTTATTGTCAAAGTTCATGAATGTTATTTTCTTGTGGACATTCTAATTCTAGATATGGCCTCGTCCCAGGAACTGAAACACACACACCAATTATTTAGGGAAGTCCTTTTCTTGCTATAGCTAAGGCCGACATCAACTATGCCACAAGAATGATGGACATATCATTTGGAGGAGAAAAAGTTTCAATAAATGATTTTAAGGCATTTCAATACCCAGACCAAGAGGAAGAATGCAATGTGATTGATATATTTGAGGATTTGATTGAACAAAGTTCGGACGAAGTTAAGGACACCCTAGAGGAGGGTGGCATGCTTCAGGATTCTCCACCCTCTTATACATCCTAGTGTCGGGTAGAGCCACTTCCAGCCTTACAATTTGAACTTGTTCCACCATCTCTTGAGCATCCTCCCGCTCTTGAACTCAAACCTCTTATAGACTCCCTGAAGTATGCTTATTTGGTCCTGGCCACACTCTTCCTGTTGTTATTGCCTCCAATATCAACTCAGCTCAAGAATCCAAACTCTTAGATGTTCTTAAAGAGCATAGGGGAGCAATAGGCTGGTCAGTAGTAGACTTAAAAGGGATTAGTCCAGATGTTTGCATGCACTACATCTACTTGGAGGAAAATGCTAAACCTAGTATGGAGATGCAACATAGGCTAAATCCCAACATGAAGGAGGTGGTGAAGAAATAATTGGTAAAGTGGTTGGATGTTGGAATTATTTATCCCATATCAGATAGCATGTGGGTCAGTCCCACGTAGGATGTTCCAAAGAAGTCAGGACTGACAGTGATTAATAATGAAAAAGGAGAAGAGGTGCCCATGAGATTATAGACGGGGTGGGGAGTCAGCATAGATTATAGAAAACTGAATTCAATAACAAAGAAAGATCATTTCCCTCTGATCATTTCTCTCTCCCCTTTGTAGATCAGATTTTGGAGAAATTGGCTGGGCAACAATATTTTTGCTTTTTGGATGGATACTCTGGGTATAATCAGGTCCCCATTTACCTAGATGATTATGAGAAATCCACCTTCACGTGCCCTTATGGTACGTTTGCTTTTAGAAGAATGCCATTCGGGCTTTGTAATGCCTCTGCTACTTTTCAATGATGCATGATGGCAATATTCTCAGAAATGGTGCGAGAATTTTTGGAAATCTTCATGGATGACTTTTTGGTGTTTGGTGACTCATTTGATGAATGCTTGGAAAATCTATAAAAGGTGCTTGATCTCCAATCTTCCCCCCCCCCCCCCCCCCCCCCACATCTGTTAAGCAAATCCGCCCTTTTTTTGGCCATGCTAGTTTTTATTTCCGATTTATTCAAAACTTCTTTTGCATTGCTTGTCCCTCACTCAGCTTCTGGCTAAAGACACTCCTTTCCAACTGGATGATTCTTGTTTAAAAGCATTCCATTCCTTAAAAGTGGCTCTCACTCAAGCCCCAATTCTTCAATCTCTAGATTGGCTGCTGCCATTTGAAATCATGTGCGATGCCTCGAATTATGCTATAGGAGCTGTCTTGGGTCAAAGAGTTGATATGAAACCTGTGGTGATCTATTATGCGAGCCGCGCCCTTGCTAATGCTCAGTTGAACTACACCACCACAGAAAAAGAATTGTTGGCTGTCATTTTTGCCCTAGAGAAATTTCGCTCATATGTTTTAGGGGCCAAAATGATTGTCTATTCTGATCATTCAGCTCTTAGATATCTGCTTTCCAAGAAGGATGCTAAACCCCATCTCATTCGCTGGATTCTGTTACTGCAAGAATTTGATCTTGAAATCAAAGACAAAAAGGGGTTAGAAAATGTTGTTACTGACCATTTGTCTCTCATTGTTATACCTACTAGCACTCCCATAAATGACTCCTTTCCTTACGAGCATCTCCTTGCTATTTCTCACACTTCAGCCCCCTAGTATGCTCACATTTTTAACTACTTGGCAGTAGGACAGATTCCAGATGGGTGGACAAAGCAGGAAAAGGATAATTTTTTATCTAAGGTTAAGCATTATTTTTGGGAGGACCCGGAGCTTTTTCATATGGGTCCTAATCACATAATCAGAAGGTGTGTCCCCGAAGAGGAACAACAGTCTGTGTTAAATTTTTGTCAAAACCTAGCTTGTGGGAGACACTTTTCAGGAAAAAATACTGCAACAAAAGTTTTGCAAAGCGGATTTTACTGGCCCACATTGTTTAAGGATGCATATGATTTTACGAAAACATGTTTGAGGCGTCTAGCTATGGACAGTAATTCAAAGAGGGATATGATGTCGCTAAATCCCATTCTGGTAGGTGAAATTTTTGATGTTTGGGGTATAGATTTCATGGTACCGTTTCCACCATCCTTCGGGAATGAATATATCTTGGTGGCAGTTGATTATGTTTCCAAGTGGATTAAAGCCATCGCTTGAGGACTAATGATCATAAGGTGGTGATGAAATTTGTAAAGAAAAATAATTTTTCTAGATTTGGGTGTCCAAGGCCTATCATAAGTGATGGGGGTTCTCACTTCACACATTCTCAATTCCGAGCTTTACTCCGTAATTATGGCATCACTCATAAGCTTGCCACCCCTCATCATCCCCAAACCAGTGGTCAGGTAGAGTTATCCAATAGGGAGATAAAGAACATTTTGCATAAAATAGTTAGGACAGATAGAAAAGATTGGTCTGAAAGACTAGAAGATGCATTGTGGGCTTATAGGACTGCATTTAAGACTCCCATTGGTTTGTCACCTTATCATCTCATCTTTGGAAAAGCCTACCACCTCCCAGTTGAACTTGAACATAGAGCATTTTACGCCATTAAACAAGTCAACTTTGATCTCACTCAAGCTGTGTGACGGAACACCTCGGCCAAGCCCGTTAGACCAATAACGTACTTGATCCGAGTCCGCCTCCCGCGAACGGGCTAAAGCCTCGCAAGGGATACCAAACCACAGTCCGTGTAAACACAAAGGAACACACAACATTTTATATATATTTTACAATTTACATAGCCAAATTTCCACAAAACTGAAAAGAAGTACAAGAGCCTGGGGCATACCCCGAGGTACAACTGAAGCAAATAAACAACTATCTACACTACACTGCTGGAGCTGCCACTACACAGCTGGAGGTACCGACCCTGTACCGCTACGGCGCGGCTCTGAACAGGACGACGGTCGTGAAACGTCCTCCTTGCTCTCACCTGTGGGGGTAGGGGTGAGCCTCTCTAGTCACTGGCTCAGTAGGGAACTCCCCCAACACCGAGCAAACCAAAACCACAGGTACGAAAGCAGTAAACAATATCAACAATTTATAGAACAGCTAAGCAGGATATTAAAGCTATAAAAGCACTCACCGTCTGCCGACTACGAGAAACAACTTTAATAATTAAACGGCAAACCAGTACAGGTGTACAAGCTAAAGTAGAGACAGCCAAACACGAGCCATGTGAACTGGTTCGCGACACCAGAAACTGACTCGGACAAGCTAACACAGGTCTACCTCTCAGTCTCGCGGCCACGGACGAAAGGTCCAACTGCCGCTCCACGTGAAAAGGTCAAGCAACTATGGAGACCAACTAAACACCACCACCTGCGGACCACACGGTCACAGGCCCATGCCTGGCACCTCCAGAGATCCTGGCCCGGAACTCTCTAGAGTGAGGCACTGGAAAAGGACTAGCTGGGGTCCAGTACGTCTACTGGTGTCCGTACCCCCAACTACAAGCACGCTACAAGTGACTAAAGACAAACACAAGTGTCACTGTCCCATTGTCGTCTTTCCCTCAGCCGGACGTACAATTCAACACAAGAGTGAGGGTGTCCAGATCAGACGACACAGACCTCGATGGTACAACACAAGTACCGGGACAAAGCCCCGAGCTAACAGCCTGGCTCACAAAGAACCTGGGGCACCCAACTGGAGAGGTAACCACGGTAGGCGTCGTACTACTCGCCACGTACACAGAACCACGTGCACGTCATACACAAACCACGTGAAACCTCATGTAAACCACAAGTAACAACAGTCCACTACACGTGAACCCAACTGGACTCGCATAAATAACGCGCAGCCACGAAAGTATGTAACTAACTGCATATCTTGTATGCTAAACACGAGAACTGCATATCTTGTATGCTAAACACGAGAACCATGTGCACTCAGTGCACCTCAGGTGCCACGCACATGCATTATCGATAAATACCATAATCAGTCATTCCTGTTTATAACTAGTAGGTGGCAACATCGACTGCCGCTTACAGGAAGTCGACGGTAAGGGATTGGCCGTCTACATCCTGGCTGATGAGCTTGGCGACAAACGATGTTGACGCCAAGTTCTTCGGCCTCTAACCCTGCAAAAACCCTAATCCGATTCTACAGGTTTCCCAACTGTTAAAACTACAAAAAAAAAACATACAGGAACAGTTCTTTTAACATGCCTGAATCCAAAACAACCCATTACAGCATGCTTCGTTCGCTAAATTACTCAAACCACCCATTATCCCCGCATGGTGCAACTTAATCCGAAAATGCATTATCATGCTCATTCAGGTGGTTACGTCATGTTTTAATGTTTCTACGGAGTTAACCGGGTTCGTCCCCTACCTCAGAATATGCTAGAACCTCCCGCAATCTCCTGGTTCACGCCGAACCCTCCGCGAGCTCCCACGGGAATTGCACCACGCCACGGCGTTTCCTCGCGCAATTCGACAATGCCACACGTCCCACGATCCTCCAAGCACCCTTCAATACCTGTTGGAAGCTTTAGGAACACTGGGACAAGAAGCTGGGGCAACGGGGATTGAGAACAGGGTAGGAAACCTGCCCTCAGGTGACCCTATAACCTGTAGAATTCTCAGGTTGGCATCAACCCCTCTTCCGCCAAGAACAACCGCCACCCTAAACGTCCACATCCAATGCCGTTAAGTTCATTTCTTAACGTCACTTTACTTGGATGTTAACTCACTGAACGTCCACATCTGGCCGTCAACCTGCAACCAACAGCAGCAGGTCCTATTTCATTTCAGGACCAAACTTGCACTTCACCTGCTCAAGCCAGACATCCACACCATACATTCCACACAACCAACTCACATTGGCCTCACAACGGCCGCCTCAACCACAACACACAAGATCCGCATGGATCCGAAAAGCACGCGACGTTACATTACTATCATCTAAAAAGAAAATTTTGACCTCGAAATTCATAACACAATTCAATCACAAACAACTTAAATATACACACCTTTACAAGCACTATCATCTATAAAGAAAATACACAAGCTTATTCAAACAGATAGGGATACCTTTAGCCATTTCCTCGGCTAATTCCCAGGTATCCTCACCACCCAACCTATTCTCCCATCTCACTTTAACCAACTCAATTTCTTTATTCCTCAGCTTCTTTATCTTTCGATCTGTGATCTGTATCGGATACTCAGGCATAGTCATATCCGGCCTCAGGTCACCACCTTGATATCTGATTATTTGAGCTGGATCTTTAATACACTTTCTCAACATGGAGACATGGAAAATATCATGCACATCTGCAAAATCAGCTGGCAAATCCAGCCTATAAGCTGTTTCCCCAATCCTTTCTAACACTTGAAAGGGTCCCACATACCTTGGACTCAACTTTCTAGACTTGCCAAACCTCATGATTCCCTTACTTGGAGAAACTCTCAGGAAAACAAAATCTCCCACCTCAAACTGAAGTGGTCTCCTCCGGACATCTGCATAACTCTTTTGCCTACTTTGAGCTGCTTGCAATTTCTCTTTAATTAGTTTCACCACCTCTGTGGTTTGCTGAATCAATTCAGGACCCACTAATTGCCTTTCTCCCACTTCATGCCAGTCCAATGGGGTTCTACATGGCCTTCCATATAAAGCTTCATACGGTGCCATCCCAAGACTGGTATGATAACTATTATTGTAGGCAAACTCAACATTCCCAAATGATGCTCCCAGCTACCTCCCAAACTAAACAACAAGCTCGCAACATATCTTCAATTGTCTGATAGTCCCTCTCTGTCTGACCATCTGTCTGGGGATGATAAGCGGAGCTATACCTCAACTCAGTACCAATTACTCTTTGCAGACTTCTCCAAAAACCAAAAGTAAATCTTGGATCTCTATCAGACACAATTGTCTTTGGAATACCATGCAGTGGAACATTCTTTCAACATAAATATTTGCCAATCTGTCCACTGTCCAAGACATACTTACTGCCACTAATCTGCACACTTTGTTAATCTGTCAACAATACCCATATTCCATTATGCCCGGAACTCGATCTTGGTAAACCTGCCACAAAGTCCATAGCAATATCATCCCACTTCCACTGTGGAATGGGTAACGGTTGCAATAGCCTCCAGGCTTCTGATGCTCTGCTTTAATCTGCTGACAGATAGCACACCTTGCAACAAATTCTGCTATTTCTTTCTTTATATGAGGCCACCAGAAATGCTTTCTTAAATCATGGTACATTTTAGTACTACCCGGATGGATAGTGTACCGAGATTTATGAGCCTCTTCCAATACTCGCTGCTTTACCTCTCTTTCTGCAGGAACAAACAACCTGCCCTGAGCCTGACCACACAATTATCATCAATAGTAACTCCTTCCATTTTCACAATTTCAGCTAAACTTGCATCTGCTCTCTGAGCCTCAATAATCTGCCAATACAACGGCTCTACAGCACTAGCAGCTAGTATCGCCCGTCGCTGACTACTGGGCACATACAAGGAGTTCTCTACTACTTCTTCATAATACACTTCCATTCTTTAATCATCATCAGATTCATATATGCCTTTCTGCTCAAGGCATCAGCTACAACATTGGCCTTACCCGGATGGTAAGCCAAACTGAAATCATAATCTTTCAATACTCAATCCATCTGCGCTGGCGAAGGTCAAATCTTTCTGCGAGAAAATATACTTCAAACTTTTATGATCTGTAAAGATCTCAATCTCTCGCCATACAGATAATGCCTCCACATTTTCAAAGCAAATACAACTGCAGCCAATTCCAAATCATGAGTGGGTAATTCTCCTCTGCTGGCTTCAATTGCCTGGACGCATAAGCTATCACTTTGCCATGCTGCATAAGCACTGCGCCAAGTCCTCTCCTTGAAGCATCAGTATACAACACAAAACCCCACTCCCTGCCGGTAATGTCAATATAGGTGCTGATGTAAGTCTCTTCTTTAATTCCATAAACTTTTCTGACATTCACCGGACCACACAAATGGCACCCTTTCCTGGTCAATTTAGTCATAGGTGCTGCAATCTTAGAAAAATCTTGAATGAAGCGCCTATAATAACCTGCCAATCCCAGAAAACTTCTAATCTCGTTTATTGTCCTAGGCACTTCCCATCTCATTACTGCTTCCACTTTACTTGGGTCCACTGCTACTCCTCTAGCTGAGATAACATGACCCAGAAACTGAATTTCTTTCAACCAAATTCACACTTACTGAATTTGGCAAACAACTGGTTATCTCTTACAACTGCAGAGTAAACCTCAAATGAGCTGCATGCTCCTCTTCAGATGCTGAATAAATTAGAATATCATCAATAAGACCACAATGATTGGTCTAAATATGGATGAAAAATTCTATTCATCAGATCCATAAAACCTGCAGGAGCATTAGTCAACCCAAATGGCATAACCACAAACTCAAGTGACCATATCTGGTTCTGAAAGCTGTCTTATCTATATCTTCCTCTTTAATTCTCAACTGATGGTACCCGGACCTCAAATCAATTTTAGAAAACACTTTGCTGATTGCAACTGATCAAACAAATCATCTATCCTCGGCAACGGGTACTTATTCTTAATGGTCACATCATTCAACTTTCTATAATCAATACACATCCGAAACTTCCATCTTTCTTTTTCACAAATAAAACCGGCGCTCCCCACGGGGAATGACTCGGTCTAATAAACCTTTCTGCAACATTCTTCTAACTGCTTTTTCAATTCCTTAAGTTCTGCTGGTGCCATCCGATATGGAGCTTTAGAAATCGGCATGGTACCTGGCAGCAACTCAATAGTAAAGTCCACCTCTCTATGTGAGCTAAACCAGGCAAATCCTCAGAAAAACATCAGCAAATTCCCTAACCACGGGAACTGCTTCTACTGGCTGACTAGCTTCTACCAGACTTACCGAGGCTAAATAAGCCACACACCAACATTTATCAACTTTCTAGCTTTAATTGCAGAAATTAGAAACTTAGAGGTATAAAAAGGCATACCTTGATATTCAAATACTGCACCATTAGGATGACAAAACCTGATCCTTTTCTTTCTGCAATCTAACATTGCTCCATACATCTCAAGCCAATCCATACCCAAATAATATCATAATCTGACAACTGCAGGGCATACAATCGACCCGGCATCTGGTTCCCTTCAATCATAACAGGAGCTTCATCTATATATTGAAGTGAGTAGGAACTCACCCGAAGGAACCTCCACTACTAACTCACAAGACTTTCTTCTAAAGGATGAGCTATACAATCCAGAAATTCTTCAGAAATGAAAGAATGAGAGGCACCCGAATCAAATAAAACTCTTGCTGAATATTCATAAAGAGGTAAAGTACCTTCTATCATATTCGATGCCTCCTGCCTGGGCTCGGGTGATAGCCATAACCCGGCCTCTTCCCCGCTGCTGCGGTGCTCCTCTGCCACGACCTGCCTGTGGCTGCTGAAACTTGCTGAGGCTGCTGCTGCTGCTGCACACCTCTTCCATACCCATATCTCTCGGATAGGGACAATTGCGATCAAATGTCCCGGCTGATTACAATTATACATCTATACCCTGGTGGAACAATAGGCTGCCTGGCAGTACTCTGCTGTGACTCCTCCACCTCAGGCCTACCTCGGCCCTGCTGAAACTGCGGACGACCTCCCCATCCTCTTCCTTTTCCTTTAAATGCTTGTTTTAATTTCTGGCCCCATTTACCAAAGCCTGATGAAGAAGGTCCTGCTGGTGCTTTACCTTTACTTGCACCCACTGACTGCTGCGGTAGCCGGAAACTACCTGAACCTGACTCGCCCACCTGGCGAGTCCGAATAGACCTCTCTAAAGTAGCTGCTCTCTGAGCTGCCTCTTCTACTGTCTTGCACATGAGAGGTACTATCGCATCCTGCAATTCCACTCTCAAGCCTCTGATAAAATACTCAACCATCATATTATTATCTGAAACCACATAGGCGCATAACGGCTAAGTGCCATAAATCTCATCTGGTACTCTAAAACTGAAGAGTTACCTTGCTGGAGAGTCCGAAACCGCTCTCTTTTTACTTGCTGCACTTGAATCGGAAAGAATGTATCATTAAATACATCGAGAAATTCCGACCAAGTGATGGCCTCCTCTGCCCTATCTACAAAGGTGGTCTGCATCTTCAGTCGCCACCATTCCAAAGTAAAAGCCCTCAACTAATAAGCAGCTAACACAACTCTATCTACTGCCGGACACCTCATAGTTGCAAAAACTCTTTCAATTTCATGAACCCAATGCTCTGCTGTATCTGGATTCGGCCCTCCCAAATAAGTAGGCGGCTGCAATCTCAGAAACTTCTCCACCTGCATCAAGGGTTCTTCTGCTATCAACACTGGTGGTGGTGGTGGCACAGGTGCTGCAAAAGGCACCTCCACTCTTGGCTGAAATGGAGCTACAGGTACAGCTTCTCCATCTCCAGGTGGCACTACAACAGGTGGTACTGGCGCCTGCCGATCCATCCTTGCCCGAATATCCGTGAGGCTTTCCCAAATTCTTTCTATCATACGCTGGGTACTTTCCTCCGGATCATCTCCTCCACCACCCCAATCTCTTCTATCAGCCATACCAGAGATTTCCACATAAACAAAACACCAAACAAAATATCAAAAACTAGGGTCCCCACCAGCAGTGTACAAAGACCGAAATAAGGCTATGTATCTTTCTAGTTCCCTTATATTAACACGGACCTTGCTCTGATACAAACTGTGACGGAACGCCTCGGCCAAGCCCGTTAAACCATAACGTACTTGATCCGAGTCCGCCTCCCGCGAACGGGCCGAAGCCTCGCAAGGGATACCAAACCACAGTCCGTGTAAACACAAGGAACACAACATTTTTATATATATTTCACAATTTACATAGCCAATTTCCACAAAACTGAAAAGAAGTACAAGAGCCTGGGGCATACCCCGAGGTACAACTGAAGAAAATAAACACTATCTACACTACACTGCTGGAGCTGCCACTACACAGCTGGAGGTACCGACCCTGTACCGCTACGGCGCGGCTCTGAACTGGACGACGGTCGTGAAACGTCCTCCTCGCTCTCACCTGTGGGGTAGGGGTGAGCCTCTCTAGTCACTGGCTCAGTAGGAACTCCCCCAACACCGAGAAACCAAACCACAGGTACGGAAAGCAGTAAACAATATAACAATTTATAGGAACACTAAGCAGGATATTAAAGCTGTAAAAGTATCACCGTCTGCCGACTACGAGAAACAACTTTAATAATTAAACGGAAAACCAGTACAGGTGTACAAGCTAAAGTAGAGACAGCCAAACACGAGCCATGTGAACTGGTTCGCGACACCAGAAAACTGACTCGGACAAGCTAAACACAGGTCTACCTCTCAGTCTCGCAGCCACGGACGAAAGGTCCAGCTGCTGCTCCACGTGAAAAGGTCAAGCAACTATGGAGACAACTAAACACCACCACCTGCGGACCACACAGTCACAGGCCCATGCCTGGCACCTCCAGAGATCCTGGCCCGGAACTCTCTGGAGTGAGGCACTGGAAAAGGACTAGCTGGGGTTCAGTACGTCTACTGGTGTCCGTACCACCAACTACGAGCGCGCTACAAGTGACTAAAGACAAACACAAGTGTCACTGTCCCACTGTCGTCTTTCCCTCAGCCGGACGTACAATCAACACAAGAGGAGGGGTGTCCAGGTCAGACGACACAGACCTCGACGGTACAACACAAGTACCGGGACAAAGCCTCGAGCTAACAGCCTGGCTCATAAAGAACCTGGGGCACCCAACTGGAGAGGTAACCACGGTAGGCGTCGTACTACTCGCCATGTACACAGAACCACGTGCACGTCACACACAAACCACGTGAAACCTCACGTAAACCACAAGTAACAACAGTCCACTACACGTGAACCCAACTGGACTCGCGTAAATAACGCGCAACCACGAAAGTATGTAACTAACTGCATATCTTGTATGCTAAACACGAGAACTGCATATCTTGTATGCTAAACACGAGAACCATGTGCACTCAGTGCACCTCAGGTGCCACGCACATGCATTATTGATAAATACCATAATCAGTCATCCCTGTTTATAACTAGTAGGCGGCAACATCGACTGCCGCTTACAGGAAGTCGACGGCAAGGGATCTGGCCGTCTACATCCTGGCTGATGAGCTTGGCGACAAACTATGTTGACGCCAAGTTCTTCGGCCTCTAACCCTGCAGAAACCCTAATCCGATTCTACAGGTTTCCCAACTGTTAAAACTACAAAAAAAACATACAGGAACAGTTCTTTTAACATGCCTGAATCCAAAACAACCCATTACAGCATGCTTCATTCGCTAAATTACTCAAACCACCCATTATCCCCGCATAGTGCAACTTAATCTGAAAATGCATTATCATGCTGATTCAGGTGGTTACATCGTGTTTTAATGTTTCTACAGAGTTAACCGGGTTCGTCCCCTACCTCAGAATACGCTAGAACCTTCCGCAATCTCCTGGTTCACGTCGAACCCTCCGCGAGCTCCCACGGGAATTGCACCACGCCACGGCGTTTCCTTGCGCAATTCGACAACGCCACACGTCCCACGATCCTCCAAGCACCCTTTCAATAACTATTGGAAGCTTTCGGAACACTGGGACAAGAAGCTGGGGCAAGGGGGATTGAGAACAGGGTAGGAAACCTGCCCTCGGGTGACCCTATAACCTGCAGAATTCTCAGGTTGGCGTCAACCCCTCTGCCGCCAAGAACAACCGCCACCCTAAACGTCCACATCCAATGCCGTTAAGTTCATTCCTTAACGTCACTTTACTTGTACGTTAACTCACTGAATGTCCACATCTGGCCGTCAACCTGCAACCAACAGCAGCAGGTCCTATTTCATTTCAGGACCAAACCTGCACTTCACCTGCTCAAGCCAGACATCCACACCATACATTCCACACAACCAACTCACATTGGCCTCACAATGGCCGCCTCAACCACAACACACAAGATCCGCATGGATCCGAAAAGCACGCAACATTACAAGCTGGGTCCCAAAGAGCTCTACAGTTAAATGAACTGGAGGAATTGTGTTATGAAGCCTATGAGAACTCCAAGATTTACAAAGCCAAAACCAAAGCATTTCACGATAAACACATTCACAGAAAAAGTTTTCATGCAAGTCAGAAGGTTTGGCCTTTCAATTCAAGGTTGCGCATGTTCCCTGGTAAATTAAAATCTAGATGGGATTGACCGTTCATTGTTGTTAAGACATTCGACCATGGAGCTATTAAAAATCTTGAACCCCCAAAATGGTCACATTTTCACTATAAATGGTCATCGACTAAAACCTTACATGGAAAATGAACAATTGTTGCCAAAAGAGTCCGATGCCTTGGGTGATCTGGAATAAATATTCTTGAGCTTTCATGTGTCTGGCTAAAGATGGAAAACTTAGTGCTTTTGGGAGGCAACCCAAGGTTTTTATTTTTTGATGATTTGTTTCAAGTGTGTTTTTCAGTCGACAAATCGAGTCCAGAAGATGAAGCTATCGTCGTCTATATCAATGATGGAGGTCCACCCTGCATATTAGGTTGTACCTTTCTTACTCAACGATATTTGTTTCTACATTACTCTACTATTTTTATTGCTTACATAAGCCATTGAGGACAATGTCATTCAAGTTGGGGAGAGAGAAAAATTTCATGATACATATAGCACAACCTGATAGGAGTTCTCTGCATATCATATCATCTTGCAGTCTGCATTGAAAGTGGAAAGATGAAAATTCTAGACTAAGTTTTCTCGATTCATACTTTCGTAGAATAGAAAAGACTGGGGAGAAGGATGATGGAAAATTTATTCAATCTAGCCATGAAACATTGATTTAAGAAGCCCTTTTAAGTTCCTTAGCACTTTGAAAAAAAAAATCACTCAGCACACTAATGACACAAGCGGGACAAGCCTTTTGTTATTTTGGGTATGTTGTCCGATACTCTGCACTTCTTGAGGAAGATATATATTTTTTGATCAAGTTGTCTGCCAAAGCTATCCATCAAAAATGTGCAAAAGCAGATTTAAAAAAAAAATGCCAAAGTTATCCATCAAATAATTGCAAAAGTAGATTTAAAAAAAAACACCATGAAAAATGACCATGATTTTAGTAACTGGGCCTGCTTCTCCTAAGGCAAGAGTTGAGGTTCGCGTCAAACAATGAAGGGTTGTGTAGTATCATGTGTGTATTGTTGCCCAGCTAGCAAGCCCAGAGGGGGGGTGAATGGGATTCTTTAAAATTAGATTATCTAAAACCTGTCCACAAAAAAGTTCACACAACAAGCACTTCGATGATTGTTAGCGTTAGTGAAAAGAAAACAACAAACACAAAGCAAGCAATCACACTACACAAGATTTTATCCTGGTTCGGACCTCCTCTCCATAAGAGTCCTACGTCCAGTCCCTGAGCAACAACTCAGGATTCACTACCCAAGGGTATAGTCCCCCTCAAGGACATTTACACACCCAGCCGCAGCTGGTCTTCTCTTCACAACCTGGAGAGGAATACAACACCCTGGAACCCTCCAAGTCTTCCTTCAACACGAAGGGAAAAACACCCTGGAACCCCCAGGTCTTCCTTCAACACGAAGGGAATAAGACAAAGATGTGTACAAGGGATGATACGCCCTTGGACCAAGTTAATAGCACAGTGCTTGATCTGAAGTGAAGACTGAGAGCAAAAGATCTACAAAGAAGAACACTCTCAGTACACAAAAGCTCTCTCAAGGTTCTACACTAGACACAGAGAGCTAAGAGCTACAATAAACGATGAAGAGAGACTTGAGCTCTTCTATGGTGCTTGCTGATTTTGAATTCTCAAGAAGTGTGATTCACGTAGGCACCAGTCTTCTATTTATATCTTCTTTGAAAAATGTAGTCGTTGAAGTATATGTTGTCTCTATGTTTAGAGAACATTAGACTGCATGGCTTTCCTTTATAGTCAACGGTTCTTTACGTTCCATGCACGTAAGAAGAAAATCATTCTTAATATCCTCCAGCTTCTACTTTATCCAACGTTGTATAGAGTCGTACTGTCAGAGACCTGCACACATTAAATGCTAAAAACGTAGATAGCTAAGCTGTCTCTTGCTGTCAGTCAACGTTAGAGTGAGAATACATCAAAATAGAAATTCCATTATGTCTTTCTAAAAGATATTTCATGTAGAAGCATAAGAATAGAAGATATTTGAACATGCATTGTGCAGAGAAATGTACGGTTATATTTAATGCATGGATGTAAGAGAAATACGCGGGATGACTTTGACTTGTCAAAATATTTGAATGCCAGGTCGATATGAAATCGTTGAGAGTATCACTTATGAAATCGTTGTATGAGTGAATCGTTTGAGAACGAATCATTACAAGCGAATCGTTATAAGCAAATCGTTATAACCAAATCGTTGTCTTATTTTTATCGAATCGTTACACAGACCAAGTCGTTGTTCTCACTTATCAAATCGATGTGAAATAAAATCGATGTGATCACTTAGCGAATCGTTCTGAGATCGAAATCGATGCGATCACATAGCGAATCGTTCTGAGATCAAAATTGATGAGATCACTTAGAGAATCATTATGAGATCAAAATTAATGCAATCACTTAGCGAATCGTTCTGAGATCGAAATCGATGCGATCACTTAGCGAATCATTCTGAGATCGAAATCGATGCGATCACTTAGCGAATCGTTCTGAGATCGAAATCGATGCGATCACTTAGAGAATCATTCTGAGATCGAAATCGTTGCGATCACTTAGAGAATCGTTTTGAGTATGAAAGCGATAGAGATAAGGAAGGTGTTATGACTGTTGAAATCGTTATACTTCTCAGGAAATCGATGTGTACTTGGAAAAATTATATGCTCTGAACTTTAAGTGCTTCAGGGTAAAAAATACTTACAGGTTTTGCTTGACTTCCTTTGATTTATTCCCTGTGTTTAAACTTCATAGAAGAATTGTTAGATTAAACCAAATTTGAGTTTTGTTAATCACCAAAATAGATATGTAATTTTATCTAAATTACATGGGGATATGCTGATCATCAATCTCCCCCTTTTGGTGATGACAAAACAAACATAAGCATAGACTTTCTGAAATAAATCTAAGGAATTGCGTGGAAACAAAAATGAGAAATGTATTTCAGAAGCATAAATGTATTTCAGAAGCACTATTTTTCTTCCCCATTTTGTCACTAAGCAAAAAGATATCAGACTCAGACAAAGAAGAAAGAAGAAAAGATAAGTTAGATCAAAGAATTTTTCTATTTATCTTGAGGGGTTACATGGAGGTAGAAAGCAGGAGACAGAAGAGGGGCATGCCGTTGAATAATGGGCAAAGCCTTGCATTCCTGCTCCTCAAAATAGGCTTGAAAAGCCCTAAAAGAGAGTATAAGATGACCCCATGTCAGGAAGCATTCTTTTGATATGAAGTTGGCGCTGAGCATCGATAAAGGTACCATATTCATCTTTGCCAAGAGAGACCTTGAAGGAAATGAAAGAGCCAAAACTGACAAACCGAAGAAACTGGTTGATCTTGATGGGGTAGTGGATCTGATGCTGCAGGAGATCTTTCTTCAAAGCCACAAAAAGTTTGTACCGCTCTACCCACTGAGCATAGGGTTCTTGAACCAAATTGATAGAATTCAAATCCAAAAATGCTTCAGCTGAGAGAGTAGGCTTGCCTGCCTTAATCAAGGAACTGTTCAAAGTTACCAGCTGAAGGGCAGACTGGTTGTAATGTTTTTCCCAATCAGAGGGAGAGAGCCTTTCACTTTCAGATTGAAGAGGGGCAAGAACCTCAGAAGTGATATGGCCTAGGTGAAATTCTCGGAAGAGGAATCTTTGGAAGGAAGGGAGACGACCTTGCTGAGCTGAGATCCTTCCCATTACGCGAGCAAATCTCTCAAAGATAACAGGACCAACTAAGGAGTCCATGACCAAGGAATGCAGTTTGGGGAGAAACACACTATCTGGTATTTGCAGGGTAGCGAAATCCACTTTGAAGGAACAGTTAACTGGACTTTCAACTTTAAGTAATGGAACGGCTCCCTGGAATTGACCCAACTAAATTTTAGGCAACTTGTGGAGATAATGATAGTCGTTGAAGAGCTGGAAGTACCGGATGAGCTTTACTTCCTTTTTAATTAAGGGTGCTTAGGAAGACTTGTGATGAATGACAAACCACTCACAGAGAGTGAGTGGGTGATCCCGGGGTGGAAACTGATCTGACTTTGCAAGTAGAAACTTCCTGTAGAGAGCCTTGTGCCCCTTGGCCCACTGATCTTCAGACTTGCATTCAGCCATTTGGAAGATTTTGTATTGATCAGCTTTGGAGATGTGGCAATAGGGAATGACAACATTGAGGTGGTCAGTTAGATTGAGAAAAGGAACACCAAAAATGGTGGCAAGGATACACTTTTGGAGATATTCATAATAGATTGGTTTCCTTCGACTGTCAACAGTGAGGGAAAACCAAAGAGGAGGAAATTTGGGAAGTGCAAGAGTGTTGGAGAGTTTCCTCTTTTTAGAAGAAGGACTAGAAGTAAGAGAGTCAGTTCTGTAGACATGAGAACCAACTTCCAGGACTGAGCGGATTGTGGTAATTTTCAACTCATCCTCGAATTTTTTGAGAAAGGGACCTTCAAGTTGTGCACCTTCAAGTATAAATGTAACAAAGGAGGGAGGAGTAGGAGGATGAAGAAATGACTGATGGGTAGGAGAAGGTATGATGGATGGTCTTGTTGGAGAAGCACCAGAAGAGGATGAGGCTCCAGCAGAGGAGGAAGCTGGAGGGTTTTCAATGATAGGAGAAGGTGGAGGAATGAATGTGGAGGTGGTAGGAGATGAGGAGGATTCAGAAAGAAATGGTGTTGGAGATGAGATGGTGCGAGGCATGGGTTGTTTGAAAGGGATAGGTGCTGGTGGTGCTGTGGAGGAAGATGGTGGTGAAGGAGGGGCCGAAGTTGCAAGAGGAGAAGGATCAGGGGCTTCTGGAGCTACAGCTGGTTCTTCTACTCTTCGAATCTCACCCTCGGAAACCACTGACCCTGTTGGCCCAGAAACATCCTCTATTGGCCCTGGTGGCCCAGTCTTTACAGCTTCAGCATGATCCTGCACTGCAGTTGCTACTTCTTCAACAACCTGTGACTCGGATGGCCCTGCTGGTTCTTCTGAAATTTGCCCTGATGGCCCAGCATCTTGTTGCTTAGCCTCTGAAGGCCCAGAACTACGGACTGGTTCTGCAGGAGAAGGAGTAGGAGGGGCATTTGAGGACTGCACCTTCACTAAATCTGCAAGTGCAGCAATGGACTCCTTAATGCAAAAAAGCTCACTGCGTACCCATCTAACTGTATTTCTGAGCACGCCCATCTCCTTAGCTAAAGTACTCTGGCTTATAAAGATAGAAGCAATATCAGATTGCACAGAGCATAGGATCTTTCCTTGTTCATCCATTCTAGCAACTAAGGGCTTCAGATTGACCTTCAATTTCTTCTTCCTCTGCCTCTGATGAGGCCTCCTGGTTAAGAGGGGAATCCCAGAAGCTGCCTCTTTCCCTTTGCTGCTTGCCCTTGCAACGAGCTCCACATTTTCATCATTATCTTCTTCACTTGAGGCACTTTCCAAAATGCCTTCTCTGAACTGATCATCAACGGGGACACTAGCAGTGTGCTCCCCCTGAGATGTTGCTTCCTTCTTAATTGACTGCTTCCGCTCAATGGGAGCATCAACCATATGGGTATCAACTGGAACATCTTCTTCTTCTTGCTCCCTCTGAATAGGAGCATCCTCCATGACAGCTTCTTGAATGTGGCCAGATGCCACAACATCTGCTGCTGGTTTACTGGACTGATAAGACTCCCCCTGAGTGCTCGGAATGGATTCCAGCACACTTCTAAGAAAGGATGCCACAACTGTGACGGCCCTCATTATACCAGTACGGTTATACCAACCCACGTCGGTATAGCGAGAGTCCTCACAGTGGGACATTTACCCAAACGATACATACAGTTGAGATACACGCGAATATACAACAGAGTAGCGGAAGTAAAAGACAACTGTCTCCATTCATTCATCATCCACATTTAACATACATGAAGTTTGTAATTAACAATAAAGAACTAAAAGTTCACATAATTTAAACTGCTGAAATAAAAATACCTAATGTCCACACTTATACATTCTTTTCATGATACTCTAATACAACGTTCAAAATTACATACTATGAAAATGCACAAGTCAAAAAGAAACTCCAAGACTAATTTCCACGCTCGGAGTCTGTCTCCACTGTCTCCTCCAACGGTGCCACGTCACCAACTACACCTGTACGCCGAAGCAAGGAGTGAGTCCAAAGACTCAGCAAGCAACACTACTCATAACATACACGTATAAGCCATAGGGGTTTCTACATGCACATTCAAAATTTACAACACATGGCATGCTAATCATTTGAAGGTTTCAACCTATCATGAATGTTTTACAATTTGATACATGGATCATGCTTTCAGATTTCTAAGAATAAAACTCTACCTATCACATGCTCT
The DNA here is from genome assembly GCA_014218235.1 of Colocasia esculenta. NCBI lineage: Eukaryota > Viridiplantae > Streptophyta > Magnoliopsida > Alismatales > Araceae > Colocasia > Colocasia esculenta. The sequence goes on along the minus strand of CM024755.1, from coordinate 116,819,802 downwards.
CTATTCAATTTACTCATGAAATTTTGTCTTTAAAGGACCAAGACATGAGAGCTACCAACATGAACATTGTGCATATATGAAAGGAGAACACGACTAGCATGGATCTTACATGTTTTTAAACACATACATAGACATCTTCACATGCTTTAAGTTGCTGGTTTCACATGGTTTAACGGCTGTAAACCTACACATGAGAGCTACAATATTGCTTAAAACAAATCATGTGAACAACCAATCATGCTACTTGCATACGTGCTCATCAATTATCCCTAACATGGATTCTAGACATTTTTACACATATAAACATGATGACAACGACATGAATTTACTGATTTCACATGGTTTCAGATTTGTCTCACATGGATTTCAATAATATATTTTCACATCTCTAGTTTCACATTTTCTTTACACAAGTTTCCCATTTCGCATGGTTGCACTTTACACATACACATTTTACACTTGTTCACTTACACATTTACACATGAACACATACACATTACACATTACACATTTTAGGTGCCGTGACACATAGTCCAAACCACCAAAGAAGGACATATACACATCACATTACACATAGACGCCATCTAGGCATTCCAATGGCGACTCTTGGACTGCGCAGACCGGGAGAACAAGTCTCCACCCTAACCAGTGGTACTTGTCCACCTCCAGGATTTCCCCCTAATGCCCTTAGGGTTACTTACACATTGAATTTTCTCAGGGGGACCTTTCCCTGATACAGTTCCACTGCCCTCTACGGAAGCAGTGTCACATTGGCACAGTTACATATTTACGCATTTTACCGATTTTACACATGGTTTTACACATATCACTATTCATCTCATTCACTTTCTCATTCACATGCATATCTCTGTTTTTCCTGACATGGCACTACAGATTTCAGGAGTTAACGCACAGTAAACTTCACCAATCAAGTTGGGTTTAAGCAATATCTAATCACATTACGATAACATACATGGATTACTATATTTCACATGGAAAATACATAAATTCTTGTGTACTGGTCCAAATGACCTGAAATTTTAACCACATGCTATTTTCGGGTTCTAGATCATACATTCAATTTTCAGATTTTTCTGAGCTAATTGGGATTTACAGTAAATAAAACACCTATTTAGCATGCCATTCACAATTTAAGTTGATATGGACTTATACACAAGTCAAAATTCTAGAAAGCTACTGTCTGAAAAGAGATTACTATTATATGCATGATTTGAGAATACATAATTACCCTAAATCATACAGCCATAGATCAATCATCACAATCTTTCTTGCATGCCTTTTTATTTATCGAACCGAATTTATTAGCAACTCATGCAAGCATGGACAAATTATCAAAAATTTAGTATACATACACAGACCCACTAATTCTCATGATCTGACAAAACTGAGGCATTCAGATTAGTCCTAACCACAAGGCATGGATTGGCAAGACTATCAACAAATCATGCTTACACATTCATGGAATACACTCTTCTAACATCCATCACCACACATCACATTCATCCACACACCACATTTAACAATATACATAGTGCATAGGGTTACCATATATCCTTACCACGGAAACCATAGCGAAAATAGTGTATAGGAAGGGCAGAACAGGTCACTGTTCTGTCCAGAGGAACTTGGCGGCAGTCTCTGGCCGCTGACTCAGGGTCAGCGGCATGGTCGATGGACGCCAAGCATGATCTCAGCGTCCATTGACCTTGCCGTCAATGCAGGTCTGTGCAGAAACACAGACCCGAGCTCTCAAGTATGGGTGAATGGGAGGGTCTAGGACTCGAGGGAAGACTCATAAAAATAGTAGAAACAACCTAGACACATACGGGGACATTATGGTTAGGTCACTTGCCTTTTAAAAATTGCTCCAAAGGATCTAGGGTGTTGGTGAAGCCCTCCTTGGGCAGTCCCAAGAAGGTGCAGAAACGCCTCCTAGATCTTCTTCGTCCGGGCTCCTGGGTGATCTCCACAGCAAGGGGATGTCGGGGAAGCCTCCTCCTTTGCTCCAGCTATCTTCTTGTCGGAGAAGATGGCCGGATCTAGCTCCAGGAGTCTGATCTTTGGGTGCAAAAGGGTGGGTTTTCTCACAACTCAGAACTAGGGTTTTTTTTCTCCTGGTTTCTCTCTTGCAAAGGTGAAGAGAGGAGTGGGGAGAGGCAGATCCGGGTTCAGACATAAGGGGAGGCCTCTCTCCCACTCACCAGGTGACATGACAGCTCTCAGAGCCGTTGGGGACAGCCCCCCAATGGCTGGGCTTTCTTGTTTCAGAGTTTTCTGGCTCTGCTGCGCATGCAAGCCAGAGAAATAGGCGTCCATATCGCTCGACGCCAGGATTAGTGTTGGCGTCCATGTCTGGACGCTGACACTACCTCAACGGCTAGGGATTGACGCCAAGGTGGCCTTCGGCCAGAACTCTAAAATATGCAGAAATCCATGCATACCATGCATATATACATACAATATGTATATGGTAGTGTATCCATACTATCACCATTCAATACATGCATTATTTACATCTAATATAAACATATGCACACGTAATTATACTAATCAATACGTACGTAAATATGTATCTACATACACAAGCACAAATATACACACGCAAATACAAATAATGCGACGGAAATTCGAGGGCCTTACAACAACTGTGGTGAGGTTGATAGCCTCTGAAGCTCCCTCAACGTGCTCAATATTTTCTTGAGGAATATCCTCGATCCTGCTGTTGCTTGCCATTGAGTCTTCAATTCTGATTTCTGCTTCACTGCCTTGGACATTTGCTACTACTACAATTTCTGGAACTGCCTCTTCTTGGACTTCCTGGTCTTCGCCAATGATGGCCTCACCCTCAGCCACTGAGGTCTTGGTCCACACACCACCAACTAAAGAAAATCCACTCTTCTTCAAGTTCCTGGTGTGAATGGCCTGCCCCATATTTTCTGACACCACCCCAGACAGATTAACATCAAAATGTTAGAAAATCTTGGTCAGCAAATGGGCATAAGGAAGGGACACATTTAGCTTACTCTTCTTGTCCCAAGCTTGACCATGTGCAAACTTCATCCTTTCTATTATAACTTCAGCCATATTTACACTCTGGTTCTGGATAGCCCAGAACATCATATCGGAATCTGCCTTTGAACAAGTAGAAAAGGTGGCACTTCTAGGGACCAGTATCTGACACACAATAAAATGCAGAATGCGGTTGAATGCGTTCAGCTGGTTGATATCTATCTTTCCATCCTTCAATCTGAACTCGGGACCAACAATCCCTAGGCCCTTCGCTTGGATGTCGACAGTGTGTATTCCACTATGACCGGTGGTGCAAACTCCAAACAGAGACTCCAACAAGGCATATGAGATCCTAATTTGGGTTCCCTTGACAGTTGATGTCAAAGACCCATCCTCTTCAGACTTCAAGCAAACATAAAACGCCTTCACCAGGTTTGGATAACTCACCTCTGACAGGGTTGCCAACTTCATCCATTTCATTCTTTCCATAGCTGCGATGATGTTGTGCATTCCATTCTTCTCCAAATCCGCAATATCTACTGCTTTGTTCCCACACAGCTTGGTCTTCACAGTGGTAAACCTCTCTTGCTGCTCGACGGTGAGGAATGCAACTCCATAGCCCCCGACACAGCCGGAAACTCCAGAAACGGCCATGGATTTGAATGGTGAAAGGTTTTGGATGATTGGAATGGAGATTGGAGTAGAAACCCTCAAGAAATTTCTCGCGGGAAAGAGATGAAGGCTTTGAAATCATGGGGAGTCGATGCCGGAGTCGATAGGGTTATCGTCTCAGGCAAGATGAAGGAGAAGAGAGTGGGAAGTGATTCGGTATGGCACAGATTTTGGGTTTTTATCAGATAAAAAAGGGGAAAACGCCATAATGATAGAAAATGACAAAAGACTGGTTTGACAGGAATAAATCCTTTTAAAATTACGAACCGTCAAAGATATCTGTGAAGCAAGCAATATTTAAATAATTTACTTAATTTCAAGGGGAAAAATAATTGATATTCTGAAATAATTGTCATTTTAGTTAATTACGGACAAATCTATCACAAATTGCATATGCCTAATTCCCTTCTAAGAGACATAAATCTCTCTTCGCGTAAAGCCTTTGTGAAGATGTCTGCTAACTAATTTGAGTATCAATAAAGGAAATATCTATATTACCATTGGCTACATGATCACGAATAAAATGATACCTAACCTCTATATGCTTTTTCCTCGAGTGCTGAACTGGATTCTTGGTGAGATTTATTGCACTGGTGTTGTTGCACAACAATGGAATTGTCTTGATATGTAGTCCATAATCCTCAAATTGCTGTTTGATCCATAAGAGTTGTGTACAACAGCTTCCAGTAGCCACGTACTCAGCTTCAGCTGTAGATAGTGCTACTGAATTTTACTTCATTGATGACCATGATATCAGACATCCTGCAAGAAATTGACAATAGCCACTGGTGCTTTTTCTATCGATTTTGCATCCAGCATAGTCAACATCAGAATATCCAACTAAATTAATTTCACATGAATTTGGGTACCATAGTCCTAGATCATGGGTTTTAGATAAGTATCTAAAGATTCTTTTAACACAAATTAAATGTGACTCTTTGGGATCAGCCTGGTACCTAGCACACATGCATATACTAAATAATATATCAGGTCTACTGGCGGTTAGATAGAGTAGTGAACCTTTCATACCTCTGTAGACTTTTTGATCTACCTTCTTACCATCCTTATCACTGTCCAATCTTGTTGATGTGCTCATTGGTGTTGACAGTGGCTTGACATTCTTGAATCCAAATTTCTTCAGTAATTCTTTAGTGTACTTCACTTGACATATGTGTGCTTCTTCTTTTCCTTGCTTGATTTGCAATCCAAGGAAGTAGTTCAGCTCCCCCATCATGCTCATTTCAAATTCTCCCTGCATAAGCTTCTCAAAATACTTGCAAAGAGATTCGTCAGTAGAACCAAATATTATATCATCTACATAAATTTGTACAAGAAATATATGTTTGACTTTAGACTTAATAAATAAAGTGCTATCTACTTGACCTCTAATAAAACCATGATTTAACAAAAATGCACTTAATCGTTCATACCATGCTCTTGATGCTTGCTTCAAACCATATAAAACGTTATGCAACTTAAATACATGATTTGGAAAATCAATATTATCAAAACCGGGAGGTTGTTCTACATAAACTTCCTCCTTTATAAAGCCATTTAGAAATGTAGATTTTACATCCATTTGAAAGAGTTTTCAATTTAATGCAGAAGCATATGCAAGTAAAATCCTAATTGCCTCAAGTCTAGCGGCTGGTGCATAGGTTTCATCAAAATCTATGCCTTCCTCTTGGGAATAGCCTTGAGATACCAGTCTGGACTTGTTTCTAGTCATCACACCAGCTTCAACCAATTTGTTCTTGAACACCCATTTGGTGCCAATCACAAGATGATCTGATGGTCTCGAAACAAGGGACCATACTTGGTTTCTCTTGAACTGGTTAAGTTCATCTTGCATGGCTAATATCCAAGATTCATCAGACAATGCCTCATTGACTGTCTTAGGCTCTATTTGAGATACAAAAGCTATGTAGTCACAAGGAATTATGTTACCTCTGTTTCTTACCCCAACCAATGGATCACTAATGATGTTCTCCAGCGGGTGATCTTTCTTATACCTCCATTCTTTTGGAAGATTATCGTGTGATCTATCCTTTTGATGTAGATCTTCCAAGGGTGGATCTTCCTTATCCTCGATGGATGTGTTCTTTAATTTCTTGGACAACTTTTCTGCATCATCAACATCACTATCTTCTTCCTCTCTCAAGGAAGAGTCAGTCTCATCAAAGATAACATGTACTGTCTGCTCAATTAATAAACTACGCTTATTAAATACTCTATATCCTTTGGGTTTAGAAGCATACCCCATGAATATTGTAGTAACCCTAAATTTATGGGGGGAAAATTAAATATTTATATTATTTAATTAGAAAATCAAATAAAAGGAAGATGTATTAAATCAACTAGGAAATCAAATAAGAGAGAATTAAATAAAACCAATTAAAAGAAAAGGAGTAATGGGCTTTGCTATATTGACCCATTAGAAATGAGTGGGCTAAAATAGAGATTTTAAGAAGGGGAATAATAGAGAAATACCCAAAATTCGTAACTAAAATATTACTAAAATAGAAAAGAGATATTTAATTGAATTAGGATTGGATTCCTAAACCTACCCCAATTGATTGGCCACGAAATTCCCTCTCTCCCAACCCAAATAGGAGATCTCTTGCTTAAAAAGGGGAGAGGAAAATAGGAAATTCAGATTTTAATAGGAATTAGGCTTAAACTAGGAAAGGGAATAGGGAGAAGCTTAAATACTTCTCTTAAACTCTCATGGCTGGCCCTAGCTCGTGCCAAGAGGTTCCTGGACCAGGAGGAGAGGCCAAGAGGAGGAGAATTCGTGGAGAGGAAGGATCTCTCAAGTTCTTCCCCGAGTTCTTCAAGTCTTAACCCTAGAAGAGGAAAATGATCAAAGGTAGGCATTCTCACAAGCATAAACCATGAAACTTTTTCTATAGGATGTCTCATCTATCAGGAACAAATGCCCTTTGGTTTCATAATTTTCCATCGAGCATATCTTTCGTTCTTGATTTTTCATGTTCTGCAACTGACATGACCCCGAACCCTCTTCTTAATTCTTGATCTCCTTGTATACTCAACCCCATGCCACGAGATTTTTACTGTAGGAATTGATGCATGTTAGGCATCTTTTGCCCATAAAAGCCCTAAATTTGATTCATCCTATCTTACGAATTTAATCGTTGATCTCAACTATGTACTGTTTCATGTTCATCATGAATACCTGTGTTTACAACATGTCTAAGCCCTGGATGTTTTCCAATTCCTATTTATTGCAAGTACCCATGCATGTTTAGGTCGTTTTGCTACTGATTTCATGATTTTTCATTGACTATACAATTAGTTGTGATTTTGTGAACCACCCTGTGTTAAATAGGGTATGTTCTGGCCCGCAATCCAATGTAATGTACTTTTCCTGTCAGACCTAGGCGCAGACCCTGTGAACGCAACGACCCGATAGGCTGCGTTCACAAGGGTCGTCGCGACAGTGCCCTCTGTCGCAATCTGATCGCGACAGCGACTGTCGTCGCGATCTGCTACCCGACCTGACTAATCCTGTCGCAACCCGTACAAACACCCGTCGCGATCTCACTTGACCCCGTCGCGACCCTCATCAGGGTACCTCGCGATCTGGGTTTTTTTTTGCATAAAACCCACTGTCTCAGTAAATGCCTGATTACCTACAGTGTTTGTACTCTTCTTTAACAGTCATACATCCCGAAAAAACTCTTGTTATAAATTAAATATTTATGTATGATTAAAATACATGCACATGATCTTTTCTATCTAAAATTTCAGGACACTTACACACACTTTGAACCATCCAATTATGGCATAATTTGGCATGAAACTATTTCATAATACATATGGTAATTTATGTAATTAAATTACCCTATACTTGTCTATCGTTTCTCGCGATGTTTTGGGAATACTGATATCGACGCTCCACTGTTCTAGAACTCTTCTAGAACGTCGAGCACTTATTTCTATATACACTCTCTCTTGACTTGGACGAACTCTCCGTCGAATACTCAATCTGTTGGACTAGTAAGTCTTTGTTCAAGGCCTCTGTAAGTCTCCTCTGTCCATGGATTCCCACATGGTCGACAAGCCGATTGTACCCTAACACCTGTTACACCCATTAGGGATCAATATGGTCCAAACGGCTATTAGAAAATCCCTATCGTCTTGAATCACGCCAGACCTCTGGACCTATGCTTAACATGGCCAGTGGTAAGGTCGTGAGTTCCGCCTGACTGCCAACACCATGTGCGCGTGTTATGCAACGGTTACTATCGCTCATTACTCGACGTTTCATGTGTAAGGTCCACTAACTCTCATCTATACTCTACTCGCTCACCTATTCACGTTCACTCTACTATCTCATCTATTCATCTAGTGCTCTCATCTACTTCTTGGTACTCTATATTGGCCATTGACTGATTGTCTAAAGATAAACAATATAACTAATGTCTGGCAATATATAAAGGGCCCGATCTGGTCTTGGGATGTGCGCCCGAAAGTGCTAGTGCCCATGAAAGTTAAATGATCAGAGTGTTTGGCATTACACTCAAGTGTTATCTATCTTGACTATCTAAATGACAATCAAAAGTGCTATGTTCTCTCGTTGTCCATTGACAACAAAGTGCTATGCTATACTCGTTGTGCTATCTGTACTATGGCCATCTTGCTATACTTGACATTGTGCTATCTTGCTATTATTGTGCTATTCCCGACACTTGTGCTAATCTTGGAAAGTCTATATTTGGAAAGTCTTACTATTTCGTTCACATACTGTCCTGCTATATTTTTTACTTGACACTTGTTGAACCACTCTCTATTTGTTCTTATATTTTGGTGATAATAAAATTTATGATGTAACTTAAATTGAATATTTTGTTTCATCTGTGTCGCATCAATCTCATAGCAAAATGCTGAGTCTCACATTGATGCAATATGGCACACTAAAATGATAAAATCGATGTTTAATCAATATACATCGATTTCAGTTTAAGTGCCAAAATTAATAAGCGCTACAACAATTTGTTTTAATTAATTTTTTAGAAGCTCTACAACGACTTCGCTAAGTGGCCATAACGATTTGTTAAGAAATCGATCTCAGAACGATTCCTTTTATAGCCACAACGATTTGCCCTCATATCATTTTCGTTCTCATAACGATTTCATAAGTGATCACATCAGCTTGGTTCCCATAACGATTTCATAAGTGATCACATCGACTTCGTTCCCATAACGATTTCATAAGTGATCACATCGGCTTAATTCTCATAACGATTTCATAAGTGATCACATCGGCTTGGTTCTCATAACGATTTCATAAGTGATCACATCGACTTCTTAAGTGAGACAACGATTTGCTCTCACAACGATTTGTTTATAAATGGGCAACGACTCTTCACATAACGATTTCATAAGTCATGCTCATAACGATTTCTTTAGACCGTAACGATTTCTTAAGTGAACGCATCGACTTGCCTTCATAACGATTTGTTAAGAAGTTGTTCCCATAACGATTTCATAAGTCATGCTCGTAACGATTTCTTCAATGATCATAACGACTTGTCTTTCACATCGATTTGTTCATAAACTTGCAACGATTTACTTGTAAATGAACAACGATTTCTTTTGAATATTTTGAAAGTGTTTTTGGCGCTCATTGAAATGTCAAATATTGTCTGACAGAAAAAGCTGCATGCATAATCTTGTAAGAAAAAGATTTGACCTACTATTTTCAGTATGTTAGCAGAAGCACAGCACTATGCATCGTTTATCATAAACACTCTTTTATGCTAACACTGTCTTTCATGCTCACAGACCTCGAAGAGCATCAGAGTCTGATCAAGACAAATGAAGAGGAGATGAGCAACGGCTAGAACTCCAACGGATCTCTTCAACGGATCTATTCAAGCTGCTCATATAAAAGATGGAGCATTGCTGAAGATGAAGAGAGCCTTTCCTGAAAATCCTTCAAGGAGTGTACAACTGTGAGAAGAACCTTCACGCCACAAACACTCAGAGAAGGAGAGAAGAGCTCGAGCCAAAAATCTACAGAAGCTTTCAAAGCAGAAGTCTTCATCAAGCCTTCTTCTCTTCCATTCTCCCTGTGCTCATTGTAATCTTGGGGGAGAGTCTGTGACTGTGAGCTAAGTCCAGAGCGTTCATCTTGTAATAGCTCTCAGTCTGATCTTTATTTTCTAAGAAAGATTCCTGTCCAGCTGTAGGACTGTATAGAGTGTGTGACCTAGCTAGAGGTTAGTGTCTAGCAGAACCGTGTTGGGGTTTGTACCAACAGGACCTAGCTGGGGGTTTAAGTCTAGCAGAACCGCACTGGGGTTTGTTCCAGGAGGTTTACTTCTGAACTGTAAAATAAGTAGGTTTGCTTCTGAGCCTAGAAACGAAGTGGGCTGCCTTCTTGCCCGGGAAAGAGAAGAAGACCTGGTGGGGTATCCAGGGTGTTGTAGTGTCCTTGAAGGGGACTGTACCTTCGGTTAGTGAAATCCCAAGAGTTTGCTTGGAGACTAGACATAGGACTTCCATGTGGGAAGGGCCGAACCAGGATAAATCTCCTGTGTCCTTTTGTGTGATTGTTCTTTTGCTTCCGCACTACTACTCTTCATCACACTAACACTAACCAAACTTTTAAGTGTTCACGTTTTGATTTCAGATTTCAGAAAGTCCTATTCACCCTCCCCCCCCTCTAGGTTACCTTGCTGCCGTACATAAAGGGCCAACAAGTGGTATCAGAGTGGGTCTCTGAACTTCCAAGAAGCTCCAACGATCTTAGAGCAAAGATCCGCGGTAGCTCAAGGATATGCTGAAGGCCAATCAGTCACCAGACCTCCATTTTTTGATGGAGAGGACTACAAATACTGGAAGATGAGAATGGAATGCTTCATTCGAGGCACAGACTTTGATCTGTGGCAGGTAATTGAGGTAGGTGATTTCATTGTTGTTCCAGCTGAAGGCACTACTGCCATTACAGCAGCTGATAAGAGTAAGCTATCTCTAAACTTTAAGGCTAAAAACTATCTATGTTGCGCTCTATCTAAAAGAGAGTTCAGTAGAGTTTCTGCATGTAAATCTGCTAAAGAAATATGGGATAAATTGCAGATAACCTATGAAGGAACAGATAAAGTAAAACAAACTAGGATAGATATTCTTATCTCTCAATATGAGCAATTTAAAATGGTTCCAAATGAAAACATTACTACTATGTATAATAGATTTTCAAGTATAGTAGTCGGTTTAAATTCTCTTGGAAGAATTCCTTCTAATGATGAAACCGTTACAAATATACTTAGGTCCTTAACTATTTCATGGACACCTAAGGTAACTGCTATTGAAGAGGCCCATGATTTAACTAAATTATCAATTGATAATTTAATAGGTTCACTCATGGCACATGAAATAAATATGGAGCGATTATCTGAAAGCTCATCTAAGAAGAAATGTACTAATGCTCTTAAAGTTGTAGCTGCTCCTTCCACCTCTTCTTCTAGTTCCCAGGATGCAGATTCTGAAGACTGTAATATGGATGGCGTATTGTCCAAGCTTCAGAAGATTTTGAAGAAGAAGAAAAATGGATCAAGAAGAATTCAAAGGAAAGAGAAAAAGGAGAAAGAACCAGTCTACCATGAATGCAGAAAACCTGGACATCTGAGACCAGACTGTCCAAGGCTCAAGAAGATTGGTCAAACTGATAAGCCCAAGAAGCAGCACAAGAAATTTAAAAGAATAGCCATGGCGGCTGCTTGGGAAAATGATGAGGTCACAAGCTCAGAATCATCAAGCTCAGATTCCGAAAAAGAGCAGGTAAATCTAGCCCTCCTGGTGGGACTAGATGAGGTACATTCTGACTCATTTTTTACTTCCTGCACAGATTCAGGGTTAGAATCAGAAGACTTAGAAGAAGTCTTTAATGAACTATATGAAAAACATAAGGGGGTTGTAAAAGAACTAAAAAATCTGAAAAACAACTCTACTTGCTTGGAAAACACCAATTCTGATCTTAAATCTGAATTGGAGCAACTAGAAGAACAATTAAAAGAATGTAAAGATAAAAATTATCTTTTAAATGAAGATTTGAAAAGCAAGAATAATGAGAAGCTAGAGTTAGAAGAAAAATTAAAAACTCTAATTGAAGAAAATATGTATTTAAAAGAATCAGTTAGAAAATTAACTGAGGGGAAAACATCTTTAGCCCTATGCTTACAAGGATCAAAATCTGGAAATAACAAACAAGGACTTGGATACATACCTCCAGAAAAAGGAAAACAAACCATAATTCTAGAAAAATATCCCCTACCAAAATTTGTAAAAGAAACCAAGATGCCCTAAAAAAAGGTCCCTATAAAAGAAAAAGGTTACAAAAATCTCGTTCTAAAAACTCACCACAAAGAAAATAAGAACAACAAAATAATCTATATTCATTGTTGCTCTCATTGCAATAAACTAGGAAACACTGTAAACACCTGCACAACAAGGCATTTAGTTTGGATCCCTAAAGGATATTTTCATACATCTAACCATCAAGGACCCAAAAGGATTTGGGTACCTACCTCTGAGTAATTTTTTGCAGGTTAGCCTTGGAGCATCAAAAACCAAGGATGCTCAAGGCAGGAGTGACTGCAGACTCTTCATTCAAATCACATCTGAAGAAAGAGTAGTCACAAAAATTGAATTGGTCTTTATTACTAACAATTATTTGCAAGTTCATTCAGGTGGAGTCCCTCATGCTCAGGGGGAGCACAGATTAAGGGGGAGTCATTCCTTATCAACTATTATTGTTGAACCCCTCTATGGTAAGAAATTCTCTCAAAGGGGGAGAGAAATCCATGGTAAGATCCTTCCTTTTTGGTTAGTGACAAAAAGGGGGAGAGTTTGTATGAATTTTCTGAAACCTCTATGTTTTATATATATTCTTGTCAGAAAATTCTCATAAATTTTGTCATCACCAAAAAGGGGAGATTGTTGAACCACTCTCTATTTGTTCTTATATTTTGGTGATAATAAAATTTATGATGTAACTTAAATTGAATATTTTGTTTCATCTGTGTCGCATCAATCTCATAGCAAAATGCTGAGTCTCACATTGATGCAATATGGCGCACTAAAATGATAAAATCGATGTTTAATCAATATACATCGATTTCAGTTTAAGTGCCAAAATTAATAAGCGCTACAACAATTTTATTTTAATTAATTTTTTAGAAGCGCTACAATGACTTCGCTAAGTGTCCATAATGATTTGTTAAGAAATCGATCTCAGAACGATTCCTTTTATAGCCACAACGATTTGCCGTCATATCGTTTTTGTTCTCATAACGATTTCATAAGTGATCACATCAGCTTGGTTCCTATAACGATTTCATAAGTGATCACATCGGCTTCGTTCTCATAACGATTTCATAAGTGATCACATCGGCTTCGTTCCCATAACGATTTCATAAGTGATCACATCGTCTTAATTCTCATAACGATTTCATAAGTGATCACATCGGCTTGGTTCTCATAACGATTTCATAAGTGATCACATCGACTTCTTATGTGAGACAACGATTTGTTTACAAATGGGCAACGACTCTTCACATAACGATTTCATAAGTCATGCTCATAATGATTTCTTTAGACCGTAACGATTTCTTAAGTGAACGCATCGACTAGCCTTCATAACGATTTGTTAAGAAGTCGTTCCCATAACGATTTCATAAGTCATGCTCATAACAATTTCTTCAATGATCATAATGACTTGTCTTTCACATTGATTTGTTCATAAACTTGCAACGATTTACTTGTAAATGAACAACGATTTCTCTTGAATATTTTGAAAGTGTTTTTGGCGCTCATTGAAATGTCAAATATTGTCTAACAAAAAAAGCTGCATGCATAATCTTATCAAAAAAAGATTTGACCTACTATTTTCAGTATGTTAGTAGAAGCACAGCACTATGCATCGTTTATCATAAACACTCTTTTATGCTAACACTGTCTTCCATGCTCACAGACCTCGAAGAGCATCAGAGTCTGATCAAGACAAATGAAGAGGAGATGAGCAACAGCTAGAACTCCAACGGATCTATTCAAGCTGCTCATATAAAAGATGGAGCATTGCTGAAGATGAAGAGAACCATTCTTGAAAATCCTTCAAGGAGTGTACAACTGTGAGAAGAACCTTCACGCCACAAACACTCAGAGAAAGAGAGAAGAGCTCGAGCCAAAAATCTACATAAGCTTTCAAAGCAGAAGTCTTCATCAAGCCTTCTTCTCTTCCATTCTCCCTGTGCTCATTGTAATCATGGGGGAGAGTCTGTGACTTTGAGCTAAGTCCTGAGCGTTCATCTTCTAATAGCTCTCAGTCTGATCTTTCTTTTCTAAGAAAGATTTCTGTCCAGTTGTAGGACTGTATACAGTGTGTGACCTAGCTAGAGGTTAGTGTCTAGCAGAACCGTGTTGGGGTTTGTACCAACGGGACCTAGCTGAGGGTTTAAGTCTAGCAAAACCGCACTGGGGTTTGTTCCAGGAGGTTTACTTCTGAACCTGTAAAAGAAGTAGGTTTGCTTCTGAGCCTAGAAAAGAAGTGGGTTGCCTTCTTGCCCGTGAAAGAGAAGAAGACCTGGTGGGGTATCCAGGGTGTTGCAGTGTCCGTGAAGGGGACTGTACCTTCGGTTAGTGAAATCCCAAGAGTTTGCTTGGGACTGGACGTAGGACTTCCATGTGGGAAGGGCCGAACCAGGATAAATCTCCTGTGTCCTTTTGTGTGGTTGTTCTTTTGCTTCCGCACTGCTACTCTTCATCACACTAACACTAACCAAACTTTTAAGTGTTCACGTTTTGATTTCAGATTTCAGAAAGTCCTATTCACCCCCCCCTCTAGGTTACCTTGCTGCCGTACATAAAGGGCCAACAACACTCTCTTCCGTTTTGTCATTAGATACTCTGCCTTTAATGCATTAATTACTTAAAGCCTACTTGAGCCTGAGATTTAAGTCCTACTGGGCGATGTTCGCTCACCCTGCATTATTTGTCAATGTGTTCTCAGGTGAGACCGAGGATGAACCATACACTCAAGAGGACGGGAACGACCTGGAGTGATGTCATGAGTACCCTAGCGTCATATTGCTATGTTTAGCGTTGTAGTAGTTAGGTTTGAAGTTTAGTCTTTTGCTTTATTCCAATGTAATCGAGCCCCATAGATTGGCTCTGATATTAGTGGTTGTAAATAGACATTGGAAAGATATTAATGAAATGAATTCGCTTTAGTATTATTCATTGTGTAATGGTTTGATGTCTAGTACTCGCTCTATACCCTCTTCTTGCAACTGCCTCGTGTTCCGATATTCTGCGTCGGGGCGTGACAGTTTTGTGGTATCAGAGCCTAGGTTATTCTTAAGTACAGGATAATCTAGGTAAACCTACCTCGACTAGAGTCAATTATCCACCTATGTGAGTTGAGGTTAGAGCCAAGGGTAAGTAGCAAAAATAAACTCACACACGTACAAATTAAATTCCACGTCGATATCATGACAAGAAGTTATTTTGTAGGAACTAAGTAATCAAGATGACTGCCGAACGTGCTCAAATGAGGGGCATGCAACAAACCATCCAAGAAATGACATGCGCCATTGTGCAAGTCACTCAAGGAGGTGGCAATCGTGGTGCAGGCGACCTGCATCGCAACTTCAGAAGTCTGAACCCACAGAGGTTCAGCGGATCAACGGATCCGGATGAAGCTGAGCACTAGCTCCAAGAGACGGAAAGAATTCTCCGAGTCAGTGGAAGCTACTAGAGAGAATGGGCCATTCACCTGGAACGATTTTAAAGAAGCATTCAACTCCAAATACTTCTCTGAGCATGTTCAAGAAAGGAAGGCCGCGGAATTCGCTGCTCTTAAACAGTGGAGCTTGACTGTGGCCGAATATGAAGCCCAGTTCTCTAGACTGGCACACTATGCTGTACATCTGGTGAACACTGAAAGGATGAAGTCTAAGCACTTTCTAAACAGCCTTAAGCCCCACTACATCACTCAACTCGCACCTTTCGACATCCCGACCTACGCCGAGATGGTGAAGAGGGCTCAGCTACTAGAAGATGCTACGGACTTCACCGACTGTATAAAAGGGAAGTTCGTCAAGAAGGAAGTGACCTCAGGTTAGTCATCTGCTAAGCCTACCAATGGCAAGAAGCGTCCCTTCAACATCACGGAGGGATCTAGCCAAGAAAGGAAACACAAGGTTTTCGTACCCAACACTCCAACAAAGAGCCACTGCAAACACTATGACAAGCCTGGTCACACGGCTGATGAATGCTGGAGGAAAGCCGGCACATGTCTGCGCTGCAGAAGTCGCGAGCACCGTATCCCTGAGTGCCCGCTACTGAAAGAGAATGAATGGCGCCCTAATGCGCCTAAGAAACAGGGCCGACTGCAAGCCCTACATGATGAGAAACCTGCTATGGAGGGTGGTGTGGTAGAAGGTACCCTTCAAGTTTACTCATTATCAGCATTCGTTTTATTTGATACTGGAGCCACTCATTCATTTATATCTCAAAACTTTGCTGATACTGTGAATGCTAAACCTATATCCATGGGTTGTGAATTCTCTGTCACAACGCCACTAGGGGAGAAGGAGGAATTGAACAAATACTTTCCCTCTGCCGATGTAATGATCGGAGACTATAACCTAAAAGCCGACCTGGTGTGTATGTCCATGGAAGGTTATGATGTAATTTTGGGAGCCGACTAGTTGTCCGCATATGGGGCAAGTGTCGACTATAAGAAAGGGAAGGTTACCTTTAGTGACTTTCCTAAATTGGCATTATCTGGGATTAGACATAGGAGATGGATGTCTCTAGCCTCTGCCATAAAAGCCCACAACATGATGAAGAAAGGTTGTATTACTTTCCTAGCAGCCGTAGTAGTAGAAAAGAAGGATTCCAAGATAGAAGACATACATATAGTATAGGACTACCCTGTTGTATTCCCCGAAGACCTGCCAGGGATTCCCCCTGAACGAGATGTCAACTTCGCCATTGAGTTGATTCCTGGAGCCGCACCGGTATCGCGTCAACCATACCGGATGTCACCTGCCGAGCTGAAGGAATTGAAGGTGCAACTGATGGAGCTACTAGAAAAGGGGTTCATCAGACCAAGTACTTCCCCAAGGGGAGCACCTGTGCTATTCGTAAAGAAGAATGATGGATCGATGAGGCTGTGCATCGACTATCGACAACTCAACCAGCTTACCATCAAGAACAAATACCCATTGCCTAGGGTCGATGAACTATTCGACCAAATTTCTAGAGCGCAATATTTCTCCAAGATCGATCTTCGATCTGGCTATCACCAAATGAGGATCAAGGATGACGATATTTTCAAAACAGCTTTCAGGAGCAGGTGTGGACATTATGAATTCGTCGTTATGCCTTTTGGTCTAACCAATGCTCCTACAGCCTTTATGCAACTCATGAACAACATATATCGGCCCTACCTCGACAAGTTTGTGGTCGTCTTTATCGACGACATCTTCATATACTCCAAGACCAAGGAAGAGCATGAAGAACACCTAAAGACAGCACTACAAGTTTTGTGAGACAACAAGCTGTACGCAAAGCATAGCAAGTGTGAATTCTGGCTTGAAGAAGTATCCTTCTTGGGCCATGTCATCTCAAAGGACGGCATATCTATTGATCCCTCCAAAGTCGATGTTGTACTCAACTGGGAGAGACCAACCGACGTCACCGAAATCAGAAGTTTCCTAGGACTGGCTGGCTATTACAGGCGGTTCATCAAGGACTTCTCAAAGATCGCCTTTCCTCTCACGCGTCTGACACGAAAGGAGAATCCATACTCCTGGAGTAAAGAGTGTGAGAAAAGTTTCCAAACCCTCAAGGACTGTCTTACCTCAGCACCTGTTCTCGCTCTGCCAATAGAGGGAGAAGGTTTCTCTATCTACGCCGATGCCTTAGGAATCGGGCTAGGTTGTGTACTCATGCAAAAGGAGAAGGTCATCGCCTATTCTTCAAGACAACTGAAGACACATGAAGTCAACTACCCTATACATGATCTCGAGCTGGCTGCCGTGGTCTTCGCCTTGAAGATTTGGAGACACTATCTATATGGCGAGCAATTCACTGTCTACTCAGACCATAAAACTCTGAAGTATTTATTCTCTCAGAAGGAACTCAACATGAGACAAAGGAGATGGCTGGAATACTTGAAAGATTTCGATTTCCGCATCCAATACCACCCAGGCAAGGGAAATGTCGTGGCTGATGCACTTAGTAGGAAGCCAATGGCATTTGTCTCAAGTCTAGTCCTTGGCGAGATGCAACTACTAGAACAATTCACAAGGTTAGACTTAAATATCGAACATAGAGATGATCGAGTCTTGGTTGCCAATATCAAGATTCAATCTGATCTGCTGGAGGAGATCAAAGCTCAACAAGACGATGATCCATTCTTTGTTCGCGTCAAAGAAACTCTAACTGAAAGACCGGACTTTGCAATGACTGAAGACGGAAGGCTTGTCTTTCAAGGAAGGACATGTGTTCCCGACAATGAAGAACTAAAGAGAAGACTAATGAATGAAGCTCACAAGACAAGGTATACTATTCATCCGGGAGGTACCAAAATGTATCAAGATATGAAAAGAACATTTTGGTGGCCGAACATGAAAAGAGAGGTAGCTGAACATGACGCTCACTGGCTTACTTGCCAACAAGTAAAAGCGGAACACCTGCGCCCTGCTGGTGTACTCAGACCGCTAGATATTCCGGAGTGGAAATGGGAAAGTATCGGCATGTAATTCATCATGGGTTTACCTAAGACTCATGGTGGACTCGACGCCATATGGGTCATTGTGGACCGACTAACCAAATTCGCCCACTTTCTTCCTATAAAGAGTAAATGATCAGTAGAGGTACTAGCTGCCTTATACGTCAAGGAGATTATAAGACTACATGGCATTCCATCATCTATTGTTTCGGATCGAGATTCACATCTCATTTTTGGAAAGGACTGCAAGGTGCACTGGGTACTAAAATAAACTTTAGTACCGCATTCTATCCACAAACCGATGGGCAAACTGAAAGAACCAACCAAATAGTGGAAGACATGTTGAGAGCTTGCACTATAGATTTTCAACGTTATTGGAATGAGCAACTACCTCTTATTGAATTCGCCTATAACAGCACTTACCAGGCGAGTATCAACATGGCACCGTTCGAAGCACTCTACGAAAGGAATTGCAGATCCCCTGTATGTTGGAATGAGGTTGGAGAAGAGCAATGACTAGGCCCCGACATGGTGCAACAGACAACGAAGGACATTCAGGTAATCAGAGACCGGCTCAAGATTGCCCAATCCAGACAGAAGAGCTACGCCAACAAAAGAAGGAGAGATCTGGAATTTCAAGTGGGTGATCATGTGTTCCTAAAAGTGTCACCTACTCGTGGCATCCAAAGATTTGGTGTAAAGGGAAAGCTCAGCCCTAGTTTCATTGGTCCTTTTGAAGTACTCGAAAGGGTTGGTGAGGTTGCATACTGGCTGGCGTTGCCACCGGATTTGTCATGTGTACACAATGTGTTCCATATTTCCATGCTTAGGAAATATGTGTACGACCCCACGCACATCATTCGCCACGAGAAGTTGATATTGAACAAAGATGTGACGTACGAAGAGAAGCCAGTCAAGATACTGGAACGGAAGATACAATAACTCAGGAACCATCCCATCCATGTGGTTAAGGTCCTATGGAATAATCATGGAGTGGAAGAGGCAACCTAGGAACCGGAAGGAATCATCAGACGGAACTACCTCGCTCTTTTCGGTAAGACATTCTCTCCTGAATGATCACATGAATTTGGGGACCAAATTCTTTTTAAGAGGGGGAGGATGTAGCAACCCTGAATTTATGGGAAAAAAATATAAGTATTTATATTATTTAATTAGAAAATCAAATAAAAGGAAGATGTATTAAATCAGCTAGAAAATCAAATAAGAGAGAATTAAATAAAACCCATTAAAAGAAAAGGAGTAATGGGCTTTGCTATATTGACCCATTTGAAATGAGTGGGCTAAAATAGAGATTTTAAGAAGGGGAATAATAGAGAAATACCCAAAATTCGTAACTAAAATATTACTAAAATAGAAAAGAGATATTTAATGCATTAAATAGCTAGTTTGAATTAGGATTGGATTCCTAAACCTACCCCAATTGATTGGCCATGAAATTCCTTCTCTCCCAACCCAAATAGGAGATCTCTTGCTTAAAAAGGGGAGAGGAAAATAGGAAATTCAGAATTTAATAGGAGTTAGGCTTAAACTAGGAAAGGGAATAGGGAGAAGCTTAAATACTTCTCTTAAACCCTCATGGCCGGCCCTAGCTCGTGCCAAGAGGTTCCTGGACTAGGAGGAGAGGCCAAGAGGAGAAGAATTCGTGGAGAGGAAGGATCTCTCAAGTTCATCCCCGAGTTCTTCAAGTCTTAACCCTAGAAGAGAAAAACGATCAAAGGTAGGCATTCTCACAAGCATAAACCATGAAACTTTTTCTGTAGGATGTCTCGTCTATCAGGAACAAATGCTCTTTGGTTTCATAATTTTCCATCGAGCATATCTTTCGTTCTTCATTTTTCATGTTCTGCAACTGACATGACCCCGAACCCTCTTCTTAATTCTTGATCTCCTTGTATACTCAACCCCATGCGACAAGATTTTTACTGTAGGAACTGATACATGTTAGACATCTTTTGCCCCTAAAAGCCCTAAATTTGATTCATCCTATCTTGCGAATTTAATCGTTGATCTCAACTATTTACTGTTTCATATTCATCATGAATACCCATGTTTACAACATGTCTAAACCCTGGATGTTTTCCAATTCCTATTTATTGTAAGTACCCATGCATGTCTAGGTCGTTTTGCAACTAGTTTCATGATTTTTCATTGACTATACAATTAGTTGTGATTTTCTGAACCACCCTGTGTTAAATAGGGTAAGTTCTGGCCCGTAATCCAATGTAATGTCCTTTCCCTGTCGGACCTGGGCGCAGACCCTGTGAATGCGATGGCCCGATAGGGCGCATTCACAAGGGTCATTGCGATAGTGCCCTCTGTTGCGATCTGATCGCGACAGGGCCTGTCGTCGCGATCTGCTGCCCGACCTGACTAATCCTGTCGCGACCCGTACAAGCACCCGTCGCGATCTCAGTTGACCCCGTCGCGACCCCGAACCACCTTAAATCTTCATGTCTTCTGGTTTGTACGTTTCTACGATAGATGTTTGGTAGGCACGAGTGATTGTTCACATGCTAGGTAGGTTGCTATCATTCTACTCACAATCAGCACACACATCAAAATTCTAGTTTGATATACAACTGTTTAAGTTTTCGTCAAGTCAGTGTTAGCATTCAAAAGAAGGTTAAAGTGCTTTTAATTGGTAGTAATCTATTCAACCCCCCATCTAGATACTGTCTTAGGTGATTCCGCACACCTTTCAATTGGTATCAGAGCGAGGTTTCTCCAGTTTATAACTTTTCTAGCTTGTTCGCATGATTAGGAGTGATCCTGTTTAATGGAAACCAACAGGGGATTTATGGCTGAAGGACACTCAGTGACTAGGCCTCCCTTGTGACGACCCTCTTTATACCGGTACGGTTATAACAACCCAGGTCGGTATAGTGAACGTCATCACAGTGGGGCATTTACCCAAACGCTATCACATGATTGAGATACACACAAATATAGATACAGAGTAGCGGAAGTAAAAGAACAAGGTCTTTCATTTTATTTCATCATCCACATTTAACATACATGAACCCATGATAATTTAAAAGAAATGAAGTCCACATAATGAAGTACTAAATTCAAATACATAGTTGTCCACAATTACATAGTGTTTCTATTACAAGGCCTCAATTTACATACGATGGAAGTCAAAATGTCCCAACTACAACTCCGCCAAGCTACTCCCCGCACTCGGAGTCGCTCTCTACGGTCTCCTCCAAAGGTGTATCACCTACTAAACATGTATACCGAAGCAAGGAATGAGTCTAAAAGACTCAGCAAATAACACCATACACTTCATACATGCATATATCACAATAATGCCTATAATCACTTCCAATAGCCAAACATATAGCAAGGTAGGAAACACCCTATCAGGATACTTCTATAAAATTTAAACACATGTACATGGTTTATGTCATTCCAAATTAAAGTCCCTACCACATGCTTTCTATTTGTCTATTCACATGATAGCTACATTCACATTTTCAACTTCAACATGATAATGATTAAACATGGACTATTCACACATAAGTAAGAAACATTCTTAACATGGATTCTACAAATTTTGCACATGTGGAAATGACATTTTACACGCATTTAGGTTGCTGTTTTGACATAAATTTAACGCCTACACGTCATGGATCACAATTTCATGATTTATCATATTAGTTCCACATGTTTACACAATTACACATTCACATTGCTCACTTTTTACACATTGCACATTTTCACATATTCACACTACACAATTTACACATGTTCACATTCACATTTCACAATTTAGTGTTGTGACACATAGTTCAAACCACCATTAGAAGGACACATCACATAACACATACACATAGACGCCACCTAGGCAATACAGTGACGACTCTTGGACTGCGCAGACCGGGAGAACAAGTCTCCACCCTAACAAGTGGTACTTGTCCACCTCCAGGACTTCATCCTAATGCCCTTAGGATCTTAACACATTGAACCTTCCCATGGGGACTTTTCGATGGTATAGTTTCACAGCCCTCTATGGAAGCAGTGTCACACATGGCACACACTATTACACATTACACATTCCGATTTTTAACACACGTGTTACACATGAATTACACATGGTTTACATTCTCTTATTTATACACATGGTTCTATTTGTTGAGTTGAGTGTAATTTCATATCTTTTTCCCTCCTATTTTGATGATGACAAATGTGATTTTAATGCAAAATAATTGAAACATGATAAACACACCATACCTGAGAATTATATTCAAAAAGCATGTTTCAAAGCACACTTATCATTTGTACTTATAATAAAATATTTTACTAATGATATATGTGTTTATTCTTCAGGGACAAACATTTTTTTGTAAAAGTATGTCGACACACCACTCAATGGTGTCGACACAACACCTCAGTCTCAAAGGCAAAAAACTGAAGAAATGATAAGACTGTGTCGACACTAGTCAGAAAGCAAGTCGACACGAGTTGCAGATTCTGGAAATCAGACTACTCAGGTCGACGCACTCTCAGGGCAGGTCGACACCAGAGCTTGTTCCCAGAACAGTAGTTTTGAGAATTGGGGACAGCAGGTCGACGCAACACCAGAGTAGGTCGACACTGGATCCTGCTCCCAGAACAGCTGTTTTCGGAACCGGGACAGCAGGTCGACACAACACCAAAGCAGGTCGACACTGGATCAGTTCCCAGAACAGCCTGTTTCAAGATTTGGGACAGTGTGTCAACACCACCACCAGGGCAGGTCGACACACTACGGAAAGTTTGCAACTTAAATTGGATGTTTGCCACGTGTCAGCCTAGGGCGATGGGGTATCAACCAAGGATCGTGTGCCCTTGTACCTAAAGGGTATCTTTGGAATCTTTTGGGTATAAAAGGTCCCCAATTGGCCGTCCATCATGAGAAGACCCCAACGAACTCTCCAAGCCTCCAGAAAAGTTCCCTTTGGCGGCGAGAAGAGCTCATCTCCCTTCTCTGCTCTCTTGGTGCCTTCTGAAGACCAATTCTCATCAATTCGATTGTGAGAATTGGAGTTTGATCCCTGAAGAAGCAATTGAAGCGCCTCAAGGAAGCAGATCAAGTAGGAGCATCTGTTGGAGAAGACTTCAAGGAAGATCCCCAACTTCAATTGTGCAGAGCATCGGCTGGGACTTCAAGGATTCAAGCCTCTTCCCAATCTGAGCTTCTACAAGGGAGTACACTGAAGAACAAAGCCTCTTAACACTATTCTCAATGTACTTTTTGTTCTTCTGAGACTTCTTGAGATTGTGCAAGTGCTTCTACATAACTCTCATGAATGTTCTCATGTCTGACATGATCTGTTGCTAGAAGATCCATGTCGTGTGTTGGTGTCTAGCATTGTTATTTGTGAGCCGTCGTGCTCAGTTTGAGTTGTCTAACTCAAGTGTTTGTTGAGCAGTCTTGCTCAGGGATCTAGAGTAATCTTGCTCTAGAGGTGTGTGAGTTGTAAACTCAAGTGTTGGAGTTGTTTGGCTCCAGTGGGTGTGTAACCCAGGTTGTTTAGTGAATCCTCACTGGGTGTGAGGGGTGGATGTAGGAATCACATGGGTGATTTCCGAACCACCTAAAAATCTCTGTGCACTTGTCTATTTGTGGTTTGATCTTATCATCCGTTAGATGCTTGCATAGGATCGATCAAGATTCACTTAATCAACTGGTTTTCACATCTATTTTATCAACTTACCTATCATCTCATTAGATCTGTGCTTTTCACTGATTAAAATTGTCTCTGATTCTAAAAGTACTTTAAATTGCTTAAGCTTCTGCAGAAAGTGGCATAGATCTATTCATCCCCCCCTTCTAGATCTTATCCACACCTTTTCCTCGATCCTTCAATTGGTATCAGAGAGGGTTTATACTTGATCTGATTTGATTTGAGCAGTTTTTTAGTATTGTCTGTCTGATTGCTTGTTTGTTTGCTTGTTTGCTAAGTATTCTTTATGTGCTTTCTTTTTATATCAATGGATTCCAAAGGGTTCATAGCTGAGGGGCATTCCATAAATTGGCCACCATTCTTTAATGGAACGGACTATTCATACTGGAAAAATAGAATGCATGTATTTCTAAGAGCCCAGAACTATGAAATTTGGAAAGTGGTTGAGGTTGGTCCCTATGAAAACCAGGGTGAGGAAGAAACCTGGACTAGGGAACAAATAAGAAAAGCCACATTGAATTATATTGCCATGAACATGATTCAATGTGATGTTCATCCCAAAGAGTATTCGAGAATCTCAATGTGCAAATCTGCCAAAGAGATGTGGGATAAACTCGAATTACTTTATGAGGGAACATCACAAGTAAAGGAAACTAAGGCAAATATTCTTATTTCAGAATATGAATTGTTTATGATGAAGTCTAATGAAACAATATCTGAAATGTTTGCCAGGTTCATGGTCATTGTCAATGGACTCAAGGCCTTAGGTAAGGACTACACAGATGCAGACTTGGTAAGGAAAATCTTACGTTCACTTTCTTCAATTTGGCACACAAAGGCCACTGTCATTGAAGATTCTAATGATTTGTCCAAAATGTCTTTGGATGAATTGATAGGATCTTTAATGACATATGAAATTTTGAAAAGAAATAAAGAACATATAATTAAGACTAAGCCAATGGCACTTAAGGCCTCTTCAAGTAACAAAGACAAAAGTCAAGAAAAGACAAGTTCTGAGGAGTCTGAGTCAAATGAGGATGAAATTGCCCTCATGACCAGGCAATTCAGAAAATTCTTGAAATATAGAAAAGGAAGAATGTTTGGGAAAAAGAAGTTTTCCACAGGTAAAAGAAACACTTCCTCTTCTAATTTCAACAAGAATCAAAAAGCTGACGAAACTGTCATTTGTTACAGGTGTAACAAGCCAGGACACATGAAGGGAGAGTGTCCTGAGAACAAGAAAGAAAAGCACAAGAAATTCCAGAAGTTCAAGAAGCCAAAGGCCATGGTAGCCACTTGGTCTGACGAAGATTCAAGTGAAGAAGAAGAAGACAAAAAATCCTCAAGCTCTGAGAGTGAGGAAATCTGCTTCATGGCCAACAATTCTGAAGAAAAGGTAAATACCTCTTTTGAAGATTTTACTGTTGAAGATTGGCAGGATGTGTATGCAGAATTAGTTTAAAAATATTCTGAAATGAGAAAAGAAAACAAACACATCAAAAAGAAAATTGAAAACCTTTATCATAATCAATCATCAAACAACAGAACTTGTGAGCTAGAAAATGAGATAACAGAATGAAATGAAAAAAAAGAAAATCTCATGAATCTAATTGATGATCTGAAGCTTGCCTCTCAAAAGGCCACCCTAGAATTCAAAGACTTATCTAAAAAGCTGGAAATTGAAAAACAAGAAAAACAACAAAAGATTGAAGAAATTAACACTCTTCAAAACCAGCTAAAAGAAAGGGATGAAGTTATCCAAACCTTCACAAAAGGTAAAGATAACTTGGAGGCATTGCTAGGAACAAATATGACAACAACTTCTCATGGATTAGGATTCAACAAAAAGAAACCAAACAAAGACAAATCTGGTGAGAAAAAGGGCAAAGCACCATTAATTAAATTTGTCAAAGGTCCTAATCTTGAGAACACAGAAATCAAGCAAACATCAGACAAAACATCAAACAAAACACAAAACAAATTAAAAACTCAAAAATAAAAGAAGACAACCAGGTCGACACAGTCTCCTGACAGGTCGACACCAGTCCACAAGAAGAAGACTTATGTGGTTGATGTGTCGACACCAGTCATGGAAAGGTCGACCTGCTCAACATCAAAAGCTTCAAACAACTCAATCAAAAATTCAAATAAAAATTTGAAAAACAAGAAAAAGTCAAAAGAAATTAGTTTTAAAGAACCTTGGACCTCCAAGACAGCATTTCAAGATGATTGGACCAATCCCTGGAGCCAATGGTATGACAACCCCTGTTGGTATCATCGTCAATTCTTTAATCCAAACCTTTGGATGTACCAACAAAATCCATGGTTTCCACCTCCTAATCTGAACTCCTATGCTCAAATGAAAAACTCCCCTCCCACTAAAAACAAAAATGTTGGTGATCTCATTCCTAAGAAAAAGAACAAACAGAAAAAGACTGAAAACACCAATTTAACAAAACAAAAATAAAAAACAAGTCAAATTTGGGTGAGAAAGATTTACTGACAATGTTCAAACATTTTGATGGTCCTAACTCTGTTTGGGTACCAAAATCTTCTCTCCACTAATCTTTTTGCAGGAAAGTCGTGCACCCAACACCAATGTGTGGTTTCTTGACAGTGGGTGTTCACGACACATGACGGAGACAGAGCCAAATTCTCATTCCTGCTTGAAAAGGAGGGAGGGTCAGTGACATTCGGAGGTAAAAATAAAGGAAAGATCATAGGATCTGGTAAGGTTGGTCAAACTTCCTCAAACTCTGTAGATAATGTTTTACTAGTTGAGGGTCTTGATTATAATCTGCTCAGTATCAGCCAACTATGTGACAAAGGTCACAAAGTTGTGTTTGAATCTGATTTTTGTAAGATAATTGACTCATCAACTGATAAAATCAAATTCTTTGGAAAAAGGGAAAACAATGTCTACATGATCAACCTAAATAAAAACTTTTCTGAAAATCTTTGCTTTGTTGCCAATAAAGTTGAAATTGCATGGACTTGGCACAAATGACTTGGCTATGCAAGTTTCAGAACAATGAATAAGTTGTTAAGATTGAATTTGGTTAAGGGGCTTCCTGAATCCTTCTCTAAAGTTGAAAATCAAGTTTGTGGGATTTGTTCTAAAGGAAAACAAACAAGAAAATCCTTTAAAAACTTCAATGAGGTACTCACATCTAGGCCACTAGAATTACTTCACATGGACCTTTTTGGCCCTACAAGAATTCTAAGTCTAAGTGGCAAAAGATATGGGTTTGTAATCATTGATGATTTTACTAGATTTACTTGGATTATTTTTCTATCCCATAAAAGTGATGCTTGTCTTGAATTCAGGAACTTCTGTACCACTGTTTTAACAACTTATCCATATAAAATCAAAATATTTTGACTGATCATGGGGGTGAATTTGAGAACACATCTTTTTCTGATTTTTGTGCTGAATTTCAAATTTTCCACAAGTTTTCTTCACCAAGAACTCCAGAACAAAATGGAGTTGTGGAAAGAAAGAACAGAAGTCTTGTGGAAATGGCTAGAACCATGCTACTTGAGAGTAACTTGCCCAAATCCTTCTGGGCTGAAGCTATGAACACACCAATCACATACTCAATAGAGCATTGGTCAGACCAAAAATCAAGAAAACCCCCTATGAATTATTGAAAAACAAAAAGTCAATTGTTTCCTATTTTAAAATCTTTGGGTGCAAATGTTATGTACATAACAATAACAAAGAAAACCGTGACAAATTTGATGCTAAAAGTCAGGAAGCTATCTTCCTTGGCTATTCTGAGGTGTCAAGGGCTTTCAAAGTGTACATTCTTAAAACCAAAACTGTTGAAGAATCTCCACATGTTATCTTTGATGAAAATTCCTTTTCAACTAACAATTCTAAATCTTGCAGGGAAAGACAAGACACTGAAGAGGATGAATTTATTGTGGACTCTTCACCAACTGTTGAGGAGTTTGAAAACATTGAAGAGAACCTGAACACACCATCTCCAAGTGGCTCAGGTAACATTGTCACAGAAGTGGGTACTTCTGAACAGGTAATTTCTGAACATAGGTTTTTAAGAGATCACCCATTAGATAATGTGGTTGGCAACTTGCATGATAGAGTTAGGACTAGATCATCTTTTTTGCATGATATTGAAGAAGACCCACTAGCTCTAATTTCCCAAATTGAACCAAAGTCAATTGATGAAACCTTATCATGTTCTGATTGGATTAATGCCATGCATGATGAACTTCATCAATTTGAAAGAAATCAAGTATGGGAATTAGTACCTAGACCTAGTGACCAAACAGTCATTGGCACTAGATGGGTTTTCAAAAACAAATTGAATGAATCTGGTCAGGTAATTAGAAATAAAGCTAGGCTAGTTGCAAAGGGGTACAATCAAGAGTTTGGAATTGATTTTGAAGAATCATATGCCCCTGTAGCTAGACTAAAAGCAGTTAGAATTTTCCTTGCTTTTGCATCCTCCATGAATTTCAAAGTTTATCAAATGGATGTCAAAAGTGCATTTTTAAATGGCTATATTGAGGAAAATGTTTTTTTTGAACAACCTCCTGGATTTGAAAATGAAAAATATCCTAACCATGTTTTCAAGCTCAATAAGGCTCTCTATGGTCTTAAGCAAGCTCCAAGAGCTTGGTATGACCGTTTGAGTACCTTTTTGCTTGAGAAAGGATACTCCAGAGGAACTGTTGATCAAACTTTGTTCACAAAAATAGTTAAAAATCAAATAATTGTGGTCCAAATTTATGTTGATGACATAATTTTTGGCTCCACCAATAAAGGCCTATGCACTGAATTTTCAAATCAAATGAAGAATGAATTTGAAATGAGTTTAATGAGAGACTTAACATTTTTCTTGGGATTGCAGGTGAACCAAACATCTGAAGGGATCTTCATCAGTCAAGCCAAGTATGTCAAGGAACTTCTCAAAAGGTTTGACTTTCAGACCCTTAAGCATTCAAGCACACCTATTGCCATAAATGCTAAGCTAGAAGAAGACTCAAATGGTAAGTCAGTAGACCAAAAGACCTACAGAGGTATGATTGGTTCTCTACTTTATCTTACAACTTCTAGACCTGATATTCAGTTTAGTGTGTGTTTGTGTGCTAGATTTCAGTCTAATCCTAAGGAAAGTCACATGTTAGCTGTTAAAAGAATTTTCAAATATCTTGTTGGAACATGTGATTTAGGAATTTGGTATCCTGCTCATTGCAAGTTAGATTTGATTGCCTATTGTGATGCTGACTATGCTGGGTGTAAATTAGATAGAAAAAGCACAAGTGGCTTGTGTTTATTCCTAGGTGGGTGCCTTATTTCTTGGGCTTCCAAGAAGCAACATTCAGTTGCTCTGTCAACTACAGAGGCTGAGTATGTTGCTGCTGGTAGGTGTGGAACCCAAATTCTTTGGGTGAAACATCAACTTCTCGATTACAACCAAGATCTAGGTTGTGTACCCATTCTTTGTGATAATACAAGTGCAATAAATCTGTCTAAAAACCCCATTCAGCATTCTAGAATCAAGCATATTGAAATTAGGCATCATTTCTTGAGAGATGAGGTTGCAAAGAAGTCCTTTGAACTCCATTTCATTGAAACTGAAAAACAAGTTGCAGACATTTTCACCAAACCCCTTCCTGAAAACAGGTTTTCATCCTTGAGGAGAGAACTTGGTCTTTGTAAATGTCCACATTCATGATCTCTCTTTAGGTTTGGGTTGAGTGTTATGCATTGTCTAAGGGGGAGTTCTTTTCATATCATAACCCTTTGCTTTCTTCAGTCATATTGTCCATATCTCTCTCAATTCCACTTCTTTTTCCTTTGGACAATAAATTCTTCAACTCTTATTGTGTTGAAATTTCTTGATATATCAAATGGTGAATTGGAGAAGGACAGGTTATGCTTGTCTGTACACTTTCACTATGCGAGAGTATATGTCTCCGCCAAGTACTAAGAAATGAATATGCAATTGTTGAGGGGGAGCTTTTATTGTTTAAAGAGAATCTTTCTTGATTTCAAAATCTTGCATATCTTTATTTTGATAGAAAATGATTGAAATCATCATCTTAGGGGGAGCTAGAAAATTCACAAGTCGTGACTTTTGCAAAATTCATAACTTTTCTAGCATTTCATCAATTTCCTGCATGATGTCATCATTCAGATGTCTAGAGTCTCCAAATGATCCTTTGAGTGATCTATCATATATTTTTTAATCAACTTTCAACTATATTTTTCAACCCACAGAAACTCAGAAATCTTCCAAGATTGAAAACAAATTGTGTCTTGAAATTAAAACATCTCTTTGTTTGCAACTGATGTTGGATAAAATTGATTTCTATCTTACAAAACTCTTAAAATTTTGAAAATTCAACAGAGCAATGACATTTGTGCTGAGAAACTGCACACCTTCACAATGAATAAAGTGCCATGCATGTCATGAGGCACTAATGTTATCTCTGTTCAAAGGGGATAAAAAATTCAAAAACAAAATTCAAAATACAGCAAAAATGTGCTATACTTTTTGATGATGACTGAGTAACTGGAAATATTGGCGTCTACAAAACGTATATTTTCATGTCAAAAGGTCATCATTTACCCCTTTGATACTTAATAATGAATAAATCTTAAGTATCCAGGGACTATGGTGTGTAAAAAGCACTAGTACATGAGTGAAAAAGATTTATATCATTTGATAGTCTGTTGAAAAGACAAAATATATGTGTTGATGGAGTTTTGTTTAGAAAGAATCCTTTTCATTCATCATCAAGTTGTTCTTTAAGATTGTGTTTTATTTTCAAACCAATTGTATTCAGTCTAGAGGATATCTTTATTTCTTTAACATTGAGAAATATGGTAGATTATAGTTGATTGTTAGATATAATATATCCCTCAAATCATCATTTCATTGACTCAAGTGTTTGAATGCTCATATCCTATTGGAAATTGTTTAAAACTTGAATTGTGGTGAATTTTTGCAAAATATAACAAATGAATTTTTAAGTCTCTTAAACATCCTTGAAATGACTATTTCTCTCATTAATTATCATTTTAAAGAAGTCCCAAAATTCTTAAAAAATTCTCACACAAAAATTCAAATTTCTTCAAAGGCTAGGTCGACACACTCCACAACCCACATTTCAACCATCCACATCCTCTGGTGGACCTTCTGTTCCACCAGAGTTGTTCTCTTTCTTAAATGAAAATTTTGAAACCTTGAACTCCTCCATTCAAACCATGTCAGAAACCTTTGAGTTGAGGATTCAACGGTTGGAGAACACTGTATCTGCCAAATTCATAGAACAAAAGATGCCTCAGACTATGCAGCTCAATGATTCAACAGACTGATTGGTACCATGGCAGATGCCTCATTACAGCTTAGGGAGCAGCCAGCAAAATTGGAGACAGTTCTTAAGGGGATTTTGGCAAATCAAGCTGATGTCTCAACACCAAGCAGACATTACATGAGATTACCAGCACTAGACTGTCATTTGCTCATTTTGTGGATGACTTGGAGAGCATGAGGAACTTCAATGCACACATTGATACACAGATATCTGATTTGACAAGGGAATTTAAGATATTGCAAAGGACTGGTTGGTCAGTTGGATCATCTTCCTCTTCACAACCCATTGCAGCTGATCTAGCAAGAATTCAAGCTACCTTGATAGAAAATTCAGACAGAATGGAACACTTCTTGCACACAAAACTCACAACCATTCAAGATCAAATCAAGTCCAGCTTGACTTTTATGGAGAAAAGACTGTTGACATTGAGACCATCTTACTTCCCCTTCCTCCTCCTCCTGCATCTTCTACTTAATCTAATTTTTCTTTTGATGATGTCAAAGTGGGAGAAGAAAGAAAGAAAGAGAAATGTTCTTTGTAATCTTTTAGAATGATTGTAATGGGTCACTTGAATGAAATGAAATGCATTTTGCTTAGCTTGAATGATTTTCTCAATTGTGACTTCAATGTGATTGAAAATTTTTATGTGAATGTGAATGAATGAATGCTTGTCAAGTTGCTTGACCTTCTTTATGCACTAACTTACTTCAAGTTACTTTGTACTTCTTAGTACAACCATCAATTGTGAATGAGCCATATTTAAAGGTCTTTAACAAGCATGAACATGAACAAAAATAAGGACATTGAATAACCAAAAATTACTTAAAATCACATCTCATCAAAACCTCATTGACATATGGATTTAATGTTGCCATCATGAAAAAGGGGGAGATTGTTGGGTTGAGTGTAATTTCATATCTTTTCCCTCCTATTTTGATGATGACAAATGTGATTTTAATGCAAAATAATTGAAACATGATAAACATACCTTACCTGAGAATTATATTCAAAAAGCATGTTTCAAAGCACACTTATCATTTGTACTTATAATAAAATATTTTACTAATGATATATGTGTTTATTCTTCAGGTACAAACATTTTTTTGTAAAAGTATGTCGACACACCACTCAATGGTGTCGACACAACACCTTCAGTCTCAAAGGCAAAAAACTGAAGAAATGATAAGATTGTGTCGACACTAGTCAGAAAGCAAGTCGACACGAGTTGCAAATTCCGGAAATCAGACTACTCAGGTCGACGCACTCTCAGGGCAGGTCGACACTAGAGCTTGTTCCCAGAACAGAGTTTTGAGAATTGGGGACAGCAGGTCGACGCAACACTAGAGCAGGTCGACACTGGATCCTGCTCCCAGAATAGCTGTTTTCGGAACCGGGACAGCAGGTCGACACAACATCAAAGTAGGTCGACACTGGATCAGTTCCCAGAATAGCCTGTTTCAAGATTTGGGACAGTGTGTCAACACCACCACCAGGGTAGGTCGACACACTACGGAAAGTTTGCAACCTAAATTGGATGTTTGCCACGTGTCAGCCTAGGGCGATGGGGTATCAACCTAGGATTGTGTGCCCTTGTACCTAAAGGGTATCTTTGGAATCTTTTGGGTATAAAAGGCCCCCAATTGGCCGTCCATCATGAGAAGACCCCAACGAACTCTCCAAGCCTCCAGAAAAGTTCCCTTTGGCGGCGAGAAGAGCTCATCTCCCTCCTCTGCTCTCCTGGTGCCTTCTGAAGACCAATTCTCATCAATTCGATTGTGAGTATTGGAGTTTGATCCCTGAAGAAGCAATTGAAGCGCCTCAAGGAAGCAGATCAAGTAGGAGCATCTGTTGGAGAAGACTTCAAGGAAGATCCCCAACTTCAATTGTGCAGAGCATCAGCTTGGACTTCAAGGATTCAAGCCTCTTCCCAATCTGAGCTTCTACAAGGGAGTACACTGAAGAACAAAGCCTCTTAACACTATTCTCAATGTACTTTTTGTTCTTCTGAGACTTCTTGAGATTGTGCAAGTGCTTCTGCATAACTCTCATGAATGTTCTCATGTCTGACATGATCTGTTGCTAGAAGATCCATGTCGTGTGTTGGTGTCTAGCATTGTTATTTGTGAGCCGTCGTGCTCAGTTTGAGTTGTCTAACTCAAGTGTTTGTTGAGCAGTCTTGCTCAGGGATCTAGAGTAGTCTTGCTCTAGAGGTGTGTGAGTTGTAAACTCAAGTGTTGGAGTTGTCTGGCTCCAGTGGGTGTGTAACCCGGGTTGTTAGTGAATCCTCACTAGGTGTGAGGGGTGGATGTAGGAATCACATGGGTGATTTCCGAACCACCTAAAAATCTCTGTGCACTTGTCTATTTGTGGTTTGATTTGATCATCCGTTAGATGCTTGCATAGGATCGATCAAGATTCACTTAATCAACTGGTTTTTACATCTATTTTATCAACTTACCTATCATCTCATCAGATCTGTGCTTTTCACTGATTAAAATTGTCTCTGATTCTAAAAGTACTTTAAATTGTTTAAGCTTCCGCAGAAAGTGGCATAGATCTATTCATCCCCCCCCCTCTAGATCTTATCCACATCTTTTCCTCGATCCTTCACTATTCTTTCTAACAAGATACTACTGATGGCAGAATCAGACATCCAATAATTTACATTAACCAGGTTGAGAGGCACATATCAAACCATTTCATGATAGCATGCGTAATTTACTTATTTTCATATGGAAAATTCATAATACACCCTACAGTCATCCAAATAACATGAGAATTTAACCACACATTGTTTGCAGGTTTAGGACCACGCATGCAAATTTCCTAATTTTTCTGAGTTATCATGCATTTACAGAAAATAAAACGTTCAATCTTATGCTATTCATAATTCAATTCAACATGGAGCATAAGATTGGCTACTCAGAACCCTCAACCTAACTTACACATTATCACAGAAATTTTCCCCGGATTTATAGCACATCACATGATTTACTGTAATTTTTACAAATCCTACGCAAGTTTTCTATTTTCAAAACAGAAATTTCAGTAAATCACATGCTCTTAGAAAAATTCTGAAATTTGCAGGGCATAGACTGACACATACATACATGGTTTATAAAAATTTGGGCACTCGAATTCTTCACGGATCATGTGAACAGTAGATAGATATGTACAACCATTTCTTCCAACATGCATTTTAATAAAACTAATAACTCCTACCATCCATAAATGCACAAGAAATTTCCCCACACATCACTGTATCTATTTCACATAACATACAATAATTACTTTATATCCTCATACGAAAACACTTCGGAAAATAAATCGTATACAAGGGAGAACAACTCACTGTTCTGCTCTGAAGAACTTAACTGCACAGTCTGTCCGTTAATGGAGCTTAACGGCAACATCGTTGGCCGTTAATTGAAGATCTTAATGGCATGGGGTCTTGCCATCAAGTTCAGGTCTGTGTAAAACATAGACCCGAGCTCCAAAAGAAGGAGAATTGTGAGGATCCAGGACACGAGAAAATCTGTAAAAATAGTAAAACCCTACTAGACACCTACATGGACGAAGTGAATGGGTCACTTGCCTTTCTAAAAACCTCCAAAGGGATCTAAGTTGTTGTTGAAGCTCTCCTTGGGCAGTCCCAAGAAGCCTCCAAACTCTTCTTGCTCCGGGTTCTTGGTCGATGTAGACGCCAAACCAACGTTGGGGAAGCCTTCCCCTATGTCCCAGCTATCCTCCATTCGGTGTAGATCGCCGGGAGAAGCCTTCAGTCGCCGGATCAAAGCCTCCAAAGCTCAGGTTTCCTTCAGTCCAGAGCTAAGGTTTCTCTCCTCTTTTCAAAGAGTCAAGAGAGTTCTTCTGGAGCAGAAGGGGTTTGGTTTATAGGAGAAGGGGTTTGGGATATACCAGAGGAGTGATGTGAAGGCCTGATAGCCGTTGGGTACATCTCCCCAATGGCTAGGCTTGCTTGCCCCCGGAATTTTGGGGTCTGCAACGCATGCAGGTCAGAGATATTAACGTCCACATCCATGGCCGTTGACTTAAGTATTAGCGTCCAACGATATAGACGTTTACCACCATGGACGTCCACCCTGTTGACGCCAATTGGCCCTTCGGCCAGAACTTAAAACATGCAGAAAATCCATGCATACGATGTATATATATATATATATATATATATATATATATATATATATATATAACATGCAATATGTATACTATCATGTACACACTACCACCATGCAATTTAAGCAATATTTACAATCTAATTATACACATTCACACATAAGTATAACTAGTTAATACGTACGTAGATATGTACATCTATGCATACACAAGCATGAATTATTTATACGTAATAAAGTAATACAACAAAATTCGAGGGCCTTACACCCTCTCTCCCTTAAAGAAACTTCGTCCTCGAAGTTGAACGACACTACTCAAACAAAAGGGGATACTTCTTCTTCATCGCATCCTCAAGCTCCCAAGTATCCTCCTCTCGCGAGAAGTTCCGCCATAGAACTTTCACCGACGCAATACCCTTGTTCAGGAGATGCTGAACCTTCCGGTCAAGAATAGCTACTGGTTGCTCCACATACGACAAATCTAGCCGAATCTCCACTGGCTCATGACTAATCACATGAGATGGATCTCGGACATACTTCCGGAGCATAGAAACGTGGAAGACGGGATGAACACTAGCTAAAGCTAGGGGTAAAGCTAGCTCATATGCCACGCTACCCAATCGTCTGAGAATCTCATACGGACCAATGAATCTAGGGCTTAACTTACTATGCTTGCCAAACCTAACGACACCACGAGTAGGTGATATCTTCAAGAAGACATGATCACCCACCTCGAACTCCAAATCCTTCCTTCTGTTGTCGGCGTAGCTCTTCTGCCTATCCTGCGCCGCAACAAGCCTCTTCCTGATAAGCTGGACCTTATCCGAAGTCTCCTGAACTAACTCTGGACCGATCAGCTGCCTATCACCGGTCTCTCCCAACATAAAGGAGATCTGCAAGGCCTTCCATACAACGCCTCAAATGGAGCCATACCAATACTCGCATGAAAGCTGTTGTTGTATGCGAACTCCACTAGAGGTAGATGATGCTCCCAATCATCCTTCCAATCCAGTACACACGCTCTCAACATATCCTCGAGCGTCTGGATAGTCCTCTCGGACTGTCCATCTGTCTGGGGATGAAACGCCGAACTGAGCTTCAACTCAGAACCTAACGCAAGCTGAAGACCCTTCCACAACCTTGAAGTAAATCTCGGATCTCGATCCGAAATGATCGACTTCGGCACACCATGCAATCTAACCACACTACTAACATACAATCTAGCCAAGCTCTCTACTGACTGCTTCTTCTTCATAGGCAAGAAGTGCGCAGTCTTTGAGAATCTATCTACGACTACCCAAATCGAGTCATTACCCCGTCTGGATCGAGGCAAACCTGAAACAAAATCCATAGTGACAGCTTCCCACTTCTACACTGGGATCTCCATCTTCTGTATAAGACCAAATGGTCGCTGCCGCTCGGCCTTCACATGCTGACATACTAAACATCTAGATACATAATCCGCTACATCCCTCTTCATGCCAGACCACCAAAAGGACCTCTTCAAATACTGGTACATTTTAGTGTTACCCGGATGAATAGAGAATCACGATCTATGAGCCTCCGCTAACACATGCTCACGGACATCAACCAAGTCAGGGACACAGACACGGTGATGGAATCTAATCATGCCATCCTCATCACGAGCAATGCCTGCCTTGCCCACTAACTCTAGGAGTCTAGGGTCGACTTTCTGTTGCTCGATCACCTCATCCAAAACCGAGGACCTAAGGGATAACTGAGCTACAAAAGCCTGTCATAGCGATGGCTCTAACTCAGTCAACGCACAAGCCGCATCATCCAACATCTTCCAGTCCTGCTGGAGAGATGGTCTCTTCTTGCTCAGAGTATCCGCTACGACGTTCGCCTTTCTAGGATGATACTGATGGTTGAAGTCATAGTCATTCAAGAACTCAATCCATCTTCTCTGCCTCAGGTTTAATTTCTTTTGGGAGAAAGGATACCTCAAGCTCTTGTGGTCGGTAAACACCTCAAATCTGACACCATAAAGATAGTGCCTCCAGATCTTTAATGCATGAACCACTGCTGCGAGATCCAAATCATGAGTCGGATAGTTCTTCTCATGCTCCTTCAACTGACGAGAAGCATAAGCCACTACCCTTCCTTGCTGCATTAGCACACAGCCTAAGCCAATCCGAGACGCATCCGTGTAGATAGCAAAACCCTCTACACCGCTCGGCAAGACTAACATCGGAGCTGACGTGAGCTTAGTCTTCAACAATTGAAAACTACTCTCACACTTCTCGAACCAGACAAACTTCACTCCCTTTCTGGTGAGCTGAGTCAATGGGGCGGCGATGGATGAAAATCCCTCAATGAATCACCGATAGTAACCAGCCAAACCCAGAAAACTACGAATCTCTGAAGGGTTCTTGGGGGTCTCCCAATCCATAACTGCCTGGACCTTTGCTGGATCAACTGCAACACCAGTACCGGAGATAACATGCCCGAGGAAGTGAACCTCGCACAACCAGAAATCGCACTTGCTGAACTTACCATACAACTTGTGCTCACGGAGAACCTCTAATACTACCCTCAAATGCTGACGGTTGTGTGGCCTCGTCTAGAGAGTAGACCAGCACATCATCAATAAACACTATGACAAAGCTATCTAGATACGGCCTAAACACCCTGTTCATGAGATCCATGAACGTTGCAGGGGCGTTGGTCAATCCGAAAGGAAGAACCAAAAACTCATAATGTCCATAACGGGATCTGAATGCCATCTTGGACACATCCTCACGCCGAATCCTCAACCGATGATAACCAGATCGCAAATCAATCTTAGAAAAGACTGATGCATCTTGCAATTGGTCAAACAAATCATCAATGCGTGGCAAGGGATACCTGCTCTTCACTGTCACTTGGTTTAGCTTCCTATAATCGATGCATAACCTAAGTGATCCATCCTTCTTCTTTACGAATAAGACAGGTGCGCCCCAAGGGGAAACACTAGGGCGAATAAATCCCTTATCTAGCAACTCTTGCAACTACTTCCTTAACTCGACTAACTCCGCAGGTGCCATCCGATATGGAGCCTTTGAGATAGGAGAGGTGCTCGGAAGCAACTCTATGGTGAACTCTATATCTCTATCCAGTGGCAATCCAGATAAATCATCGGGAAAGACGTTTGGAAAATCCTGCACTACCTCGATCTCTGCAAGAGTAGGTGACTCATCAGCCTCAGGTACTAACACCACGCTGGCAAGAAAAGTGTTACAACCCTTGTTTACCATGCGCATCGCCTTCATGGCAGAGATGACCAACTTTCCCACCAAGTTCCTTGGCAAGGGATGAGAGAACTCATCCTCACCAGGAATCCAAAAAACAATCCACTTCCCATGACAATCTACTAACGCATAGTGCTCCTCTAGCCAATCCAGACCAAGAATAGCATCAAAGTCCTTCATCTTTAGCAAGAAGAAACACCCTTCTAGGATTGTATCCTCAATGCACACAGGTAACGACAGAATGCACTTCCTAGTCGATACCGTACCCGCAGGGGTGTGCACAGACAAAGGGACCTCTAACTCCTCAGACTCTACGCCTGACTCTAGAGCTAACTGCCTAGCGAACCGCTCAGAAATGAACGAGTGAGTGACACCCGTATCAAACAAAACCTGAGCGTGCACACCTAGAAGTAAAACCGTACCTTCGGTGACATGCTCCGCTTGCTCGGCGTCCTCGCGTGCTAGAGCAAACACTCGAGCTGGGGCTCGAGGCCTTCCTGGTCTTCCTGTAGCTGGCGCTGCTGCTGCTACCGTTGCTGGGGCTGGCGCTCCACGCTGGACTCCCTGCTGAAGTCTCGGACAATCCTTGATCTTGTGGTCGCTGCTTCCGCACTTCAAGCACTTTCCCACAATCATCCAACATTCCGAACCACCATGTGTCTTCCCGCAATGGGGACACTCCTTCTTCACACCAAGGGAACGTTGAGAAGGTACCTGTGCACTGCTGGTTGTTACTGGATGCTACGGTGCCTGGTACACTACTTTCTTCTTGTCCTGCCGCTGGAACGTAGCTGCAGGCCTCTTCTGCGAAGCCTTCTTCTCTTCCAGATATTGCTCCATCTCACCCTCCTGTCTACAAGCAGCGCTGAGGGCCTCGTCCAAGGTACGATGGTCAAACGCCACTAGCCTCATCCTCAGTTATGGCTTCAAGCCCATCACAAACTTCTTTGCTTTCCTGCTCTCATCTGTCACGATATGAGGTGAATATTTAGATAATTCTGCAAACCTGGCCTCATATTCGAGTACGGTCATGGAGCCTTGAGTGAAAGAAAGGAACTCCTGCTCCATCCTATCCTGAATATGCTCGGGGACGAACTTGGCCCGGAAGAGCCTCACGAACTCGTCCCAAGCAACCTCAATAGCTCCGTCCTCGAATCGGGTGCGCAGTAATGAAGCCCACCACACATCAGCTCTCTCCTGCAACATAACCTTCATAAGCACCAACTAAACAACTTCAACTTAACAGGGGATATAAACAAATAAAACTAGCAAGTACCTGTAGCATATAGGTGGCTAAAGTAACCTTATCATCGTCCGCACACCTAATAGCTCGGAAGATCTTCTCAATCTCCCTCATCCAGCTTTCTGCTAGTAACGGATCGCTCTCCCCCTTAAAAGAGGGTGGCAGCATCCTCTTGAATCTTTCCATGATGGAAGGTCCACCATGGTCCTGAGCTGGAACTTGAGCCTGCTACATCCAACAAGAAATAATACACATTCAACATAACATCATACAATTAAATAAAACAGACTACACCTTGATTGATTATGCTAACCTGAGCCTCCAACTGAGCCTGGAGTGCAGCCTTGGTGTGGGCCTGCGTCTGCATGGCCTGCACCAAACCTTGCATGAACACTCCATAATCCACAGGCGGCGGTGGGGGAAGTATATGACCCTGCGGTGCCGGGGCTTACTGCTCCGCCTGCTCCTCACGTCTCGGCTCGTCCTCACGGGACGGCGCTCTGCCACGCCTACCTCTCGAAGCCATGGCTGCAATAAATTTCAGCCACCATTAGAGCTATGTTAATTTATTTCCTAACCATTTTCTTATCTATTTTTCATTCATTATTAATCAATTTTACACATGTGGACAATCTATGAAGATTTAGCATGTAATGAAGATGATGATTCATGTATATTTATGTATAATCTCAATCGTGTTGCCCAGTTGACGAGCCCAGAGGGGGGGGGGGGAATGGGTCTTTAAAAATTAATCTAGAAGATACCTGTAACTAAAAACATTCACACAAACGTTCTTCAAAGTAGGTTAGTGACAGTTAGTTGAAATAACAAACACACAAAGAAGACAATCACACAACACAAGGATTATCCTGGTTCAGACCTCCTCTCCTTAGGAGTCCTTCGTCCAGTCCCTGAGCAACAACTCAGGATTTCACTAACTAGGGTACAGTCCCCCTAAGGACGCTACAACACCCAGCTCAGCTGGTCTTCCTTCACACCCGAAGGGAACAACACCCTGGATACCACACTAGGTCTTCCTTCACACCCGAAGGGAACAACACCATGGATACCACACCAGGTCTTCCTTCACACCCGAAGGGAACAACACCCTGGATACCACACCAGGTCTTCCTTCACACCAGAAGGGAACAACACCCTGGATACCACACCAGGTCTTCCTTCACAACCGAAGGGAACAACACCCTGGATACCACCAGGTCTTCCTTCACACCCGAAGGGAACAACACAAAGAGAGTGAATGAAATCTAAGCCCCTAGATCAAGCTTTTGATAAGCAAGGATCTGAAGCAACTAGAACTGAGAGCAAAGAGATTTTAGACAAGGCACACTCTCAGAACTATACAGGCTCTCTCAAGATTTTCACAAACTAGTGGAGAGCAAAAGAGCAAAAGCTAAGTGGAATGAAGGTTCTTGGCTCTAAACTTTCTTCAAAAGAATTTGAATGCTTGAATGCGCAATCTGTCTTCTTCTGTTCTTCTGACTTGAATTTATATCTTCAATTTGAAATGTAGACGTTGAAGTGTCCGTTGTCTCCCTTTTGAGTAGTCGTTAGACTGAATGACATCTGAAGTCTTGGAAGCTTCCTGTCAACAGTCTTTTGATCACTTGAGCACGCAAAGAGATGAGATCTTCAAAGATATCCGTTGGCTTCTAATTGTTTAACGTTGTACCGTGAAGCTGGATCAGAGGTCTGCACAAATGTCAAACTCAAATAGCAGACAGCTAAGCTGTCTCTGATGTCAGCCAATGTTAGTAGCAATAGACATGGAAATAGTAATGCCAAATAGCTTAAGTCTAAAGGACATTATCAGAGTAGGCACGATATGGTCTGCATGCATGCAGAGATACGTTCAGGTCTCATTAAATGCAGGTGCGTCAGAGAGATGTCTACGTGGACTCTGACTAGTCAACACTTTTAAGATGAATAAGATATCAAGATATGAAATCGATGACTATATGACTTATGAAATCATTATGAATAAGTCAGGTTGACCAAGTCGTTGTGATACAGAAGAA
Organism: Colocasia esculenta; assembly: GCA_014218235.1. Classification (NCBI taxonomy): domain Eukaryota; kingdom Viridiplantae; phylum Streptophyta; class Magnoliopsida; order Alismatales; family Araceae; genus Colocasia; species Colocasia esculenta. The sequence goes on along the minus strand of CM024755.1, from coordinate 116,777,630 downwards.
GTCATTGTGAAACACTTAACAAATCGTTATACAAAACAAATCGTTGTGAACACTTATCAAGTCGTTATGAACTCTAAAGAAATCGTTATGGAACATGAAGTCGTTACAATAAGCAAGTCGTTGCGAGTTCTAAAGAAGTCGTTACGGTAACTTATGAAATCATTACAACAAGCAAGTCGTTGCGCTTTCTAAAGAAATCGTTATGATAACTTATAGAGTCGTTGTGACAGGAAAGTCGTTACGAGTTTCTAAAGAAATCGTTGCGACAACTTATAGAGTCGTTGCGACAGGCAAGTCGTTACGAGTTCTAAAGAAATCATTACGGTAACTTATAGAGTCGTTGTGACGAGCAAGTCGTTACGGGCTCTAAAGAAATCGTTATGGTAACTTATAGAGTCGTTGTGACGAGCAAGTCGTTACGGACTCTAAAGAAATCGTTACGGTAACTTATAGAGTCGTTGTAACGACCCAGAATCCGCATTACCAGTAACAACCAGTAACCCGAATTCTGACCCGCTAACCCACGAGACAAGCTCGGAAGGGTAGGAAGTGAAAGTCCGAGGAGACTATATGTAAGAAGATACACACCATGCAAAGCTGTAAAATTCCACTATATGAACATATCATTACAACTCAGAGTCTGAGCAAAGTACAGAGTACAGAAGTACAATAAAAAGGTACTACTCACTGCAGCTAGGGAGCACCAACACCGGAGTGGCTAGACTGGCCTGGAACGGGAGTCGACGAAGACCCACCTGAAAGGGAAGGGAGTGAGTCTCAAGAAAAGAGACCCAGTAGGGAAAAGTAACCCCACCGGCAACAGAACTAAAGTGCGGAAAGTAAAACTGAAAGTAAGTACACGTCGCACCACAACACAAAACTGTAAACCTCGCGGCTCAGTAACACACACTCACACACACAGCAAGTAGGACTCAGCTAGGGTCTGTGGCTCGGCGTCCCGTCACCACAGAGGCTCTCAACCCCAGCCACGTGTGCACACTACAGACGCTCTCTCTCGCATCTGGTCCACGACCGGTTTTTCCCCTACGCTTGACCCTAGCGGTAGAGAAGGGGCTCCACGGAGACCGGCTCAAAACCACCACAAGGAGTACGCACAGGACAGAGTCTCACTCGGCGTCCTGGCTCACTAGCGGAGGATAACCACACGCTAGTCATCTAGACGGAGTCGCACCCACGCCTAGGTAACACAACAGAAACGGGTACACGGTAACGCAACGCGCATACAACAGAAGGAACACACTCAATGTCTGAAACCCTGTACAGTAAGTAAACACCTCGTGCCACAAACAACTACTCAAATGCATAGGCGGAGTCACACTCTAAGCTTGGCCCACTTGTGCTATTAGGGCGGACATCACATGTCAATCACCTCTAAACACACAACTCAAGACTGCTGGGAGACAGGAGATTAACGGCCACATCGATTGCCGCCAATATGAGGTAAACGGCACTCACCATGTCGTTTATCCTGATTAAACGGCAATCGACCTTGTCGTTTAAATCACCCCTGAAGATCTCAACGTCAACAGATGTGGACGTTGATATCTTCAGTCCCCTAAACCCAGAACTGAACCAAATCAGTTCAAATGGGTAGCAAAACTCAACAGAAATCCGACTGATGGAGGGGAACACTTCCTCCCATCAATCTAAACTACCAGAACAACTAAATTAAACAGTCTAGCGCCTAGATTGTCCAATTTGCCCAAAATCCCGGCATAATATAACCCAAACCCTAAACCATGATTTACACACCAATTCACTTAATTGGGCATGCTGGTTTGCTGGGGAAGGTTATAGGGGTTAAGTCCCTACCTCAGAAAGCCTTAAGAATCCCCAAACAGCCATTAATCGCGCCGGATTCCCCCGAAGACTCCGCGCGAATCACACCAAAATCTCGCGTTCCCCGCCTGATCAAGCAACGCCACACGATCCAGGGGCTTCCCACGAGCTCAAATCACCCAACAGAAGCTACGGAAATCAAGAAAAGCAAAGGTGGAGGGAAGGAGAGGAAAGGAGAAAGATGAGTTCTGCTCTCGGGCTGCCCTATTTCAACAGGACTGGTTAGTGGACGTCAACATCACTGGTCGCCTACTGAACCTCCAACAGACTGACGTCCAGATCCCATGTCGTTGAGTTCAACATCAGACGTCCACATCGCTGGACGCTGACTCTGACTCAACGGAAAGCCCTGGCCGTCAACCCAAGTCAACGACAATGGTCTTGTCGTCGACCACACAGAACCACTAGAGACCCAATAAGGATCCACTAAAGACCCGAGACCTTACAGCCCTCCCCCCTTAAGGAATTTTGCCCTCAAAATTCAAACAACACAAGGAAAGAAGACTCACCAAAGAGGTACGGAAACTGCTCGCGCATTTCGTCCTCCCGCTCCCTTGTCGACTCACCACCGGAGTGCCATTGCCACACAACACGAACTAAAGGGATAGCCTTGTTCCTCAACCTCTGAACTCGGCGATCCTCAATGTGCAACGGAAACTCTGGTACAATCAACACTGGAGTCACCTCAGACCACTCTGCACTCTGCAGAATGTGAGACTCGTCAGAAAGGTACCTCCGAAGCATCGACACGTGGAACACGTCGTGCACTGCTGCCAATTCTGACGGAAGCTCAAGTCTGTACGCCAAACCTCCGACACGCTCAGTAATGGTAAAAGACCCAATAAAGCGAGGACTCAACTTTCCACGCTTACCGAACCTCACCACTCCCTTCATAGGAGACACACGAACAAACACCTGGTCTCCTACCTGAAACTCGAGCGGTCGCCTGCGCTGATCTGCATAACTCTTCTGCCGACTCTGAGCTGACTGAAGCCTCTGTCTCACAAGCTGAACTACCTCAACTACCTGCTGAACCAACTCTGGCCCTGTGACAACCCATTCGCCAACCTCGAACCAGTCAAGAGGAGTGCGACACGATCGTCCGTACAAAGCCTCATATGGTGCCAAACCGATACTGGAGTGATAGCTATTATTATATGCGAACTCGACCAAAGGCAAGTGAACTGTCCACGACCCCTGCCACTCCAGGCAACAAGCTCTAAGCATGTCCTCCAAAGTCTGGATAGTCCGCTCTGACTGACCGTCTAACTGAGGGTGGTAGGCGGAACTAAAAGCCAACTCTGTCCCCAAAGCTCTCTGGAAACTGCACCAGAACCCAGAAGTGAAGCGAGGATCCCTGTCTGACACAATAGAGATTGGCACTCCATGCAAAGGAACAATCCGCTCTACGTACAACGCGGCCAACCTACTCACACCCCAACTAGTCCTGACAGGCAAGAATCTGGCAGTCTTCGTCAATCTGTCCACAAGAACCCAAATGCTGTCAAAACCTCCAGCTGTCCTCGGCAAACCACAAACAAAGTCAGTCGTCACGTGGTCCCACTTCCACATCGGAATCTCTAACGGCTGCACAAGTCCTCCTGGACGCTGATGTTCGGCCTTCACCTGCTGACAGACCAAACACCTAGCAACAAAAGCCGCTATGTCTCTCTTCATCCCAGGCCACCAAAACTGACGTCTCAACCTGTGGTACATCTTGGTCGCCCCTGGATGAATAGAGTACCTGGAACCATGTGCCTCCTGCAACACAACTCTCCTGATAGACTCCTCAACAGGAACATAGAGTCTATCTCGGAACCTAACAGTCCCGTCCTCACAAAGCTCAACCTCTGGGAGAAGCAACACACTGTGCAACTCGGGATCTGCCTGCTGAGCCTCAGCAACCTGTCTCACAACGGCGGGAGCTGCTAACAAACTGCCCAACACACACTGACGACGACTGGACGAAACTCTGAAAGATCCCTCTGTCGCAGACTGCCACAACTGCCACTCTCTAAGCATCAGATGACTCATCTGTGCTTTCCTACTCAAGGCATCTGCAACTACATTCGCCTTTCCAGGCTTATACTCAATGCTGAAATCATAGTCCTTCAGATATTCCATCCATCGACGCTGCCTCATATTCAGATCCCTCTGAGAAAACACATATCTCAAACTCTGGTGGTCGGTACGGACTACAAAACTCACTCCGTACAGGTAAAGACGCCAAATCCGCAAAGCAAACACCACAGCTGCAAGCTCTAGGTCGTGGGTCGGGTAACTCTCCTCGTGGGGCTTAAGCTGGCGAGACGCATAAGCCACCACTCGGCCTTGCTGCATCAAGACCGCACCCAAACCAACACCTGAAGCATCTGTGCAAACCTCAAAACCCTCCTCACCTGAAGGTAAGGCAAGAACTGGCGCCGACGTAAGCAGTCGCTTCAACTCTATGAAGCTCTGCTCACACTGCTCCGACCACTCAAACGGAACTCCCTTTCTCGTCAACCGAGTCAAGGGTGCAGCAACCTGAGAAAAATCTCGAACAAACCTGCGGTAGTAACCTGCCAAACCCAGAAAGCTACGAATCTCAGACACAGATCTGGGACTCTCCCACTGCAAAACTGCCTCAACCTTCGCTGGATCCACAGAAACTCCCTCACCTGAGATCACGTGCCCCAAAAAGTGAACCTGTTGTAGCCAAAACTCACACTTACTAAGTTTGGCATACAACTGGTGCTCTCGCAAGGTCTGCAACACGATCCTCAGGTGCTCGGCGTGCTCCTCCTCCGAAGCGGAGTACACCAGAATGTCGTCAACAAACACTACGACAAACCGGTCCAAGAACTGGTGGAACACCCGGTGCATCAGATCCATGAAGGCTGCTGGAGCATTGGTGAGCCCAAACGGCATCACCAAAAACTCAAAGTGTCCATATCTGGTCCGAAAAGCAGTCCTCTCAATGTCCGAATCTCTAATCCGCAACTGATAGTAGCCCGACCTCAAGTCAATCTTCGAGAAGACACGAGCAGACTGAAGCTGATCAAAGAGATCATCAATCCTAGGCAAAGGATACCTATTCTTGATGGTCACTTGATTTAGCTTCCTATAATCAATACACAACCTCAGGCTACCATCCTTCTTCCGGACAAACAAAACAGGTGACCCCCACGGAGAAAAGCTAGGACGAATATAGCCCTTCTCCAACAACTCCTCAAGCTGCCTCTTCAACTCCCTCAACTCTGCTGGTGCCATACGGTACGGTGCCTGAGCAAAAGGTACAGTGCCAGGAACCAACTCTACAGTAAACTCAATCTCTCTCTCTGGTGGTAGACCAGGCAACTCTTCCGGAAAGACATCCGGAAACTCACACACTACAGGAATGTCTCCCACTCCCGAGGCAATCTGGTCAAGAGTCACTGCAGAAACTAGGAAACCCTGACAACCAGAAGCAAGCAACCTCCCTGCCCTCAAAGCAGAAACTAAAAAGCGAGAAGTAAGAGGTACGATACCCTGGAAGTAGAACGCCGCTTCCCCAGGTATCCGCAAGTGCACCCTCTTCTTCTGGCAATCCATCACTGCACCATACCGCTCTAACCAGTCCATACCCAAAATCACATCATAGTCATGTAACTGCAAGGCAAACAGACGGGCTGACAACAACTGATCCTGCAACTGCACAGGTACCTCCTCGAGACAGTAGGACGTAAGGACAAAGTCCCCTGTCGGCAACTCTACTGCCAACTCAACAGACTCTCCCGAACTCAACTCTCCAAGGGAGTCTAAAAAGTCCTCAGACACAAAAGAGTGAGAGGCACCGGAATCAAACAAGACTCTAGCTGCACAACCAAAAACTGAAACAGTACCTTCCACCAGGTGAGCTGCCTCCGCGTCTGCACGAGTCAAGTGGGTAACACGACCTCTACCTCTCGACCCACCAGAACCTCCGGTCTGCTGACACTGCTGCAGCTACTGCTGCACTCGAGGCTGTGACTGGGTCTGCTACTGCGGCACACGAGGTAAAAAAGGACAATCTCGTGCCATGTGACCCATTTGGTCACACCGGTAACACTGACCAGCAAAAGTACACTGTACCTGCTGCAAAGGCTGACCTGTCGGCTGCTGAACACTCCCAACCGACTGCTGCCTCTGCTCTGCCTGCCTCCTATCACGCCGAAACTTCCTTCGAGATCCTGACTTCGCCGTCGTCCCAGTAGAAGTGGACGCGTAAGAAGTCGCAGTCCTCGGGGTCGTCTGCACACTACCCTGCTGCTGACGAGGCTGAGAAGGAACTACCTGCGTCAGAACCTCTGCGCTCCGAGCACGAGTTTGCAAGGTATCTGCCTCCAACGCTGCCGCTGTCTGATAGGCCGCATCCAAATCTGTGACACGAGCAACTATCAGCGCCTGCCTGAGCTCTGGCCTCAAGCCTCTCACAAACTGCTGAGTCCTCAGGCCCTCATCTCCCATAATCTGCGGAGCATAACGCCCTAGCTCCACAAATCTAGCCCTGTACTGCACCACAATAGAGTCCCTCTGCTGCAAGTCCAGGAACTGGTACAACCTCTCCGTCCGGACGTAAGTAGGACAGAAGGCTCTCTCAAAAGAAACGACAAACTCCTGCCACAGAATCTGTCTAAGTGGGCGAGACTAAAAAGTAGTCTCCCACTCAGCGGACCACCAAGTCAACGCCTGCGCCTGCAACTGGTAACTGGCTAACAGCACTCGCTCCTCTGGAACACACTCCATGGAATGAAAAGTCCGCTCCACAGCATCTAACCATGCTCGCACTGCATCTGGATCAGGCTGGCCCAAAAACTGAGGAGGCTGAAACTGCAAGAACTCCCTCAACACCCTCCCAGTACCACCCTGGGGTACCGGCGCGTCACGGTGCTGAGCAACAAACTGAGCCATCCCCTCAAGAAATCGAGTCATGTCTAATCCCTGAGCTACCTGAGGTGGAGGTGGCGGCCGCGGAACAATACCACTATGTGTGTCCTATGGCAAAGGCTGCGTCTGCTGAGGTGGCGGAGCATCTCCAACCTCCTGACGAGTCACCTGCTCAGCTACTCCCTCTCTAGGACGTCGCCTAGGAGCCATAGAACTACACACAGAACAAAAATACACACATAAATACACTAACTAACTCCGGACTACATAGCTGCAATTGTACTCTTTATACTCTGAGTCTACATGATAAGTATTTTCTTATATATATCTCATCAGACAGGCTCTGATACCAAACTGTAACGACCCAGAATCCGCATTACCAGTAACAACCAGTAACCCGAATTCTGACCCGCTAACCCACGAGACAAGCTCGGAAGGGTAGGAAGTGAAAGTCCGAGGAGACTATATGTAAGAAGATACACACCATGCAAAGCTGTAAAATTCCACTATATGAACATATCATTTACAACTCAGAGTCTGAGCAAAGTACAGAGTACAGAAGTACAACAAAAAGGTACTACTCACTGCAGCTAGGGAGCACCAACACCGGAGTGGCTAGACTCGCCTGGAACGGGAGTCGACGAAGACCCACCTGAAAGGGAAGGGAGTGAGTCTCAAGAAAAGAGACCCAGTAGGGAAAAGTAACCCCACCGGCAACAGAACTAAAGTGCGGAAAGTAAAATTGAAAACTGTAAACCTCGCGGCTCAGTAACACACACTCACACACACAGCAAGTAGGACTCAGCTAGGGTCTGTGGCTCGGCGTCCTGTCACCACAGAGGCTCTCAACCCCAGCCACGTGTGCACACTACAGACGCTCTCTCTCGCGTCTGGTCCACGACCGGTTTTTCCCCTACGCTTGACCCTAGCGGTAGAGAAGGGGCTCCATGGAGACCGGCTCAAAACGACCACAAGGAGTACGCACAGGACAGAGTCGCACTCGGCGTCCTGGCTCACTAGCGGAGGATAACCACACGCTAGTCATCTAGACGGAGTCGCACCCATGCCTAGGTAACACAACAGAAACGGGTACACGGTAACGCAACGCGCGTACAACAGACGGAACACACTCAACGTCTGAAACCCTGTACAGTAAGTAAACACCTCATGCCACAAACAACTACTCAAATGCACAGGCGGAGTCACACTCTAAGCCTGGCCCACTTGTGCTATTAGGGCGGACATCACATGTCAATCGCCTCTAAACACACAACTCAAGTCTGCTGGGAGACAGGAGATTAACGGCCACATCGATTGCCGCCAATATGAGGTAAACGGCACTCACCATGTCGTTTATCCTGATTAAACGGCAATCGACCTTGTCGTTTAAATCACCCCTGAAGATCTCAACGTCAACAGATGTGGACGTTGATATCTTCAGTCCCCTAAACCCAGAACTAAACCGAATCAGTTCAAGTGGGTAGCAAAACTCAACAGAAATCCGACTGATGGAGGGGAACACTTCCTCCCATCAATCTAAACTACCAGAACAACTAAATTAAACAGTCTAGCGCCTAGATTGTCCAATTTGCCCAAAATCCCGGCATAATATAACCCAAACCCTAAACCATGATTTACACACCAATTCACTTAATTGGGCATGCTAGTTTGCTGGGGAAGGTTATAGGGGTTAAGTCCCTACCTCAGAAAGCCTTAAGAATCCCCAAACAGCCACTAATCGCACCGGATTCCCCCGAAGACTCCGTGCGAATCACACCAAAATCTCGCGTTCCCCGCCCGATCAAGCAACGCCACACGATCCAGGGGCTTCCCACGAGCTCAAATCACCCAACAGAAGCTGCGGAAATCAAGAAAAGCAAAGGTGGAGGGAAGGAGAGGAAAGGAGAAAGATGAGTTCTGCTCTCGGGCTGCCCTATTTCAACAGGACTGGTTAGTCGACGTCAACATCACTGGTCGCCTACTGAACCATCAACAGACTGACGTCCAGATCCCATGTCGTTGAGTTCAATATCAGACGTCCACATCGCTGGATGCTGACTCTGATTCAACGGCAATCCCTGGCCGTCAACCCCAAGTCAACGACAATGGTCTTATCGTCGACCACACAGAACCACTACAGACCCAATAAGGATCCACTAAAGACCCGAGACCTTACAGTCGTTGTGACGAGCAAGTCATTACGGGCTCTACAGAAATCGTTACGGTAACTTACAGAGTCGTTGTGACATCGACTTGTTTGAAATAACATGACTTTTCAGTCTTATAAGGAAATCGTTGCGATCACTTATAGAATCATTACGGCATCGATTTGTTTGAAACAACATGACTTTTCAGCCAAAAGGGAAATCGTTATGATAATTCTATTGAAATCGATATGCTTATAAAGAAATCGTTATGGCCTTCAACAGAAGCCGATATAGACTTAGAGAAATATCATGTTGAAAAGATTAAGGCTTCAGAGAAGTAATGCATACCTTTATTGACTTGTTTGACCTTGGTATTTTTCCTGTGCTTAAGACTTATGAAATATTCATTAGATATAATTGATAAACTTTTGTTTGGTTTTGTTAATCATCAAAATATATATGTAATTAATTAAAATTACATGGGGATAGATTGGTCATCAATCTCTCCCCTTTTGGTGATGACAAAACTGAACAGTAAGCATGGATAAAAAGTATCTGAAATTTGTTCTTAAAGAAATGACATGCTAGTTTTCTTTAATATTTCAGACATGCTAAGTATTTTCTCCCCCTTTTTGTCATTAAGCAAAAAGCGAACGGAGACAAAGAAAAGAAGAGAAAGATTGGTCCACATAAGCAAAGAGATTTTATTAATTCTGTGGAGGTACAAGTAATTAGAAAGCAGTAGACAAAAGAGAGGTAAAATGGGAGATGGTTTCCCATGCCTGTGCTTCCTGTTCTTCAAAATGGGTTTTAAAAACTCCAAAAGGTATGGAGTAGGATGGTCCCATAGTGGAAGCCACCCGTTTGAGATGAAGATCTAGGTGCTGGTAGAGAAGATCAGCATATGCATCCTTGTCCATGTTCATTTTGAGGAAACGTCGAGTCCCAAAGCTGGCACAGGAGAGGAATTGGTCCATTGTTACAGGATAGTGGTTGTGGTTATCTCTGAGAGCCTTATGAAGAGCCACATAGACTTTGTATCTTTCCTCCCAGACTTTGAAGGGGTCATCAACAAGATGAATGGAGTTCATATCAAGGAAAATAGCTGGAGAAATTGCGGTTTGCCTTCCCTGGCCGGAGCTACATTGATGTCAAACAGCTGCTGAGCTGACAGGGGGTAGATGTAAGGCCCTCTAATGTCCGTCGTATTAATTGTAATTATGTGTGTATGTTGTACTTGTGTATGTATGTACATATTTACGTACGTATTAATTAGTATAATTACGTATGCATGTGTTATATTAAATATAAATAATGTATGTATTGCATGATGATAGTGTGGATATAATACCATATACATATTGCATGTATATATGCTTGGTATGCATGGTTTTCTGCATAATTAGGGTTCTAGCCGAAGGCCACCTTGGCGTCAAGCCCAGGCCGTTGAGCTGGTGTCAGCGTCCAGCATGGATGCCAACACTAACTCCGGCGTCCAGCGATATGGACGCCAACTTCTCTGACCTGCATGCGCAGCAGACCTGCAAGCTTCTGAAACAAGGCATGGCCACCATTGGGGGATGTCCCCCAACGGCTCTAAGGCTGTCAAATCGGTATGGTGAGTTGGTGAGGGGCTCTCATTAGGTCTGAACTCGAATTTGGTCTCTCCCACTTCTCACTTCACCTTGCAAGAGGAGAAATAGAGGAGAGAAAAACCCTAGAGAAGCCTGTGAGAAAAACCCATTTTAGCACCCTCAAATCCGACCCCATGGACCTTGATCCGGCGTCCCCCTGCTGCAAGGAGGTTGCTGGACCAACGAGGAAGGCTTCCCGACATCCCCTCGGCGTGGAGATCATCCAGGAGCCCGGAGGAGAGATCGTTTGGAGGCACTTCTGCAACTTCTTGGGACTGCCCAAGGAGGTCTTCACCGAGCCATAAATCCCTTGGAGGAATTTCTAAAGGCAAGTGACCTATCCTTGATGTCCCCTTATGAGTCTAGGATGGTTTTGTGAATTTTATGGATTTTTCCTCGAGTCCTAGACCCTCCAATTCACCAAGATTCAGAGCTCGGGTCTGTGTTTCTGCACAGACCTGGTTAGACGGCAAGGTCCCTGGACGTCCAGATCATCCTTGGCGTCCATCGACCATGCCGCTGACCCTGAGTCAGCGGCCAGAGACCGCCGTCGAGTTCTTCTGGACAGAACAGTGAGCTGTTCTGTCCTCTTATGCATTAATTTCGGTATGTTTTACGTGATGAGGATATATGGTAAACCTTATACTCTATGTATATTGTGCATTGTGGTGTGTGGATGAATGTGGTGTGTGTGGTGGATGTGGGAAATGGTGTTCTTAAACTTGTGAGCATGAAGTGTTGATTTTACAAATTTAGTTTTCCTGATTAGAATGTGTATGAATGCCATGTTTTAGTCTAATCATGAAGATCAGTGGGTCAGCATATGTGTTTGCAAATTTTGGTAATTTATCCATGCTTGTGTAATTTGCAAATAAATTTGGTTCGGTAAATAAAAACATGCAAGAATGGGTTGTAGGGTTCAATCCATAGATGTATGAATTAGGGAAATTTTGTATTCTCAGTTCATGCATATGTGCTTAGCTTATGTATAAACAGCAAGTGGCCAATTTGCAAAATGTGTTAGACCCATGTTAATTTAAGTTGTTAATAGCATGCTAATTAGGCGTTTTATTTTCTGTAAATCCTATTTAGCTCAGAAAAATCTGAAAATTGAGGGTATGACCTTGAACCCGAAAACAGCATGTGGTTAAAATTTCAGGTCATTTGGATCAGTAAATAAAAAGTTATGTGTTTTTCATGTGAAATGTGATAATTCGTGCATATGATCTTAATGTGATTAGATTTTGTTTAAACCCAGCATGATTAGTGTGTTTACTGTATGTTAAACCTTGAAATTCTGTAGTACCATGTTAGGAAAAATAGAGGTATTCATGTGAGTGAGAAAGTGAATGAGATGAAGTGTTATGTGTAAAACCAAATGTAAAACGGTAAATATGTAAATGTGTAACTGTGCCAATGTGACACTGCTTCCGTAGAGGGCAGTGGAGCTGTATCAGGGAAAAGTCCCCCTGAGAAAGTTCATTGTGTTAAGTGACCCTAAGGGCATTAGGGGGAAATCCTGGAGGTGGACAAGTACCACTGGTTAGGGTGGAGACTTGTTCTCCCGGTCTGCGCAGTCCAAGAGTCGCCATTGGAATGCCTAGATGGCGTCTATGTGTAATGTGATGTGTATATGTCCTTCTTTGGTGGTTTGGACTATGTGTCACGGCACCTAAAAATGTGTAAGTGTAATGTGAAATGTGTATGTGACCATGTGTAAATGTGTAAGTGACATGTGAATGTGTATGTGTAAAGTGTAACCATGTGAAAAGAGGAAATTAGTGTAAAGAAAATGTGAAATTCTAGATGTGTAAATGTGTTATTGGAACCCATGTGAGACTAAATCTGAAACCATGTGAATTCAGAAAATGCATGTTGTTATTCTTATGTTTATGTGTGCAAAAATGTTTAGAGTCCATGTTAGGGACAACTAATGAATATGTGTGCAAATAGCATGATGGATTGTTCATATGATATGTTTTATGCGTTATTGTAGCTCTCATGTATAGGTTTCAGCCATGAAACTATATGAAATCAGCAACCTAAAGCATGTGAAAAGGTTATGTATGTACTTAAAACATGTGGAATCCATGCTAGTTGTGTTTCCGTCATGTATGTAAAAGTTCATGTTGATAGCTCTCATGTTTGATTCTTTAAAGATTAAAGTTTCATGAGTAAATTGAATAGAGACCATGTGATAGGTGAAGTTTATTTTAGAAATCTGAAAGCATGAGTTATGTATAAAATTGTAGAACTTTCATGATAGGTTGAAAACTTGAAATGACTAGCATGCTATGTGTTGCTAATTGTAATGTGCATGTAGAAACCACTAGGACTTCTAAGTGTACATCATGAGTAGTGTTGCTTGCTGAGTCCTTGGACTCACTCCTTGCTTCGGCGTACAGGTATAGTTGGTGACACAGTACCTTTGGAGGAGGCAGCAGAGACGGACTCCGAGCGCGGAGACTAGCTAGTTTTTGGAGTTCTTGAGATTTGTGTATTTCATAGTATGTACTTGAAACATTGTATTAGAATTATTATGAAAGGAATGTATTATGTGGACATTTTGTAATTCTATTTCAGCAATTTAAATTATGTGAGCTCTTAGTTCCTTATTGTTAATTGCAAAAATCATGTATGGTTAATGTGGATGATGAATGAATGGAGATAGTTCTCTTTTACTTCCGCTACTCTGTTGTATATTCGCGTGTATCTCAGCTGTTTGTATCGTTTGGGTAAATGTCCCACTGTGGCAGCACTTGTTATACCGACGTGGGTTGGTATAACCGTACCGGTATAATGAGGGCCGTCACAGAGATTGGTATCAGAGCGACCGGTTGAGATTGCACATGAATATACCTAAGTCATCATCCCCATTGCATGCTAAGTATGTCCACATGTGTAGAAAACTAATAGGAAGTGAAAATAGATAAGAAAATGGTTAGAGAACTTAGTAACCTAGCTCTAATTAGTGGCTGAAATTTTATTACAGCCATGGCTTCCCGTGGACGACGTGGAGGTGTGCCAGCTCGCGACGACGAGCAGAGGCGTGAGGAGCGGGCGGAGCAGCAGGCCCCGGCCCCACAGGGTCCTGTGCTTCCCCCACCACCGCCAGTGGACTATGGAGTATTCATGCAAGGTCTGGTGCAAGCCATGCAGACGCAGGCCCACACCCAGGCAGCACTCCAGGCCCAGTTGGAGGCCCAGGTAGAATAATAAAACAACCTAGTAGTTTGCTATTTAAATTGCATGATATTGTGTTTATTGTATATTGTTATTGTTTAATGTAGCAGGCTCAGGCCCCAGCTCAGGACCATGGTGGACCTTCCATCATGGAGCGATTCAAGAGGATGGCCCCACCCTCTTTTAAGGGGGAGAGTGATCCGCTAATGGCAGAAAGCTGGATGAGGGAGACGGAGAAAATCTTCCGAGCTATCAGGTGTCCTGACGAGGACAAGGTGACCTTAGCCACCTACATGCTACAGGAGAGAGCTGATGTATGGTGGTCCTCCCTACTGCGTACGCGCTTCGAGGACGGAGCAGTTGATGTGGAGTGGGACGCGTTCGTGAGGCTCTTCCGAGCCAAGTTCGTCCCAGAGCACATCCAGGACAAGATGGAGCAAGAATTCATTTCCCTGACGCAAGGATCAATGACTGTCCTGGAATACGAGACAAGGTTTTCTGAACTTTCTAAATATGCTCCGCATATAGTAGAAGATGAGCGCAGGAAGACCAAGAAGTTCGTTATGGGTCTCAAACCATCACTGAGGACGAGGCTCGTGGCATTCGACCACCGCACGCTAGACGAGGCCCTCAGCGCAGCCTGCAGACAGGAGGGAGAAATGGAGCAGTATCTGGAGGAGAAGAAGGCGTCGCAGAAGAGGCCGGCAGCGACATTCCAGCGGCAGGATAAGAAGAAAACGGTGTACCAGACACCGCAGAAATCAATGACAGTCAGCAACTCTCAGGTACCTTCTGTACGTTCCCCCGGTGCAAAGAAAGAGTGTCCCCATTGTGGGAAGACCCATGGAGGTTCCGAGTGCTGGTTAGTAGCGGGTAGATGCTTAAAGTGTGGGAGCAGCGACCACAAGATCAAGGACTGCCCAAGACTTCAGCAGGGAGCTCAGCGTGGAGTGCCAGTACCAGCAGTAGCGGCAGCCGCGCCAGCTACAGGACGACCAGGAAGGCCTCGAGCCCCAGCTCGAGTGTTTGCGTTAGCTCGTGAGGACGCCGAGCAGGCGGAGCATGTCACCGAAGGTACAGTTTTACTTTTCGGTGTGCACGCTCGGGTTTTGTTTGATACGGGTGCTACTCACTCGTTCATTTCCGAGCGGTTCGCTAGGCAGTTAGCCCTAGAGTCAGGCATAGAGTCTGAGGAGTTAGAGGTCCCTTTGTCTGTGCACACCCCTGCGGGTACGGTATCGACTAGGAAGTGCATTCCGTCGTTACCTGTGTGCATTGAGGATAGATTCCTAGATGGGTGTTTCTTCTTGCTAAAGATGAAGGACTATGATTGTATCCTTGGTCTGGATTGGCTAGAGGAGCACTATGCGTTAGTGGATTGTCGTAGGAAGAAGATTGTTTTCCGCATTCCTGGTGAGGACGAGTTCTCTCATCCCTTGCCAAAGAACTTAGCGGGAAAGTTAGTTATCTCTGCCATGAAGGCGATGCGCATGGTGAACAAGGGTTGTGACGCATTTCTTGCCAGCGTTATGCTAGTACCCGATGCTGGTTCGTCACTGACTCTTGCAGAGATCGATGTGGTGCAGGACTTTCCAGATGTCTTTCCCGATGACTTGTCTGGATTGCCACCGGATAGGGAGATAGAGTTCACTATAGAGTTGCTTCCAGGCACCTCTCCTATCTCGAAGGCCCCATATCGGATGGCCCCTGCAGAATTAGCCGAGTTGAGGAAGCAATTGCAAGAATTGCTCGATAAGGGATTTATTCGCCCTAGTGTTTCCCCTTGGGGCGCACCTGTATTATTCGTCAAGAAGAAAGACGGGTCACTTCGGTTGTGCATTGATTATAGGAAGCTAAACCAGGTGACTGTGAAGAACAGGTATCCCTTACCTCGGATTGATGATCTGTTTGACCAGTTGCGAGAGGCATCAGTCTTTTCCAAGATTGACTTGCGATCTGGTTATCATCAGTTGAGGATTAGGAGTGAGGATGTGTCCAAGACGGCATTTAGAACCCGTTATGGACATTATGAGTTTTTGGTTCTTCCTTTCGGATTGACCAACGCCCCTGCAGCGTTCATGGATCTCATGAACCGGGTGTTTAGTCCGTATTTAGATAGCTTTGTTGTTGTGTTTATTGATGACGTGTTGGTCTATTCTCCGGATGAGGCCACACATCGTCAGCATTTGAGGTTAGTCTTAGAGGTTCTCCGTGAGCACAAGCTGTATGCGAAGTTCAGCAAGTGCGAGTTCTGGTTGCGCGAGGTTCATTTTCTCGGGCATGTTATCTCCGGCGCTGGTGTTGCAGTTGATCCAGCAAAAGTCCAGGCAGTTATGGATTGGGAGATTCCCAGGACCCCTTCGGAGATTCGTAGTTTTATTGGGTTAGCTGGTTATTATCGGCGATTCATTGAGGGTTTCTCATCCATCGCCGCCCCTTTGACAAAGCTGACCGGAAAGGTGAGAAGTTCGTATGGTCTGAGGCATGTGAGCGTAGCTTTCAGCTATTGAAGGCTAAGCTTACTTCTGCTCCGGTATTGGTATTGCCTAGTGGTCTAGAAGGTTTGCCATTTATACGGATGCATCTCAGATTGGTTTAGGCTGTGTGCTCATGCAGCAAGAGAGGGTAGTGGCTTATGCTTCTCGTCAGTTGAAGGAGCATGAGAGGAACTATCCGACTCATGATTTGGAGCTCGCAGCTGTGGTTCATGCACTAAAGATCTGGAGGCACTATCTTTATGGTGTCAGATTTGAGGTGTTTACCGACCACAAGAGCTTGAAGTATCTTTTCTCCCAAAAGGAATTAAACCTGAGGCAGAGAAGATGGATTGAGTTCTTGAAGGACTATGACTTCGACCTTCAGTATCATCCTGGAAAGGCGAACGTCGTAGCGGATGCTCTTAGTAGAAAGAGGTCTTCGCTCCAGCAGGATTGGAAGATGTTGGAGGATGCAGCGTGCTCTATGACCGAGTTAGAGCCATCGTTGTGTCAGGCTTTTGTAGCTCAGCTATCCCTTAGATCCTCAGTCTTGGATGAGGTGATTGAGCAGCAGAAAGCCGATCCTAGATTGTTAGAGTTAGTGGGTAAGGCGGGCATTGCTCGTGATGAGGACGGTGTGATTAGATTTCAGCACCGTGTTTGTGTCCCCGATGTGGTAGATGTCCGTGAGCATGTGTTAGCGGAGGCTCATAGATCGCGATTCTCTATTCATCCGGGTAACACTAAGATGTATCAAGACCTGAAGAGATCATTTTGGTGGTCCGGCATGAAGAAGGATGTTGCGGATTATGTGTCTAGATGTCTAGTATGTCAGCAGGTGAAAGCCGAGCGGCAGCGACCATCCGGCCTTATGCAGAGGATGGATATCCCGTATGGAAGTGGGAAGCTGTCACTATGGATTTCGTATCGGGTTTGCCTCGATCTAGAAGGGGCAATGACTCGATTTGGGTAGTTGTAGATAGATTCTCGAAGACTGCTCATTTCTTGCCTATGAAGAAGAAGCAGTCAGTAGAGAGTTTAGCTAGATTGTATGTTAGCGGTATCATTAGATTGCATGGTGTGCCGAAGTCGATCATTTCGGATCGAGATCCGAGATTTACTTCGAGATTGTGGAAGGGTCTTCAGGATGCGTTAGGTTCGGAGCTTAAGCTCAGTTCGGCGTTTCATCCCCAGACCGATGGACAGTCCGAGAGGACTATCCAGACGCTCGAGGATATGTTGAGAGCGTGTGTTCTGGATTGGAAGGATGATTGGGAGCGTCATTTACCTCTTGTGGAGTTCGCATACAACAACAGCTTTCATGCTAGTATTGGTATGGCTCCATTCGAGGCGTTGTATGGTAGGCCCTGCAGATCTCCTTTATGTTGGGAGGAGACTGGTGATAGGCAGTTGATCGGACCGGAGTTAGTTCAGGAAACTTCGGATAAGATTCAGCTTATCAGGAAAAGGCTTGTTGCGGCACAGGATAGGCAGAAGAGTTATGCCGACAACAGGAGAAAGGATTTGGAGTTCGAGGTTGGCGATCATGTCTTCTTGAAGATATCGCCTACTCTGGAGTTGTCAGATTTGGCAGGCATAGCAAGCTAAGCCCTAGGTTCATTGGCCCATATGAGATTCTCAGACGTTTGGGCAACGTGGCGTACGAGCTAGCTTTACCCCCAGCTTTGGCTAGCGTTCACCCTGTATTCCACGTATCTATGCTCAGGAAGTATGTCCGAGATCCGTCTCATGTGATTAGTCATGAGCCGTGGAGATCCAGCCAGATCTTTCGTATGTCGAGCAACCAGTAGCCATTCTTGACCGGAAGGTTCAGCATCTCCGGAACAAGAGTATCGCGTCGGTGAAAGTTCTATGGCGGAACTTCTCACGTGAGGAGGCTACGTGGGAGCTTGAGGATGCGATGAAGAAGAAGTATCCCCTTTTGTTTGAGTAGTGTCGTTCTAACTTCGAGGACGAAGTTTCTTTAAGGGGGAGAGGGTGTAAGGCCCTCTAATTTCCGTCATATTAATTGTAATTATGTGTGTATGTTGTACTTTTGTATGTATGTACATATTTACGTACGTATTAATTAGTATAATTACGTATGCATGTGTTATATTAAATATAAATAATGTATGTATTGCATGATGATAGTGTGGATATAATACCATATACATATTGCATGTATATATGCTTGGTATGCATGGTTTTCTGCATAATTAGGGTTCTGGCCGAAGGCCACCTTGGCGTCAAGCCCAGGCCGTTGAGCTGGTGTCAGCGTCCAGGCATGGATGCCAACACTAACTCCGGCGTCCAGCGATATGGACGCCAACTTCTCTGACCTGCATGCGCAGCAGAGCTGCAAGCTTCTGAAACAAGGCATGGCCACCATTGGGGGATGTCCCCCAACGGCTCTAAGGCTGTCAAATCGGTATGGTGAGTGGGTGAGGGGCTCTCTTAGGTCTGAACCCGAATTTGGTCTCTCCCACTTCTCACTTCACCTTGCAAGAGGAGAAATAGAGGAGAGAAAAACCCTAGAGAAGCCTGTGAGAAAAACCCATTTTAGCACCCTCAAATCCGACCCCTTGGACCTTGATCTGGCGTCCCCCTGCTGCAAGGAGGTTGCTGGACCAACGAGGAAGGCTTCCCCGACATCCCCTCGGCGTGGAGATCATCCAGGAGCCCGGAGGAGAGATCGTTTGGAGGCACTTCTGCAACTTCTTGGGACTGCCCAAGGAGGTCTTCACCGAGCCATAAATCCCTTGGAGGAATTTCTAAAGGCAAGTGACCTATCCTTGATGTCCCCTTATGAGTCTAGGATGGTTTTGTGAATTTTATGGATTTTTCCTCGAGTCCTAGACCCTCCAATTCACCCAAGATTCAGAGCTCGGGTCTGTGTTTCTGCACAGACCTGGTTAGACGGCAAGGTCCCTGGACGTCCAGATCATCCTTGGCGTCCATCGACCATGCCGCTGACCCTGAGTCAGCGGCCAGAGACCGCCGTCGAGTTCTTCTGGACAGAACAGTGAGCTGTTCTGTCCTCCTTATGCATTAATTTCGGTATGTTTCACGTGATGAGGATATATGGTAAACCTTATACTCTATGTATATTGTGCATTGTGGTGTGTGGATGAATGTGGTGTGTGTTGGTGGATGTGGGAAATGGTGTTCCTTAAACTTGTGAGCATGAAGTGTTGATTTTACAAATTTAGTTTTCCTGATTAGAATGTGTATGAATGCCATGTTTTAGTCTAATCATGAAGATCAGTGGGTCAGCATATGTGTTTGCAAATTTTGGTAATTTATCCATGCTTGTGTAATTTGAAATAAATTTGGTTCGGTAAAATAAAAGCATGCAAGAATGGGTTGTAGGGTTCAATCCATAGATGTATGAATTAGGGAAATTTTATATTCTCAGTTCATGCATATGTGCTTAGCTTATGTATAAACAGCAAGTGGCCAATTTGCAAAATGTGTTAGACCCATGTTAATTTAAGTTGTTCATAGCATGCTAATTAGGCGTTTTATTTTCTGTAAATCCTATTTAGCTCAGAAAAATCTGAAAAATTGAGGGTATGACTTTGAACCCGAAAACAGCATGTGGTTAAAATTTCAGGTCTTTTGGATCTGTAAATAAAAAGTTATGTGTTTTTCATGTGAAATGTGATAATTCGTGCATATGATCTTAATGTGATTAGATTTTGTTTAAACCCAGCATGATTAGTGTGTTTACTGTATGTTAAACCTTGAAATTCTGTAGTACCATGTTAGGAAAAATAGAGGTATTCATGTGAGTGAGAAAGTGAATTAGATGAAGTGTTATGTGTAAAACCAAATGTAAAACGGTAAATATGTAAATGTGTAACTGTGCCAATGTGACACTGCTTCCGTGGAGGGCAGTGGAGCTGTTTCTGGGAAAAGTCCCCCTGAGAAAGTTCATTGTGTTAAGTGACCCTAAGGGCATTAGGGGGAAATCCTGGAGGTGGACAAGTACCACTGGTTAGGGTGGAGACTTGTTCTCCCGGTCTGCGCAGTCCAAGAGTTGCCATTGGAATGCCTAGATGGCGTCTATGTGTAATGTGATGTGTATATGTCCTTCTTTGGTGGTTTGGACTATGTGTCACGGCACCTAAAAATGTGTAAAGTGTAATGTGAAATGTGTATGTGACCATGTGTAAATGTGTAAGTGACATGTGAATGTGTATGTGTAAAGTGTAACCATGTGAAAAGGGGAAATTAGTGTAAAGAAAAGTGTGAAATTCTAGATGTGTAAATGTGTTATTAGAACCCATGTGAGACTAAATCTGAAACCATGTGAATTCAGAAAATGCATGTTGTTATTCTTATGTTTATGTGTGCAAAAATGTTTAGAGTCCATGTTAGGGACAACTAATGAATATGTGTGCAAATAGCATGATGGATTGTTCATATGATATGTTTTATGCGTTATTGTAGCTCTCATGTATAGGTTCTCAGCCATGAAACTATATGAAATCAGCAACCTAAAGCATGTGAAAAGGTTATGTATGTACTTAAGAACATGTGGAATCCATGCTAGTTGTGTTTCCCGTCCATGTATGTAAAAGTTCATGTTGATAGCTCTCATGTTTGATTCTTTAAAGATTAAAGTTTCATGAGTAAATTGAATAGAGACCATGTGATAGGTGAAGTTTATTTTAGAAATCTGAAAGCATGAGTTATGTATAAAATTGTAGAACTTTCATGATAGGTTGAAAACTTGAAATGACTAGCATGCTATGTGTTGCTAATTGTAATGTGCATGTAGAAACCACTAGGACTTCTAAGTGTACATCATGAGTAGTGTTGCTTGCTGAGTCCTTGGACTCACTCCTTGCTTCGGCGTACAGGTATAGTTGGTGACCCAGTACCTTTGGAGGAGGCAGCAGAGACGGACTCCGAGCGTGGAGACTAGATAGTTTTGGAGTTCTGGAGATTTGTGTATTTCATAGTATGTACTTGAAAACGTTGTATTAGAATTATTATGAAGGGAATGTATTATGTGGACATTTTGTAATTCCATTTCAGCAATTTAAATTATGTGAGCTCTTAGTTCCTTATTGTTAATTGCGAAAAATCATGTATGGTTAATGTGGATGATGAATGAATGGAGATAGTTCTCTTTTACTTCCGCTACTCTGTTGTATGTTCGCGTGTATCTCAGCTGTTTGTATCGTTTGGATAAATGTCCCACTGTGGCAGCAATTGTTATACCGACGTGGGTTGGTATAACCGTACCGGTATAATGAGGGCCGTCATAGTAGAACTTGAACCATTCAGAAGATGTGAGTCTTTCACATTCAGACAGAATAAGGGCTAGAACTTCAGCACTTACATGCCCCTGGTGATATTCCCTAAATAAGAATCTAGGAAAAGCAACCAGGTAGCCCTTCTGCACTTTAATTCTGCCCATTACTCTGGCAAACCGTTCAAAGATAATGGATCCTACAGAGGATTCCATGACAAGGAAATGAATTGCAGAAGAGCTATTTCTTCTGGTACTTGAACGGTAGCAAAATCTACCTGGACATCTGAAGTATGAGATGAAGAGTTATGCGGAAGTACACAATACGGTAATCTAGAAGGGGGGGGGGGGTTGAATAGATTACGGCAATTTTAAACTATTGATGGCTTCTTTTCGATGCTACAGCGATCTTAATGAAATTTGATTCAAATTCAATTAAGTGTGAGACCGCTTGAGTTGATTTAAGAGAAAACAGGGAATCAAACGTGCGTATGAACACCGTGCCTACCAATCATCTATCGCAAAACGCGAACAAACCACAGAACACGATGATTTAAGGTGGTTCGGAGTACACAACTCGTGTATCCTACATCCACCGTCCACACACACACGCAGAAACGACTGCTTATGAGCGAGTTCAACACTACAACTCAACACACACACGTTGTCTGATGAAACACGATCAGAACAACCACAAATACGTGAATCAAGCACAAGGGATGCTCGAAACACAACCACACACACACACGATGGATGGAAATTATGAAATGGAGAAGAATTGGGAATTAGGGAACAAATCCAGTTGGAATTCTTCTCGTGGATCGTCCAAACGCTCTTCAAACTTCGATTGGATGTAGATTGATCGATGTAGAAGGTTGAATTGATGACGATCCGGCTTCAGCTCCGCATAGATGGTGATTCCACGTCGATCTGGGCGGAAAGTTGAAGCAGAGCAGCAATTTGGGGCTTTTCCTCTTGGTCCCTTGGAGGCTCTTGGATGGGAGGCTGCTCTCTGCGAAATTGGCTCCAAAAGGATGCTTATATAGTGTTAGGTAAAGGTGGGGGTCGTGGAGGAAGGAAACACCCAAGTGGGGCCGGATTTGGAAACCCAAAATCTGAAGTTTCCGTCGGCTGTCGACAGGTGCACTTGCATCTGTCGACAGGCAGACTCAGGCTGAGAACTGGGTTTCAGGAAAATGAGTTTCTGAGTGTATCTGTCGACAGGCAGTTTGCATCTGTCGACAGATGCACTCAGGAATAGAAAACCTGAGCTCTGTCCTGGGTTGTCTGTGTGTATCTGTCGACAGGTACATTGCATCTGTCGACAGATGCACTCAGAGATGCAAACCTGAGTTCTGTCTGGAATGACTGTGTGAATCTGTCGACAGGCAGTTTGCATCTGTCGACAGATGCACCTCTTTGACAGATTTTTGTGCCTTTTGCTCATCTTTTCAATGCCTCTTCAAAGTTCCATCTTTCATGCTTGTACACCTACATGCAAATACATTGTTAGTGATGTACATTGTATGATTTAGCAATGTTTAACTCAATCACTTTCATGGTGTTTTTCATGTTAGTTAACACATCAATTTTGCATTAAATCAATGTTCAAGAATGTTAATGTGATCATCAAAAACATGATATATGGAAAACCCAACAATCTCCCCCTTTTTGATGATGACAAAAACATTCAATTGATGCATATATTGATGTTCTCCCCCTTTTTGACAACATGCAAAAAGTCAAGTCATGCACAGTTAGAGACAAAAGAACATGAACTGAGTTTTCATTGATTTATCATTGAAATTTCACAGTACATGCGATAATGATTACATGACTCTCAAGAAAGGGAAGTAACATGAACAAGCAAAAGACGACAAGACAAGTGAGACTAATTCCCATCTAAGACTCTTAGTGACCTCTAATGACCCTGAGACCCTCTATTCATCGTCATGTCCAGCAGGAGGAGGGTGACGGGATCCATCTCTCTCGGAGTAGAGGTGGTCAAGACGGTCATCTAAAGTGTTGAGGCGAGCGTCCACTTGATCAAATCTTGACGTCATCCGAGCAAATCCTGAAATCATTTCTTGATGGATTTGTGCCAAGTAATCATGAACGGATTGTTGTGGAGGCACAGGTACATCATCAAACTCTTGAGCTTGGTCAGGCATTTGCTCATCTTGAGGGTCTTCATCACTGCCCTCATTTGCTTCATCATCTTCATTGTCTTCTTCATCGGTTGACACTTCAGCTCCTTGTGGTTCCTTTCCCTTGAGAGTCCTTGTGACGACGCCGTCTACAATTTGTAGCCCATGCGGTTGGCGGCGGTGAGGTCAAAGGCACTTCGGGATTTTAGTGAGATGAGCTCACTTGGAGGGATAGGAATGCCAAGGAAAATAAGAAGAGAAGTGATGGGGCAAGCATATGGCATTGATCTTTTGGTGTTAGAGAAACACCGACGGATGAGGCTTATCATGAGTTCAGGAAGATTGATTTCTTGACACTTGAGGAAAAATATGAACAGGGATTTATGGACCTCGGTGACTAACTCTCGACTTCCATCCTTCGGGACGATCAAGGTAGTGAAGATGTGATGGATCATCCGGATCAAGGGAGGAAAGGAGTTGGCGTTGAGACGAGCAATCTCCTTGGTAGTGTCATAAGGTTCCAACGTGAGAAGCTCATAGTACTCAGAAGCAGAGGGATTGTAGTTGAAGATTTCAACTCCTGAGTTTGGAATTTCAAGGGCTGTGGAGAGAAGATTTGCGGTGAGGCGAAAACGAGTGCCTTTCACCGAAGAGTAGATATCTCCCTGATCGGAAAGCCCTAAGTTATTGTAGAACTCGGATACGGCAGTTGGAGAGTATTGCAAGTGGGAGTATAAGAAGGATGTCCACCCTTGAGTGTCAAAATAAGGTAGGAGTGAGGGGAACATCGGTGCTAAGGACTCGAAGTCCACATACCGGGATTGGACAATCTTCTTGAAGGTGCCGTTGGGTCGGATAAGACGGAGACCTTGAGGAACGATGAGTTCCGGCAACCGATCCTCACGATGCTTGCTGCGGCGTTCAGAAGGAGCCCTGGAGCTTTCTCCGGCGTCCGTCGGAGCGCGACGACGGCGAGCGAGAAGCTTCGATTTGGGTGCCATCGCAGGAGGAAGGATGAGAATGGTGTGAAGGGAGAGTGGAGGGATCCCAGACGAGGAGCAGGATCGTCGGAGACGGAGCCCTGAAGGGGGAAAGAGAGGGGGTTTGGAGAGGAGGAGGAGGGAACAAGAGAGGAGGGGTGAAAAAGGGTCGTGGGTGGCCTTAGAATGGACTTGGAGGGTTTTAAAAGGAAGGCCCCACAAAAAGGAGGTGAACCGGCGCGAGGGTTTTTGAAAAAACGGATCTGGGCCGTCGTCTGTCGACAGATGGTCTATCTGTCGACAGATAGCTCCTTTTTGGTGAAAACTTGATTTTTGTCAAAATTTTTCAAAGGGACAAGTGTTCATTTGTTGTTTTAAGGCAAAATGGGTGTATGTGCAAGACAAAAATCCATATCCATTAAGATGAAGACATGACACAAATCTAAAATGATTTTGAATTAAAAATGATAAGTTCTTTAATTAGATCATGAGGAACACATTTCACAAAAGCCAGTGAAAATTAAATAACTCTTTTGATTAAGGCCGTTGAAGACAAACATGCATTTAAATAGAGATGATAGTCAGATGACAATTGAATTAAATGCCCACAAGAATGTCTTACCGAAGAAACACATTGGACTTGACAAAAATTTCGGAGGCTTCACTCTATTTCTGGTATGATCTTGGAAGATTTAAGCAACGAAGATGGAAAAGAGTGGCAATGAGGAGCACTTTCACTTTTTCATGTGAAGGTAGACATTTGTGATGCCAATACCCCCAGTTACTCAATGTGAGTGTCCATCAAGCCATTGTATAGAGATAATGAAACAACCTTTTGACGCGAAGACCGACATTTGTGATGCCCATGTCCCCGGTTACTTAGTGATTTTCATCATTGCTCTACCTCCATCCCACAAATGAAAAACAAATTTGTTGATTGAACTGAAGAAATAGGTAGCTTTTCTCCTTTTTTTTTTTTTTTTTTTTTTTGCTTTTTGTCAAGTACATGAGATTTCTTTAGGCAAGTTGTAATGTGGAACATTAAATTCAAGAGTTTTCTGATTTTTCAAATCATTTTAGATTCATGTTTAACGACAAGGGAGTTATTCAAAGGAGATGTTTAAAAATCATTTGGTTTGCTCATTATGTTCAAAATGATCTAAAAAGACCTTAATCAGGTCATGCATCAAACAACATTTAGACTTGGTTCATGACTTTGACATGAAGTGGATATGAAGGGTTATATTGCACACAAACAAACCAAGGTTTACCTTTAAATCAAGTAAGGAACACTTTTCTTGAAAAGTATGAAGAAGGATTTGAAAAGTAAGGAAGAATGTGTGTATCTGTCGACAGAAGAAGTCTGTCTGTCGACAGATGCACACAGACTGAGGAGTTGAGGTTTCTGTCAGAACAAGACTGATTGTATCTGTCGACAGATGGAATGTGTCTGTCGACAGATATGAACAGAGTGGATTTTTCTGGTTTCAGATTGATTGCACATTGAGTTCAAGGAAGTGAGAATTCAACAAGTAGATGTATGAGGAGTTTCCTCAATAAAATACTCATCTATCCTTAACTCACTCCCCCATAGTGTGTGCACGTGTTGACACAACATCTAAGCAAGGATTCACACAAGCATTTGATACAAGACAAACATGTTCATGAAAGAAGGTCATACACAAGCACATGGTCACAGAAAAAACATTGTTTATGGAGTTAACATGATAAAATGTAAGGAAACTAAAAATCCTATGTGAAGTACAGGACCTTTATATGTAATGGGACTATGGATACTTGGCGGAGAATATTTCCTCACGCATGATGATAGTTTCCAAACAAGCCGAACTTGTTCTTCCACAGTTCACCATTTGATATACCACATAGTCATTCACACATAAAGAGCATGTACTCCAATATGGAGAGTTAGTTTCATTGCATTTTACACAAACCCAATTCTCTTCTTAAGGATGTGAATCTATCTTCAGACAAGGGTTTGGTGAAAATATCAGCCAATTGCTTTTCTGTGGGAATGAAAATAAGTTCCAAGGTTTTATTGGCAACTTCATCTCTCAAGAAATGATGACGGATTTCTATGTGTTTAGTCCGAGAGTGTTGGACAGGGTTTTTTGAAAGGTTGATAGCACTTGTGTTGTCACATAGGATAGGTGTGCATCCAATTTGAACATTATAGTCAGCTAACTGACTTTTGATCCACAACACTTGAGCTGCACAACTTCCTGCAGCGACATATTCTGCCTCTGCAGTGGAGAGAGCAACCGAGTGTTGTTTCTTGGATGCCCACGAAACCATGCAACCGCCAAGGAATTGGCAAAATCCACTAGTGCTTTTTCTATCAATTTTACATCCAGCATAGTCAGCATCAGAATATGAAATCAAATCAAAGCTACTGCCTGCTGGGTACCAAAAACCCAAATTGCATGTGCCTGAGAGATATCGGAAGATTCTCTTGACTGCAATTAAATGGCTTTCCTTTGGACTAGATTGATATCTAGCACAAAGGCAAACACTGAATTGAATATCCGGTCTACTTGCAGTAAGATAAAGGAGTGAGCCAATCATACCTCGGAAGTGCTTTGCATCTACCGGTTTACCTTTCTCATCATTTTCCAATTTGATGCTTGTGCTCATTGGGGTGGAGGCCGGTTTAGCTTGCTCAAATTGAAATCGTTTGAGAAGCTCTTTGACATACTTTTCTTGATTTATGAAGAATCCGTCTTTATGTTGTTTCACCTGCAAACCAAGAAAGAATTGAAGCTCCCCCATTAGACTCATCTCAAATTCACTGTGCATGTGTTTAGAAAATTCTTCACACAGTGAAGGGTTAGTAGAACCAAATATATATCGTCCACATAAACTTGAACAACAATTATGTGATTGCGAACTTCTTAGTGAAGAGTGTTTGGTCTACTTTACCTCTTGAGTAGTTCTTGCTTACCAGAAAATTGCTTAGTCTATCATACCAAGCTCGAGGTGCCTGTTTCAAACCATAAAGAGCTTTGTGCAATTTATACACATGGTTAGGCATTTCAGAATTTTCAAAACCTGGTGGTTGAGAGACATAGACTTCTTCTTTGATATAGCCATTTAAGAAAGCAGTTTTAACATCCATTTGATAGAGTTTAAACTTATGGGAGCATGCATATGCCAATAAAATTCTGACTGCTTCTAACCTGGCTACAGGAGCAAAGGACTCTTCAAAGTCTACACCAAATTCTTGACTATATCCTTTTGCTACGAGTCTTGCTTTATTTCTTATCACTTTTCCTTCTTCATTAAGTTTATTCCTAAACACCCATCTAGTTCCTATGATAGAGATTTCAGGGGTTTTAGGAACTAAACTCCATACATTGTTTCTTTGAAATTGACCAAGTTCCTCATGCATAGCATCAATCCATGAGTTGTCTTTTAAGGCTTCTTCAACATTTTTGGGTTCCACTTGAGAAACAAAAGCAAAAAGATCATGTTCAATTATTTTTCTTACTTGAGACCTCGTTTGAACAGAATCATTTAAACTACCTATCACATCATCAAGTGGGTGATCTTTGGAATACCTCACATTTGTGATTGTTGAAGGGCCGGGAGTATCTTGTCCTTGAGGAATTTGATCTTGTGAATGTTGTTCTTCAGGAGGTTCACTTTCTGGTGGATTCTCTTCAAGTGTTTCATCTTGTTTTCTGAATGCTATTTCATCATCTTCATAGTAGTCCCTGTGAAGATATCCACCTTTGGTCTTGGAATCTTCTTCAGATTTGTCTTTTGCTTTGATTGAAGATCCTTAAGTGATGTTCCTTCATCCTCTTTTTCAGTCCTGTTAATATTCAAACAGTTAGATTTGGCATAAGTCTCATCAAAGATGACATGTGGAGTTTCTTCCACAGTGCGTGTTTTATTGTTAAACACCCTATATGCCCTAGAGTGTTCTGAGTAGCCTAGAAAAACACCTTGATCACTTTTGGCTTCAAATTTATCTAAATCAGATTTATCATTGTTGTGAATAAATACCTTTGAGCCAAAAACTCGGAAGTACCCAAGGTTGGGTTTTTACCTTTCAATAACTGGTAGGGGGTTTTCTTTATCACAGGTCTTACCATGGCTCTGTTTAGAATGTAGCACGAAGTGTTCACTGCTTCTGCCCAAAACTTTTGGAGAGTTGGCCTTCAACCAGAAGAGTGCGAGCCATTTCCACCAATGTTCTGTTTTTCCTCTCCACTACTCCATTTTGTTCTGGAGTCCTTGGGGAAGAGAACAGATGTTCAATCCTTGGTGCCTGCAAAAATCAGAAAATGCATTGTTATCAAATTCTCCCCCGTGATCGGTGCGGATTGACATATTTTATTCACATTGCCATGCTCAATCTTGTTAAAGAATTCTTGGAAGATTGTGAGTGTTTCACTTTTGTGTGCCAAGAATTTGACCCATGTGAACCTAGAGAAATCATCTACAATGACAAAACCAAAACGTTTGCCATTGAGACTTAAAGTTCTAGTTGGTCCAAACAGGTCCATGTGCAACAGTTCAAATGGTTTAGATGTGCTTACCGGTGCTTTAGATTTGAAAGACTTCCAGGTTTGTTTTCCTGTGCACATGCATCACAAAAACTTTCGTTGTTGCTAAAAGAGATTGTCAGGAAGTCCACTTACCAACATTACCTGTGCCAATGATTTGGCCTTTGTTGTTACCTCCAAAAATGACTTGTCCTCCGTCTTTCTCCACTAGGAAACAGAATTTACCTTTGTCGCCCGTCATGTGCCTCGAACAGCCGCTATCCAAGTACCATTTGTTTTGATGTTGGGCTGCTAGGCATTCCTGCATATGTGGATCAGACAAGAGGTTTTGGTACCCAAATTACTTTGGGTCCCAAAATTTCATTCATGCAACAAAGTAGATGTTTAGGAATCCAAACTTGTTTGACTTTTTGTTTCTTTGGATTATTCCAACATTGTTTTTCATCATGACCAATCTTTTTACACACATTGCATGAAGGAATTTTCTTTTCAATTTTCTGTTGCTTGATAGACTGTTTATTCATTGAAACTGTTCTTGTCTGTCGACAGGCACCATTGTATCTGTCGACAGGTGGCTTTTTCTTTTGTTTGTTGGGAACATTTTGTTTGTGTAATATTGGCTTGGTCTGAGACTTTCTTGAATTATGCTTTGTGGGAGCATGCTTGCTTGTGCTTGGGCTAGAATCAATAAAGGAGGTGATCAATGATTCTCCTATTTTCTTTTGTTTGACTGGTTGATATCCTAACCCATGCTTGGTTACATGTATTTTGGTGCCCAAAACTGCATCTAGATTTTGCTTCCCTTTTACAAATTTCATTAGGTCCTCAGATTTTTCTTTCAATTCCTTTTCAGTTTGTTCCAACTTTTTCTTGTTTCCAATTGTTCTTCTTGAAGGAATTCAATAGAATGGCTTAAACAGTCTTTTTTTTTTGTGTTTCTTGCAATTTATTTTCAAGCAATCCATTTCTTCATTATGAGTTTTTTCATCAATTTTCATCATTTCTAATTCTTTTGTTAAGAATGCAATTCGTTCATCATTGTTCTTATCATGCACAAGGGAGTTGCATTTCCTTTTTAATGCTCTATTCTCAGATCTATATTCACGAAATTTTTCAAATAAAGTAGTGTATGCTTCCTCCCATTCACTTGCAGTGAAATCATCAAATGAGAAATTTACCTCGCTGGAGTCATCACTCCTGGCCATCAAGCATTTCACTTCTTCATCATCGGATGTTTCTTGTGCATCTTCATCTTCATCTTCATCACTCCAGGTGGCCAACATTGCTTTGGCCTTTTTAGAGGTGAATTTGTCTTTCTTCAGCTTCTTCTTGAGTTCCGGGCATTCTCCTCTCATATGCCCCTGTTTCTTGCATTCATAACAAACAATGTCAGATTTTTTGTTTGACTCATATTTCTGTGAAAAATTTTCTTAGGAAAGGGTTTGGAATTACCTGTGTCTCTCCTCTTGAACTTCAAAAATTTCTTGAATTGTCTAGTGAGCATTGCCATTTCACCATCATCACTCTCACTAGATGTTTCTTGCTCATCACTATCTTGTTGAATAGATTTCTTGGAGCTTGTTGATGTTTTATTGGATGCTTTTAGAGCAATTGACTTCCTAGGATTTTCTTCTAATTCTTTTCTCTTGATGTTGATTTCATATGTCATTAGAGAGCCAATTAGTTCATCCAATTTCATTTTGGAAAGGTCTTTGGAATCCTCAATGACAGTGGCCTTAGTATTCCAAGATGAAGTAAGAGAACGAAGGATCTTTCTTACTAAGTCACTTTCAGAGTATTCCTTCTTAAGACCTTTTAGCCCGTTAACTATTAGCATGAATCTTGCAAACATGTCTGATACGGTTTCATCAGTTTTCATCTTGAACATTTCATATTCAGACACTAACATGCTAACTTTAGTTTCCCTTACCTCGGACGTACCTTCGTAAATGAGTTCAAGCTTGTCCCACATCTCTTTTGCTGTTGAGCATGTGGAGACTCTTGAGAACTCCTTTGGATGCACCGCACATTGCATCATGTTTAGTGCGCTCCAGTTGAGAGTTCCTTTAGCTATTTGGTCTTTCGTCCAGGTGTCTTCATCCTCGGGCAACACGTATGGTCCCTTGCTGACTATCTTCCACAGCTCGTAATTTTGAGCTCTCAAAAATACCTGCATACGGTTTTTCCAATAAGAATAGTCAGTGCCATCAAAATAGGGTGGCCTGGTTACTGAATGTCCCTCGGCCATATACCCTTTGCTAGAATCCATAAGATCGAAAATCTCCTGATCGCTAGATCAAATGACGAAAACAGTAAATCGGAGAAACCCGCTCTGATACCAATTGAAGAGTTATGCGGAAGTACACAATACGGTAATCTAGAAGGGGGGGGGGTTGAATAGATTACGGCAATTTTAAACTATTGATGGCTTCTTTTCGATGCTACAGCGATCTTAATGAAATTTGATTCAAATTCAATTAAGTGTGAGACCGCTTGAGTTGATTTAAGAGAAAACAGGGAATCAAACGTGCGTATGAACACCGTGCCTACCAATCATCTATCGCAAAACGCGAACAAACCACAGAACACGATGATTTAAGGTGGTTCGGAGTACACAACTCGTGTATCCTACATCCACCGTCCACACACACACGCAGAAACGACTGCTTATGAGCGAGTTCAACACTACAACTCAAACACACACACGTTGTCTGATGAAACACGATCAGAACAACCACAAATACGTGAATCAAGCACAAGGGATGCTCGAAACACAACCACACACACACACGATGGATGGAAATTATGAAATGGAGAAGAATTGGGAATTAGGGAACAAATCCAGTTGGAATTCTTCTCGTGGATCGTCCAAACGCTCTTCAAACTTCGATTGGATGTAGATTGATCGATGTAGAAGGTTGAATTGATGACGATCCGGCTTCAGCTCCGCATAGATGGTGATTCCACGTCGATCTGGGCGGAAAGTTGAAGCAGAGCAGCAATTTGGGGCTTTTCCTCTTGGTCCCTTGGAGGCTCTTGGATGGGAGGCTGCTCTCTGCGAAATTGGCTCCAAAAGGATGCTTATATAGTGTTAGGTAAAGGTGGGGGTCGTGGAGGAAGGAAACACCCAAGTGGGGCCGGATTTGGAAACCCAAAATCTGAAGTTTCCGTCGGCTGTCGACAGGTGCACTTGCATCTGTCGACAGGCAGACTCAGGCTGAGAACTGGGTTTCAGGAAAATGAGTTTCTGAGTGTATCTGTCGACAGGCAGTTTCATCTGTCGACAGATGCACTCAGGAATAGAAAACCTGAGCTCTGTCCTGGGTTGTCTGTGTGTATCTGTCGACAGGTACATTGCATCTGTCGACAGATGCACTCAGAGATGCAAACCTGAGTTCTGTCTGAGAATGACTGTGTGAATCTGTCGACAGGCAGTTTGCATCTGTCGACAGATGCACCTCTTTGACAGATTTTTGTGCCTTTTGCTCATCTTTTCAATGCCTCTTCAAAGTTCCATCTTTCATGCTTGTACACCTACATGCAAATACATTGTTAGTGATGTACATTGTATGATTTAGCAATGTTTAACTCAATCACTTTCATGGTGTTTTTCATGTTAGTTAACACATCAATTTTGCATTAAATCAATGTTCAAGAATGTTAATGTGATCATCAAAAACATGATATATGGAAAACCCAACATGAGAGATAATCTGGAGAGAGAGCTGAAATGGCCCTTTTAAACTGGCAGAGCTGAACTTCAGGAAGACGATGGACATATCTGTAGTTGTTGAACAACACATAGTGCCTGACCATCTTAATTCCTTTGAAGAAGGGAGCCCAAAGCTCTTGGTGATACATCCTGAACCACTCAGATAGGGTTAGGGAGTGGTCCCTTGGAGGAAATCTGGCAGATTTGGCAAGAATGAATTTCTTAGGAGATCCTTGTGACTTTTGCCCCACTGCTCTTCAAATTTGGAGTGAGCAAGAGAGAAGATTTTGGACTTTTCGGATTTGAAAGAGAAGTGTAGGGTAGAATGGTGTTCAAATGATCTGTGAGATTTTGAAAGGGAAGGTTGATGATGGTGGCAAAAACAACTTTGGAAAGGTATTTCATATACAATGGGTTATGTTTGTTGTCCACTGTGAGAGAAACCACAAGGTGGGTATTTGGGGTCAGAGGAAGAAGAGGAAGTAGAAGTAATTTCCTTTTCTTGCGGGCAGGACTAGAAGGGTCTGCCCTGTGAATATGTTCCCAACATTCAACACAGATCTGAGGATCCCTTCCTCAACTCATCCTTTATCTTTTCCATAAAGGGAGAGTTGAGTTGAGCTCTTTCAGGAATGATAGTGATGAAAGAGGGTGGAGGAGTAGGATGAAGAAAAGAGTGAGAAGAAGTAGGGAGGTCATCAATTGGTCCAAGGGAGGGACCAGAGGAGGAGGAGGATGCTCCAGCTGAGGATGCTGGAGGGGCCTCATGTATAGCAGAAGGAGAGGGAATGGAAGTAGAGGAGGCAGGAGGAGTGAGGTTGATTGAGAAGGAAATGGAGGGGAGAAGAAATAGGTCTAGATTGGGGCTTCTTGAAAGTCTGAGGAGTAGAAGGAGCTGTAGGAGCTGAGGGTGGGGATGGTGGAATGGGTGTGTGAGAGGGAGAAGAGGGAGCTGGGGGCTTGGATGCCAGGAACTCATCTGCCTCTGACTGCACAAACTCACTCACCAACGGCCCTGATGGCCCTGACCCTTGCTCAGATGGCCCTGGTGGCCTTGCAACCTGATCAGCTAACACTTCTGGTTCTGCTGCTGCTGCTTCTGGTGCTGGCCCGGATGGCCCTGATTCTTGGGCTTGGTCAGCAGGAGGAGGAGGAGGAATGTGATCTCCAACCACCTTCAGAATTTTCTCTAGCATCTCCTTCATGGTGCCCATTTCTTTATTAACCACTTCATGGCATTTCTGACACTCGCCAATTCCTTGGAGGTTGAAGCTTGGCTCATGAAGACTGAATTAGTGTCTGCCTGAAGAGTACATAAGATTTGTCCTTGAGCATCAAGTCTCTCTATTACAGGCTTCAAATTGATTATAATCTTCTGCTTTACTGGCCTTTCAAAGGGAGTATTTGACAACATTGGAATTTCAGATTCTACTTCTTTCCCTTTATTCTGAGCCTCTGAAGCTGAAGAAGGCTTATCATCATCTGAACTGGAGGAGCTGGCTGTCTCCCCTTCTCTGACATCTTCTGAGCCACGAGGGATATTATCATTTTCTGGTGCAGAGCCCACTGGTTGATCAAGGTGATCTCCTTCTTCTGCTTCAATGTCCGTTGACTGCTCCCCCTGAGTAGGAGCTTCTTCTTCATTTGATACCTGCTCCCCCTGAATGGGAGCATCCTCCAATACAGAGTCACTCTGACCATCTGGGTGCTCTAACTCTACTGGTACATCTTCCATTTGAACATCAAAGTGGCCTGATGCCACAGCCTCTTCAGCAACACTCCCACAAGCTTCAAGAGCACTTGAGGTGACAGGAATCGAATCAATGATGTCTGAAAGAATAGATGTAACTACAGTTGAGGGTAGTGGGTCCTCAACTGGAATAATGTCTTCTGGGAGAATATCCTCAATTCTCCTCTCTGCAAAGATTTGAACTGATTCTTCTGGAAATTTTGAAGCTGCTACAGACACTCTTTCTTCTTCTATTGCACTTTCAGACTGAACTTCTGCTAAAGAGGGGCCTGATGATTCTACTGCTTCAACTACTGGCACTGAAACTGATTTCACTGGCAATTCTGGAATCATATCTGCTGATCCCATCTCCTGATGAACAACTGAGGTGTCGTCAATGATGGCTTCGCCTTCAGCAACTGAAGCCTTGACCCAGACACCATTTTCCACAGAGAAGCCACTCTTCTTCAAGTTCCTGGACCTGATTGCTTGGCCCATTTTCTCTACAACTGCCCCAGAAAGGTCAACACCGAAGTGTTTGAAGATCTTGGTAAGTAGATGGGCATAAGGAAGGGACACATTGAACTTACTCTTGGTGTCCCAAATCTGTTCTCTGGAAAATTTCATTCTTTCCATTATTACTACGGCCATATTTATCTCCTTATTTTGAATGGCCCAGTACATCATGTCTAAGTCGGCCTTTGTGCAAGATGAAAAAGTTGCACTTCTGGGAACTAGGATATGACAGACAATAAAATGAAGGAGGCGGTTGAAGGCAGATAGTTGATTTATATCGATCTTGCCGTCCCTCAGCTTGAATCCTGGCCCGATAATTCCCAAATCTTTCACTTGGGCGTCCACCGTGTGAACCCCACTAAATCCGGAGGTCTTCACATTAAACAACATCTTTAGAAACTCAGGGTCTATCCTAATCATGATTCCCTTCACTGAAGAAACTAGAGACCCATCTTTCTCTGCTTTCATACACACGAAGAAAGCTTTTACCAAGTCCGGATAACTGACCTCTGAAAAGGTGGAAATTTCTGTCCACTGCATCTGATTGATCAAATCTACCAAGCTGCTCATTCCACTTTTCTTCAGATTAGCGACATCGACTTCTTTATGACCACAAAGCTTCGTCTTCACAAAGGTAAACCTCTCCTGCTGCTCAGGAGTGAGAAACGCGGCGCTGTAGCCACCCAAACTACCGGCGATGACTGGTGCGGCCATGGATTCAGGTGGGAAAGGCGCTGGAGGGTTGAGACGGAAGGTGAAGAGAAGGAACCCTCAAAAAATTTTGCGGGAAGGAGGAGGAAGGTTCAAATTTGCAGAGGGTTAAGATAGGAGTTGCTACGGCATCGGCTCATGCGACAAGATGAAAAAGGGGGAAAAGGTAGACGATGAGATACGAATCGTTCGGCCATTGATTTTATGAATAAATTAATGCGATGTGGAAAGTGAGGTGCCAAAAGGCGGTGGAAAAGGACAAAAGGTGTTGACTATTCAAACCGACTTCAATGAGAGAGCGGTTAGAAAGAATAATTTGAATTTCTTTTGCTTAATGCCATGGAGGGAAAAAGTACTTAATTCTGAAATTAATGTGCCATTTGTAAGCAAACTTTATCACAAATTGCACATGCCTAATTCCCTTCTAAGAGATGTAAATCTCTCTTCAGGTAAGGCTTTGTGAAAATGTCTGCTAATTGGCCATTTGTATCAATAAAGATATTTCAATATTTCCATTTGCAACATGATCACGAATAAAATGATATCTAACCTCAATATGTTTGGTCCTTGAGTGTTGAACTGGATTCTTGGTGAGATTAATGGCACTGGTGTTGTCACACAGCAGTGGGATGGATTTAATGTTTAATCCGAAGTCTTCAAGTTGTTGCTTTATCCATAAGAGTTGCGTACAACAATTTCCAGTAGCTACGTACTCAGCTTCAGCAGTGGATAGTGCTACTGAATTTTGTTTCTTTGAAGACCAAGATATTAAACATCCTGCAAGAAATTGACAACCACCACTGGTGCTTTTCTATCTAATTTGCATCCAGCATAGTCAGCATCAGAGTAACCTACTAAGTTAATTTCACAGTGTTTGGATACCATAGACCTAAGTCATGAGATTTTGCTAAATATCTAAATATTCTTTTTACCGAAATTAAATGTGATTCTTTAGGATCAGCTTGATATCTAGCACACATGCATACACTAAATAGTATATCTGGTCTACTAGTTGTTAAATAAAGTAGTGAACCAATCATACCTCTGTAGATCTTTTGATCTACTTTCTTACCATCTTTGTCACTCTCCATCCTTGTTGATGTGCTCATTGGTGTTGACAGTGGCTTGGGATTTTCGAATCCAAATTTCTTTAAGAGTTCTTTTGTGTACTTTGCTTGACAGATGTGAGTGCCATCTTTTCCTTGTTTGATTTGAAGTCCAAGGAAGTAGTTGAGCTCCCCCATCATACTCATCTCGAATTCTCCCTGCATTAACTTTTCAAAGTGCTTGCAAAGGGATTCATCAGTAGATCCAAAGATAATGTCATCTACATAAATTTGAACTAGCAATATATGTTTGACCTTTGACATAATAAATAGAGTACTATCTACTTGGCTTCTACTGAAACCATGTTTCAAAAGAAAAGAGCTAAGCCTTTCATACCAGGCTCTAGGCGCTTGCTTTAAACCATATAAAGCCTTATGCAATTTAAAAACATGATTGGAAAGTCTATGTCATCAAAACCAGGAGGCTGTTCTACATAGACTTCTCTTTAATAAAACGTTTAAAAAAGCAGATTTAACATCCATTTGAAATAGTTTTAAATTTAGAGCAGATGCATAAGCTAGTAATATTCTAATGGCCTCAAGTCTAGCTACAGGTGCATAGGTTTCATCGAAATCTATGCCTTCCTCTTGAGAATAGCCTTGAGCTACTAATCTGGCCTTGTTTCTTAAAATTGCACCAGTTTCATCCAGTTTATTTCTGAACACCCATTTGGTGCCAATGACTGGATGGTCCGATGGTCTAGGAACAAGTGACCATACTTGGTTTCTCTTGAATTGATTTAATTCATCTTGCATGGCTACTATCCAAGATTCATCAGAAAGAGCTTCATTGACTGTCCTAGGCTCTATTTGAGAAACAAAAGCTAGATAATCACAAGGAATAACATTACCTCTTGTTCTTACCCCTATGGATGGATCACCAATAATATTCTCAAGTGGGTGATCTTTCTTGTATCTCCATTCCTTTGGAAGATTTTCATGAGTGATTTCTTCTTGTTGCAATTCTTCCAGAGGCGGATCATCCTTGTCCTCATTGATGTATCTTTTAGTTTCTTGGACAATCATTTGCATCATCATTATCACTATCTACTTCCTTTCTCAAAGAAGGGTTAGTTTCATCAAAAATAATGTGCACAGATTGTTCAATCAATAAAGTACGTTTATTAAACACTCTATAGCCTTTGGGTTTAGAAGTGTACCCCATGAAGATGCCTTCATCTGATTTGGCATCCAACTTACCAATGTCCCTTTTTCCATTGTTGTGAATGAAGCAGGGACATCCAAAGGTTCTGAAATGGCTGATCTTGGCTTCTTCCCTTTGAACAGTTCATATGCAGTCTTTTCAGGATTGGCCTGATCATCACTCGGTTGACAATATAGCTTGCTGTGTTGACTGCTTCAACCCAAAAATATATTGGCAGATCATATCCTGAGAGCATAGTTCTTGCCATATCCAGTAGGGTTCTATTCTTCCTCTCAGCAATACCATTTTGCTGTGGTGTCCTTGGTGCTGAGAAATTATGTTCAAATCCCTAATCATCACAGAATCTAGCAAACCTTCATTTGAAATTCACCACCATGATCTGATCGGATAGACACAATGCTGAACTTCTGATCTTTCTGCACCTTCTTGCTGAAACTAACAATGTGACGACCCAACCAGTAAACTGGCCCAACAACCGTGCCAGTTGGTAGATTTCCCAGAAGGCCACCCATCTGGGTCTACTCCCAACTGAGCACGCTTAACTTCAGAGTTCTTTTCCTGCTCGAGCTCTGAAAATGACTAGTCGGGTGTTGGTAGTCTGCTGATTAGTCCATTTAACATATTCTTATATGGGGTATTATAATCTACCCTCTTATATAAGCGACGACCTCGTCGCTGCTCACATATAGCACACAATCAAACCCAGGCAGGCAGGATTCTAGAGGTGGCCCCCACAGGTTCAAGAGGTGGCTCCCACTATGTAGCACTTTGCGCCATTATGGGTTCAAGAGGTGGCTCCCATAGCGTAGCACTTTGTCCTGTATGGCACTTAGTTCCTGCACTTCGGCTGGGTAAGGCTGATACCATTGTGACGACCCAACCAGTAAACTGGCCCAACAACCGTGCCAGTTGGTAGATTTCCTAAGAAGGTCACCCATCCTGGGACTACTCCCAACTGAGCACGCTTAACTTCTGAGTTCTTTTCCTGCTCGAGCTCTGAAAATGACTAGTCCGGGTTGTTGGTAGTCTGCTGATTTAGTCCATTTAACATATTCTTATATGGGGTATTATAAACAAAGTTTTCAAAAGTGTCATCTTTATGTTCTAGAAATGATACCCACGTAAATCTTGAATAGTCATCAACTATGACAAATCCAAAGTTCTTTCCTCCAAGACTGGTAGTCCTCATTGGCCCAAATAGATCCATATGTAGGAGCTCTAAGGGTTTGAGGTGGTCACCACCGTCTTTGACTTGAAGGAGCTTTTAGTGTGCTTTCCCTTAGCACAGGGTCCACATACACCTTCCATTTTTGCACTGACCTTTGGCAGACCTTCTACAAGATTTATCTTTAGCAATTTCCTCATGCCATCTAAACTGCAATGTCCAAGTCGTCTGTGCCATAATTCGGTAGATTTGTCTTTACTTGCTGCCAGACAAACATTTTGCTCTTTGAGTTCTTCAAGATAGAGCACATACAAATTCTTTTCTCTATTTACTTCAAAGATGACTGCTCCATCCTTCACTATGCTGCACTTTGACTCTTGAAACTTGATCTGATGGCCTCTGTCACACAGCTGGCTGATGCTGATGAGATTGTGCTTCAATCCCTTGACTAATAACATATCTTCTATGACAGTTTTTCCTTTGTTATTCACAGACCCACTGCCTATCACTGTTCCTTTCCCATTGTCTCCATAAGTGACTATTCCTTCTTCAGCTTGGAGATGAGAGAATAATTTCTGGTTACCTGACATGTTGTTACGATATGTCCCAATTTGTTGCAGTGATCACAGTAGGATAATTTTGTTACCTTTTCTATATACTTGAAATCAGATTTATATGCTATATCTTGTTTAGGTACAAATTTTGGTATTGGATATGTTTTAGGGTAGGTTATGGTTTCTTCATATTGGGGGTGTATATCCTAACCCATTTTTCTTCTTACCTGATCTTCTAGCACCTTTTAATATTAGAGAGTTTTTACCATTAGTAAATTTCTCTAGTGTGCTTGATAGTTTATTATTTTCTTCATTTAAGTTTTTAATTTCCTTTTTTAATTCATCTGTGCTTTCTTGTTTTTCCAATTTTGTTATTTGTTTATTCTTAGCTTTTAGGTCTTCACATAACAATTCATTTCTTCTTTTAAGTTCAGTTATTTGTTTTTCTAATTCTTCATTTTCTGTTTTTAAATCAGAATTAGTGTTTTCTAAACATGTGTTATTTTTCTTACTTACTTTTAATAGTTTAGTTACTTCTTTGTACTTATATACAATTCATTAAATGCTTCATCTAAGTTATCAGAATCAGAATCATTACATGAATCGAAGGAGGAGTGGAGGTTAACTTTTCATCAACATCTGCCATGAAGGCCAAGTTGACTTCTTCTTCATCGCTGCATGAGCTTGATTCATTGTCTGAGTCACTATTATTCTCCCATGCAGCTGTCATTGCCTTCTTCTTGTACTTTCTGAACTTCTTGGAGCTCTCTTTCTTCCTGAAATCTGGTTTCTTGAATTT
The DNA here is from genome assembly GCA_014218235.1 of Colocasia esculenta. Lineage (NCBI taxonomy): Eukaryota > Viridiplantae > Streptophyta > Magnoliopsida > Alismatales > Araceae > Colocasia > Colocasia esculenta. Next base: position 116,737,066 of record CM024755.1, on the reverse strand, counting down.
AGGACAATCAGCTTTGATGTGTCCAGGCTTTTTACATTCGTAGCAGATGGTTTCTCCTTTCTTCATTTCCTTACCATCTGATCTTTTGAAGTCCTTGTTTGTCTTAAAGTGCCTTCTGTCAGATTGAAACTTTTTCTTCTTGGCCAAGATTCGTTGCAATCTCTAGAGAGCATTGCTTCTTCTTCTCACTGTCCTCATCGCTTTCATTTTCACTTGAGCTGGCTTCTGGTGAGTCTTCTTCTGCTTTCAAGGTATTTGAGTGCTTCTTTCTACTAGATGACTCTCCTAGCCTTTCCATGTTGATCTCATGGGCCATGAGGGACCCAATGAGCTTTTCACTGACATTTTTTCAAGTCATTAGCTTCTTCTATAGCAGTGACCTTAGGTGTCCACGAGGATGCTAAGGATCTGAGAATTTCCTTACCATATCTGCAATCTCATATGTCTTCCCTAGGCTGGCTAAACCATTGGTGATATCAGTGAATCGGCAAAACATTTGAGTGATTGACTCACCTCACTGCATCTGAAATCTTTCATACTGGGTGACAAGAATGTCGATTATTGTCTCCTTTACCTTGTCTATACCTTCATAAGTAATCCTGAGCTATTCCCACATTTCCATCGAGGATTTGCAGGCTGAAACTTGGTTGAATTCCTTCTTACTCAAGGCACAACAAAGAATGCTCTTAGCTTTGCAATTCAAAGAGATTTTCTTCTTGTCATCATCTGTCCATTAAGCTTTCTCATTTGTGACAACCAGGTCACCTTCTTCTACTATTGACCAAATTTAATAGTCGTGGCTATGTAGAAAGTATTCCATCCTGGTCTTCCAGTAAGGGTAGTCTTCACCATCAAATAGAGGGGGTCGGTTGACAGACTGACCTTCAATGCTACATTGGGCTGCCATGGATCTTTACTCTTCAGATCATTGGATCTTCTTTCATTGTCGAAGAGACTCGCTCTGATACCAATTGTTGCTCAGTTGACGAGCCCAGAGGGGGGGGTGAATGGGTCTTTAAAAATTAATCTAGAAGATACCTGTAACTGAAAACATTCACACAAACGTTCTTCGAAGTAGGTTAGTGACAGTTAGTTGAAATAACAAACACACAAATAAGACAATCACACAACACAAGGATTATCCTGGTTCGGACCTCCTCTCCTTAGGAGTCCTACGTCCAGTCCCTGAGCAACAACTCAGGATTTCACTAACTAGGGTACAGTCCCCCTAAGGACGCTACAACACCCAGCTCAGCTAGTCTTCCTTCACACCCGAAGGGAACAACACCCTGGATACCACACTAGGTCTTCCTTCACACACGAAGGGAACCACACCCTAGATACCACACCAGGTCTTCCTTCACACCCGAAGGGAACAACACCCTGGATACCACACCAGGTCTTCCTTCACACCAGAAGGGACAACACCCTGGATACCACACCAGGTCTTCCTTCACAACCGAAGGGACAACACCCTAGATACCACCAGGTCTTCCTTCACACCCGAAGGGAACAACACAAAGAGAGTGAATGAAATCTAAGCCCCTAGATCAAGCTTTTGATAAGCAAGGATCTGAAGCAACTAGAACTGAGAGCAAACAGATTTAGACAGGCACACTCTCAGAACTATACAGGCTCTCTCAAGATTTTCACAAACTGGTGGTGAGAAAAAGAGCAAAAGCTATGTGGAATGAAGGTTCTTGCTCTAAACTTTCTTCAAAAGAATTGAATGCTGAATGCGCGATTTGTTTCTTCTGTTCTTCTGACTTGAATTTATATCTTCAATTGAAATGTAGACGTTGAAGTGTCCGTTGTCTCTCTTTTTAGTAGTCGTTAGACTGAATGACATCTGAAGTCTTGGAAGCTTCCTGTCAACAGTTTTTTGATCACTTGAGCACGCAAAGAGATGAGATCTTCAAAGATATCCATTGGCTTCTAATTGTTTAATGTTGTACCGTGAAGCGGATCAGAGGTCTGCACAAATGTCAAACTCAAATAGTAGACAGCTAAGCTGTCTCTAATGTCAGTCAACGTTAGTAGCAATAGACATGGAAATAGTAATGCCAAATAGCTTAAGTCTAAAGGACGTTATCAAAGTAGGCACGATATGGTCTGTATGCATGCAGAGATACGTTCAGGTCTCATTAAATGCAGGTGCGTCAGAGAGATGTCTACGTGGACTTTGACTAGTCAACACTTTTAAGATGAATAAGATATCAAGATATGAAATCGATGACTATATGACATGAAATCGTTATGAATAAGTCAGGTTGACCAAGTCGTTGTGATACAGAAGAAGTCGTTGTAAAACACTTAACAAATCATTATACAAAACAAATCGTTGTGAACACTTATCAAGTCGTTATGAACTCTAAAGAAATCGTTATGGAACATGAAGTCGTTACAATAAGCAAGTCGTTGCGAGTTCTAAAGAAGTCGTTACGGTAACTTATGAAATCGTTACAACAAGCAAGTCGTTGCGCTTTCTAAAGAAATCATTACGATAACTTATAGAGTCGTTGTGACAGGCAAGTCGTTACGAGTTTCTAAAGAAATCGTTGCGACAACTTATAGAGTCGTTGCGACAGGCAAGTCGTTACGAGTTCTAAAGAAATCGTTACGGTAACTTATAGAGTCGTTGTGACGAGCAAGTCGTTACGGGCTCTAATGAAATTGTTACGGTAACTTATAGAGTCGTTGTGACGAGCAAGTCGTTACGGGCTCTAAAGAAATCGTTATGGTAACTTATAGAGTCGTTGTGACGAGCAAGTCTTTACGGGCTCTACAGAAATCGTTACGGTAACTTATAGAGTCGTTGTGACATCGATTTGTTTGAAATAACATGAATTTTCAGTCTTATAAGGAAATCGTTACGATCACTTATAGAATCGTTACGACATTATGTTTGTTTGAAACAACATGACTTTTCAGCCAGAAGGGAATCGTTATGATAATTCTATTGAAATCGATATGCTTATAAAGAAATCATTATGGCCTTCAATAGAGTCGATATGGACTTAGAGAGAAATATCATGTTGAAAAGATTAAGGCTTCAGAGAAGTAATGCATATCTTCATTGGCTTGTTTGACCTTGGTATTTTTCCTGTGCTTAGACTTATGAAATATTCATTAGATATAATTGATAACTTTTGTTTGGTTTGTTAATCATCAAATATATATGTAATTAATTAAAATTACATAGGGACAGATGGTCATCAAATCGGGGGCTCTGATACCAATCCCTGTGATGACCTCATTATATCGGTACGATTATACCAACCCACGTCGGTTTATAGTGAACGTTATCACAGTGGGCATTTACCCAAACGCTATCACATGATTGAGATACACACAAATATAGATACAGAGTAGCGGAAGTAAAAGAAAAGGTCTTTCATTTCATTCATCATCCACAGTTAACATACATGAACCCATGATAATTTAAAAGAAATGAATCCACATAATGAAGTACTAAATTCAAATACATAGTTGTCCACAATTACATAGTGTTTCTATTACAAGGCCTCAATTTACATACGATGGAAGTCAAAATGTCCCAACTACAACTCCGCCAAGCTACTCCCCGCGCTCGGAGTCGCTCTCTACAGTCTCCTCCAAAGGTGTATCACCTACTAAACCTGTACGCCGAAGCAAGGAATGAGTCTAAAAGACTCAGCAAATAACACCATACACTTCATACATGCATATATCACAATAAGGCCTATAATCACTTCCAATTGCCAAACATATAGCAAGGTAGGAAACACCCTATCAGGATACTTCTATAAAATTTAAACACATGTACATGGTTTATGTCATTCCAAATTAAAGTCCCTACCATATGCTTTCTATTTGTCTATTCACATGAGAGCTACATTCACATTTTCAACTTCAACATGATAACGATTAAACATGGACTATTCACACATAAGTAAAAAGCATTCTACAAATTTTGCACATGTGGAAACGACATTTTACACGCATTTAGGTTGTTGTTTTGACATAAATTTAACGCTTACACATCATGGATCACAATTTCATGATTTATCATATTAGTTCCACATGTTTACACAAATACACATTAACATTGCTCACTTTTTACACATTGCACATTTTCACATATTCACACTACACAATTTACACATGTTCACATTCACATTTCACAATTTAGTGCCGTGACACATAGTCCAAACCACCATTAGAAGGACACATCACATAACACATACACATAGACGCCACCTAGGCAATACAGTGACGACGCTGGACTGCGCAGACCGGAGAACAAGTCTCCACCCTAACCAGTGGTACTTGTCCACCTCAGGATTTCATCCTAAGGCCCTTAGGATCTTACACATTGAACCTTCCCATGGGGACTTTTCCATGGTATGGTTCCACGGCCCTCTATGGAAGCAGTGTCACACATGGCACACACTATACACATTACACATTCCGATTTTAACACACGTGTTTACACATGAATTACACATGGTTTACATTCTCTTATTTATACACATGGTTCTGTTCTTTCTAACAAGATACTACTGATGGCAGAATCAGACATCCAATAATTTACTTAACCAGGTTGAGAGGCACATATCAAACCATTTCATGATAGCATGCGTAATTTACTTGTTTTCATATGGAAAAATTCATAATACACCCTACAGTCATGCAAAAACATGAGAATTTAACCACACACTGTTTGCAGGTTTAGGACCCACGCATGCAAATTTCCTTATTTTTATGAGTTATCATGCATTTACAGAAAATAAACGTTCAATCTTATGCTATTCATAATTCAACTCAACATGGAGCATAACATGAATATCATATTTGGCTGCTCAGAACCCTGAACCTAACTTACACATTATTACAGAAATTTTCCCCGGATTTATAGCACATCACATGATTTACTGTAATTTTTACAAATCCTATGTAGGTTTTCTATTTTCAAAACAAAAATTTCAGTAAATCACATGCTCTTAGAAAAATTCCAAAATTTGCAAGGCATAGACTGACACATACATACAAGGTTTATAAAAATTTGGGCACTCGAATTCTTCACGGATCATGTGAACAGTAGATAGATATGTACAATCATTTCTTCCAACATGCATTTTAATAAAACTAATAACTCCTACCATCCACAAATGCATAAGAAATTTCCCCACACATCAATGTATCTATTTCACATAACATACAACAATTACTTTATATCCTCATGTGAAACACTTCGGGAAATAAATCGTATACAAGGGAGAACAGCTCATTGTTCTGCCCTGAAGAACTTAACGGCACAGTCTGTCCGTTAATGGAGCTTAACGGCAACATCGTTGGCCGTTAATTGAAGATCTTAACGGCAAGGGGTTGTCGTCAAGTTCAGGTCTGTGCATAACACAGACCCGAGCTCCAAAAGAAGGAGAATTGTGAGGATCCAAGACACGGGAAAATCTGTAAAAATGGTGTGTAAAACCCTACTAGACACCTACATGGACGAAGTGAATGGGTCACTTGCCTTTCTAAAAACCTCCAAAGGGATTAAGTTGCTGTTGAAGCTCTCCTTTGGCAGTCCCAAGAAGCCTCCAAACTCTTCTTGCTCTGGGTTCTTGGTCGATGTAGATGCCAAACCAACGTCGGGGAAGCCTTCCCCTATGTCCCAGCTATCCTCCAGTCGATGTAGATTGCCGGGAAAAGCCTTCAGTCGCGGATCAAAGCCTCCAAAGCTCAGGTTTCCTCAGTCTAGAGCTAGGGTTTCTCTCTCTTTTCAAAGAGTCAAGAGAGTTCTTCTGGGCAGAAGAAGGGGTTTGGTTTATAGGAGAAGGGGTTTGGATATTTCGGAGAAGTGTGTGAAGGCCTGATAGCCGTTGGGGACATTCCCCAATGGTTGGGCTTGCTTGCCCCGGAATTTCTGGGTCTGCAACGCATGCAGGTCAGAGATATTAACGTCCACATCCATGGCCGTTGACTTAAGTATAGCGTCCAAACGAATAGATGTTACCACCATGGACGTCCACCCTGTTGACGCCAATTGGCCCTTCGGCCAGAACTTAAAACATGCAGAAAATCCATGCATACGATGTATATATATATATATATATATACACGCAATATGTATACTATCATGTACACACTACCACCATGGAATTTAAGCAATATTTATAATCAAATTATACACATGCACACAAAGTATAACTAGTTAATACGTACGTAGATATGTACATCTATGCATACACAAGCATGAATTATTTACACGTAATAAAGTAATACAACAAAATTTGAGGGCCTTTACATCCCTACTTTGATGGCACTGACTATACTTATTGGAAAAACCGTATGCAGGTCTTTTTGACAGCTCAAGACTATGAGCTGTGGAAGATCGTCAGCAAGGGGCCTTATGAGCTGCCCGCTGACGAAGATACCTGGACAAGAGAGCAAATCCGCAAAGGCACCTTGAACTGGAGCGTATTGAACATGATGCAATGCACCGTGCATCCTGAAGAATATTTGAGGGTCTCCAAATGCAAGTTAGCAAAGGAAATGTGGGACAAGCTGGAGCTTATTTACGAAGGTACGTCTGAGGTAAGAGAAACTAAAGCTAGCATGTTAGTATCTGAATATGAAATATTTAAGATGAAAAATGAAGAAGAAACAATTTCAGATATATTTGCTAGATTTATGATCATAATAAATGGCTTGAAGGATCTTAAGAAAGAATACAGTGAGAGTGACTTAGTAAGGAAGATTCTTCGGTCTCTTCCATCATCTTGGCATACTAAGGCCACTGTCATTGAGGATTCTAAAGACCTTTCCATAATGAAACTGGATGAGCTAATTGGATCCCTGATGACTTATGAAATTAATCTGAAAAGAAAAGAAACTGAGGTTAATCCTAGAAAATCCATTGCTTTAAAAGCCTCTAACAAAAGTTCTTCAAGCTCCAAGAAAGAGGCTCAACAGGAAAGTGATGAATCTGAACCGCCTAGTGATAGTGAGAATGATGAAATGGCCATGCTCACTAGACAGTTCAAAAAATTCCTCAGGTTTCAAAAAGAAAGGCTCAGGTAACTTCAAAACTTTTCCAAAGAGAGATTTCTTAAATAAGCTTAATTCTAATAAAAAATCTGACATGATTGTGTGCTATGAGTGCAAGAAACCAGGGCACATTAGAGGTGAATGCCAGAGCTCAAGAAGAAGCTGAAGAAGGAGAAGTTCACTATCAAGAAAGCCAAGGTCATGATGGCGACTTGGAGTGACGAAGACGAGGAGGATAACGCTAAAGGAAGCTCTGGAGATGAAAAGATCCAGTGCTAATGGCAAGGAGTGAAGACTCCAATAAGGTAAACTCTTCCTTTGCAAAATATACTATTGATGATTGGGAAGAGGCTTATATACTTACTATTTGAAAAATTCCGTGAATATAAATCTGAAAATAAAGCACTGAAGAAGAAAATCACCTCACTTGTTCATAGCACATCTAATGATGAACAGATTGCAATTCTAACTAAAGAAATCGAGCTACTGAAAATTGAAAAGGAAAGCCATCTTGTTGAAATGGATTGCATTAAAGAAAATCTCCAGGAAAATGTAAAAGAAAAACAAGTCCTAAATACACTTGTAGAAACTCTTCAACATGAGAATCAAGAGATTCAAAAATAAATGGAAAAAGCTAAAGAGGAACTGAAAAGAAAAACTGAAGATCTCACAAGATTTGTAAAAGGAAAGTAGAATCTTGATGCTGTGTTGGGAGTTAAAACAAACGTAACAAGGCATGGGCTTGGATTTCAACTAGAAAAACAAAAGAAACTTGCAGAAAAATTGATTACATCTTTTGTAAATAGTAGTCCAAGTACATGTAAACAAGCTCCAACTAAGAGAAAGAATGCTCAAGCTAAAGGTAAGCAATTGCAAAATAAACAAAAGACTTCATTTGTTCAACAAGCTAAGAAAATTGTCGACAGACCCAAAGAGACCTGTCGACAGGCCTGGAAATATGCAGAAAGAAGAACTCCAACCAAGCACCAAAAAGGCCAAAAACAATCACAAGTTAAATACAACAGTAAGAGGATTGTAAAAACTCAAAAACAATCATGCAACTGTTGTAAGAAACTTGGCCATATTGAAACACAATGTCGGAGTAAGTTGTACAAGTTGAAATGCAAACAAGTTTGGATTCCAAAGCATTTACTTTTTGGCATGAATGAAAGATTGGGACCCAAAGTAATTTGGGTACCAAAACCTCTTGCTTGATCCATCTATGCAGGAATGCCTAGCAGCCCAAAATCAAAACAAATGGTACTTGGATAGTGGCTGCTCAAGGCACATCACGGGTGATAAAGAAAAATTCTATTTGCTGGTGGAAAAAGACGGAGGTCAAGTTGTGTTTGGAGGTAACAACAAAGGCCAAATAATTGGCACAGGTAAGGTAGGTAAGTATGCTTCCAACGCAATAGATAATGTGCTTCTAGTTGATGGTCTGAATCACAACCTCTTGAGCATCAGTCAGTTGTATAATAAAGGCCATAAAGTAATTTTTGAGTCAAATGCATGCAAAATCATTGATAAAATTTCAGGGATGTCAAGTTTTCTGGAAAAAGAGTGAATAACATCTATCTAGTTGATCTAGATGAACCAGAAAATAAAAATTTGTGTCTTGTTGCAAATAGGCAGGATGAATTGTCCTTATGGCACCGAAGGCTAGGCCATGCTAGCTACAATGTGTTGCACAAGATAATGAGGATGAAACTGGTAAGTGGACTTCCTGAAATTTCTTTCTATAAAAATGTGAGCTTTTGTGATGCATGTGCACAGGGAAAACAAACCAGAAAATCATTCAAATCCGATGCTCCCATAATCACTTCAAAACCTTATGAATTGTTGCACATGGACCTTTTAGGACCTACTAGAACACTCAGACTCAATGGTAAACGTTTTGGGTTTCTCATTGTAGATGATTTTTCTAGGTTCACTTGGGTTAAATTCCTAGCTCATAAAAATGAAGTTCTGAAAATTTTCGAAGAGTTCTTTAATAAGATTGAGCATGGGAACATAAAGAAGATATGCTCAATCCACACTGATCATAGGGGAGAGTTTGACAATAATTCTTTTTCTGATTTCTGTAGGAACCAAGGCATCGATCACAAGTTTTCCTCTCCAAAGACTCCGGAATAAAATGGAGTTGTGGAGAGAAAGAACAGAACCTTAGTGGAAATGGCTCGCACTCTTCTGGTTGAAAGCCAACTCTCTAGTAGTTTTTGGGCAGAAGCAGTAAATACATCATGCTACATCCTAAATCGAGCCATGGTAAGACCTATGATGAAGAAAACCCCATATGAGCTGTTGAAAGGTAAGAAACCCAGTATTGGGTATTTCAAGATCTTTGGCTCCAAAGTTTTTATCCATAACAATGACAAGGTTGATTATAAATTTGAAGCCAAAAGTGATCCAAGTATTTTTCTAGGCTATTCAGAAGACTCTAGAGCTTATAGAGTGTTTAATAAGAAAAACAGAACGGTGGAAGAGACTCCACATGTTGTTTTTAATGAGTATCATGCTAAGACTAACAATTCAAATGTTTCCAGGTATGATGAAGAAGAAGGAAAAATCCTTGAAGATCAAGATGAGAAGCCACTGTCAATAGACCAAGAAGAGGCTGTCGACAGGCCTGAAGAAGCTGATCCAAATGTTCAAAAACCTCAAGATCAAATTCCCCAAGAACAAATTCCTCAAGAGCAACATCCTAAAGAACGAGATCAACCGGGCTCTTCAACAATCAGAAATGTTAGGTACTCAAAAGATCACCCACTTGAGAATGTAATTAGAAATGTAACTGATAGAGTTCACACTAGGTCTCACTATAGACACATAGTTGAACAAGATCATTTAGCGTTTGTTTCTCAAGTAGAACCTAAAAATGTTGAAGAAGCTCTAAAAGAAAAATCTTGGATTGATGCTATGCATGAGGAACTCGGGCAGTTTGAAAGAAACAATGTCTAGAGCTTAGTTCCTAGGACCCTTGAAATTACTATAATTGGAACAAGATGGGTATTTAGGAATAAGCTAAATGAAGAGGGTAAAGTGGTGAGAAACAAAGCTAGACTGATAGCCAAAGGGCATAATAAAAAATTTAGGGTAGACTTTGAAGAATCCTTTGCACCAGTAGCTAGGCTTGAGGCAGTTAGAATATTGTTAGCATATGCATGTTCTAACAAATTCAAACCTTTTCAAATGGATGTTAAAACTGCCTTCTTAAATGGTTACATCAAAGAAGAAGTCTATGTTTCTCAACCACCTGGATTTGAGGATAATGATAAGCCTAACCATGTTTATAAATGTACAAGCTCTCTATGTTTGAAACAGGCACCCCGAGCTTGGTACGACAGATTGAGCAATTTCTTGGTTAGTAAAAACTACTCAAGAGGTAAGGTGGACCAAACTCTATTTACTAAATGTGTTCACAATGATATAATTGTTGTTCAAGTCTATGTGGACGACATTATTTTGGTTCCACTAACCCTTCACTGTGTGAAGAGTTTTCAAAACACATGCACAGTGAATTTGAGATGAGTTTAATGGGGGAGCTTCAATTCTTTCTTGACTTGCAGGTAAAATAATATGAGGATGACTTCTTCATCAATCAAGAGAATATGTTAAGGAATTACTGAAAAGATTTCAGTTTGAACAAGCCAAGTCAGCCTCTACACCAATGAGCACAAGTGTAAAACTGGAAAATGATGAGAAAGGTAAAATGGTAGATGCAAAGCAATTCTGAGGTATGATTGGCTCACTCCATTACCTTACTGCAAGTAGGCCAGACATACAGTTTAGTGTTTGCCTTTGTGCTAGATATCAATCTAGTCTAAAGGAAAGCCACTTGGTTACAGTTAAAAGGATTTTCAGATATCTCTCAGGTACACATGATTTGGGTTTATGGCATTCAGCAGGTAGCCGTTTTAATTTGGTTTCATATTTTGATGTTGACTATGCTGGGTGTAAAATTGATAGAAAAAGCACCAGTGGATATTGTCAATTTTTAGGTGGTTGCATGGCTTCGTGGGCATCCAAGAAGCAACACTCAATTGTAATCTCCACTGTAGAGGCAGAATATGTTGCTGCAGGGAGCTGTGTAGCTCAAGTGTTGTGGATCAAAAGTCAATTGTATGACTACAACATTCACATTGGATGCACACCTATCCTATGTGACAACACAAGTGCTATCAACCTTTCGAAGAACCCAATTCAACACTCAAGGACCAAACACATTGAAATAAGACATCATTTTTTGAGAGATAAGGTAGCCTACAAGAACCTAGAACTGACTTCATTCCAACTGAAAAACAATTGGTTGATATTTTCACCAAACCTTTGTTAGAATATAGGTTCACCTCCCAAAGAAGAGAATTGGGCTTGTGCAAAATCAATGAATCCAATGCCAAATTAGGAGTAAATGATCCTTGTGTGTAGTGACTATGTGGTATATCAAATGGTGACATGTGGAAGAACATGTTCGGCTTGTTTAGAAACTATCATATGCGTGAAGTAAAAATACTCCGCCAAGTATCCATAGTCTTCTTATACATAAAGGTCATTAACTTCATAATGGGGTAATTGGTTTCTTTCAGTTTTGGGCACATGTATCTCTTTAAAAATAACGAATGTTGGTGCTTTCATGCTTATGGATGTCTCTTTGTGTGCAAATACTTGGCATGATTGTGCATAATCATTGATTGAATTGCTTGAATGATGAGTCATCACATGCACACACTATGGGGGAGTATGTTAAGGCTGGTTGAGTGAAATTCTTAAGGGATACCCTTCATATTCATTTTGTCATTATCCTCAATCATGTGGTTCACATCTCTCTAAACTTCAAGCCTTAAAACTGGTTTCTCAAGCAGCTGTCGATAGCCAGAACACCAGCTGTCGACAGCCAAGCCTTCCCAGAACCAGGTTTCAGAAGAAATTCAGAAGCTGTTGACAGCCCCATTCTAGCTGTCGACAGATGTCCTCTCCCAGAACCACCATCTTTCTGGCTCTCAGTACCTGTCGACAGGCACAATCCTGCTATCCACAGATACACTTTTTCTTTAACTTTCTCATCTTTCCACATCATTTCTCAATGAGTATGTCCATAACTCTTTGTCAAGGGAAGAATTGATTATTTATATTAAGTTACAACCTTTCATACTCACATAGTACTAAAGACATTGATTAAATCACAATGATTTTGAAATAATATTCTGTGTATGAATCTAGGTTGTGTCATCTAGAAAACATTGAACAAATCTAATGGATTTAACCTAACTCACTTGAATAACTCCCTTGTGGATAATCATTTTTCTAAAATGGGTTGACAAGTAAAAAGGTTCTTGAAATTAATGTCTTTCATTGGCTTTAACCTTACATAACATTTTGAATTGATTTTAACAACAAAAAAAGGGGAGAAAAGCTACCTATTTCCAAATTTATGAAATTCAAATAAAAACAAATATGAAATGAGAAACAACAGAGCAATGATAAGAATCACTGAGTAACCGGGGTCATGGGCGTCGCAAATGTCCGTCTTCACGTCAAAAAGTTTTTTTATTATCTCTGCATAATGGTATGATGGTCACCTATACTGAGAACTGGGGGTACAGACATCACAAATGTCTACCTTCATGTCAAAAGGTGGAAGTGAACCTAATTACCACTTTTTCCGTAACATGTCAAAATAGTTGAATGCAAGAAATAGAGTGAAGCCTCCATGTCTTTAAATCAAGGACAAAGTGTTGTGTATTGTTAATTACTAAATGAAAACACGTTATCCTCACTAACCAACTAAACATCACCCACTAAGGAATGTGTTTTTCTACAATGGTTTTATTCAATGGGGTTATCTTTTATTCATTTGCTTTTGAACGGTGTTTTCTAAATGCTACAACTAAAGAATCCCGTGGTATTATTTCTTAACCATTGTAGATCATTGATGTGTCTTAATACTAGTGGGTATGACACTTTGTTATGGGTATATACTAGTTCTCAACCTTAAAATCCCATTTGGACACTCATTCCCCATCAATTTCTGTCAAAATACCCTTCTGGAACAACTCTGGATAGTAGCTGTCGACAGCTACAATGCATCTGTCGACAGCCGGATTTCTGGCAAGACCAGAAGTCCAACCGGTTCATATTTTGGCCGGATTTTGTGGGACCCTTCTGTTTCAAACTCTTTCTAACCTTCTTTAAAAGGGATCCCACGCCTCCTCACCCCTTCACCTTCCCCCAAAAGGTGGCCCTTCCCTATCAAAACCCCTCTTTCTTCCAAACAGTAATCTCCAACTCTCTCTCTGTTCTTGTCTCCTCTTCCTCCTTCTGTCTTCCCCCTTTTCTGTGCTCATCCCCACTCCGACCCCTTCCACTCCCATGGCTCCCAGGAAGAAGCTCTGTGCTACACGTCAATGCCATGCTTCACACGAAGCCGGCGAGGGTTCCAGGGCACCTACAGAGCGCCGAGGTAAGCACCGGGATGACCGTTTGCCGAAACTCGTTGTTCCCCAGGGTCTACATCTCCCCATGGTGCGGGGAACCTTCCAGCGCTTCGTCCAGCCACGCTACGTGGATTTTATCTCCCTGGAAGATATGTTCCAAGGTCTGCAGCCCCTCTTCGACACCCAGGGCTAGACCGTCTTCTTGTACTCCCACAAGCGGTATTCTCTGACCGCTGTAATGGAGTTCTTCAACAATATGGGGAACTCTTCGCATGATGAGCTATACACCACGGTGAGAGGTACCTCCTTCCAGATCACACCCAACTCCTCAGTCGTGCCCTGTAAATTTCGAACCCCGGTGCTGACGTTCTTGTCAACGCCTTCTGCATCGAAGTACTACAACCTTATCACCCTACAGCCATATGATTCTACCAAGGATCATATTAAACTGAATGCCAACTCCTTCCCTCCGCTTCACTGCCTCATCCATCACATCTTCACCACCATCATTGCGCCAAAGGATGGCAGTCGGGAGCTTGTGACTGAGGTTCACAAGTCCCTTTTCTTCTTCTTCCTCAAGGCCCAACAGATTAATCTACCTGTTCTAATGCTTCACCTTCTCAAACAATGCTTTCGCAATCCGAAGAGGTCAATGCCTTATGCTTGCCCTATCAATTCTCTCCTTACCTTCATTGGCGTCAACATTCTGAAGGAGAGCTTGTTACTCTCAAATCCCGCAACTCCTATGATCTCACAGCTATCATCGAATGGGTTACAAGTTGACTGACGGGAAAGTCACCAGGGCTATTAAGGGTCAAGAGCCAGATGTGGAAGAAGAATCAGCAGAAGATGAGGGTAGTGATGCACACTCCCATGTTGAGCCAATGGATGCTTAGGGAGGAGATGCAGATGTTCCGGATGCGCCTGCACCTCAGGTTGCTGCTTCGGATACTTAGGCTTTCTTGGCAGATCAGTTGGCGTAGATGACCCACCTATTTACTGCTCGCTTTGATCAGCTCAACATGAGGATGGACAACCTTGCTAATTCACAAGCGAACCTTGAGCAGAAGCTTGATCACCTCACCAAGGAATTCCATGACTTCTGTCATGCCACTTGTGACGGAACGCCTCGTCCAAACACGTTAAACTGATAACAAATTTTATCCGAGTCCGTCTCTCGTGAACGAGCCGGAGCCTCGCAAGGGATATCACACAACAGTCTCTGAAAACACAAAGGAACACACCATTCCATATATATATTTCACAAATTTACATAGCCATATTTCCAAAAAATTGAAAGAAAGTACAAGATCCTGGGGCATACCCCGGGGTACAACTGGTACAACTAAAGGAAAAAGAACTACTCTGCTGGAGGTGCTGGCCTAGCTCCGCTGCGACGCAACTCCGAACTGGACGACGGTAAGGAAACCTCCTCTTCACCCTCACCATTGGGGGGGGTAGGGGTGAGCCTCGCTAGTCACTGGCTCAGTAGGGAACTCCCCCAACACCGAGCAAACCCAACATAGGTATGAAAGCAGTAAACTGCACTAGCAATTCATAGAACAACTAAGCAGAATATTAAAGCTGTAAATGTACTCACCATTTGCCGATTACGTAAAGTAACTGTAATAAATAAACGGCAAAGTTCAAACAGGTGTACAAGCTAAAGTAGAGACTGACCACATGCGAGCCACGTGAACTGGGTCGCGACACCAGTAACTGACTCAGACAAACAAACACAGGTCTACCTCTCAGTCTCACAGCCACGAACGAACGGTCCAGCTGCAGCCACGTGAAAAGGTCAAGTAAGTGTGAGACCAACTAAACACCACCACCTGCGGACCACACGGTCGCAGGGGGGCCCATGTCTGGCACTCTAGAGACCTGGCCTAGGCCCTCTAGAGTGAGGCACTGGAAAAGGACTAGCTGGGGACTAGTGTCGACTACTGGTGTCCGTGCCCCAAACTAAGAGCGTGCCAAAGTGACTAGAAACAAACACAAGAGTCACTGTCCCATTTTCGTCTTTCCCTCAACCGAACGTACAACCCAAACTAAGGAGTGAGGGTGTCCAGGTAAGACGACACAGACCTCGACGGTACAACACAAGTACCGAGACAAAGCCCCGAGCTAACAACCTGGCTCAAGGAAAACCTGGGGCACCCAACTGGAGAGGTAACCATGATAGGCGTCGTACTACTTGCCACGTACACAAAACCACGGGCACGTCACACAAACCATGTAAAGTCTCGCAGAAACCTCGTGCACTGATAGTTCACCACACGTGAACACCACGTAAACACGTAAAGAACTAGCTAGGGCTGTACCTTGTACTCTAGTCACAGAAACCTCATGCACTCAGTGCACCATAGGTGCCAACATACCGCTCGTTATCTTTAAATATTCAATATAGCAACATTTAAATAAATGCATGTTGGCGGCAACATCGACTGTCGTCGATGAGATGTAAACGACAAGATATCTGGCCGTCAATCTCCTAGCTGAAGAACCTGGCATCAATCGATATTGACACCAAGCTCTTCGGCTATCAGCTCTCACAGAAACCCTAGGCCTATTCCTCAGGTATTCGCGGCCCCAAAATCAGCGGAAAAACACGAGGAAACACTTCCTCTAACATGCATGCATCTCAATCAAACCGAAACTACAAGTTTCACTCGTTAAATTGCTCAAACAACCCATTGACCCCACATGGAGTACCTTTACCCAATAACATAATTAACATGTAGATTCATGCGTTCCAGATGCATTATCACAACCAGAAGGAACTAAAAGGGATCGTTCCCTACCTCAAGACGCACTTAATCCTCCTAAATCCTCCCGATTCGTACCAAACCCTCTGTGAGCTTCTACGGAGATTACACCTCGCTCCGACATTTCCTTGCCTGATTCGCCACCACTTCACGTTCCACGATCCTCCAACTAGCCTTCTGCAACCATTGGAAGCAGTGGGGAAGCATGGGCATGAAAATGGGGCGAGGGAGAGGGAGAACGAAGTGAGGGAACTATCATCGGGTAGACCTATATTCTGTAGGTCACACAGGTTGGCGTCAACCCTGATGTCGTTTAGGGAACCGTCACAATAAATGTCCACAAAGCCCGCCGCTAAGTTCTTAAAGTTGACGTCACCTTCGATGGACGCAAAACCAGTCAACGACCACACCTGGCCGTCAACCCCTAATCAACTGCAGCAGGTCCTATCTAGTTTCAGGACCAAACCTGCGCGCACCACACATCAAAACCACATTGGCCTCGCAATGGCCACCACAACCATTACACACATGATCCATAAGGATCCGAAAAACACGCGACGTTACATTACTATCATCTAAAAAGAAAATTTTGACCTCGAAATTCATAGCACAATTCAAACATAAACAACTTAAATATGCACATTTTTACAAGTACTATCATCTAAAAAGAAATACAAAACCTTATTCGAACAGATAGGGATACCCCTTAGCCATCTCCTCGGCTAATTCCCAGGTATCCTCACCACCCAACCTATTTTCCCATCGCACTTTAACTAACTCGATTTCTTTATTTCTCAACTTCTTTGTTTTTCGATCAGTGATCTGCCCCGAATATTTTGGCATAGTCATATCCGGCCTCAAGTCACCACCTTGGTAACTGATTATTTGAGCTGGATCTTCAATACACTTTCTTAACATAGAAACATGAAATATATCATGGACGTCCACAAAATCTGCTGTCAAATCTATTCTATAAGCCGTTTCCCCAATTCTTTCTAACACCTGAAAAGGTCCCACATATCTCGGGTTCAACTTTCCGGTCTTGCCAAACCTCATAATACCTTTACTAGGGGAAACTCTTAGAAAAACTAAGTCTCCCACTTCAAACTGAAGTGGTCTCCTCCGATTATCAGCATAACTCTTTTGCCTGCTTTGAGCTGCTTGCAATTTTTCTTTAATAAGTTTTACTATTTCTGTGGTTTGCTGAATCAATTCAAGACCCATTATTTGCATTTCTCCTACTTCATGCCAGTTTAATGGGGTTCTACATAGCCTCCATATAGAGCTTCATATGGTGCCATTCCAAGACTGGTATGGTAACTATTATTATAGGCAAACTCAACCATACCCAAATGATGCTCCCAGTTATTTCCTCAACTAAACAACAAGCTCGCAACATGTCTTCAATTGTCTGGATAGTCCTCTCTGTCTGACCATCCGTCTGGGGATGATAAGCGGAGCTATATCTCAATTTAGTACCAATTACCTTTTGCAAACTTCTCCAAAACCCAGAAGTAAATCTTGGATCGCTATCAGACACAATAGTCTTCGGAATACCATGCAGTGGAACAATTCTATCAACATAAACCTTTGCTAATCTGTCCACTATCCAAGACATACTTACTGTCACTAATCTGTACACCTTGGTCAATCTATCAACAAATACCCACATTCCATTATGCCCGAAACTCGATCTTGGTAAGCCTGCCACAAAGTCCATGGCAATATCATCCCATTTCCACTTTGGAATGGGCAACGGTTGCAATAGACCTCCAGGCTTCTGATGCTCTGCCTTAATTTGTTGACATACATCACATCTTGAAACAAACTCAGCTATTTCCTTTTTCATATGAGGCCACCAGAAATGTTTCTTTAAATCCTGGTACATTTTAGTACTACTTGGATGGATAGTGTACCTGGATTTATGAGCCTCTTCCAACACTCTCTGCTTTATCTCTCTTTCTGCTGGTACAAATAACCTACCTCTGAGCCTAACCACACAATTATTGTAACGTCGCTTATTTTCGGATCCTTTTGGATCGTGTGTGTTGTGGTTGTGATGGCTGTTGTAAGGCCAGCGTGGTGTAGACGCGTGGAGTGTGTAGGTGTGGCGCAGGTTAGGTCCCGAAATGAAATAGGACCTGCTGCAGTTGAGTAGGAGTTGGCGGCCAGGGGTGGTCGTTGACTTCTTGGCGTCCAGGTGGGTTGCCGTTGACTGCATGATCTTGGCGGCATTAGATGTGGACGTTTAGTGTGGCAGATGTCTTTGGCGGCAGAGGGGTTGACGCCAACCTGAGAATTCTGCAGGTTATAGGGTCACCTGAGAGCAGGTTTTTTACCTGGTTCTCTCTTCCCCTTGCCCTAGCTTCGTGTCCCCGTGTTTCTAAAGCTTCCAACAGGTACTGAAGGGTTGTTGGAGGATCGTGGAACGTGTGGCGTTGCCGAATTGCGCGAAGAAACGCCGTGGCATGGTGCAATTCCCGTGGGAGCTTGCGGAGGGTTCGGTGTGAACCGGGAGAATTTGGAGGGTTTGAGCGTGTTCTGAGGTAGGGAACGACCCTTGTAGTTCTTATAGGTTGTAATAGAATAATTAGAAAGCATGAAACTGCATGAAAATGGCAACTTCGGGTCATGGTATTCATGCGGGGTTCTAAGGGTGGTTTGATGGAATTTAATGGTTAATTCATGTAGTTTAAATCTTAAATGATGCATGTTTGGCTTGGAAAATAGTTTCCTCATGTTTTCTCGTTGCTTGGATGATTGTAAAACCTGTAGAATCAGTTTAGGGTTTCTGCAGGAACTGGGGTTGAAGAGCTTAGCGTCAACATCGATTGACGCCAGGTTCATCAGCCGGGATATAGACGGCCAGATCCATTTCCGTCTACTTCCTATAAGTGGCAGTGGATGTTGCCGCCAATTTGTGCATGTAACCATGCAGTGTGGTTTACTTAGCTTTTCTGGTTATGAATATTGCGTGTTTGTGTGTGCATGGCGATGACCGGTGTGAGCCAGTGCTTTTGATATGCTCTTGGAGCATACTGCTCATGTAATGGGCATATTTTACGTAAATGATGTGTGATGTACGTAATTGCTTTACGTAGTATGTGTGGTGCGTTGGCACCCGTGGCACTCTTGGAGTGCGTTGTCCATGTGTTGGACATGTGGTTTACGTGGAAGACGTGTGGTACACCAACCAGGGTGTAATATACACATGTTGTTACGTGGTTTGAGTGTGTGTATACTACACACTTTGTTGTAATGTAATTCTTATGATTTGTCGTAGTAACTGGGCAGTGAGGTTCCTGTGTGAGCCTAGCCATGACTTTGTGGTGTTTGGCAGTGAAGGTCCACACCGACCTAGCCCTGGTCCGTTGTTGTCTTTCGAATAATATTATATGGATTTATGTATTAAGTGTTGTGTGTGTGTTGCCACGGAGGTCATGAGGTGACCAATGATAGGCAAGTTTGTGGTTCCGTTATGTGTTGGTGTAGGATAGCTTTGGGGTCACACGGTGACCGATGTTAAGCTAATCCTAACACTTGTATATTGTGAACTATAAGTAAAGGTTAAATGTGTTAGTATCGTGGTTTGAGCTTGCCGAGTGTAGTGGTCCGGCGCCTATTCCGGAATGCCTCTCTAGTCGGGTACCCCAGGTTCTTTGTGAGCCAGGCACGTGTGTTTGTTGTGCTCGGGGTTTTGTCCCGGTACTTGTGTTGTACCGTTGAGGTCTGTGTCATCTTCCTGGACACCCTCACTCCTGTGTTTGAGTTGTACGTCTGGCTGAGGGAAAGACGACAGTGGGGCAGCGACTTCCCAAAGTTTTTTCTTTAGTCACTTGTAGCGCGCTCGTAGTTGGGGGTACGGACACCAGTAGTCGACACTGGTCCCCAGCAAGTCCTGTTTTCCAGTGCCTCACTTTAGGGTGCTCCGGCCAAAGACTCTAGAGGTGCCAGGCATGGGCCTGCAGTTGTGTGTCTGCAGGTGTGGTGTTGGTTGGTCTCCACAGTTGTTTGACTTGTTCTCGTGGAGCGGAAGTTAGACCTTTCGTTCGTGACTGCGAGGCTGAGAGGTTGTTCTTGTGTTGTGTTGTCCGGGTTAGATACTGGCCTGATCAGCTAGTAGTCCGTTCCCGTGTGGTGGCGTTGTTCTTTCTGACTCGTGCTTTGCCTGCTCTAGTTGTAGCTTGACTCGTGCTTTGCCACTGGTTGTGATTCGTGAGTTTGTGGTTTGTGAGTTTGTGACTCGTGGTCGAGGTTTGACCAGTTCGAGGTGTGCCCTGGTGTTGGCACAGTTGTGACTGAGTTGTGGTTTGTATGACTTGCCGATTAAGGTTTCACCTGTAATGTTGTGTCTAAGTGAAGGTATAATATAATTGTGGTTCATGTGGTGTTTATCACCTACTTGTACCTTGTGTTCGGGTGTTTTTGTTGTGGTACCTCAGAGTAGCAGGTACTTGTTCCCTTCATGGATTACTTTGTAGTTTTATGGTGGTAATTGTGTACCAACCTTTCCGGGTACTTGTGTGTTGTGGAGGTCTTGTGGTTTGACCTGCCGCTTATTGTATCCTAATCATTTTAAGTAGATCTTTATTTATAATTTATTGTGGATTAGTTTGTGATTATTTATTGTTACCTTCGTGGGTAATTTGCTGATGAGGCTTGTGGCCTAGGCATATTGCAATTTAGTAGAGCTATGCTCCGTGGAGGCCGTGTGAGACCTTCCACTTGTTGAGTTTTACTCTTCTTGGGTATGATTCCAATTATAGTTTTAGTGTATTATGGATTGGCTTTGTGGTAGCCAGTTTTGTTACCTTTATGTAGTTTTCGATGTAGTGTGTTTGGAGTATAAAGGACCAGCTCTTTGTTAGCAGTCCTGTTATTCAAGTGCTTGAGGTTTGCCTGTGAAGCTTGTAGCCTGGCAGTGACTTGCCTGTGGGCTTATAGCTTAGGCAACTAGTTGTTGTAGCAGTGTGCCAGTGAGACTGTGGTTTAGGCACTTTAGTTGTTGGGTTGACTAGTGATATTATGTTAGTCCTGTAGTCCTACTTTCTTTCTGAGGACTTTGTGTTTATTATCATGATTATGTTTAATTGTTATTTATTGTCATGATGTGAGCATGAAATGGTTTGGCTATTGATGTTGCCAGTGAGACCCATTGGGGTTGAGGTGTTTGTGGTTACGGTGTTGTTTTGGGTAGCCCCTATTGAGCCAGTGACTTGTTGAGGCTCACTCCCCTACAGTTCTTTTCAGGGTTTGTCGTGTGTTTGGCTTGCAGCGGCGTTGTGTCAGACTTGTACCACCAGTAGTTGTTTAGTAGTTAGTGTTGTGTGAGCTTGTGCTCCCTCGAGGTATGCCCCAGGTAGTTGTACTTTTTTAATTAGACATGTATTAATGTAATGGGACAATTGTACAAATTTGTGAACAAGTATGAGCACATGTACTTTCTTGTGTCTTATATTCTTATGGTTTGTCTTTTATACTCTTACTGGACACGTGTGTGAGATATCCCTTGCGAGACTTCGGTCCGTTCGCAGGAGGCGGATCTAGATATGGAGCCTTATTGGGCATAAATACCCCGGTCCGTCACAGTTGGTATCAGAGCAATGTCCAGTTAGAATATGAAAAGACATTGAAAGTATAATGTCCCAATACATGGATTAATGTTCACTACTGGTAGTAAGTTTGAGGTTTTGTGTGATATAAAGTAGTTTTTACGTGAGCTTTTGGCACGAAAACCGTGTGTTTCTATTTGTTAGATTGGCAGTTGTGAGCAGTTGTTGTGCCACTATGTGGATAGTAGCATAAGTTGTGTGGTAGCATCCTGGCACTAGTGCAGTTAAAGCAGTTAAAGTATAGAGTATTTCTGTGATAGATCAGTTTGGTTGTTAAAGATTTGCAGTTAAAGGAATTGAAGAGATTAACAAGTTTGGATATGGAATTCAGTAAATAAGTTATAATGAGATAGAAAGTTGGCAGAGACAGGTGTATGGTAACAAGGTGATAAGGATCAGGTCAGTGTGTGTGTGATAAGTTGCAATTGAGAATCTCAGCAAATGTATTGTGGCATTAGAGATTTAAGTCAGAGGATATTAAGAAGCAGTGTGTATGGAAATGTGATTAGAGTTATGAAGAGTTTAATATGATCAAGAAAGGCAGACCAGCTTTAAAAGAAGTATCAGTACATAAAAGAGCAGTGATTTATGGCAGATAGATTAAATATGTCTGAGGTCAGAAATTTGAGAAAAGTGTTGTTATGGATGATAATGGTAACAGGAAGTGTGATATGAAGATTTGTATAAATATGTATTGAAAGGATTAGTTGAATAAAGAAAGAGAGAAAAGAAGGATTAATGTGCAATAAGAATTTGTGAAAATTGCACAAGAGGAATATTTAGTTGATGATTGGCAGTTTAGATAAAGAAAAGATATGGATTAGAGAAAGGAAGAATTTAGCAAATGATGAAGTGAATAAGATCATATGAGTCAGGAAATGTCAGTTAGAGTTTGCATATTGGTGCAAAGAAATGATTTAATTGAGCAGAAAGGAATTGTTATTAAGATATTTCAGGGTTAAATGCTGGAGCAGATTGATTAAGAATATTTGAAAAGTTTATGCCCCAGAATTATGGGAATTAGCCAGAGAATGTCAGTAAAGCAAGAAAGATATATGAAGAGTATAATATATCAATAATGGTTTGGCAGAACAGAAATTGCAGTAATTTCTTCAGCATAAATTAATTGAATGGGATGATTTGAGAAGCAGTTGAAGCCATAAGAAAGTAATTGAAAGTAATAATATGAGAAGAAATTGTGGAATATTTTGCAAAAGTGTTCAGTGTGATCAGAGTAGCGCAGCGGAAGCGGAAACAAAGAAAGATTTAATATTCAGAGATTGTTCAAGTTTGCTTGAATAAGGAGAAAGTGTAAAGTTTTGCGCAGTGGAATAAAGGAAACCGAGTTTATTATGTTTTTTTAATCAGAGATTGACTTTAAGCGGTATGAGCAAAATAATATGAAAGAGCAGGAAATTCAAAGATGATGATTGATTTTCTTTGAAGAAGTGTCAGTTGTGAATGTGAATGTAGATGAGGCAGGATAACAGTAAGCAATGATAAATAGAAAAAGAAAATGGTGGCATAAAAGAGTATTACAGTGTAAGATATTCAAGAAAGGTAAAGCGGTCTCAGAAGAAATGTTGCAAACACAGCCCAGAAATTGTAGAAGCAGGTTCAGTCCAAGGAGATAAAGTACTATTGGCAAGGTAGGATCGCCTACGGTTGAAAGCTAAAGAAAGGCAATGGAATCGATAGAACAGAGTAATTGTGAGATGAATTGAAAGGCTGAAGCAGAGAAAGAGTATCCTACTTGTTCTGTGTTCGACTATGTTTGTTTTTAGGTGATAATTGGTTTATTGTGGTTTGTTTTGAATGTCGAGGATGACATTTGTTTTTAGGTGATAATAATGTAACGTCGCTTATTTTCGGATCCTTTTGGATCGTGTGTGTTGTGGTTGTGATGGCTGTTGTAAGGCCAGTGTGGTATAGACGCGTGGTGTGTGTAGGTGTGGCGCAGGTTAGGTCCCGAAATGAAATAGGACCTGCTACAGTTGAGTAGGAGTTGGCGGCCAGGGGTGGTCGTTGACCTGTTGGCGTCCAGGTGGGTTGCCGTTGACTGCATGATCTTGGCGGCATTAGATGTGGACGTTTAGTGTGGCGGTTGTCTTTGGCGGCAGAGGGGTTGACGCCAACCTGAGAATTCTGCAGGTTATAGGGTCACCCGAGAGCAGGTTTTTCACCTGGTTCTCTCTTCCCCTTGCCCTAGCTTCGCGTCTCCGTGTTTCTAAATCTTCCAACAGGTACTGAAGGGTGGTTGGAGGATCGTGGAATGTGTGGCGTTGCCGAATTGCGCGAGGAAACGTCGTGGCATGGTGTAATTTCCGTGGGAGCTCGCGGAGGGTTCGGTGTGAACCGGGAGAATTCGGAGGGTTTGAGCGTGTTCTGAGGTAGGGAACGACCCTTGTAGTTCTTATAGGTTGTAATATAATTATTAGAAAGCATGAAACTGCATGAAAATGGCAACTTCGGGTCATGGTATTCATGCGGGGTTCTAAGGGTGGTTTGATGGAATTTAATGGTTAATTCATGTAGTTTAAATCTTAAATGATGCATGTTTGGCTTGGAAAATAGTTTCCTCATGTTTTCTCGTTGCTTTGATGATTGTAAAACCTGTAGAATCAGTTTAGGGTTTCTGCAGGAACTGGGGTTGAAGAGCTTAGCGTCAACATCGATTGACGCCATGTTCATCAGCCGGGATATAGACGGCCAGATCCATTGTCGTCTACTTCCTATAAGCGGCAGTCGATGTTGCCGCCAACTTGTGCATGTAACCATGCAGTGTGGTTTACGTAGCTTTTCTGGTTATGAATATTGCGTGTTTGTGTGTGCATGGCGATGACCGGTGTGAGCCAGTGCATTTGATATGCTCTTGGAGCATACTGCTCATGTAATGGGCATATTTTACGTAAATGATGTGTGATGTACGTAATTGCTTTACGCAGTATGTGTGGTGCGTTGGCACCCGTGGCACTCTTGGAGTGCGTTGTCCATGTGTTGGACATGTGGTTTACGTGGAAGACGTGTGGTACACCAACCATGGTGTAATATACACGTGTTGTTTACGTGGTTTGAGTGTGTGTATACTACACACTTTATTGTAATGTAATTCTTATGATTTGTCGTAGTAACTGGGCAGTGAGGTTCCTGTGTGAGCCTAGCCATGACTTTGTGGTGTTTGGGCAGTGAAGGTCCACACCGACCTAGCCCTGGTCCGTTGTTGTCTTCGAATAATATTATATGGATTTATGTATTAAGTAGTGTGTGTGTTGCCACGGAGGTCATGAGGTGACCAATGATAGGCAAGTTTGTGGTTCAGTTATGTGTTGGTGTAGGATAGCTTTGGGGTCACACGGTGACCGATGTTAAGCTAATTCTAACACTTGTATATTGTGAATTATAAGTAAAGGTTATATGTGTTAGTATCATGGTTTGAGCTTGCCGAGTGTGGTGGTCCAGCGCCTATTCCGGAATGCCTCTCTAGTCGGGTACCCCAGGTTCTTTGTGAGCCAGGCACGTGTGTTTGTTGTGCTCGGGGTTTTGTCCCGGTACTTGTGTTGTACCGTTGAGGTCTGTGTCGTCTTCCTGGACACCCTCACTCCTGTGTTTGAGTTGTACGTCCGGCTGAGGGAAAGACAGCAGTGGGGGAGCGACTTCCCAGAGTTTGTTCTTTAGTCGCTTGTAGCGAGCTCGTCGTTGGGGGTACGGACACCAGTAGTCGACACTGGTCCCCAGCAAGTCCTGTTTTCCAGTGCCTCACTTTAGGGTGCTCCGGCCAGAGACTCTAGAGGTGCCAGGCATGGGCCTGCAGTTGTGTGTCTGCAGGTGTTGTGTTGGTTGGTCTCCACAGTTGTTTGACTTGTTCTCGTGGAGCGGCAGTTGGACCTTTCGTCCGTGACTACGAGGATGAGAGGTTGTTCTTGTGTTGTGTTGTCCGGGTTGGATACTGGTGTTGAGTTGAGTGTTTATTTACACTATTTCCCTCCTATTTTGATGATGACAAGAAGTGTTTTCAAAAGCAATTCAAATGAAACATGTCAAATTTATCATACCTGAAATCAATGTCAAAAAGCATGTTTTAAATCACAGTTATCATTTATATTCATGATAAATCTTTTATCTAATGATACATGTGCTTTACATTTCAGGAACAATTTTTTTCTATGAAAGTGTGTCAACACACCTCTCATGGTGTCGACACAAGGCCTTAGGTCCCAAGGCAGAAAATAGACAAATTTGCTAAAGTGTGTCGACACAAGCAAGATTGTGTTTCGACACGAGTTGGCCAATCCAAAAATCAAGCAACTCAGGTCGACACCATTGCAGATCAGGTCGACACACCTGACATCTCACCGAAGGCCACTTCTCAAGTGCTATCAGGGTGTCGACACCAACAAGATTATGTGTCGACACAGGACACCTTTCCAGAAGCTCAAGCTGTCAACTTCCAGACAAGTGTGTCGACACCAGTTGGGTTGTGTGTCGACACCAAAGGTCTACCAGAGACCATGCTTCAGCCTTCACTCAGTGTGTCGACACAGCCACCAGGGCATGTCGACACACTCCATCAAGATTCCAACTTATCTGTATTGCTTGCTACGTGTCCTTCTAGGGTGATCAGAATCTTCCTAGGAATGCGTGCCCTTGTACCCCAAAAGGGTATCTTTGGAATCCTAAGGCTATAAAAGGTCTTTTCGGCCAGCCTTCACATCAGTGAAGTGACCCAACTCTCTTAGAGCCTCCAAAAAGCTCCGGGCGGCCGAAAAGAGCTCGTGTCTCCTTCCTCTGCTCTCCAAGTGCTTCCAGAAGACCAATTTCCACCAATTCAAGGTGTGGGAATTGGAATTTGATTCCTGAAGACTCCTCTGAAGCATTCCAAGGAGGCAGATCCTGTAGAAGACTTCTTTGGTGAAGAATAGAATTCGAGGAAGATCCAACTTCTCAGATTGCAGAACATCGACTTGGACTTCAAGCTTCACAAGTTTCTTCCCAATTCAAGCTTCTACAAGGGAGTACACTGAAGAACGAAGCCTTTCAATACAATTTATCTTTTCTTCTATTCTTCTAAGATATCTTTTGAGATTATGCAAGTGCTTCTGCATAACTCTCTTTAGAGTTCTCAAATTTCGACTAGATCTGTTGCTAGAGGATCTTAGTCTTAAGTTGGTGTCTAGCAAGTTTTAGTGTGAGCTTTGTGCTCAAATTGTGTGAGCATTGTGCTCAGATTGTTGTGAGCCGTCGAGCTCAGTTTGAGTTGTCAAGCTCAAGGTTGGTTTGAGCAGTCTTGCTCAGTATTCTAGAGTAGTCTTGCTCTAGAGGTCGTGTGAGTTGTATGCTCTGAAGTGTTGGAGTTGTTAGGCTCCTTTGGGTGTGTAGCCCAGTTGTGTTGTGAAGCCTCACGGGTTGTGAGGGGTGGATGTAGGAATCACTTGGGTGATTTCCGAACCACCTAAAAAATCCTTGTGCATTTGTCTTCTGTGGTTTGATTATTCATCCGCTAGATGCTTGCATAGGATCCGTTTTTAATTCACTTAATCAACTTGCTTCACATCTAAGTTTTTCAACTCACTCAAATCTAATCAGATCTGTAGTTTTTCACTGATAACATTGCCTCTGATTCTAAATAGTTTTCAAATTACTTAAGCTTCCGCAAAAGTGGCTAAGATCTATTCATCCCCCCCCTTCTAGATCTTTTCCACACATTCATTTCGATCCTTCATTGGTATCAGAGCGGGTTTACATCGATCTGATTTGAACTGAGCAGTTTTTGTTTCTGAGTATTGAGTGTTTGATTGTTTGCTTGTTTGTTTGCTTGCTTGTTTAACTCTTTCTCTGTGCATTTACTTAAGTGTCATGGACTCAAAGGGTTTCATAGCTGAGGGCCATTCCATAAATAGGCCACCATTCTTTAATGGTTTGGACTATTCTTATTGGAAGAATAGAATGCAAGTGTTTCTAAGGGCCCAGAACTATGAGATCTGGAAAGTTGTAGAGGTGGGTCCCTATGAGAACCAGGGAGAAGAAGATACCTGGACTAGGGAACAAATAAGGAATGCAACATTGAATTATAGTGCCATGAACATGATTCAATGTGCTGTCCATCCCAAGGAGTATTCGAGAATCTCAATGTGCAAATCTGCCAAAGAGATGTGGGATAAACTCGAATTACTCTATGAGGGAACATCTCAGGTCAAGGAGACCAAGGCAAACATTTTAGTTTCAGAATATGAACTCTTTATGATGAAATCTAATGAATCTATTTCTGAAATGTTTGCCAGATTCATGGTGATAGTCAATGGACTCAAGGCTTTGGGTAAGGAGTATACTGATGCAGATTTGGTAAGAAAAATTTTGCGTTCACTTTCTTCAATTTGGCATATCAAGGCCACTGTTATTGAAGATTCAAAAGATTTGTCCAAAATTTCTTTGGATGAATTGATTGGATCTTTAATGACATATGAAATAAACTTAAAAAGAAATGAAGAACACATCATTAAGACCAAGCCTATGGCACTCAAAGCCTCTTCAAGCAACAAAGATAAAAATCAGGATAAGACAAGTTCTGAAGAATCTGAGTCGAATGAGGATGAGATTGCCCTCATGACCAGACAATTCAGGAAATTTTTGAAATATAGGAAAGGGAAAATGACTGGGAAAAAGAAATTTCCCTCAGGTAAGAAGAACACTTCCTCTTCCAATTTCAATAAGAATCATAAACCTGATGAAAATGTTATCTGTTACAGGTGCAACAAGCCAGGACACATGAAGGGAGAGTGTCCTGAGAACAAGAAGGAAAAGCACAAGAGATTCCAGAAATATAAGAAGCCAAAGGCTATGGTAGCCACTTGGTCTGATGAAGATACAAGTGAGGAAGAAGAAGAGAAGAAGTCCTCAAGCTTAGAGAGAGAGGAAGTCTGCTTCATGGCCAACAGCTCAGATGGCAAGGTAAGTACATCCTTTGAAGACTATTCTATAGATAATTGGTAGGATGCATATGCTGAGCTGTTAGAAAATTTTTCAGAACTTAGAAAAGAAAACAAACATCTGAAGAAGAAAATTGAGAATATTTGGCTTAATCAATCAACCAATAAAAGAATAATTGAACTGGAATCTGAAGTAACAGAAATGCTTGAAGAAAAGGAAAATCTCCTAAACTTAATTGATGATTTAAAGCTTGCCTCTCAAAAGGCTTCCCAAGAATTCAAAGACTTAATTGAAAAGCTGGAAATTGAAAAACAAGAAAAACAACAAAAAATTGAAGAAATTGAAACTATTAAAAACCAGCTAAAAGAAAGGGATGAAGTCATCCAAACCTTCACAAAAGGTAAGGATAACTTAGAGGCACTGTTAGGAACAAACATGACAACTACTTCTCATGGATTAGGATTCAACAAGAAGAAACCCCAAAAAGACAAATCTGGTGAGAAAAAGGGAAAAACACCACTAATTAATTTTGTCAAGGGTCCTAATCTGGAAAACACTGAAATCCAACAAACAGCAAACAAAACCCCAAACAAAACTCAAAACAAATCAAAAACTCAAAAACAAAAGAAGACTATCAGGTCGACACAGTCCCCTGACAGGTCGACACTAGTCCACAAGAAGAAGACTTCTGTGGCTGCTGTGTCGACACCAGTACAGGAGAGGTCGACCTGCTCAATACCAAAAACCATAAACAACTCAACCAAAAATTCAAATAAAAATCTGAAAAATAAGAAAAAGGGAAAAGAAATAATCCATGAAAAACCTTGGACCTCCAAGACAACACTTCAAGAAAATTGGACTAATCCTTGGAACCAATGGTATGAAAATCTCTGTTGGTATTATCCTCAATACCCTTATCCAAATTTCTGGATGTACCAACACAATCCATGGATTCTACCTCCTCCTCTGAACTCAAATTTTCAAATGAAAAACTCCCCTCCTACCAAAAACAAAGATCTTGGTGCTTTCATTCCTAAAAGAAAGAACAAATAGAAAAAGGCTGAAAACACCAAAGTAACAAAACAAAAATCTAAAACAAATCAAATTTGGGTGAGAAAGGATTTGATGTCTTTGTTAAATCATTCTGATGGTCCCAACTCTGTTTGGGTACCAAAATCTTCTCTCCATTGATCTTTGTGCAGGAAGGTCGTGCACCCAACACCAATGTTTGGTTTCTTGATAGTGGGTGTTCACGACACATGACTGGAGATAGAGCCAAATTTTCCTGTCTAATTGAAAAGGAGGGAGGGTCAGTCAGCTTTGGAGGTAAAAATAAAGGAAAGATCATTGGATCTGGTAAGGTTGGTCAAACTTCTTCAAACTCAGTAGATAATGTTTTGTTAATTGATGGACTTGATTATAATTTGCTCAGTATCAGCCAACTATGTGACAAAGGTCACAAAGTTGTGTTTGAATCTGATTTTTGCAAGATAATTATTCATCAACTGATAAAATCAAATTCTTTGGAAAAAGAGAAAACAATGTCTACATGATCAACCTTAATAAAAACTTTTCTGAAAATCTTTGTTTTGTTGCAAATAAAGATGAAATTGCATGGACTTGGCACAAAAGACTTGGTCATGCAAGTTTCAGAACTTTGAATAAGTTGTTAAGATTGAATCTGGTTAAAGGTCTTCCTGAATCTTTTTCTAGTGTTGAAGGTCAAATTTGTGGGATCTGTGCTAAAGGAAAACAAACTAGGAAATCCTTTAAAGCCTTCAATGAAGTACTCACATCTAAGCCACTAGAACTTCTTCACATGGACCTCTTTGGGCCAACAAGAGTTCTAAGCTTAAGTGGCAAGAGATATGGTTTGTAATCATTAATGACTTTACTAGATTTACCTGGGTTATTTTTCGATCCCACAAAAGTGATGCATGCCTTGAATTCAGGAATTTCTGTACCACTATCTTAACAACTTATCCATTTAAAATTAAAAACATTTTAACTGATCATGGGGGTAATTGATAACACATTCTTTTCTGATCTATGTGCTGAATTTCAAATCTTTCACAAGTTTTCTTCACCTAGAACTCCAGAACAAAATGGAGTTGTGGAAAGAAAGAATAGAACTCTTGTGGAAATGGCTAGATCCATGCTCTTAGGAAGTAATCTGCCCAAATCCTTCTGGGCTGAAGCTGTTAACACAGCCAATCACATCCTAAACAGAGCTTTGGTCAGAACAAAGATCAGAAAAACCCCCTATGAATTGTTGAAAAACAAAAAGCCAACTGTTGCTTACTTCAAAACTTTTGGGTGCAAGTGTTTTGTACACAATAACAACAAAGAAAACCTTGACAAGTTTGATGCTAAGAGTCAGGAAGCTATCTTCCTTGGCTATTCTGAAGTGTCAAGGGCTTTCAAAGTGTACATATTAAAAACCAAAACTATTGAAGAATCACCACATGTTATTTTTGATGAAAATTCATTTTCCACTAATGATTCTAAATCTTGCAGGGAAAAACAAGACAATGAAGAGGATGACCTCATTGTGGATTCTTCACCAACCGTTGAGGAGATTAATAACATTGAAGAGAACCTGAACAACAACTCACCATCTTCAAGTGGTTCAGGTAATATTGCTCCAGAAGTGGGCACTTCTCACAGGTAATTTCTGAACCTCGTTTTCTAAGAGATCACCCATTAGACAGTGTAGTTGGCAACTTAAATGATAGAGTTAGGACCAGATCATCCATTTTGCAAAACATTGAAGAAGACTCACTAGCTCTAATTTCCCAAATTGAACCCAAGTCAATTGATGAAGCCTTATCCAGTTCTGATTGGATTAATACTATGCATGATGAACTTCATCAATTTGAAAAAAATCAAGTGTGGGAATTAGTGCCTAGACCTAGTGACCAAACAGTGATTGGCACTAGATGGGTTTTCAGAAATAAATTGAATGAAGTTGGTCAAGTAATAAGAAACAAAGCTAAGCTAGTTGCAAAGGGGTATAACCAAGAATTTAGAATTGACTTTGAAGAATCTTATGCCCCTGTAGCTAGACTAGAAGCTGTGAGAATTTTCCTTGCTTTTGCATCCTCCATGAAATTCAAAGTCTTTCAAATGGATGTCAAAAGTGCATTTCTAAATGGATATATAAAGGAAAATGTTTTTGTTGAACAACCTCCTGGATTTGAAAATGAAAAATATCCTAACCATGTTTTCAAGCTTAATAAGGCACTCTATGGTCTTAAACAAGCTCCAAGAGCTTGGTATGATCGTTTGAGTTCCTTTTTACTTGAAAAAGGATATTCTAGAGGTAATGTTGATCAAACATTGTTCACAAAAATAGTAAAAAATCAATAATTGTTGTCCAAATTTATGTTGATGACATAATATTTGGATCAACTAATAAAGGCCTTTGCACTGAATTTTCAAATCAAATAAAGAATGAATTTGAAATGAGCTTAATGGGAGATTTAACATTCTTTTTGGGATTGCAGGTTAACCAAACCAATGAAGGAATCTTCATCAGTCAAACCAAATATGTCAAGGAGCTACTGAAAAGGTTTGACTTTCAGAACCTTAAACACTCAAGCACACCCATTGCAATAAATGCTAAGCTAGAAGAAGACCCATCTGGTAAGTCAGTAGATCCAAAGACCTACAGAGGTATGATTGGCTCTCTGCTCTACCTTACTACTTCTAGACCTGACATTCAGTTTTGTGTGTGCTTATGTGCTAGATTCTAATCTAATCCTAAAGAAAGTCATATGCTTGCTGTGAAAAGAATTTTTAAATATCTTGTTGGAACATGTGACTTAGGAATTTGGTATCCTGCTGGTTGCAAGTTAGAATTGTTTGCCTATTATGATGCGGATTATGCTGGGTGTAAGTTAGATAGAAAAAGCACAAGTGGCTTGTGTGTATTTCTAGGTGGGTGCCTTATTTCTTGGGCTTCTAAGAAGCAACATTCAGTTGCTCTGTCAACTGCAGAAGCTGAATATGTTGCAGCAGGTAGATGTGGAACTCAGATTCTCTGGGTGAAACATCAACTTCTTGATTATAACCAAGATTTAGGGTGTGTACCCATCCTATGTGATAACACAAGTGCAATCAACCTTTCTAAAAACCCCATTCAGCACTCTAGAACAAAACACATTGAAATTAGGCATCATTTCTTGAGAGATGAGGTTGCAAAGAAGTCTTTTGAACTCCACTTTATTGAAACTGAAAAACAAATTGCAGACATATTCACAAAACCCTTTCCTGAAAATAGATTTTCATCTTTAAGGAGAGAACTTGGTCTTTGCAAGTGTCCACCTTCTTGATTTCTCTCTAGGTTTGGGTCGAGTGTTATGCATTGTCTAAGGGGGAGTTCGTTGCATTTCATAGCTCTTTGCTTCCTTCATTCACATTGTTCATATCTCTCTCACTTTCAATTCTAATTCTTTTTTCTTACAATAAATTCTCCAACTCTTATTGTGTTGACACTTCAAGGTATATCAAATAGTGACTTGGAGAAGGACAGGTTATACTTGTCTGGAACCTTTCACTATGCGTGAGAACATATCTCCGCCAAGTACTAAGAAGTTAATATGCAATAGTTGAGGGGGAGCTTTTATTGTTCAAAGAGAATTTCTTTCTGATTTCAAAACTTGCACAGTTTTAACTTCCATTTCCTTTTGGCAATGAATTCTTCAACTCTTATTGCATTGAAGTTACTTGGTATATCAAATGGTGATTTGAAGAAGGACAAGTCAGGCTTGTCTGGACACTTTCACTATCCGTGAGAGCTTATCTCCGCCAAGTACCAAAAAATGAATATGCAATTGTTGAGGAGAAGTTCTTGTTGTCCAGGAAGAAAATTTCTTTCTGATTTCAAAATTGCATATATTTATTTTGATGAAAAATGGTTGAAATCATCATCTCAGGGGGAGCTAGAAAATTCACAAGTCATCTTTTTGCAAAATTCAAAACCCTTCTTGCATTTCATCAATTCCTTGCATGATGTCCTCATTCTAAAGTCTAGAGTCACAAAATGTGAAGGGTTATGCGGAAATACACAATACGGTAATCTAGAAGGGGGGGGGGGTTGAATAGATTACGGAAAGTTTAAACTATTGATGGCTTCTTTTCGATGCTACAACGATCTTAATGAAATTTGATTAGAATTCGATTAAGTATGAGACCGCTTGAGTTGATCTACATGAGAACAGGGAATCAAACGTGCGTATGAACACCGTGCCTACCAATCATCTATCGCAAAACGCGAACAAACCACAGAACACGATGATTTAAGGTTGTTCGGAGTACACAACTCGTGTATCCTACATCCACCGTCCACACACACACGCAGAAACGACTGCTTATGAGCGAGTTCAACACAACAACTCAACCACACACACGTTGTCTGATGAAACACGATCAGAACAACCACAAATACGTGAATCAAGCACAAGGGATGCTCGAAACACAACCACACACACACACGATGGAATGGAAATTATGAGATGGAGAAGAATTAGGAATTAGGGAACAAATCCGGTTGGAATTCTTCTCGTGGATCGTCCAAACGCTCTTCAAACTTCGATTGGATGTAGATTGATCGATGTAGAAGGTTGAATTGACGACGATCCGGCTTCAGCTCCGCATAGATGGTGATTCCACGACGATCTGGGCGGAAAGTTGAAGCAGAGCAGCAATTTGGGGCTTTTCCTCTTGATCCCTTGGAGGCTCTTGGATGGGAGGCTGCTCTCTGCGAATTTGGCTCCAAAAGGATGCTTATATAGTGTTAGGTAAAGGTGGGGGTCGTGGAGGAAGGAAACACCCAAGTGGGGGCGGATTTGGAAACTCAAAATCTCATGTTTCCGTCGTCTATCGACAGGTGCACTTACATCTGTCGACAGGCGCACTCAGGCTGAGAACTGGTTTTCAGGAAATTGAGTTTCTGAGTGTATCTGTCGACAGGCAGTTTGCATCTGTCGACAGATGCACTCAGGAATAGAAAACCTGAGCTCTGTCCTGGGTTGACTGTGTGTATCTGTCGACAGGTACATTGCATCTGTCGACAGATACACTCAGAGATGCAAACCTGAGTTCTGTCTTGGAATGACTGTATGAATCTGTCGACAGGTAGATTGCATCTGTCGACAGATACACCTCTTTGACATATATTTGTGCTTTTTGCTCATTTCTTCAATGCCTCTTCAATGCTCCATGTTTCATGCTTGTGCACCTACATGCAAATACATTGTTAGTGATGTACATTGTATGATTTAGCAATGTTTAACTCAATCACTTTCATGGTGTTTTTCATGTTAGTTAGCACATCAATTTTGCATTAAATCAATGTTCAAGGATGTTAATGTATCATCAAAAACATGATATAAGGAAAACCCAACAATCTCCCCCTTTCTGATGATGACAAAAACATTCAATTGATGCATATATTGATGTTCTCCCCCTTTTTGACAACATACAAAAGGTCAAGTCATGCACATATGGAGACAAATAAACATGAACTGAGTTTTCATTGATTGATCATTGAAATTTCACAGTACATTTGATAATCATTACATGACTCAATAGAAATCAAAAGAAAGGGAAATAACATGAACAAGCAAAAGATGACTAGACAAGTGAGACTAATTCCCAACTAAGACTCTTAGTGACCTCTGATGACCCTGAGACCCTCTATTCATTGTCATGTCCAGCAGAAGGAGGGTGACGGGATCCATCTCTCTCGGAGTAGAGGTGGTCAAGCCGGTCATCCAGAGTGTTGAGGCGAGCATCCACTTGATCAAATCTTGAAGTCATCTGAGCAAATCCTGAGATCATTTCTTGATGGATTTGTGCCAAGTAATCACGAATGGATTGTTCTTGAGGCACAGGTACATCATCAAATTCTTGAGCTTGGTCAGGCATTTGCTCATCCTGAGGTTCTTCATCACTGCTTTCATTTGCTTCATCACCTTCATTGTCTTCTTCATCTGTTGAGTCTTCAGCTCCTTGTGGTTCCTTTCCCTTGAGAGTCCTTGTGACTACACCGTCTACAATCTTGTAGCCCATGCGGTTGGCAGCAGTGAGATCAAAAGCACTTCGGGACTTTAATGAGATGAGCTCACTGGAGGGATAGGAATGCCAAGGAAAATAAGAAGAGAAGTGATGGGGCAAGCATATGGCATTGATCTTTTGGTGTTAGAGAAACACCGACGGATGAGGCTTATCATGAGTTCAGGCAGATTGATTTCTTGACACTTGAGGAAAAAAATGAACAAGGATTTATGGACCTCGGTGACTAACTCTCGACTTCCATCCTTCGGGACGATCAAGGTAGTGAAGATGTGATGGATCATCCGGATTAGAGGAGGAAAGGAGTTGGCGTTGAGACGAGCAATGTCCTTGGTAGAGTCATAAGGTTCCAACGTGAGAAGCTCATAGTACTCAGAAGCAGAGGGAGTGTAGTTGAAGAGTTCAACTCCTGAGTTTGGAATTTCGAGGGCTGTGGAGAGAAGATTGGCAGTGAGGCGAAAACGAGTGCTTTCACCGAAGAGTAGAGATCTCCCTGATCGGAAAGCCCTAGGTTATTGTAGAACTCGGAGACGGCAGTTGGAGAGTACTGCAAGTGGGAGTACAAGAAGGATGTCCACCCTTGTGTGTCAAAATAGGGTAGGAGTGAGGGGAACATCAGTGCTAAGGACTCGAAGTCCACATACCGGGATTGGACAATCTTCTTGAAGGTGCCGATGGGTCGGATTAGATGGAGACCTTGAGGAACGATGAGTTCCGGCAACCGATCCTCACGATGCTTGCTGCGACGTTCGGAAGGAGCCCTGGAGCTTTCTCCGGCGTCCGTCGGAGCGCGACGACAGCGAGCGAGAAGCTTTGATTTGGGTGCCATCGCAGGAAGAAGGATGAGAATGGAGAGTGAAGGGAGAGTGGAGGGATCCCAGACGAGGAGCAGCAGGATCGTCGGAGACGGAGCCCTGAAGGGGGAAAGATAGGGGGTTTGGAGAGGAGGAGGGAACGAGAGAGGAGGGGTGAGAATGGGTCGTGGGCGGCCTTAGAATGGATTTAGAAGGTTTTAAAAGAGAGGCCCCACAAAAAGGAGGTGAACCGGCGCGAGGGTTTTCTGCAAAAACGGATCTGGGCCGTCGTCTGTCGACAGATGCCAGTCTATCTGTCGACAGATAACTCCTTTTTGGTTAAAAATTGATTTTTGACAATGTTTTTCAAAGGGACAAGTGTTCATTTGTTGTTTTAAGGCAAAAATGGGTGTATGTGCAAGATAAAAATTCATATCTATTATGATGAAGACATGACACAAATCTAAAATGATTTTGAATTAAAACCGATAAGTTCTTTAATTAGATCATGAAGAACACATTTCACAATAGCCAGTGAAAATTAAATAACTCTTTTGATTAAGGCCGTTGAAGAAAAACATGCATCTTAATAGAGATGATAGTCAGATGACAATTGAATTAGATGGCCACAAGAACGTCTTACCGAAGAAGCACATTGGACTTGACATAAAAAGTTTTTGGAGGCTTCACTCTATTTCTGGTATGATTTTAGAATCTTTAAACAACGAAGATGGAAAAGAGTGGCAATGAGGAGCACTTTCACTTTTTCATGTGAAGGTAGACATTGTGATGCCAATACCCCCAGTTACTCAATGTGAGTGTCCGTCAAGCCATTGTATAGAGATAATGAAACAACCTTTTGACGCGAAGACCGACATTGGTGATGCCCATGTCCCCGGTTACTTAGTGATTTTCATCATTGCTCTACCTCCATCCCACAAATGAAAGATAAATTTGTTGATTGAACCGAAGAAAATAGGTAGCTTTTCTCCTTTTTTTTATTATTTTGCTTTTTGTCAAGTACATGAGATTTCTTTAGGCAAGATGTAATGTAGAACATAAATTCAAGAGCTTTCTGATTTTTCAAATCATTTTTAGATTCATGTTTAACGACAAGGGAGTTATTCAAAGGAGATGTTTAAAAATCATTTGGTTTGCTCATTGTGTTC
This sequence comes from Colocasia esculenta, assembly GCA_014218235.1. Lineage (NCBI taxonomy): Eukaryota > Viridiplantae > Streptophyta > Magnoliopsida > Alismatales > Araceae > Colocasia > Colocasia esculenta. The sequence goes on along the minus strand of CM024755.1, from coordinate 116,699,256 downwards.
AAAATGATCTAAAAAGACCTCAATCAAGTGTTGCATCAAACAACATTTAGACTTGGTTCATGACTTTGACATGAAGTGGATATGAAAGGTTATATTGCACACAAACAAACCAAGGTTTACCTTTAAATCAAGTAAGGAACACTTTCTTGAAAAGTATGAAGAAGGAATTGAAAAATAAGGAAGAATGTGTGTATCTGTCGACAGAAGGAATCTGTCTGTCGACAGATGCACACAGACTGATGAATTGAAGTTTCTGTCAGAACAAGACTGAGTGTATCTGTCGACAGATGGAGTGAGACTGTCGACAGATATGAACAGATTGGATTTTTCTGGTTTGAGATTGATTGCACATTGAGTTCAAGGAAGTGAGAATTCAACAAGGAGATGTAGAAAGAGTTTCCTCAAGAAAATACTCATCTATCCTTAACTCACTCCCCCATAGTGTGTGCACGTGTTGACACAACATCCAAGCAAGGATTCACACAAGCATTTGATACAAGACAAACATGTTCATGAAAGGAAAGTCATACACAAGCACATGGTCACAGAAAAAGTGTTGTTTCATGGAGTTAACATGATAAAATGTAAGGAAACTAAAAATCTTATGTGAAGTACAGGGCCTTTATATGAAATGGGACTATTGATACTTGGCGGAGAATATTTCTCACGCATGATGATAGTTTCCAAACAAGCCGAACTTGTTCTTCCACAGTTCACCATTTGATATACCACATAGTCATTCACACATAAAGAGCATGTACTCCAATATGGATAGTTAGTTTCATTGCATTTTACACAAACCCAATTCTCTTCTTAAGGATGTGAATCTATCTTCAGACAAGGGTTTGGTGAAAATATCAGCCAATTGTTTTTCTGTGGGAATGAAAATAAGTTCCAAGGTTTTATTGGCAACTTCATCTCTCAAGAAATGATGACGGATTTCAATGTGTTTAGTCTGAGAGTGTTGGACAGGGTTTTTTGAAAGGTTGATAGCACTTGTGTTGTCACATAGGATAGGTGTGCATCCAATTTGAACATTATAGTCAGCTAACTGACTTTTGATCCACAACACTTGAGCTGCACAACTTCCTGCAGGGACATATTCTGCCTCTGCAGTGGAGAGTGCAACCGAGTGTTGTTTCTTGGATGCCCACGAAACCATGCAACCGCCAAGGAATTGGCAATATCCACTAGTGCTTTTTCTATCAACTTTACATCCAGCATAATCAGCATCAGAATATGAGATCAAATCAAAACTACTGCTTGCTGGGTACCAAAAACCCAAATTGCATGTGCCAGAGAGATATCGAAAAATTCTCTTGACTGTAATTAAATGGCTTTCCTTTGGACTAGATTGGTATCTAGCACAAAGGCAAACACTATATTGAATATCCGGTCTACTTGCAGTAAGATAAAGGAGTGAGCCAATCATACCTCGGAAGTGCTTTGCATCTACTGGTTTACCTTTCTCATCATTTTCCAATTTGATGCTTGTGCTCATTGGGGTGGAGGCCGGTTTAGCTTGCTCAATTGAAATCGTTTGAGAAGCTCTTTGACATATTTTTCTTGATTTATGAAGAATCCGTCTTTATGTTGTTTCACCTGCAAACCAAGAAAGAATTGAAGCTCCCCCATTAGACTCATCTCAAATTCACTGTGCATGTGTTTAGAAAATTCTTCACACAGTGAAGGGTTAGTAGAACCAAATATGATATCGTCCACATAAACTTGAACAACAATTATGTGATGCGAACTTTCTTAGTGAAGAGTGTTTGGTCTACTTTACCTCTTGAGTAGTTCTTGCTTACCAGAAAATTGCTTAGTCTATCATACCAAGCTCGAGGTGCCTATTTCAAACCATAAAGAGCTTTGTGCAATTTATACACATGGTTAGGCATTTCAGAATTTTCAAAACCTGGTGGTTGAGAGACATAGACTTCTTCTTTGATATAGCCATTTAAGAAAGTAGTTTTAACATCCATTTGATAAAGTTTGAACTTATGGGAGCATGCATATGCCAATAAAATTCTGACTGCTTCTAACCTGGCTACAGGAGCAAAGGACTCTTCAAAGTCTACACCAAACTCTTGACTATATCCTTTTGCTACGAGTCTTGCTTTATTTCTGACCACTTTTCCTTCTTCATTAAGTTTATTCCTAAACACCCATCTAGTTCCAATGATAGAAATTTCAGGGGTTCTAGAAGAGTGCGAGCCATTTCCACCAATGTTCTGTTTTTCCTCTCCACTACTCCATTTTGTTCTGGAGTCCTTGGGGAAGAGAATAGATGTTCAATCCCTTGGTGCCTGCAAAAATCAGAAAATGCATTGTTATCAAATTCTCCCCCGTGATCGGTGCGGATTTAGCATATTTTATTCACACTGCCATGCTCAATCTTGTTAAAAAATTCTTGGAAGATTGTAAGTGTTTCACTTTTGTGTGCCAAGAATTTGACCCATGTGAACCTAGAAAAATCATCTACAATGACAAAACCAAAACGTTTGCCATTGAGACTTAGAGTTCTAGTTGGTCCAAAAAGGTCCATGTGCAACAGTTCATATGGTTTAGATGTGCTTACCGGTGCTTTAGATTTGAAAGACTTCCGGGTCTGTTTTCCCTGTGCACATGCATCACAAAAACTTTCATTGTTGTTAAAAGGAATGTCAGGAAGTCCACTTACCAATTTGAGCTGCATGATCTTGTGCAACACGTTATAGCTCGCATGGCCAAGCCTACGATGCCACAGGGTCAATTCATCCTGTCTATTTGCAACAAGACACAAGTTGTCATTTTCTGGATCATCTAAGTCAACTAAGTAAATGTTATTCACTCTTTTTCCAGAAAATTTTACACTTCTTGTTTCTTTATCAACAATTTGACATGAATTTGATTCAAACATGACGTTGTGACCTCTATCATACAATTGACTTATGCTAAGCAAGTTGTGATTAAGGCCATCAACCAACAGTACATTTTCAATTGAATTGGAGGCACACTTACCAACATTACCTGTGCCAATGATTTGGCCTTTGTTGTTACCTCCAAAAATGACTTGTCCTCCGTCTTTCTCCACTAGGAAACAGAATTTACCTTTGTCTCCCGTCATGTGCCTCGAACAGCCGCTATCCAAGTACCATTTGTTTTAATGTTGGGCTGCTAGGCATTCCTGCAAATGTGGATCAGACAAGAGGTTTTGGTACCCAAATTACTTTGGGTCCCAAAATTTCATTCATGCAACAAAGTAGATGTTTAGGAATCCAAACTTGTTTGAATTTTTGTTTCTTTGGATTATTCCAGCATTGTTTTTCATCATGACCAATCTTTTTGCATACATTGCATGAAAGAATTTTATTTTCAATTTTTTGTTGCTTGTTAGACTGTTTATTAGTTGAAACTGTTCTTGTCTGTCGACAGGCACCATTGCATCTGTCGACAGGTGGCTTTTTTCTTTTGTTTGTTGGGAACATTTTGTTTAAGTTGCATTGCCTTGGTCTGAGACTGTCTTGAGTTATGCTTTGTGGGAACATGCTTGCTTGTGCTTGGGCTAGGATCAACAAATGAAGTGATCAATGACTCTCCTATTTTCTTTTGTTTGACAGGTTGATATCCTAACCATGCTTGGTTACATGTATTTTGGCGCCCAAAACCGCATCTAGATTTTGCTTCCCTTTTACAAATTTCATTAAGTCCTCAGATTTTTCTTTCAATTCCTTTTCAGTTTGTTCCAACTTTTTCTTGGTTTCTAATTGTTCTTCTTGAAGGAATTCAATAGAATGGCTTAAACAGTCTTTTTCTTTTTGTGTTTCTTGCAATTTCATTTTCAAGCAATCCATTTCTTCATTATGAGTCTTTTCATCAACTTTCATCATTTCCAATTCTTTTGTCAGGAATGCAATTCGTTCATCATTGTTCTTATCATGCACAAGGGAGTTGCATTTCTTTTTTAATGCTCTATTTTCAGATCTATATTCACAAAATTTTTCAATAAGGTAGTGTATGCTTCCTCCCATTCACTTGCAGTGAAATCATCAAATGAGAAATTTACCTCGCTGGAGTCATCACTCCTAGCCATCAAGCATTTCACTTCTTCATCATCGGATGTTTCTTGTGCATCTTCATCTTCATCTTCATCACTCTAGGTGGCCAACATTGCTTTGGCCTTTTTGGAGGTGAGTTTTTCCTTCTTCAGCTTCTTCTTGAGTTCCGGGCATTCTCCTCTCATGTGCCCTTGTTTCTTGCATTCATAACAAACAATGTCAGATTTTTTGTTGGACTCATATTTCTGTGAAAAATTTTTCTTTTGAAAGGGTTTTGAGTTACCTGTGTCTCTCCTTTTGAACTTTAGAAATTTCTTGAATTGTCTAGTGAGCATTGCCATTTCACCATCATCACTCTCACTAGATGTTTCTTGCTCATCACTATCTTGTTGAATGGATTTCTTGGAGCTTGTTGATGTTTTGTTGGATGCTTTTAGAGCAATTGACTTCCTAGGATTTTCTTCTAATTCTTTTCTTTTGATGTTGATTTCATATGTCATTAAGGAGCCAATTAGTTCATCCAATTTCATTTTGGAAAGGTCTTTGGAATCCTCAATGACAGTGGCCTTAGTATTCCAAGATGAAGTAAGAGATCGAAGGATCTTTCTTACTAAGTCACTTTCAGAGTATTCCTTCTTAAGACCTTTAAGCCCGTTAACTATTATCATAAATCTTGCAATCATGTCTGATATGGTTTCATCAGTTTTCATCTTGAACATTTCATATTCAGACACTAACATGCTAACTTTAGTTTCCCTTACCTCGGACGTACCTTCGTAAATGAGTTCAAGTTTGTCCCACATCTCCTTTGCTGTTGAGCATGTGGAGACTCTTGAAAATTCCTTTGGATGCACCACACATTGCATCATGTTTAGTGCGCTCCAGTTGAGAGTTCCTTTAGCTATTTGGTCTTTCGTCCAGGTGTCTTCGTCCTCGGGCAACACATATGGTCCCTTGCTGACTATCTTCCACAGCTCGTAATTTTGAGCTCTCAAAAATACCTGCATATGGTTTTTCCAATAAGGATAGTCAGTGCCATCAAAATAGGGTGGCCTGGTTACTGAATGTCCCTCGGCCATATACCCTTTGCTAGAATCCATAAGATCGAAAATCTCCTGATCGCTAGATCAAATGACGAAAAATAGTAAATCGGAGAAACCCGCTCTGATACCAATTGAAGGGTTATGCGGAAATACACAATACGGTAATCTAGAAGGGGGGGGGGGTTGAATAGATTACGGAAAGTTTAAACTATTGATGGCTTCTTTTCGATGCTACAGCGATCTTAATGAAATTTGATTAGAATTCGATTAAGTATGAGACCGCTTGAGTTGATCTACATGAGAACAGGGAATCAAACGTGCGTATGAACACCGTGCCTACCAATCATCTATCGCAAAACGCGAACAAACCACAGAACACGATGATTTAAGGTGGTTCGGAGTACACAACTCGTGTATCCTACATCCACCGTCCACACACACACGCAGAAACGACTGCTTATGAGCGAGTTCAACACAACAACTCAACCACACACACGTTGTCTGATGAACACGATCAGAACAACCACAAATACGTGAATCAAGCACAAGGGATGCTCGAAACACAACCACACACACACACGATGGAATGGAAATTATGAGATGGAGAAGAATTAGGAATTAGGGAACAAATCCGGTTGGAATTCTTCTCGTGGATCGTCCAAACGCTCTTCAAACTTCGATTGGATGTAGATTGATCGATGTAGAAGGGTCAATTGACGACGATCCGGCTTCAGCTCCGCATAGATGGTGATTCCACGACGATCTGGGCGGAAAGTTGAAGCAGAGCAGCAATTTGGGGCTTTTCCTCTTGATCCCTTGGAGGCTCTTGGATGGGAGGCTGCTCTCTGCGAATTTGGCTCCAAAAGGATGCTTATATAGTGTTAGGTAAAGGTGGGGGTCGTGGAGGAAGGAAACACCCAAGTGGGGGCCGGATTTGGAGACTCAAAATCTCATGTTTCCGTCGTCTGTCGACAGGTGCACTTGCATCTGTCGACAGGCGCACTCAGGCTGAGAACTGGGTTTCAGGAAATTGAGTTTCTGAGTGTATCTGTCGACAGGCAGTTTGCATCTGTCGACAGATGCACTCAGGAATAGAAAACCTGAGCTCTGTCCTGGGTTGACTGTGTGTATCTGTCGACAGGTACATTGCATCTGTCGACAGATACACTCAGAGATGCAAACCTGAGTTCTGTCTTGGAATGTCTGTATGAATCTGTCGACAGGTAGATTGCATCTGTCGACAGATACACCTCTTTGACAGATATTTGTGCTTTTTGCTCATTTCTTCAATGCCTCTTCAATGCTCCATGTTTCATGCTTGTGCACCTACATGCAAATACATTGTTAGTGATGTACATTGTATGATTTAGCAATGTTTAACTCAATCACTTTCATGGTGTTTTTCATGTTAGTTAGCACATCAATTTTGCATTAAATCAATGTTCAAGGATGTTAATGTGATCATCAAAAACATGATATATGGAAAACCCAACAAAATGAACCTTGAGTGATTTATTATATTTTTACTAATCAACTTTCAACTATGTCTCTCAATCCACAGAAATTCAGATCTCTTCCTAGACTAAATAACAAATTGTGTCTTGAACTTAAAACATTTCCTTGTTTGCAACTGATGACTGGATGTAGTTGAATTCTATCTCACAAACTCTCCAAACTCTTGTAAAATCCAACAGAGCAATGGCATCTGTGCTGAGAAACTGCACACCTTCACAATGAATGAAGTGTCATGTATGTCATGAGGCATTATTGCTAACTCTGTTCAAAGGGGATCAAAATTGAAAATAAATTCAAAACTAAGCAAAAATGTGCTATGCTTTTTGATGATGACTGAGTAACTGGAAATATAGCGTCTACAAAACGTATATTTTCATGTCAAAAGGTCATCATTTACCCCTTTGAGACTTGACAATGACTAAATCTTAAGTATCCAGGGACTATGGTGTGTAAAATGCACTAGTACTTGAGTGAAAGAGATTTTATCATTTGATAGTTTGTTAAAAGAATAAAAATATGAAAATTATTAGAGATTTGTTTAGAAAGAATCATCTTCTTCCTTCATCAGTTGTTCTTTAGTTTGTGTTTTACTTTCAACACAATTGTATTTGGTCTAGATGACATCTTTATTCTTGAAAATTGAGAAACATGGTAGTTTTTGGTTGATTGTTAGATACATTATATCCCTCAATTTATCATCTTGTTGACTCAAGTCTTGGAATGCTAATATCCTGTTGGGAATTGCTTGAAAAACTTGATTTGTGATGAATTCTTGCAAAATATAACAAATGAATTTTTTAAGCCCCTTAAAAATCCTTGAAATGATAATTCCTCTCATTCTTTATCATTCTAAAGATGTCCTCAAATTTCTCAAAAATTTCCTCTTAAAAATTCAAATTTTCATCAAGGCCGTGTCGACACACATTGTGACTCGTGTCGACACACACTCTGGGTCAGGTCGACACACCCTCTTCATGTGTCGACACACCCCTTGCCAGAATCCTTTTTAGATCGATAGGGTTTATGATTAGCCCTTGTTGTTCCTGCGGGACAGTGTACCACTGAAACCCCTTTTGGACATCAGGTCGACCCGACGGCCCTCTTTCTCATTGTTTCCGGCAAGAAGCTCCACCATTTTCTCTCTAAATCACATCCACTCTTCAATCCCCTCTCAAATCTTCCATCTTCTTCAATTTCCACTCCAACCCTAGCACCATGGTCCGGAAATTGGGTCCCCGGCGTGGCGCCAGATCAAGGGCATCTTCCAGGCCCATTCCGTCAGAAATAGCCGTTGAGGAAGTTGAAAGAAGAACCAAGAGGAGAAACGATCCTGCTGAGCAACCAGGATCTTCTTCTGCACCTCAGAGAGCTTCCAAGCGAGGTAGAACCTCCACTTCAGGCCGAGGTAGCCATTCTCCAAACCCTAGACAAGAAATTCAGGGTTCCCCCTCTGAAGACCCTGAGGAATCCTCCTCTTCTTCTGAATCCTCTGAGTCTCAAGAAGAAGAAATCACCTCAGAGTCTCGTATTGCTGCCAAGCTTATCCTGAAGCCCAGAATTCTAGATTTGACAGACAATGAGCTAGCAAACTCATTCCCAGAAATTCGGACCTTATTTGCTTTTCAGTCTTGGTTGATCTTCATTTCAGACTTTCCTATCTTTTACCCAAGATTAGTTCAAGAATTTTACAAGAACTTAAGGTGCACAAAGTTTGGGTACAAGTCTTTGGTCAAAGGAGTTGAAATTGATTTACCAACAGACTTAGCTGCCACCTTGTTTCATGCCCCTGATGAAGGTGAAAATTGCAACAAATACCAATTTGACCTTCATGAAGCCTACACCCTTCTCACAGGCCTATCCTCTGATGAGTCTGATCCCAAACAGACTCATGTCACCAAATACAACACCAATACTTTTTCCCCATCCTTGAGAATTATCCATCACATGTTAACAACCATAATTACCCCTCAAGGTGGTGGAAGGGACAGGTTGACAGAGACACAGAGGTTTATCCTGTATTGCATGAAAAAGGACATCAAGATAAATATTCATGACATTATGTATCAGATAATGTCAGAAACAATTAGAAAGAACCTCAAGAGATCACTCCCCTATGCTGCTCACCTCACATCAGTTTTTGAGCACTTTGGTGTGCCCTTAGCAGGAGAGAAATCCCAAACAATTCCCAAGTCAAACATCTACTGCTTCAAGAACATAAAGAAATTTATGGGATTTAGATTGGAAGACAACCAGATAAGAAGTGGTCCAGTTCTATTTGAAGCTCCTGAAATACAAGAGGACCAGCCTCAAGTCCAAGAGGACCACCCTCAAGAGCAAGGGGATCAGCCTCCACATGTTGAGGGCCAGCCTCAAATTCAAGAGGAACAGCCTCTTAGGCCAGAGGATCAAGTCCAATTGCCAGAAGTTCAAGTTCACTTGCCAGAGTACCAGCAATTAGTGGATGAGGATCAGCCTCAACATTCTCCTGAAGGTGACATTCTAGCTAATAGCCCTATCTCACCTCATTTTGAGCCCTCCTCATCCATTCCCCCTGACCTTGAACCTCCCACTTTCCAAGCTTCAACTTCTTCTTGTGGGTCCTCAATTCCACCAGAATTGTTCTCCTTCCTTAACTCCAAGTTTGATACTTTGAACTCCTCAATTCAAACAATGTCCGAAAGGTTTGAAGTGAGGATCAAAAGGTTAGAGAACAGAGTTTCAGCTAATTTCATTGAGCAGAATGCAGCATCAGACTATGCAGCTCAAAGATTCAATAGGCTTATTGGATCCCTAGCTGATGCCTCAGAAGATCTGAAGGAGCACCAACAAAAGCTAGAGATAGTTCTCCAAGGAATTTTGGCAAATTCCCAAGCAGATGTTTTCAACACCATAGAGACCCTCTCTCAGCTGAACATGACAAGGTGTGCCTTTGCTCACCTAGATGATGACTTGGAGAGCATGAAAAACTTTAATGTTCACTTGGACAATCAGATTTCAGAACTGAAAAAGGAATTCAAGATCTTGTCCAGACCTGGATGGTCAGTTGGTTCTTCATCAACCTCACAACCAATTACAGAAGATCTACACATAATCCAAGACAATTTGATGGAGAACACCAATCGAATGGAACATTTTCTACACACCAAGCTGACAACAATCCATGAGCAGATGAAGTCTAGCATGGCTTCCATGGAGAAGAGGATGTCAGACATAGAGACAATCCTCCTTCCTCTTCTTCCTCCTCCTCCTCCACCTTCTAATTAATGAAATCTTGTTTTGATGATGTCAAAGGGGGAGAAGAAAGAAAGAAAGAATGAATGAAAATCATTGTAATGTTTTGGAAGAAAAATGAATGCACTTGATGTAATGTGTTTCTGAATTGAAATGAATGAAATGTTTGTTTGCTTGTCTCAATGAAACTTGTTGTGTCATTGTGAATGAAAATCTTTGTGTTTGAATACTTGTTAAGTTGCTTGACTTGTGTGTACAAAAATCTCAATTCAAGTAACATTGTGTTTCACAAATGCACCATCAATTGTTACTAAAAAATTTCAAAAAGTCTTTGACAAGTATAAACAAAAAGAAAACAAAAATTTTGAATAACAAAAATTGCTTAAAATCACACTTCATCAAAACCACATTGAAATATGGATTTAATGTTGTCATCATCAAAAAGGGGGAGATTGTTGGGTTGAGTGTTTATTTACACTATTTCCCTCCTATTTTGATGATGACAAGAAGTGTTTTCAAAAGCAATTCAAATGAAACATGTCAAATTTATCATACCTGAAATCAATGTCAAAAAGCATGTTTTAAATCACAGTTATCATTTATATTCATGATAAATCTTTTATCTAATGATACATGTGCTTTACATTTCAAGAACAATTTTTTTCTATGAAAGTGTGTCGACACACCTCTCATGGTGTCGACACAAGGCCTCAGGTCCCAAGGCAGAAAATAGACAATTTTGCTAAAGTGTGTCGACACAAGCCAGATTGTGTGTCGACACGAGTTGCCAATCCAAAAATCAAGCAACTCAGGTCGACACCATTGCAGATCAGGTCGACACCCTGACATCTCACCGAAGGCCACTTCTCAGGTGCTATCAGGGTGTCGACACCAACAAGGTTATGTGTTGACACAGGACACCTTTCCAGAAGCTCAAGCTGTCAACTTCCAGACATGTGTCGACACCAGTTGGGTTGTGTGTCGACACCAAAGGTCTACCAGAGACCATGCTTCAGCCTTCACTCAGTGTGTCGACACAGTCACCAGGGCATGTCGACACACTCCATCAAGATTCCAACTTATCTGTATTACTTGCCACGTGTCCTTCTAGGGCGATCAGAATCTTCCTAGGAACGCGTGCCCTTGTACCCCAAAAGGGTATCTTTGGAATCCTAAGGCTATAAAAGGTCTTTTCGGCCAGCCTTCACATCAGTGAAGTGACCCAACTCTCTTAGAGCCTCCAAAAAGCTCCTGGCGGCCGAAAAGAGCTCGTGTCTCCTTCCTCTGCTCTCCAAGTGCTTCCAGAAGACCAATTTCCACCAATTCAAGGTGTGGGAATTGGAATTTGATTCTTGAAGACTCCTCTGAAGCATTCCAAGGAGGCAGATCCTGTAGGAGACTTCTTTGGTGAAGAATTCGAGGAAGATCCAACTTCTCAGATTGCAGAGCATCGACTTGGACTTCAAGCTTCACAAGTTTCTTCCCAATTCAAGCTTCTACAAGGGAGTACACTAAAGAACGAAGCCTTTCAATACAATTTATCTTTTCTTCTATTCTTCTGAGATATCTTTTGAGATTATGCAAGTGCTTCTGCATAACTCTCTTTAGAGTTCTCAAATTTCGACTAGATCTGTTGCTAGAGGATCTTAGTCTTAAGTTGGTGTCTAGCAAGTTTTAGTGTGAGCTTTGTGCTCAAATTGTGTGAGCATTGTGCTCAGATTGTTGTGAGCCGTCGAGTTCAGTTTGAGTTGTCAAGCTCAAGGTTGGTTTGAGCAGTCTTGCTTAGTGTTTCTAGAGTAGTCTTGCTCTAGAGGTCGTGTGAGTTGTATGCTCTGAAGTGTTGGAGTTGTTAGGCTCCTTTGGGTGTGTAGCCCAGTTGTGTTAGTGAAGCCTCACGGGTTGTGAGGGGTGGATGTAGGAATCACTTGGGTGATTTCCGAACCACCTAAAAAAAACTTGTGCATTTGTCTTCTGTGGTTTGATTAATTCATCCGCTAGATGCTTGCATAGGATCCGTTTTTAATTCACTTAATCAACTTGCTTCACATCTAAGTTTTTCAACTCACTCAAATCTAATCAGATCTGTAGTTTTTCACTGATAACATTGCCTCTGATTCTAAATAGTTTTCAAATTACTTAAGCTTCCGCAAAAGTGGCTAAGATCTATTCATCCCCCCCCTTCTAGAACTTTTCCACACATTCATTTCGATCCTTCAACTGGCCTGATCAACTAGTAGTCCGTTCCCGTGTGGTGGCGTTGTTCTTTCTGACTCGTACTTTGCCTGCTCTACTTGTAGCTTGACTCGTGCTTTGCCACTGGTTGTGATTCGTGAGTTTGTGGTTTGTGAGTTTGTGACTCGTGGTCGAGGTTTGACCAGTTCGAGGTGTGCCCTGGTGTTGGCACAGTTGTGACTGAGTTGTGGTTTGTATGACTTGCCGATTAAGGTTTCACCTGTAATGTTGTGTCTAAGTGAAGGTATAATATAATTGTGGTTCAGTGTGGTGTTTATCACCTACTTGTACCTTGTGTTCGGGTGTTTGTGTTGTGGTACCTCAGAGTAGCAGGTACTTGTTCCCTTCGTGGGATTACTTTGTAGTTTTATGGTGGTAATTGTGTACCAACCTTTCCGGTACTTGTGTGTTGTGGAGGTCTTATGGTTTGACCTGCCGCTTATTGTATCCTAATCATTTTAAGTAGATCTTTATTTATAATTTATTGTGGATTAGTTTGTGATTATTTATTGTTACCTTCGTGGGTAATTTGTTGATGAGGTTTGTGGCCTAGGCATATTGCGGTTTAGTAGAGCTATGCTCCGTGGAGGCCGTGTGAGACCTTTCACTTGTTGAGTTTTACTCTTCTTGGGTATGATTCCAATTATAGTTTTAGTGTGTTATGGATTGGCTTTGTGGTAGCCAGTTCTGTTACCTTGTATGTAGTTTCCGATGTAGTGTGGTTTGGAGTATAAAGGACCAGCTCTTTGTTAGCAGTCCTATTATTCAAGTGCTTAAGGTTTGCCTGTGAAGCTTGTAGCCTGGGCAGTGACTTGCCTGTGTGGCTTATAGCTTAGGCAACTAGTTGTTGTAGCAGTGTGCCAGTGAGACTGTGGTTTAGGCACTTTAGTAGTTAGGTTGACTAGTGATATTATGTTAGTCCTGTAGTCCTACTTTCCTTCTGAGGACTTTGTGTTTATTATCATGATTATGTTTAATTGTTATTTATTGTCATGATGTGAGCATGAAATGGTTTGGCTATTGATGTTGCCAGTGAGACCCATTGGGGTTGAGGTGTTTGTGGTTACGGTGTTGTTTTGGGTAGCCCCTACTGAGCCAGTGACTTGTTGAGGCTCACTTCCCTACAGTTCTTTTCAGGGTTTGCCGTGTGTTTGGCTTGCAGCGGCGTTGTGTCAGACTTGTACCACCAGCAGTTGTTTAGTAGTTAGTGTTGTGTGAGCTTGTGCTCCCTCGGGGTATGCCCCAGGTAGTTGTACTCTTTTAATTGGACATGTATTAATGTAATGGGACAATTGTACAAATTTTGAACAGATATGAGCACATGTACTTTCTTGTGTCTTATATTCTTGTGGTTTGTCTTTTATACTCTTACTGGACACGTGTGTGAGATATCCCTTGCGAGACTTCGGTCGGTTCGCGGGAGGCGGATCTGGATATGGAGCCTTATTGGGCATAAATACCCCGGTCTATCACAATTATCATCAAGGGTAACCCCTTCCATTTTCACAATTTCAGTCAAATTTGCATCTGCTTTCTGAGCTTCCACAATTTGCCAATACAAGGACGGCTCTACAGCACTACTGGCTAGTACTGCCCGCCGTTGACTGCTTGGCACAAACAAGGAGTTCTCCGCTATCTCCTCATACAATTTCCATTCCTTGATCATCATTTGACTTATATATGCCTTTCTACTCAAGGCATCCACTACCACATTGGCCTTACCTGGATGATAAGCCAAACTGAAGTCATAATCCTTTAAATACTCCACCCACCTACACTGACGGAGATTTAAATCTTTCTGCGAGAAGATATACTTCAAGCTTTTATGATCTGTAAAGATCTCAAATCTCTCGCCATACAGATAATGCTTCCACATTTTCAAAGCAAGCACAACTGCTGCTAATTCTAAATCATGGGTGGGATAATTCTCTTCTGCCGGCTTCAACTGCCTGGACGCATAAGCTATCACTTTACCATGCTGCATAAGCACTACGCCATGTCCTTTCCTTGAAGCATCTGTATAAACCACAAAACCACCACTTCCTACCGGTAATGCCAATATAGGTGCTGATGTAAGCCTCTTCTTCAACTCCATAAAACTTTTCTGACATTCACCGGACCACACAAATGGCACACCCTTCCTGGTTAATTTAGTCATAGGTGCCACAATCTTAGAAAAATCTTGTATGAAGCACCTATAATAACCTGCCAACCTCAAAAAGCTTCCAATCTCCGTGATTGTCTTAGGCACTTCCCATTTCATTACTGCTTCCACTTTACTTGGGTCCACTGCCACTCCTTTTGCTAAGATGACATGACCCAAAAATTGAATTTCTTTCAACCAAAATTTACACTACTGAACTTGGTGAACAACTGATTATCCCTTAACAGTTGTAGAGTAAACCTCAAATGATCAACATGCTCCTCCTCAGATGCTGAATAAATCAGAATATCATCGATAAAGACACAATGAATTGGTCTAAATATGGATGAAAAATTTTGTTCATTAGATCCATAAAAGCTGCAGGAGCATTGGTTAGCCCAAACGGAACCACAAACTCATAGTGACCATATCTGGTTCTGAATGTTGTTTTATCCATATCTTCTTCTCTGATCCTTAACTGATGGTACCCTGATCTCAAGTCAATTTTAGAGAACACCTTTGCTGACTACAATTGATCAAACAGATCATCTATTCTCGGCAACGGGTACTTATTTTTAATGGTCACATCATTCAATTTCCTATAATCAATACACATCTGGAAACTTCCATCCTTCTTTTTTACAAACAACACCGCTGCTCCCCACGGGGAATGACTCGGTCTAATGAACTCTTTCTACAACAGCTCTTCTAATCGCTTTTTCAATTCTTTAAGTTCTGCTGGTGCCATCTGATATGGTGCTTTAGAAATCGTCATGGTACCTGGCAGTAACTCAATGGTAAAGTCCACTTCTCTGTGTGGAGCTAAACCAGACAAATCTTCTAGAAAAACGTCAGCAAATTCCCTAACCACGGGAACTGCCTGCATTGATTTATTAGCCTCTACCAGACTAACTGAGGCTAAATTAGCCACACACCCTGCATTTATTAGCTTTCTAGCTCTTATTGCAGAAATTATAAACTTAGAAGTATAGAAAGGCATACGTTGATACTCAAACATTGAACCATTAGGATGACAGAACCTGATCCTCTTTTTTCTGCAATCTAACATCGCTTCATAAGCCTCAAGCCAGTCCATTCCCAAGATAATATCATAGTCGGTCAACTGCAAAGCATATAACCGACCCGACATCTGATTTTCTTCAATCACGACAGGAGCTTCATCTATATAGCTCGAATGAGCATAAACTCACCTGAGGGAACTTCCACTACCAACTCACAGTATTCCTCTTTCAAAGGATGAACCATACAATCTAGGAATTCTTCGAAAATAAAAGAATGAGAGGCACCCAAATCAAATAAACTCTTGCTGAATAATCATAAATGGGTATAGTACCTTCGATCATATTTGATGCCTCTGCCTAGGCTCGGGTGATAGCCATAACGTGGCCCCTTCCCCGCTGCTGCAGTACTCCTCTGCCACGACCTGCCTGTGGCTGCTGAAATTACTGCGGTTGTTGTTGCTGCTACACACCTCTTCCATAACCATATTCTCTCGGATAGGGGAAATTACGGATCAAATGCCCCGGCTGATTACAGTTATAACATCTATACCCTGGTGGAATGATGGGCTGTCTGGCAGTACTCTGCTGCGACTCCTCCACCTCTGGCCTACCACGACCTTGCTGAAATTGTTGTCGACCTCCCCATCCTCTTCCTTTACCTTTAAATGCTTGCTTCAATTTCTGGCCCCACATACCAAAACCTGATGGAGAAGGTCCTGCTGGTGCTTTACCCTTACTCACACCCACTGACTGCTGCGGTAGCCGAAAACTACCTGAATCTGACTCGCCCATCTGACGAGTCCTAATAGACCTTTCCAATGTAGCTGCCCTTTGAGCTGCTTCTTCACTGTCTTACACATGAGTGGCACTATTGCATTCTGCAATTCTACCCTTAAACCCCGAATAAAGTACTCACCATCATATTATTATCCGATACTACATAAGGCGCGTATCGGCTAAGTGCCATAAACCTCATCTGATATTCTAAAACTGTAGAGTTACCTTGCTGGAGTGTCCGGAATTGCTCTCTCTTCACTTTCTGCACTTGAATCGGAAATAATGTATCATTAAATACATTAAGAAACTCCGGCCAAGTGATAGTCTCTTCTGTCCTGCCTGCGACGGTGGTCTGCATCTTCAATCGCCACCATTCCAGTGCAAAACTCCTCAACTGATAGGCAGCTAGCACAACTCTATCTACTACCGGACCCCTCATGGTCATAAAGACCCTCTCAATCTCATGAACCCAGTGTTATGCTATATCTGGATTCAGCCCTCCTGAATAAGTAGGTGGCTGCAATCTCAGAAACTTCTCAACTTGCATCACTGGTTCCTCTACTACTAACATTGGCGGTGGTGGTGGCAAGGGTGCTACAAAAGGCACCTCCACTCCTGGCGGTGGCAGAACTGGAACTATAGGTACAGTCTCTCCGTCCCCAGGTGGTATGGCAACCGGTGGTACCGGCGCCTGCTGATCCATCCTCATTCGAATATCGGTAAGGCTCTCCCAGATCCTTTCTATTATACGCTGAGTGTTCTCCTCTGGATCATCTCCTCTACCACCCATCTCTTCTATCTACCATTTCAAACTTCGACATAAACAAAACACCAAACAAAAACAAAACAACAGATCGTTAAAAACCAAGGACACTACCAACAGTGTACAACTACCGAAATACGACTATGTAACCTTCTAGTTCCCGTATATTAACACGGACCTTGCTCTGATACCAACTGTGACAGAACGCCTCGTCCAAACTTGTTAAACTGATAACAAATTTGATCCAAGTCCATCTCCCGCGAACGAGCCGGAGCCTCGCAAGGGATATCACACAACAGTCTGTGAAAACACAAAGGAACACGCCATTCCATATATATATTTCACAAATTTACATAGCCATATTTCCACAAAATTGAAAGAAAGTACAAGAGCCTGGGGCATACCCCGGGTACAACTGGTACAACTAAAGGAAAAAGAACTACTCTGCTGGAGGTGCTGGCCTAGCTCCACTGCGACACAGCTCCGAACTAGACGACGGTAAGGAAACCTCCTCTTCACCCTCACTGTGGGGGGGGGGGTAGGGGTGAGCCTCGCTAGTCACTGGCTCAGTAGGGAACTCCCCCAACACCGAGCAAACCCAACACAGGTACGAAAGCAGTAAACTGCACTAGCAATTCATAGAACAACTAAGCAGAATATTAAAGCTGTAAATGTACTCACCGTTTGCCGATTACGTAAGTAACTGTAATAAATAAACGGCAAAGCTCAAACAGGTGTACAAGCTAAAGTAGAGACTGCCACACGCGAGCCACGTGAACTGGTTCACGACACCAGTAACTGACTCAGACAAACAAACACAGGTCTACCTCTCAGTCTCGCAGCCACGAACGAAAGGTCCAGCTGCCGCTCCACGTGAAAAGGTCAAGTAACTGTGGAGACCAACTAAACACCACCACCTGCGGACCACACGGTCGCAGGCCCATGCCTGGCACCTCAAGAGACCCTGGCCTGGGCCCTCTAGAGTGAGGCACTGGAAAAGGACTAGTTGGGGACCAGTGTCGAGCCCCCAACTAAGAGCATGCCACAAGTGACTAGAAACAAACACAAGAGTCACTGTCCCATTGTCGTCTTTCCCTCAGCCGGACGTACAACTCAAACTAAGGAGTGAGGGTGTCCAGGTCAGACGACACAGACCTCGACGGTACCGCACAAGTACCGGGACAAAGCCCCCAGCTAACAGCCTGGCTCACAGAGAACCTGGGGCACCCAACTGAAGAGGTAACCACGGTAGGCATCGTACTACTTGCCACGTACACAAAACCACGTGCACGTCACACAAACCACGTAAAGTCTCGCACAAACCTCGTGCCCTGATAGTTCACCACACGTGAACACCACGTAAACACGTAAAGAACTAGCTAGGGCTGTACCTTGTACTCTAGTCACAGAAACCTCATGCACCCAGTCCACCACAGGTGCCAACATACAGCTAGTTATCTTTAAATATTCAATATAGCAACATTTAAATAAATGCATGCTGGCGGAAACATCGACTGCCGTCGATGAGATGTAAACGGCAAGATATCTAGCCGTCAATCTCCTAGCTGAAGAACCTGGCGTCAATCGATATTGACGCCAAGCTCCTCGGCTATCAGCTCTCACAGAAACCCTAGGCCGATTCCTCAGGCATTCTCGGCCCCAAAATCAGCGAAAAAATACGAGGAAACAGTTCCTCTAACATGCATGCATCTCAATCTGACCGAAACTACAAGTTTCACTAGTTAAATTACTCAAACCACCCATTGACCCCACATGGAGTACCTTTACCCAAAAACATAATTAACATGCAGATTCATACGTTCCAGATGCATTATCATAACCAGAAGGAACTAAAAGGGATCGTTCCCTACCTCAAGATGCACTTAATCCTCCTAGATCCTCCCGATTCGTACCAAACCCTCCGCGAGCTCCTACGGAGATTACACCTCGCTCCGGCGTTTCCTTGCCCGATTCACCACCACTTCACGTTCCACGATCCTCCAACTAGCCTTCTGCAGTCAATGGAAGCAGTGGGGAAGCAAGGGCATGAAAATAAGGCGAGGGGAGAGGGAGAACGGAGTGAGGGAACTGCCCTCAGGTAGACCTATATCCTGCAGGTCACACAGGTTGGCGTCAACCCTGATGTCGTTTAGGGAACCATCAAAATAAACGTCCACAAAGCCCGCCGCTAAGTTCTTAAAGTTGACGTCACCTTCGATGGACGCCAAACCAGTCAACGACCATACCTAGCCGTCAACCCCTAATCAACTGCAGCAGGTCCTATCTTGTTTCAGGACCAAACCTGCGCGCACCACACATCCAAACCACATTGGCCTCACAATGGCCACCACAACCATTACACACATGATCCATAAGGATCCGAAAAACATGCGACGTTACACCACTGCTCTTGGGAATGACGATGCTTAGCATGTCTAGGATTTATAAGGAGTCATGTAGTTCTTTTCATTAGTGTGGGTCATGGGTTATCACTTATGTCATTTCCCTTTTTTTTTTGCTTTTTGTGTCATGTAATGGATATCCTTTTGAACTGTGTAATTCTCTATCCAATCTATGAAATCATAGTTATTTGCTTATTTCTATTCATGTGTGCATAATTTATCTTCTTGAATGTTGTCAAAAGGGAGAGAAACATCAATTGTAATTTTGTCATCATCAAAAAGGGGGAGAATGTTGAGTTCAAATGTCTATGATGATTGTGCTTAATGTTTTTTATGATGAATGACTTAATTGATATTGCATTGATGTTGCAAACATGAGAAAAATGGTCAAGACATTAAAGAAATGAACAAATGAAAAATGCTTGTATAACCATCTATGTATTCTTTATATCTCACTTGAAATGGTTTTCATGTAGGTGTGAGTGAATACACAAGACAAGCAACCAAATTCAAGGGCAAAAGAACTTGAAAAACACACCAAGTGGTCATGTGTTGACAGACCCAAAGACATGTGTCGAAAGATAGACCAATCCAGAACAAACAAGCTACTGGAAACACAATTGATGCAGTAGGTGTCGACAGCTGAAGCATGCTTGTCGACAGATACAGGTTGCCTGTCGACAGCAGTAAATCGCCTATCGACAGATCTAGTTTTCCAGCAACGACATGGTTCTGGAAACCAGATGTCAGCAGTACCTGTCGACAGACACAGAGAAAAGTCATAAACGTGATAAAGATATGATTTGTATTGGGGTGTTCCCTTTAAGCACGACTCTCCATATTTGGACACCACTATATACATCATAGTGAAGTATTTTCGCAGCAAGAAGCCACCATACCAAAACCCTAACCAAAGGTCAAGAAGAAAAGCTTCTCTCTGCTGCTCTGCTTCAACTCTCCGTCCTGTTTGAGGAAGATCCATCTCGCGAGAGGAGTTGAAGTCGGTTCGTCCATGATTCAAGCTTCTACGTCATCTGATCATCATCAACTTGAAGTTTGGAGTTCTTCTAGACGACCACCGTGAAGAGTTCACATTTGGATTTGTTTCTACAACTCATAACTCTTCTTCTTCTATACTTTTCAATACTTTGTGTGTGGGGCAGTGGTTTAAGCATCCCTTGTGCTTGATCCACGTGCGTGTGGTTGTTCTGAGTGCGTGTTTGCCTCAGACAACGTGGTGTGTGTATTGTAGGTTGAACTTGCTTGATAAGCAATCTCTCCGTGCGTGTGTGTGGACGGTGGACGTAGTATACACGAGTTGTGTACTCCGAACCACCTTAAATCTTCGTATCTTGTGGTTTGCATGTTTCTACAATAGATGTTTGGTAGGCACGAGTGATTGTTCACACACTAGGTAGGTTGCTATCGTTCTACTCACAATCAGCACACACATCAAAGTTCTAGTTTGATATACCACTGTTTAAGTTTTCGTCAAGTCAGTGTTAGCATTCAAAAGAAGGTTAAAGTGCTTTTAATTGGTAGTAATCTATTCAACCCCCCTTCTAGATTATTGTCTTAGGTGATTCCGCACACCTTTCAGAGGTATGGTGGAAGATGCTAGTATTACTTATCCTCTAGACTTGTCTTATGATACCTTTCTTACTAATATATTCTTAAGTGGGGGAGACGACAAGGGGAAAAATTCAAAATAACCTAGTAGGCCTACCAAAGCTAATAATGTAAAACTAAGATGGAGTTATATTAACCGAAGAAGAAGGAAAGAGTTGGAAGGAATTTTGATGAATAATATTAAAGACCCATAGGTGAAAATAACTGGCACCTATGAAAATAAGGGTACAAGAATGTGGATACGAGCGGGAATTTATTAAAGATTTGATCTTGAACTAAATCGAGAATTTGGTTACCAAGTTCGCCTGGCAATTGGTATGAATTTGGGGACCAAATTCTTTTAAGTGGGGGAGGATGTAGCACCCTGAAATTTCTGTAATTTAAATATACATATAATTAGAAAATTGATAATTTAATAATCTAAATTGTAATAACATATGCACCATTATCGTATACACGAAAACATATGAAAAAATTCATAGAAATCATAGTTCAGCTCTAAATAATACTTCTAAATGACTCATGAAAGGATTCGGGTGAAGAAAATTTTGATTAGCTATGTTTAAAGTGTTTTACAACTTATTATCGTAATTCATATATAAGTCAAAAATTATTATCACATGTACTTAGATGAGTTAGAAAATTAAATAAAAATCATACATGGACTTCAATAATATCCTCTAATGATCCACTAAGAAATTTTGGCTAATAAAAATCGTTTGAGCCAAGTTTAACAATTGTTGCGACTTATTATCATAATTAAGAAATAAGTCAGAAACCTATTATCACACGTATAGAAATAATTCCAAAAATGTTATAAAAATTACGATGGACTCTCACCATTATTCCTTCACTGTCCATCAAGAAAATTGGGCCAAGATATTACTCTTGGGCCATGAATAAATTCATGTTAAGAAAATAACCTGAAATTCAGAATTTCTCACTAATGGACCATAAAAGGGTAAATTCTCACCCAATAGATATTTATTGGACTTCAAATCAAACCCAAATTTATGGTTACCACCTAAGGTAGGTTTCCATATGACTCCCATCGTGAATTGGGGAGAGAAATCTCCAATTGAAGGAGGGATGCACCCAAATTTGTGCCTAAAGGTTTCCTAATCAAATTAGGAAACTAAAAACCCATCCCTTTTAAATAAGCTCCCTCTCTCCCCTGGGACGACCCCTAGGGTTGTTGAGGTCTTGATTGGAGGCTGTGGTGGTTGGAGATCTCAAGGAGAAAGCTGGAGCAAAGAGGAACCTTGTGCTCTACCTAAAATGGATCTACAGTGACCTGCACACAAGGGTCAGATTGATCGCCACCAAAGGTTAGTAAAACCATGACCAAACCATGCAAGACATATACCCTTGAAAAGATCTTAAAGTCTAGTTTCTTATGGCACTTTGTTTCTCAATTACTACCCAGTAGATCGTAAGAAATAGGCGTTCTTCTCCAAGTGGTAAAAACTAGGGTTTTTTAGAGAACGAATCATTATTCAACCCAAAGGTAGGTTGTCTCCATGCCAAACTCTAATTAATCTCCTACATGCATGCATTCATGTGTATAGATCATGTTCTTACCTTTTTCCCCAATTTCTATCTTGTGGATTTCATGAATCTTGCATGTTAGAACATTGTGTTCTCTTGTTTAAACTCTGATCTGTCTTACGAGTTCTATATCTTTTTATGGAGTCGTTTCCAAACTAATCACTCAACATAGAACTTGTTCTCTATGAGCCTAGTTTCATTTGACACCAGTTTTCTCTATTTTTATTGCTCGTACAGAGAGTATTAGCATGCACATGAGTACTGTGTCAGATTCATGTAGACAGTCACAATACATCTTGTTACCCTACTAAACAACTATTGTTTCTCAATTACTTGTTATTGTACATTGTTAGGAAGTCCTCTAACTAACACAAGTGGTTTCATCTGATTTGGATCACCATAGTGTAGACACCTGATTTTGGCCTTTGAGTCGAACTATATTTCATATTCTCTTAGTGTGACCCAAGTTGGTCAGTCTCTTAAGCCCCACTTGTTGGGCAATTCTTGAGCCCATTAAGTCCAATTCTCAGCTTACCTCATCCAAATATCACTTCAGAGTCCTCATTCTATCAATTGCCTAGGGTTTTAACCATCAGTCCTTAACGCGACGGCCTTGAGCGACACATTCATATTAATTGGTGACCGGGAGAATCGATTGGCCTTAAGGGGATGACTTGAGACGATGCGTTCATATCGCGACATGCTATGGTGATGCGTTAATGGCAATCGATCGGCTACTGATTGCTGACTGTGGTATCGATTGGTGACAACCTTGTCGTGACGGGTCCTTATGTCATGTTTATATCGATTGATCCCTGCTGAATCGATAATTGTCCTCTGTTAATCGATTATTGATCATTGGCATGACTATCTTGGCCATCACGACAACCCATGCATATCCATTCACGTGCCTTCACAGTCGCAACTACCATGGCCGTCGCGACAGGCCTTATCGCACCCCTACGATCCGTCGCAACATTAGTCAGCATTGCTGGCTCCGCAACACCTCCTTTCTATCCTATTTAGGGTCTATCTTCATCTCCAACAGCCTTCAAACGACCCCAACTGCGGTTTGAGGTTCCATTTCAACCTAGAACCCTCCTAAGACTCTTCCTTTTTACCATTCTTATGGGCCATTATCACTTATGGACGAGATACTCTCTCTCCTCCCTATATAAGCAACCCATCCCCTTCTGAACAAGGTAAGGACCCTACACTACCACGAAGTGCTGCCAAATTCTTTCAAGAGCTTCCCCTTAGCTCGTAGCCCTCCCATTTCCACCCATTTTCACTCATTTCTTTCACCAAATCACATCATTTTTTTTTCTCAACTGGAGCTTGGGGGCCAAGAGGTGCTCTCCCACGTTCATGAAAGTTGTTGCACGACCCGAGGAGCTTCTTCTTAGGCAGGGAGTCACCCCTTTTGGGGCCCTTCTTCCTTCCTTCCCTCTCATTTTCCTTTCATGCATGTTGTTATTTTCTTTTAAATAGTTGCACATTTCCTTTCCCACGTTTTCCACAACCCTAGGGGTTTCCAAAACACCCCAAGTTCATTCCCTCCATGCTTCCCCTTTTATTTTTTACTTTGTGTAGATGCTTCGCTTAAAAGTTGTCTAATAAGGGTTTTCTCTCTTGTTTCTATGTTTTGGCAGGTTTCTCAAGAAGAGCAGAGACAAGGAGCTCTCCTCCTCTGGCCGGCCGGAGGAAGGGAAGGAGGTCTGCCTACACTCTTGCATCCCTACTGGGAAAGCGATGGCCTACTAGGTCACGATAACATGCTTATTATCGAGACGGGATGCTCGATCCCGACATCAGTAAGTAGCCTTCTCATCTCCTTTTCCTAGTTTGTTAGCCTTTTTATTCTTGTTCACATTATAGGCAACATGCTAGGTGGCAATCACACCCTTTCCATGATCACATTATGATATCCTGTTGTGTGTTTTGAGGAGTCCATTTCCTTGTGATTACATCTATTGGCAATCACGGTGGGACCTCCACGCCAAACCTCGTTTGCATTGTCATTTCCCTGCTATGTTTATTTGTTTGTTCATTTATTAGAATCCTGTTAGGGTTGTGTTTTGTTTTTCTGCATTTCTGTCTCTTATCTGAGTCGCAATGGGTCTTGGGGCCATGATAATATAGCATCATATCGGCGGACGTGACAGAAAGTGCGCACTATTCATCTTATTCTACATTCTGAATGCCCATTTGACACTTCCTGATGTTATCTCCATGTTGTGAAACCATGTATGTTCACGATTTTCACTGTTAAAATCCTGCTAGGACTCAGATTTTTCCATTTATTTTCGTTGTTGTTTCCTATCCTTGTTGTGGTGTATCGTGCAGGCGCGACATTGTCACGGTGGACGAGGAGGATGCGATAGCGGGTACACATTGGTTGTTGTTGTTTTCCATTCCATGCCTCAGTTTCTACTTGTTTAGGGAGTCTTCATCTTCTTTTTAGTTATTTCCATGTTGTATAGTGCTTAGGATAGCCTATTTGCCTTCTATTTGTGTGTAGTTTAGGGTTTCTACAACCTGAGATAATCGTAGATGATCTGTTGGTCATGATAAGGTAACATCGGACCTAGTCGTCGCGACTTCAGCAGATACCTCTAGGCTGCTATTTGTTAGTTTAGGTTAGAATTTGCATGCACTCCGGTGTAATTAGGCTCATGCATACACTATTTTGTATAGATAGGACTCATCCTTGGTAGTGGAGACCCTCTCACCTACAAGCACTCATGGGCTGACCAGGGCCTACTACTGAGGGCCTCCGTAAGTCCCCATTTTTGTACGCACGTTGCAGTCGCCGGGCTGGTTGTACCTATTGCCCCCTAGTTCAGGTCATTTGCATGTGAGTTGTGCATCATCCCTTAGTCATATCGAAGTACTCGAGTACACACCTATTAGGGTTCCTATTTAGTCGAGTGTAATTCCATTAATTAATCCATTTAAAGGCTATGTGTAAACCCTGAATGTTAATGGTAATCATGCCAACTTGTGTGCTTGCTTGAGACTTTCCCCCTCATCCCACAGTCCATTCTTGTGTGTTAGAGTCTAGGGTTTTTTGTGTGGTTGCATCGTCTCTCCTATTTGTCTAGGGTAGTGTATGCGTTAGTGCTTAGGTTTGTCGAGTCAACCTCCTCCAACCATTGTGCTATATCACAATCCTCTTTTCGGTATGGACCATTTCCACATCCTCACCGGTGACTCTCTCCCTGTTGGGCTCCTCGAGGATGTGCCCCAGCCACCTGCTGCCACCCTTGCAGGACAAATTCAGCTCCCCATAATTGCTAATGAGCAGTCCCGCCCCCCTTCTCCTTCTAAGGCAGAACACCCACATGCCCAATTTAGTCAGATTCTTCTGCATCTGAGCCCTACCCAAATCAGTAATTCTTGGCAGCTGCCAAAGGCAAGGCCCCTCTCTCTCTCTCTCGGTTATCCGCCCATCAGGCACCCTCTACACCTATTGCCTCTGCACCATGCACAACTTCTATCGTGGTCGATCCTACTCCTCTTCGTCCGCGGGTTATCCATTTCTCTGAGCCCAACTACCTTCTGACATGAGAGGTTCGGCCCAAATCCCCACCACATTCTTCATACTATCATGCCGAACATAATGCTCTTCCCCGTGAGAGGTCATATTCTTTGGAGCAGTCACACTCCCTGGTCCCTACTCACCACGACATATATTTGTAAAAAGAAGAACTGGATTGACCAGACAGCTCAACCGTTGACCAGCCAACTGGAAAATACATGTTTACAGAAAGTGGTGTGCCACACCTCCAACTCCAACTACTACAGGAAAGACGTAAATGACTCCCTCTCATGAATCAATTTTATGGACCTTAGCGGCCTTCCTCTTTTGGAAGTAGGAACTCCTGCCAACCAGTAAACCCTCTCATCCCCTTCGGAGTTTCTTGCGGAATGGACGTCCATGAAAAGGGAATGACAAGGTCTATGAAGGCAACTTGACCCTCGGAAGGTAGCCGACATACATCTTCCTTCTTTCCAACATCTCCAGGTTCCGCCCCAGTCAGAGCTGCGTTTCTATAGATGATACTCTAGGGTAGGTGACTTGTATGTACATATCAATGATTTGTGTATGAATCTACTCCCCACAAGTATGACCGCCACCTCATGGCATCTTTGTTCAGGAAGTCATTAGATGGTTCGGCCCTCGAGTGGTTCGCCACCAAAGGAAGCCGAAGACTTCCAAATTGTACAGGAGAAATTTATGTAGCAATTCCAAGATTGGGTCGGACCCGAATATTCTTTTGTGGATCTAGTGGCTGAGAAGATGAAGGTCGATGAAGAATTTGTTGTCTATGCTGACCGATGGTGCTCTGGCTGTTCGAGTCCGTTGCCCGATACTGGAGGAGAAAAAGTCCAAGCTCTTGATAGCTAATGCCACACCCACCTATCGATCCATCTTGACCATGAATGATATCACCACCATGCACCAATTGTATAGCTGAGCCCATTTCATTCAAACCCAACTTAAGGACTCACCTATCCACTCCATTTTTAAGAACCCAAAGTCCTATTACACCAAGAAATCCCAGGGTCCTATCACAGAAGGGGTACAAACCAATGAACAGGTAGGTGTTGTGAACAATCCTTAGGGTCAGGTAGGTAGGAATCCCTATAACCCACATCCTCAACAGCCATGGAACAACCGACCACCACCTTCTCAAGCTCAGAACCCTCTACAAGAGCAACGCCAATACAACCAAGTCCCTCCACAAAAAATGGCTATGCTCCTAGAAAACCAAATGGACCCAAAAGAGCTAAGTACCCCCTCTCCCAGAAACGCTGTCTGACATCTTTGCAGCCTGCATGTCTCTTAATGCCCTTAGACTCCTTTCAGAGAAGGCCAACTAGAACATGGCAGCGGATCAGATTAAATACTATGTATATCATCGCCATCTAGGGCACAATGTATCAAATTGTTTACAGTTTCGAGACATGATATATGATCTTCACGAGTAGCAACAGATTGATTGGGCGGAAATGAGGAGATTGATCTAGACCCTGAGAGAACAGCAGGGGCAGAGACAACAGCAGTAGAGGCGACAGTAGCCACCACTACCACGGCAGCAACAACAGCAACAATTCCAGCAACAACCACATCAACCAGCTCAAGATCTTGGCATAGTATGAAATCCTATGCCACAACATCAACTCGCTCTGAACCCACAACCTACTCCACTACCTCCACCACTCGCTCAAGTCACCCCGTTGCCCATCATTCGCCACCAGCCGCCACTTGGGCCTACGATGATGAGCATGAAGCAAGCCAATTATTGGCTATTTCCCATACTACCATCACCTCCCCTACACCTACCATTGCCACAATCACCTCACCACTGTAGACACGCGATTTTAACTCCACCGCGAGCAAATTACGTATTGCGCCATAATGCCACAAATGGCCCTCCTTTTGCCTTGCAAGAGTAGTTTCCCAAGCATTCTTGGATCCCCCCAGTGCTTCCCCTCCATTTCCAAGGCTCGCCGGACAACGTGGGCATCATTTTCAAAGTCACTTCGGGCTTGACGAAATGTGTCCAGTCTGGTGGATGTGATTATGCTCGTTTATCCGCCTTTTGTAACATGCTCCAATTGGAATCGCGTCCATCATGGCCGCTGCGATTAGGCACTGGACCTAAAGTCGTCGCACTCCAGGGTGTAGACACCCGATTATGACTAATGGGTTGGACCACATTTCTTGCTATCTTAGTGGGCCCCTAATTGGTCACTCACCTTGAGCCCATCATTTGCCTTGATTTGAGCCCATTAATCCATTAAAATGCCTTGAAATCCCGAAATCAATCACTTGAAAGAGTCCTTAGAGGATTTGACTCCTATTTTAGCATGTGGTTAAAGAAAATAATCCAAAATAATCGGATTCCTTGTCGCGACGCATCGTGGCGCCGCGACTCTAGTCGCGACGGGTTAGGCCGCCGCGACAGCCCATGCATTATCCATGCACGTGGGCAATGCTGTCGCGGCCCCCTGCACCGTCGCGTCTCTAGTCGCGACCCCGCGATCTGACGCGACAAGGACCGAGATCTCTGGCCTCCATAACCACATCCTATTTATCCTCCCATGCACCTTGACTTGGTCCAAGAGGTTTATCCCGACCCCTTGAGCACTTTTTCGGCCCTAGGGACTCTCCTAAGCTCCCCTAAGGACTCTACATCCGATTTTAACAAGGCTTTATCTCCCATTTTAATTTCTAAAATCTTTTTGGAGAGATAATACCCTTTTTTCTCACCCCAAGATCTATATAAGCAAGGCCCCTCCTCATGGACGAGGGGAGCCTGATGATCACCCCGAAGGGCTGCCGAAATCTCCTCTGAACAAGTCTTAGCCACGCAGCCACCTATTCCGCTCATTTCTCTTCACTTTCCACTCCTCACAACTCACTCATTTCACCATCAATGGAGCGAGGAACGTGAAGAGGGCGACTTCAACAATCTCCTGGACCTCTTTGCACATCATTGGAGCTGCATTCACGCCAGGGAGTCGCCCTAATGAGGCTCACCATTTTCCCTCTTCCTCTTTTCCATTTCTACATGCATTTTTATGTTCTTTTTAGATAGAGCACATCTATTATCCACCCACGTTTTTTTTTCCACACCCACAGGGGTTTAAAACCACCCCAGGTGCGTTCCCACCATGATTCCCCGTCTCATTTCATCTTTTAGAATAGATACTACACTTTACATGTTCTAATAGGGTCTTTTCTTTGTGTTTTCTTTTGATTGGCAAGCAAACAAACAAGGTCTACGAGAAGCTCTGGTACTCTGGCCGGCTGGAGGACTAGAAGAAGGTCACAACACCAAATCTCCCGCATTCAGAGAACGCGACGGCCTAGGTGACGCGACATAGACGCGTCGGTCCTCCTGACGCGATCACATAGACGCGGCGGCCATGACGACCGCGACATCAGGTCGGTCTTCCTGTTCTCTTCCTTTTTCCTAGTTTAAGTTAGCCGTCGTCTCTTCACATCATCAGGCAACTTATCTAGGTGGCGGTCACATTCCTTATTTACATGCCATCATATTTGATATCCGTGTCCGTGTCGAGGGGAAGCCAATCCTTGTGATTACACCTTTTGGCGATCACGGTGGGACCTTCATTGCCACCCTCGTAGATTTTGATTGATTGCTTGCCATGTTTCCTTGTTTGTGTATCGTTGTAGTGTCCTGTTAGGTTTTTTGTTCTTCATTCACTGCCTTTTTCTCGCTCTGTTATTATCGCGACCGATCGCGGTGTCGCGACAGTGTCGCGTCGCAGGACAGGGACGCGTCATCAGGTTGGTACTTCCTATTCCCTATGTCCTCTTTGTTCGATGCCCATGAGACCATGCGTCTTTCTTATAGTGCCTAGATCATGTGTGCTCGCGTTTCTGTCCGATAGTATCCTGTTAGGGTTCGGATTTTCCGTTTAGTTTCATCTGTAAGTTTTCAGTTCCTGTCGCGGTCGGTGAAGCGGACGCGACAAGGTCGCGGTTAGGACAGACGACGCGTTAACAGGTTTGCTTTGTGTGTTATTGCTTTCATCCGGGTATCAGTTTCTGTCTGCTCCCTGATTCATGTTGTATCATTATAGTTTCTCTTGATGTTCCTTAGTTTGGTAGGATAGTCTGTTTGAATTGGGTTGGTGGCTCAGTGCGTCTTCGGGCCTCTGTCTTTATCGCGGCAGCCCGCTCTGTCGCGATAGGGTCGCGACGTATCTGGCCGTCGCGACTCTGCCCGAGGACTTCTGTTGTCACCCTGTTTGCTCCTCATCTCCATGCTTGCATACATTTAGTCCCGTGCATACGCTGTTCATCCCATTTGGTTAGATTCCCCCTTGGTTGAGTGAGTCCTCTCACCTACGAGCACTCGTAGGCTGACTCGGGCCAGCCTTCCGAGGACCTCCGTAAGTCCCCGTGGCCGTACGCACGTTGCGGTTCGCCGGGCTGGTTGTACCCATTGTATCCTTAGTTTAAGCCACCCCCGCGTAAGTGTGTACCACCCTTAGTCGCACCGAAGCACTTGAGTCCATTCCTATCAGGGACCGCATGACCGAGTGACATCTCCTTAATCAATTCACTTAAAAGGTCAAGTTCGAATCTTAAGAAATTTGCGTTGTAAGCATGATAACTTGAGTGCTTTGATCCCCCTTCTCCTCTCTGTCTTTCTTGTTGTGCTAGAGTTTAGGTGTGCCCCCCAAATTGGTTGAAGGGTGTATGTGTCATTGTTTAGGGAGATCGAGTCAGTCCCCTCCAATCCTCGTGCTGTATCATAATCCCCTCTTCGACATGGACCAATTTCGTGTCCTTGCCGACGATGCCCTACCCCTTGGTTTGCTCGAGGAAGTGGCCCAACCTTCCATGGCCACTCTCCCGGGGCATATCCAACCTCCCTCTATTTCTGGGATCCAATCCCGTCCTCCTTCCCCTCCCGGGGATGATGACCCTCACTCCCAATTCAGCCAGCTCCTTCCTCACCTCACTCCGGACCAAGTCCGAGAGTTCATAGCTGCTGCCAAGGGGAAACAACCTTTATCTCCCCGGGGTCAGAACCCAGCCCGACCGGCGGAGTCCTCCGTCCGCGTCGCTTCAGCCCCCCATCTTTCTTCGTCTGGGGCAGACCCTACGCCTCTCCGCCCTCGGGCCATTCATTTTTCAGAACCAAGCTACCTCCCCCCACGAGAAGTTCGGCCTCGGTCTCCTCCCACTACATATTATACGGCCGAACCAGCTCCGCTCCCTCGCGAGAGGTCTCACTCCTTTGAGCAGCCACGCTCCCTTGTCCCCACGCATCAGATCCATTCTCCCTCCGATTTCTTGGCGGAGTGGACTAGTATGAAGAAGGAGCTTCATGACCTCCGGAGGCAAATTGATCCTCGGAAGGTAGCTGACATTGCCCTCCCGTCCTTCCAATACCTCCGGGTGCCTCCCCAGTCCGAACTCCCTGTATATCGTCGATACTCTGGGGTAGGGGACCCCTATGTTCACCTGAAGGACTTCGTCTATGAATCGGCGCCGCACAAGTATGACCGCCATCTCATGGCATATTTGTTCAGAAAATCATTAGATGGTCCAGCCTTGGAGTGGTTCTATTCTTTGCCTCCCGAGGAAGCCGAGGACTTCTGAATCGTCCAAGAAAGATTTCTGCAGCAGTTTCAGGATCGGGTGGGACCCGAATACTCTTTTGTGGATTTGGTGGCCGAGAAGATGAAGCCAGAAGAAGATTTCTCCACCTATGCTGACCGATGGCGTTCATTGGCCGCCAAGGTCCGTGTCCAATGCCTGAGGAGGAGAAAATAAAGCTGTTGATCTCTAATGCCACACCCACCTACCGAGCCATTTTGGCCATGAACGACATCTCTACCATGCACCAATTGTATAGTCGAGCCCGTTTCATCCAAACCCAACTTAAGGACTCGCCCATTCATTCCATGTTTGAGACCCCCAAGGCCCGTTATGCCAAGAAGCCGCAAGGCCCAGTCACCGAGGGGATCCAGACCAATGAACAAGTAGGTGCCGTTAGCAACCCTCAAGGCCCAGTAGGTAGGTCCCCCTATACCCAACAAGCCCAACAGCCTTGGAACAACACAACAATAGGCAGCCACCTCCCCAAGGACAAAATCCTCCCAAGACCAGCGCCAATACTCCCAAGTCCCTCCACCACAAAATGGCTATGCACCCAGGAAACCCAATGGGCCCAAGAGAACCCAATACCCTCCATTGCCTGAATCTCTAGCTGATGTCTTTGCAGCCCTCATGTCCCTAAACGCTTTAAGACTCCCTCCTGAGAAGGCGAACTGGAATATGGCGGCCGATCAAACAAAGTATTGCGTCTATCATCGTCATCCGGGCCACAATGTGTCTGATTGCTTCCAATTCCGGGACATGATATACGATCTCCATGAGCAGAATCAGATCGATTGGGCAGAAATGAAAAGGTTGATCCAAACTCTGAGGGACCAACAAGGCCAGAGGCAACAGCAGCAGCAACAGAGGCGACAGCAGCCGCAACAACAACAACAACAGCAACAGCAACAGCAATACCAGCCCTTCCAGCAGCGACATCAGCAATACCAGCAACACCAGCAACAGCAGCAACAGCAGCAGCCACAGCAGCCGGCGAATGATCTAGGCATAGTCCGTAATCCCATGCCACAACATCAACCCGCTCCGAACCCTCAACCAATTCCGCCGCCTCCTCCGCCTGCGCATGTTAACCCCGTTGTCCACCATGCACCACCAGAAGCCCAGTGGGTCTTCGATGACGATCATGAGGTAGGCCAACTCCTGGCCATTTCTCACGTCACGCCCACTGCTCCCACACCTATATCCGCCACGCCTCCTTCCTTACACCCCATGTTGCCACCATCACCTCACCATCCTATTTCCCGTCACCTCACCCATCATTCCTCCACCAAACAACACCCCTTTCTCCCCTATGCCAGCACCTCTACTAGCCAACCCCTCTATCCTCGACACCACAACCTCTCCACTCCACCATAACCTTGCCCTCCGGAGCGGGCGAATGTTTCATCGGATGTATCCTAACACATCCATGCCAATGCCAGGTCAACAAACCAACAACCAGCAGCAGCAAGATACAGAAGAGATTGATCCGGCACCGGGAACTCAGTATGACATCTTAAAGCACCTCGACCAGACTCCCGCCAAGATCTCCATATTGGAGCTCATCAAGAGGTCACAGACTCATCAAGACGCTCTCAGAACTTTCTTACAGAGAGTCATGGTCAGCGAGGACATGAATCCAGACAACCTGCCCTCAGTGCTCTCCATAGTGAACAGAGGACCCACCATTACCTTTTCTGATGGCGAGTTGGCTGCCCCCGAGGCCAGGAAAATGCCCCTGTGTGTGACACTCACCATAAATAAAGTGGCAGTCGATGCGGCTCTGGTGGACACAGGAGCTTCCATTAATGTATGTCCACTAAGCACTCTTAGAGCTTGCAACATATCGGAACGTCAATTGCAGCCCACGCCTACCACTATTGCTGCATATGACAATTCACGACGTGCCTGTCACGGGGTCATCACTTTGCAAGCTGAATTAGGCCCTCTCGTCATGTCTGTAGAGTTTTATGTGCTGAACATTGATCACACCTACAAAGCCATTCTAGGACGCCCGTGGATCGAATCATTAGGGGCGGTACCCTCCACAGCACATCAGTGCCTAAAATTCCCTTTTCAAGGAAGGATAGTCAAGGTCAAGAGTGTGACCACAACACATACCGTCGAAGCCGTTGAGAGAGTACTGCCATCAGTATGGCCGTCCAATAAGCCCATAATCTCAGTGCTTGATGTTAACTACACTTGGGCCTATACTTTCTCTTCAAATCGCCCAATTAGGTCTCCTCCTATGATGGCAGTCAGGAAGGATATGAGCAAGAATACAAAGGGGTGGGACATCATGTTCAGACTAGGTTATCAGTCCGGAAAAGGCCGTGGTGCCCACCTCCAGGGGCAAACAAAGACTGTCGCCACCACTAAGAAATTCACGAACGTGGCCTTGGATATTCAGAATGGGCTGCTTTCTCATCTCCTCCACATTCAGACCAGCGATCGCTCACTTGGTCCTTATACGAGCATTTTGTCCGAGGGCCCATTTAGCCCGGATATAACACCATCATGGAAGCACCAAAATCGGACTATCAAGCTTTAGAGGAGCAGCGACCCAACAACAAGAAGAAGAAAGCTGAGGAAGATACTAAAGATCCAGATCAAGATGATATTGTCTCATCAGTCAGTCTGTTGTTCGAAAGGTCAGAAGCTGAGGAAGAAGAGCTGGAATCAGAAGACCCTGTTTCTGCAGTCAATGGATTATTCAATGGAGAGGACGAACCGCAGGTAGCAGTTTTATCAGTACCAACGACCACCGCCAGGCGACAGTTGCCTAGGTTTGGTGAGGAAGATCAGTCAGTTCATTTGCCCCTCTTTATGCAGGAGTTCTGGCCAGGGCTCTCCCGGCCCCCTACTCATTTTATCACATCCGTGCTTGAATTTAATGTTAGTTTCGTTCCCTTGCCTCTCCCCTTCATCGTCCAAATCTCGCCCGACGCCGTTGAGGCATTCACTCGTCCTTCACCCCGCTCTATCATTCTCTTTAATGGTTCGGTCCTTTCCTTTTCCCCAAATCATTTAGTCTAATGTGTTTTTTATTTTATTTTTATTTGCTTTAAAAAAAATGAAAAAAAAATGAGGAAATTCAAAATAACAAAAAATGTGTGCTTCTGTCTCCGACGGCGATCCCCGTCACCCCCTCCTGCTTCTGTCTCCGACGGCGATCCCCGTCACCTCCCTCCTGCTCCTGTCTCCGACGGCGATCCCCGTCACCTCCCTCCTGCTCCTGTCTCCGACGGCGATCCCCGTCACCCCCCTCCTGCTTCCGATCTCGACGGCGATCCCCGTCACCCCCCTCCTGCTTCCGATCTCGACGGCGATCCCCGTCACCTCCCTCGCGCTCCCGACCTCGACGGCGATCCCCGTCACCTCCCTTGCGCTCCCGATCTCGACGGCGATCCCCGTCACCTCCCTCGCGCTCCCGATCTCGACGGCGATCCCCGTCACCCACTCCCAGCTCCTGAGCCTCGAAGGCGATCCCCGTCGCATCTGCTCCCCAATAGCCATCGTCATTCTTTTTGCTCGCCTGGTGGTCAGCCATGGCCATTCCGGGCAATTCGGGTGAGGGGCCTTCTGCTCCCCTACACCCCGATGCTGTTGCCGGCACCCTAAGCTCGGGTGGCCTGCTCCCTCCTCCAGCTCCATCGGAGGATCTTCGCGGCCTCGCCGCACCCGTCTGTTTCCCTTCCAATAAACTTCTGGACGATTCTCCAGAACCCCCTGTAAATACCAAATCTAACTCAAGTTCAAGGGTAGTCTCTAGTGAGTCCCCGTCCCCGTCTAGGAAGAAGAAGGGTAGTGGCGTGCCCCGTAGATACCTCTTAGACTTAGTCCATAGATGTGGCGCCCTTCTAGCTGTCGAAGAGTTCGTCAAAGAAGCGGTAGTTCTGAACTTAGAGGAGATGTCGATAGAGGAAGGGCTAGACGACGGCTTTGGGATATATGAAATCGTAGCCGAAGAAGACCCACTAGATGAAAATGGTGTTGAGATAGAGGATGCTGCTGAGGCGTATGCTAGTGGTATGAGGAGATTCGATGAACCTACCTCAGCAGTCGACGAACCTACTAAGGAGGTGAATGTGGGAACGCAAGAGGACCCCAGGCTCTTGGCCATAGCTTCTGGTCTCCCTCCCGAAGAAGAAGAAGCGCTCATAGAGGTGTTGAGGGAATTCAAGGATTCTTTCGCCTGGTCCTATGATGACATGCCTGGCATTGACCCCGATTTGGTGGAGCATAGGTTAATTTTGAAACCAGGGGCAGTTGCCGTCAAACAAAAGCTAAGGAGGTTCCTCCCCCACATCGCTTTAAAGATGAAAGAGGAGATTGATAAGCTACACAAAGCCAAATTTATCCGTGTAGTCCTCTATCCTTTGTGGGTGGCCAACATCGTCCCGGTGATGAAGAAAGACGGAAGAGTGCGCATCTGCATAGATTTCCGGGATTTGAATAAGGCATGTCCTAAGGACGATTTCCCGCTACCTCATTTGGATGTTTTGATCGATAATACAGCAGGGTTCGAAACTCTATCATTCATGGATGGGTATTCCGGCTATAATCAAATTCGTCTAGCCCCGGAGGATCAGGAGAAGACCTCCTTCACCACCCCATGGGGACATACTGCTATGTGGTCATGCCGTTTGGACTAAAGAATGCCGGCGCCACTTATCAAAGAGCAATGTTAGCTATCTTCCACGACATGATACATATTGATGTTGAGGTTTACGTGGATGATATCGTGGTGAAGTCGAGAACCCAAAGAGAGCATTCCTCCGTACTAGCCAAAGTTTTCCGTCGCGCACAAGAATATCAATTGAAGATGAATCCGAAGAAGTGCGTGTTTGGAGTTTCCTCGGGAAAATTATTAGGCTTCATAGTTAGTAAGCGGGGGATTCAGATAGATCCGCACAAGGCCAAGGCAATTAATGAGATGCCTCCTCCTAAGAACATATCTGAACTTCGAGGATTGATTGGTCGGCTGCAGTTCATAAGGAGATTCATATCTCAGCACTCTCAAAGATGTCGTCCTTTCTATGAATTGTTGAGAGGAGGAATCAGTTTTGAATGGAATGATAAATGCCAAGAGGCCTTCGATGAGCTCAAAAGTTACCTTATGAATCCGCCCGTGCTTCAGGCGCCTGTCCCTGGGAAACCCCTAATCCTATATCTGTCAACCGTTGAGGACTCCCTAGGAGCTGTCCTTGCTCAGCTTGATGAATCCGGCAAAGAAAGGGCAGTCTACTACCTATCTAGGCTATTCAATCCTTCCGAGCTCAAACTCACCACAATGGAGAAAACCTGTGCAGCGCTAGTTTGGGTAGTGCAGAAATTGAAGCACTACTTCCTAGCTCATAAGGTGAGTTTGATTTCTAGAATGGACCCTATTAGGTATCTCCTTGAGAAGCCAGTCCTCGCCGACAGATTGGCTCGCTGGCAAAGTTTCCTCTCTCAGTTCGATATCTCCTTTATTGTTCAGAAAGCCATAAAAGGGTATGCCATTGCTGAGCACCTTGCTCACCTTCCTCTTCCTCATAGTGATACGGTTCAGGAGGATTTCCCCGACGAAAACCTATCACTTGTCTCTCATGATCCCTTCTGGTCACTCCATTTCGATGGAGCTCTCAATTCTAGGGGACGGGGCATAGGTGCAGTCTTGCTCACCCCAGAAGGGATCACCATTCCTTTAGCTTACCAACTTCAGTTCTATGCCACCAACAACATCTCCGAGTATGAGGCTCTCTTGGCCGGTCTTAAGCTCGCCTACCTTTTAGGCGCGCGTCACCTTAAGATCATAGGAGACTCTCAGCTCGTCCTTCGGCAAGTTCTCTCTACCTATCGCACTCGTGACCCCAAGCTCAAGCCGTATCAAGATCTGGTCACGCTCCTCGCCAAGCAATGCCGTCAGCTTATCTACATTCATACTCCTCGCT
Organism: Colocasia esculenta; assembly: GCA_014218235.1. NCBI lineage: Eukaryota > Viridiplantae > Streptophyta > Magnoliopsida > Alismatales > Araceae > Colocasia > Colocasia esculenta. The sequence goes on along the minus strand of CM024755.1, from coordinate 116,661,827 downwards.
CTCAGAACATTCTGGCCGATGCTCTGGCGTTGTTGGCTTCATCTCTCTCCTTCCCTCTCAGCCGTAGCGCTGAGACTATCACCGTTCAGAGATTAGAAGCTCTCTCAACTCAGGATCCTTGGTTCTCGAACCTTAGGAGCTCCCTGGTGTTGAAGGCAGAGAAGAAAGAAGCGAAGGAGTTATTGCTTGTTGAATTAGGGGAATTGATGGAAGAAGAAAGCCCGTGGTACCGTGAAATTGAGCAGTTTTGCAAAGACGGCACCTTCCCAGAAGAAGCCGAAGCAGAAGATAGGCGAGCTATCCGTAGAGCAGCCTTAAAGTACACCCTCGTGGGTGAAGTTCTCTACAGACGCGCTCTAAATGGGATGCTCCTCAGATGCGTGACCGATGAAGAGGCTTGGAAGATAGTGGAAGGATCTCACTCCGGCGAATGCGGAGGGCATGTGAATGGTCAGATGTTAGCCAAAAAGATCCTTAGGCAGGGCTACTACTGGCCAACCTTAGAAGAAGACTGTGCCACCTACGTCCGTAGGTGTGTCAGATGCCAAATCCATGCCGATAAAATTCATGCTCCGTCTTCCTCTTTACATCCACTATCTTCTCCTTGGCCTTTCTCCATGTGGGCCTTTGATATCATTGGGCCTCTCGGTGATCCTAATGCTCAGATAAAGCAAAAGTCCTTCATCCTCACTGCTACTGAGTATTTCACCAAATGGGCCGAAGCGGAAGTGTTCACAGAAATCAAAGGTTCGACCGTATGCAGATTCATCATGAAGAACATCATTGCGCGGTTTGGAGTACCTGGCAGCATCGTCACCGACAATGGACCCCAGTTCATATCACAAGACCTTCAAGACCTCTGTAAGAAGTTCAATATTTCTTTGCATCATTCGTCTCCTTATTATCCGCAGGGCAACGGCCAAGCCGAAGCCACGAACAAGACGCTTTTGAAAATCTTAAAGAAAACTTGTGAGTCTAATAAATTCGCTGATTGGCCAGAAAAGCTAATTGAGGCTCTGTGGGCTTACCGCACCTCCATCCGCACACCTACGGGGCAAACCCCTTTCTCACTCACATATGGAATGGAAGCGGTATGTCCACACGAAATCCTCATCCCTTCGCTAAGAATTCAGTTGGATAAAGAACTTAATCCCGATGAACATCGGGAGGCGTTACTTACACAACTAGAACTCTTAGACGAACGGCGTCTAGCTGCAGCCGATCACGTGCTTTCTTATCAAAATAGACTCTCAAGGTCTTTTCAAAAGAAAGTAATTGAGCGTAAATTTCAAGAAGGAGACATGGTTTTGAAGCGAGTTTTCATAAAACCTGGAGGTCCAAGGTCAAAATTGTCTGCAAACTGGGAAGGGCCGTACGTCATCAAAGAAGTGTACCCGGGAAATGCGTATAGGTTAATTAACGCCGATGGTGATGAACTCTCTCATCCATGGAATGGGTTATATCTTAAAAGATTCTACCCCTGATCGAAAATCTTTGGATAACAACACCAATTAATAAGTAGCCATTTGCCAAATGTCTCGCTCCTTCTCATATTGACGAAGTAATATTTATGTGCAATCACGTACTCAACATGGTAAACCTAAGGTCATTGTTCCCCCATATACAGTGTTCTCACTTAGCCCTTGCTCAGAGAAACGAAAGGTCAATTCTCTCCCTATTCGGACAAGGTCTAGGGGCAAGGGGAAAGCTAACCTGTAAATCTGCAACTATATGAACCATGTGTTTGAAGTCTCAAAAAGGGACGGGCAGTCCTAAGAAAAGCATATAGCGCGAAAATAAAGCGACAAAATGACAAAGAGAAAGGGCATGTTAAAGAGTGGCAGTACAGTTCCCCGCGGGACGCCCTTGAGCCCGGTCGCACGCATGCCCCGGACAAAAGAGAAAATGTTGTGGCCCTAAAGTCCCTGGACAACAGATGAATAGCACATGTAACTCATTCGTTGCAAGTCTTACAAGTAAGCTACCCCAACCCCAAGATTAAGTCTTATCTCATTTACATTCTTCCTATCCCCCCTAAAATGACCAGAGAATCCATGTGCTTGGTCTGTGTTGGAACATTGATTGTCACAGGGACAAGAAAACTTGGCAAACCTAATATGAATATACGTTGCACATAAATCTTACTCGCCAAAGTGACGTAGAAGTGAGGCTCACGGTCGATTACTCAACATTAAGAGGTGTTGTTATCAAAAGATCCCCAAAATCCAAAAAAATCAAAAGATCCTCAAAACCCAAAAAAATAAATAAATCAAAAGATCCCCAAAATCCAAAAAAATCAAAAGATCCCCAAAATCCAAAAAAATCAAAAGATCCTCAAAATCACAAAAATATGAATAGTTTTTTTCTTAAAGGCATGTACATATTCCTTTTTCTTTAGCATGCATTATGTTCATAGTCTTTTCGCCTATTTAATAAGGCTCGGCCCCTTGACAAATTGCGGAGTTAGCTTTTATCATGTTCTGTGCAAGGGGCCGAACCTAAGAACAGATCTAACTTGTTCTTTTAAGTGTGTGCAGGAACAGGAATTTTAAAGAGCAGAATATGACGTCGCGCTCAGATCTCTCTCTCTCGCTTGTTTGAATCTCGCCTCTCACTCGTGTCAATCACAAACCATTCATTCATTATAAACATTGGCATAAAAATAAAACTGCACTAAGGTATGAACAAGATGTACATCGATAAAAGGGGAGGTGGCTCACAAGACTCCTCACTGGCCACCACCACTCTCCCCGGATCCCTCTCTCCTATCTGGAGGTGGCAACATCTCGCCACCCCCTCTACCCTCCTGAGCGCTACCCTCGTCCAGTCGGCGTCGCTCCTCCTCCTCGTTCCTCCGCCTGCTGGAGGAACCCGCTAAATACTGCCCGACGGAGGCGCCGGTCGCCCTGCTGACGCTCACGCCACTCCGACTCCGGCTGCGTGAACGGCCGATGTCTGTCACTATCTGCTGGAGGCTCCGTGCCAGCGTCTGCTGTGCTAGCAACTCTGCATGCAGTCGGGTGACCTCCTCCCGATCTCCGGGTTACCTCTGCACCCGCAACGTCGCCAGCTCCTGGGTCATCTCTGCCACCCGTGCCTCGGCTGCCTCCGCCCAGACACGCTGCTGGTCTCTCTAGCTTTGCAGCGTCATGGCGTGCTCATGAGTCACCTCCAAGTCTCTCTCCTGCACAACAAGTAATTCATCAGCACCATTTGAAAATGAACGACTCAAGTGTTTAAATGAACTTACCCGCTCCTCCAGATGCCTTTGAGCCTCCTCGGCTCTCAGCACTGCCCCGGCCAGTCGAGCCTCCATGAGTGATGGAGACCCCCCTGCGCTCCGAGAGGAGGAAGCACCGCCTGCTCCGGCACCCCTCACTCTCTCCAGCTCACTCCGCTGCACGCAAAAGGCAGGTCAGTTTCAAAATCTTGCTTAAATCAAAGAGGCTGAAAGGTGAACGCAATACTTACCAGCTCTGTCACCTGCCTCTGAGCTGCCTCCCGATCCTGCACCGCCGACTGGAGCAAGGCTCGGAGCGAGGCGATCTCACCAGTCACGTCCACCTGCAAGCGAATTGCAAATCGTCAGTTTTTAATCATTAAATCCCTATTCTTGAGTTGTGGATTAGAAGGTTCTACCTGGTGTCGGGTGCTCTTGTACACCTTTCCTCCGTACTTCAAGGCGTACGCCTGGAGGTAGGCATCATCGGTGGTCGCGTCTGATCTGACCCTCTTACCTTTCCGCTCCCAGTTTTCTACTTGCTCGCGAGCCCGCTCCCTCCAGTCTGTCGTGTCGTGAAGCCCCCGGAAACTCCGACCCGGCCGGCGGAACCGGTCCCGGACGGGGAACTCCACGACGCTCTGTCTAAGGCCCAAGGAGCGCTGGGTCAGAAACAGGTTCAGAGGTAGCACAAGGTTGAGTGCATGCAACCACACCGACCTACCGAAGTAGGGGCGGGCCTGCACCAACCACGGCTGTCCCTCGTCACCCTCCCCCAGGTATGGCTGCCAAACCACCTGCAAAAAAGAGAAATAATCAGTCATTTCAAACAAGCAACTCCAAAGAAGGAGGAATTAAGGGTACTTACATCCAGGTAAGGGTAGCTGTCGAGTGCCTCCTGGAGGTGCTCCAGCTGGTCGGCCAAGTGGCGAGTGTCTCGGCGAGAGTCCCAACGGCGTGCAATGGGCACGAGGCCCGGCCGTGTGAGCTCCCCTCTCCTCAGGGCGGGAGGTGTAGATAGGCCCAAACCTGCAAAATCAAGGCAAATTAGTTGGCAGTTCAAGCTAAATCTGAAGTTTAAAGTTAGGAGAGAAAGTGTACCTGAAGGAAGGGATAGAAACCACTCGTGGACGTCTGCCGCTCGGAGGCGCTCAAGCCGTCAAACTGGTGCGCTAAGAAGGCTGCCCCCCAAGCATACCCCCCTACCTCACCTAGATCCGCCAGCAAGGGCAGGAAGCGGCAATGGACTGCGTCGCCTCTCGTGGCAAACAAGAGTCTACCAAGAAAGAGGACGAGAAAGCGGCGCAAGTCCAAGTCCGCCTGCGGCACAGGCTCACTCGCCAACTCCCTCCTACTGACTCTAGCCAGCCTCTCCAAATACTCATCCTCAGTCTCCCCGGCGTTCTTCCCCGCCTCAAATAGACCTAGACTCTCCTGCAAGGCTACTCTAGGCACCAGGGAAGACCTACGCTCCACGGGAAGGTCTAAGAGCCGCCTGGCTAGGTCATGGTAGCAAGGGTAGGTATAACCACTCACAGCTCTCCCATAAACTCTGAGGCCTGTGATCCGGCTCACATCCTCTAGGCTGGGGATCATATGCCCCCAAGGAAACGCGAAGGCACTCGCCTCCGTGTCCCACCTGCTACGCAGGGCCTGGGTGAGGGCCGGGTCCACCCTCATCCTCTCAATCCTAAAGACCTGCCCAAACCCCATCTCATCTACTCTCTCTCTCTGAAAAGGGGGGAGAGCCAGGAAGGCAGCCAGTACCAGTGTCCATGACACTCGAGCCCTCATTTCACCCTGCAAAAGTTCATTCAATTTCAGATTCAAGTTTCATTTCTGTGTTCGGTCAGCGTCGCGACGGCCTTTGCAGCCGCGACATTGTCGCGACGACGCGGGCCGCCGCGACCTTATCGCGTCGCCTTTATAGGTCGCGACACTGTCGCGACTCCCCGCCCCGTCGCGACACCATGTCGCGACGGGTCGGGCTGACGCGTCTCCAGATTCAAACCGGCCGGAGCCTTCTTTGTTTGATCCGTATTCTCATGGGCCTCTCGCCCTACATGCACCCTCCAGGGGCTCCGTGGCTCTCTCTATTATCATCATTCAAGGTTTAAGGCCGAGGGTACTTACCGATTTCATCGCCTTGGCCCGTTTCTTCCTCTCCTCTTCCACATTCATGGCCGGAGTCATCTCCTCCTCTTCCTCTCCCATGACGGCCTCGGGCACCTCCTCCTCGGCCGAGGGCCTCTCCATCCGTCGCCGTGTGTATCGTCTCTCCGCGTGGCGCTTTCCCCGCGATGAGCCCTCGCAACTCTCTTTCCCGCCGTCCATCGCAATGTAGGTCGCTTGGATGATGTTTTGGGGCTAGCAAGGAGGTCGGGATGCAGGGGAGCTAGGGGGAGGATTCAAAGGTTCGAAGGTTTTGAAAAACCGGAAAGAAGGAAGGAAGGGGGCCGTTTGTTTTTGAATCGATCGGTTCGTGACGCGACGCAGCGCGCCGTCGCGTTCATGTCGCGTCAGGAAGGGACGTCACGACATAGTCATGACGCACCGCTCGGCCGCGACATAAAGGCGACGCTCCTGACTGTCGCGTCATCAACAGAGCGCTTACATTGCACAAAAAATCCATTCTTATTCATTCACATTCAAAATCTTTACACTCCCTAGTCCAACCTAAAACAACCTAGCAATGCTTTTAAGTGCTTTCCTAATTGCCATCTGACCTACGAATCAAATCAAATCAAATAAATCAAGTATCTCCTCCTGCAGGTTGGAGCGCCTTCAAAGCTTCAATGTACTCTTTGACCGTTTCAGCATCTTCCTCCACCTCTGCTAGGATCACGCTCATAGCACATCCCTCCCAATGGACGATGGCGCTGCGCATGTCACGTTCGTCCTGCGCGTCACCCCTCTTCCTCTCTTGGATAGGCGGGAAGTGTGAGAGGATTGGAACCACTGTCCGGGCCGCACCGCACTGGAGGTAGCAGCGGTCTGGGTTGTAAGAAACAAGCGCCTCGTTGCCCAGCAATCTCAAGGCAAGCCCGGTGCGCTGAGAAAGATGGATCATCTTGCCGTGCATGAACTGAGGGCGTGCGTCGAAGTCCGCCACGGTCAGACTTCGGAGGTACCCGCGCCACGCTTGGATGCCCTTTATTTGCGCCGTCTTGCACCAAGCCTGGGTGCTCATGTGAAGTGGTCCGCCCACGTATGCCAGTGGATGATTCAACATCGTCTTGCACTCCATGGTCAAGCCCTCCTCCGCCCGAAATTGGATATGCATCCCCATCCATAGTTCAAGAGCAATCACCGACCCGTAGAAAGGCCCTCCGAGTGCTGCAGAAGATAGACCGGCATATAAATAACTCAAAACTGCTTGGCCGATGGTCAAACCTTCCGAGATGGAATCAATGTTGCTCAGGTTGGCGAAGGAGATAGCCCCGTCTTCAGAAGGAAAGAGGATGACCTCGCAGATGCAGATGGCCGCCGCCTTGGCAATGGCGCCGTGTCTCCCGGTTTTCCGCTTGCATTGAGAGACGACCCACTGCGCGATGGGGAGTAGGTGGACGTGCATGCCACTGGTCATGGAGCGTAGATCGTTCTTCATGGAGGTTAGATTGGCCAGAATACTCCACGAGTTGATCTGCTCCACGGTGTACGATAATTTTTATCTCCTCGCCCCGATGGTAGCATGGGAGGCCGAGCATAACCTCCAATTCTTCCAAGAGCACGGTGGCTTCAAAGTCGGAGAAGACGAAAGAGTGTGTTTGAGTGTGCCACAGCTCGGTAAGTGCGGTGATGCTATCCCACGTATGAACGATCTTGTTGTACTTTTTGGCAAGCACTAGCACCGTGGACAATCCCCACTCTTTTAGGAGGGAAATTGAGGCCGAGGGCAGCATGTCAAGCATCGGCAGCAGCCATGCTAGCTTGGAGAATCGCCTATGACCGGGGAGGATCTGAAGAAAGAGGGAGGAGGAGATGAGAAGGAGAAGAAAAACAGAGCAAAACAGACAAAAAAAAAAACAGAGTAATGCAGAAAATGCAGAAATTCATGGAGAAAAGCCACTTACTTGAAGATCCGGGCGAGAATAGATGTGTCTTGGGATGGCCGAGAGGTGCTGGAGGTCGGTGTAGGACTCCCTAGCTACCTTTGGGCCGGAGTAGGGAGGGATAGCCTCTGCAAACTCTGAAAGCTTCCTCTTCATGGCTGCAGAGTTGAAAAAGGATGAAGAACTTGGAGAGCAGAGGATGCCAAGAGTTTAGCTGCGGGATTAGCAGTCCAAACCCTTTATTTATAAGCCTTAGGGAGTTAGAAACCTACTATAATCCCGCAACTAGGAGTTAGGATAAGTCTAGGAAAGATTTAGGAGTCCTAGTGCTAGTCTAGATGTCTTAGGATAAGTCTAAGTCCCGTTTTTCTGCGTTTTTAGGACTCTGTCCGAGTCGCGACGCCACGATCCGACGCGACTATGTCGCGACAGGGCGCTGCGACGCGACAAGGTCGCGGTCGATGGGTGCGTCGCGTTTATACCCAAGTGATTATTTCTCCTGCTTGTGCTTTGTATGTGTGTTTTTCTTGACTATGTTCATTAAATTCATCTGTCATCTTGTGATTATTATGCTTATTTTCTCATGGATGATTCAAAAAGTCAGGAAGTGTCGTCACAGGTAAGTCAGGTATCGTATCTCTACCCCTACTCCTACATTACTATATGATATTCTACTTATTATATCTCTTCAAGGACCAGCTGGTTCTCAATATGCTCTGGGATTTGAGTTCCCCTTTAACAAAAACAGTGATGATCTAGGTGCATGTTGTTAACCATTGGATAGGCCGTTGAGCTAGTTAAGATCGGGGACGATGGGTTCAGGCCTGCACTGCGGTTGTGGGAAGTCTCTTGACCCTTTCTTATCCAGCTTAACAATATTATCCTTGATATATTTTATATTTTCTCGTTTTCCTTGCATTCGTTTTGATGATTTCTTTTACTTTAGCCCAGCATGCATCATGTAGGACTTTGAACTTTCCTGACTCATTCTAGACCATTGGTGAGCTCTTGTTGAGTGCCCAATCATCCTTCGTGTTTTAAATGCAAGAAATCCAATTCCACTCCGAATCGGAAGGTTTGCCTCCGAGCAAGTTGTTCCCGTTAGTTTGACAAGAATTTCCCTGTCTGGATTCCTTATCCAATTACTCATCCTTTTCCTTTGATCCGTTTTGGTTGCGAACCGCTCCCAGGACAGAGTCATGAGTTACCTGCCTGGCATGCACACGTCCTTCCAAAACGAAACCTGCAGGCCAATCGGCTAGGGTACCTCTCAATCGAGAGGTTGATCGTCTTCTTTTCTTTTCTCTCCCTCGTCCAGACTTGTGCTCTTCTTTGCATTCTACTCGAACAACCGACTCGGGGCTTTCACAAAGATTCCAATTGCCTATTAGTTAGCATCGGGTGTCTCTTCACCTTGGCTTCCACTTTTCAGTCCGCTCCGCGTCATCTCCGTTCCACCATCACCTTGTGACACCTCCACGCCACTTCTGCTTCGCTCTCCTGCAAAGTAGAAGCCAAGGAGGGGCAATCTGTAGACACCCGATTATGACTAATGGGTTGGACCACATTTCTTGCTATCTTAGTGGGCCCCTAATTGGTCACTCACCTTGAGCCCATCATTTGCCTTGATTTGAGCCCATTAATCCATTAAAAATGCCTTGAAATCCCGAAATCAATCACTTGAAAGAGTCCTTAGAGGATTTGACTCCTATTTTAGCATGTGGTTAAAGAAAATAATCCAAAATAATCCGGATTCCTTGTCGCGACGCATCGTGGCGCCGCGACTCTAGTCGCGACGGGTTAGGCCGCCGCGAAAGCCCATGCATTATCCATGCACGTGGGCAATGCTGTCGCGACCCCCCGCACCGTCGCGTCTCTAGTCGCGACCCCGCGATCTGACGCGACAAGGACCGAGATCTCTGGCCTCCATAACCACATCCTATTTATCCTCCCATGCACCTTGACTTGGTCCAAGAGGTTTATCCCGACCCCTTGAGCACTTTTTCGGCCCTAGGGACTCTCCTAAGCTCCCCTAAGGACTCTACATCCGATTTTAACAAGGCTTTATCTCCCATTTTAATTTCTAAAATCTTTTTGGAGAGATAATACCCTTTTTTCTCACTTCAAGCTCTATATAAGCAAGGCCCCTCCTCATGGACGAGGGGAGCCTGATGATCACCCCGAAGGGCTGCCGAAATCTCCTCTGAACAAGTCTTAGCCACGCAGCCACCTATTCCGCTCATTTCTCTTCACTTTCCACTCCTCACAACTCACTCATTTCACCATCAATGGAGCGAGGAACGTGAAGAGGGCGACTTCAACAATCTCTTGGACCTCTTTGCACATCATTGGAGCTGCATTCACGCCAGGGAGTCGCCCTAATGGGGCTCACCATTTTCCCTCTTCCTCTTTTCCATTTCTACATGCATTTTTATGTTCTTTTTAGATAGAGCACATCTATTATCCACCCACGTTTTTTTTTCCACACCCACAGGGGTTTAAAACCACCCCAGGTGCGTTCCCACCATGATTCCCCGTCTCATTTCATCTTTTAGAATAGATACTACACTTTACATGTTCTAATAGGGTCTTTTCTTTGTGTTTTCTTTTGATTGGCAGGCAAACAAACAAGGTCTACGAGAAGCTCTGGTACTCTGGCCGGCTGGAGGACTAGAAGAAGGTCACAACACCAAATCTCCCGCATTCAGAGAACGCGACGGCCTAGGGTGACGCGACATAGACGCGTCGGTCCTCACTGACGCGATCACATAGACGCGGCGGCCATGACGACCGCGACATCAGGTCGGTCTTCCTGTTCTCTTCCTTTTTCCTAGTTTAAGTTAGCCGTCGTCTCTTCACATCATCAGGCAACTTATCTAGGTGGCGGTCACATTCCTTATTTACATGCCATCATATTTGATATCCGTGTCCGTGTCGAGGGGGAGCCAATCCCTGTGATTACAAAGGGCGCCCATGCATCAAATCATGGCGGATATTTGAATCGCGTCCGCCTGAGCCGCCGCAGTTATAAAGGTCAAAACCTAAAGTCTCCAGCTAGGACCGACGCATTTATGAGCCCATGCTTCAAATCATTACCCAACTGAAATCACGTCCGCGAGGACCGCCGCAATTTCAAGTTGTGGTGGCCCTACCCGACGCAATTCCAAGCATAGCTGTGGGCTACGATCATCATGTGACTGTCCCATCAAATTGACTTTTGAATCTCGGCGCTCATACCTGACGCGTTTTCAATTCATAGTCGCGGCGGCTGTCCCCGACGCGATTCAAGCCTTTCACCTGTATAAATAGACCCCCGAGGGTCATTTGTAGAAAGGGGGGCCCATCTACGGTGAAGCTCTGTTGGACCGGCGACTCGACTTCTGAACCAAGGAGGAGCGCCTACCATTCCACGCCAAGCTACGTCCTCGTTCCTCAGATTTCGGAGCCGGCGTCCCTGTCGTCTTCCTCACGCGAATCGGAGCTAGGAGGGAGGAAGCTTCTTCCTCCCCTTCATCCGCCCAATCGGCAGTGCCGCCGTGCCATCCAACATTTGGGGAAGCACCCCCCCACGCTTTTATCTTCCGCTTTATTCATATCATCTCCCTCCGGGCCCCACGTGGCTCTTTTCATTTACCCTTTCTCTTTTTACATACACATACACACACACCTACCTCTTAGGGGTTTAAAAGCCACCACACGGTAAGTTTTTCTCTATGCTCTACATTTCATTCATTCTTTATTTTTAAGGATTGTATACTACACGTGGCTAATCCCCTATTCTATTTTGTCTATTTTTCAAGGGTAATCAACAAGGAAAGCGCCTTCTACCACGGCCGGTGGTGCTCGTAGAAGAAGAGGAACCCACATCCCCCGCGCAACCTCCCACGCTCCAACGGGTATCATTCGCGATCACCCATTCCATCCGCACCCCCTTCGTGCGTGCATTCTCCATTTGGTACCCTCGCGTACCTGGCGATCACGGTTTTTTTCTTTCTCTCTTCTTTTTATCCCCCTTTGTAGCCCTCGTCTCTCCTTCTGGGAGTTCCCGACGAACTTCCGAAACGAACGGAAGGCGATACCTATAGATTGACGATCACGGTGGGACCTCTTTTCCCGCTTTCCTTTTGATTACCCTCCCTCCTTCGTGCCCCACGTGGCACTCTCCTTGGTGCCCTCGTGTGCCCCTCCTTCTTTTATCTTCGCTTTATACCCGGCAAAATCATGTTGTGTGTTTGATTTTTCTTCTTGTGCATGTCTTGTATTTTACTGCTTTCTTTTCTGCTTTCTTTTTTGTTCTCGGGTTGCCTTTCGAACCGCGTCCGATACAGTGGACGTGATTAAGTTTCCTAGAATGCGGCCGGTTATCTGGACGCGTTTCTGATTTGTGTCGCGGCGGCGAAGACCGGCGCGTTCTTGTCAGCAGTCTGTCCACAGGGACCGACCGTGGTGCTGACAGCCTTCTAGGGACTTTCAGAACCGCGGCCAGGTGACTGGACGCAATTTTGTAAGTCACGGTGACTGTACTTGCCGTGATTCATAGTGCTGACAGAACGCGCCCCCCTTGCCATTTTTTGCTATAAACTGCTGTATACAGGGCATTTTGTATCGGTCGGGGGACCTCCTTCCCTCATATCCTAGGCTCCACACACCCTTCCGGTGAAGGCAAGCTCTCCATTGGGCATTCCATCCTTTTGGACTAGCGAACCTTCTCCAGGAACCCCGTAAGTCTCCGTACCCCGTGGATTCCCTCACAGCGAACTGAGCTGGTGGTACCCCTCCGTTGACCTAGGTTAGACATCCTACTATGTGGTGAGGGTGAGCTTAGTTGCATCCCGAAGTTCCATACTCTACACAACTAAGGTCTCATCTGGAGTGACACAACAATTTTCAATCCATCTAATAATTGTGAAACTCCTAAAATCAGCGTAAGCATCATAACTTATTTGAACCATATTGCTTGATCTAATCTTTGTTCAACCTATTTGATCGCTTGCCTTGTTAAAATGGACCAATATCATCATGTTGGATTTAATTATGTGGACTATGAGGATAGTGTTAGATCTCCATCTTTCTAGCCCCATGTCCGTCCATCTTACCACCGTGAGGGACAACCTTCCACTTCATATGGTCATGTGCGCACACCGCGCACTAACCAATTTGATGTCCCCTCACATATACCTCTCATCAAAACCCGGCGAGAGCCTTCCGCCCGCCATGATTCCACTGTGCAAACTGTCTTGAATGCACTTGATCAGCTCACCCCTCAACAACTTAATCTCATACAATCTTTAGTTGAGGGTGCGACTCCTCCTCCATCTCCTTCCCCCAGACACCCACCTTTGTACATTCCGGTGACTTCGCCACATGCCCTGTACATTCTTCATCACCTCGGCCCCATGGCCATTTGCACTCCCATGCTCTGGTCTTTACGGACCAACCCTTGGGAAGGCCCACTAATTCAAGGCCACCCCCATGTACTCCCTCATATGCCCAACGGCAACCCACCCCACTTCAATATGATCTTCTCCAGAAATTGAATAATCTAGAGGGTCAAATCAATAAGCTTTCCAATTCCATGGGTGACCCCATCGCCGCCATGCCAACTCTCCCTCAAATTTATATACATCCTTCAGAGATGCCAACATACCGATTGTACAATGGCACGGGCAATCCCTACCTTCATGTCAAGGAATTCCTCTATGAGTCTTCTCATTGGTAGCGAGATCCCATCACTCTGGCATATCTATTTAGAAAACCTCTTGACGGCCCTGCACTCGAATGGTTCTAATCTCTAGAGCCAATTGAGGCAGGGGACTTCCGCCAATTACATAACAAATTCCTTCAAAGGTACAAAGACCGCGTTAGCCCTTATCTATCTATCGCGGATCTAGCATCCGAGGAGATGAGGGCCAATGAGGAATTTGTCCATTTTGTCGACCGTTGGAGGTCAATGGCCACCCGCCTGCAACATGTGCTCTCGGAGTCAGAGCAAGTCAAAATAATCATTTCTAACTCTGCTCCGAGGTTCAAGCACATCCTGGCCATGAACCAAATCGATATGATGGAAGAGCTCTACGAGCGGGGATGTTACATTCAAGCGCATTTAATGGACTCCCCGATCGTAGAACTATTCAATCAAATTATTCCGAGAAAGAATGGATCAGTGGATGCCATCCACCACCCACCTCGCCACCATACAACATCCACATCATATACACCTCCACAAACCCCCATTTAGCACAACATGCCTCCACCCAGGCATCCACTGATTCATCCTCCTCAGACCCAGCAACCTCCAACTGGGCCCTACGACACCCCCATGCATGAAGAAGCTCCTGGGCCTTACATTGCACCTGCTACGGCATCCATGCTAGCTCCCATACCCCCACAACAACCTCCACCTCCATCACAGCCAGTTGCTCGGGCCGAAGTTGCCAATGCCCAACCCATCCATGAAACCACTTGGTGCTATGACAATGAACCTTCTGAGGTCATGTTCGTATGCCATTTACCTACGCCTCCTACATTACCATCCACATTTACCAAACCTTCCGCTATTAAACCCTCCACCATCAAAACTCCACTGACCATTATACCTCCCACTGCGCCAACACCTTTGGCAGCCGAACCCGAGCAAAATCTCCCCATCATGCCCATTACACCTCCACCGGCCATACAACCTTCCACTCCATCCACATCTGCCCCCGTCCAATGGAGAAGGTGCATTTCCTTGATGAGCCGCAGGCGTCAGCAGAAGAAGGAAGCCCCGGGACCCAGCATGCTATTCAAAATCCAAGATTACATCCCTCGCATGCCTGTCAATATTTCTATACCGGGCATTTTCACTGAGCGGAAGTCCTCCCCCCCATTCATGGCCATCAAGAGGCCTTCTAAAAAGATGCCAATCATTCCAGTTGCCAACCAACTTCAATTCCAAATACTCATAGGGAATCTCCCCCTCCAAGCTCTCATGACCCCTCACATCGTTGTTGTGAACCTCCCACGCTAGTGAAGGGGTCAACTATCCTAATTGTGCTCACCGATTCAAAGGCCAAATCCTTAGCACAATCAATTGCTCAAGGGAACGTGCCCCTTTCCGTATCACACACTATACAATCTTTGGGCACGGTCCCCTCATTGTTGCTTCCAACTCCACCAGTGGAACTCCCCACCTTTTCCTTAACTTACATTCCAAGGGAGTTGCCACTGTTGCTTGAAGTTCCGACAGAAGTCAACAATCCCCTAATCATTGAGAGCCACCCAAATCTTCCGAGAAGAGCTAGACCCCCCACCCGCTGGGCAAAATATTTGAGGAAGTACCTGAGGGTCAGAAAGCCGATTCCCAAGCAGGAACATAAGCATCGGGCAAGACAAAAGACCAGGGGGCCTCCATCTTTTCCACTTCCGTTTCAATCATCTTTTGTGCTACTTAGCACCTTCCCGTGGGTTCTACGCATTTCCCTCCCCATGAGAGGCCTTCTATTTCCATCTTTTCTACAATTCATCCTCTTGTACTGGGCATCACGTCCCAGTTTGTAATCCTTACTCTCCCCTCCGTGCCCCGTGAGGCATGACTCCTTTCCGTGCCCCACGAGGCACATCTCCTTTCCGTGCCCCACGAGGCACATCTCCATCCCTTGTCTCATGAGGCACCTCTCCATCCCATGCACCACGTGGCACATCTCCATCCTGTGCCCCACGTGGCACATCTCCATCTTGTGCCCCATGCGGTGCCTCTCCCTTTCGTACCCCACGCGGCGCAGCTCCTTTCTTGCCCCTCGTGGCCTACCTTTTCCTTTTTTTTCTTTCGGGCCTTCCGGATTCTTCTCTTTCAGGGCACCGTGCCCTCCTTCTTCTTCTACTCCCTCCGGTCCCACCGGAGTCTCCAAATTCTTTCCACAATTCTCTCCTCTCCATTTTCAATCAAGTCATCCGACCTTTCTCTCACTGTTTTCGAGGTTTTAGCCCCCACTTATCTTTTTAATTCCAAATAATTAAGTACATTCTTCATAGTCTCTGAGTCTCGCCCCGGTGCAGGGCATTCGTCCTCTTGTTATCCTCCGAACTCTTATTTTCCAAAAAAAAAAAAGGAGAAGAAAGGGGGGCAAAGGAGTAATGGTTTTGTTGCCATAAGACGCCCCATTGCAAAAACTGAATTGAACTAAAAAACCTACATGTTTTGTCAGCATCTCATCCAAACCATTACCTCCTACGCGCCCTAGCACCCACTAGCGGATGTGGCGCTCCTCTGGACTGGAAAAGGATGATCTCGCAGGGATTTACATCTGTCCATACATGTGACCCGAGGAGATCAAAGGTGAGGTGGCGCTCCAACATAAGCAAGAAAGAGTCAAGGCCTTTGCGCAATCTGCCAGGAGAGAAGGTGCGTGGAAATAAAAAAAAAACATAAAAAGTGAATATTTCAATATTGCCATGCTATTGCAGCACTTCCGTTATGAGAGCTCCGCGCCAGAAGTCCAAAATTCCCTCTCGGGTCATTAAGGTTTGCCTTTAGTATGGGCACTTCGTACACTGCACGGCGCCCCAAGTTGGTTGCTCCCGGAAGACACCGTCGCTATCACAGCCATCCCTGAAAGGCACAAATGTCTGTTTCTCTTCTTACTCGGCCAAAATATGGGTAGTAAAGGTAGTCTGGGCAAGACAACCAACCAGAAGCACTCCCTGATGAGAGGATGTCTCAAAAAAGAAGGGCAATAAAAATGACCAATGAAAAATCAAGTCAAATGCATGTCAAGAGCGGCAAAGTCCCCGCAGAGATCCAAATGGACCTGGACGTATGCATGCAAAAATCAAAATCAATCAATCACTATAATAGGGCATGGCAAAGTGTGGGAAAGTCCCTGCGGAGATCCAAACGGACCCGACCGTACGCATGTCCCTACAAATAAGATGGTCATCAAACTAATTCCAAAAGTCCTAAATGCTTAAATTAGACTGAATCTTTTGACAGTTGTGCAACGGGAGGAAGTCAAACCCAAACTTTTCAAACACTCATACCAAGCTTATCTCCAAAAACATCTTCCCTTCTCCCTACCAGCCTTTCTAGGCATGGCTGTGGTGGTGCCACCGTTAAACCAAGTGCAATTAGCCTAGGGCACCACTATAAAAGCACGCCTTACTCTGGGCATCCTTTAATGACACAGGAGGTAACGAGGACCCCTCGCCAGTCAATTTTTATAACCCTAATGCTGCCATGGCATGGCAATATTCCAAAAAAAAAAAAAAATCAAATACTCTAAAAAATCCCATAAAAATTCGAATATTTCAAAAAGTCCAACAAAAATACAAATACTTTCAAAAAATCCCATAAAATTTTGAATATTTCAAAAAATCCAAAAAAATTGAAATATTTTCAAAATCCCACAAAATTTAAATATTTTTAAAAATCCCACAAAAAATTCAAATATTTTCAAAATCCAACAAAAATTCAAATACCTCCAAAAACAAAACCAAAAAAATTCATGATGGTGCTACACGTGGCAAGCACATTGTACCTCTTCGCACCAGATCAAGCCAATTCTTCCAATCATTAGTTCCTCCCATCTTGAACTCCAATCTCTTCGGCCAAAGATCACTCATCCTCATGGTTTAGCAAACAAAATTGTTTGAGCTGTGTCTATTTTGACTACTTTATCCATGCTCTGTGTTATAAATGTGTTATTCCATGATATGTGTTATCTTGGCTAATGATTTTTGAGTGCAGGATTCGAGTTACCTCGTCTGGCGCTACATCAGCTGCAACCGCTGCCTTCACCATCAACTATCTACATTTACTATATGTTACCCTTAGAACATGTCAAGGACCTTGTGGTTCTGAGGAATCTGGGATTTGAGTTGCCCTTTAACAAAAACAATGATAATCCCAGAGGATCCTTAGCCATACGGATAGGCCGTCACGCTTGGCAGCTGTAGACACGCGATTTTAACTCCACCGTGGGCAAATTTCATATTGCGCCATAATGCCACAAATGGCCCTCCTTTTGCCTTACAAGAGTAGTTTTCCAATCATTCTTGGATCACCCCGGTGCTTCCCCTCCACTTCCAAGGCTCGCCGGGCAACGTGGGCATCAATTTCAAAGTCACGTCGGGTATGGCGGACGCATTTATGAAGGCAGCCGAAATGTGTCCAGTCTGGTGGACATGATTATGCTCATTTATCCACCTTTTGGCACATGCTCCAATTGGAATCGCGTCCACCATGGCCACCACGATTAGGCCGTGGACCTAAAGTCATCGCACTCAAGGGCGCCCATGCATCAAATCATGGCGGATCTTTGAATCGCATTGCCTGAGCTGCCGCGGTTTTAATGGTCAAAACCTAAAGTCTCCAGCTAGGATCGGCGCATTTATGAGCCCATGCTTCAAATCATTACCCAATTAAAATCACGTCCGCGAGGACCGCCATGATTTCAAGTTGCGGCGGCCCTACCTGACGCGATTCCAAGCATAGCTGTGGGCTACGATCATCATGTAACTGTCCCATCAAATTGACTTTTGAATCGCACCACTCATACCCGACGCGTTTTCAATTCATAGTCGCAGCGGCTGTCCCCGACGTGATTCAAGCCTTTCACCTCTATAAATAGACCCCCGAGGGTCATTTGTATAAAGGGGGGCCCATCTGCGGCAAAGCTCTGTCAGACCGGCGACTCAACTTCCGAACCAAGGAGGAGCGCCTACCATTCCATGCCAAGCTACGTCCTTATTCCTCGGAGTTCGGAGTCGGCATCCCCGTCGTCTTCCTCATGCGAATCGGAGTGAGGCGGGAGGATGCTTATTCCTCCTCTTCATCCACCTAATCGGTAGTGCCACTACGCCATCCAACATTTGGGGAAGCAACCCCCCCCCCCCCCTTTTTCTCTTCCTCTTTATTCATAACATCTCCCTCTGGGCCCCACGTGGCTCTTTTCATTTACCCTCCATTTTTTTACATACACACACACATGCATGCATAAACACACACACACCTACCTCCTAGGGGTTTAAAAGCCACCATGCGGTAAGTTTTTCTCTATGCTCTTCATTTCATTCATTCTTTATTTTTAAGAATTGTATACTACACGTGCCTAATCCCCTATTATTCTTTGTCTATTTTGCAAGTGTAATCAATAAGGAAAGCGCCTTCTACAACGGCCGACCGTGCTCGTAGAAGAAGAGGAACCCACATCCCCCGTGCAACCTCCCACGCTCTAACAAGTATCATTCGCAATCACCCATTCCATCTGCACCCCCTTCGTGCGTGCATTCTCCATTTGGTACCCTCGCGTACCTGGAGATCATGGTTTCTTTCTTTCTCTCTTCTTTTTATCCCCCTTTGTAGCCCTCGTCTCTCCTTTTGGGAGTTCTTGACGAACTTCCGAAACGAATTGAAGGCGATACCTACAACCACTACACAACACTCCCATAATACCCCCCATTAATCCATCACCCATCAACATCCCACTTACTCTCTTGCCAGCGCCCATAATAGCCAACCCATCCGTCATCAGCACCACCCCACCTCCACTTCAACACAACCTCTCCCTCTAGAGTGGGCGAATGTTTCACCAGATGTATCCTTATGCATTCGTGTCAATGCAGGGTCAATCAACCCACAACTCCAATACCAACAAACAACAACAACAACAAGACACTGAAGGGGCAGAGCCAGTCCCAGGCACATAATATGATAGTTTAAAACATTTGGACCAGACGCTTGCCAAGATTTCTATCCCCGAACTGATCAAGAAGTCTCAGACCCATCAAGATGCTTTATGTACTTTCCTACAGAGGGTTATGTTCAGCGAAGACATGACCCCGGAGACATTGCCATCGGTCCTATCCATTGTCACCAGAGGGCCAACTATTACATTTTCAGACAACGAGCTAGCTCCTCCCGAGGCAAGGAGAATGCCCCTATGTGTGACTTTGATGATAAATAAAGTAGCCATTGATGTCGCTTTAGTGGACACTGGGGCATCAATTAATGTGTGTCCCCTTAGCACTCTCCGGTCATGCAATATATCTGAGCATCACTTGCAGCCAACTCCCACCACCATTGTCGTTTATGATAACTCCAGGCGACCCTGCCATGGCGTAGTCACCTTGCAAGCAGAATTGGGGCCGCTTGTGATGACCATGGAATTTTATGTGCTAGATATAGATCTCACCTTTAAGGCTGTTCTCAGTCATCCATGGATTGAGGCACTAGGGGCAGTCCTCTCTACAACCCACCAATGCTTGAAGTTCCCATTCTAAGGATGAATTGTTAAGGTGAAGAGTGCAATCACTACACACACAGTTGAAGTGATTGAACAAATCATGCCAGCAGTCTAGCCCTCTAAAAAGCCCATTATATCTGTACTTGATGTAAATTATCCATGGGCGTATACCTTCTCATCCAGACGCCATGTAGTGTCTCCATCTGTAGCGGCTGCCAAAAGGGTGACACCGTTAGACACAAAAGGCTGGAACATTATGCTCAAAATTGGTTATTAGCCAGAAGGACTTGGATCTCAGTTTCAAGGGAGGACCCAGGTCATCCCCAACTCCAAGCGGATCACAAGGCATGGTCTCGATTACAAAGAAGAAGTCTGACCATGGACCACTTTCTCGTCCACACTAAAGCCAGACTGGCAGCCACTCACCTGGTTATTATACTGCCACTTCGTCAAAGGACCCGTTCAGACTGGATATGACACTATTGTGATAGGGGCAGACTTCATGGATTATGACATCCATGGATATTATTTTGTCCGCCATATTACATATCAGGCCCTGGAAGCACTGTAGCCCGATAAAAGGAGGAAGACTGGTGACCCCGAAGTAGAATGGTACAGATGGTTTGATTTTGAAGACCTCATGATTGCATTTAGATGCTTGTTCTGAGATGCCGATCTCACATGGCTCCCAACAGTGGCAGAGCTTGTGGAACCCCCAGCTGCTACTATCACCTCCAAGCAACAATTGCTTGGAGACAGTGAAGATATAGGCGATCCAGATGTGACCGATGAAGATGGAAACTCTGTAGATAGGCTCTGGCCGAGGTGTTCCCGACCTCCCAACCATTTTATATTTTCAATTCTTATTCTCAAATTCTCCTTCGTCCCTCGTTCACCTCCCCTTATCTTCCAACTCACATCCGATGCTCTCGAAGCGTTGACCATCCCCTCTTCCCACTTTTTCCTTTTGTCCAATGGCACGAAATTCTCCTTCTCCCGATGCCTTCAATTGTAGGGCAGTCTGTCTTTATTTGTAGGTTTTTTTTTTTTAATTTATAAAAAAACCTTCTCTCAATCTCCCTCACTCAGACAGCGATCCCCGTCTTCCCCTCCTTTTTCATCTGATGGTGATCCTCGTCTCTCATCTCTCTATTTCACCTCTTTGATGGCAATCCCCACATCCTCGGCTCCCTCTAATGATTATCCTTGCTTCCTCCGCTCCCTCTGATGGCCATCCCCATCTTCACTCTTCCCCTCCTCCTTCATATGATGGTGATCCTCGTCTTCCCTCCTCCACTCCCTCTGACGGAAATCCCCATCTCTTTCTCCCTTCTCTCCTTTCAGATGGCCATCCTCGTCTCCTTCTCTCTACTTATGAACTTCATGACAACAATCCCCATCCACTCCCTCCAAACTTCCTAACAGCAATCCCCATCCCTCTCTCACTCCCCTTCCTCGGCGACGATCCCCGCCTTTGGAATGGTGATCCCCATTCCTTTCCATGTACACACACACTGAACACCATGGAGTATTTGGGTAAGGGGCCTTCTATTCTCTGCACCTCAGCTCTGCTTCGAGCACCCTAAGCTCGGGTGGCCTGCTTCCACTTCCAGATCCACTAGAGGTCCCCTGCGGCTGTGCCGCATCGCTTTAATTTCCTTCCAATAAACCTCTAGACCCTTCTTCAGAGCGCCCCTTAAATTCTAATTCAAGCATAGGTTCCAAGGTAGAATCTAGAAAGTCCCCGTCCCCATCTAGGAAGAGCAAGGGTAGTACTGTGCCCCTTAGGTATCTGGTAGATCTGGCGCAAAGGTGTGGCATTCCCCTAACTATGGAAGAGTTTGTCCAAGAAGCTGTCATTCTGAATTTGGAAGCCCAACGAGAGGAGAGGTAGCTAGACAACAGATTCGGAGTCTAAGAAATTATGAATGATGAGGAACTAGTAGACAAAGAAGACAGTGAGGTAGATGACGTTGCAGAAATGTACGCCAATGGCTTGAGGAGATTTGACGATCCTACTTTGGCAATGGATGAACCTACCAAGGAGGTAAATATCGGGATAGCGGAAGAACCCAGACTGCTAACCATAGCCTCTAATCTCCCTCTTGAGGAAGAAGAAGAGCTTATAGAGATGCTAAGGGAGTACAAAGATTCGTTCGCCTGGTCATATGATGGCATGCCCGACATTGACCCCTCATTGGTGGAACGCAGGTTGATCTTAAAGCCAGGGACGAGCCGTTAAATGAAAGTTAAGATGATTTCACCCTCATATTGCATTGAAGATGAAGAAGGAGATTGACAAACTGCACCAAGCTCATTTCATCCGTGTGGTGCTCTATCATGTGTGGGTGGCTAATATAGTCTCGGTAATGAAGAAGGACGGAAGGGTGCAGATCTACATAGACTTTCGAGACTTAAATCGTGCATATACTAAAGATGATTTCCCATTGCCTCATCTAGATGTCTTAATTGATAACACCGCTGACGATTATTCAGGCTATAATCAGATTCGTCTAGCCCCGAAGGACCAAGATAGAACATCCTTCACCACGCCCTGGGGAACTTATTGCTATATGGTTATGCCGTTTGGACTGAAGAATGTCGGCGCCACTTATTAAAGGGCAATGTTGGCTATATTCCACGATATGATCCATGTTCATGTTAAGGTTTACGTGGATGACATTGTAGTAAAGTCTTGAACCAGAAGTGAACACTCCTCTGCACTAGCCAAGGTATTCCAACGCGCATAAGAGTATCAATTGAAGATGAATCCTAAGAAGCGCATACTTGGGGTCTCCTCGGGCAAGCTTTTAGGGTTTATAGTCAGTAAACGGGGGATTCAAAAAGACCCACACAAGGCCAAGGCAATTGGTGAGATGCCTCCTCCTAAGAACATATCTGAGCTGCGAGGATTGATTGGTCGACTATAGTTCATAAGGAGATTTATTTCTCAACATTCCCAAAGATGTCATCCCTTCTATGAACTGTTGAAAGGAGGGGTGAAATTTGAATGGAATACTAAATGCCAAGAAGCCTTTCATGAACTCAAGAACTATCTGATGAATATGCCCGTGTTATAGGCTCCTATTCCAAGGAAACCCCTAATCCTATATCTGACAACTATTGAGGACTCACTAGGAGCTGTCTGTAACATCCCTCTCCCCCTTTGTGGGTTTTCCCTCTCGGCTGAGGTCGCGACAGAGTGACCCGTCGCCTTCTGAAGGCGACAGAGGTAACCGTTGCGTTCTGATTATGAACGCACCGGCCACCCACGTCGCGACAAGTCTCTGACAGCGAACAGTTCTTTTGTCATCTTGTTGTCTAGACGGCGTAGACACGTGTCGGCGTGCATGCTTGAACGTGACATACTGGCCCGTCGTGATCAGATGTCAGCGTTGCATGCAAGCCATGTGGTGGCTTTGACCGTCAGGGTCACAGACGTTAAGATCGCGACGTAGTAGGGCATCGCATTAGCATTGCTAACGCAACGACTAGGGCCATCGCATTCTCAACGTATGTGTTTAAGTTGCTTTGGCCGAGAGCGAAAGCCCCATTTGCCTCTTTGCCCTGTGTTTTCTTCCTCCGGTGATCTCCCCTTTGTGTGTGCTCCGTGGGAGCTTGGGAAGGAGGCTTGTGGCTTGTCTTGGTAAGTGTTCGTTGTGCTTGTGAGGGTTGTACATTTGTTGGGTTTGATTGTGAAGATCTCCTCTTCTTTCTCTCCTCCTTACTGTGTGTTCTTCATGTTTGGTGTGCAACTTCTCCATTGGCTCAAGGAGGAGGTGCTCGGCTCGTGAGAGGCGGCTCTTGGAGCGTTGGAGCTCGGAGGTGGAGGGGTGCTAGCCTACGAGAAGGCCCCTCTGGGGTGGTTCTTCATTTGGAGGTAGGGACCCCCAAACCATCCCCTAGTTCTACCATGATAGGGCCAAACCCCCTTCTCCAAGACTAGGATCTTTGCTTAGGATGTGCACTGTGCTTCATGATCCTTGTGTGATGGTTGCATGATGTTGGTTTGGTTGAATTCATGCTTGGATTTGGGTGTCCGTGTAGAGTGTTTCATGTTGTGCATGTGAGGTTTAGAGTGTAGCTTTACCTTCCTTGGCATGCATGGGGTTGTTTGGGGTGGTTTGGATGATAATTAGCATGTTTCCTATGTTTCCATGACTCCCCTTCCCATGTTGTATCGTTTTGTGGCTTTTGGGGTGTGTGTGGTGCTCTGTTTGGGGCACTCGACTGTGGTCGCAACGGGCTTCCCAGTCACGACCAGGTCGCGACGTATTGTTGCGTTGTGTTCTCTTGAACGTGCCTTAGACCCATCGCGTCTAACAAACGCGATGGGTACATGGCCGGCGGTCAGGAGTTCATGGTCTGGTCGGATCGCGACTGCCGACCCCGTCACGATGAGGTCGCGACAGAGTACATGTCGCATCCAGAAGACCTGGGCTTGTTGCGGCACCCTTAGCCAGTGTGTTCTTATCGTGACGAGTGCCAGGGCCGCCTTCCGGATTCCTGTCGCGACCAGAAGAGCCGTCGCTTTCTGGTTGCGGCATGCCGATATGTCACCTCTCTGACCGAGAGTGACTCTCAGCAGGTTTTGACATTTTACTTCCGCTGTGACTTAGTTTTCTTGGCACCTATGTTGTTCCTAGTACAGTGCTACTCTAGTCTCTTCGCTCGGTGCTCGGCACTTGAGGGCTTGTCCACGAGACAGGTTGTTACCGTTACCTAGGACCCCCAGCCCAGCGCATCTATTAGAGGGAGTTCTCCGGGCGGCGGGTGTGCTCAAGTCACATACTTGGAGCAGAAGGGGAAAACAGTGGGGACAGCAGCGTGGAGTAGTTTGTAGAGCTCTCTTAGTTGGTCTGGGTCACCGAGGTAGTTGTGGTGCTCTTATGGTGCGGACTAGCTAGTCCTTTCTCACCACCTCACTCTACGTGGTTTCGGAACTATTTAGAGGGGTCAGGCGTGGGACCGTAGTCCTTCCAGACTACGGCAGTTGTGTTTGTTCTTAGTTCCACGTCTCACTTCGACGGGAGGTGCTAGACATGGACCGTTGGTCGAGTGTAAGGCGCATGGCGCACCTGACCGGCTGACTAGTATAGCGTTCTATAGCTAGTGTGTTTGTCCAGGCAGTGTCTACTGTCTGTGTTTACAGCTGGGTTCTTGTGGTGCCTTGGCTTACATTGGTTTTCCGATCTTGCTGTGTAGCTTAGACTGACAACCGTGTAGTTTCTTTCACGCTTCCGCACTTGACTCTGTTTAGTAGAATAGATTTTACTACTTTATTTATTTATTGCACTTAGTTCTATTCTACTGTTAGAACCAGTGGGAGATTGGTAGGCCCTACTGGGCTTCTTCGTAAAGCTCACTCCCTATTTTATAGGTGAGACTTCACAACAGTTCCCTCCGCGGTGGACTGAGGCGACGGGCTTGTAGTAGTCGGCGTCTCTAGTGAGCATTGTTCCCCCAGCTTGTGTACTTCACCCTCAGGGTATGCCCCTAAGGGACGTGTTATTTCCCTTTTTATTCAGCACTTGTACTTCATTTACTTTGGGACTGTACTAGACTGTTACTTAATGTTGGACACTTTTCGTTCACTTGTGGTGCACTTTAGTACGCTTGTTGTTATTTATCTCTATTACATATCTTGTTAGACCGATCTGTTAGCCCTTCCGAGTCTCCGAACCCGTGGGCGGTGGTCCCGATGTTTCGATTCTTGGTGGGAGCCGGGGATCCGGGTGTCGTGGTCGTTACACTATCCTTGCACAACATGATGAAGTTGGTAAAGAAAGGGCACTTTAGTACTTGTCTAGGTTATTCAATCCTGCTGAGCTTAAACTCACTGCCATGGAGAAAACCTATGCAGCGCTAGTGTGGGTAGTGCAGAAATTGAAGCATTAATTCCTAGCCCATCAGGTGAGTTTGATTTCTAGGATGGATCCCATTAGATACCTCCTAGAGAAGCCAGTCCTCGCCGATAGATTGGCCCACTGGCAAAGCTTCCTATCTCAATTTGACATCAGCTTTGTTGTCCAGAAGGCTATAAAGGGGTACGCTATTGCCAAGCATCTTGCTCACCTCCCTCTTCCTCACAGTGACATGGTCCAAGAATATTTTCCTGATGAAAACCTTTCACTCATCTCCCGCAATTCCTTCTGGTCACTTCATTTTGATGGAGCTCTTAATTCTAGGGGACGGGGCATAGGTGTTGTTCTCCTCACCCTAAAAAGAATCACCATTCCATTGGCATATCAACTCCAATTCCCTGCCACCAACAACATGTCTGAGTATGAAGCTCTCCTAGCTGGTTTGAAGCGCGCCTATCTCCTAGGTGCACGCCAACTCAAGATCATAGGGAACTCTCAACTTGTTCTTCGGTAGGACCTTTCTACTTACCGCACTCGTTATCCAAAACTCAATCCTTATTAAGATATGGTCACACACCTAGTTAGGCAATTCAACAAGCTTATCTATATTCACACTCCTCACTCTCAGAACATTTTGGCAGATGCCTTGGCGTTCCTGGCCTCATCCCTCTCCTTCCCCCTTAGCCAGAGTGCTCAGACTATCATTGTCCAGAGGTTAGAAGCACCATCGACTCAGGATCCTTGGTTCGATAACCTCAGGAATTCTTCAATTGTGAAGGCAGAAAGGAGAGAAGCAAAGGAAGTGATGCTTATGGAGCTAGAAGAAATAATGGAAGAAGAAAAGCCACGGTACCATGAGATTGAGCAATATTGCAAGGATGGTACTTTCCCAGAAGAAGAAGAATCTGAGGATAGAAGAGCCATCTGTAGGGCAGCATTAAGGTACACCATTGTTGGAGAAGTATTGTACAGATGTGCCCTAAACGGAATGAAGAGTGTGCAGAATTAGTTCTAATGGGAATCTAGAAGGGGGGTTGAATAGATTACCACTAATTTTTAGAAAATGGACCTTAATTTTGAAATTAAAATAGATTATGAAAAACTTGTGAAGATTTAGATCAAATTTGAGTCTAATTGTGTGCGCAAAGTGTGTACACAGGATTAGCAGTATGGAAGATGTGAGATCAAGTCATCGTGCCTATCAAACATCTAACAATAGATCAAAGTAAACCACAGGGCACGATGATTTAAGGTGGTTCAGATTACACAACTTGTGTATCCTACATCCTACATCCACCATCCACACACACACGCCAAACTTATTATAAAGAAAGTTCAACACATACAACCACACACACATAAGATCTGAAATGAACAAGATCTTAGATCAAACCACGCACATGCAAATTGAGCACAAGGATTGTTCAATTCAACATCACACACATGAGATGAAAAGTTGAAGTGCAGGAGAAATTCAGAGTAAAAGAGAAATAGATGGAATGGTTGAATTCTTCAAATCCTTCATCAGATGCTCTTCAGACTTCGAGTTGTGGATGATCTGATGTTGGTGCTTGAGTCTTGAGGACGAATTCGCTCCATCTTGGTCTTTTGAGACAGATCTTCTTGTTGTTGAGGGTTGGAACTTAGAGCAGAGCACTGGGAACCTTCCTCTGGTTCTTATGATCTTTGGAATTGGTGGGGAGGCTCCCTTGGGATGAAAAGGAGGCTATGAGGTCTTTATATAGGTGTGTCTTATTCTCACACAGCCCTTGGGATTCATGTGTACGAGAAAAGGATGCCCTAATAAAGAGCACATGTTCCTCATGTGTTGCAACTAAACTGGCGGCTATCGACAGATGCACATCGACTGTCGACAGCTACTACAGTAGATCTACCTTCCAAAACTGAATATGTGAAGCATGAGCTAGGTTGTCGATAGGCGCATCCTGGCTGTCGACAGCTGCTACTTGCCTTGATTTTCCAAAACCTCATTGATGGAATTCTTCAGTGGTTGTCGACAAGTGAGTCCTGGCTTGTCGACAACTACTATTTTCTTTGGATTTCCAGAGCCTTGTTGTTGGATGGTCTTCACTGGTTGTCGACAGATGCAAGGGTGTTGTCGACAACTATTGCTTGGGATCATCTATCCACAAGCTTTTTGGCTTAAAGTTTCTTCAAGTTGTGCACTTCCTTTTTCATGTAATTTCTTGCAAGAAACAAGCTTCAATTTAGATATCATGTAGGCATTATGTAAGTCATTTTGTCATTGTGTCATCATCAAAAACATACAATCATATGAATGTTCATACAACCACAACTCAACATAGAATGCTACTTAGATGCTTGCCTGAGGAAGATGCATGGATGATAGTAGAAGGAGCCCATGCCAGTGAGTGTGGTGGGCATGTGAATAGTTAGATGCTAGCTAAGAAGATCCTTAGGCAAGGCTATTACTGGCCAACCCTAGAAGAAGACTATGCCATCTACGTTCATAGGTGTGCCAAGTGCCAGCTTCATGCTAACAAGATCAGTGTCCATCTTCCTCCTTACATTCACTTTCATCTCCTTGGCCTTTCTCCATGTGGCCTTTGATATCATTGGACCACTTGGTGATCCAAATACTAAAGTTAAACAAAAATCCTTCATTCTCACTACTACGGAGTATTTCACCAAGAGGGCCGAAGCCAAAGCATTTGCAGAGATCAAAGGTTCAACCATGTGCCGGTTCATCATGAAGAACATCATCTCACAGTTTGGAGTGGCAAGCGGCATCGTCACCGACAATGGACCCCAATTTATCACAAGAGCTTCAAGACTTATGTAAGAAATTCAACATTACTTTGCATCATTCGTGTCCATACTATCCACAGGGCAATGGCCAAGCTGAAGCCACAAATAAAACACTTTTTAAGATCTTAAAGAAAACTTGTGAGTCTCACAAATTTGCTGATTGGCTTGAGAAATTGATTGAGGCTTTATGGGCCTACCGTACCTCCGTCTGCATGCCCACGAGGCAAACTCCCTTTTTACTTACTTATGGGATGGAGGAAGTAGTTCCATATGAGATACTCATTCCTTCACTAAGGGTACAACTGGACAAAGAACTTAATCTCGATGAACGTCGAGAGGCGTTACTTTCACAGCTAGAACTCTTAGAAGAACGACGTCTGGGCGCAGTCGATCATGTGCTTTCATATCAAAAGAGACTCTCAAGATCTCTTCAAAAGGAAGTGATTGAATGCAAATTTCAAGAATGAGACATGGTTTTGAAGCGAATTTTCATAAAACCTGGATATCCTAGGTCAAAATTGTAAGCTAATTGGGAGTGTCCATATGTGATCAAAGAAGTATACCTTGGGAAAGCCTATAAGCTAGTAAAAGTCGATGGTGAGGAGCTCTCTCACCCATGGAATAGTTTGTATCTCAAAAGATTCTACCCTTAATAAAAGTTTCTATAGCGGAACTATCATACATGAAGTATCAACAGTTTCAAGATCTTGTATCCTTTCACGTTTGTTAAATAACCCCTCTATTCAGTCAACACACACAACACGACAATCCTCTAGACAAATGTGTTTCTGCCTAGCCCTCATATAGGATGTGCGAAGGCCCATTGTAAGGCCCTCGAATTTTGTTCATATTATGCTTATTTGATTTTGTGCATATTATAAATATTTAATTACTTATGTGCATATGTATATACATGTTTATTTCTGTACATATTGTATTTATTTAATTATGTGCATATTATATTTAAATAATGTTGTTCATATTATATGTACTTATTATATGTATGTATGTTATTTGATATTTCTATTTCTGCCAAAATCCCTGTTAACGTCAACATCCCTTGACGTTAAGGGCAAGTTGACGGCAACTTGTGTGCCGTTGACTTCATGTCCAGGAGATATTGACATCCAGATCGATGGACGCCAACTTCCTATTAATGGCAGCAAAGTGGCCATTTACTTCTCCGTTTATGTTGTGATTCCAAATCTGAAAACGGTTGCATTTTCTCCGGGTTCTTGATTGGGAAACTATCCCCAACGGTAGGAAAACCTAATCCTAGGCGCACCCCGACTCATAGCCCGACAAAACATCCAGTTTTCGGCCAGATTAGGTTCTTTGGATCTAAGGAAAAAACTAGGGTTTATGGAGAGAAAAACCAGTTTTTGAAAAGCTTGATCCGACGTGTGTGGGGTTCTTCTGGCGATCTACTATGACTGGAAGGAGCTCTTGCTATTGAGGAATCTTCCCCGACTCTGGAGATCCATCTGCATCAACAAAAAGATCAGATTTGGGAGGGGATTCTGCACCTTCTTGGCTTGGCCGAGGAGGGCTTCTTCAACAAAATTTGATCTTCTTCGATTTATTTCCAGGCAAGTAATCGAGGGTTAACATCCTTCGACATGTCCTTTAAGTCTCAAGAATTTAGCATATTTTTATTCATGTCCTCGAACCCCCAATTCACCATTTTATTTGAGTTCGGTCTGCACTTCTGTAGACAAGAGGTTGATGACAACCTTGTTGCCGCCAAGTTCCTGAGTTGACGGCAGCATCTTGTGTCGTGAACCCTTGTTGGCGGCAAGGCCCTTGGCGTTAAGTTCATCTGTTTTCACCGAACCTTGTTTATCATATCTGTGTGATAATTCTGGACTTTTGGATGTATGCACATGCTGTAAAAATTAGGGTTTGTCAGGTATGGTCTCTAGGCATATCATGAGGTTTTGTCAAATTTTTTAACATGATTATATTTAATATAAATTTTGTGTTGATGAAATAAGCATATTATGATTGTGTTTAATCCTGAATAAATAAATTCATTGCATGTTAGGGTTTCAAAAAATTTCCATGATCTTAGGATTACTGTTTTCATGTTTTAGAACTGTTGGAATCAACTGTTTTGCTGTGGACCATGTTAAAGTGAAATTCTTGTTAAAATTGCATGAAATCTATTTAAATTGTTAAAATTAGTTTTACTATTGCAAAAAATCTGAAAAATTGGACATGTGACATATTACCTGTATGAAGCTTGTGATAAAAATTTGATAATGTTTTGATATCTGTGAGTACTGTTTGTATTTTAAAAGGAGATTTAAGCCATAATAAGTGTGTTTAATTTAAATCATGTAATTTCAAGAGAATTACAGCATGTTAGGGCATTGTTATGGTTAATTTAACACTGTGGAACAGTCATACTGAGTTTTGTAAACTGAAACATGTACACTTGTTTAAAGTGCATGTGAATTAGTTAAATAGTGCATGTGAATAATATAAACCATGTGATTAAGTGTTAATGTGTAATATGTGCCGAGATTGACACTGCTACCATAGAAGGCTGTGGAACCGTACTATAGAAAAGTCCCTATTGGAAGGCTCATTGTGTATGTGATATCCTGTGGGCATCAAGATGAAATCCTGGAGGTGGACAAGTACCACTAGTTAGGGTGGAGAGGGCTTCTCCCGGTTCTGCACAGTTACCAAGATTCATCACTATATTGCCTAGGTGACGGGTATGTGTTATGTGAATGTGTGTCCTCCTTTATGGTGGTTCGGACTATGTGTCATGGCATTAAGTGTAAAAGTGTGAAAAATGTGAATATGTGCAATGTTAACATGTGTTAGTGTTATGTGAATGTGATAGCATGTGAAGAGGTGTGAAACCATGTGAATGAGAGTTAATTATGTTAAAACAGCAAGCTAAAGATGTGTATAAGTGTTATAAATGCATGGGAAAATTGTTAGATATCATGCTAGGATTGCTAGCTACCTTGTGCTAATTTCCATGCTTTAATTGTCTAAGAATATGGGTGATATGAGTTGTGATTAGCAACATGAATCATGTTACATGTTATGTGTAGAAAGCATGTGTAGGTTATTTATGTTGAATTGTCATGAAGCATGTACCATGTATTTCTCTTATTGTTAAAAGACTAGCATGTGTATGTGATATGTGTAAGGATGTATCTTTAGGTTGCTTGCTGGGTCTTGTTGACAGACTCATACTTGCTTTAACATACAGGTGAGACAAGTGTTCCCATACTTGAGGAGGACGTAGTGAGGAGCGACTCCGAGCGAGAAGAGTAGCTGCTTCTGGAGAACGTTGCATAGTTTACACTTTCTTTTCATAGTATGTGAACAATGTATTCATATGGACTTGTAATATTGTAGGCATTGTT
The DNA here is from genome assembly GCA_014218235.1 of Colocasia esculenta. Taxonomy (NCBI): domain Eukaryota; kingdom Viridiplantae; phylum Streptophyta; class Magnoliopsida; order Alismatales; family Araceae; genus Colocasia; species Colocasia esculenta. The sequence goes on along the minus strand of CM024755.1, from coordinate 116,630,291 downwards.
ATTTCTTTTATTGCTATATAGACTGTGGAATTATGTGAAGGATGATGGAATAAGACTTCTCTTTTATTTCCACTATACTCTTTTATTATTTATGTACATCTCGATCTATTGTGTAGCGTTGGGTAATGTATATATGGAATCGGTTGGTTACACCCATTCTCTTCTACTCGGACAAAGCATAGGGGCAAAAGGGGTTGTGATGCCCCTCTTAGACCCGGTACAATTGTACCAACTCACATCGGATCAATAGTGGTATTACAGTGAATTATCAACATAATCGGTTCAGATTGAGATATACACAAATGACAATTAAATTCCAAAAAGTTGCAACGGAATATGAAATTTTTTTTTCAGTCAACATTGTATTCAAATACAAGTCTCATGCATAAAAGAAGAACCACAATAGTCGAAAGTAATAACAGTTCATAAGTCCAGAAATAACACAATGTTAAATTACAATTATTCTCAATACATAATCACTCAAATACTCTCTTAATGTAAAGAACTAAGCCTCCACGTCCTCACGCTCAGAGTCAGAATGTACTAACTTCTCAGTGTCCTCAGCCTCTTCTGAAATGTTAATCAAGTGTGAGTCTACTAGACCCAGCAAGCAACAAAGAAAGACAGTTCAAGATTTACCTTATACATAATTTTAAAACATGATAGCATATTCAATTACTTATCCTTGATATCATATAGCTCTTACCTATCAACATACTCAAATTCATTTGGCAATCATTATTTACATAGGATGGTTACTTATCTTGTAGAGTAAGACAATTCATATAACCTGTGGATTTCATCATATAATAAGACTAAGCATTTAAACAATATCATGTGGCATGGCATATAGACAAAATCTTGTAACATGTAGTTAATGTCATGTAGCATGTAGTCAATATCATGTAGCATGTAGTCTATATCATGTAGCATGTAGTTATAGTTGCCAAGACATAGCCCCATTATTAATAGAGATCATGTAGAGTGTAACATTCACTTATCACCTAGGCAAAACAGTGATGAAGTCTTGTTATTGCGCAATATCGAGGAAAGTCCTTCCCACCTTAACAAGTAGAACATGTCTACCTCTAGGATTTCAATCCGTTGCCCACGGATTCATGTAGTCAGTTTCATGTAGGTGAACCATTACTATAGGGGCATTCTATGGTGTAGTTCCATGTAGACATCTCTATAATAGCAATGTCTTATTAGCCATATCATTTTAGAAATCTAATAACATGTTTTCATGCAATTATGAAATTATATCATGCTTTTTCATAAAATCATGCATACTAGCAAGACAACAAATGTACAATTTCACACACATTTCCTCAGTTTTGAAATCATAATTCTACTGTACAATAGCAACTATCATGATACTACTTTTACTGATTTCATCAAAATTTAACATTCATGTCTCTAGTTTCCACCTATTGATTTCCATGTACACTTTTATCATTTAGAAAATCATAAAAGTATGTACAGTGTTCCAAAAATTCTGAAATTTTGATAAAAATTCTATTCCTAGTCATGCATCACACATATAAATTTTCACATTTATATGAGTTTAGTATCAATTCTTAGGATTATTTTTCATAAACTTGGACTAATTAACCTGGCCCATAATGTACATGAATCATACACTTACTGTGTAAAATCTGAGCATAATGGGTCTGTGATTCCATCTAACAACAGTACAACTCACAATTATAACATCATGACATGGATTAAGCTTATAACTATTTCATTTTTCTATTTACTTAATCAAAGAAAATTCATTAAAATAACTATACAAAGTCCATACATCATTGCCATGACTCTCTTGCTGCATAATAGTAAAGATTTATACATAACAGAGCCTACACATGCATAGATCACAGTGTATAAACAATATCAGATTTGCAGAAAAACGGCACTGATGAACTTAATGGCAAAGTATGATGTCGTTTACACAGGTTAACGTCAACATACCTTGTCATTAATATTGTTGACAACAGCACATAGCGCCGTTAAGATATATATATAGACATCCAAAAGCTTTACATTTACATGAAATTAACGGTAGTCGATGTTGACGTTGAGTTCATCCGGTTAGAAAAGCCAGAAACTCACATGAAATAACAGAACTTTAACCCCTTCCTACACTTTTATTCATGGGTTTAAAAATCCGTAAAATGATAAATATATAGAATCTACTATCCTAAACCATTCCCCCATGTTACTTGCCTCTAACCCTCCTTCTGGAGTAATGAGGAAAGAGTTAAAGATGCTCGCCTTGGTCACAAGGCAATCTCTTCCACCATCTTCAATCACCCGATCCGTCCTCCAAAATAGCACCCACGCCTGGAGATCCTTCTGCACATGATCCTTGAAGTTCCCCCACTATCCAGCTTTCATAGGCTTGCTCAAAACACCGCACAGCAACTCCTCCTTTGGCCCTCTTTTCTCACCTCCGAACCATTGGAAAAACCTTTTCCTAAATCCCAAATCGAGGTCTTATAAGGACTCCTACGGTTTGCCTAAGCTCCAATCCTAACCCTTGAACCAAAAACGTCCCGATCCAACGATTAAATGTTTTTGAAATGACCAATTTTATCTCCCCGGAATGGAAACAACAAAAACTGGCAAGTCAGGTTAATGTCAACATATGTTGTCGTCGACCATGAAGTAGACGACCATCGATCATGTCGTCAAATGATTTTCCCAAAAAACCAAATATTCTAGAAAAATATAAATGACACAATCTCTTGTCGTTAACAGATAGTAGACGACAATCGATCATGCCGTCAACTGTAGTCAACGTCAGTAAAGCTTGACGTCAAGTTCATCAACTTTGCATTTCCCTGTTAGATATATAAAATACACACAATGGCATAAATCAATCCCACAAAAGATCTAGGGCACTACACCCTCTTCCCCTTAAAATAATCTTCATCCTCGAAGATTGAGTTAGAACACTTACCGAACAATGACGGATCTTTCTTCTTCATCATCTCTTCAAGCACCCATGTTGCTTCTTCACGTGAGAAATTTCTCCACAAGACTTTTACGAAAGGAATAGACGTAGATCTCAATTCTTTAACCTTCCGATCTAGAATCTCTATAGGCTGCTCTGCATAGGATAAATCTGGCTAAAACTGCACCAGTTCATAGCTAATCACATGTGTCGAATCTCGAACATATCTCCTCAACATGGATACATAAAAAATTGGGTGCACTCCTGCCAAAGATGGTGGCAAAGCTAACTGGTATGCCACATCCTCATCTTCCTCAACACCTCAAAAGGACCAATGAATGTAGGATTCAACTTACCTCTCTTCCCAAATCTCACTACACCCTTGGTTGGTGACACCTTGAGAAATACATGATCTCCTATCTCAAAAGCAAGTCCTTTCTCCTCGAATCCGCATAACTCTTTTGATGATCTTGCGCTGCCTTCAATCTTTGCACAATCAACTAGATCTTTGCCGAAGTTTCTTGTACCACTTCTGGTCCAACAAGATGTCTGTGACGGCCCTCGTTACACCGGTACGGTTATACCAACCCACGTTGGTATAGCGAGAGTCCTCACAGTGGGACATTTACCCAACGATACAAACAGCTGAGATACACGCGAATATAAATAACAGAGTAGCGGAAGTAAATGAGAACTATCTCCATCATTCATCATCCACATTAAACATACATGCAGTTTACAATTTGCAAAAAGGAACTAAAATTCACATGATTTAATTTGCTGAAATAGAATACAAATGTCCACATATTACATTCTTTTAATGATAATTCTAATACAATGTCCAAGTACATACTAAGAAGTACACAATCACAAGATCTCAAAAACTGGCTAGTCTCCACGCTCGGAGTCCGTCTCCGCTGCCTCCTCCGAGGGTACTGTGTCACCAACTATACCTGTACGCCGAAGCAAGGAGTGAGTCCAGGGACTCAGCAAGTAACACTATGCATGATATACACGTACAAGTCCTAGTGGTTTCTACAAGCACATTACACTTTACAACACATAGCATGCTAATCCATTTAAGTTTTCAACCTATCATGAAGGTTCTACAATTTTATACATAACGCATGCTTTCAGATTTCAAAAAACATTCACCTATCACATGGTCTCTATTCAATTCACTCATGGGACTTTAATCAAAACGTGCGAGCTATTGACATGAACAATTTACATACATGAACGGGGAACATAATTAGCATGGATTCCACATGTTCTTAAGTACATACATAACTTTTTATCATACTTTAGGTTGCTGGTTTCACATGGTTCAATGACTATAAACCTACACATGAAAGCTACAACGTTGCTTAAACATAACACATGAACAATCCATCACGCCATTTTACTCACATACTCATTTGTTGTCCCTAACATGGATTCTAAACACTTTTGCACACATAAACATGAGAATAATGACATGCATTTTCTGAATTCACTTGGTTTCAGATTTAGTTTCACATGGTTTCTATAACACATTTACATATCTAAGATTTCACATTTTTCTTTACACTAGGTTCCTCTTTCACATATTTACACTTTACACATACACATTCACATATCACTTACACATTTACACATGGTCACATACACTTTACACATTACACTTTACACTTATTTAGTGCCGTGACACATAGTCCAAACCACCAAAGAAGGACACAAACACATCACATCACATAGACGCCATCTAGGCAATACAATGGCGACTCTTGGACTGCGCAGACCGGGAGAACAAGTCTCCACCCTAACCAGTGGTACTTGTCCACCTCCAGGATTTCCCCCTAATGCCCTTAGGGTCACTTAACACAATGAACTTTCTCAGGGGGACTTTTCCCTGATACGGCTCCACTGCCTTCTCGGAAGCAGTATCACATTGGCACAGTTTACACTTTTACACATTTACCGTTTTACACATGGTTTTACACTTGACACTCTTCATTCATTCACACTTTCTTACTCACATGAACACCTCTGTTTTCCTAACATGGTACTACAGAGTTTTCAGGATTCAACACATAGTAAACACACCAATCATGCTGGGTTTAGACAAAATCTAATCACGTTTCGATCATATGTACGAATTATTCATAATTCACATGAAAACACATAACTTTTTATTTACTGTTCCAATTAACCTGAAATTTTAACCACATGCTGTTTTCGGGTTCAAATCATACCCTCAATTTTTCAGATTTTTCTGAGCTAAATAGGATTTACAGAAAATCAAACACCTAATTAGCACATTATTCACAATTTACGTTAACATGGAATTTACACATCATGCAATTTACCACTTGCTGTTTAGCCATAAGCTACCAACATTGCATGAAATTAGAGTACAACATTTCCCTAATTCATACATCTATGGATTTAACACTACGAATCATTTTTACATACTTCTATTCTATCGAACCGAAACTATTAACAAATTGCACAATCATGGATAAGTTCCTAAATTTGCAAACACACATGCTGACCCACAATCTTCATGATTAGACCGAAATCAAGGCATTCAACTCACTGTAGTCATGGAACATGGGTTTGCAAAATTATCTACAAGTCATGCTCACAAGATTAAAGACACCATTTTTCCACATTCACCATCACACCACATTCATTCACAACCACAATGCACAATATACATAGCTTATAGGAATACCATATATCCTCATCACGGAAATCATAACGAAATTAACGTATAAGAGGAACAGAACAGCTCACTGTTCTGTCCTGGCGAACTAGACGGCGGTCTCTGGCCGCTGACTCAGAGTCAGCGGCATGGTCGATGGACGCCAAGGAAGAACTGGGCGTCCAGGGACCTTGCCGTTTACTCAGGTCTGTGCAGAAACACAGACCCGAGCTCTGAAATTTGGGTGAAATGGAGGGTCTAGGACTCGAGGAAAATTTCACAAAAATCATAAAAACCTCCTAGACTCATACGGGGACACCATAGATAGGTCACTTGCCTTTCAAATTTCTTCTAAGGGATTTAGAGGCTTGGTGAAGACCTCCTTGGGCAGTCCCAAGAAGTTGCAGACCTTCCTCTAGATCGCCTTCCTCCGGGTTCCTGGTTGATCTCCTCGCCGAGGGGATGATGGGGAGGCCTTCCCCTATGCTTCAGCTTCCTCCTTGATGCAGAAGATCTTCAAATGAACCTCCAAGGGGTCGGATTTGGGGGTTCAAAAAGGGGTTTTTCTCACAGAAAGCTCTAGGGTTTTTCTCTCCTCTTCTCTCCTCTTGCAAGGGTGAAATGAGAAGTGGGGAGAGGCCATTTCGGGTTCAGCATGTAGGAGAGGCCCTCACCCACTCACCATGCCGATTAGACAGCCTTAGAGCCGTTGGGGGACATCCCCCAATGGTTGCCATGCCTTGTTTCAGAAGACAGCAGCTCTGCTGCGCATGCAGGCCAGAGAAGTTGGCGTCCAGATCGCTGGACGCCGGAATTAGGGTTGGCGTCCAGGGCTGGACGCTAACACCACCTCAACGGCCTGGGGATTGACGCCAAAAGGGCCTTCGGCCAGAACCCTAATTTATGCAGAAAACCATGCATACCAAGCTTCTATACATGCAATATGTACATGGTATTATATTCACACTATCATCATGCAATACATACATTATTTACGTTTAATATAAACACATGTACACGTATTTATACTATTTTAATATCCACGTAAATACGTACATACATACTCAACACAATATACACACATAAATACGAAAAATACGACGGAAATTCGAGGGTCTTACACCCTCTCCCCCTTAAGGAAAACTTCGTCCTCGAAGTTAGAACGACACTACTCAAACAAAAGGGGATACTTCTTCTTCATCGCATCCTCAAGCTCCCACGTAGCCTCCTCACGTGAGAAGTTCCGCCATAGAACTTTCACCGACGCGATACTCTTGTTCCGGAGATGCTGAACCTTCCGGTCAAGAATGGCTACTGGCTGCTCGACATACGAAAGATCTGGCTGGATCTCCACTGGCTCATGACTAATCACATGAGACGGATCTCGGACATACTTCCTGAGCATAGATACGTGGAATACCGGGTGAACGCTAGCCAAAGCTGGGGGTAAAGCTAGCTCGTACGCCACGTTGCCCAAACGTCTGAGAATCTCATATGGGCCAATGAACCTAGGGCTTAGCTTGCTATGCCTGCCAAATCTGACAACTCCACGAGTAGGCGATATCTTCAAGAAGACATGATCGCCAACCTCGAACTCCAAATCCTTTCTCCTGTTGTCGGCATAACTCTTCTGCCTATCCTGTGCCGCAACAAGCCTTTCCTGATAAGCTGAATCTTATCCGAAGTTTCCTGAACCAACTCCGGTCCGATCAACTGCCTATCACCAGTCTCCTCCCAACATAAAGGAGATCTGCAGGGCCTACCATACAACGCCTCGAATGGAGCCATTCCAATACTAGCATGAAAGCTGTTGTTGTATGCGAACTCCACAAGAGGTAAATGACGCTCCCAATCATCCTTCCAATCCAGAACACACGCTCTCAACATGTCCTCGAGCGTCTGGATAGTCCTCTCGGACTGTCCATCAGTCTGGGGATGAAACGCCGAACTGAGCTTAAGCTCCGAACCTAACGCATCCTGAAGACCCTTCCACAATCTCGAAGTAAATCTCGGATCTCGATCCGAAATGATCGACTTCGGCACACCATGCAATCTAACGATACCGCTAACATACAATCTAGCTAAGCTCTCTACTGACTGCTTCTTCTTCATAGGCAAGAAATGAGCAGTCTTCGAGAATCTATCTACAACTACCCAAATCGAGTCATTGCCCCTTCTAGATCGAGGCAAACCCGATACGAAATCCATAGTGACAGCTTCCCACTTCCATACGGGGATATCCATCCTCTGCATAAGGCCGGATGGTCGCTGCCGCTCGGCTTTCACCTGCTGACATACTAGACATCTAGACACATAATCCGCAACATCCTTCTTCATGCCGGACCACCAAAATGATCTCTTCAGGTCTTGATACATCTTAGTGTTACCCGGATGAATAGAGAATCGCGATCTATGAGCCTCCGCTAACACATGCTCACGGACATCTACTACATCGGGGACACAAACGCGGTGCTGAAATCTAATCACACCGTCCTCATCACGAGCAATGCCCGCCTTACCCACTAACTCTAACAATCTAGGATCGGCTTTCTGCTGCTCAATCACCTCATCCAAGACTGAGGATCTAAGGGATAGCTGAGCTACAAAAGCCTGACACAACGATGGCTCTAACTCGGTCATAGAGCACGCTGCATCCTCCAACATCTTCCAATCCTGCTGGAGCGAAGACCTCTTCCTACTAAGAGCATCCGCTACGACGTTCGCCTTTCCAGGATGATACTGAAGGTCGAAGTCATAGTCCTTCAAGAACTCAATCCATCTTCTCTGCCTCAGGTTTAATTCCTTTTGGGAGAAAAGATACCTCAAGCTCTTGTGGTCGGTAAACACCTCAAATCTGACACCATAAAGATAGTGCCTCCAGATCTTTAGTGCATGAACCACAGCTGCTAGCTCTAAATCATGAGTCGGATAGTTCCTCTCATGCTCCTTCAACTGACGAGAAGCATAAGCTACTACCCTCTCTTGCTGCATGAGCACACAGCCTAAACCAATCCGAGATGCATCCGTATAAATGGCAAAGCCTTCTAGACCACTGGGCAATACCAATACCGGAGCAGAAGTAAGCTTAGCCTTCAATAGCTGAAAGCTGCGCTCACATGCCTCAGACCATACAAACTTCTCACCCTTTCTGGTCAGCTTTGTCATAGGGGCGGCGATGGATGAGAAACCCTCAATGAATCGCCGATAGTAACCAGCTAACCCAAGGAAACTACGAATCTCCGAAGGAGTCTTGGGAACATCCCAATCCATAACTGCCTGGATCTTTGCTGGATCAACAGCTACACCAGCGCCGGAGATAACATGCCCGAGAAAGTGAACCTCGCGCAACCAGAACTCGCACTTGCTGTACTTTGCATACAGTTTGTGCTCACGGAGAACCTCTAAGACTAACCTCAAATGCTGACGATGTGTGGTCTCATCCGGAGAATAGACCAACACGTCATCAATAAACACAACAACAAAGCTATCTAAATACGGACTAAACACCCGGTTCATGAGATCCATGAACGCTGCAGGGGCGTTGGTCAATCCGAAAGGAAGAACCAAAAACTCATAATGTCCATAACGGGTTCTAAATGCCGTCTTGGACACATCCTCACTCCTAATCTTCAACTGATGATAACCAGATCGCAAGTCAATCTTGGAAAAGACTGATGCCTCTCGCAACTGGTCAAACAGATCATCAATCCGAGGTAAGGGATACCTGTTCTTCACAGTCACCTGGTTTAGCTTCCTATAATCAATGCACAACCGAAGTGACCCGTCTTTCTTCTTGACGAATAATACAGGTGCGCCCCAAGGGGAAACACTGGGGCGAATAAATCCCTTATCGAGCATTCTTGCAATTGCTTCCTCAACTCGGCTAATTCTGCAGGGGCCATCCGATATGGGGCCTTCGAGATAGGAGAGGTGCCTGGAAGCAACTCTATAGTGAACTCTATCTCCCTATCCGGTGGCAATCCAGACAAGTCATCGGGAAAGACATCTGGAAAGTCCTGCACCACATCGATCTCTGCAAGAGTCAGTGACGAACCAGCATCGGGTACTAGCATAACGCTGGCAAGAAATGCGTCACAACCCTTGTTCACCATGCGCATCGCCTTCATGGCAGAGATACTAACTTTCCCGCTAAGTTCTTTGGCAAGGGATGAGAGAACTCATCCTCACCAGGAATGCGGAAAACAATCTTCTTCCTACGACAATCCACTAACGCATAGTGCTCCTCTAGCCAATCCAGACCAAGGATACAATCATAATCCTTCATCTTTAGCAAGAAGAAACACCCATCTAGGAACCTATCCTCAATGCACACAGGTAACGACGGAATGCACTTCCTAGTCGATACCGTACCCGCAGGGGTGTGCACAGACAAGGGAACCTCTAACTCCTCAGACTCTATGCCTGACTCTAGGGCTAACTGCCTAGCGAACCGCTCGGAAATGAACGAGTGAGTAGCACCCGTATCAAACAAAACCGAGCGTGCACACCGAAAAGTAAAACTGTACCTTCGGTGACATGCTCCGCCTGCTCGGCGTCCTCACGAGCTAACGCAAACACTCGAGCTGGGGCTCGAGGCCTTCCTGGTCGTCCTGTAGCTGGCGCGGCTGCCGCTACTGCTGGTACTGGCGCTCCTCGCTGAGCTTCCTGCTGAAGTCTTGGGCAATCCTTGATCTTGTGGTCGCTGCTCCCACACTTTAGGCATCTACCCGCTATAACCAACACTCCGAACCTCCATGGGTCTTCCCACAATGGGGACACTCCTTCTTCGCACCGGGGGAACGTACAGAGGGTACCTGATAGTTGCTGACTGCCACTTGTTTCTGCGGTGTCTGGTACACCGTCTTCCTCTTGTCTTGCCGCTGGAAAGTCGCTGCCGGCCTCTTCTGCGAAGCCTTCTTCTCCTCTAGATACTGCTCCATTTCTCCCTCCTGTCTGCAGGCTGCGCTGAGGGCCTCGTCTAGCGTGCGGTGGTCGAACGCCACGAGCCTCGTCCTCAGTGATGGTTTGAGACCCATCACGAACTTCTTGGTCTTCCTGCGCTCATCCTCTACTATGTGCGGTGCATATTTAGAGAGTTCAGAAAACCTTGCCTCGTATTCTAAGACGGTCATCGATCCTTGCGTCAGGGAAAGGAATTCTTGCTCCATCTTGTCCTGGATGTGCTCTGGGACGAACTTGGCTCGGAAGAGCCTCACGAACGCGTCCCACGCCACATCTACTGCTCCGTCCTCGAAGCGCGTACGCAGTAGGGAGGACCACCATACATCAGCTCTCTCCTGCAACACACCTTCATAAGCTCTAACTAACAAATAACAACCAACATTCAAGCATAAACTAAAGCATACCTGTAGCATGTAGGTGGCTAAGGTCACCTTGTCCTCGTCAGGACACCTGATAGCTCGGAAGATTTTCTCGATCTCCCTCATCCAGCTTTCTGCCAAAAGCGGATCACTCTCCCCCTTAAAAGAGGGTGGGGTCATCCTCTTGAATCGCTCCATGATGGAAGGTCCACCATGGTCCTGAGCTGGGGCCTGAGCCTGCTACATTAAACAACAAGCAATATACAATAAACACAATATCATACAATTCAAATAGCAGACTACTTAGTTGTTTTATTATTTTACCTGGGCCTCCAACTGGGCCTGGAGTGCTGCCTGAGTGTGTGCCTGGGTCTGCATGGCTTGCACCAGACCTTGCATGAACACTCCATAGTCCACAGGCGGCGGTGGGGGAAGCACAGGACCCTGTGGGGCCGGGGCCTGCTGCTCCGCCCGCTCCTCACGCCTCTGCTCGTCGTCGCGAGCTGGCGCACCTCCACGTCGTCCACGGGAAGCCATGGCTGTAATAAAATTTCAGCCACCATTAGAGCTAGGTTACTAAGTTTTCTAACCATTTTCTTATCTATTTTCACTTCTTATTAATGTGTTCTACACATGTGGACATACTTAGCATGCAATGGGGATGATGACTTAGTATATTCATGTGTAATCTCAACCGGTCGCTCTGATACCAATCTCTGTGACGGCCCTCGTTACACCGGTACGGTTATACCAACCCACGTCGGTATAGCGAGAGTCCTCACAGTGGGACATTTACCCAACGATACAAACAGCTGAGATACACGCGAATATAAATAACAGAGTAGCGGAAGTAAAAGAGAACTATCTCCATTCATTCATCATCCACATTAAACATACATGCAGTTTACAATTTGCAAAAAGGAACTAAAATTCACATGATTTAATTTGCTGAAATAGAATACAAATGTCCACATATTACATTCTTTTAATGATAATTCTAATACAATGTCCAAGTACATACTAAGAAGTACACAATCACAAGATCTCAAAAACTGGCTAGTCTCCACGCTCGGAGTCCGTCTCCGCTGCCTCCTCCGAGGGTACTGTGTCACCAACTATACCTGTACGCCGAAGCAAGGAGTGAGTCCAGGGACTCAGCAAGTAACACTATGCATGATATACACGTACAAGTCCTAGTGGTTTCTACAAGCACATTACACTTACAACACATAGCATGCTAGTCCATTTAAGTTTTCAACCTATCATGAAGGTTCTACAATTTTATACATAACGCATGCTTTCAGATTTCAAAAATAACATTCACCTATCACATGGTCTCTATTCAATTCACTCATGGGACTTTAATCAAAACGTGAGAGCTATTGACATGAACAATTTACATACATGAACGGGGAACATAATTAGCATGGATTCCACATGTTCTTAAGTACATACATAACTTTTTATCATACTTTAGGTTGCTGGTTTCACATGGTTCAATGACTATAAACCTACACATGAAAGCTACAACGTTGCTTAAACATAACACATGAACAATCCATCACGCCATTTTACTCACATACTCATTTGTTGTCCCTAACATGGATTCTAAACACTTTTGCACACATAAACATGAGAATAATGACATGCATTTTCTGAATTCACTTGGTTTCAGATTTAGTTTCACATGGTTTCTATAACACATTTACATATCTAAGATTTCACATTTTTCTTTACACTAGGTTCCTCTTTCACATGTTACACTTACACATACACATTCACATATCACTTACACATTTACACATGGTCACATACACTTACACTTATTTTAGTGCCGTGACACATAGTCCAAACCACCAAAGAAGGACACAAACACATCACATCACATAGACGCCATCTAGGCAATACAATGGCGACTCTTGGACTGCGCAGACCGGGAGAACAAGTCTCCACCCTAACCAGTGGTACTTGTCCACCTCCAGGATTTCCCCCTAATGCCCTTAGGGTCACTTAACACAATGAACTTTCTCAGGGGGACTTTTCCCTGATACGGCCCACTGCCTTCTCGGAAGCAGTATCACATTGGCACAGTTTACACTTTTACACATTTACCGTTTTACACATGGTTTTACACTTGACACTCTTCATTTCATTCACACTTTCTTACTCACATGAACACCTCTGTTTTCCTAACATGGTACTACAGAGTTTTCAGGATTCAACACATAGTAAACACACCAATCATGCTGGGTTTAGACAAAATCTAATCACGTTTCGATCATATGTACGAATTATTCATAATTCACATGAAAACACATAACTTTTTATTTACTGTTCCAATTAACCTGAAATTTTAACCACATGCTTTTCGGGTTCAAAATCATACCCTCAATTTTTCAGATTTTTCTGAGCTAAATAGGATTTACAGAAAATCAAACACCTAATTAGCACATTATTCACAATTTACGTTAACATGGAATTTACACATCATGCAATTTACCACTTGCTGTTTAGCCATAAGCTACCAACATATGCATGAAATTAGAGTACAACATTTCCCTAATTCATACATCTATGGATTTAACACTACGAATCATTTTACATACTTCTATTCTATCGAACCGAAACTATTAACAAATTGCACAATCATGGATAAGTTTCCTAAATTTGCAAACACACATGCTGACCCACAATCTTCATGATTAGACCGAAATCAAGGCATTCAACTCACTGTAGTCATGGAACATGGGTTTGCAAAATTATCTACAAGTCATGCTCACAAGATTAAAGACACCATTTTTCCACATTCACCATCACACCACATTCATTCACAACCACAAATGCACAATATACATAGCTTATAGGAATACCATATATCCTCATCACGGAAATCATAACGAAATTAACGTATAAGAGGGACAGAACAGCTCACTGTTCTGTCCTGGCGAACTAGACGGCGGTCTCTGGCCGCTGACTCAGAGTCAGCGGCATGGTCGATGGACGCCAAGGAAGAACTGGGCGTCCAGGGACCTTGCCGTTTACTCAGGTCTGTGCAGAAACACAGACCCGAGCTCTGAAATTCGGGTGAAATGGAGGGTCTAGGACTCGAGGAAAATTTCACAAAAATCATAAAAACCTCCTAGACTCATACGGGGACACCATAGATAGGTCACTTGCCTTTCAAAATTTCTTCTAAGGGATTTAGAGGCTTGGTGAAGACCTCCTTGGGCAGTCCCAAGAAGTTGCAGAACCTTCCTCTAGATCGCCTTCCTCCGGTTCCTGGTTGATCTCCTCGCCGAGGGGATGATGGGGAGGCCTTCCCCTATGCTTCAGCTTCCTCCTTGATGCAGAAGATCTTCAAATGAACCTCCAAGGGGTCGGATTTGGGGGTTCAAAAAGGGGTTTTTCTCACAGAAAGCTCTAGGGTTTTTCTCTCCTCTTCTCTCCTCTTGCAAGGGTGAAATGAGAAGTGGGGAGAGGCCATTTCGGGTTCAGCATGTAGGAGAGGCCCTCACCCACTCACCATGCCGATTAGACAGCCTTAGAGCCGTTGGGGACATCCCCCCAATGGTTGCCATGCCTTGTTTCAGAAGACAGCAGCTCTGCTGCGCATGCAGGCCAGAGAAGTTGGCGTCCAGATCGCTGGACGCCGGAATTAGGGTTGGCGTCCAGGGCTGGACGCTAACACCACCTCAACGGCCTGGGGATTGACGCCAAAAGGGCCTTCGGCCAGAACCCTAATTTATGCAAAAAACCATGCATACCAAGCTTCTATACATGCAATATGTACATGGTATTATATTCACACTATCATCATGCAATACATACATTATTTACGTTTAATATAAACACATGTACACGTATTTATACTATTTTAATATCCACGTAAATACGTACATACATACTCAACACAATATACACACATAAATACGAAAAAATACGACGGAAATTCGAGGGTCTTACAATGTCGATCTCCTGCTTCCTCCCAACACAATGGGGATCTACAAGGTCTCCCATATAAAGTCTCAAATGGCGCCATACATGTACTCGAATGGAAACTATTATTATATGCAAATTCCACAAGAGCTAGGTGCGTTCCCAATCTCCTCTCTAATCAAGAACACAAGCCCTAAGCATATCCTCCAATGTCTGAATAGTACTCTTGGACTGCCCATCCGTTTGTGATGAAATGCCGAACTCAACTTCAATTGACTGCCAAAAGCTTGCTGCAAACTCTACCAAAATCTAGATGTAAACCTCGAGTCACGATCTGAGATGATCGACTTCGGAATACCATGCAACTTCACAATACCATCATTGTACAACCTAGTCAAGCTCTCTATGGACTACTTCTTCTTCATAGCAAGAAAATGAGCACTCTTCGAAAATGTATCAACAATCACCCATATAGAGTCATTCCCTCTAACTGATCTAGGCAAGCCAGTCACAAAGTCCATCGTTATTTGCTCCCATTTCCACTGAGGAATATGCAGTTTCTGCATCAAACCTGAAGGTCGCTAATGCTCTACCTTTACCTGCTGACATATCAAACATCTTGCTACAAAATCCGCAACATCCCGCTTCATGTCAGACCACCAAAAAGAACACTTCAGATCTTGATACATCTTTCCACTGCCTGGGTGAATAGAGAACTGCGATCTATGAGCTTCTTCTAGAATCTCCTTTTGCAAGACCACATCATTAGGGACACAAATCCGATGATTCAGATGAATTACACCATCTTCATCTCTTACTATGCCAGATTTCCCAACCAACTCCTACAATAGTGGATCATCCTTTCGCAAAGCAAGAACCTTATCATGCACAGAAGATCTAATGGTCAACTGAGCCAAGAACATGCTACATAATTGGGGTTCTAGAATAGATAATGAATCTGTTGCATCTTCCAACATCTTCTAGTCCTGGCGCAACATCTGCCCCTTCCTGCTTAAGGCAACCGCCACCACATTAGCTTTTCCTGGGTGGTAGGTAAGCTTAAAATCATAGTCTTTCAAGAATTCAATTTACCACCGTTGACACGTCCCGAGAATTATGCAGCAGATAATAATTTAGATAATTCGATGAAATCACTTGGACATGAAAAGTAGACTTGATGCTCTACACATTGATATAAGATTTATTTAGATTTGGCCCGAGATCACCTACCTTTTGGGTTGAAGAAGTCTCGTTCTCCAGAAAACCCTCGTTCAGACCACTTGGAGGAAAATTGGGTAGACCAGGGATTAGGAACTAGACTTGACCCTCTTTCTAGGGGTATAAGTCTCGCACAATTTGGTTAGGGTTTGGCTTACCTTTCGTTGACTCCAAGGAGAGCTATCTGCACAGGTTGATGCAGACGCAGCAGGGAGGAAGGCTCTGAGTTGGGGCTATTTCCTCCTCCTTTGGGTGCTCAAGAACAGCTTCCCACGACCCTAATGTGTGATTTCGTCCCCCAGGGTTTCATGACATGTATATATGCATCTTGGGTGTTTTAGAAGTCCCATTGGGTGTAGGAATGGAATGGTGCAGTTTTGCTCTTCCACCTACCTTATTTTGATGATTTCTCACCCTAATAGAGTGTGTGAGGCTTTGGGAAACCTCCCACAATGGTTAGCCACGAATTTGGGTTGCCAAGAAAGCCTAATTGCCTTAGGAATTGCCCTAATTTTACCTCAATTAGGGTTACGAATTTTTGGGTATTTTTCTTGCTCCAATTTGTTCTTGGGCCAAAAATGATCCATTGGCCCAATTCCGATAATGGGTCATCAATACATGATGTTGGAAGTCTCTCCAACATGTTTATTTAATTTATGATCATGTTATATTTGCATGTTAATAGTTTTCCGACTTAGTTTCCTAATTTGAATAATTAGTTATGTTGTGACGTACGCTTAGCCAATCGGATTTTTTGTTGCACGAGTTTCTTTGTGGAACATTTAAGGATAATGTTTGGGGTTGATTTATAATTTTTACGGAATCTTCCGATGTGTTCTTGCACATACGATATTGGTATGTATGATTTAAACATTCAGATATTATGAAAATTATTTATTTCTATTTATTTAAAATTTTAAATTACTAATTTTTCGGGGTGCTACACCCTCCCCCACTTAAGAGAATTTGGTCCCCAAATTCATAGATATAATTTTTTGTACAAGAGATGTGTACTTGTGAATAGCTCTGAATATCTTTTGCGCATAGCTTCCACAGTTTCCCACGTCTCATCCTCTTCCATGCGTTGATTCCATCTCACTCTTACTAGTGGGATGACCTTGTTCCTTAGTTGGCGCAGTTCCCGGTCCACGATCTTAATTGGCCTTTCTTGATAAGTTCCGTCTTCGTTGAACTCCAAAAGTTCATATTCTATAACATGATACGGATCTCGTACGTACTTCTTCAACATGGATATATGGAATACATTGTGTATTTCATCCATTTGTAGAGGTAATGCCGACGGTATGCAACTTTGCCGATTCTCTCGAGGATTTCAAAAGGCCCGACGAACCTTGGTGACAGATTGCCTTTAATGCCAAACCGCCTAATCCCACGGTCTGGAGACACCTTTAAGAATACATGATCACCAACCTGAAATTCCAGGTCTCTCCTTCTATTGTTTGCATATGCCTTTTGTCTTTGCTGTGCCACTTCCATTCATTCCCTGATAAGCTTCACCTTTTCTGTGGTTTCCCTTATCATCTCTGGTCCTAGCATTTGCTTCTTTCCAACTTCATACCAGCATATTGGAGATCGGCAACTCCTGCCATAGAGTGCTTCAAATGGTGCCATTTGTATTCTAGCTTGGTAGCTATTATTGTAGGCGAACTCCACAAGAGGTAAGTGTTCATGCCAGCTACCTCCAAAGTCTAGAACACAAGCTCTAAGCATATCTTCAATCACTTGGTTTGTTCTCTCCGTCTGACCATCAGTCTGCGGATGGAAAGCCATGCTAAAGTCAGTTTAGATCCCAAGGAATAGTGCAGTCCTTTCCAAAAGTGGGATGTAAACCTAGGGTTTCTATCAGACATGATAGACACCGGTACTCCATGTAGTATGACTATTTCCTTCACATACAATGCGGCCAGAACATCCACTGACCACTTATTCTTTACTGGAAGAAAGCGAGCGGACTTAGTTAAGCGGTCGACTATTACCCATATGCCATCGAATCCACCTCTAGATTTAGGTAGTCCGAAGATGAAATCCATCCCTATGCCTTCCCATTTCCATGCCAGGATTTCTAGGGGTTTAAGTTTACATGCAGGTTTCAAGTGTTCCACCTTGATCTTTTGGCAGGTTAAGCATCTAGCGACATATTCCGCCACCTCCCTCTTCATATTAGGCCACCAAAAGCTTTTTTTCAGATCCTGATACATTTTGGTAGTTCCAGGATGAATGGTATACCTGGTCTTGTGAGCCTCATCCATAATCATCTTCTTTGTCTCTGCATGGTCGGGTACACAGACTCAATCCCGAAATAATAATCTTCCTTCTTCAGTTAAAGAGAAATCCAGCCTCTGATCTACATTAGGCTTAATCTCCACAAGCACAGGGTCATTGTCTTGGAGTGCTCTAATATCCTCTAATAGTGTAGGTTGTGCTCTCACACTAGTAATAAGGCATCCCTTCTTCGTGATGTCAGCATCAATATTTAACTTGGCAAAGTCTTCTAATAATCTCCATTCGCCCACCATTAGACTTGGCAATGTAATCATTGGCTTTCTACTTAGAACATCTGCCACAGCATTTGCTTTACCTAGATGATATTGGATAGTGAAGTCGAAGTTTTTGAGATTCTCCAACCACCTCCGCTATCTCATTTTCAATTCCTGTTGAGAAAACAGTTACTTCAAGCTTTTATGGTCAGAAAACACAATGAATTTCTCACCATATAGATAATGATGCCATATATTTAAGGCGAAGACCACAGCAGCTAGCTCCAGATCATGTACAGGATAATTGTCCTCGTGCTTCTTCAATTGTCTAGACGTGTAGCATATGACTTTCCCATTTTGCATCAGCACACAGCCTAGGCCAATCCCGGATGCATCTGTGTATGTTTCAAAACTACCCCCAATCACTAGCAATGTTAGTACAGGTGCTGAGGTGCGGTGCTCTTTCAATGCCTTGAAGCTTTCTTCACATTCAACAGTCCATGCAAATAGATTCTCCTTCCTGGTAAGCCTGGTCAATGGTACAGCTATCTTTGAAAAATCATTGATGAAACAGCGATAATAACCAGCTAAACCCAGAAAGCTCCTAATCTTCGACACAGTTGTTGGCCTTGCCCAGTTCTTTACCGCCTCTACCTTAGATGGATCTACAGAGATTCCCTCCTTGGATATGATGTGGCCAAGGAAAGACACTTCCTACATCCAGAATTCACACTTACTAAGTTTTGCATAGAGTTGATTATCTCTAAGCACTTGCAGAGCAACCTTCAAGTGTTCTTCATATTCTTCTTTAGACTTGGAGTAAATGAGGATGTCATCAATGAACACCACTACAAACTGGTCTAAGTATGGCCTATAGATATTGTTCATAAGTTGCATGAAAGCCGCTAGAGCATTTGTTAAACCAAACGGCATGACCACGAACTCATAGTGACCATATCTATTCCGGAATGTTGACTTGTGTATATACTCTTCCTTGATTCTCAGTTGACGATAGCCTGATCTTAGATCTATCTTGCAGAAATATTGTGCACCAGAGATCTGATCAAATAGCTCATCGATGTGGGGCAGTGGATACTTGTTCTTTATTGTCAACTGGTTTAACTGACGGTAGTCAATGCAAAACCTCATTGATCTGTCCTTCTTCCTGACGAATAGTACAGGTGCTCCCCACAGGGATGTGCTGGGCTTGATAAAACCTTGATCTAGTAGTTCTTGGATCTGCCTCTTTAGCTCCTGCAATTCAACTAGGGACATGCGATATGGAGCTTTTGAAACAGGGGCTGCCCCGGGGAGTAAGTCGATGGTGAAGTTTACCTCCCACTCAGGTGGTATACCAGGTAATTTCTCTGGGAATACATCAGGATAGTCTCTGGCTATGGGAATGTCTTCTAGGGTTGGTTTCTTCTTTTCAGTTGCCACGACTGAAACTAGGAAAGCATCACAACCCTGGTTGATCACCTTGAAAGCCTTTAAAGAAGATATCAAGACAAGGTGTTTTTGATAACGGGTGCCAAGAAGTGATAGAGTTGGAAGGTTTGGTCTTTTAAAGGTAACCCTTCTATGGAGACAATTTACATCGGCATCATATTCAATTAGCAATCGACACCCAGTATCGCATCATAACCCTTCATGTCTAAACAGATGAGGTCGGCAGGGAGATTGTGCCCTCTAATTATAGTTTCACATTTTGGCAAGTAGTGGGTGAGTTTAGATTCTGAACCAAGGGGAGAACCTACAGTGATCTTGGATTTCAGAGGTACAGGTTTGACAAGTAGAGTTGCAGAAAATGTGCTGGAAATAAATGAATATGCAGCTCAAGTATCAATAAGCACAAAAGCAGGTTGAGAGTGTATGGAAATGGTACCTTCCACCATACCTCCTTCCTCGAGTAGATCAGCTTCAACAATAGAATTAAGGTGTCCCTGATGCCGTGGTACGTTCTGAGCTCTACCTGGCTGGTCCTTCAGCATAGGACAGTCAGGAATACGGTGGTCACGAACCCCACATTTCAAGCATGCCCTGAGCTTCTTCCAGCATTCTTCAGCTCGGTGCCCTAGTTTATCACAAAATCTGTAGTGCTCAGCTAACTGCCTACCTTCCACTTTGACCTTCTTGTCCATAGCATAGTCTCTTCTAGCGTTCGGTCTCTTGTTGTTGTTGTTCAAGTTGTTGTTGTTGTTGTTATGGAAAGTTGGAGCAGTATTAGGTGCTCCCTTCTTGACGAAGACCGGCTTGGAGTTGTCCTTTCCTCTCATGCCTTCAACTTTGGCCATAGTGTCCTCTACTAGCTAGGCTCTTTGGACCATCTCAGTGTAGGTTTGGATGTTGTGAGGTCCGAGCTTCTCGATGAACACGGGCATGAGCCCATCCATGAATCGATTGGCCTTCAGTCTTTCTGTGCCCACTAGATGTGGGGCATACACCGCCAGGCGAGCGAACTGAGCTTCATACTCAGCCACAGACATGCTCCTTTGTTTTAGTGCGGCAAACTCTGCCGCCTTCTTTTCCTTGACCCTCTCAGAGAAATACTTTCCCCAGAATATTTCCAGGAATCCAGCCCACTCTAGTTCAGCTACATTAGGCAGATGGGCCGAAGTGGCCTTCCACCATGCTCGGGCATCCTTAGTAAATTGAAAAGTGGCCAGTACCACCTTCTCCCTATTGATGCATTGCATTACTTGGAAAATTCTTTCTGTTTCCTCTTGTCAATTCTCTGCTTCGTCTGGGTAAGGGGATCCAGAGAAACGAGGAGGGTTCAAACTTCTAAAGTTGCGGTGTAAATCACCAGCTCCGTTCCTAGCAGTAACAGCCTAATTTCAAGCCTGAACCACATTCTGTAATGCCTGGGTCAAACCAGCTATGGTTTCTTACATAGCTTGCCACTGATTGCGAGTCATTACAATTGAGTGTAAGATTTAGGTGGTTCTGAGAAAAGGATAGAAACCAATTAATGTCTCTAGATACATTATAAGAGTCAATGGGTAGGAGTGTTTTGTTCATTATAACATTTTCCTAGTCTCTACCCATTCTCGCCAGGTACTATATTTAATTTCCATGACCTAGGTTCCATAGGCATGTCTTGATCCTGAGACATATATCCTATTTGGTTTTTCCTAGGCTCTCATACCACTAAACAGTCACGTCCCAAGAATTACGCAGCGGATAATAATTCGGATAATTTGATGAAATCACTTGGACATGAAAGTAGACTTGATGCTCTACACTGATATAAGATTTATTTAGATTTGGCCCGAGATCACCTACCTTTTGGGTTGATGAAGTCTCGTTCTCCAGAAAACCATCGTTCAGACCACTTAGAGGAGAACGCTTAATACACCCGATCCTATGGATGAAAATTGGGCAATCCAGTGGGATTAGGAACTAGACTTTACCCTCTTTCCAGAGGTATAAGTCTTGCATTGTTTGGTTAGGGTTAGGCCTACCTTTGGTCGACTCCAAGAAGAGCTATCTGCACAGGTTGATGCAGACGCAGTAGGGAGGAAAGCTCCGAGTTGGGGCGATTTCCTACTCCTTTGGGTGCTCATGAACAGCCTCCCACGACCCTAACAATGTGTGATTTCGTCCCCTAGGATTTCATGACATGTATATATGCATATTGGGTGTTTTAGAAGTCCCATTGGGTGTAGGAAAGGGAGGGTACGGTTTTGGTCTTCCACCTACATTATTTTGATGATTTCTCACCCTAATAGAGTGTGTGAGGCTTTAGGAAACCTCCCACCATGGTTAGCCATGAATTTGGGTTGCTAAGAAAGCGTAATTGCCTTAGGAATTGCCGTAATTACCTCTTCCTAATTTCAGCTCAATTAGGGTTACGAATTTTTTGGTATTTTTCTTGCTTCAATTTATTCTTGGGCCAAAAGTGATCCATTGGCCCAATTCCGATAATGGGTCATCAATACATGTGTTGGAAGTCTCTCCAACATGTTTATTTAATTTATGATTGTGTTATATTTCCTTGTTAATGGTTTTCCGACTTAGTTTCCTAATTTGGATAATTAGTCACGTTGTGACGTACGCTTAGCCAATCAGATTTTTTGTTGCATGAATTATTTCGTGGAACATTTAAGGATAATGTTTGGGGTTGATTTATAATTTTTACGGAATCTTCCAATGTGTTCTTGCACATACGATATTGGTACGTATGATTTAAACATTCAGATATTATGAAAATTATTTATTTCTATTTATTTAAAATTTTAAATTACTAATTTTTTCGGGGTGCTACATGCATTGCCTCAAATTCAATTCCTTCTGGGAGAATAGATACTTAAGACTCTTATGGTCAAAGAAAAGTTCAAACCTCACTCTATACATATAGTGCCTCCAGATTTTCAAAGCAACGACCACCTTCGCAAGTTCTAAATCATGAGTCGGATAGTTGCGCTCATGCTCCTTAAGTTTCCTAGAAGCATATGCAACAACCCTTCCACCCTGCATTAGAACACAACCAAGCCCAATCTTCAAAGCATCCGTGTAGATAGAGAAAGAATCCACACCATTGGGAAACACAAGCACTGGCGCTGTTGTCAATCGAGTCTTTAGCTCCTAGAAACTTCTTTCACAAGCTTTAGTCCACTCGAACTTAAGAACCTTCCTCGTCAGCCTTATCAATGTAGCCGCAATGGAAGACAACCCTTCAATGAATCTTCTATATTGACCTGCCAAACCAAGGGAACTCCTGATATCGGCGTACGATCTTGGTGTCCCCCAATCTAGGTCTGCTTCTACCTAGGCCGGATCCACAGAAACACCAACTCCAGAAATAACATGCCCAAGAAATGAACCTCCTTCATCTAGAAATTGCACTTACTGAATTTGGCATACAGTTTATGCATTCTTAAGACTTCAAGCACAATCTTCAAATGCTCCCAGTGAGACTCCTCGTCAGGTGAGTAGATCAACACATCATCAATGAAAACCACAACAAAAGAATCAAGATAATGTTGGAAAACCCTGTTCATCAAATCCATGAAAACAGCTGGAGCATTCGTCAAACCAAATGGTAAGACCAGAAACTCATAGTGGCCATATCTCATCCTAAAAGCCGTTTTAGAAGAATCCTCCGGCTTGATTCGGAGTTGATGATAGCCAGAATGAATATCAATCTTAGAAAACACAGAAGCTCCACGCAATTAGTCGAACAAGTCATCAATACAAGGTGAAGGATACGTGTTCTTAATAGTCACCTGATTCAGCTTACGATAGTCAATGCATATTCTCATCGACCCATCCTTCTTCTTCACAAAGAGTACAAGTGCTCCCCAAGGTGATACACTCGGCCGAATGAAACCCTTGTTTAGCAATTCCTGAAGCTGCTTCCACAATTCCGCCAATTTCGCTAGTGCCATATGGTAAGGAGCAATAGATATAGGTGAAGTACTAGGTACCAACTCAATACCGAACTCAATCTCCCTCTCGGGTGGCAAACCAGACAAGTCCTCGGGAAATACATCACTGAATTCTCAGGCAACCTCAATATCTTCCACGGTCAGTGCCTTCTTCGAATCCACAGACTTCACAACACTAGCAAGAAAACCACTACAACCATTGCTAACCATTCGGGTTGCCTTCAGAGCTGAGATCACAAACTTACCCATCATATTAATGGATGGAAAAATTCATCTTCACCAGGAATCCAGAAAATAATGATATTCTTCCTACAATCCATAAGGGCGTAATGCTCCTCGAGCCAGTATTGTAGACACCCGATTCTGACTAATAAGTTGAACTATATTTCTTGCTATCCTAGTGAGCCCCTAGTTGGTCACTCACCTTGAGCCCATCATTAGCCTTGTTTTGAGTCCATTAACAATTCAAATTGTCTTGAAATCCCGCCCATTAACATTTGGAGAGAGTCCTTAGACCTAAATAACTCTTATCCTTTCATATAATTGGCTGATAATTCACAGATAATTGACTTCCTTGACGCGTAGTATCGTAGCGCCGCGTCTCAGTGTCGCGATGCCACGGGCCACCGTGATAGCCCATGCATATTCATGCACGTGGGCATACTATCGCGACGTCCCGTCTCGTCACTTTAGTATGTCGCGACCCTACGATACGCCGTGATAGCAGCTGCGCACATTGGCCTCTGCAACCAACTCCTATTTATCCTCCCATAGGTTTATCTTTATCTCCATGGATTATCTCAACCCCTTGGTGCGAGATTTGGGCCCTAGGGACTCTCTTGGAGCTCCCAAGGACTCTCCCTTGCGTTTTTAAAGAGATATATCTCCCATTTTAATTATTATCCTTTTTTGATGGGATATTCTCACTCTAAAAACCTATAAAAACAAGGCCTTCTCCTAATGGACGGGGGACCCCCCGATTTTTACCCCGGAGGGCTGCCGAATTTTCCACTGACCTGTACTTAGTCTCGGAGCTCTCCCATTTCCTCTCCTTCCCTCACATTCCACCTCACAAAAGCTTGCTATTTCATCATCCATGGAGCGTGGAGCGTGAGGACGGCGACTCCTATCTTTCCCAGAAGCTATTGCACGACATTTGGGACGACATCCACGCCAGGGAGTCGCCCTCATGGGGCTCATTCTTCCCTCCTCCCCTTTTCCTCTATTTCTTCATGCATATTATTTTATTTCTAGATAGGTTGCACTCCCTCTCATTCCCACGTTTTTTTACACACCCTAGGGGTTTAAAAAAACCACCCCCAGGTTCGTTCCCACTATGCTTCATCTTTTCTTTTCATTTTTGCAATAGATACTACGCTTAACTTATTCTAATAGGGCTTTTCTTGTTTCCTTTTGTTTTGGCAGGCACCCAAGCGAGATCCCACGAGGAGCTCTCGTCCTCTAGCCGACTGGAGGACAGGAAGAAGGTCCTACTCATCATCTCCCGCATAGAAGAGAATGCGACGGCGGAGGGCGACGCGACAAAGAGATGCGTCAAGGCCAACTGCCGCGTTATCAGCGTCGTCGCGGTAGGTAGCACTGCCGCGACACCAGGTCCATCCCTATTCTCTTTCCTTTTCCTAGCATAGTTAGCCCACGTCATTTTCTTTTATTTAGGCAATTACCTAGGTGGCGATCACATCCATGTTTCCATGCTATTTGATTTAGTACATGTTCGCGTGTTGAGGGGGGGCACAATCCACGTGATTACACCTTTTGACGATCACGGTGGGACCTTCAGTGCTCCCCTCATGGATTGAGTCTGCCTGCTTGCCATGTTTCCTTCCTTGTTTGTCTTCTTAGGGCCCTGTTAGTCTTTTGTTCCTTTGTTTCCTGTGTTTTTTTGCCTCTCTGTTTGTGTCACGGCGTATCGCGGGGACGCGATAAGATCACGTCGTCCGAAGACGACGCGATAACATGTCAGTGCAATTCTTCCTCTATCTGCTTTATCCTACTTCTATGAGTTCATGCATGCCTGTTCTATGTTTCTGTGCCATGTATTGTCGTGTTTTTGGGTGTTAGAATCCTGCTAGGGTTCGAGTTTTTCCTTTTCTTTTCATTTGTAAGTTTTCGGGACCTGTCGTAGCGTAGTGCAAGGACGCGACTGGGTCGCATCAAGGATAAGCATCGCGTCAACAGGTATGCCTTGTTTGTTAATATTTTCATCCATGAATCGGTTTTACGGTGCTTCATGATCCCTTCTGGATTAGTTTGGTGATTTTGCGCTCATATCATCTGTTAGGGTAGTATGTTTGGCTTTGTGTTTGTGACTTATTTCTACTTTCGGGCTTCTGTTCTTATCGCGGCAGGCCGCCCTGTCGCGATAGGGACGCGGTGTACCCTGCCACCGTGACTCTGCCCGAGAGCTTGTAAGTCACCCTGCTTGATCATTTTTTTGTTACTTGTGCATACATTTTGGGCGCTTAGGCCCTTGCTTACACTATTCGTCCCTTGTCTAGGTTCCCCCTTGGTTGAGTGACCCCTCTCACCTACGAGCACTCGTAGGCTGACTCGGGCCCACCTTCCGAGGACCTCTGTAAGTCCTCGTGACCGTACGCACGTTGCGGTTCACCGGACCGGTTGTACCCGTCGCACCATTAGTCCGAGCTACCCCTCGCATGTGAGTGTGTACCACCCTTAGTTACACCGGAGGACTCGAGTTCATTCCTATTAGGGTTCACTTGGCCGAGTGATATCCCCTTAATTAATTCATCTAAAGGTCAAGTGCAAACTTTAAGTAATTTGCACATTAATCATGATGACTTGAGTGCTTCGGTTCATCCCTTCTCCTCTCAGTCTTTCTTGTTGTGTTAGAGTCTAGGTGTTGTCTGTATCACCCCTTGATTGTTTGTGGGGTGCATGCGTCTTTGTTTAGGGAGATCGAGTCAATCCCCTCCAATCCTTGTATTTTATCATAATCCTTTGTTCGACATGGACCAATTTTGGATCCTTGCCGACGATGTCCTGCCCATCACTCCTCGAGGATGTGGCCTAACCCTCTACGACCATACTCCCGGGGCATATCCAACCTCCTCTCATTATTGGGAGTTAATCCCGTCCTCCTTCTCCTCCAAGGGGAGATGACCCCCATTCACAATTCAGTCAGCTTCTCCCCCATCTCACTCCGGACCAAGTCCGAGAATTTCTGGCCGCTGCAAAGGGGAAGCGACCCCTATCTCCCTCAGCTCAGAATTCAGTCCGACTGACAGCTTCCTCCGCCCATGTTGCTTCAGCACCACACCTTTCTTCCTCAGGGGCAGACCCTACACCCCTCCATCCGCGGGCCATCCATTTTTCAGAACCAAGCTACCTTCCAGCACGAGAGGTCTGACCTCGATCCCCTCCAACTTCAGCATACTATACAGCTGAGCCTGCTTCCCTCGCCCGTGAGAGGTCCCATACTTTTGAGCAACCCCGCTCCCTTGTCTCTACACACCATGTCCAGACCCCCTCTGACTTCTTCGCGGAGTGGGCAACTATGAAAAAGGAGCTTCATGACCTCAGGAGGCAGATTGACCCTCGGAAGGTAGCTGATATTTCTCTCTCGTCTTTCCAGTATCTCCGGGTTCCACCCCAGTCAAAGCTCCCTATTTATCGGCGATACTCTGGGGTAGGGGACCCTTATGTTCATTTAAAGGATTTTGTATATGAGTCTGCACCGTACAAGTATGACCGCCACCTCATGGCATACTTGTTCAGAAAATCCTTAGATGGTTCGGCTCTGGAATGGTTTTATTCCCTACCGCCTGAGGAAGCTGAAGATTTCCAAATTGTCCAAGAGAGGTTCTTATAGCAGTTCCAAGATCGGGTTGGACCCGAATACTCCTTTGTTGATCTAGTGGCCGAAAAGATGAAGCCTGAGGAGGAGTTCTCAACCTATGCCGACCGGTGGCACTCATTGGCTGCTAAGGTCTGTTGCCCCATGCCGGAGGAGGAAAAAGTCAAGCTATTAATCTCCAATGCCACCCCAACCTACCGAGCCATCTTAGCCATGAACGACATTACTACCATGCACCAACTATATAGCCGAGCCCGTTTCATTCAGACCCAACTCAAGGACTCGCCTATGCACTCCATGTTCGAGACCCCTAAATCCCGTTACACCAAGAAGCCTCAAGGCCGAGATACCGAAGGGATCCAAACCAATGAGCAAGTGGGTGCTGTGAATAACCCCCAAGGCCCAGTGGGTAGGTCGCCATACACTCAGCAACATCAGTAGCCATGGAGTAACAACAGACAACTTCCTCAAGATCAGAACCCTCCACAAGACCAGCGCCAATATTCCCAGGTCCCTCCACCTCAGAACGGCTATGCCCCCAGAAAGCCCAACGGACCTAAGAGAGCCCAATATCCTCCTCTGCCTGAGTCTTTGGCCGATGTCTTTGAAGCCCTCATGTCCTTGAATGCCCTTAGATTCCCTCCTGAGAAGCCAAATTGGAATATGGCAGTGGACCAAACAAAGTACTGTGTGTACCATCGCCATCCGGGCCACAATGTGTCAGATTGCTTCCAATTCCGGGACATCATATATGATCTTCATGAGCAGAATCAAATCGACTGGGCAGAAATGAAAAGGTTAATCCAGACATTGAGGGACCAACAGAGTCAGAGACAACAACAACAACAGCAGAGGCGACAGCAGCCACAATAACAGCAACAACAATAGCAATAGTTCTAGCCCTTCCAACAACAGTACCAGCAACAACAACAGTCGTAGCAGCCACCGCAGCTGGCAAATGACCTTGGCATAATCCGCAACCCCATGCCTCAACACCCTCCTGCTCCAAACCCCCAACCTGCTTCACCACCCCCTCCACCCGCGCATGTTAACCCAGTCATCCACCACCCACCACCAGAAGCGCAATGGGCCTTCGACGACGAACACGAAGTGGGCCAACTTTTTGTCATTTCCCATGTCACACCCACTACCCCCACGCCTACATCCACTGTACCTCCCTCCTTCACACCCACCGTTGCCACCATCACCTCACCACCCTACAACTTCCCCGTCATATTGCCCATCATCCCATTGCCTAGCGACATCCCTCTATCCCCTACGCCAGCACCATTACTAGCCAACCCCTCCATCCTTGACACCTCACCTTCTCCACTCTACCATAACTTTTCCTTGCAGAGCGGGCGGATGTTTCATCGAATGTACCCTAATGCATCCGTATCTATGCCAGGTCAACCGGCACAACAATCCAACACTCAACAGCAGCAAGATATGGAGGAGATAGATCCGGTCCCGGGGACCCAATATGACATCCTAAAACATTTGGATCAAACTCCCGCCAAAATCTCCATCCTAGAACTAATCAAGAGGTCATAGACTCATCAAGATGCCCTAAGGGCCTTCCTGCAAAGGGTCATGGTCAGGGAAGAGATGAACCCCGACAATCTACCTTCTGTGCTCTCTATTGTGAACAGGGGACCCACAATTACTTTCTCTGATGGTGAGTTAGCTGCCCCTGAAGCCAGGAAAATGCCCTTGTGTGTGACACTCACAATAAATAAAGTGGCCATTGACGCAGCATTAGTGGATACGAAAGCTTCCATCAATGTATGTCCACTGAGCACCCTAAGAGCCTGCAATATCTTAGAGCATCAATTGCAGCCTACCCCCACCACCATAGCTGCCTATGACAATTCCCGGCGGGCTTGCCATGGGGTAACTTTACAAGCAGAGTTGGGGCCACATGTCATGTCAGTTGAGTTTTATGTGTTGAATATCGATCACACTTACAAGTCCATCCTAGGGCGCCTGTGGATCGAATCACTAGGGGCAGTACCTTCCACGACACATCAATGTTTGAAATTCCCCTTCCAAGGGTGGATAGTCAAAGTAAAGAGCGTAGCAACGACCCACACAGTGGAAGCTGTTGAGAGAGTATTGCCATCAGTCTGGCCATCCAATAAGCCCGTTATCTCAGTGCTAGATGTGAACTACCCCTGGGCTTACACTTTCTCCTCTAACCGTCCAATTAGATCCCCATCAGTGGTAGCCATCAAGAAGGATATGTCCATGAATGCAAAGGGTTGGGATATCATGTTCAGGCTTGGCTATCAAACGGGAAAAGGTTTGGGTGCTCATCTCCAAGGGAGAACCAAAACAGTGGCTAGCACGAAGAAATTTACAAAACATTGCCTAGGATACATGGAATGGGCCGCATTCTCACCTTCTTTACAGTCAGACCATGGCCCACTCACCTGGACATTATATGACCACTTTGTCAGGGGGCATGTGCAGCCTGGATATAACACTACAATAGAAGAGGCACCAAAGTCAGCATACCAAGCCTTAGAAGCTCAGCGACCCAGCAAGAAGAAGAAGGCCAAGACAGATACGGAAGCATCAGACCTTGAAGATCTGATTTCAGCAGTCAGTCTGTTGTTCAATGAACCAGAAGCCGAGATAGAGGAATCAGAACTAGAGGATCTCATCTCAGCAGTCAACCGCTTGTTTAGCGAGGATGACATGTTACAGTCTCAGGCAGCAGCACCATCAACACCAACAGCCACCACCAAGCGACAGTTGCTTGGATTTGGTAAGGAAATTGAGATCATGAATCCAGTCGATTTAACACGGGAGCTCTGGCCAGGGTTTTCCGGACCTCCTAATCAATTCGTCTCATCCATTTTTGACCATAGTGTTGATTTTATTCCCTTGTCTCCTCCCTTCATTCTCCAATTCTCCCCCGACACTGTTGAAGCATTAATCCGCCCTTCACCCCTCTTCACTATCTTCCTTAATGGCTCGGTTCTGTCCTTTTCTCGGAACCTCCCGATGTAATTCTTTCCCTAAAAAAAAAATGTGTGTGTTTTCTTCCTTGCCAACCTCCATTCGTCTTCCCCCTTTCTTCGGACGGCGAACCCAGTCTTTCTCCTTTCCCCTTTCTTCGGACGGCGATCCCCATCTTCTCCTTTCCCCTTTCTTCGGACGGTGATCCCCGTCTTCTTCCTTTCCTTTTCATCGGACGGCGATCCCCGTCCTCCTTCTCTTTCCTGACTCATCCTTCCCATTTTCTGCCCTCTACTATTCGGCTCTCACTCCCTCGACGGCGATCCTCATCACCTTCGTGCTTCCCTTTGCTTCGACAGCAATCCCCGTCACTCTCTCCTTCGACGGCGATCCCCGTCACTCCCCTTTCTCCTAGGCGGTGATCCCCGCCCTTCTCCTACTTCTGCTCAAGCCGCGCCTTCGTCTGTTGACCGACATGGTCATTTTAGGCGATCTGGGTGAGGGGCCTTCTGTTCCCCTGCACCCCAACTCTGTCGCCGGCACCCTGAGCTCGGGTGGCCTGCTTCCTCCTCCAGTCCCATCAGAGGACCTTCGTGGCCCTGCCGCACCCTTTTCTTTCCGTTCCAATAAACCTCTGGACACTCCTCCAGAGACTTCTGTAAATATCAAATATACTCTAGGTTCAGGGGTAGAATCTAGCATGTCCCCGTCCCCGTCTAGGAAGAAGAAGGGTAGTGGCATACCCCGTAGATATCTGTTAGACTTGGTGCAAAGGTGTGGCGCTCTTCTAGCTGTCGAAGAGTTCGCCCAAGAAGCAGTAGTTCTAAACATAGAGGATCTGCACAAAGAGGAAGGGCTAGACGATGGATTCGGAGTGTATGAGATCTTAGCCGAAGATGACCCATTGGATGAAAATGATTGCGAGAAAGAAGATGCTGCCGAAATGTATGCAAGTGGCATGAGGAGATTTGATGAGCCCACCTCGGCAGTAAACGAACCCACTAAAGAGGTAAACGTAGGAATGGATGAGGACCCCAGGCTCTTAACCGTAGCTTCCAGTCTCCCTCCTGAAGAAGAAGAAGCGTTCATAGAGATGTTAAGGGTGTTCAAGGATTCCTTTGCCTGGTCCTATGACGACATGCCCGACATTGAACCCAAATTGGTAGAACATAGGTTAATTTTAAAGTCAGGGGCAGTTGCCGTTAAGCAAAAGCTAAGGAGGTTCCTCCCCCACATTGCTTTGAAGATGAAAGAGGAAATTGATAAACTACACAAAGCCAAGTTCATCCTTGTAGTCCTCTATCCATTGTGGGTGGCGAACATAGTCCCGGTGATGAATAAAGATGGAAGGGTGCACATTTGTATAGACTTTCGAGACTTGAATAGGTCATGTCCAAAGGATGATTTCCCGTTACCTCACTTGGATGTCTTGATTGATAACACCGCGGGGTTTGAAACTCTATCATTTATGGATGGGTACTCAGGCTATAATCAGATTTGTCTAGCCCCGGAGGACCAAGAGAAGACCTCCTTCACCACCCCCTGGGGAACTTATTGCTATGTGGTCATGCCGTTTGGATTAAGGAATTCCAGCGCCACCTATCAAAGGGCAATGTTAGCTATCTTCCATGACATGATACATATTGATGTTGAGGTTTACGTGGATGATATTGTGGTGAAGTCTCGGACCCGAAGAGAACACTCTTCCGTGTTTACCAGAGTGTTTCGTCGCGCACAAGAATATCAGCTGAAGATGAATCCGAAGAAGTGTGTATTTGGGGTTTCTTGAAGCAAATTGCTAGGGTTTATAGTCAGCAAACGGGGGATTCAAATAGACCTGCACAAGGCCAAGGCGATAAATGAAATGCCTCCTCCCAAGAACATATCTGAGCTTCGAGGTTTGATTGGTCGGCTATAGTTCATAAGGAGATTCATATCTCAGCACTCCCAAAGATGTCGTCCCTTCTATGAACTGTTGAAAGGAGGGGCCAAGTTTGAATGGAACACCAAGTGCCAAGAGGCCTTTGATGAGCTCAAGAGTTACCTTATGAATCCACTCGTGCTGCAGGCACCTGTCCCTGGGAAACCCTTAATCCTATATCTTCGACCATTGAGGACTCCCTAGGAGCTGTCCTTGCTCAACATGACGAATCTGGCAAAGAAAGGGCAGTCTATTACCTATCTAGACTCTTTAATCCTTCCGAGCTTAAACTTACTACAATGGAGAAAATATGTGCAGCGCTAGTTTGGGTGGTGCAGAAATTGAAGCACTACTTCCTAGCCCATAAAGTGAGTTTGATTTCTAGAATGGACCCTATTAGGTATCTCCTGGAGAAGCCAGTCCTTGCCGACAGATTGGCACGCTGGCAAAGTTTTCTCTCTCAATTCGATATCACCTTTATAGTTCAGAAAGCTATAAAAGGCTATGCCATTGCTGAGCACCTTGCTCACCTTCGTCTTCCTCATAGTGACACGGTTCAAGAGGAATTCCCCGATGAAAACCTGTCACTCATCTCTCGCGATCCCTTCTGGTCGCTCCACTTCGATGGAGCTCTCAATTATAGAGGACGGGGCATAGGTGCTGTCTTGCTCACCTCCGAACGGATCACCATTCCTCTAGCCTACCAACTCCAGTTCCATGTCACCAATAATATCTCCGAGTATGAAGCTCTCCTTGCCGGTCTTAAGCTTGCCTATCTCTTAGGCGCGCGTCATCTCAAGATCATAGGAGACTCTCAACTCGTTCTTCGGCAAGTCCTTTCTACTTACCGCACTCATGACCCTAAACTTAAGCCCTATCAAGATCTGGTCACACTCCTAGACAAGCAATTTCGTCAACTCATCTACATTCATACTCTTCGCTCTCAGAATATCTTGGCCGATGCTTTGGCGTCGTTAGCCTCCTCTCTCTCATTCCCTCTCAGCCGCAGTGCTGAGACAATCATTGTTCAAAGGTTAGAGGCTCCCTCCACTCAGGATCTTTGGTTCATTAACCTTAGGAGCTCTCTAGTTTTGAAGGCAGAAAGAAAAGAAGCAAAGGAGTTAATGCTTGTGGAGCTAGGAGAAATGATGGAAGAAGAAAGACTGTGGTACCACGAAATTGAGTAGTATTGCAGGGATGGTACCTTCCCAGAAGAAGCTGAAGCAGAGGACAAGCGAGCCATCCGTAGATCGGCATTAATGTATATCCTTATTGGTGAAGTGCTTTACAGACACGCTCTAAACAGAATGCTCCTCCGGTGTTTGTCAGACGAAGAGGCTTGGAAGGTAGTGGAAGGATCCCATTCCAGCGAATGCGGAGGGCATGTGAAAAGCCAAATGTTGGCTAAAAAGATTCTTAGGCAGGGCTACTACTGGCCAACCCTAGAAGAAGACTGTGACATCTACGTTCGTAGATGTGTCAAATGCCAGATCCATGCCGACAAAATCCATGCTCCATCCTCCTCTTTGCATCCACTATCTTCCCTTTGGCCTTTCTCCATGTGGGCCTTTGTTATCATCGGGCCTCTTGGTGATCCTAATGCTCAGATAAAACAAAAATCCTTCATTCTCACTGCTACTGAGTACTTCACCAAGTGGGCCAAAGCAGAGGCGTTTGCAGAAATCGAAGGCTCAACCATGTGCAGATTCATCATGAGGAACATCATCGCGCGGTTCGGAGTGCCAAGCAGCCTCGTCACAGACAATGGACCCCAGTTCATATCTCAAGAGCTTCAGGACCTATGTAAGAAATTCAACATTTCCTTGCATCATTCATCTCCGTATTATCCACAGGGCAACGGCCAGGCCGAAGCCACAAATAAAACAGTTTTGAAAATTCTAAAGAAAACTTGTGAGTCTAATAAATTTGTTGATTGGCCAGAGAAATTGGTCGAGGCTCTGTGGGCCTACCGCACCTCTGTCTACACACCCACTGGGCAAACTCCGTTCTCACTTACATATGGGATGGAAGCGGTATGTCCACATGAGATCCTCATTCCTTCTCTAAGAGTTCAGCTGGACAAAGAACATAATCCCGACGAACATCGGGAGGCGTTGCTTACACAGTTAGAACTCTTAGACGAATGACGTTTAGCTACAGCCGATCATGTACTTTCATATCAAAATAGACTCTCAAGATCATTTCAAAAGAAAGTAATTGAGCATAAAGTCCAAGAAGGAGACATGGTTTTGAAGTGAATTTTCATACAACCTGGAGGTCCAAGGTCCAAATTGTCAGCAAACTGGGAAGGGCCATACGTCGTCAAGGAGGTGTACCCTGGGAACACGTATAGGCTAGTTAATGCTGATGGTGAGGAGCTCTCTCGCCCATGGAATGAGTTGTACCTTAAAAGATTCTACCCCTAATAAACAATTTTTATAACAACACCAATTTTCAAAACAATGTCGTTGGCCATGTATCTCACTCCCCCGCGTTGTGGTGAATAACTTTTATGTCCAACTACACACACAACACGGTGACCTAAGGTCAATTCCCCTTTGTGTATGGTGTTCCTGCTTAGCCCTAGTGTAGGGAACCTGAGGTCAGTTCTCTTCTTACTCGGACAGGGTCCAGGGGCAAGAGGAAGCTAGCTTGTAGACAGGCAAACGGTATAAATCATGTGTATGAAGTCTCAAAGAGGGACGGTCAATTCAAAAGAAAGGCGAAAGAAATGATGAAATAATGAAGGAGAAATGATAAGAAAATAGGGGCATGACAAAGATTGGCAGTATAGTTCCCCGCGGGACGCCCTTGAGCCCGGTCGTACGCATGCCCCAATTAAAAGAGACCAATGGCCTTAAAGTCCCTGGACAACAGATGAATTTCACATGTCACATACTCGTTGCGAGTCTTACAAGCCAGTAACCCCGACCCCAAGATCAAGTCTTGTCTCATCTCTAATCTTCCTGCTCTTCCTAAAATGACCAAAGAACCCCTACACCTAGTCTGTGTTGGAACATTAATATTCAAGGGGTAAGAAACCTTAGTAAGCCAAAGATAAATGCACGCTGCACATAGACATTATTCGCCAAACAAGAGATGGAAATGAGGTTCATGGCTAATTACACAAGAGCAAGAGGTGTTGTTATTCCAAAATCCAAAAACAAAAAAGATTCAAAAAAAAAATCAGAAAATTCCAAAATCCCAAAAAACAAAAAAAGATTCCAAAATCCAAAAAGAATGTGTGTACATATCGCTTTTTTTAGCATGCATTGTTTATTTTCCTTTTCCGCCTATTTAATAAGGCTCAGTCCCTTGACAATTACGAAGTCGGATTCATGTTTATTTAAGCGCAAAGGGCTGAGCCAAAGAGCAGATCTAACCTATTTTGCTAAGTGTGCAAGGACAGGCAATTCTAAGGGGCATGCAGCGTTGCACTCAGTACTCTCTGTCTCTCTCTCTCCCGTGTTTGAATCTCATCTCACACTCGTGTCAATTGCAAACCACTCATTTCATAAATATTGACATAAAATAAAAGTTTCACTAAGAGATGATCAATATGTACAAAAGATAAAAGGGGAGGTGGCTCACAATCTCCTAACTGTCCACCGCCACACTCCCCGGATCCCTCCTGCCCATCTGGTGGTGGTAGCATCTCACCACCACCCCCGGCACTCTGAGCACTCGCCTCACCCCGGCGGCGCCTCTCCTCCACCTCGTTCCTCCGACGGCTGGAGGAACCTGCCAGGTACTGACCCACTGGGGCACCGGTCACTCTGCTGGTGCTCGCCCCGCTCCTGCTCCTGCCGTGTGAATGGCCTATGGCCGCCACTATCTCCTGAAGGCTCCGCGCTAAGGTCTGCTGCGCCTGCAGGTCGGCGCGTAGCCGAATGAGCTCCTCCTGGTCCACCGGCGACCCCCGCAGACGCAGTGTCATCAGCACCCTCGTCGCCTCAGCTACCTGCGCCTCAGCTGCCTCCACCCAGATGCGTAGCTGGTCCCTCTCTCCCACCACCGAGTCTACCTGCCCCTGTAGCTGGGCAGCTCGGTCGGTGGCGGTCCGTAGCGCTATCTCCTGCAGGAAAGTATTTAAGTCAAAAGCCATAATTAAATATTCTTCAAAATAAAAATCACTGCTATACTCACCCGCTCGGCCA
Organism: Colocasia esculenta; assembly: GCA_014218235.1. Lineage (NCBI taxonomy): Eukaryota > Viridiplantae > Streptophyta > Magnoliopsida > Alismatales > Araceae > Colocasia > Colocasia esculenta. Next base: position 116,593,406 of record CM024755.1, on the reverse strand, counting down.
GATCAGCCTTCGCCTCCTCAGCCCATCTAACTGCCACCTCTAGTCATTCCTCCAGGTCTGACTGGGAGCTCTCCGTTGCCCTCGAAGAGGAGGCACCAGCTGCTCTCCTCACCTTCTCCAACTCCCTCAACTGCACATGAAAACACATGTTAAATTCTCAAATCAAATTTGAAAGTGGTTAAGTACCGAAGTCTGAGTAAGTACTTACCAGCTGCTCTGCCTCCTTCTGCGCCACCTCACGGTCCTTCATCGCTAAGTAAAGCAGGGCCCGGAGTGATGCAATCGCACCAGCCACGTCCACCTGCAATTTATGTCCAAATCATTAGCTCAATTTCATAAAGTCAAATTCAAAGAGCTTTGGTTGGGGGTTTTACCTGGTGTCAGGCGCTCTTATATACCTTTCCTCTGTACTTCAAGGCATATGCCTGGAGGTACGCATCGTCGGTGGTCGCACTGGACTTGACGGACTTGCCCCGGCGCTCCCAATTTTGGATCTGTTCCTTTGCCCGCTCACGCCAGTCGGTCGTGTCGTGGAGTCCCCAGAAGCTCCGACCGGGTCTGCGGAACCGATCACGAGTAGGGAACTCCACTGCACTCTGCCGAAGCCCGAGTTATCGCTGGCACAGGAACAGATGCAGAGGCAGCACAAGGTTGAGTGCATGCACCCACACCGACCTACCGAAGTAGGGGCGGGCCTGCACCAACCAAGGCTGTCCCTCGTCACTCTCCTCCAAGTAAGGCTGCCACATCACCTGCACACCAAAGCACAATTAGTCACCAAGCAGTTATATCAAGCATAAATTTATGGGAGAAAGGTTAGAGCACTTACATCCAAGTGTGGATAGCTGTCAATGGCCTCCTGGAGGCGTGCTAGCTGATCGCCAAGGTTGCGAGTATCCCGACGTGAATCCCACCAGCGTGCAATGGGCACGAGGCCAGGCCGTGCAAGGATCCCTCTCCCTAGGGCTGGGAGGTGAAGGTAAGTCCAGACCTACAAAATGAGAAGAGGATTAGATCACAGTTTAAAGAAAAATGTAGTTAAACTCAAGGTTAGGGAGAAGAAGTGTACCTAGAGGAATGGGAAGAACCCACTCGTCGAAGTCTGCCGCTCGGAGGCGCCGAAGCTGTCGAACTGGTGTGCCAAGAACGCTGCTCCCCAGGCGTAGTCCCCCACCTCGGCCAAGTCCTCCAAGAGAGGTAGGAAGTGGCAATGGACTGCGTCTCCCCTCGTGGCAAACAAAAGTCTACCAAGAAAAAGGACGAGGAAGTGATGCAAGTCCAGGTCCGCCTCTACCCCCGGCTCACTCGCAAGCTCCCTCCGACTCACCTGGACCAGTCTCTGGAAGTGCTCATCTACTATCTCCCCTGCCTTCTTCCCTGCTTGAATAGCCCCAGACTCTCCTGAAGTGCTACCCTGGGAACAATGGAAGACCTACGATCTACAGGTAATCCTAGAAGTCGCTCGGCCAGATCCTGGTAGCAAGGGTAGGTAAATCCGCTCACCGGTCTTCCATATACCCTGAGCCCCGTGATCCGGCTCACATCCTCAAGGCTGGGAATCATATGTCCCCATGGGAATACGAAGGCGGTCGCCTCCATATCCCACCTGCTCCGCAGAGCCTGGGTGAGCGCGGGGTCCGGCCTCATTCTCTCCATCATCAAAATCTCCCCAAAGCCCATCTCCTCGACTCTCTCTCTCTAGAAAGGGGGGAATGAAAGGAAGATGGCTAAGACTACTGTCCAGGACACCCGGGCCCTCATCTCACCCTGCATGCACAAAACGGTTGATAAACAGTCAAGTTTTTTGGTGCTCGGTTTGAGTCGCGACCATGTCGCGACGGGGGTGGCCGGCGTGACCTGTTCACGTCTCTTTCCTAGGTCGCGATCAGACCGCGCCGATCTACTCTGGCGTGACAAGGTCGCATCACCCTAAGCCTTCGCGACAACTGGTGTCGCGATGGATCGCGCCTTCGCATTCTCAAGAGCGGACCGGCTGGAACCTCCCTTGTCCGATCCTCTTCCCCTTGGGCTTCACGCCCTACAATCACCCTCTGGGGGGCTTCCTCTACCTCTCCCAATCATTCATACAAGGTTTTCAGATGGATTGACTCACCGATTTCATCGCTTTCTCCCGTTTCTTCCTTGCCTCCTCCACGTTGACGGCGGGGCCTTCCGCTTCTTCCTCCACCTCCATATCCACGTCCGTCTCCACCTCTTCTGCCAGGGGCGCCTCCATCCGGTGCTGGGAACTCCGCCGCTCCGTGTGTCTCTTCGCACAAGAAGTGCCCTCTCCGGCATTCCCTCCTCCTTCCATGACGTTTGTGGGTGATTAGGGTCGAGAAAAGGGAAGAGTGGGTGAAGGGAGAGCAAGGTTGCAAGGGAAATTCAAAGTTCCAAAGGATTTTCTCTCGGGCATTTGAATGCAAGAAAGGGGGGGAGATGGAAGACTGTTTGCGTTTTTGAACGATCGGTTTAAGACGCGACGTAGCGGGACGTCACGTTACTGTCGCGGTGCGCCACCTTGATGCAACCTTAAGGCGACGCCCATGCTTGTCGTGTTATAAACAGAGCCTTTGTGCAAACAGGAAAACTCATGTTTATTCATTTCAAATCAATCAATACATGTTCCGATTTCTCCCTACATTCAATTAAACACAAATTTCTGCCCTAATTGTCATCTAACATCTTCCCTACATCAGTCCACCTATCTTCAAGCTTCCGCAGTAGCTGGTTGGAGCTTCTTCAGTGCCTCCACGTACTCTCTAATCATGTCTTCATCTTCTTCTTCCACTCCCACCTGGACGAAACTCGTCGCACACCCTTCCCAGTGCACCATGGCGCTTCGCACATCTCTCTCGTCATGTTCATCATCCATCTTCCGCCTTTGAATAGCCGGGTAGTGCGAAAGATGCGGAACCACAGTGCATGCCACCTTGCATTGCAGATAGCATCGATCTGGGTTGTAGTTGACGAGTGCTTCGTTGCCCAGAAGGCGGAGTGCTAACCCGGTGTGTTGTGGTAAATGGATCATCTGGTTGTGCAGGAAGCACGGGCGCATATCGAATGCCACCACGGTCATTTGCTTGAAATAGTCCCGCCATGCCTTTAGTCCCTTCACTTGGGCCGTTTTGCACCAGGCCTGGGTTGTCATGTGGAGAGGCCCGCCCACATATGCCAGCGGGTGATGGAGCATCGTCTTGCACTCCGTACCCAAATTGTCCATCGCCCGAAAGTTGACATGCATACCCATCCAGAGCTCGAGGGCGATGACGGAGCCATAGAAGGGGCCCTCGGTGGCTGCAGAAGATAGCCCGGCATATAGAAAACCCAGAATTGCTTGGCCAACGCTCATACCTTCCGAGATGGAGTCAATAATGCTCAGATTGGTGAAGGAGATAGCTCCATCCTCGATTGGGAAAAGAATGATGCTGCAGATGCAGATGGCGGTCGCTTTAGCAATGGCGAGGTGATTCCCGGTTCGGCGTTTGCACTGGGAAGTGACCCACTGAGCAATTGGAAGAAGGTGGACGAAGGACCTACTTGTCATGCTATTCAGATCCGTCTTCCTCATGGTTATCTCACCCATGATTCCCCACACATTGATAGGCGCCACGGTGTGGGAGAGAGCATACTCTTCACCGCGCTTGTACTTCGGGAGGCCGAGCATAATCTCCAGCTCCTCCAGCAAGATGGTCGCCTCGAATTTGGGGAAGATGAAGGTGTGGGTTTGCGGATGCCACAGTTCCACCAGTGCCGTAATGCTATCCCACACGTGCACGAACTTGTGGTACTGTTTAGTGAGCACGAACACCATAGATAACCCCCACTCTTTCAAATGTCGGATAGATGCGGGCGGAAGAAGCTCGATCATGGGAGATAACCATGGCACTTTGGAGAACCTCCTTTGGCCAGGTAGAATCTAAAGAGATGAAGAAGAGAGAGTCTAAGAACGGGGAGGAAAAAGAAGAGCAAAACAAAACAAAACAGAGCAAAATTTCAGAATTTAAAAGAAGAGAGAGCACTTACTTGATCTCCGGGCGCATGCATATGTGCCCCGGGATCGAGGAGAGCTGTTGGAGCTTGGCATAAGACTCCCTAGCTTCTTTGGGACCGGAGTAAGGGGGGATCTCCTCTTGAAAGGCAGAAACTGACCTCTTCATGGCTACAAGAGAGAGAAAATTGAAGAAGAGAGGAAGCAGGGGGAGAGCTACGGGATTAGCACCCCAAACCACCTATTTATAGAACTCTAGGGGGTGCCAACCCATCCTAACCCCGCAACTAGGTGATGGGATAAGATTAGGAGAGGTTTAGGAGTCCTAGTGGTAATCTAGAAGTCTTAGGATAGAGATAAACTTGAGTCTTTTGCGTTTTCAGGGCTCGGTTCGAGTCACGACGCTGCGATATGACGCGACAAGGTCGCGACATGGCGGGGCGCCGCGACTATGTCGCAGTCTCCTAAGGCGTCGCCTCTCTATCTGTTGTGATATTTCCATGTCTGTGCTTAGTATATTTGTTTGTTTGATTATGTTTGTGTATATTTTGTCAGTTTTTGTGCTTATTATGTCTATTTATTGTAAAACAAAAAACAAAAAAAAACAAAAAATTAGAAAATTATAAAATCACAAAAAGGAGGTCGTCACAGGTAAGTCAGGTAAGTATTTCTTTCCTTACTCCCTGCATTACTATATGGTATTATACCTATTATATCGTTTCAAGGACTGGTTGGTTCTCAATGTGCTCTGGGATTTGAGTTCCCCTTTACCAAAAACTGTAATAATCTAGGTGCACATTGTTAATCGTTGGATAGGCCGTTGAGTTGGGTAAGTTCGGGGACGATAGATTCAGGCCTACACTGCGGTTGTAGGTAGTCTCTTGACCCGTTCCTATTTGGCTTAACAATATTATCCTTGATATACTTTCTATTTTCTCATTTTCTTTGCATTTGTTTTGATGATTTCTTTTATTTTAGCCCAGCATGCATCATGTAGGACTTTGAGCTTTCCTGACTCATTCCTGACTATTGATGAGCTCTTGTTGAGTGCCCAATCATCCTTCATATTTCAAACAAGAAATCTTATTCCACTCTGAATCGGAAGGTTTGCCTCCGAGTGAGTTGTTCCTGCCAATTTGACAAGAATTTCCCTGTCTGGATTCTCTATCAAATTTTCATCCTATTCCTTTGATCCATTTTGGTTGTGAACCGCTCCCAGGACAGAGTCATGAGTTACCTGTCTGGCACGCACATGTCCCTCCAAAATGAAACCTGCATGCCAATCGGCTAGGGTACCTCTCAATCGAGGGGTTGATCGTCCTCTTCTTTTCTCCTTCTCGTCCAAACTTGTGCTATTCTTTGCATTTTGCTCGAGCAGCTAACTCGGGGCTTTCACGAAGATTCCAATTGCTTGATAGTTAGACCGGGTGTCTCTCTACCTTGGCTCCCACTTTTCACTCCACTCCGCATCATTTCTGTTCCGGTGTCACCTCGTGACACCTCCACTACACTTCCGCTTCGTTTCCTTGCAAAGTGGAAGCCAAGGAGGGGCAATCTGTAGACACCCGATTCTGACTAATAAGTTGAACTATAGTTCTTGCTATCCTAGTGAGCCCCTCGTTGGTCACTCACCTTGAGCCCATCATTAGCCTTGTTTTGAGCCCATTAACAACTCAAATTGTCTTGAAATCCTGCCCATTATCTTTTGGAGAGAGTCCTTGGACCTAAATAACTCTTATCCTTTCATATAATTGGCTGATAATTCGCAGATAATTGACGTCCTTGACGCGTCATACCGTAGCGCCGCGTCTCAGTGTCGCGACCCCACGGGCCACCGTGATATCCCATGCATATTCATGCACGTGGGCATACTGTCGCGACATCCCGTCCCGTCGCTTTAGTATGTCGCGGCCCTACGATACGCCGCGACAGCAGCTGTGCACGTTGGCCTCCGCAACCAACTCCTATTTATCCTCCCATAGGTTTATCTTTATCTCCAGGGATTATCTCAACCCCTTGGGGAGAGATTTGGGCCCTAAAGACTCTCTTGGAGCTCCCAAGGACTCTCTTGGAGCTCCCTGATTTTTACCCCGGAGGGCTGCCGAATTTTCCACTGACCTATACTTGGTCTTAGAGCTCTCCCATTTCCTCTCCTTCCCTCACATTCCACCTCACAAAAGCTTGCTATTTCATCATCCATGGAGCGTGGAGCATGAGGACGGCGACTCCTATCTTTCCCAGAAGCTATTGCACGACATTTGGGACAACATCCACGCCAGGGAGTCGCCCTCATGGGACTCATTCCTCTCTCCTCCCCTTTTCCTCTATTTCTTCATGCATATTATTTTATTTCTAGATAGGTTGCACTCCCTCTCATTCCCACATTTTTTTACACACCCTAGGGGTTTAAAAAAACCACCCCCAGGTTCGTTCCCACTATGCTTCATCTTTTCTTTTCATTTTTGGAATAGATACTACGCTTAACTTGTTCTAATAGGGCTTTTCTTGTTTTCTTTTGTTCTGGAAGGCACCCAAACGAGATCCCACGAGGAGCTCTCATCCTCGAGTCGGCTGGAGGACGGGAAGAAGGTCCTACTCATCATCTCCCGCACAGAAGAGAACGTGACGGCGGAGGGCGATGCGACAAAGAGATGCGTCAAGGCCAACCGACGCGTTATCAGCATCGTCACGGTAGGTAGCACTGTCACGACACCAGGTCCATCCCTCTTCTCTTTCCTTTTCCTTGCGTAGTTAGCCCACGTCATTTTCTTTTATTTAGGCAATTACCTAGGTGGCAATCACATCCATGTTTCCATGCTATTTGATTTAGTACATGTTCACGTGTTGAGGGGGGACACAATCCCCGTGATTACAAGTATAAGCCCAAAATGGCATCGCAGTCCTTCATCTTCAACAGATAAAAACTACCAGGCAATTCTCGCTCTTCAATACTCACATGGAGGGAAAAAAAATACTGCCCAGTCAACATGGTTCCAGCTGGGGTGTGAACAGATAACGAAACCTCCAAGACCTCAGGAACTAAATCACACTCCTTCATTGAGACCTTTGCAAACTTCTCGAAGATAAAACTATGTATAGCACCACTATCAAATAAAATAGGAGCACGCATACCCATAATCAAAGACATACCTTCTGTGACGTGCTCTGCCAACTCAGCCTCATCTCTCGCCAAAGCAAAAACTCGAGCCTGACCCCTCGGTCTCCCTACTACTCTCGGTGCTGGTCTAGATGCTGCTGGTGCCACTACCGCTACAGTCTGTTGTGCCATCTTCGGACAATCACGGATCTTGTGGTTCTTGTCACCACACCTCAAGCACCTACCAAAAGTCACCCAATAAACATCTCCTCCATGACACTTTCCACACTTAGAAAACAAAGGCTTCTCCGCAACTATACCACTACCTGTAGTCGGTGCAGCCGCTCTTGCTAGTACTACTATCTTGGGCAAAAACACTGGAGTCTGTTTTCTCTTGTCTTGCCGCTGAAATGTTGATCCAGGCCTCTTCAAAGAAGCCCTCTTCTCCTCCAGATACACCTCAATCTCCGCTTCCTGCATGCATGCTACTGACAATGCCCCATCCATCAAACGATGCCCAAAAGACACAAGTCTAGTCCTCAACGACGGCTTCAATCCCATGACAAATTTCTTTACTTACCTTCGCTCATCAGCTACTATGTGAGGTGCATACTTCGATAGCTCTGCAAATTTAGCCTCATACTCTAGCACACTCATTGACCCTTGGGTCAATGTCAATAACTCCCGCTCCATGCGATCTTGCACATGCTCCAGAATATACTTTGCTCTAAACAGGCGAACAAACTCGGTCCATGCAACATCAACAGCTCCATCCTCAAACTGTGTGAGTAGTACTAATGACCACCACACATCGGCACGCTCCTGCAAAAGAAGGTAGATGAATCTAAAGGTGTACTAAAAACAACTCACAACACTTCTAGAATCTTCATTACCTGCAGCATATAGGTGGCTAGAGTCACTCGCTCTTCTTCCGTACATCGTATAGCACGAAAGATCTTCTCCGTCTCACACAGCCAACTCTCCGCCATGATCGAGTCACTCTCCCCCTTAAAGAAAGGTGGAGTCATCCACCTGAACTGCCCCATCATCGATACACCTCCAATGCCTACCTCATGAGCAGGTGCATGCGCCTACATCCAAGTCGAGTCCTTAGTTGGATTCTTCAAATCAACAACCTGGTAATCACTTCCTAAGTACCAACCTGGGCCTGCACTTGCGCTTGCAAGGTCGTTGCCATCTGTGCCTGGCTTTGCATCGCGTGCACGAGTCCCTGCATCAATGCCCCATAGTCCACAGGTGGTGGTGGGGGTGGTAAAGGTATGCCTACCTAATCTAGCGCCTGCTGAGCTGGAGCCTTCTGTCACGCCCTAATAAGTATCTATTTATGGGAAATGGTAGAAAATAGACTTAAGAAATAGACTGAGATTATACAAACATCTCTTATTAATATAGCGGAATCTTTACATATTTAACACCCCTCATTACATTTCACAAGAGGAGTGAGAAAATAAAACATAACAACATCTCTATTTCTAACTTCAGTACTAGCAAGGTAATTTATTGGACTCCGAAGACTGGTTGTCTCGCTCAGCGCACCCCCATTAAGAACTACGTTCTTCATGTTCACCTGAAAAAGTAAGATTTAGTGAGCTAACGAGTCTAGTAGGATTCACCCATTCTAATCAAAACGGAATAAGATAACTTAAGAGGTGAGCAAGAAGCTTACTAGTAGCAATGTTGAAAATTAAGGATGGTTGTATGATCGTGTCCATTAGATAGCAGTTATAGAACAAGAGCACTGAATCAAACTTGCATAAATAAGAATTATGGATAATAATCACATTCTGGCTCAGGTACATGTTAAACTCATGGATAAAATAAGATGATGACTAATCAAGCATGTATGATGCAATGCCAAACATCCAAGAAATCCTTTATCGTTCCACATGGCCATTAAACGAATTTGGGTGCTCATCTCGGGACTGGATTAGCCCCATTGCACAGGCATGTATCTCAATTGAGTCCAAAGACCCAAAAATTATCATCATAACTCATTTCTGTAAGTTTTACAAGTGTGGTACAAATACTCGGAATCTCACATGTAACAGAGGTTTATGAACCAATGCCAATAATTTCAAAAGGTTGTAGTCATGTAGGAATCTATTATACTTGGGGTGTTCAAGAATAATCCAAAGTGGGATATGGTTGACAATTGAATGATCCCTCTTAGTGATAGAGTAATTGGAATCCAAGAAATTGAGGGAAACAACTAGTTGGGTTAATACCAAAGTGTGTTACCTTTGGTTGGACATGAAACAGACCTGGTTAAACACCACAAACAAGTGTATGTCGACAGCCAGAGAGTGGCTGTCAACAACCATTGTCCTTCCAGAACCAGTTTCTGGAACCTGGACACTGTCTGTCGATAGGCCAAGGGCCATCTGTCGACAGATAAAGGCTATCTATCGATAGCTACTGATGGTTCTGCATTTTGGGTTCTAGAAGCATGAACCCTGTCGACAGATGGGTTCTAACTGTCGACAGACGCAGACTAAACTTCCAGAAATGGTGTAATACAATCTCAGGAAACTCTACCAAGTGTTCCTATGATTCCAAACATGGTTAACAACATCTAAAGGGTCTTATTTACATTTCTAAACACCACCTACATGAAGGAAACATATAGAACAGTAAGAGTGCAATCTTTACACAAAAGTGGCATGAAACTTATGGAAGGATGATCATTGGGAATACAACTCTTCTAAACAACATTTCCTTGCATCTAGTAGGAAGCTTTCCACAAATATACTTGGATAAGACGTGAATATTAGCTTAAACATGACTACAATGGATAAGAAAACATTCCTAAAGATGTTCACAGAACCAAAGTCAAGTGTGAATGCACTAAACAGCTAAACACAAGCTCTCTATAAGAGAAGGAGATAGGAAGGAGAGAAGAAGGAGAGAATCCTACCTGCTTCTGGAAGACTTTGGAGATCCTTTACTTCTCCTCGATGGAGAACCCAACAATAGCAGCAGGTAGAAAGAAGCAGAAAGAGTTGAAGAAGAAGAAGCTATGGCAAGGCAGCAGCAGCTACAGTAGAAGCAACAGTAGCAGCTACGGCAAGGCAACAGTAGCAGCTCCACAGAGCAATGGTAGCAGCAGCTTGGAAGGAGCAATGATAGCAGTAGCAGGGAGACTGGGGAAGTGGTGGAAAGGCCACACGAAGGGTTGAGGAGAGTTTATATAAACTCTCAGGTTCCATGCATGTTTGGCACATAGCCAAACATGTGGAGCCGTAAAAACTCCACTTACCACCACAAGGTCACGATTACCATGCAACTTCCCATGACTTACACGTAGGGTAAAACGTGTAACCCTCTAACCCAAGTGGTAATAAGCCTTACGTAGCCAAGGCTACATAAGCAAAGAAATTAAAGAAAAATGTTCGCCGTAAATAAGAGATAAATACCCTGGTCTATTTGTCCCTATGTTTTGTGTCCAAATGATGTCCAATCAAGTTGAAATTTCAAACATAAGCTAATAGAAAGGTTTTACAAATTATGGTGATTTTAGTTTAATTTTTAGAATTAATTTTTCACCCAGCAAAAATTACCCGAAAAATCATTACGACAATTTAATCTTGATATCCGTGCGTCAATAATTCTGGATATTTACATTTCTAATATCAACACATTTTTTCTGAAAATTATGGTGTTTTCGGATTTCAATTTTGTTATAGAATTCCGGTGACGCCCTGCCGGAGTGCGCACCTCTGAAAATAACACTGTAACAATTTTATCAATTTAAAGATAATTCCTAAAATAAGGATAATTATATCCCATGTAGATGATTGTGTTTGTTAACCATAATTATCACATTTATCTAAATTTTTAATAAATAAAATTTTGGGGTGTTACAACTCTCCCCCACTAAAGAAAATTTGGTCCTCCAAATTTAACAGTAAGTGATACTAACCTGTAAACAATTCTAGATACTTGGTTTTGATAGCATCTTCCAATTCCCATGTTGCTTCTTCTTGTCCTCGCTTATTCTATTGGATCTTTAATAGCAGAACTTCCTTATTCCGAAGTTGCTTGATGTTTCGGTCAAGGATTTGCACAGGTCTCTCTTCATATGCTAGGTTTTCTTGTACTTCCAGATTCTGGTATTCAATAACATGTTCTGGATCATAAGCATATTTTCACAACATTGACACATGGAAGATGTCATGAACATTGGATAATTGGGGTGGTAATGCTACTTGATACGTCATTTTCCCAACTCTCCTCAATAACTCAAATGGTCCAATGTATCTTGGACTAAGCTTTCCTTTAATCCCAAATCTCTTGATTCCTCTTCGAGGTGACACTTTGAGAAAAACATGATCACCCTATTGAAATTCTAGCTCTCTTCTTCGTCGGTCAGCATAACTCTTCTGTCGGTCTTGGGCAGCTTTCATTCGATCTTGTACTAACTTTATAGTCTTTGTAGTTTCTTGAATCATTTCAGGTCCAAGAATGTGCGATTCCTTCAATTCAATCCAACATAATGGTGATCTGCATTGTCAGCCATACAAAGCTTCAAATGGTGCCATTTTAATTATAGACTGGTTGCTATTGTTATAAGCAAATTCCATGATTTTTAAATGGTTACTCCAATCATTTCCAAATTCTATAACACATGCACGACATATATCCTCAATAATTTGATTTACCCGTTCTGTTTGTCCATCAGTTTGATGATGAAATGCCATACTAAACTTCAGTTTAGTTCCCAGTGCATCTTGTAGTTCTCTCCAAAAATGTGAAGTGAATCTTACATCTCTGTCAGAAATAATATCGTTTGGAATTTCATGCAGTCGAACAATTTCCTTTAAGCATAAAGCTGTTAATACACTGACAGACCATTTCGTCTTGATAGCCAAGAAATAAGTTGACTTTGTGAGTCGATCAATTATTACCCATATCGCATCATATCGATTACGTGTTCTAGGTAACCCCACAATAAAGTCCATACCAACAGTGTCCCATTTCCACTCTGGTACCTCAAGGGGTTTTAATTTCCCTGCGGGTTTCTGTTGTTCCGCCTTGATTTTTTGACATGTTAAATATCTAGCAATAAAATCTACAATGTCTTTCTTCATGTTACACCAACAAAAATTTTTATTTAAACCTTGGTACATTTTGACAACTCCCAGATGGATGGTATAATGTGCCCGATGAGCTTCCTCTAATATTTGTTTCTTGATTTCTGAATTATCCGGTATGCACAATCTATTTCGGAACCGAAGATTTCCATGAACATCTTCATTCAAATCAGGTTTGGAATTCAGTTTTTCTCTGACTTCTATCAATGTGGGGTCATTGTCTTGTTGTTCACCAATTTGTCTTAATAGATCAGATTGCACTGATAGGTTATCAATCATAACCCTATCATCTTGTGGTTTAGCTTTCAGACTCAATGCAGAGAATTCTTCCAATAGTTTCATTCTTTGACTTGCAGATAGAATATTTTAGCCATGGGATTCCTACTGAGAGCATCAGCTACAATATTACCTTTTTCAGGATGATACTCAATCTTAAAATCATAATCTTTGATATATTTCATCCATCTTCTTTGTCTCATGTTCAATTCCTTCTATGAGAATAGATATTTAAAATTTTATGATCGAAGTACACTAAGAATTGGGTATCATATAGATAGTGTCTCCAAAGCTTTAAAGCAAAAATTACCGCTGCTAATTCCAAATCATGTACTGGGTAATTTTTCTCATGATTCTTTAATTGTCTAGATGCATAAGCAATAACTTATCCTTCTTGCATCAATGCATATCCTAGTCCAATATTTGATGCATCGGTGTAAACCGCAAATGTTTTTCCTTCTACTGGTAAAGCCAAAACTGGTGCGGATCATAAACATTCCTTCAACTTTTGAAATGCATTTTCACAACTCTCATTCCATTCAAATGTAGTTCCCTTTCGGGTCAATTGTGTAAGAGTTGAAGCAATTCTGGAGAAATCTTTAACAAACCACCGGTAATAGCTAGCCATACCCAGAAAGCTTCTAATTTCAGTGATATTCTTAGGTTGTTCCCATCTCTGGATAGCTTCAATTTTAGAGGAGTCCACAGACAATCCCTCTTTAGAAATGACATGTCCTAGGAACGTTACTTGTTCCAACCAAAATTCACATTTACTAAACTTTGCATATAACTTATGATCTCGTAACAATTGTAAAGTAACCTGTAAATGTGCTTCATATTCTTCCATACTCTTAGAATTAATCAATATATCATCAATGAATACAACCACAAATTGGTCCAAATATGACCTGAATACATCATTCATTAGTCGCATGAAAGTAGCAGGTGCATTGGTTAATGCAAACGACATCACTACAAATTCGTAAGGCCCATATCTACTTCGAAAAGCTGTCTTGTGAATATCTCCTTCCTGAATTCTCAATTGATGATACCCGAATCTAAGATCAATCTTTGAAAAGTATTGAGCTCCTGACAATTGATCAAATAGATCATCAATTCTAGGAAGTGGGTATTTATTTTTAATTGTTAACTGGTTCAATTGTCTATAATCTATGCATAATCGCATAGTCCCATCCTTCTTCCTAACAAACAATACTGGAGCACCCCAGGGAGATGTACTAGGTCTAATAAATCCTTTCTCCATAAGTTCCATCAATTGCCTTTTTAATTCTTTCAATTCTTCCATTGACATTCGATAAGGTGTTCTTGAAATTTGTGTGGCTCCTGGAACCAATTCAATAGAAAATTTTACTTCTCTACTAGGTGGTAATCCAGGTAATTCCTCGGGAAATACATCAGGAAAATCTTTTACTACCGGGATATCCTTCAATCCTGCAATATTCTGATTTATTAATGTCACAGAAGCCAAATATCCCTGACATCCTTTTTGTACCAACTTGCATGCTTTAACTGTCGAGATTATGGGTATACTTCTTATACGAGGTTTATCGAAAGTCATGGAGTAAACCTCCTTACCAAGAAAATTTACTTGCCTTAATTGACAATCCAAAATTGCATGGTGTTTAGATAGCCAATCTACCCCAAGGATTACATCATAATCCCACATCTCAAGGTATATCAAATCACCTGAAAAATTATGTTCTTTGACTAGAATTTCACTAGCAGGGTAATATTCTTTAAGTTTCTTACCCACACTTAGAGGTGTAGCTACTTCTAATTGTACAGGTAATGGAACCGATTGTATTCCTAAGGATCTAGAAAACTCTTGACTAATAAAGGAATGTTTAGCTCTCGAATCAAATAAAACATATGCCGGTTTAGAGTTTACTAAAAGTGTACCTTCAATAAGTCCACCCTCTTGCGGAGATTCAGGTTCCACTTCCTGAATAGATTGTAGACGTCCTTGCTTGGCTCGGGGATTCTGGGTTGCTGGTGCGTTCTTCATCATGGGACATTCAGGAATCCGATGTTGATTACTTCCACATCGGAGGCAAGCACCCAACCTATGCCAACAATTCTCAGTCTTGTGTCCATTGATATGGCAATGTCGACAAACGTCCTTACTCCCACCTGAGGCTTTTTCTGCCTTCTTGGTGGACTGTTGTACTTTAGGGGCACTTTTCGTCTCAAACTTCCTTTTATGGTCAGAAGAACTTTCACCGGACTTTCCTCTAATCTTTTCCACTGTTTCATTGGCAACTTCTAAAGCCAAGTCTCTCTTAACCATTTCAGAATATGTGGTAATTAAATGAGGTGTTAACTGAGTAATGGAGTTTGGACGTAGACCGTTCATAAACCTTTTTGCTTTCAATTTTTCTGTAGCTACTAGATGAGGAGCATACTTAGACAGTCGAGCAAACAGCGCTTCATATTCTGACACTGTCATTCTGAGTTGCTTTAGATTAGCAAACTCATTAGCCTTCCTTTCTTAAACCACCTCAGAAAAATACTAATCATTGAACAATTCCACAAATTCCTCCCAACCTACCTGATTTGGATCCTCTATAGTAGATTCTACAGTTTCCCACCAAGCTTGGGCATCACGGTCCAACTGGAAGGTTGCTAGACGTATCTTATCTTCTTCTGCACATCGGATCACCTTAAAAATTCTTTCAATATCTTCTAGCCAATTTTCAGCCTCATCCGGATCCGTGCTACCTACAAATCCTTGGAGGATCTAGACTTCGAAAATCCTTAAATAGGTTTGTTCCATTATGAGTGTTATTCTTAGCCACTGTCCTCATCACTCGGGTCAGATCATGTTTGAGCTTTCCATTTTCTTCCAATTTGCATCGCCTCCCTCCATAATTAATTTAAGAAAATATCTGAGACATCCAACAATTCATACATTAATATCATCATCCAAACCATTGCACACATTTATCACATACAAATTTTTCTGTCATCACATAACATACAAACTTTTCATTAACAAACCAAAAATATTTACATCACCTTCATTCTTATCCTAATAAGCTGAAAATATTTACATCATCTTTAGTGAACCAAAAATATTTACAACATCATCACCACCTTTAACCTCTCATCACACATATACATAGAATGTTATATATACAAGCCACTACTAGCAAAAGGAGAGGTTAACAAAAGTAAGTTCCTAATTCCCTAACTTGCTTCAGGTTTGTACGGCAGATTCCACAAACGGCTGCTGCTCACCCCCAGGCACATGGTACAGCTCTCTTGTTGCTTTAGATAGTACCTCCCAATACCCTTCAACCTGATGGAGCAGCATATCTTGTCCTAATTTTAGACTATCCAGATTGCACATTATTTGGGTCATAGTCTCCAAGGAAGCACGTGGATTTCCCACCAGGAATGCGCCAGTAGTTAGCTTCAACACTTCCTCCTTAATTTACGCATGTGCTTCCCTCTGGGCCTGAGCATATAACTCCACATCCTGTCGGAGTAATTCCATTGCAGACACTAGCCGTTCCTGAGCATTCATATCCATTCTGTAGTAAACAACAAATTAAGTATATATACACATATACAAAGTCACTATTACTTTTATAATTAATCCCAGATTTCTACCCCAACTCACTGGTCATGCCCTAGGTTTACAGAACCTAAGGCTCTGATACCAAATTATCTGTCACGTCCTAATAAGTATCTATTTACCGAAAATGACAGAAAATAGACTGAGATTATACAAACATCTCTTATTAATATAGCAGAAGCTTTACATATTTAACACCCCTCATTACATTTCACAAGAGGAGTGAGAAAAGAAAACGTAACAACATCTCTATTTCTAACTTCAGTACTAGCAAAGTAATTTATTGGACTCCGAAGACTAGTTTTCTCACTCAGCACACCCCCATTAAGAACTAAGTTTTTCCTGTTCACCTAAAAAAGTAAGATTTAGTGAGCTAACGAGCCCAGTAGGATTCACCCATTCTAATCAAAAAGGACTAAGATAACTTAAGAGGTGAGCAAGAAGCTTACTGGCAGCAATGTTGAATATTAAAGATGATTGTATGATACTACTTTTACTAATTTCATCAAAATTTAACATTCTTGTCTCTTGTTTCCCACCTATTGATTTCCATGTACATTTTATCATTCAGAAAATCATAACAGTATGAACAGTGTTCCGAAAATTCTGAAAATTTGACAAAAATTCTATTCCTAGTCATGCATCACACATATAAGTTTTCACATTTTTCTGAGTTCAGTATGAGTTCTTAGGGTTATTTTTCATAAACTTGGACTAATTAACATGGCCCATAATGTACATGAATCATACACTTACTGTGTAAAATTTGAGCATAATGGGTCTGTGATTCCATCTAATAGAAGTACAACTCACAATTATAACATCATGACATGGATTAAGCTTATAACTATTTCATTTTCTATTTACTTAATCAAAGAAAATTCTTTAAAATAACTATACAAAGTCTATACATCATTGCCATGACTCTCCTGCTGCATAACAGTAAAGATTTATACATAACAGAGCCTAACTGAAAAACCCTACACATGCATAGATCACAGTGTATAAACAATATCAGATTTACAGAAAAACAACACTGATGAACTTAACGGCGAAGTATGTTGTCGTTTACACAGGTTAACGTCAACATACCCTGTCATTAATATCAGTTGACGGTGGCACATAGTGCCGTTAAGATATATATAGATGTCCAAAAGCTTAACGTTTACATGAAATAAATGGCGGTCGATGTTGACGTTGAGTTCATCCGATCAGAAAACCCAGAAACCTCACATGAAATAACGGAACTTTAACCCCTTCCTACACTTTTATTCATGGGTTTAAAAATCTGTAAAAATGATAAATATATAGAA
The DNA here is from genome assembly GCA_014218235.1 of Colocasia esculenta. Classification (NCBI taxonomy): domain Eukaryota; kingdom Viridiplantae; phylum Streptophyta; class Magnoliopsida; order Alismatales; family Araceae; genus Colocasia; species Colocasia esculenta. The sequence continues at coordinate 116,576,020 of CM024755.1, read as the reverse complement.
TCTACTATCCTAAACCATTCCCCCATGTTACTTGCCTCTAACCCTCCTTCTGGAGTCACGAGGAAAGAGTTGAAGATGCCTGCCTTGGTCACAAGGTAGTCTCTTCCACCGTCTTCAATCGCCCGATCCATCCTCCAGAACAGCACCCACGCCTGGAGATCCTTCTGCACACGATCCTTGAAGTTCCCCCACTGTCCAACTGGCTTTGGTTTGCTCAAAACACCGCACAGCAACTCCTCCTTCGGCCCTCTTTTCACACCTTCAAACCAGTGGAAAAACCCTTTCCTAAAGGCCAAATTGAGGTCTTATAAGGACTCCTACAGTTTACCTAAGCTCCAATCCTGATCCTTGAACCAAAAACATCCCGATCCATCGATTAAATGCTTTGGAAATGGCCGATCTTTTTTCCCCGAAACGGAAACAACAAAAACTGGCAAGTCAGGTTAATTTCAACATATGTTGTCATCGACGATGAAGTAGACGGCCATCGATCATGCCGTCAAATGATGTGCCCGAAAAACCAAATATTCTAGAAAAATATAAATGGCACAATCTCCTGTCGTTAACAGATAATAGATGACAATCGATCATGCCGTCAATTGTAGTCAACATCAGTAAAGCTTGACGTCAAGTTCATCAAATTCGCAGTTCTCTATTAGATGCATAAAACACACACAATGGCATAATTCAATCCCGCATAAGATCTAGGGCACTACATGGTTGCTCATTTGGGGGGGGGGGGGGGGGGGGTGGCGGGGGCGGTAGGTCATGCGTGAATGAAGTCTCAAATAGAGACAGAATTGAGCTTGCAAAAGTAATAAAGGAAGAAGAATGTATGGAAAACTAAAATGAACAAAAACAAAGGGTAGGGGCATGGCAAAGAGTGGCAGTACAGCTCCCCAAGGAACTTGAGCCCGGTTGTATGCATGCCCCAAAAAATAAAAACAAAAATCAATGACCACAAAATCTCTAGACAACCGATGGAAACCACATGATCTACACCCTAACCAGTTGACAAACTAGCACTCCAAGAACTGCACTAGGTCTTACCCCAATTTCTTCTCACTCCCACTAATGCCCGGGTCAAATCCCACGCGTAGTCTATGTGAGAACACTAAGGTTTAGTGGGGAATTCAATCAAGGGATTGCTAAAATACATGCATGCTGCACTCAGGGGATGTTTAACAACGAGAGAAGGGGATAAGGCTCTTAGCTGATCACTCAAGTGTAGATATTGCCACTATAGAAATCCAAAATCTAAAAAAATAAAATAAAAAATAAAAATCCAAAAAATAGAAAATCTAAAAAATTATAAAATCCAAAAAAATAGAAAATCTAAAACCTAGAAAAATAGAAAATCCAAAAAATAAGAAAATCCAAAATCCAAATAAATAGAAAGGCCAAAATAAAAAATAGAAAATTTAAAATAAAAAAAATAGAAAGTCCAAAGATCAAAAAAATGTACATACTATTTTTTTATCATGCAATGTTATTTTCTATTTATGCTTATTTAATTAGGCTCGGCCCCTTGACTATCATGATGTCAAAGTCAAACTTTGCTTAATGCAAGGGGCTGAGTCAAAGAGCAGAGCTAACTTGGTTTGTTGAGTGTGTAGGAACAATAAGTTTTGAACAAAGTAGGGAAATACTCAGTGCCTCTCTAACGTAGCGATCATTCGGTCCGAGGTTTATTGGTTCTGGTGGCCAGTGTGTGGCCTTTGGGTTGGTGTTTGGAATGTTTCGCAAGTTGTTTGGGAACTGTGGGCCAAGCATTCGGACCCAAAGTGCCTATTGGTTCTCTGTCTGTGAACACGACGGAGGTGAATGTCGCATTCTGAACACGACAGATCTGGATGTCGCATTCACCTTGCCACTGTTTGGGGTCGTTTGGCTGCATGCTCGCCACGTGGCACGCACACGGCAGCCAGCTGGTGTCAGCGGTGAGAAGGTGATGATCTATACCATCACGTTCTTGTCGCAAAAGCCAGGTGCATCGCGTTCTTAATTGTGTAGGGTAAAGAACCTTAGTCGGCCAAACAGAGTTCAGAAAGCTTTGCTCGGCCAAGAGAAGGTTTTGCAGCTGGTTTTAAAGCGATTTGAGGATTTGGAGCTAGTTTCAGCATGTTCTCATCACGAGGACACAGTACGGAGCAGGGGGAAATGTCGAATCGTTGTTGTTCCTCACGTACTTCACTTAGGGAGGGAGATTCCACCTTGTTTCTCATTGTAGATAGTGTGTTTAGTATGTTTAACCCATGAAATGAGTTTTAGATGTTAGATGGCATGCTAGTGTAACTGTTAGACTGTGTATAAATGCTTTACATAGGTGTTTACATGGTTTGTGTGGGGTTTCTAGAGATGGAACCCCGGAATTGGGGCTCCGTCTATGAAGGCGATAGCCCAGGGTGTCACGTTCAGAACGCGACAGCCTGTCGTATTGAAGTGTCGCGTTCTGAAGGCAATAGAGCACCTCGTCACCTTCTGGCTTCCAAATGCTGTAAACTTGTACATGGTTACCTGATTATCTCATGGTTTTATCTTTTATTCGTAATGTTGGTAAGCAGTGCGTTGGCACGCGTCGAGGTTGAGGAAAGATGTGTTTGTTCCGTTGGTGAGTACGTGGCTAGTTGAGTAGTATGACGCCTACCGTGGTTACCTCTCTAGTCTGGTACCCTAGGTTTTGTGTGAGCCAAGTATGTTGGTGCTCGGAGTTTGTCCTAATACTGTGTGTACCGTCGAGGTTTGTGTCGTCTTCCTAGACACCCTCACTCTTATGTAGAGTTGTACGTCCGGCTGAGGGAAATACGACAAAGGGACAGCGACTTGTGAGAGTTTGTGTTTAGTCACTTGTAGCGCACTTGTGGTGTGGGGTACGGACACTAGTAGATGTACTGGGCACCAGCTAGTCCTATTTTTTTCAATGCCTCACTTTAGGGAGCTCGGGCCAGGGTCCCTGAAGGTGCTAGGCATGGTCTTGCTATAGTCTGGTTCGCAGGTGTGGTGTTGGTTGGTCTCCACAATTTCTTGGCCTTGTTGTGGTAGAGCGGTAGCTAGACCTTTCGTCCCTAACTACGTAACTGAGAGGTAGTCCTGTGTGGTTTGTCTGGGTCAGTTGCTGATGTCGTCTTCGTGACCCGAGTGTGGCATTACCCTACTCTAGCTTGTACACTTGGACGAGGTTTGTCATTTATTTATTAAAGGTTGATTTCTGTTAGTAGCTTCGAGATATTTGTTATTTACAATTTTTGTATCATGTGTAGACAATACTATAAATTGCCTAGTGTAGCTTCTTATTCTTGTACTTTGTGAGTTTGGTTTTGTACCGCTTTTGGGGGAGTTTCCCTATTGAGCCAGTGACTTATGAGGCTCACCCCTACTCCTTTTAGGTGAAGGAGAGCAGGAGGGTTCTCGTCCCTCATCTAGTTCGGAGTCGCACCGTAGCGGAGTTGGGCCTGCTCCTCTAGCAGTATAATCTTTACTTTTTGCTCACCTCAGGGTATGCTCCAGGTTGTTGTACTATGTATTTGATTCTAGTTAAGAACTGGCTATGTATATTTCATCTAAATATTTGTGAGATGTGGAATCTTATATATATTTGAGGTATTTCTTTTATAATTCCACAGACATGTGAATGATATCCCTTGCGAGGCTACGGCTCATTCACGGGAGGTGGAGTCGGGTCAAGCTCGTTATTAGGTTAACGGGCTTGAACGGCGAGGACCACTACAGTTAGTATCAGAGCAAGGTCCATGTGAAATATAAAGGAACATGAAATTTACATAGCCTGGTCTCTACTCTAGTCCACTGCTGGTAGTTGGCCTTGGTTTTTTTATTGATTTGTTTGTACGTTATTTGGTTGCAATGATGTATGTGTAGGATCAGAAATGGCAGACCGGAGAGATTGGGGAGGTGGTGGAGATGAGCCAGAGGAGACTACACATCAACTAATTGAGATGTTATTAGAGAGCAATACAAAGATTCGGATGATATTAGATCAGTAGGCACCGATACCGCCAGCAGTTGTGGCACCCGAGATCATAGAGGAGGCAGTACTAGCACAAGTAGCACCACCCCCACCACCACCGGGAGTCGAGGTACCATCTATTGTACCCGTACTTCCAGCAGTACCAGCACGACCAGCCAACATAGAGGAGTCTACAGCACTAGTGGAGAGGTTTTTGCGGTTGCAGCTACCTACTTACTCCAGGGGTCCAAATCCATACACGACAGAGCACTAGATACACGAGATAGAGAGAGTTTTTGTTACCATGAGATGTCCATAGGCTGATAGGGTGATTATAGCTACCTACCAGTTGCGTGGATTTGCACAGGAGTGGTGAAGGCTAAAGATGCAGATAGTGTTTGCTGGAAGAACAGAGGACACCATCACTTGGTCAGAGTTCTTGGGGGTATTCAATGATACAATCTTTCCAGTCTAGATACAACAGCCAAAGAGAGAGCAATTTAGGACATTACTGTAAGGAAACTTGTCAGTATTAGAATATCAGATGAGGTTTATGGCTGTGAGCAGATATTCACCCTATGTGGTCACTGATAATGCTATGATGGTGGAATATTTTATCCGATGATTGCTACTAGAGATACAAGATGCGGTGATTCCCCTTATGTGTAGGACGGTAGAGGAAGCAGTGCAGAGGGCAGCTATTCTTGAGAGGACTATACAGGCTAGCCAGTCAAGTGGAACAGGCAGTTTCCAGTTTCCACAGCAATCCACAGGTATCAGCAAGGGTAAGCCACCCTTGGGAGCATCATCATCATATGGAATTGCCAAGTGGGGTAACAAATTAAAGAAGATATTCAGAGAATGAGGCGGTAGTAGGCAACAGGGTTTCTAGCAAGGTTTTCAGTAGGGCCGAGGTTTTAGGTCAGCTCCAGAAGAGTCACAGCCGAGCACAGCAGGGCAGCCCGCAGCTTTTCTAGGTTTCAGGTGTTATAATTGTGGGTAGCCAAGGCATCTAGCCAGAAATTGTCTGCAACCCTGAGAATATAGTTATGGAAGAAGGGCATAGCAGCAACAACAATAGTCATTCCAGCAGCCAACAACAGAGCGAGATAGAGGTCCACCTTTCCAGAGGGGACGAGGACGGGTTATGGCCGTTACCAGAGCACAGGCGGAGGCATCCACCTTCATTGAAGGTATATTACCTCTCTTTGAATTTTATACTAGAGTATTGATTGATACAGGTGCATCGCATTCATTTATTTATGAAGATTTCATGGATAGCATGGTTCACCCTTTAGAGGAGAGACAGTGCGAGTTAGTTGTGGAGATTCCTTCTGGTGGTTTTATGCTCACCTCTTGTTATTTAGATGAAGTTCTGATAATAGTACAAGGAAATCAGTTGCCAGCAAGGTTGTATGCACTACAGTTAAAAGAATATGATGTGATTTTAGGTATGGATTGGCTGGAAGCTTATGGGGCAGTGGTGAATTGTAGGAAGAAGAAAGTTAGATTTTGTCAACCCAATGGAGCTATGTCTGAATTCCAAGGAATGTTGTTCTATACCCCTAAGTTTATTATTTCTGCACTTAGGGCTAGGAGGTTGATCAATGCTGGGTGTGTAGCTTATCTTACTTCAGTCAATTTAATTGAGTTAGGCAAGTCTATAGAGATGGTACCCCGTGGTTAAGGAATTTGTAGACGTGTTCCTAGAAGAAATGCTAGGGTTAGCTCCACATAAGGAGGTGGACTTCACAGTAGAGTTGTAGCCATGTAGTATGACAATTTCAAAAGCACCTTACAGGATGACACCAGTGATAATTACTAAATTTTTCGTGTTAAATTTCACACATTTAGTTAATTTTAGACTTCAGTTGTCCATAAAAAGCGTACATTTGATTTTAATTACCATTGCATCCATAAATAAAATTTTGAACATATTAGTTAAATTTTCGGATACAACATATAGTTAGATTTTTCATTTTGTGAATAATTTGATTAATAAAAAGTATTTTCTTTTTATAAATACATTGTACATAAATCTTTGAATTTTCTTCTAAGCATCTTTTAATTCTTACAAACATTAATAAATCAAATTTTAAATCTACCCCCACCCAATCCCATTAAACAAAATATTTTAATATTCCAATATTATCCTTTTAATCACATGATGCCACAACCCCCATTCCCATTTAAACATTTTTACCACAACCCGATACTAATCTAACCATTTTTTTTCCATTATATGTTCTTATCCATTGGAAGCTTCCTGAAGAAGCTGGCGATGTGAAGGCGGCCAGTGCCCAGGTGATCTGGCGGAGGCATGGCGGGAAGGTGATGGAGGCGCCCCTGCTGAGGCGGGCTGGGTTGGCCAGCTGGGCCGGAGCTCAGATGGGTGATGGCAGCAGAGCTGCAGGCGCGGTGAAGGCGGTTTGTGCGCGACCTGGAGTGGCCAGGTGGTTGGCGCTGGGGAGAGAGCGCCGAAGCTGGGCTGGGTGCCCTGGTGCGTGCGTGGCTGGGTTTGAGGGCTGGCGCTGTGGTCTGCTGATGGTGGAGCGATGGCGCTTGCGATGGATCCGGATCCCATGTGAGGCCGGTGCTGTGTGCAGTGAACCAGATGACCGTGCGGGGATGGCCAGACCTGCTGAGGAGGAAGGGCTGGTGCCCGTGCAGAGCAGCTGACGTGGCGATTCGGTGCGAAGCGGGAAGGAGCTGGGCGCGATGCTGAGCGCAGTTGTGCGTGTGGACTCCGGGCATCCAGCAGGTTCTCCTGGCACCTATAAAGGAACCCCAAGGTCCTCCGAGCTCGGGAGTTAGCTAATTTTTCAGATTTTAGTTCTTTCTATTTCCTGTATTTTCCGTTTTAGCAGAGCAGTGAGATGTTGAGGGAGTTTTACACTTTTTATCCTGTTCTTTCAGTTCTTACAGGAGGAGTTGGCCAGTTCAAGTTTTAGGGAGATTTTATTTGAAATTTTATCTTCTGTAATTTCCTTCTTGTACTCCTTCTTTCTGCAGAGCATGGAGTTGTCTGGATCGATTTATGTAAATTCATGTTGTTCTTGATGTTGCTAGTTCAGGTTTTTCCTATTTTCTGCCGTTCATTTCAGTAATTTCTCTTTGAGCAGAGCAGTGAGGGAGAGGAGTTGAGATGTTTAGGAGTTCGCTGGTTTGGAATTCTGAAGATGTCTAGCTTCCATTTTCTTGTATTTCCTGTGTTATCAATGCAGAAGCTTGGCAATTCGATTCCTGTTCAAGTTCTTTAGGAATTTCCAGTTTTCTTCTTGTTCTTCCACTGTTCTTGGAGTTCAACTGTTAGAATTTTTCTTAGTTCTTTATGCTTATCCAGGAGTTCTGCTAATGGGAGATGTTTCATGTGTTCCTTGATGTTGAGTTGAGTGATCGGAGGTGTTTCCTCTGTGTTCTTCCGGAGTGGAGAACTCCAGAGGTTTGCCAGTAGAGATTTTAGGACTTGATTTCTACCATTTATTCCTTCTGTAATTTTTTTTCTTTCCACAGTGTTGCAAGGATTGTGAGGTTTTTGAATTCAGAAATTTAGATTTTCTTGCATTTTTCTTCTTGTTGCTGTTGTGAGAATTCTCAGAGGTTTTTGAGGATTTTGGTTGGTTCATCTCTTCTAGTTCGATTGCAGTGCAGGGGAGGGTCCGTCAGTGGAATTTTTTAGGAGTTAATTTTCTACCATTTATTTTGTTCTGTACTTTTTCTGTTCTTTAGCATCTGTGAGAGGGAGACTTTGATCTAGTGTTCTTTATTGCAATTAATTTCCATCCATTTCATCTGTGCTTTCTTCCTTTCAATCTAGTGGTGTTAATCCAGTTCTTTGAAATTTTCTTTTGTTGTTGTGAGGAGTTCGGATCATCTTGGAGATTGTCTTGTTGTGTTTCTCTAATTCACTTCTACTGTGTTCGTCCGGAGAGCAATTGAAATTTTCTTTTAGATTTCTGTTCTTCTATTTCTTCTGTTCTGTTATGTGAGGATACGGTCCAGTGTTTGTGGAGAATTGCGATTACTAAGTGTTCATCCCTCGAGCTGTGAGGGTACATTCTCTGGTTTTCAAGTCTATTTGTTTTCTCATTAAGATTGATTTGTCAAGTTGTGAGAAATTTAATTGATGTTGTTCATATAATTACTTTTAATGCAATGTGATTTTGGTGAGAAAATGTCTCTAAGAATTGATCCAAGTCAAAGTAGTTTTAATTCAAGCTTTATTCAGCCTCTCCGTGGAAATGACCTGTCCTCACCATTGTGCTAGTTCCTTTTTGCTATTTTAAATCTGTGAGACAGTTTAGAGGAGGTGAGCTTGTTGCTATGTGCAAGGAACTCTAGACAACGAAAATGCACAGTCGACTATGCCGCGCGTTCAACCAGCAGAGTTGAAGGAATTGAAAAAGCAATTTTGAGAATGTGTATAGATTACCGGCAATTGAATAAGGTTACAATCAAGAACAAGTATCCACTTCTCAGAATTGATGATTTGTTTGATCAGTTACAGTCAGCCAGGGTATTCTCCAAGATTGATTTGAGATCAGGATATCACCAACTGAGGATTAAAGAAGAAGATATTGACAAGATAGCTTTCAGAACCAGATATGGACACTATGAGTTTGTAGTTATGCCATTTGGACTGACTAATGCACCAGCAACATTTATGAATTTGATGAATAGAATATTTCACCCTTACTTAGATCAGTTTATTGTGGTATTCATAGATGATATATTAGTGTACTCAGCATTAGAGGAAGAGCATGCAGACATTTGAAGATTACATTGCAGATGTTGCAGGATCACCAATTGTATGCTAAGTTCAGTAAATGTGAGTTCTGGTTTAAAGAAATTCAGTCTTTGGGCCATGTAATTTTAGGAGAAGGTGTAGCAGTAGATCCAGCTAAGGTTGAAGCTGTTATGAAGCGGAAAGAGCCGAAAATAGAAGTTTCCTTGGTTTGGCAAGCTACTATAGACGATTCATCCAGGATTTTTTGAAGATTGTAGCACCCATGACAAGATTGACCAAGAAAGGAGTGCCCTTTGTGTGGTCTCCAGATTGTCGATGAAGCTTTACAGAATTGAAGAAAAGGCTCACTACAGCACCCATAATGGAAATACCATCAGGCAGTGGAGGTTTTGTCTTCTATAGATATGCATCCAGAAAAGGATTAGGAGCGGTATTAATACAACATGGAAAGGTAGTGGCATATGCATCAAGATAGCTAAAGCGGAATGAAGAGAATTACCCCACTCATGATTTAGAGTTGGCAGCAATGTTTTTTGCATTGAAATTGTGGAGGCACTACTTGTATGGAGAGAGATTTAAAATCTTTACAGATCATAAAAGCTTAAAGTACATTTTCTCACAGAAAGATTTGAATTTGAGGCAGCGCAGGTGGATAGAGTACCTGAAAGATTATGATTCCAGCTTAGCATATCACTCAGGTAAAGCCAATGTTGTTGCAGATGCACTAAGCAGAAAGGCAGTCTTGAGCCAAATGATGATCAAAGAATGGAAATTATATGAAGATGTAGCAGAGAATTCACTATTTGTACCAAACAATCAGCAGGGAGCAGTGTTAGCAAACAATGTCGTGGAACCTTCATTGTATTGGAAAATAATAGAAGCATAGAAAACAGATGAGAATCCGCTAGACATTGCAAGAATGGAAGAGGTTACACTTGATGATGACAATGTGGTTAGACTTAAAGGCCGATTATATGTTCCAGCAGAAGTCAAGGTGAGGCAGAAGGTATTAGAGGAGGCTCACAGGTCTAGGTATACTAGTCATCCAGGCAGTACAAAAATATATCAGGATTTGAAGAAACACTTCTGGTGGCCGAACATGAAAAAGGAAATAGTAGAATTTATATCAAGGTGCCTGGTATGTTAGTAGGTAAAAGTAGAGCATCAGAGACTTTGGGGGATTATTGCAGCCATTGCCTATTCCATAATGGAAGTGGGATGACATAGCTATGAATTTTGTACTAGGTTTACCCAGAATAGCATCAGGTCACAATGGAATTTGGATTTTTGTGGACAGATTGACTAAGGTGTGCAGATTGTTGGTTGTGAGTATGTCATGAACCGTGGACAGAGTAGCCAGATTATATGTGGACAGAATAGTACCATTACATGGAATTTCATTGACAATTGTCTCAGATAGAGATGCTAGGTTTACATCAGGTTTTGGAGAAGTTTACAAAGAGTAATTGGTACTAAATTGAGGTACAGCTCAGCCTATCATCCGCAGACAGATGGACAAACAGAGAGAACAATTCAACCTGTAACGATGTGAATTTTTTGGATCCATGTGGATCCTGTGTTTGGTGTTTGTGGTGGCTAGTGTGGTGTGTTCCAGGTTTCTTAGCAGGTTTTGGGGCTTACTGGGCCGGTTGTTTAGGCCCATACTACCCCTCAGTACATTGTCTGTGAACGCGACAAGGAGGGACATTGTGTTCTGAACGCGACGGCTCTGAATGCCGCATTCCTATTGCCGCCCAGAAGTAGCAGACGTCTGCATGTGCACCGCGTGTTGCGCGCCAGGCGACCTGCAGACGTCAGCCCTAGGAAGGCGACGATCAGGTCCGTCACGATCAGGTCGCGACGGAGGCGTTGGTCGCATTCTGAACCGCAGCAGGCTCTTAAACCCATGCTGGCCAGACAAAGCTCAATACGCTCTATTTGGCCAGGGGGAGAGGTGTTGCAGGCTTCTGGGGGGCGACTTGGCGTTGGAAAGAGGTTTTGGACGTCTTCTTGCCGCGAAGACCGCGTGTGGAGTAGGGGAAACGCCAGAGGATTACTATTCTTCATGTTCTTCGAGGAGGTAGGGTAATTCCTCCCATTTTTGGGCTGTAGATTGTTGGTTACAGTTGTATAATGTGTTATTTGCTTTAATAACACTAGATAACATGCTAGGACTTACATTAAAGCATGAAAAATGTGAATTAAGGGTGGTTTCCAAGGTGTGGGGTGGTAATCCGGAGCGTGTTTCCCATATTAGGGTTCCTGCCTGTGAAAGCGATGGAACCCCCAGTCGCGACAAGGTCGTGACAAGCCGACCCGTCGCGACAGGGTTTGCGATTGTGACATGTCGGGGCGTCGCGTTCTGATGGCGACAAGGCTCTATGTCGCGACCTCAGCCGAGAGGTCAGTTTGTGCATGGTTTCAGCGGTGTGATTATCCGATTATCATTATTCGATGTAATTGGCAGTGGCAAGTGGTGCATTGGCACTTGTGACGCTCTGGGAGCATGTTGTTTTCGAGGCTAGCATACTATTTATGTAGCTAGCAAGTGGCTTACATGTTGGCATGTTGTTTACACAGTGTGTGTCATGTTCACGTGTTGTGAGAAGGCTGTACACGAGGTTGACATGAGGTTTCACATGGTTTGTGCGGTGTGCACGTGGTTTCTGTGTGCGTGGCGAATAGTACGACGCCTGCCGTGGTTACCTCCTCAGTTGGGTGCCCCAGGTTCTTTATGAGCCAGTCTGTTAGCTCGGGACTTGTCCCAGTACTTATATTGTACCGTCGAGGTCTGTGTCGTCTGACCTGGACACCCTTACTCCTCTGTTTGAGTTGTACATCGGCTGAGGGAAAGACGACAATAGGACAACGACTTGTGAGTCTGTTGTTTGTCGCTTGTAGTGCGTTATTAGTTGGGGGTACGAACACCAGTAGACGTCACTGGTCCCCAGCTAGTCCTGTTTCCAGTGCCTCACTCTAGGAAGCTCCGTCCAGAGTCCCTAGAGTTGCCAGGCATGGGCCTATGGCTGTGTGGTCCACAGGTTGTGGTGTTGGTTGGTCTCCACTGTTGTTTGTCTTGTTCTTGTGGAGCGGAGACTGGACCTTTCGTCCGTGGCTGCGAGGCTGAGAGGTAGACCTGTGTGGTTTGTCCGAGTCAGTAGTTGGTGTCGCGAACCAGTCTACCTCTCTCAAGTGTGGCGGTCTCTACTTTAGCACGTACACATGTTGTGGTTTATCGTTTATTTATTAATGTTGTTTTACGTTTTCGGTAAACGGTAAGTGGTATTTACAGCTTTAATAGCTTGTTAGCCTGTGCTATATAAACTTGTGTTGGTTTGCTTGATTTTTGGGGGAGTTCCCTACTAAGCCAGTGACTTGCGAGGCTCACCCCTACTCCTAACAGGTGAAGGAGAGGAGGAGGTTTCACTACCGTCTTCCAGTTCGGAGCCACGTCGTGGCGGCGTTGGGCCAGCACCTCCAGCAGTCTAGTTTCTTTTCCTATTGTACCTCAGGTATGCCCCAGGCCCTTGTACCTTTATTTGACTTTTGTTGAAAAAGGCTATGTAAATTCAGTATGAATATATGGGAGTTTATGAATCATATATGTGAATCAATGTGTTCCTTTATGTTTACACGGACTTGTGTGTGTTATCCCTTGCGAGGCAACGACTCGATCACAGGAGGCAGAGTCGGGTCAAGCTCGTTAATGGTTTAACGGGTTTGAACGATGCATTCCATCATAGTTGGTATCAGAGCAAGATCTGTGTAAATATAGAGGAATCGGGAAGTTACATAGCTTTATTTCTACACTAGTCTACTGCTGGTAGCTGACCCTGGTTTGTAATGATTTGCTTGGTTACATGTGGTTGGAATGTTGTCTGTGCAGGAATTTGAAATGGCTGATAGGAGAGACTGGGGTGGTGGAGGAGATGAGCCTAAGGAGATGACTCAGCGTATGATAGAAAGGATATGGGAAAGCTTGACCAATATCCGAGTAAGACTAGATCAGCAGGCACCAATACCACCAGCAGTAGTACAACCGGAGGTTGGAGGAGCAGTACCCGATGCACCAGTTCCACCACCGCCGGGTGTGGAGGTACCTTTTGTGCCATTCGTACCACCACCACCACCAGAAAGGGCAGTAGAGGAACTAGTAATGCAGGTTGAGAAATTTTTTAGGTTACAGCCGCCCACTTACACAGGAGGACAGAATCCAGATACAGCTGAGCACTGAATTCATGAGATTGTGTTAGCTACTTATCAGTTGAGAGGTTTTACACAGGAATGGTGGCGCTTAAAGATGCAGACCACTTTTGTAGGTAGAGTAGAGGAGATAATTACTTGGCCGGAATTTCTTGAGGTATTTAATGATACATTCTTTCCAATTCAAGTGTAGCAGGCAAAGAGAGAGCAATTCCGGACTTTATAGTAAGGTAATTCTTTAGTTTTGGAATATCAAATGCAATTTATGGCACTTAGTCGTTATGCGCTTTATGTCGCATCGGATAATGCCATGATGGTTGAATATTTTATTCGAGGTTTGAGGGTAGAGTTGCAGAATGCGGTGATACTGCTTATGTGCAGAACAGTAGAAGAGGCAGCCCAGAGGGTAGACACACTTGAGAGGTCTGTTCGGACTCATCAGGCGGGTGAGTCAGGTTCGGGTAGTTTTTGGCTACCTCAGCAGTCAGCAGGAGTTAGCAAGGGGAAGGCACCAGCGGGACCTTCTTCTTTCGGTTTCAGCAAGTGGGGTTAGAAATTAAAGAAAGTCCTCAAAGGTCGAGGAGGAGGAGGTTGCCAGCAGTTCCAACAAAGGCGTGGCTATAGGCCAGAGGTGGAGGAGTTTCAACAAAGCACTTCCAGATAGCCCACACTTCCAGCGGGATACAGGTGTTATAATTGTGATCAGCCGGGGCATTTGATCCGCAATTGCCCCTATCCCCGAGTGTATGGTTATGGATGAGGAGTGCAGCAGCAGCAGCAGCCACCAACAGGCCGAGGTAGAGGAGCACCGCAGCAGCGAGGTAGGGGCCGGGTTATGGCTATCACCGGAGCCCAGGCAGAGGCATCGAATCTGATAGAAGGTATAATACCAATTTATGATTTCTTAGCAAGAGTTTTATTTGATTCGGGTGCATCTCACTCTTTTATTTCCGAAGAATTTTTGGATTGTATGGCTCATCCTTTAGAGGAAAAGAGGTGTGAATTGGCAGTAGAGGTTCCCTCGAGTGAGTTTATGCTTACCACATGTTATATAGATGAAGCCCCTATTGTGGTCCAGGGGAATCAGATGCCAGACAAGTTATATGCTTTGCAGTTAAGTGATTATGATATCATATTGGGGATGGATTGGCTAGAGACCTATGGGGCTATGGTTGATTGTAGGAAGAAAAGAATCAGGTTCTGTCATCCCAGCGGAGCAGTTTTTGAATATCAAGGTATGCCTTTTGATACCTCCAAGATTATAATTTCTGCAATTAGAGCTAGAAAGCTGTTAAATATAGGGTGTGTGGCATATTTAGCTTCTGTGAGTCTAGTAGAAACTGGCAAGTCAGTAGAAGCAATTCCTGTGGTTAGAGAGTTTGCAGATTTATTTCTAGATGATTTGCCAGGTTTGGCCCCTCATAGAGAGGTAGATTTTACCATAGAGTTACAACCAGCTACGATGCCAATTTCTAAGGCACCGTACAGGATGGCACCAGCAGAGCTCAAGGAATTAAAGAAGCAGTTGCAAAAATTGTTGGAGAAGGCGTTTATCAGGCCGAGTCACTCCCCGTAGGGAGCTCTGGTGTTGTTTGTGAGGAAAAAGGATGGTAGTTAATGAATGTGCATTGATTATAGGAAGCTAAATGATGTCACCATAGAGAATGAATACCCATTACCAAGAATTGATGATCTGTTTGACCAATTACAATCAGCTAAGGTGTTTTCTAAAATTGATTTGAGGTCAGGCTATCATCAATTGAGGATCAGGGAAGAAGATATTGATAAAACAGCCTTTAAAACTAGATATGGTCATTATGAGTTTCTGGTTATGCCATTTGGGCTAACCAACGCTCTAGCAACATTTATGGATCTGATGAATAGAATTTTCCATCCATATCCAGATCAATTTGTTGTGGTCTTTATAGATGATATTCTGATATATTCAGCATCTAAGAAGGAGCATGCAGCGCATTTGAGGCTGACTTTGTAGCTTTTATGCCAAATTTATTAAATGTGAATTTTGGCTGAAAGAAATTCAGTTTTGGGGGCATGTAATTTCAGCTGAGGGTGTGGCAGTTGATCCTAGTAAAGTTGATGCAGTTATGAAGTGGGAAGCACCAAAGACAATAAGAGAAATTAGAAATTTCTTGGGTCTAGCAGGATATTACAAGCGTTTTATACAAGATTTCTCCAGGATTGCAGCACCCATGACTAGATTGACCAGGAAAGGTGTGCCATTTGTATGACCGGGTGAATGTCAGAAAAGTTTCATGGAATTGAAAAAGAGACTTACTGCAGCACCGATACTGACATTACCAGTGGGCAGCGGTGGTTTTATGATTTACAGTGATGCATCAAAGAGAGGACTTGGAGCAGTGCTTATGCAATATGGAAAAGTGATAGCTTATGCATCCTGACAATTAAAGCCAACAGAAGAAAATTACCTAGCTCATGACTTAGAATTAGCAGTGGTTGTGTTTGCCTTAAAGATGTGGAGGCACTATTTATATGGTGAAAGATTTGAAATTTTTACAAATCATAAAAGTTTGAAATATATCTTTTCTCAGAAAGATTTAAATCTTCGTCAGCGAAGGTGGGTTGAATATCTGAAAGACTATGATTTCAGTTTGGCTTATCACCCGGGTAAGTCCAATGTTGTTGCTGATGCATTAAGTAGAAAGGCATATCTGAGTCAAATGATGATAAAGGAATGGAAATTATATAAGGAAGTAGTAGAGAATTCATTATATATTCCAAGAAGTGAACGGCGGGCAGTGTTAGCTAGTAGTGTTGTGGAAGCATCATTGTATTGGCAAATTGTTGAAGCCCAAAGAGTAGATGTAAATTTAGTAGAAATTGTAAAGATGGAAGGGGTTACTATTGATGATAACTATGTGATCAGACTCAGAGGCAGATTGTTTATGCCAGCAGATAGAGAAGTGAAGCAGATAGTGCTAGAAGAAGCCCATAAATCAAGGTACACAATTCATCCAGCAGCATAAAGATGTACCGAGACTTGAAAAAGCATTTTTGGTGGGCGCATATGAAAAGTGAAATAGCAGAATTTGTTTCCAGGTGTGCAATTTGTCAGCACATCAAAGCAGAACATTAGAAACCGGGAGGTTTACTGCAGCCATTACCCATTCCACAGTGGAAATGGGATGATATTGCTATGGACTTTGTGGCAGGGTTACCAAGAACACCTTCAGGACATAATGGAATATGGGTATTTGTTGACAAATTGACCAAGGTCTATAGGTTAGTAGCAGTAAGCATGTCCTGGACAGTGGACAGGCTAGCAAATATTTATGTTGACAGAATAGTTCCATTGCATGGTATCCCGAAGACTATTGTTTCTGACAGGGATCCTCGGTTCACTTCTGGTTTTTGGAGGAGCTTACAAAGAGTTATTGGCACAGAATTAAGATACAGTTCAGCTTATCACCCGCAAACAGATGGTTAGATGGAGAGGACCATTGAGACAATTGAAGATATGTTACAAGCATGCTGCTTAGTGTGGGGAGGTAGCCGGGAACAATATCTAGGCATGGTTGAATTCGCTTATAATAACAATTATCACACTAGTATTAGGATGGCACTGTATGAGGCGCTATATAGAAGACCGTGCAGAACACCATTGAACTGGCATGAGGTGGGAGAAAGGCAAGTAACAGGTCCTGAGTTGTTGCAGCAAACTACGGAAATGATCAAGTTCATAACGGAAAAGTTGCAGACAGCCCAGAGCCGGCAAAAGAGTTATGCAGAAAATCGTCGAAGACCACTTTGATTTGAAATTGGGGACTATGTTTTTCTGAGAGTTTCCCCTACTAAAGGTGTTCTAAGATTTAGCAAGAAAGGAAAGTTAAGCCTGAGATATGTAGGACCCTTTCGAGTATTAGAAAGGATCGGGGAGACAACTTATAGAATTGAATTGCCATCAGATTTTGCAAATGCTCATGATATTTTTCATGTCTCCATGCTACAAAAGTACATTGAAGATCCAGCACAAATTCTCAGTTATCAGGGTGGTGATTTGAAACCAGACATGTCTATGCTAGAGTATCCAGTGCAAATCACAGGCTGTAAGACACGGAAGTTAAGGAATAAAGAAATTGAGTTGGTAAATGTCAGGTGCGAGAGCAGGCTAGGAGGAGAGGATACCTGGGAATTGGCCGAAGAAATGATTAAGTCATATCCCTATCTGTTTGAGTAAGCCTTTAAATCTTTATAGATGATAGTACCTATTAATATGTTAAAGTTTTGGATGTTTAAATTGTGTTGTGAATTTTGAGGTCAAAATTTCTTTTTAGATGATAGTAATGTAACGTCGCAAATTTTTAGGATCCATGTGGATCATGTGTTTGGTGTTTGTGGTGGCCAATGTGTGGCCAATGTGGTGTGTCCTAGGTTTTTTTGCAGGTTTTGGGGATTATTGGGCCGATTGTTTGGGCCCCTCAATTCACTGTCTGTGAACGCGACAAGGAGGGACGTCGCATTCTGAACGTGACGGCCCTGAATGCCGCATTCCTGTTGCTGCCCAGAGGCAGCAGACGTCTACATGTGTGCCACGTGTCGCGCACCGGGTGACCTGCAGACGTCAGCCATAGGAAGGCGACACTTAGGTCCGTCGCGATCAGGTCGCGATGGAGGGGTTGGTCGTGTTCTGAACCGCAGCAGGCTCTTAAACCCGTGCTAGCTAGACAGAGCTGAATACACTTTGTTTGGCTAGGGGGAGAGGTGTTGCGGGCTTCTGAGGGGCGACTTGGCGTTGGAAAGAGGTTTTGGACGTCTTCTCGCCGCGAGGACCGCGTGTGGAGTGGGGGAAACACCAGAGGATTGATGTTCTTCGTGTTCTTCGAGGAGGTAGGGTAATTCCTCCCATTTTTGGGCTGTAGATTGTTGGTTACAGTTGTATAATGTGTTATTTGCTTTAATAACACTAGATAACATGCTAGGACTTACATTCAAGCATGAAAAACATGAATTAAGGGTGGTTTGCAAGGTGTGGGGTGATAATCCAGAGGGTGTTGCCTGGATTAGGGTTCCTATCTGTGAAGGGGACAGAACCCTCTGTCACAACAAGGTCGTGACAGGCCGACCCGTCGTGACAGGGTTTGCGATTGTGACATGTTGGGGCATCGCGTTCTGATGGCGACAGGGCTCTATGTCGCGACCTCAACCGAGAGGTCAGTTTGTGCATGGTTTCAGCGGTGTGATTATCCGTTTATCGTTATTCGATGTAATTGGCAGTGGCAAGTGGTGCATTAGCACTTGTGACACTCTGGGAGCGTGTTGTTTCCGAGGCTCGCATATTGTTTCTATAGCTAGCAAGTGGCTTACGCATTGGCGTGTTGTTTACGCGATGTGTGTCGTGTTTACGTGTTGTGAGCAGGCTGTACACGAGGTTGACGTGAGGTTTCACATGGTTTGTGCGGTGTGCACGTGGTTTTTGTGTGCGTGGCGAGTAGTACGACGCCTGTTGTGGTTACCTCCTCAGTTGGGTGCCCCAGGTTCTTTGTGAGCCAGGCTGTTAGCTCGGGGCTTGTTCCGGTACTTGTGTTGTACCGTCGAGGTCTGTGTCGTCTGACCTGGACACCCTCACTCCTATGTTTGAGCTGTACGTCTGGCTGAGGGAAAGACGACAATAGGACAGCGACTTGTGAGTCTGTTGTTTGTCGCTTGTAGCGCGCTCTTAGTTAGGGGTACGGACATCAGTAGACATCACTGGTCCCCAGCTAGTCTTATTTCCAGTGCCTCACTCTAGGGAGCTCCGGCCAGAGTCCCTAGAGGTGCCAGGCATGGGCCTGTGGCTGTGTGGTCTACAGGTTGTGGTGTTGGTTGGTCTCCACTGTTGTTTGTCTTGTTCTTGTGGAGCGGTAGCTGGACCTTTCGTCTGTGGCTGTGAGGCTGAGAGGTAGACCTATGTGGTTTGTCTGAGTCAGTACTTGGTGTCGCGAACCAGTCTACGTGGCTCAAGTGTGGCGTTCTCTACTTTAGCACGTACACATGTTGTGGTTTGTCGTTTATTTATTAATGTTGTTTTACATTGTCGGCAAAGGGTAAGTGGTATTTACAACTTTAATAGCTTGTTAGCTGGTGCTATATAAACTGCTAGCGTAGTATTTTGTTTACGCACTTGTGTTGGTTTGCTCAGTTTTTGGGGAAGTTCCCTACTGAGCCAGTGACTTGTGAGGCTCACCCCTACTCCTAACAGGTGAAGGATAGGATGAGGTTTCACTACCGTCTTCCAGTTCAGAGCCGCGTCACGGCGGCGTTGGGCCAGCACCTTCAGCAGTGTAGTTTCTTTTCCTGTTGTACCTCGGGGTATGCCCTAGGCTCTTGTACCTTTATTTGACTTTTGTTGAAAAAGGCTATGTAAATTCAGTATGAATATATGTGAGTTTATGAATCATATATGTGAATCAATGTGTTCCATTGTGTTTACACGGACTTGTGTGTGTTATACCTTGCGAGGTAACGGCTCGATCGCGGGAGGCAGAGTCGAGTCACGCTCATTAATGGTTTAACAGGTTTGAACGACGCGTTTTGTCACAAAACCATAGAAGACATGTTGAGAGCCTGTTGTTTAGTGTGGGGAGGTACTTGGGAGCACCACTTGGGCATGGTAGAATTTGCTTTTAACAACAACTACCATGCAAGTATTGGGATGGTACCTTATGATGCTCTATATGAAAGACTATGTAGAACACCATTGAACTAGCATGAGGTAGGTGAAAGGCAAGTCATGGGACTAGAATTGATTCAACAATGCTTATAAATGGTCAAATTTATTAAGGAAAAGCTTCAAATAGCCCAAAGTCGTCAAAAGAGCTATGCAGATACCAGGCGCAAACCATTGCAGTTTGAAGTTGGTGACTACATGTTTCTAAAAGTTTCTCCTACAAAAGGTGTACTAAGATTCAGCAGAAAAGGTAAATTAAGCCCAAGATATGTTGGTCCATTCCAAATTTTAGAAAGAATTGGTGAGATAGCCTACAGAATAGATCTCCCAGCAGACTTTACAGATGCACATGACATGTTCCATGTTTCTATGCAGAGAAAGTACATTCGGGATCCCTCTGAGATAGTCAACTACACCCAAGATGATTTGAAACCAGATATTTCAATGCCAGAATATCCGGTACAGATTACAGGATGGAGAACCCAAAAGCTGAGAAATAAAGAGGTTGATCTCGTAAAAATTAGATGGGAAAACATACAAGGTGGAGAAGACACATGGGAATTAGCAGAAGAAATGATGAAAGCGTATTCATACTTGTTCGAGTAAACTTTTAATTTTTTTTAGGTGATAGTACCATGTATAGTTAATAATGTGTGTTTACTGATGTTTCTTCTTAAATTTCGAGGATGGAATTTCTTTTAGGTGATAGTAATGTAACATAGCTATCATTCAGATCGAGGTTTATTGGTTCTCGTGGCATGTGTGGGCCTTTGGGTTGGTGTTTGGAATGTTCCACAGGTTGCTTGGGCACTGTGGGTCGAGAAGTCGGACCCAAAGCGCCTACTAGTTCTCTGTCTGTGAACGCGACAGAGGTGAATGTCACGTTTTGAACACGACAGATCAGGATGTCACGTTGCCGCTGTTTGGGGTCGTTTGACTGCATGCCCTCCACGTGGCGCACGCAGGGCAATCGACTGGCATCAGCGGTGAGAAGGCAATGGTCTATACCATCGCATTCTTGTCGCAACATCCAGGTGCGTCACGTTCTTAGCTGTGTAGGGTTAAGAACTTTGGTTGGCCAAACAGAGCTTAGAAAGCTCCGCTCGGCCAACAGAGGGTTTTTGCAGTTGTTTTTAAGGCGATTTGATGATTTAGAGTTGGTTTCAGCGTGCTCTCATTGCGAGGATGTACTACGGAGTGGGGGAAACGCCGAACCATTATTGTTCCTTGCGTACTTCACGTAGGCACGGAGATTCCACTTTGTTTCTTGTTGTAGATAGTGTGTTTAGCATGTTTAATCCATGAAATGAGTTTTAGATGTTAGATGGCATGCTAGTGTAACTGTTAGGCTGTTTATAAATGCTTTACACAAGTGTTTACATGATTTGTGTGGGGTTTTTGGAGAAGGAACCCAAGAATTGGGGCTCTGTTTGTGAAGGCGACGGCCCAGGGTGTCGCGTTCAGAATGCGACAGCCTGACTCGTCGCATTCTTTTTTAGAACACACTGTATCAAAGCGTCGCGTTCTGAAGGGGATAGAGCACCTCGTCTCCTTCTGGCTTCCAAAGGCTATAAGCTTGTACATGGTTACCTGATTATCGCATGGTTTTATCTTTTATTCGTAATGTTGGTAAGCAATGCGTTGGCATGCGTTGAGGTTGAGGAATGTTGTGTTTGCTTGGTTGGTGAGTATGTGGCGAGTTGGGTAGTAGGACGCCTACCATGGTTACCTCTCTAGTCGGGTACCCCAAGTTTTGTGTGAGCCAGGCACGTTAGTGCTCGGGGTTTGTCCCTGTACTATTTCTAGCATCGAGGTCTGTGTCATCTTCCTGGACACCCTCACTCTTATGTAGAGTTGTATGTTTGGCTAAGCGAAAGATGATAGAGGGACAGTGACTTGTGAGAGTTTATGTTTAGTCGCTTGTAGCGCGATCGTGGTTGGGGGTACGGATACTAGTAGATGTACTGGGTCCCAGCTAGTCATGTTTTTCCCAGTGCCTCACTTTAGGGAGCTCGAGTCAAAGTCCCTGAAGGTGTCAGGCATGGGCCCGTTATAGTGTGGTCCGCAGGTGTGGTGTTGGTTGGTCTCCATAGTTTCTTGGCCTTGTTGTGGTGGAGCGGCAGTTGAACCTTTCATCCCTGGCTGCGTGACTAAGAGGTAGTCCTATGTGGTTTGTTCGGGTCAGTTGCTGGTGTCGCGAACCAGTTTTCGTGACCCAAGTGTGGCGTTACCCTACTCTAGCTCGTACACTTGGACGAGGTTTGTCGTTTATTTATTAAAGGTTGATTTCTGTTAGTAGCTGAGAGATATTTTTTATTTTCAATTTTTGTATCATGTGTAGACAATACTATAAATTGCCTAGTTCAACTTCTTGTTCTTGTACTTTGTGAGTTTGGTTTTATAAGGCTTTTGGGGGAGTTTTCCAACTGAGCTAGTGACTTATGAGGCTGTCATGCCCCGATATTTAGCAGCAGAATAAATACCGAGAGACGTGAATGATACAAATAGATGTATCACAGTTGAATAGCGTAGAGTCACAATTGAATATAATAACATAGTGGAAACTATAATATTGTCATAAAAGTACTCCTCATTTCATTCATTCAACTAATTAAAAACCTTACATCAATCAAAACAATCAAAGGGCCCATTATTCAAATAAAAATGTTTCACTATTACATCAACTACTCAAATAACTATTCCTAGACTATCAAATCCTCATATGGCGGGTGCTCATCACTCTTGCCCTGCCCCATCTGACTCCTGTGGTTCCTCATCACTACATGAAAAGAACAGGATGATAGGGGTGAGGGAACTAGCTCAGTAGGATTTACATCTCAATACTGTGCGGGCACTAATATACATGATTAACATTTTAAATAGGCAGATATGCACATGAACATGATGACAATGCATGCTTTTCTAACAAGTTGAATAACGGAATAGAACGGATGTCATATCAAATCAAATATCGAGTTGCATATACAAAAGACAAATATTTCAGAGTAGAATCACATCAAAATGAATTGGCCATATTCACACAGATATCATGTAATCACATGAACAAACGTATCATATCAAATCTTATCATATCATATCAAATTAAATGAAGGCACATTCACACAAATCTTACGTATTCGTTGTGCTATGCGAAGCACCAAAAGTCCATACTCCCATGGTTAATAAGTACGTTGGGGCGCTCCTCCCCAGGACCATACAGGACCCCTATTGCACAGGCATTGGTCAAATGGACCGAAGTCCCATATTGTGCCGAACAAACATATACATATTATGGCCATAGAGTTTCAATGATGAGCTCAATGTAATAAGAATATGATCATCATAGAGTCAAGGTGTGACAATATCTCAAGAGATCAAATGGGCAGCATAACGACGTATATTATGTTTCATAATTCATTAATGTCTTGACATGAGGATGACTAATGACAGATCGTACGCGGAACATATGCTCTCTATCCCCAGGGTACTTCATGGTACAACCAGCTCGGTCTCTATGTGGGAATCCATAGAGGACGGAGATTTACGGAGGTCTTAAGGAAAAGATCGCTAGTCTGCCAATTCGGAATGACCAGGAGAGAGCTCCCAATTCCCAAAGAAGGGTGTGCCTAATCGTGCAAAGGTGTAAGTGACGAGTCACGAATCATTCCTAACATGTATGCAATTGACAAATAATTAATTGAAACATCGAAAAGCATATAACTATCGAAACTCATGTGCAAATCATGATAGAAACTTAACTAACAAGTCCATACTAACATGTATTCATCCCCACATTCATATCATATTCTTACCATATCAAATTAACGATAAGTGAGATCACAAGATAATTAATCAAATGAACATAAGGTCAATCACAATTACACATTAGAATCATATTCATATCATTACCGTTTTTCAATGGGTTGATTGCTTTTAGGTCCATGCATACTATATAACACCATGCACATGCTAATAGACCAAGAAAACTAACAAGCTAACTGACTGGCCAAAAAGTACAGTCTCGGGTCGGTCTGTGAATCGCGTCCTACACAGTGGACGTTTTTCCAAAACACAGTGTACAGGTAAACAGGCTAACTGTGCAAGAAACGGAATCGCGTCGGCCTTGTAGGCTGCTGTTCAAGCTGAATCATGTCAGGTCATCCCGACACGTTACAGAAAATCATGAAATAAATTGATGGGCGGGAAAACAGCCTGAATCACGTCGACTCATCCCGACGCGGTTCAGACTTAGCACAGACTCCCACGCGGCGTGGAAACTCACGCGCGCATTGACCGGTCAGCGGGATAATCACGTCCGACCTCACGGTCATGAATCAGAGAATCGCGTCGGCCCAAGCTGACGTGAAACCAGGCAGGGAAATCACATCGTCTGAAGCAGACGCGATTCCAAATGCTGCCCGAAAACGCTGGAAAACACAGTGAACCTCTTACCATGCTTATATATTACTATCTAATGACATTTAGATGAAACATTTAACATGAAAGATGACTAGGAAAACTAGTAGAAGAACTTTTATGTTGGGCATTTGACCTAATTCAGTCTCAAATCTCATGAAAAACATGAAGAACGTAGAAGACAAGTGCAACCCGAAAACACAGTATCATGCAGTAGCTCTCTTACCATGCTTATAACTCTCTAAATAATGACATTTAGACAAAATGTCTAACATGAAACATGACGAGGACTACTAGTAGCATAACTTTCATGATGGGGGTTTAGTCTAATTCGGTCTCGAATCACATGCATAATAAGAAGAACGTAAAAAAAACCCTAACTATGCGCGACTTAGGGAAAATGACTAATACTCAATGTATACTCAACGAAATTAGGCAAATCAAGTGAAAATGAACCTACACTTGAAGCTCTACAAGATGGTATTGTTTTTCATTAATCTTGGCCCGAGAACACCTACCTTTATGAAGATTTAAGACCAGTCGACGTTCTGGACGTAGCAGAGGATGAAGGGGGATGAAACTCCGGTTCCTAGCCTTTCCTCTCCTCCTCTGGTGCCCTAGTCGGCCCCCAAACGACCCCAACTCGTTTCCAAACCTTCCCCAAGAGTTTAGTGACGAGTTCTTATAGATTTAGGGTGTAATTACATGTCCTAATGGGACTAGGAAAGGGGGCTGCGAATTCTGCTTGGCCCTTTCATGTTTTGGGATTCTCCCACCCAATTAGAGTGGCAAAGGGTTTAGGAAACCACCCCTTAGGGTTAGGTCCGGTTTTGCATACCTTGCATGGCTAATTACCTTAATTTTTAACCCTAATTTGCCCTTCCTAATTATTGCATATTTACAGGTACGAATTTCTGAGTATTTTCATGTTCCAACTTTGTTATTGGGCTAAAAGTGATCCATTGGCCCAATTTCATTAATGGGTCACTAATACATAATGTTGGAAGTCTCTCCAACCTATTTATTTAATTTATGGCCACGTCATTTTTCCGCGTTAACAATTTTTTACGACTTGGTTTCCTAATTTGGGTAATTAGTCTCGTGTGATGTACACTTGACCAATCAGATTTTTTGTTGCACGAATTTCTTCGTGGAACACTTAAGGATAATATTTGGGGTTGATTTATAATTTTTACGGAATTTTCCTATGTGTTTCTCACGTACGATAGTGGAACGTATGTTCTACTATTCCGATAACACTGAAATTATTTATTTACTATTTTCATACTTCAATTTGTTCATGGGTCATAAGTTATCCATTGATCCAATTTATATTATGGAGTATCCCCACATATTGTTTGGAGTCAACCAGAAATTTTTGATTTAGTTATGATCTCATTTTATACACATGATAATGGATTTTCCAACTTATTTCCTAATTACGATAATAAGCCACAATAACTCTTAAATTTACCCCAAATGACTTTTATTGACCCAAATTGCTTGATGGATCATTAGAGGATATTATTTGAAGTCCATCTATGATTTTTATTTAATGTTTTGGCTCCTCTATGTATGTGTGATAATGATTTCCCGACTTATTCCCTGATTACGATACTCAATCGCAAAACGCCTTAAACATGGACTATCCGATTTTCCTTTGCATGAATTTCTTAGTGGGTCATTAGGGAGTATTATTTAGAGTTGAACTATGGTTTTTTCTGAAGTTTTCTAATTGGTTTTTGCATGTACGATAATGGCACGTGCGTTTTTGCTATTTCACTAATATTGAATTTATCATTTTCAATTTATTTCTATTTTTCTAATTACCGAATTTCCGGGGTGTTACATCCTCCCCCACTTTAAAGAATTTGGTCCCCAAATTCACTTGTGTTTTATGAGTTGGACTTACAGAGAATTAAATTGTGAATTTCTCATAATATAATGATTGATTGGTGATGTGCTTGATCAGATAAATCATTTCTCTGGCAGTTCCATAAGTTGCTCTTTTAATTCCTTCAACTCTGCAAGGGACAGTTTATATGGTGCCCTAGATACTGGTGCTGCTCCAGGGATCAACTGGATGGTAACATCGACCTCCCGCTCAAGAGGGACTCCTGGCAAGTATTCGGGAAAGACATCGGCATACTCGCTGACAATATGGATGTCCTCAATCTTAACTTCCTTCTTTACGGTGAAAACAGTAGCAAGAAAGGCCATACAACCTTTCCCCATCATCCTTTTGGCTTGGAGTGCAGAGATGAGTGACAGTCTCCTGAGAACACTAGTTTTGGGTAATGGCTAAAGGTTACCTGGCTTCTCTTACAATTGACACTAGCCTCGGGTTTAGACAACCAGTCTGCTCCTAGTATCACATCATAGCCCTCCATATCCATACATATTAAATTTGCAGGTAAATTTTAAGTGTCAATCAACACTTCACTAGATGGCAAATGGTTTATAAGGTCGGTGTCAGGACCAATCGGGGTTGACACAACTATACCAGATTTCATTGGGACGAGTTTTATAGGCAAGGTGTCAAAAAAGGTTTGAGATATGAAGGAATGAGTAGCTCCTGTATCAAATAGAATGAATGCAGATCGGGAAAGAATAGTGAGTATACCTTTAACTACACCTCCTTCCTTGGTTTGTTCTGCCATTTATTCCCCGAGCTTGATTTCTCCTTTGGGCAATCCTTAACCTTGTGGTCTTGGCTACCACAAAGGAAACATTTGTCCTAAAATTTCCAGCACTCGTCAGACCGATGATTTATTTTGTTGCAATGCTGGCATCTTTCTGTAGTAGCGGGAACTAGTTTCTTATTGTACTTCTTTCTCTTGTGCGGTCTGTTACTATTGTTGGGCTATTTTTCTCTGGCTATAGGTTTAGAGTTTCCTGTGGTTATAATTTGTTCTTTTTTTATTAGTTTTGCCAACTCCTTTGTCATACATAGACCTTTCCTTTCCATTTGTATCTCCCTTAGCCATTATTAGGGCATCCTCTAACAGTTGAGCAGCTTGTCGTAGTGCTTTGGTTAATCTTTGGACCGATCTCTGTCCGTCCATAGACGGTGTAGGTATATCCTCCATTGTTGTTTATTAAAGTTCCTTCAAAAATGAATTATCACCCGATTAGTCTTCCTTACTCCTTGTTAATACCTTGTAATCTTACAATATTTAGTTACTAAATAAGATTTTGGACTTAGCCCATGCTTCTACCCAATCTCACCAAGTAGGTATAGAATTCTTGACACAAGCTGAGGGTTCTAATGACACTTATCCTATCATTCCTGATCGCCTAGGACTTAGGGGAAAGCCCAGGCTCTAATACCAGCTGTCACGCCCCGATATTTAGCAGCGGAATAAATATCGGGACATGAGAACGATATAAATAGATGTATCACAGTTGAATAGCGTAGAGTCACAATTGAATATAATAACACAATGGTAACTATAATATTGTCATAAAAGTACTCCTTATTCCATTCATTCAACTAATTAAAAACCTTACATCAATCAAGCCAATCAAAGGGCCCATTATTCAAATAAAAATGTTTCACTACTACATCGACTACTCAAATAACTATTCCTAGACTATCAACTTCTCATATGGAGAGTGCTCATCACTCTTGCCCTACCCCATCTGGCTCCTCTGGTTCCTCATCACTACCTGAAAAGGACAGGATGATAGGGGTGAGAGAACTAGCTCAGTAGGATTTACATCTCAATACTGTGCGGGCACTAATATACATGACTAACATTTTAAATAGGCAGATATGCACATGAACATGATGACAATGCATGCTTTTCTAACAAGTTGAATAGCGGAATAGAACGGATGTCATATCAAATCAAATATCGAATTGCATATACAAAGGACAAGTATTTCAGAGTAGAATCACATCAAAATGAATTGGCCATATTCACACAGATATCATGTAATCACATGAACAAACGTATCATATCAAATCTTATCATATCATATCAAATCAAATGAAGGCACATTCACACAAATCCTGCGTATTCGTTATGCTATGCCAAGCACCAAAAGTCCATACTCCCATGGTTAATAAGTACATTGGGGCGCTCCTCCCCAGGACCAGACAGGGCCCCTATTGCACAGGCATTGGTCAAATGGACCGAAGTCCCATATTGTGCCGAACAAACATATACATATTATGACCACAGAGTATCAATGATAAGCTCAGTGTAATAAGAACATGATCATCATAGAGTCAAGGTGTGACAATAGCTCAAGAGATCAAATGGGCAGTATAACAACGTATCTTATGTTTCATAATTCATTAATGTCTTGACATGAGGATGACTAATGACAGATCGTACGCGAAACATGTGCTCTCTATCTCCAGGGTACTTCATGGTAGAACCAGCTCGGTCTCTATGTGGGAATCCATAGAGGACAAAGACTTACGGAGGTCTTAAAAAAAAGATCGCTAGTCTGCCAATTCAGAATGACCGGCAGAGAGCTCCCAATTCCCCAAGAAGGGTAAGCCTAATCGTGCAAAGGTGTATGTGACGAGTCACGAATCATTCCTAACATGTATGCAATTGACAAATAATTAATTGAAACATTGGAAAGTATATAACTATCGAAACTCATATGCAAATCATGATAGAAACTTAACTAACAAGTCCATACTAACATGTATTCATCCCCACATTCATATCATATTCTTACCATATCAAATTGACAATAAGTGAGATCACAAGATAATTAATCAAATGAACATAAGGTCAATCACAATTACACATTAGAATCATATTCATATCATTACCGTTTTTCAATGGGTTGATTGATTTTAGGTCCATGCATACTATATAACACCATGCACATGCTGATAGACAAAGAAAACTAACAAGCTAACTAACTGACCAAAAAGTACAGTTTCGGGTCGGTCTGTGAATCGCGTCCTACACAGTGGACATTTTTCCAAAACACAGTGTACAGGTAAACAGGCTAACCGTGCAGGAAACGGAATCACGTCGGCCTTGTAGGCTGCCGTTCAAGCTAAATTGCGTTGGGTCATCCTGACGCATTACAGAAAATCATTAAATAAACCAATGGTTGGGAAAACAGCCTGAATCCACGTGGCGCGAAAACTAACACGTGCGTTGACCGGTCAGCGGGATAATCACATCCGACCTCACAGTCGCGATTCAGAGAATCACGTCAGCCTAAGCCGACGTGAACTAGGCACGGGAATCACGTCGCCTGAAGCAGACGCGATTCCAAACGCTGCCCAAAAACACTGGAAAACACAGAAAACCACATACCATGCTTATATCTTCCTATCTAATGACATTTAGATGAAACATATTGAAAGATGACCAGGACAACTAGTAGAAGAACTTTGATTTTGGGAGTTTGACCTAATTCGGTCTCGAATCTCATGAAAAACATGAAGAACATAGAAGACAAGTGCAACCCGAAAACACAATATCAGGTAGCGGCTCTCTTTCTATGCTTATAACTCTCTAACTAATGACATTTAGATAAAACGTTTAACATGAAACATGACGAGGACTACTAGTAGCATAACTTTCATGATAGGGGTTTAGTCTAATTCAGTCTTGAATCATGTGCATAATAAGAAGAACGTAAAATATACCCTAACTATGTTCGACTTAGAGAAAATGACTAATACTCAATGTATACTCTATGAAAATTAGGCAAATCAAGTGCAAATGAACCTAGACTTGAAGCTCTACAAGATGGTATTGGTTTTCTTTAATCTTGGCCCGAGAACACCTACCTTTATGAAGATCTAAGACCAGTCGACGTTCTGGACACAGCAGAGGATGAAGGGGGATGAAGCTCCGGTTCCCAGCCTTTCCTCTCCTCTTTTGGTGCCCTACCCAGCCTCCAAACGACCCCAACTCGTTTCCAAACCTTCCCCAAGAGTTTAGTGACGTGTTCTTATAGATATAGGGTGTAATTACATGTCCTAATGGGACTAGGAAAGGGGGCTGCGAATTCTGCTTGGCCCTTCTATGTTTTGGTATTCTCCCACCCAATTAGAGTGGCAAAGGGTTTAGGAAACCACCCCTTAGGGTTAGGTTCGGTTTTGCTTACCTTGCATGGCTAATTACCTTAATTTTTAACCCTAATTTGCCCTTCCTAATTATTGCATATTTACAGGTGCGAATTTCTATGTATTTTCATGTTCCAATTTTATTATTGGGCTAAAAGTGATCCATTGGCCCAATTTCATTAATGGGTCACTAATACATAATGTTGGAAGTCTCTCCAACCTATTTATTTAATTTATGGTCACGTCATTTTTCCACGTTAACATTTTTTTACGATTTGGTTTCCTAATTTGGGTAATTAGTCCCGTGTGATGTACACTTGACCAATCGGATTTTTCGTTGCATGAATTTCTTCGTGGAACACTTAAGAATAATATTTGGGGTTGGTTTATAATTTTTACGGAATTTTCCGATGTGTTTCTCACGTATGATAGTGGAACGTATGTTCTACCATTCCGATAATACGGATATTATTTATTTACTATTTTCATACTTGAATTTGTTCATGGGTCATAAGTTATCCATTAGTCCAATTTATTTTATGGACTATCCCCACATATTGTTTGTAGTCAACCATAAATTTTTAATTTAGTTATGATCTCATTTTATACACATGATAATGGATTTCCAACTTATTTCCTAATTACGATAATAAGTCACAATAACTCTTAAATATACCCCAAATGACTTTTATTGACCCAAATTTCTTCATGGATCATTATAGGATATTATTTGAAGTCCATCTTTGATTTTTATTTAATTTTCTGGCTCCTCTAAGTATGTGTGATAATGATTTCCCGACTTATTCCCTGATTACGATACTCAGTCGCAAAACGCCTTAAACATGGACCACCCGATTTTCCTTTACACAAATTTCTCCGTGGGTCATTAGGGAGTATTATTTAGAGTTGAACTATGGTTTTTCTGAAGTTTTCTATTAGTTTTTTGCATGTACGATAATGGCACGTGCGTTTTTGCTATTTCACTAATATTGAATTTATCGTTTTCAATTTATTTCTAATTTTCTAATTACCGAATTTCCGGGGTGTTACAGAGGCTCACCCTTACTCCTTTCAGGTGAAGGAGAGCAGGAGGGTTCCTATCTCTCGTCTAGTTCGGAGCCGCACCGTAGCGGACTTGGGCCTACTCCTCCAGCAGTATAATCTTTACTATTTGTTCACCTCGGGGTATGCCCCATGTTGCTGTACTATGTATTTGACTCTAGTTGAGAACTGGCTATGTATATTTCATGTAAATATCTGTGAGATGTGGAATCTTATATATATTTGAGGTGTTACTTTTGTATTTCCACGGACATGTGAATGATATCCTTCGCGAGGTTACAACTCATTCACGAGAGGTGGAGTCGGGTCAAGCTTGTTATTAGGTTAACGGGTTTGAGCGGCGAGGACCGCTACAGCCTCTTTCTCACTTCTCACGCATGTCAATCACATTCTATTTAACATTCTCAACACTAGCACAAAAGAGGATGGAATGCACTAATATAAACATCATGTACATATATAAGGTTGAGGTAGATCACAAGCTCCTCTTTGTCCACTGCCACTCTCCCTAGATCCTTCATATCTCTCGGGCAGAGGAGGCATCTCCCTACCACCCCTCACATGACTCTAGGCATTCGTCTCCCCCTTACAGTGCCTCTCCTCCTCCTCATTCCTCCGGCGGCTGGAGGAACCTGCCAAGTGCTGCCTCACTGCGGCGCCGCTCACTCCTCTCCTGCTCTTGCTGTAGCAACTTGGATTTTTCAAAAAATAAAAATTTTATAACTAATAAAAATAAAATCAATTAGAAATCAAATAAAAGGGAATTTACTAAAACCCATTAAAATAAAAGAAGTGATGGGCTTTATTAAATTGACCCAATAGAAATTAGTGGGCCAAAATAGGAAATTTTAAAAGGGGAATAATGGAAAAATACCCTAAATTCATAACTAAAATAATGTCTAATTATAAAAGAGGTATTTAATGCATTAAATTAGCAATTTGAGTTATATTTGGATTCCTAAACCTACCCAAATAGGTTGCCCACGAAATTAGCTTCCATCCTAACCCAATTAGGAGATCTCTTGCCTAAAAAGAGGAGAGGGAAATAGAAAATTCGTAATAAATAGGAATTAGAGTCATAATAGGAAATAGAATGGGGAGATGCTTAAATACTCCTCTAAAACCCCCATGGCCGGCCCTAGCTCGTGCCAAGGGTTTGATGGACGTGGGAAGGAGTCAAAGGGAAGGAGAATTCGTGGAGAAGAAGGATCCCTCAAGTTCGTCCCCGAGTTCTTCAAGTTCAAATCCTAGAAGAGAAAAACCATCAAAGGTAGGAATTCTCACGAGCATAAACCATGAAAAGTTTTTTGTAGGATGTTTCATCCATCAGGAACAAAAGCCCTTTAGTTTCATATTTTTCCATCGAGCAAATCTTTAGTTCTCAATTTTCAAAGTTGTATGAACTTCATGACCCCGAACCTCTTTTCAAATTCATATTTTCATGCATACTCGTCATCATACCATGAAATTTTTCCTGTAAGAACTGATGGATGTTAGGCTTCTTTTGCCCCTGAAAGCCCTAATTTCCATCCATCCTATCATGCGAATTAATTCGTTGATCTCATCTGTGTACTATTCTTAGTACTTCATGAATACCATAACCAAAGCATGTCGAAACCCTGTTTGTTTTCCAATTCCTATTTACTGTAAGTACCTATTCATGTCTAGAACAATATGCAACTAGTTTCATAATTTTTCATCATTTGTGCAAATAGTTGTGATTTTCTGAATCACCCTGTGTCAAATAAGGTAAGTCTAGCCCACAACCCAATGAACTGTTCTTTCCCTGATAGACTCAGGCTCAGACCCTGTGAACGCGACGGCCCAATAGGCCGCATTCACAGGGGCATCACGACAAAGCGTTCTGTCATGATCTGATCGCGATAGTGCCGGTCGTCGCGATCCAGCTGCCCAATTTGTTGAACCCGTCGCGACCCTCACATGACCCCGTCGCGACCTGCCTGCCCGGACCGACAAGCCCGTCGCGACCTGTACCAGACCCCGTCGCGATCTCAGTAGACCCCGTCGCGACCCTCATTAGGGTGCGTCGCGATCTGACTTTTTGCAGGAAAACCCAGCTTTTTGCAGGTCTTGTTGTTCTTCAGCTATTCCCATATCCTGTTAACTATTTTAAACATTGAAACACGAAGTTGTAAATATGGAATATATTTTAATTAATTTAAGTCAATCACATGATCTATCTTGTCCATGATTTTCTCATTCACATGCACACACACTTCGAACCATCCAAATATGGTTTAATTGGCATGAACATGTTACATAATTTATCTGGTAATTTATGTCATTAAATTGCCTCATTCTTAATTATACTTGTGTATGTTTTCTCGCGATGTTTTGGAACACCGATACTGACGCTCCACTGTTCTAGAACTCCTCTAGAATGTCGAGCACTTATTTACATATACACACTCTCTTGACTTGGACGAACTCTCCGTCAGAAACTCCTTCTTCCAGACTAGTGAGTCTTTGTTCAAGGCCTCCATAAGTCTCCTTTGTCCATGGATTCCCACATGGACGACGAGCCGGTTGTACCCTAACACCTATGATACCCTTTAGGGATCAACATGATCCAAACGGCTGTTAGAATTTCGCTCTTATCTTGAATCACGTCGGACCTCTGGACCTGTGCATAACATGGTCAGTGGAAAGGTAGTGAGTTCCACCTGACTGCCAACACCATGTGCGCATGTTGTGCAACTGTTACTATCACATGTTTACTCGACGTGTTACATGCAATGTCCACTAGCTCTCATCTATACTCTACTCGCTCATCTATTCACGTTCACTCTACTATCTCGTCTATTCATCTAGTGCTCTCATCTATTTCTTGGTACTCTGTATTGGCCATTGACTGATTGTCTAAAGATAAACAATATAACCAATGCCTGGCAATATATAAAGGGCCCGATCTGGTCCTAGGATGTGCGCCCGAAATTGCTAGTACCCATGGGAGTTAAATGATCATAGTGTTTGGCATTACACTCGAGTGCTATCTATCTCGACTATCTAAATGACAATCAAAATGTGCTATGTTCTCTCATTGTCTATTGACAAAAGTGTTATACTATACACGTTGTGCTATTGCTATACTTTGTGCTATTGTGCTATGGTCATCTTGCTATTTTGTGCTATACTCGACACTCTTGCTATATTTGGAACGTTGTGCTATTTCGTTCACATGCTATCCTGCTATCTTTTACCTGACTCTCTCGCTCTATCATTAGTTACTCTGCCTTAATGCATTAACTATTTAATGCCTGCTTGACTATTGAGATTTAAATCCTACTGGCGTTATCGCTCACCCTACGTTATTTATCGTTGTGTTCTCAGGTGAGACCGAGGATGACACATACATTCAAGAGGACGGGAATGACCAGGAGTGACGTCACGAATACCCAAGTGTCCTAGCGATATGTTAGAGTCATAGTTAGTCTTTTGCTTTTATTTCAATGTAATTGGGCCCTATAGAATGGCTCTGATATTAGTGGTTGTAACTAGACATTTGAAAGATTATTAATGAAATGAATTTGCTTTAGTATTTATTCTTGTCCAATGGTTTGATGTCTAGTACTCGCTCTATACCCGTTTACTTGCAACTGCCTCGCATTCCGATATTCCACGTCGGGGCGTGACAGTCTTTGTGGTATTAGAGCCTAGGTTATTCTTAAGTATAGGAGGATCTAGGTTGACCAGCCTCGACTAGAGTCAATTATCCTACCTATGTGAGTTGTGGTTAGAGCCAAGGGTAACTAGCTAAAATAAACTCACACATGCACGAATTAAATTTCACATCAATATCATAACAGTAAGTCATTTTTGTAGGAACTACGCAATCAAGATGACTGCTGAACGTGCTCAAATGAGGGGCATGCAACAAACCATCCAGGAACTGACGCGCGCCATTATGCAAGCTACCCAAGGTGGTGGCAACCGTGGTGCAGGCGACCTGCATCGCAAATTCAGGAGTCTGAACCCACCTAGGTTCAGTGGATCCACAGATCCAGATGAAGTTGAGCATTGGCTTAAAGAGACAGAAAGAATTTTCTACGTCATGCAATGTGCAGCCGGGGATAAGCTGCTACTAGCCACGTTCCAACTTGAAAAGGACCCCCGCGCTTGGTGGGAGTCTGTTGAAGTGACTAGAGCTAATGGTCAGTTCACCTGGACCGAGTTCAAGGAAGCTTTTAATTCCAAATACTTCTCGTAGCATGTCCAAGAGAGGAAGGCTGCGGAATTCGCTACTCTGAAACAGCGGAGCTCGACTGTGGCTGAGTATGAAGCCCAGTTTTCAAGACTGGCACGATATGCTGAACACTTAGTGAACACGGAGAGAATGAAGGCTAAGCGCTTCCTCAATGGCCTTAAGCCTCAATACATCACCCAACTAGCACCTCTCGACATCCCGACCTACGTCGAGATGGTAAAGAAAGCTCAGCTGCTGGAAGATGCTACGGACTTCACCGATCGTATCAAAGGGAAGTTCGTGAAAAAGGAAATGACCACAGGTCAGTCATCTGCTAGGCCTACCAATGGCAAGAAGCGCCCCTTCAACATCACGGAGGGCTCTAGCCAAGAAAGGAAACCTAAGGTCTTCGTACCCAACACTCCAGCCAAGAGCAACTGCAAGCATTGTGACAAGCCAGGTCACACCGCTGACGAATGCTGGAGGAAAATCGGCGCATGTCTGCACTGCGGAAGTCGCGAGCACCGCATCCTCGAGTGCCCGCCACTGAAAGAGAATGAGAGGCGCCCAAATGCGCCTAAGAAACAAGGAAGACTACAAGCCCTGCATGAGGAGGAACCCTGTGACGGCCCTCGATACACCGGTACGGTCATACCGACCAACGTCGGTATAGCGAGTGCTGCCACAGTGGGACATTTACCCAAACGATACAAACAGCTGAGATACACGTGAATATACAACAGAGTAGCGGAAGTAAAAGACCAATGTCTTCATTCATTCATCATCCACATTAAACATACATGCAGTTCGCAATTAACATAAAAGAACTAAAAATTCACATGATTTAAATTGCTGAAATTAAATACAAATGTCCACACTTATACATCATTCTCATGATACTTCTAGTACAATGTTCAAAATTACATACTGTGAAATACACAAATCTCAAGGAACTCCAAAAACTAGCTAGTCTCCGCGCTCGGAGTCTGTCTCCACCGTCTCCTCAAGCGATGTCATGTCACCAACTATACCTGTACGCCGAAGCAAGGAGTGAGTCCAAGGACTCAGCAAGCAACACTACTCATGATGTACACTTATAAGTCCTAGTGGTTTCTACATGCACATTACAATTAGCAACACATAGCATGTTAGTCATTTCAAGTTTTCAACCTATCATGAACATTCTACAATCTTATACATAAATCATGCTTTCAGATTTCTAAAATAAAATTCACCTACCGCATGGTCTCTATTCAATTTACTCATGAAACTTTAATCTTTAAAGAATCAAAACATGAGAGCTATCAATATGAACTGTTACATACATGGACGGGAAACGTAACTAGCATGGATTTTACACATTTTTAAACACATACATGAACCTTTTCACATGCTTTAGGTTGCTGATTTTCATATGGTTTCATGGCTGAAAACCTATGCATGAGAGCTACAACGCTACATAAAACATATCATGTGATCAAACAATCATGCTATCTTTTGCCCGTTTTCACCAATTATCCCTAACATGGATTCTAAACATCTTTGCACATAATAATATGACGATGACAACATAAATTCACTGATTTCACATGATTTCAGATTTGTCTCACATGGTTTTCAATAACACATTTTCACATCTTTGGTTTCACATTTTTATTTACACAAGTTTTCTCTTTCACATGGTTCACTTTACACATACACATTCACATATCACTTACACATTTACACATGGACACATACACATTACACATTTCACATTACACATTTTAGGTGCCGTGACACATAGTCCAAACCACCAAAGAAGGACATATACACATCACATTACACATAGACGCCATCTAGGCATTCCAATGGCGACTCTTGGACTGCGCAGACCGGGAGAACAAGTCTCCACCCTAACCAGTAGTACTTGTCCACCTCCAGGATTTCCCCCTAATGCCCTTAGGGTCACTTAACACAATGAACTTTCTCAGGGGGACTTTTCCCTGATACAGCTCCACTGCCCTCTACGGAAGCAGTGTCACATTGGCACAGTTACACATTTACATATTTACCGTTTTACACTTGGTTTTACACATAACACTTCATCTCATTCACTTTCTCATTCACATGAATACCTCTTTTTTTTTTTTTTCCTAACATGGTACTACAAAATTTCAAGGTTTAATACACAGTAAACACCCTAATCATGCTGGGTTTAAACAAAATCTAATCACATTACGATCATATGCACGAATTATCACATTTCACAAGAAAACACATAACTTTTTATTTACTGATCCAAATGACCTGAAATTTTAACCACTTGCTGTTTTCGAGTTCAAGGTCATACCCTCCATTTTTCAGATTTTTCTGAGCTAAATAGGATTTACAGAAAATAAAACGCCTAATTAGCATGCTATTAACAACTTAAGTTAACATGGGTCTAACACATTTTGCAAATAAGCCACTTGTTGTTTAAGCATAAGCTATTAACATATGCATGAATTGAGAATACAAAATTTCCCTAATTCATACATCTATGGATTGAACACTACAAATCATTCTTGCATGCTTCTATTTCATCGAACCGAGCTTATTTACAATTTACACAAGCATGGATAAATTACCAAAATTTGCAAACACATATGCTGACCCACTAATCTTCATGATCAGACCAAAACCAAGGCATTCATACACATTCTAATCAGGAAAACTAAATTTGTAAAATCAACAATTCATGCTCACAAGTTTAAGGAACACCATTTCCCACATCCACCAACACACACCATATTCATCCACACACCACAATGCACAATATACATAGAGTATAAGGTTTACCATATATCCTCATCACGTAAAACTTACCGAAATTAATGTATAAGAGGGACAGAAGAGCTCACTGTTCTGTCCAGAAGAACTCGGCGGCAGTCTCTAGCCGCTGACTTAGGGTCAGCGGCATGGTCGATGGACGCCAAGCTCATCACAGGCGTCCAAGGACCTTGCCGTCGAACCAGGTCTATGCAGAAACACAGACCCGAGCTCTGAATCTTGGGTGAATTGGAGGGTCTAGGACTCGAGGAAAATTCCATAAAAATCACAAAACCAACCTAGACTCATAAGGGAACATCAGGGATAGGTCACTTGCCTTTCTAAAATTCCTCCAAGGGATTTATGGCTTGGTGAATACCTCCTTGGGCAGTCCCAAGAAGTTGCAGAACTCCCTTCAAAGATCACTCCCTCCGGGTTCTTGGATGAGCTCCACAGCAAGGGGTCGATGGGGAAGCCTTCTCCTTTGCTCCAGCTTCCTCCTTGTCGTGGAAGATCTTCAGATCAAGCTCCAAGAGGGTCGGATTTGAGGGTGGTAAGATGGGGTTTTCTCACAGCTCACCTAGGGTTTTTCTCCTCTTTTTCTCCTCTTACAAGGGTGAAGGGAAGAGTGGGAGAGGCCACTTCGGGTTCAGGATTTAGGGGAGTCTCTCTCCCACTCACTAGGGTGATGGGACACCCTCAGAGCCGTTGGGGAACATCCCCCCCAATGGTGGCCATGCCTTGCTTCAGAAGCTTGCAGCTCTGCTGCGCATGCAGGTCAGAGAAGTTGGCGTCCATATCGCTGGACGCCGGGATGAGTGTTGGCGTCCATGTCTGGACGCTGACACCACCTAAACGGCCTGGGCTTGACGCCAAGGTGGCCTTCGGCCAGAACTTTAAATTATGCAGAAAACCATGCATACCATGCACCTATACATGCAATATACATACGGTATTGTATCCATACTATCATCATGCAATGCATACATTATTTATGTTTAATATAAACACATGTACACGTAATTATACTAATTAATGCGTACGTAAACATGTACATACATACACAAATACAAACATACACACATAAATGCAAATAATGCGACGGAAATTAGAGGGCCTTACAAACCCACTACGGACGGTGGCGTGGTAGAAGGTACCCTATAAGTTTTCTCTTTATCAGCATTTGTCTTATTTGATACTGGAGCAACTCACTCATTTATATCTCAACACTTTGCTGATACCTTGACTACAAAACCTATATCCATGGGTTGTGAGTTCTTTGTCACAACGCCACTAGGAGAGAAGGAGAAACTTAATAAATACTTTCCATCTGCCGAGGTAATGATCAGAGACCATAACCTAAAAGCCGACCTGGTGTGTATGCCCATAGAAGGCTATGAGTAATTTTGGGAGCCGACTGGTTGTCCACTTTTGGGGCAAGTGTCGATTGTAAGAAAGGAAGGGTGACCTTTAGTGACTTTCTTAAATTGGCATTTTCTGGGATCAGACATAAGAGACGGATGTCTCTAATCTCTGGCATAAAAGCCCACAACATGATAAGGAAAGGTTGCATTGCTTTCCTAGCAATCGTAGTTGTTGAAAAGAAGGGTTCTAAGATAGAAGACATCCACATAGTCCAAGATTACCCCGATGTGTTTCCTGAAGATCTGCCAGGGATTCCCCCGGAATGTGATGTCAACTTCGCCATAGAGTTGATCCCTGGAGCTGCCCCGATATCACGTCAACCATACCGGATGTCACCTGCCGAGCTAAAGGAGTTGAAGATGCAGCTGATGGTGCTATTAGAGAAAGGGTTCACCAGACCAAGTACTTCCCCATGGGGAGCACCTGTGCTATTCATCAAGAAGAAAGATGGATCGATGAGGTTGTGCATCGACTATCGTCAACTCAATCAGCTCACCATCAAGAACAAATACCCACTGCCCAGGGTCGATGAACTATTCGACCAAATCTCAGGAGCTCAATATTTCTCCAAGATCGATCTTCGATATGGCTATCACCAAATGAGGATCAAGGATGACAATATCTTCAAAACAGCTTTCAGGAGCAGGTATGGACATTATGAATTCATCGTTATGCCTTTTGGTCTAACCAATGCTCCTGCAGCCTTTATGCAACTCATGAACAGCATATATCGGCCAAACCTTGACAAGTTCATGGTCGTCTTCATTGACGATATCCTCATATATTCAAAGACCAAAGAAGAGCATGAAGAACATCTGAAGATAGCACTGCAAGTCTTGCGAGACAACAGACTGTACGCAAAGCTTAGCAAGTGTGAATTATGGCTCGACGAAGTGTCCTTTTTGGGCCATGTCATCTCAAAGGACAGCATCTCCGTTGATCCCTCCAAAGTCGAAGCTGTACTCAATTGGGAGAGACCAACCAACGTCACCGAGATAAGAAGCTTCTTAGGACTGGCTGGCTACTACAGGCGGTTTATCAAGGACTTCTCCAAGATCGTCGTTCCTCTCACATGACTGACACGAAAAGAG
The DNA here is from genome assembly GCA_014218235.1 of Colocasia esculenta. Classification (NCBI taxonomy): domain Eukaryota; kingdom Viridiplantae; phylum Streptophyta; class Magnoliopsida; order Alismatales; family Araceae; genus Colocasia; species Colocasia esculenta. The sequence goes on along the minus strand of CM024755.1, from coordinate 116,535,381 downwards.
AATCCATACTCCTGGAGTAAAGAGTGTGAGAAAAGTTTTCAAACTCTTAAAGATTTCCTGACCTCAACACCTGTTCTCGCTCTGCCAATAGAGGGAGAAGGTTTCTCTATGTACACCGACGCCTTAGAGATTGGGCTAGGGTGTGTACTGATGCAAAAGGAGAAAGTCATCGCCTACTCTTCTCGACAACTGAAGACTCATGAAGTCAACTACCCCGTGCATGATCTTGAGTTGGTTGTCGTGGTCTTCGCCTTGAAAATCTGGAGACATTACCTCTAAGGAGAAAAGTTCACTGTCTACTCAGACCATAAAAGTCTGAAGTATTTATTCTCCCAGAAAGAACTCAACATGAGACAGAGAAGATGGCTAGAATATCTGAAGGATTTTGACTTCAACATCCAATACCATCCAGGCAAGGGTAATTCCGTGGCTGATGCTCTTAGTAGGAAGCCAATGGCGTCTGTTTCAAGTCTAGTCCTTGGCGAGATGCAACTACTGATACAATTCACAAGGTTAGACTTAAATATTGAACATAGGGATGATCGAGTCTTGGTTGCCAATATCAAGATTCAATCTGATCTGCTAGAGGAGATCAAAGCTCAACAAGATGATGATCCATTCTTAGTTCGCGTCAAGGAAACTCTAGCCGAAAGACCGGACTTTGCTATGACAGAAGATGGAAGGCTTGTCTTTCAAGGGAGGACATGCGTCCCCGACAATGAAGCAATGAAGAGGAAGCTAATGGATGAAGCTCACAAGACAAAGTACGCTATTCATCCAGGAGGTACCAAAATGTATCAAGACATGAAAAGAACATTTTAGTGGCCGAACATGAAAAGAGAGGTAGCTGAACATGCCGCTCACTGCCTTACTTGCCAACAAGTAAAAGCGGAACACTTGTGCTCTGCTGGTGTACTCAGACCGCTAGATATTCCTGAATGGAAATGGGAAAGCATTGGCATGGACTTCATCATGGGTTTACCCAAGACTCGTGGTGGACTCGACGCCATATGGGTCATAGTCGACCGACTAACCAAATCCGCCCACTTTCTAACTATAAAGAGTAAGTGGTCGGTGGAAGTACTAGCTGCCTTATATGTCAAGGAGATAGTAAGACTGCACAGAGTTCCATCATCCATAGTCTCGGATCGAGATCCGAGATCCACATCTCATTTTTGGAAAGGACTGCAAGGTGCACTGGGTACCAAACTCAACTTTAGTACCACATTCCATCCACAAACTGATGGGCAAACTGAAAGAACTAACCAAATAGTGGAGGACATGTTGAGAGCTTAAACTATAGACTTCCAAGGATAATGGAATGAACACCTATCTCTTATCGAGTTCGCCTATAACAACAGTTACCAGGCGAGCATCAAGATGGCACCGTTTGAAGCACTCTACGGAAGGAATTGTAGATCTCCTGCATGCTGGAATGAGGTTGGAGAACAGCAGTGGCTAGGCCCAGACATGGTGCAACGTACCACAAAGGGCATACAAGTGATTAGGGATCGGCTTAAGACCGCCCAGTCTAGACAAAAGAGCTACGCCGAAAAAAGAAGGTGAGACTTAGAATTTCAAGTCGGTGATCATGTGTTCTTGAAGGTGTCACCTACTCGTGGCATCCAAAGATTTGGCGTGAAAGGAAAGCTCAGTCCTAGATTCATTGGTCCTTTTGAAGTACTCGAAAGGATTGGTGAGGTTGCATACCGACTGGCATTGCCACCGGATCTAGCATGTGTACACAATGTGTTCCATGTCTCCATGCTCAGGAAATATGTCTATGACCCTACCCACATCATTCGCCACGAGAAGTTGGTGCTGAACAAGGATGTGACATACGAAGAGAAGCCAGTCAAGATACTAGAACGGAAGGTACAACAGCTCAGGAACCATCCCATCCACGTGGTTAAGGTCTTATGGAATAACCGCGGAGTGGAAGAAGCCACATGGGAACCGGAAGGAATCATCAGACAGAACTACCCCGATCTTTTCGGTAAGACATTCCCTCCCTTACAATCATATGAATTTGGGGACCAAATTCTTTTTAAGAGGGGGAGGATGTAGCAACCTGGATTTTTTAAAAAATAAAAATTTTATAACTAATAAAAATAAAAGCAATTAGAAATCAAATAAAAGGGAATTTACTAAAACCCATTAAAATAAAAGAAGTGATGGGCTTTATTAAATTGACCCAATAGAAATTAGTGGGCCAAAATAAGAATTTTTAAAAGGGGAATAATAGAAAAATACCCTAAATTCGTAACTAAAATAATGCCTAATTATAAAAGAGGTATTTAATGCATTAAATTAGCAATTTGAGTTATTTTTGGATTCCTAAACCTACCCAAATAGGTTGCCCACGAAATTAGCTCCCATCCTAACCCAATTAGGAGATCTCTTGCCTAAAAAGATGAAAGGAAAATAGGAAATTCAGAATAAATATGAATTAGAGTCGTAATAGGAAATAGAATGGGGAGATGCTTAAATATTCCTCTACAACCCCCATGGCCGGCCCTAACTCGTGCCAAGGGTTTTCTGGACATGGGAAGGAGTCAAAGGGAAGGAGAATTCGTGGAGAAGAAGGATCCCTCAAGTTCTTCCCTGAGTTCTTCAAGTTCAAACCCTAGAAGAGAAAATCCATCAAAGGTAGGCATTCTCACGAGCATAAACCATGAAAATTTTTCTGTAGGATGTTTCGTCCATCAGGAACAAAAGCCCTTTAGTTTCATATTTTTCCATTGAGCAAATCTTTAGTTCTCAATTTTCAAGGTTCTGTGAACTTCATGACCCCGAACCCTCTTTTCAAATTCATATCTTCATGCATACTCGTCCTCATACCATGAAATTTTTACTGTAAGAACTGATGGATGTTAGGCTTCTTTTGCCCCTGAAAGCCCTAATTCCATCAATCCTATCATCCGAATTAATTCGTTGATCTCGTATGTGTATTGTTCTTAGTACTTCATGAATACCATGACCAAAGCATGTCGAAACCCTGTTTGTTTCCCAATTCCTATTTGTTGTAAGTACCCATGCATGTCTAGAACAATTCTCAACTAGTTTCATGATTTTTCATCGTTTGTGCAAATAGTTGTGATTTTCTGAATCACCCTGTATCAAATAAGGTAAGTTTGGCCCGCAACCTAATGAATTGTTCTTTCCCTGATAGACTTGGGCACAGACCCTATAAACACGACGGCTCGATAGGCTGTGTTTACAGGAACGTCGCGATAAAGCGTTCTGTCACGATCTGATCGCGACAGTGTCAGTCGTCGCGATCCGGCTGCCCGGTTTGTTGAACCCGTCGCGACCATCACATGACCCCATCGCGACCTGCCTGCCCGGACCGACAAGCCCGTCGCGACCTGTACCAGACCCCATCGCGATCTCAGTGGACCCCGTCGCGACCCTCATTAGGGTGCATCGCGATCTGACTTTTTGCAGGAAAACCCAACTTTTTGCAAGTCTTGTTGTTCTTCAGCTATTCCCATATCCTGTTAACTATTTTAAACATTGAAACACGAAGTTGTAAATATGGAATATATTTTAATTAATTTAAGTCAATCACATGATCTATCTTGTCCATGATTTTCTTATTCACATGCACACACACTTCGAACCATCCAAATATGGCTTAATTGGCATGAACATGTTACATAATTTATCTGGTAATTTATGTCATTAAATTGACTCATTCTTAATTATACTTGTGTACGTTTTCTCGCGATGTTTTGGAACACTGATACTGATGCTCCACTGTTCTAGAACTCCTCCAGAATGTCGAGCACTTATTTACATATACACACTCTCTTGACTTGGACGAACTCTCTGTCAGAAACTCCTTCTGCCAGACTAGTGAGTCTTTGTTCAAGGCCTTCGTAACTCTCTTCTGTCCATGGATTCCCACATGTTCGATGAGCCGATTGTACCCTAACACCTATGATACCCTTTAAGGATCAACATGATCCAAACGGCTGTTAGAAGTTCGCTCTTATCTTGAATCACGTCGGACCTCTGGACCTATGCATAACATGGCTAGTGGAAAGGTAGTGAGTTCCACCTGACTGCCAACACCATGTGCGCGTGTTGTGCAACTGTTACTATCACCTGTTTACTCGACGTGTTACGTGCAATGTCCACTAGTTCTCATCTATACTCTACTCGCTCATCTATTCACATTCACTCTACTATCTCGTCTATTCATCTAGTGTTCTCATCTATTTCTTGGTACTCTGTATTGGACATTGACTGATTGTCTAAAGATAAACAATATAACCAATGTCTGGCAATATATAAAGGGCCCGATCTGGTCTTGGGATGTGCGTACGAAAGTGCTAGTGCCCATGGGAGTTAAATGATCAAAGTGTTTGGCATTACACTCGAGTGCTATCTATCTCGGCTATCTAAATGACAATAAAAAAGTACTATGTTCTCTCGTTGTCTATTGACAAAAGTGTTATACTATACCCGTTGTGCTATTGCTATACTTTGTGCTATTGTGCTATGGCCATCTTGCTATTTTGTGCTATACTCGACACTATTGCTATATTTGGAATGTTGTGCTATTTCGTTCACGTGCTATCCTGCTATCTTTTACCTGACTCTCTCGCTCTCTCATTAGTTACTCTGCCTTAATGCATTAACTATTTAAAGCATGCTTGACTATTAAGATTTAAGTCCTACTGGGCGTTATCGCTCACCCTGCGTTATATATCATTGTGTTCTCAAGTGAGACCGAGGATGACACATACACTCAAGAGGACGGGAATGACCAAGAGTGACGTCACGAGTACCCTAGTGTCCTAGCGATATGTTAGAGTCATAGTTAGTCTTTTGCTTTTATTTCAATGTAATTGGGCCCTATAGAATGGCTCTAATATTAGTGGTTGTAACTAGACATTTGAAAGATTATTAATGGAATGAATTTGCTTTAGTATTTATTCTTGTCCAATAGTTTAATGTCTAGTACTCGCTCTATACCTGTTTACTTGCAACTGCCTCGTGTTCCGATATTCTGTGTCAGGGCCTGACACCTACTCTGGCTCTGGCTAAACATTGCCAGCATGCTCCGAAGCTCATCAATGCGTCCTTATTGTGAGGATGTCTCCATGAGTAGGCGGGTCAGCTCTGCCTGGTCCACTACAGGTCCTTCACTCGCAGTGTTGCCTGCTCCTGCGTCAGCTCACCTACCTGCGCCACCTCCATCTCTACTTGGAGGCGCCGTTGAGCCACCTCCGCTACCGCCGTCTCCACCTGGAGATGCCACTGAGCCGTCGTTGTTGTCGCAGCATCCACCTAGCCAGTGGAGGTCCTCAGCTCCACAAAATATGCCACATCATGTCAATATATGGTTTCTAATCAAAAGGTGATCAGGTTCAGAGTCTACTTACCCTCTCCTCCAATGATGTCTTTGCCTCCTCTGCTCTCCTAAGGGCACCCGCTAGCTGATCGGTAAGGTCAGGCTGGGGATGCCCCACTGCTGCCTAAGACGAGGATGTGCCTGCCTACGACGTCCTTAGCCTCTCCAGGTCCATGCACTGCACAAGAAACACTTGTCAACAATCATTAGGCTAAGAGGTGTGGTGATACTGAAGTCCGAGTAAGTAACTCACTAGCTAGTTTACCTCTCTCCTGGCCGCGTCTCGGTCCTACACGGCAGAATGCAGGAGTTCCTGGAGCGACGCTATCTGCTTCTCCACGTCCATCTGCAAAAACACCAAAAGCATGTCGTATCTGATCTAATCTAAAATCTCATAAGGCCAAGTTTAAAGTTCTATATGTCGTCGGGCGCCCCCATAGACCTTTGCCCCATACTTCAAGGTGAAGGACTGCAGGTACGCCTTGTCACTCTGCACCTCAGGCATGATGTGTCGCCCCAAGTGCTCCCAGTCTGTGATCTGCTCCTGGGCCCTCTCGCGCTAGTCGGTCGTGTTGTGCAGCCCCCTAAAGCTTCGGGCTGGCCTCGATGTTTTGCCTCGGCTAGGGAACTCCACGATGCTCTGACTTAGGCCAAGTGACCTCTGGGTCAGGTGCAGGTGAAGGGGAGGCACCAAGTTAAGAGCATGAACCCACGTCGTCTTACCGAAGTAGGGGCAGCCTAATCTAACAAGGGCTGCCTCTCGTCTACCTCATCTTGGTATGGCTGCCACACCACCTGCAAAACAGAGAATACACCTCGTTAGTCACCAAAGCAATTAAGGAAAAATCAACTGGGAGTTACAAATGAGGTTAGCACTTACATCAATCTGAGGGTAGACATCGATGGCATCCTGGATGGACTCCGGCTGCTCCTCCAGGGGGTGTGTGTTTCGGCATGGCACCCACCTCCTCGCTAGGGGCACTAGGCTCAGTCTCTCCAAAGTCCCCCGCCTGAGGCCTGGTAGGTGAAGATAGATCTAGACCTGCAAAAGAAGCACATGATTAGATCACATATATGCAAATTTGAAGTCCATGAATGGAAAAAGAAGGGAGTAGTTATACTTGAAGGAAGGGGAAGAAGACACCAATCGTCGTTTTCCAGTCGGAGGTTTCTAGACTGTCGAACTGGTGCACTAAAAAAGAAGCACCCCAGGCGTAGTCCCCAACCCTATCTAAGTCCTCCAACAATGGCAGGAACCGATAGTGAACTGTGTCACCCCTTGTTGCAAACATGAGTATATCAAGGAAGAAAGTAAGGAAGCGACACAGGTCCATGTCGGCCTGAGGACCTAGCTCATTGTCGAGGGTCTCCCTGCAGCCCCTGACTAGCCTATACAAATGCTCATCTAGGGTCTCTCCTACCACTCAACCTATTTGCCTGAGCCCCAGACTCTCCTGTAGATCTACCATGGGGACCAATGAAGACCTACGAGCGACAGTCAAGCCTAGCAATATCCCCGTCATCTCCCTATAACATGGATATGTGAACCCACTCAGCGGGCACCCATACACTCCCAACCCGATGATCTGACTCGCATTCTCCAAGTCAGGGATCATATGTCCCCATGGGAACACAAAGGCGGTCAACTCTGTGTCCCACTAGATCTTCAGAGCCTGGGTCAGTGGGGCATTCACCCTTATCCTCTCTGTTAGGAAACGATCGGGGCGCAGCGAAAAGGCGATTCCCACACGTAGATATCGTTGCCGTCGGTCGGATCGAACAAAAACCGTGAACCCGCGCAAAGGAAGATCCGATCTTTACCTTTGCGGGGTTGCGAAACTCCCGAATCCGGGGAGGAGGTGGTGCAGGAGGCGCTGGTGCTTCAAGCCGTTCAAGTGTCCGACCTCTAGACGTATCCACGCGAGCTCCGGACTCAGACGGGATCTCCTCGTTCTCCACGCGTCTCCCGGATCTCAACTCCACCATGTGCCGGAGAGAGGATAGAGAGGGTGGGGGCGCCCTGGGAGAGAGAGAGGAGGGGGGCGGCCAGGGTTAATCCTGGAGCTTGGCCCAGGGTTTAACTCTCAGCGTATATTTATAGACACTGTAGTTTTTCACAAAAACCCAGTCATTGTCTATAAAGAACACATTGCCCAGTCTGCTCGGATCTATTATGCGTGTGACCCTCTAGGCCCAACTGCTAGTCCATTTTTCAGCCCATTAAGCTCAATAACTCTTTATTGACTTATGGTAATTAATTAACATCTCATATTAATTAATCACACAATCAATTATCGTCTCACGATAATTGACTGGGCTTCCAATCAAGTTGGGTGCCAAGCAACACCACTTGATCCTGGAAAGCATTGGGGTTCAGCAACCCATTCAAGGAACCTTTTGTATCATCAGTTACCACGTGACTATAATCCTTCGCTCGTACAATGCTCCCGAGTGCACTTAGGGTATGGTCAACTGTCAAACCCTAAATTGCACACTCACTCGGTTTAGATGCCGCATAACTATATCAGAAAACTACTTTTCTGATAAGTAGTCTTGCCCTGGCCAGGGACTATCAGGCATCCTTCCGTAGAGCATTCACTCTCCTATTACCGAGAGCGAGCGATCCCATATTGACCACACAATCACCTTCGAAGGTATTCTGCTAGATCCGAACACTTAACTGATTAAGACCTCATGGCTAGAGATCTATAAGTCAAGGTCAAAACCCAGAAGTCCACCAACAAGGTGTCCTTGGTGTCTCAGGTCTAAGGACCAATCACGCCACTGTGACAATGAATCTAGCTGGTTGACAGTTAGGTAACATTACCATCCAGCGATTCATAACGGATCAGTTCGGTGAACTCATTCTCTAATGAGCACCTACAGATTCACCTTAGTGTCCCCACACAAGTGACTATGAGACCAGCCACCCTCATCATATGAGCAGGTGCAACCTGTACTAGCCTAACCGGATATCCGATGTCCTTCTCGGATATCCTCCGACTAGGAACAATTAAGAATATACATTTAAAGGATATTAATCTCATTGTTATGATCTCATCATAATTAATATCCAATGCATATATTCATGGACTTCATAATGAAACGATAAACGAATTACACATAACGAATATAAAAGCCTTATTATTATTATCAATGAACAAGATTGTACAAGTTATGATTGGCTTGAGGACATCCATAACTAACAATCTCCCACTTGGACTAAAGCCAATCACCTTTAAGCCTTAAACCCATGGACTCAAGGTGGCGCTCAAACACAATTTGAGACAGAGGCTTCGTCAATGGATTTGCAATGTTGTCGACTGAAGGAACTCTTTCCACCAGTACATCTCCTCTAGTGATTATCTCCCTGATCAGGTGAAATCGCCTCAGAATGTGCTTCGACTTCTGATGAGACCGCAGCTCTTTCGCTTGCGTAATGGCCCCATTGTTGTCACACAACAATGGGATTGGATTAGAGTCACCTGGCACCACACCAAGGTCGGTGATGAACTTCTTCATCCACACTGCCTCCTTGGCGGCTTCAGCTGCAGCAATGTACTCAGCTTCTGTCGTCGAGTCTGCAGTGGTTTCTTGCTTGGAACTCTTCCAGCTCACTGCACCCCCGTTCAAAGTGAACACAAACCCAGATGTAGACTTGCTATCATATGGGTCTGACTGAAAACTCGAGTCAGTATATGCCCGAAGTTTCAAGTCCCCTCCTCCATAGACCAGAAATATATCCTTAGTCCTTCTCAAGTACTTAAGGATACATTTCACAGCCATCCAGTGTGTTTCACCTGGATTTGCCTGATATCTGCTCGTAACACTTAGAGCAAATGCCACATCAGGCCTTGTACATAGCATGACATACATGATAGACCCTATAGCCGAGGCATAGGGGACTCTATCCATGGCTGCCCTCTCTTCAAGAGTCTTAGGAGACTGCTCCTTATAGAGAATAATCCCATGTCTCATAGGTATGAGACCTCTCTTGGAATTTTCCATGCCAAACCTTTTGACAATGGTATCTATGTACATGGATTGGGTCAAGCCAAGCATCCTCTTAGATCTATCTCTATAGATACGTATTCCTAATACGTAGGATGCTTCTCCCAAATCCTTCATGGAGAAGTTCTTTGACAACCAAACCTTTACTGATGATAGCATCCCTACATCATTCCTAATGAGTAAGATGTCATCAACGTAAAGTATGAGAAAAGTGATAGCACTCCCACTGATTTTCTTATACACACATGGTTCATCTTCATTCTTAATGAAGTCATAAGATTTGATAGCCTCATCAAACCTTATGTTCCAACTACGAGAAGCTTGCTTCAATCCATAGATGGATCTTTGAAGCTTGCATACTTTGTCTGGACACTCTTTGGATGTAAAACCCTCAGGTTGTATCATATACACTTCCTCCTCAATGTTTCCATTAAGGAAAGCGATTTTTACATCCATCTGCCAGATCTCGTAATCAAAGTATGCAGCAATGGCAAAAGAATTCTGATCGACTTTATCATAGCAACTGGTGAGAAAGTTTCGTCATAGTCAATTCCTTGCCTTTGACGATACCCCTTTGCCACCAACCTTGCCTTATAAGTGTCGATCTGTCCATCTGCACCGATCTTTCTCTTAAAGATCCACTTGCACCCAATAGGTACAATACCTTCAGGCAAGTCTACCAAGTTCCAAACTTGGTTGGTGTACATGGACTGCATCTCAGAATTCATGGCATCTCGCCATTTCCTGACTGAGGACTATCAACAGCCTCTTGGTAGGTCTTTGGATCATCATCCTCATTATAAGACATGCCTTCACTGATATGTCCAACATATCTTTCAGGCTGTCTAGGTACTCTACCAGACCTACGCTGAATGTGTGTATATTCCTGAACAGGTTCTGGAACCGATGTTTCAACTAGTGGACTTTGCATAGTTTGTGGATCTAGAACCTCTTCTAGATCTACCTTACTCCCACTGTCCTCTTGGGTAAGGAACTCCTCTTCCAAGAAGACAGCTCTCCTAGCGACAAACACTCTTTGTTCACCAGGATGGTAAAAGTAGTACCCCAAACGTTTCTTTTGGGTATTCAACAAACCTGCACTTATCGGTTCTGGATTCCAGTTTATCTGGGTCGTGTCTCTTCACGTGGGCAGGACAGCCCCAGATTTTAACATGTTTAAAATCAGGCTTTCTACCCTTCCATATCTCATATGGAGTAGAAGACACAGATTTACTGGGAACCCTGTTCAGTAGATATGCCGCTGACTCTAGCGCATATCCTCATAGGGAAACTGGTAACTACGAACGGCTCATCATGGATCGTACCATGTCCAACAAGGTCCGATTTCTCCTTTCCGATACACCATTCATCTGTGGTGTATAGGGAGGAGTCCATTGAGAAAGGATACCATTATCCTTTAAGAATTGTGTGAACTCTGTACTCAAGTATTCACCTCCTCGGTCTGACCATAGGATTTTAATGCTCTTTCCAGTTTGCTTCTCAACTTCATTCTTAAATTCTTGGAATTTCCCAAAGGCTTCAGATTTGTACTTCATTAAGTACACAAATCCGAACCTTGAGTAGTCATCCGTGAATGTAATGAAGTATGAGTAGCCACCCTTGGCTTGGGTAGACATTGGACCATATACATCCGAGTGTATTAGTTCCAATATGTCCTTGGCCCTATCTCCATGTCCACTAAATGGAGATTTGGTCAACTTACCCATTAAGCAGGATTCACAAGTTGCATATGATTCATAATCAAATGGATCCAAGTATCCATTCTTATGCAACTTTTGAAGCCTATTCTCGCCAATGTGACCAAGCCTACAATGCCATAAGTAGGCAGTGTTCACACTATTCTTACTTCTCTTAGGAGAAACATCAACATGGAGATTTGCATAAGAAACATCAAGTAAAGACAAACCATTTACCAAATTTGCTAAAGCAACTAGTTTATTTCTCAAATAAAATGAACAACTATTGTTCTCAATGGTAAACTTGTATCCATTTCTGTCTAAACAAGAAACAGAAACAATGTTCTTAATAATGCTAGGCACAGAGTAGCAATCATCTAATGAAAGTAAATCTCCTGAGGGTAACTTGAGCTTCATTGTCCCCATAGTATGTGCAGCAACACTTGCGCCGTTTACAAGCCTCAAGTTCACCTCGCCCTTGCTCAGCTTCCTTCTACTTGTCAACATCTGCACATCATTGCAGACATGAGAAGCACATCTAGTGTCTAAAACCCAAGATGTAGAATCTCTAACAGACAAGTGAAGATCTATCATATAGATACCTGAAGCTTCACCAAGCTTCTGCTCCTCCTGAGCCTTCATTGCAAGGTAGTCCTTGCAATTTCTTTTCCAGTGCCCCTTCTTTTTGCAGTGGAAGCACTCACCCTTTTCTGCTCCTTTGCTTATGTCCTTCTTTTGTCTTTGCTTGGACTGTTTCTTTGCATTGCCTTTCTTAAAGGCTTGCATTGCTCTCCTCTTCTTGTTGGACTTTCCAACCATGAGAACAGTGAGCTTTTCCTTCTTATGGTTGCCCTCAGTAGTCTTCAGCATGTTTAGCATCTCAGCTAAACTCACCTTCCAGGACATAGGCAATGCGCTCAGACCTGAGGACAATCTTCAGGTTCTTGAGCCATTCCGAGTAGTTCGGGCCTGTTAATTTGTTGGCATCCAGTATGCCACGGAGTGAGTTACCCGACGATATTTTTGCCTATAAAGGAAATGTAAATACAACTAGCAGATGTTCATAATAATAATTAAATCTAGATTAGGACTTTAATCAAGATTAGCTCCCACTATTTTTCAACAGACTGTATAACCCTCAGATATACAGAATGGGAGACTCCGACGGTCTCCTAGTGGGGATCGGAATCTTACAGACTCATAGCATGATCTTGTGGATAGCACAACAAACCATACTATGATCTGAAAGCGGTCAACTCTTGACACTTGCAACTCTTGCAATATCCGATCTTATTTTGGCCCCTGAATTTTAATGACCTTGTGGATAGCACAACAAGTCATTAAATCCAGTCTAAGCAGTACCATCATTACGTAACGAGCATAGATTTGGATGTAGCCCTTGTGGATAGGACAACAAAGCTACATCGGTCCTCTATCCCGTTTAAGACATCACTATGCCATAGTTTTAGTCTGTCATCAGATTTGGCAAGCCTTGTGGATAGCACAACAAACTTGCCCGATCTAATGGCAATCCTAAAACTATAATGATGGAGGGCCACGTAATTCATTCTCAATGATTACGCTACGGCTTAAAATTTAAACGAGGAGGGATTTTGACATATTTTATCTTGGTCTCTATATCTGCGTGCTATTGATATATAGAATTTGGAATATCATATATTAATTGTATATATCAAAGCACATTCCACACATATCATATATATGAAGAAAAACGATGGATGATCATGGACTTTAACCTAGAGTGGCATTACCAGAGCCAGTTGGTAATCCACAAATATGGTGAACAAATGGCAGCCCCGCATCTGATGCTTTAGCTTGATGTAACTTTATCTCCAGCAAGGTCCTGCATGGTACTCTCCTCCATCTCCGCCAATCCGCTTCTTATAATTACAAGTAATATTTAAATTGGGCTCGCAGGCCCATAAATGTACATCAGATAATAATAAGAAACCTTGAACAAGTCAAGGGGAGTACATAACAGGAGGGAGATAGAATGTACAACCCGGATTTAATAGAGGGAGAGAGGGAGGCACGCAGTCCTCATAAATTACATCACATGCCATTAATCATAAACATCATCACATGACATCTAAGTCCATGATCATCCATCCACACATCAACACATCACATGCATCAATAAGCAATCATCACATAATTACTTATGAAATAACTTTTATTTCAAAAATATAATAACTATATTTTGAAAACCATTTAACTAAACAATTTAGCTAACATGAATAACATCTAATCAACAATAGATAAACGTCATTCACCATTACTGCATGAATCCCCCAAAATTACGGTTAATTAATTTCACAAGAATCACATTCTTAATTAATTAACATGCTTTAATTAGATGGTAGGAAATAACTAAAACAATTTTAGATTTTCCTTAAACTAATTAAGCAATGGGTCAAACATCTGAAGATTAATTTACAAAGAGTTAAAACAATTTTTAAAAACTCTTAAAACTAATTTCAGAATTTTCTAGAATTTTAAGAATTTTTCTGGCATTTAAACAATTTAAAAACCATTAAAAACTTAAAAATTAGGGGAATAGGGCCGGTCGGATCCGGCGTGGGCCAGATCCGATCGCGGCCCGATTTGGGACCCGCGGGGGTCCGCCCGCGACTTACCCGCGGGCGGACCCGCGCGGGATCCCGCGCGGCCTGCACGAGGTCGCCCCCCTCCGCCCGAACGGAGGGGCGCGCGGCTAGGGTGAAACCCTAGCCGCCGCCGCCCTCTGGCGGAGGGCGACCTCGCCGGCCCCCGCGCCGCCTCCGACGGCCGCGGACGGCGCCAGCGGCGTCGGAGATCGCCTGCCATCGCCCCACAATGCCCAGAAAACCCCGGAGAAACCCCAAAAACCTGCAAAAATCGCCCCATCTTGGACTGTCCAAGAAAGTGAAACCTGCACAACGAAGGCATCTTGCAGAGGGTCGTGTGGCCTCCACAGAGAGCCAAACGACGCCACGATGGGTTCTTCACGAAGCCCTTGGTACCGGGAACAACTTCCATGTACCAAACGGGAAGTGCACATCTCATGTGCGACCCAAGAACGAGGTAAAGATTAGGGATTCATGCAGAATGCGAATCGACAAAAACACATGAAATGACATTCATATGACGCCGATCCAGACCGAGCCAGCAACCTGGCTCTGATACCACTATTAGGAAACGATCGGGGCGCAGCGGAAACGTGATTCCCACACGTAGATATCGTTGCCGGCGGTCGGATCGAACAAAAACCGTGAACCCGCGCACAGGAAGATCCGATCTTTACCTTTGCGGGGTTGCGAAACTCCCGAATCCGGGGAGAAGGTGGCGCAGGAGGTGCCAGTGCTTCAAGCCGTTCAAGTGTCCGGCCTCTAGACGTATCCACGCGAGCTCCGGACGCAGAAGGGATATCCTCGTTCTCCACGCGTCTCCCGGATCTCAGCTCCACCATGTGCCGGAGAGAGGATAGAGAGGGTGGGGGCGCCCTGGGAGAGAGAGAGGAGGGGGGCGTCCAAGGTTAAGCCTGGAGCTTGGCCCAGGGTTTAACTCTCAGCGTATATTTATAGACACCACGGTTTTTCACAAAAACCCAGTCATTGTCTATAAAGAACACCTTGTCCAGTCTGCTGGGAACTCTTATGCGTGTGACCCTCTAGGCCCAACTGCTAGTCCAGTTTTCAGCCCATTAAGCTCAATAACTCTTTATTGACTTATGGTAATTAATTAACATCTCATATTAATTAATCACACAATTAATTATCGTCTCACGATAATTGACTGGGCTTCCAATCAAGTTGGGTGCCAAGCAACACCACTTGATCCTGGAAAGCATTGGGGTTCAGTAACCCATTCAAGGAACCTTTTGTATCATTAGTTACCACGTGACTATAATCCTTCGCTCGTACAATGCTCCCGAGTGCACTTAGGGTATGGTCAACTGTCAAACCCTAAATTGCACACTCACTCGGTTTAGATGCCGCATAACTATATCAGAAAACTTCTTTTCTGATAAGTAGTCTTGCCCTGGCCAGGGACTATCAGGCATCCTTCCGTAGAGCATTCACTCTCCTATTACCGAGAGCGAGCGATCCCATATTGACCACACAATCACCTTCGAAGGTATTCCGCTAGATCTGAATATCCTAAGGACCTGTCCAAATCCATCTCCTTCACTCTCTCCCTCTGAAATGTCAGGAGGGCTAAGTACACCACCAACATGAGCAACTAGGACAGCCTGGCCCTCTTCTCGCCTTGCAAGCAATAAAGGAAGCAAACTGGTCAGTACATTCAAGCAATTCTTAACTCTCGGCTGAGGTCGTGTCGACCCAATGGGTCGCGATGCCCCTATGGGTCGCGACCTTGTCGCGACACACAGGTGGACCACGACCTTGTCACGTCGGCCGTTAACCGTTGCGACTTTGTCGTGACACCTGACCCCGTCGCGACAATGCTGTCGCGATGGGGCGAGCCGTCGCGTTCTTAGTCAATGCACCGACCGGAGCAATCCTTCTCCGGAGATGGTTCTCATGGGCATCTTTCCCTACATCTTCTCTCTATGGGGCTTCCCCATCACACCATCCACATCAAAACTAAAATATTTGGGTGTTGGGGACTCACCTTCTTCATAGCCGCCTCTCGTGCTTCCGTTGCGGCCTCCATATCCACCATTGGCACATCCTCCTCCGCCATCTCCACCTTCGGCACCTCCTCGGTTGCCAGAGCCTCCTCCTCCCAGCATCGAACAAGTCTGGCCGCCGGTCTCTTCGAATGTTCACCGCCGTGGGAGCCGCCCTCGCCGTTCCTACCTTCCATCGTCATAGAAGAAGAGAGAGTGGAAGAGAAAGAAAGAGGGAAGCTGAGTGAGAGCAAAGAGAGAGGGAGAGTCTTGGCCAAGGTCGCTCGAAAGCCAAGAGTTGCTGGAGAGAAGAGCTTTGAGCATGCAAAGGGGAGAAGAGAGAGCCACTATGTTTTTGAACCCTCGGGTAGAGTCGCGACCATTATAGATGACGCCTTAAGGTCACGACGCCCTACCTGGTCGCGACAAGGTCGTGACCTGTGTAGGCGTCACGACATTAAGGCGATGGCTACAGTCATCGCGACATTACTCAGATGCACAAAATAGTGAACAAAATTCTATTTTATTAATTCAAAGCTCCAAATACAATCTCCAATCATGTCTACTCTCAATCAAAGCTCAAATACAATCTTTTTCATATCCTACCTACCACCTATTACAACTCCTAATCACTCAAGCCTGCCCTCCAACCTGTGCAACCTTCGCCACGGTGCGATCTCCTCATGGTCGGATCCTCCTCAGCTCCTGTAGGTAGCCCTAGTACACATCATCGTCCCCCGCCACCTCCGCCAGGATGAGGCCCGAAGCACACACCTCCTAGTGTATAATAGTGCTCCTCACGTCTCGCTCGTCCTACGCATCTCCTATCTTCCTCACTTGAATAGGTGGGTAATGTGAGAGAGCTGGAACAACCGTGCGTGGCATGCCAATTTGAAGGTTGCATCGGTGTGGGCTGTAGAGGACCAGGGCTTCATCACCTATCAACCTTAAGTCTAGGCCGATTCGTTGAGGTAGCCTGATGATCTTGTCTTGGAGGTAGGTAGGCCGCACGTTGAACTACTCCCCTTGCAATGTGTTCAGATATAGTCTCCAATCACCGTTGTGGTCTTGCACCAAGCTTGGGTAGTCATGTGTAGTGGAGCCTTGACAAAAGAGAGGGGCTGATGGGTCATGCTCATGCACGTGATGGAGGTATCATCTTTTGCCTCAAAGCAGATCCTCATACCCATCCAACACTTGAGGGCAATCATGGAGCCAAAGAAAGGTCCCCCAATAGCTGCAGAAGAGAGACCAGCATACAGATACTCAAGAATAGCATGACAAATAGGCATCTCCTCCCATACACATTCGAGGGTAGTCAAATTAGCAAAAGAAAGGAGATGATCTTGTGTCAGGAAGAGTATAACATCGCATATATAGATGGCGGCAGCTTTGGCGATGGCGAAATTTTTCCCACTTTTTTTCTTGCATTGAGAGATGACCCACTGGGAGAGAGGGATCAAGTGGAGCTAGCCTGGGCTTGTCATGCATTTCAGATCCCATGTCTTGGTCATGATTTCCCTAAGTATGGCCCAAGAATCGATAGGAGCAATAGTGTGAGTGATGAGGAATTCCACCCCCTTCTTATCCTTGGGGAGACCAAGCATAATCTCTAATTCTTCCAGCAAGATGGTGGCTTCGAAGGTCGGGAAGATGAAAGTATGGGTCTAGGGATGCCATAGCTCCACCAACGCTATCAAGCTATCCCATATGTGTGTGATCTTATGATAATTCTTGGCCAGCACCAGCACCGTGGTTAGTTTCCACTCACGCAAAAGGTTGACGGACGCCACGAGGAGAGCTTTGATCATGGGCTCTAGCCAAGGGATCTTAGAGTAACAATGTGAGCCTGGGAGAATCTAGAAGGAGAAGAAGAAGGAGGTTGGTACATGAAGAAGAAGAAGAAGAGAGAAGAAATCGAAAACAACACATACCTGTGCATCATGCTTGGAGCTTATGTGACCGGGATAGAGGTGAGGCGCTGTAGCTCTGCATAGGCAGTCTTGGTTAACCATGGACCACCATAAGGGGGTTGGTCGGCTTGGGAAGGGCCAAGAGATCTCTTCATGGCTTGGAGAGAAAGAAAGCAAGAGAAGTTGAAGAGAGAGAAGGTGAGCTACTAATTTGAGCCCTCCACCCCTATTTATAGAGCTCTGGGGGGGGGGGGGGGGGGGGCTAATCCTACCCTAATTCATGTCTAGGGGTTAGATTAGCATTAGGATAGAGCTTAGGAGTCCTATTAGTGTTGGAATTGGTCTTAGGATAGAGATAACGGTCGGATTTGAGGTCCAGCACACAGGACAGTGTTGCGACACCCCGATGCGACTCGGCTAGGTCGCGACCCTCATAGGCGCCGCGACACTGTCGCGACCCCTTGAGGTGACGCGATAAGGCATATTATGTTTTTCTATGATTGTGTCAATTTACCTAGGATCTGATTGTGTTGATGTCTTATTTGTACATAGTTCCCATACTTTTAGTCAATTGTCATTTGTCTATTTGTTAGAAAATCCAAAAAAAAATTAAAAAGCAAGAAAAAAAATAGAGCTTCATAGGTAAGTATCAAGTATAATTTCTCTATCACTATCCCTTGCGTTACTATATGTTTTCTTACTTATTATATCATTTCAAGGATTGGCTGGTTCTCGGTGTGCTCTAGGAGCTGAGTTCCCCTTCACCAAAAATAGTGATGATCTTGATGCACATTGTTAATCACTGGATAAGCCGTTGAGTTGGATAAGTTTGGGGATGATGGATTCTGTCTTGCACAGTGGTTGTAGGAAGATTCTCGACTCATTCTTGTTTGGCTTAGAAATATTATCCTTGATCTATTTTATATTTTCTCCTTTCTTTGCATTTGATTTTATGATTTCTTTTTCTTTTAGCCCAACATGCATCATGTAAGTCTTTGAGCTATCACGACTCATCCTTGGCTGACAACGGGTTCTTGACGAATGCCCAACTATTCTTCATATTCAGGACAAGAAATTTTATTCCATTCTGAATCTGAAAGTTTGCCTCCGAGCAAGTTTCTTTTGCCAGTTTGTCAAGTGTTTCCCTATCTGGATTTCTATCCAATTTTCATCCAAATTCCTTTTGATCCATTTTGGTTGCGAACCGCTCCCAGGTTTTGAGTCAATGTTACTTGCCTGGCATGCACATGTGCCTCCAAGATGAAACCTGCAGGCCAATCAACTAGGGTACCTCTCAATCGAGGGGTTGATTGTATCTTTTATCTTCTTCCTTCTCGTCCAGACTTGTGTTATCCTTGCTTCCTATCTTGAGTAGCTAACTCGAGGCTTTCAAGAAGATTCCTATTACTCATTGGTCAGATCGGGTGTCTCTTTACATTGCCTCCCATATTTTCAGTTCACTTCACATCACTTTGGCTTCACTGTCATTCCCTGACACCTCCGCTGCACGTCCACTCCGCTCCCTTGCAGAGTGGAAACCAAGGAGGGGCAATCTATAGACAACCGATTATGGCCTATGAGTCGAGCTGTATTTCATGTTCTCTTAGTGTGCCTCAAGTTGGTCATTCTCTTGAGCCTCATTTGTTGGCCAATTCTTGGGCCCATTAAGTTCAATTCTCAGCTTACCTCGTCCAAATATCACTTCAGAGTTCTCATTATATCAATTGTCTAGCGTTTCAACCATCAGTCCTTAACACCACAGCCTTGGGCGATGTGTTCATATCGATTGGTGACAAGGAGAATCGATTGGCCTTAAGGCAATGACCTTGGATGACGGGTTCATATCACGACATCCTATGGCGACGCATTAATGACATTGGCTACCGATTGGTCATAACCTTGTCGCGACGGGTCCTGGAGTCGCATTTATATCGATTGATCCCTATTGAATCGATAATTGTCCTCTTTTAATCGATTATTGATCATTAACGTGACCATCCTAGCCGTCACGACAACCCATGCATATCCATTCACGTGCCTTCATAGTCGCGACCACCATGGCCGTTGTGACAAGCCTTGTCGCGCCCCTACAATTCGTCGCGACATTGTTCTGCATGGCTGGCTCTGCAACCACCTCCTTTCTATCCTCTTTGGGGTCTATCTTCATCTCCAACAGCCTTGGAACAACCCCAGCCACGGTTTGAGGTTTCATCTCAACCTAGAACCCTCCTAGAACTCTTCTCATGCAAATTTACTTGGCTTGTTACCATTTTCATGGGCTATTATCACTTATGGACGAGATACTCTCTCTCTTCCCTATATAAGTAACCCATCCCCTTCTGAATGAAGTAAGGACCCTACACTACCACGAAGTGCTGCCAAATTCTCTCCAGAGCTTCCCCTTAGCTCGTAGCCCTCCCATTTTCACTCATTCCTTTCACCAAATCACATCATTTTCTTTCTCAACTAGAGGTTGCTGGCCAAGAGGTGCTCTCCCACATTCATTGAAGTTGTTGCACAACCCGAGGAGCTTCTTCTTAGCCAGAGAGTCATCCCTTTTGGAGCCCTTCTTCCTTCCCTCTCTCTCATTTTCCTTTCATGCATATTGTTATTTTCTTTTAAATAGTTGCACATTTCCCTTCCCACATTTTCCTCAACCCTAGGGGTTTCCAAAACACCCCAGGTTCGTTCCCTCCATACTTCCCTTTTTCCTTTTTCACTTTGTGTAGATGCTTCACTTAAAAGTTGTCTAATAAAGGCTTTCTCTCTTGTTTCTATGGTTTTCCAGGTTTCTTAAGAAGAGTAGACGAGAAGCTCTCCACCTCTGGTCGGCCGGAGGAAGGGAAGGAGGTCCGCCTACACTCCTGCATCCCTGCTGAGAAGGCAACGGCCTACTAGGTCGCGACATCATGCTTATTATCGCGGCGGGATACCCGGTCGTGACATCAGTAAATAGCCTTCTCATCTCCTTTTCCTAATTTGTTAGCCTTTTATTCTTGTTGACATTATAGGCAACATGCTAGGTGGCAATCACACCCTTTCCATGATCACATTATGATATCTTGTTGTGTGTTTTGAGGAGCGCATTTCCTTATGATTACACATAATAGCAGTTTGATTTTTTGAACTCATAAGTAGCAAACCTAGTTTGAGTCAGAATTGGAAAACACCCCCCTTAAGACACCCCAACCTCGGAAACTTGAAGATGACGCATCGACCTGTCGCCATGAGAAGGAGACAACCTTCTGGTCGCCTTCTTGAAGGCGACATGATTAGTGTCACCTTCAGACACAATGGGCCTTTTAGCCCTATTTTGTCCATTTTTCATCCTTTCATGTTCTGTCTTCTCCTGTGAGAAGTTAATTACTGTTAACATGCATTTATCAACCCACGGAAAAGTTGAAACATGTTCACATGATTTTTAATTGCTCTTAAGTTAATGATCATGTTCTCTAACTACCAATTATTCACTTTCTTATCTTGTTATCGAACATGCTAAAACACATAGCTATTTGATAAAATTTGTCATGCATGATTAATATTTTCTGATTTAGCATCATGATACTTGCCATAAATGGAGTTTCCACAAATGGAGTTTCCATAATTGGAGTTTCCATAATCGGATTTACACACGCACTTGAGCGATTCTCACGCGAGGCATTCACATACACTCTAGCACAATAGGAAAGCCCCTTCTTGGCTTGTGGTGAACTCTCCGTCGGATATTTCTTCTACCGGACTAGTGACCTCTTGACCAATGCCTCCATAAGTCTCCTCTAACCATGGATTACCACATAGCCGACGAGCAGGTTGTACCATTGAAGTACCCAAAAGTTAGTATGCACGTATATTTCTTCTCTTGACATTATCGACGATATCTTTCTCTTCTCATCTTGATTCTGGAGTACACCTTTACTAAACATAAGATCAAGTTACTAATAAGTGATTGGACTAAATTAAAAACACGTCGTTATGCTGTCGGATTGAACTTCTAAACTATTTCCTTAACTACCTTGATATTATTCAACTATAGCACCCCAGAAAATTAAGTAATTAAAAATGTAAAATAAATAGAAATAGATAATTTCTATATTATCAAAATAATAGAAACATACGTACAATTATAATATGAGCAAGAACATGTCAGAAAGTTTCATAAAAATAATAGTTCAACTTTAAACAACATACCCAAATGTTCCACAAAGAAATTCATGCAACGAAAAATCCGATTGGCCAAGTTTATGTCGCATTGTGACTAAAGGTCATAATTAGGAAATAAAGTTGGAAAATCGTTATCATGGGTGTATAATGTGATCATAAATAGAATAAAAATGATGGAGAGACTCCAAACAACATATATTAATAACCCATTATCATAATTGGGCCAATGGACAACTTTTGGCCCAAGAATAAAATCAAGCAAGAAAATATCCCAGAAATTCGTAACCCTCATTGAGCTGAAAATAGGAAGAGGCAACTAGGGAAAATCCCAAGGCAATTAGCCATATTCAGCAACCCAAATTCGTGCCTAACCATACTCAAGGGTTTCCTAATATCCAATACACTCTATTGGGAATGGGAATCATCAAAACATGGAAGGGTTCATGCTAAAACTGCAACCCCTCTTTCCTAGTTGTATTAGGACTCCTAAACTGCTCTAGATCTTTATATACTCATCAAGAAACTCTAGGGGATGAGTTTACCATTAGTTGGGGTCGTGAGGAGCAAAGCTTGAGCACCAGAGGCGGAGGAAATCGCCGATAACCGAAGCTTTTCTTCCCCATCTATGTTCTACATCAACCTGTAGAAGGCTCTTCCTAATCTCAGTCAAACGTAGGTTATCTCGGGCCAAACCTAAGCAAATCACACACCTTTGTGAAGATCTTCGAGTCTACTTTCATATGCATGTGTTTTCCCTAATTTTTATCGAGTGTACATGGAGTATTAAGCGTTTTGCCAAAGTCGTGCATGTTTAGGGCTTTTTATGTTCATGTCATTTCTCACGCATCTCGATGCCAAATCCCAAGAAACCAAAGTCATAGTTCTCTTATACTCCCCATTCCCAACAAGTTTTATGTTCACACTTTTGTCCCAAGAGCCCTAGATCAGGACATATAAGCGTTGCATGCATCGTTGTACAGTTTTTACCATTTTCAGGGAAGAACATGAAATGTGACGACACCAGACATCGAGTTCCTTTTTGCATGAACGTGACGTACTAGATCGTCATGTTCATCTAAAATGCGACCGTACCCTATGTCGTGATTCTATCATTGACTTGACTGTTCTGACACCTCAAACTGTGTGACATGTGGATTTCTGTGTCGCTCATGAATGCGACGTAGTATTACGTCGCGATTTGGACTGTTTTCCCTCTCATAATTTGCACGCTATTTTTATATTAATATTTTGAAAACACCTCATGAACGTGACGTGTCGATACGTCACGATTCAAGGGTGATTGCGACATGATTCTTGTCACATTATGAACGCGACAGGAAGGACCGCCACGTTTTAAGCATGAAGGCGACGGTATAGACCATCGCGATTTGATCTTTTACAGCATGCTCATGCTTCTGAACCGTGTACTGCCTTCTTAAACGCGACGACTGTGTCCGTTGCAGATTTCAAGGCCTACCCGAGGCCTATTTTGCATGGTCTAACGTTTAAGGTTTGCATGTCATGGTTCTATTAAGAGTATGTAGTTTGTTCAGCAGCTTAAAAGCTATTAACCCATGAAAAGACATAACAACGTGAAAGTTTATTCTATTTACTCCTTAATGATATGATCTATTCTTGCAAACTATTGATTGATCATCTTGTTGTTCTATCTTGTTAAAGTGAATAATTGCTATTTTAAAATACTGCAAACCATGTCTAGTTAAGTGCATGTTTCAATCTTATGTCATAATGTTACTTGCTTTCCGCGTTGTTTTAAACCAGTGGAATGTGGATTGAGACACGTACTACACTACACACTTACACATATAGGCAGCCCTTTCTTAGAGGATTGGAAACTCATGGCCGGTCATTCCGTATCGGTACTCTAATGACCTTTCTCTTAAGACCTCCGTAATTCTCCATACTATGTGGATTCCCTCATGGAGACCGAGTTTATTTTACCATTGAAGTTCCCTGGAGATAGCGTGCACTTCCTTTCTTCTCTTGTTCTCGTGAGAGTGATTCATAACCTAGACTTAAGCCATTAATGTAAAGAGCAAACTAAAGTATAAATTGCACTGTTATGCTGCCGAAATTATCTCTTGATTATTGTCATCATGAAATCATGTTCACATGACTCGCTACCCTTGATGTCATCATCATCATGAACATGACATTACCATTGCTCACATATTGAAAACTCTTATTATTAGTCATTAATGAATGTGGGTATCTACATTTGAAATTAAGTGAGATGCTGACCGGGCACGGTGAGTGTCCAAGGGCTCCAGTCTAGCCCCAATGATGGAGAGTCATAAATATACTGTTAACCATGGGGTATAATGATTACTGGCGTTGCATTTGTGCTGGGAGTACTTGCATGTTGAATGCTAGATATAATAACCACATACACGTGTCCTATTGTGCATTTCAAGGTGAATCTTTCCTTGGTATACATTAGTGTCTTCGTGCTTGATTAATGTTCCATGATTGTGCTCGTGCTTACTTGCTTGCGTGATATGGCCATCCTGCAATTTAGTGATATCTTGCATGCTTGTTACATGCCACTCTATTGATAGCTCTTGCTTGTTATATCATTCTAGACCTTGCTCTATCATGATCATTCCATCTATCTTGTATATGTATCATGTTTAATGAGCTTTATTCACACATGAATATCTTGATAGTCGTGTTTACCTAGTTCTAAATTTCTAATAACTTATATCATTGCCCGCACATTGAGATATAAATCCTACTGGGCTAGTTTGCTCATTCCCTACTTTTAACCTTCTAGGTGACTATGAAGTTCAAGAGGAAGAACAAGTCGAGGATGGGAATGTGTCCGAGTGATGAGTGTTCCAATTATTTGTCTATCAATAGTTAGAATGAGTGTTAGAACAATATAGTAGGAAGCAAAATTTTATGTACTTTTTCTTTTATTGAGTCTTAGTCTTGTTATTCAACAATGGAAGAGTTGTATTAGATCTATTTTGAAATAATGAGTTTGAGATTTGAATACATGCATTGATCAGTTCATTATTTGTTTATGTTGATACACAATTAGTGCTTGCTAGCTAGAGGCTTATTTTCCGACTGTTCACGTCTCAAAATATCGACTTTAATTCTCCAAATAATATCCACTGTGTAATTCTCGAGACATGACAGTTTAGTGGTATCAGAGCCTAGGAAACAATGGGAATATTTAAGTCCTAGGTTTAAGTGACACAATAGAAACTTACGTTATGGACCATACATATAGTACCCGGTGAGCATGGGTAGAGACTCAGAATATGTTAGAATGAGCTAAGCACTCCTACCCACTGACTCTTACAATGTATCAAGAGACATTAATTGGTTTCTAACCTTTTCTCAAGAACCTCAAAACTCCATCACTCAACTACAATGGCTTGCAATCAGTGGCAGGCCATGCAAGAAACCATAGCTGGATTGACTCAGGCATTACAAAATGTACTTCAGGCTGGGAATCAGACTGCAGCTGCTAGGAATGGTGCTGATGATCTTCACCGCAATTTCAGAAGTCTGAACCCTCCTCGTTTCTTTGGATCCCCTGACCCAGATGAGGCAGAAAACTAGCAGGAAGAGATGGAAAGAATTTTCCAATTCATGCAATGCACTAATAGGGAGAAGATGATACTTGCTACTTTCCAATTTAGCAAGGATGCTAGGGCATGGTGGAAGGCCACCTCAGCTCATCTGCCCAGTGTGGCAAAACTAGAATGGGCTGCTTTCCTGGAGA
Organism: Colocasia esculenta; assembly: GCA_014218235.1. Taxonomy (NCBI): domain Eukaryota; kingdom Viridiplantae; phylum Streptophyta; class Magnoliopsida; order Alismatales; family Araceae; genus Colocasia; species Colocasia esculenta. The sequence goes on along the minus strand of CM024755.1, from coordinate 116,509,847 downwards.
TATTTTGAGGAAAATACTTCTCGAAAAGGGTAAAGGAAAAGAAAGCTGCGGAGTTTGTTGCACTCAAGCAAAAGAGCATGTATGTGGCTGAGTATGAAGCTCAGTTTGCTCGTTTGGTCGTGTACGCCCCACACCTGGTGGGAACTGAGAGGCTAAAGGCCAACAGGTTCATGGATGGGCTCAGGCTCATGTTCATTGAAAACCTCGGACCTCATAACATTCAAATATACACCGAGATGGTCCAAAGAGCCCAGTTAGTAGAAGACACCATGGCAAAGGTGGAAGGCATGAGGGGGAAAGACATCTCAAAGCCGACCTTTATAAAGAAAGGAGAAGTCAATACCGTGGCAACTTTTCGAAACAACAACAACAAGAAGAGGCCGAATGCTGGGAAAGATTAGGCTATGGAAAAGAAGGTCAAAGTGGAAGGTAGGTAGTTAGCTGAGAACTACAAATTCTGTGACAAGCCAGGACACCGAGTAGAGGAATGCTGGAAAAAGCTCGGAGAATGTCTAAGGTGTGGTGGTAGAGACCACTGTATACCTGACTGTCCTATGCTGAAGGACCAGCCAGGAAAGACCCAGAATGTACCACAGCGTCAAGGACGCCTTAATGCCGTCATAGAAGCTGACCTACCCGAGGAAGGGGGTATGATGGAAGGTGCCATTTTCATACACTCTCAACCTGATTTTGTACTTATTGGTACTGGAGCTGCATATTCATTTATTTCCACCACTTTTGCTGCAACTCTACTAATTAAACTTGTGCCCATGAAGTCCAAAATCACCGTAGCTTCTCTACTTGGCTCAGAATCTAAGCTCACACACCACCTACCAAATTGTGAAACCATGATCGGAGAGCACAATCTACTCGCCAATCTCATCTATCTAGATATGAAGGGCTATGATGCCATATTAGGTGTCGATTGGTTGATTGAATATGATGTTGATTATTGTCATCATAGGAGGGTCACCTTTAAAAGACCAAACCTTCCAACCCTTTCACTACTTGGCAACCGCTATCATAAACACCCTATTCTGATATCCTCTCTAAAGGCTTCTAAGCTGATCAACCAAGGTTGTGATGCTTTCCTAGTTTCGGTCATGGCAACTGAAAAGAAGGAACCAACTCTAGAAGACATTCCCATAGCCAGAGACTATCTTGATGTATTCCCAAAAGACTTACCCGGGATACCACCTAAACGGGAGGTAAACTTTACCATCGAGTTACTCCTTGGGGTAGCCCCTGTATCCAAAGCTCCATATCGCATGTCCCCTATTTAATTGTAGGAGCTAAAAAGGCAGATCCAAGAATTGTTAGATCAAGGTTTCATCAGGCCCAGCACATCCCCGTGGGGAGTGCCAGTACTGTTTGTCAGGAAGAAGGACGGTCAATGAGGCTCTACATTGATTACCGTCAGTTAAATCAATTGACAATAAAGAACAAATATCCACTACCCCGCATCGATGAGCTATTTGATCAGATCTCCGGTGCACAATACGTTTCCAAGATTGATCTAAGATTGGGCTACCACTAGCTGAGAATTAAAGAAGAAGATATATACAAGTCTGCATTCCGGAGTAGATATGGTCACTATGAGTTCGTGGTCATGCCGTTTGGCTTAACAAATGCTCCAGCGGCTTTTATGCAACTTATGAACAATATCTATAGGCCATATCTAGACCATTTCATAGTGGTATTCACTGATGACATCCTTATTTACTCCAAGTCTAAGGAAGAGCATGATGAACACTTGAAGGTTGCTCTGCAAGTGCTTAGAGACAATCAACTCTATGCCAAACTTAGCAAATGTGAATTCTAGATGGAGGAAGTATCGTTTCTTGGCCACATCATATCCAAGGAGGGAATCTTTGTGGATCCATCTAAAGTGGAAGCTGTAAAGAATTGGAAAAGGCCGACAACTGTGTCAGAAATTAGAAGCTTTTTGGGTTTAGCTGGTTACTATCGTTGCTTTATTAAAGACTTTTCAAAGATAGTTGTGCCATTGACCAGGCTTCCCAGGAAGGAAAATCCATTCACATGGACCACCGAATGTGAAGATAGTTTCAGGGCATTGAAGGAGCACCTCACTTCAGCACATGTACTGACACTGCCAGTAGTTGGGGGAAGTTTTGAAGTTTACACAGATGCATCTAGGATCGGCCTAGGCTGTGTACTGATGCAAAATGGGAAGGTGATATGCTATGCCTCCAGACAACTGAAGAAGCATGAAGACAACTACCCTATGCATGATCTGGAGCTAGCAGCTGTAGCCTTCGCTTTGAAGATATGGCGTCACTATCTATATTCATTGTGTTTTCTAACTATAAAAGTTTGAAATATCTGTTTCCTCAGCAGGAGTTGAACATGAGATAGCGGAGGTGGTTGGAGTACTTGAAAGACTTCGACTTCACTATCCAATATCATCCAGGCAAAGCAAATGCTATGGCAGATGCTCTGAGTAGAAAGCCAATGATTACATTATCAAGCCTTATGGTAGGAGAATGGCGATTACTTGAATTTACCAAGCTGGATATTGAGACTGATGTTAAAAAGGAGGGATGTCTAGTTGCTAATATTAGAACTCAACTCACCTTACTTGAAGATATCCTAGCACTCCAAGACAATGACCCTATGCTTGTCGAAATAAAGGTTAATTTGGACCATAGGCCGAATTTTTCTTTGGCAGAAGATGGAAGATTGCTATTCCGAGGCCGAGTCTATGTACCCGACCATGCGGAAACAAAGAAGATCATTATGGATGAAGCTCACAAAACTAGGTATACCATTCACCCTGGAACTACTAAAATGTACCAGGACTTGAAAAGAAGTTTTTGGTGGCCAAATATGAAAAGGGAGGTGGCGGATAATGTCGCCAGATGCTTAACCTACCAGAAAATCAAAGGAGAACACTTGCGACTTGCAGGTAAACTCAAACCCCTAGAAATCCTGGCATGGAAATGGGAAGGTGTAGGGATGGACTTCATTTTTGGATTGCCTAAATCTAGAGGTGGATTTGACGGCATATGGGTGATTGTCGACCACTTGACCAAGTCCACTCACTTTTTGCCAGTTAAAATAAGTGGATAGTTGATGTTCTAGTTGCTTTATATGTGAAGGAAATTGTAGACTACATGGGGTACCGGTGTCTATCGTGTCTGATAGAGACCCTAGATTTACATCCCATTTTTGGAAAGGACTACACTATTCATTGGGATCTAAACTGAATTTCAGTACGGCTTTCCATCCGCAAACTGATAGTCAGACAGAGAGAACAAACCAGGTGATTAATGATATGCTTAGAGCCTATGTTTTAGACTTTGGAGGTAGTTGGCATGAACACTTACCTCTTGTGGAGTTCTCCTACAATAATAGTTATCAGGCCAGCATTCAAATGGCACCATTTGAAGCTCTTTATGTCAAGAGTTGTCGATCTCCAATCTGCTGGTATGAAGTTGGTGAAAAACAATTGCTAGGACCAAAAATGATAAGGGAAACTACAGAGAAGGAAAAGATTAACAGAGAAAGAATGGCAGTAGCACAACAAAGGTAGAAGGCATATGCAGACAACAGAAGGAGAGACCTGGAGTTTTGGGTTGGTGATCATGTGTTTATAAAAGTGTCTCCAGGCCATGGAATTAGAAGGTTTGGAATTAAAGGCAAGCTGTCACCAAGATTCATCGGCCCTTTCGAAATCCTTGAAAGAGTGGGTGAGGTAGCATACCGTCTGGCATTACCACCACAACTTGATGGAATACACAATGTGTTCCACATATCTATGCTGAAGAAATATGTACGCGATCCTTATCACGTCATAGAATACGAGCTTCTGGAGTTCAACAAAGACGGAACCTATCAGGAAAGGCCAATTGAGGTCGTGGATGGAGAACGGCACCAATTGAGAAACAAGGTCATCCCACTGGTAAGGGTTAGATGGAATCAATGCCTGGAAGAAGATGACACATGGGAAACCGAGGAAGCGATGCGCAAAAGATATCCGGAATTGTTCACAAGTAAGTACACATCACTTGTACTATAGATCCATCTATGAATTTGGGGACCAAATTCTCTTACCTGGGGGAGGGTGTAGCACCCCGAAAATTTCAGTAATTAAAATTTTAAAATAATTAGAAATAGATAATTTCCATATTATCGAAATAATAGAAACATACATACCATTATCGTATGTGCAAGAACATGTCAGAAAATTCCATAAAAATAATAGTTCAACTTTAAACAACATACCCAAATGTTCCACGAAGAAATTCGTGCAACGAAAAATCAAATTGGCCAAGTTTATGTCGCATTGTGACTAATGGTCATAATTAGGAAATAAAGTCGGAAAACCGTTATCATGGGTGTATAATATGATCATAAATAGAATAAAAATGATGGAGAGACTCCAAGCAACATATATTGATAACCCATTATCAGAATTGGGCCAATGGACAACTTTTAGCCCATGAATAAAATCAAGCAAGAAAATACCCTGGAAATTCGTAACCCTAATTGAGCTGAAAATAGGAAGAGGCAATTAGCCATATTCAGCAACCCAAATTTGTGTCTAACCATACTAGAGGATTTCCTAATAGCCAATACACTCTATTGGGGATGGGAATCATCAAAACATGGAAGGGTTCATGCTAAAATCGCAACCCCTCTTTCCTATTTGTATTAGGACCCCTAAATAGCTCTAGATCTTTATATACTCATCAAGGGACGAGTTTACCATTAGTTGGGGTCATGAGGAGCAGAGCTTGAGCACCAGAGGAGGAGGAAATCGCCCCCAACCAGAGCTTTTCTTCCCCACCTGCGTTCTGCATCGACCTGCAGAAGGCTGTTCCTAATCTCAGTCAAAGATAGGTCATCTCGGGCCAAACCTAAGAAAGTCACACACCTTTGTGAAGATCTTCTAGTCTACATTCATATGCATGCATTTTCCCTAATTTTTATCGAGTGTACATGGAGTATTAAGCGTTTTTCCAAAGTCGTGCATGTTTAGGGCTTTTATGTTCATGTCGTTTCTCACACATCCTAAGGCCAAATCTCGTGAAACCAAAGCCTTAGTTCTCTTCTACTTCCCGTTCCCAACAAGTTTTTGTTGCCCAGCAAGCAAGCCCAGAGAATAGATAGTGTTAGATGAATGAAGACAAACAAACGCACAAATGCAATCACACATGCAACATGAGATTTTTATCCTGGTTCGGCCCTCCTATACCAAGGAGTCCTACGTCCAGTCCCCAAGCAACAACTTGGGCTTTCACTACCAAGGGTACTATCCCCCTTAAGGACCCTTACACATCCAGCCGTAGTTGGCCTTCTCTTCTAACCCTGAAGAGGAATACAAACACCCTGATGCATAGGTCTTCCTTCCTTACCTAAGGGAACACAAACCACCTGTTCACAACAGGTCTTCTCTTCACAGCCCGAAGAGGAATTTCACCACAAGTGTCAATAAAGGCAAAATGCCCCTAGACCAAGCTTACAACAAATGCTCGATCGAAGGCAGTGACTGAGAGAGAAAGATCTACAATAAGAAAATCTCTCAGAACACACTAGCTCTCCAAATGCTCAAAATAATGAAAAACGGAGAGCAAGAGCTACAACAAGCTAGGGAGTGAAGCTCAGGGCTCTTCCTTTTGATGCTCACAGGTTGTAAGAGGAAAGCTAAAAAATTCAACAGCTGTTCTTTACGAAGTCATCAGTCTTCTATATATATCCTTCTCTTTGAAAAATATATCCATTGAAGTGTCCGTTGTCTCTAGGTTGGATGCTCGTTAGACTGCATGGTTCGTCGAGTACGACAGGTGTGTCTGCAGTCACTTAATGCTTTACGATCCATGCACGCAAGGAGAAAATCCATCTTGATATCCTTCAGCATCTATTTTGTCCAACATTGTATGACATGATACTAGCAGAGACCTACACACATTAAATGCCAAAGCATAGATAGTTATGCTGTCTCTTGCTGTCAGTCAACATTGGAATTCATGCATTAAGACTATTCACCAAAATAGAAATGTCATTCTGCTTTCTGAAAAGTGTTTCTTATAGAAACATAAGAATATAAGGCAATGAGCAGATGATATGAACATTCATAATAAATGCAAGGATATTAGAGATGTGCGGGGGGGAAGACTATAACGTAGCGCGTTTTTTGAATCTTCGCGGATTATTGATTAGTGGTAGTTTGGAACTGTGTTTACTGGTTTTGGTATGGTGCTCATGACCAATATGGGGTCATTGGGCCTTAGTTGTGGTTTCCGCGTACTGTGTGGAGCTTAGTGGGCCGGCAGGTTAGGCCCGTGGTGCCTGTTGGTTCACTGGACGTGAACGCGATGGGGGTGTAGGTCGCGTTCTAATGCGTCGGCAGTGGGGGTCGTGTTCTGGCTGCCGCTGCTGGGGTTGACGTTTGCATGTGCGCCACATGTTGCGCATGGAGTGGAGTTTGCTGACGTCGGAAATGGGAAGGCGACGCCTTAGTCCATCACGATCAGGTCGCGACGGGGAGGTACGTCGCGATCCCAACCGCTGTGCGGTTTTTTTAAGCAGGCTGGCCGAACAGAGCTTTCACAAGCTCTGCTCGACTAGGGAAGAAGCTGCTGCGGCTCTGTTGGGCAATTTGGCGTTTCGGCGGAGTTCTCTCCGCGCTCTCGACGCGAGGACATCGCGAGGAGTGGGGGAAACGCCGTGTTATGCGTGGATTGCACGTTCTTCGTGAAGGTAGGGAGTTCTACCTTGATTTGTTACGTGGATTGCATAATGGTTTGTTTATTGCTTTAAAAACAGTAGATACCATGTCTAGGAGGTAAAATGAGCATGAAAACCGGGTTGAAATGGGATTTAGGGTGGTTTGCATGGAAGATCCAGAGATGGTTCCCGGATTGGGGTTTTCGCCTGAGAAGGTAACGGACCCTGCTATCGTGACCAGGTAGCGACAGGCCGACCCATCGCGATAGGATTTCTTATCGCACCATGTCGTGGCGTCGCGATCAAAAGGCGGCCTTGGCCTCTGTCGCGATCACAGCCGAGGATATTATTTTATATGCTTTTGGCAATTTGGATATCCGACTATCGACGTTTAATGTGCATGGCTTTGGTAAGAAGTGCATTGGCATCCGCAAAGCTCTGTAAGCAGGTTGCCCATATGGTTAGTGGGTGGTTTACATAATCGGTGTGTGTGTGTGCTTGTGGTGTTATCGTGGTTCAAGGATGTGCATGGCACATACTCCGCTGTGGTGGTGTTACGTGTGTGTGTGTGTGTGTGTGTGTGTGTGTGTGTGTGTGTGTGTGTGTGTGTGTGTGTGTGTGTGTGTGTGTGTGTGTGTGTGTGTGTGTGTGTGTGTGTGTGTGTGTGTGTGTGTGTGTGTGTGTGTGTGTGTGTGTGTGTGTGTGTGTGTGTGTGTGTGTGTGTGTGTGTGTGTGTGTGTGTGTGTGTGTGTGTGTGTGTGTGTGTGTGTGTGCATGGCACATGCACTGGATGTCGTAGTGGTTGGGCAGTGAGGTTCCTGCATGAACCTAGCCCTAGCTTTCTAGTATATGATTATAGATTGATTAAGATGGTTAATTAATGAAGCATAAGATGGTTAATTAATGAAGTGCAAGTGTGATTATTAAGTGGTTACCGAGTAATGAGTTTAACGTGGCAATGGATGTCACCTTGTGACCAATGATAGGCCAGGTATGGTTGACTACCGTGATTTATGTGTGTTTTTATGTAGGATAGCTTGTGGGTCACGGAGTGACCAGGTCAAGCTAGTCCTTATGTTTGTACCATGGTTTGTAATAAAGATTGTATGAGCTTATGATGTGATTAGTGCGTTGCCGAGTTTGGTGGTCCGGCGCCTATTCCGGAATGCCTCTTCAGTTGGGAGCCCCAGGTTTTGTGTGAGCCAGGCACCTGTGTGTGCTCAGGGTTTGTCCCGGTACATTGGTACCGTCGAGGTCTTGTCGTCTTCCTGGAGAACCTCACTCTTGGGGAGAGTTGTCGTCCGGCTGAGGGTAAGACGGCAGTGGGATAGTGACTCGTGAGAGTTTGTGTTTAGTCACTTGTAGCGCGCTCATAGCTGGGGGTTACGGACACTAGTAGACGTACTAGGCCCTGGCTAGTCCTGTTACCAGTGCCTCACTTTAGAGAGCTCGGGCCAGAGTCTCTAAATGTGCCAAGCATGGGCCTGCAAGGTGTGTGATCTGTAGGTTGTGGTGGTTTGGTTGGTCTCCACAGTTCTTTGGCTTTACTTGTATTGTGGAGCTGCAGTTGGACCTTACGTCCGTGACTGCGAGACTGAGAGGTAGTTCTTGTGCTGTGTTGTCCGGGTTGGATACTGGCATCATGAACCAGTAGTCTATCCCGTGTGGCAGCGTCGTGCTCTCCGGCTTGTGCTTTGCTATCAATTGTAGCGTGTGTTAGTTGTGTTTTTACCCGACGAGGTGTGCCATGGTGTTGGCACAATTGTTATCGTGGTTAGTGAGCGAAGACTCATTAAATGTGGTTTGTTTGATTGTGGTGTGCCCTGGTGATGGCACAATTATGTTTGTGTTCCGTGGTGGTACCTCGTAGTGCTAGGTACCTGTACTCTTTGTGGGTACTGGTTTCTCGTAGTACGCTAAGTACTAGCCGTTTCAGGTGGTGAATTGGAGGTCATGTGGTGAGACCTTCCACTTATTGTGTTTTACCTTTCTTTGGGTAGTTTCCGAATAAGGTTTAGTGTGCGATGGATTGGCATCGTGATAGCCAGTTCTGTTTCTTAAGTGTGATATTCAATACATCGTGATTTAAGGGTATAAAGGATTAGCTCTTGGTTAGCAATCCTGTTACCCATATGTTTAGAGGCATGCCAGTGAAGCTTGTAGCTTAGGCAATGCTTTGCTTATGTGGCTTACAGCTTAGGCGACCAGCTGTTGAGGTGGTGTGCCTGTGAGGCTTGTGGCCTAGGCTTTACAGTTATTAGGCAGACTAGTAGCATGGTGCTAGTTCTCCGTTGTCTCATTTTATTTCCGGAATTGGTGTAAATTGATATAATTATGCTTTACTGTGAGCAGAAAATGGTTTGGCTTTCGGTGTTGCCAGTGAGACCCGTTGGGGTTGAGGTTCTCCTGTGTTGTGTGTGGTTTTGGGTGGTTCCCTACTGAGTCAGTGACTTGTTGAGGCTCACTCCCTTACAGTTCTTTTCAGGGTTTACCGTTGGTGTGGCTTACAGAGGTGTCGGTGGTGTCGTGACAGACTTGTACCACCAGCAATAGTGTTAGTAGAGTTGTGTGAGCTTGTGCGCCCTCGGGGTATGCCCCAGGTAGTTTTACTCTTTTTAATTTGGGCATGTAATAATGTAATGGGACAATTGTAAATTGTTATATGCAGATATGAGCACATGTGCTTTCTTGTGTCTCTTACTGTTGTGGTTTGTCTTTTATATTCTTCCTGGACACGTGTTCGAGCTATCCCTTGCGAGACTTCGGTCCGTTCGCGGGAGATGGATCTGGATATAGACCCTTATTGGGTATAAATATCTATGGCCGTTACAAAGACTTTGACTTGCACAATATTTGAAAATATATGGGAATAATAGATATATTCATTAAATTTATGATAGAGAAATCGATGTGTCCATAAGACATTGTTCCACTAATGGAATCGTTGCAAGAGCAAGCGAATCGTTCTTATAGTAGAAGCAAATCGTTGTGCAAGCATAAACAAATCGTTGTTGAAGCATAAGCAAATCGATGTGAACACAAGTTATTGTACAGATATAAGCAAGTTGTTGTAAACACAAATCGTTGTGAGTAAATCGTTATAAGCAAGTCATTGTGAACACAAATCGTTGTGAGCAAATCATTATAAGCAAATCGTTGTGCTACTTATCAAATTGATACATCACTTATGAAATCGTTATAAAACTGAAATCGATGTGATACTTATGAAATCCTTGTAAAACTGAAATCGATAATAGTATAGAAATCGTTATGATTCTAATGAAGTCGATATGAAACTTCGGAAGTCGATGTGTACTTAGAAAAATTACATGCTCTAAACTTTAAATGCTATAGTGTAAGAATACTTACGGGCTTCGCTTGATTTTGCCTGATTTATTTCCTATGACTAGGCTTCAGGAGAACTTGTTAGACAGTACTTTATTAAAGTTTTGTTAATCACCAAAATAGGCATATAATAAATGAAATTATATGGGGATGAACTGATCATCAATCTCCCTCTTTTTAGTGATGACAAAACATAACATGAGTATAGAAAGTTCTGAAATAAATGTAAGTAAATTTACGGAAGAAATTTGAGAAATGTATTTCAGAATAGTTATTTTTCTCCCCCTTTTTGTCATTAAGCTAAAAGATAACACAAAGAAAGAAGAGAAGAAGGATAAATGGGAGCAAAGGAAATCATTTATATTACTCTTTGGAAGGTACAGGAAGATAGAAGGCAGGAGACAAAAGAGAGGCATGGCGGGTAATGATTGGCCAAGCCTTGCATTCCTGCTCTTCAAAATAAGCTTGGAAGGCTCCAAAAACTATAGAGTAGGAATGTCCCATAACAGGGGCCATCCTATGGATGTGAAGTTGTCTCTAAGCTTCCATAAAAGTTCCATACTCATCCCTTCCAAGAGACATTTTGTAGGTGCTGAAGGAGCTAAAACTAGCATACTGAAGGAACTTATCTATGGTTTGGGGTAGAATATCTAGTGCTGCTTTAATTCCTATTTCATAGCCACATACACCTTGTATCTCTCAACCCATGTATCATATGAGTCTCTTACATGATGAATGGAGTTAAGATCTAGAAATTCTGCAGCAGACAGAGGAGGTTGATTTGATCTGGCTTGAGAAGAATTGAGATTAGTAAGCTGCTGAGCGGTGAGGGGGTAAAGCTTTTCCCATTCTGATGGAGATAGGCGCTCACATTCAGACAAGAGAGGGGCAAGAACATCAGACTTGATGTGGCCCTGATGATATTCCCTGAAGATAAATCTGTGGAAAGAGAGTGAACTACTTTTCTGCACTGAAATTATGCCCATTACCCTTGCAAATCTTTCAAAAATTAAGCTTCCCAAGGTAGATTCCATGACGAGGGAATGGAGGGGAGGCAGAAACACAACATCTGGAATTTCCAAGGTTGCAAAATCCACTTGGATGGAATTGGTATGAGCATCATGTGAACCAAGAGTAGAAATAGCTCGTCGAAATTGGCCAAGCTGAACTTCAGGTAAATTGTTAAGATAGCAGTAATCATTGAACATCTGAAAGTGATGGATAAGCTTGATTTCTTTTTGAACAAAGGGCCCCCATGTATCCATGTGATGGATCTGGAACCACTCAAAGAGAGTCAAAGGATGATCTCGGGGTGGGTATCTGGCTGCCTGAGCTTAAAGAAATTTGATGTAAAGAGACTTGTGCCCCCGAGCCCACTGTTCTTCAGTTTTGGCTTCAATCATGGTAAAAAATTTTGACTGTTCAGCCTTGGATAAGGAAGAAAAAGGAAGAATGATATTGAGATGTTTAGTGAGATTTAGATAAGGAAGTCCAAAAATAGTAGCAAAGGTGCATTTCTGGAGATATTCACAGTAAAGGGACCTTCTTCGATTTTCAACTGAGAGAGAAAACCAAAGAGGTGGAAAGAGAGGTTCAGAAGAGATGGCACGGTTGGAGAAAATTTTCCTTTTCTTAGGAGCAGGGCTGGAAGAGCTTGTCCTATGGAGATGAGTCCCAACTGACAGGACTGAGCGAAACATTGCTACTTCAAACTCATCTTTAATGTCTTGGATCATATGATGTTCAAGTTGGGCACCCTCAGGAATTATGGTGACAAAAGAGGGAGGAGTAGGAGGATGAAGAAAAGAATGAGAGGTAGATGGAAGTGGTATGGATGGTCCAGAAGATGAAGGGACCAGAAGAAGAGGCTCCAGCTAAAGATGATGCTGGAGGAACATCAACAATAGGAGGAGGGTTGGATGTGGAGAAAGCAGGAGATGATGAGGATTGTGAAGGAAAGGGCGTAGGAGAAGAAATGTGTTTAGGAAGGGGTTTTTTGAATGTGGCAGGTGCTGGAGGAGCAGTGGAGGATGATGGTAGAGAAGGAGGTGCTGGAGTGGAATGAGATGAAGAGTGATGGGGCTCTGGGGCTATAGCATGGTCTTCATCTGTTCGGGCAGGTACAGCCTCAGACTCCACTGGCCCAGATGGCCCAGATGCATCCTCAACTGGCCCCGATGGCCCTAATTGCTCAGCTTCAACACATTGTGGCCCCGATGGCCCTACTGGCTCCTCAGAACTTGGCCCTGATGGCTAGACTTCTGCCACATTCTTTGGCCCTGATGGCCCTGAATCTGCCACAAGTGATGGCCCAGATGGCCCAGACTGCTCAACATTATCTGGCCCTGATGGGTGGACTTCTTCCACATTTGGCCCTGACTCCTGTAGGACTGATGGAGTGGGAGCAGAAGGGGCAGGAGATTGTGCCTTTATCAGATTTGAAAGAGTTGCCACTGAATCTTTGATGATGCCCAGCTCACTTCTTACCCATCTTAGGGCATTCCTAACCATTCCCATTTCCGTTGCTGCTTTGCTCTGGCTTATGAAAATTGAAGCTATATCAGATTGGACAGAGCAGAGAATTTGACCTTGAGCATCCAATCGATCAATAATTGGCTTCATATTAACTTTCAGCTTTTTCTACCTTAGCCTCCTGTGGGGCTTCCTTGTGAGGAGAGGAATCTCAGGAGCTACACCTTTGCCTTTGTCACTTTCCCTAGTAGTGGGCTTCACATTATCATCATGAGCTTCTTCTTCATCTGAGGTGCGCTCCATAACACCTTCCTGAAATTCATCAACAGGGGCACTAGCAGTGTGCTCCCCCTGAGTCTCTGCTTCCTTCTCAACTACATGCTCCCCCTGAATAGGAGTATCCTCCATCAGAACATCCTCATTGTGGCCTGGTGCCACAACCTCTGGAACCACTTATTCACAAGCTTTTTCTTGTTCCTCCTGAGTGCTGGTGATAGAGTCCAGCACATCCCGAAGTACTGAAGCTACACGAGAGGAGGGAGTGACAACCTCTAAAACTTGCCCAACGGGCTCAATTTAGTTAAGAGGTATATCCTCAATTCTGCTTCCACTGACCACTAAGTCTTCAACTCTGACATCTGCTGCTACTTCTTCTTGCTCTTCTTGGGCTGCTGGCATCTCTGCCCTGACTTCCTCTTGCTGATCTTGGACATCTGAATGCACTGCTGCCGCCACTGCCTGAGCTGCTTCTTCTTATGCTTCAGGGACTTGGACTTCTTGGGCTTCTCCAACGATGGCTTTACCGTCAGCTACTGAGGTTTTGGTCCATACCCCAGCTACCAAAGAGAAACCACTTTTCTTCAAATTTCTACTCCTAATTGCCTGGCCCATCTTCTCAGAAACCTCACCACTTAAGCTGATGTGATGGTGCTGGAAAATCTTCGTTAACAGATGAGCATAAGGAAGAGATACAATAAGCTTGCTCATCTTGTCGTAAATCATCACAGACGCAAACTTCATCCGCCCAATTATAACTTCTGCCATATTGTTATCTTGGTTCTAGATGGCCCATAACATCATATTTGAGTCTGCCTTGGTGCAGATGTAGAAAGTCGCACTCCTAGGTACCAAAATCTGGCAAACTATGAAATGAAGAATTCTATTGAATGCATTTAATTGGTTGATGTCTATCTTCCCATCCTTCAACTTGTATTCAGTCCCAATAATCCCTAAGCCCTTGGCCTGAACATCCACACTATCTACCCCACTGTGACCAGTGGTAGAAACTCCAAACAGGGATTCCAACAACTCATAGGTGATATGAATATGGGTTCCTTTGACTGTGGAAGTCAAGGACCCATCTGCCTCTGATTTCAAACAGACATAAAGAGCTTTTACTAAATCCGGGTAACTTTCCTCAGAGAAAGTTGCCATCTACGTCCACTTCATCCTCTACATCGCGGCTACTACGCTATGCATCTTGTTCTTCTCCAAGTCTGCTACATCCACAGCCTTGTTACTGCACAGCTTCGTCTTCACGGCTGCAAACCTCTCTTGTTGCTGTCCTGTGAGGAACTCGATGCTGTAACCGCCGACGATGCCGGAGACCCCAGAAACTGCCATGGAATAGGATGAGGGGAAGTTCTGGAGGATCGTAGGAATGAGTAGAACAGAAGCCCTCATGAGATTTTTGGCGGGAGGAGAATGATTCTTCGAAATCACACAGAGTCGATGCCGGAATCGATAGGGTTTATCATTGCAGGCGATTCGAAAGAGATGAGAGAGGGAAGTGAATCGTTGTGACACAGATTGTGGGAATTTATAGATAAGCATAAAGTTACTTTTGAGGGGACAGAGCATTAAATACAGAAAACGACAAAATGGAGACAAGTTCGAGATAAATAAAGGCTTTTACAATAACGAACCGTCAAAGCTATATATGAAGCAAGCAATTTAAAGAATTGACTTAAATCCAGGGGAGAGAATAAGGGTTATTCTGAAATATTAGTTTTTCAGTTTTATACAGATAAATCTATCACAAATTACACATGCCTAATTCCCTTCTAAGAGAGGTAAATCTCTCTTCAGGTAAGGCTTTTGTGAAGATATCTGCTAACTAATTTTGAGTATCTATGAAAGAAATATTTATATTTCCGTTAGCTACATGATCTCTAATAAAATGATATCTAACCTCTATATGCTTTGTCCTTGAGTGCTGAACTAGATTTTTGGTGAGATTTATTGCACTGGTGTTGTCGCACATCAATGGAATTGTCTTTAAGTGCAGTCCATAATCCTCAAGTTGTTGTTTTATCCAAAGGAGTTGTGTGCAACAGCTTCCAGCAGCCACGTACTCAGCCTCAGTTATTGATAGTGCTATTGAATTTTGTTTCTTTGAGGACCATGAGATTAAGCATCCTGTAAGAAATTGACAACAACCACTGGTGCTTTTTCTATCTATCTTGCATCCAGGATAGTCAGCATCAGAATATCCTACTAAATTTATTTCACATGATTTGGGATATCACAAGCCTAGATCATGAGTTTTAGCTAAATATCTAAAGATCCTTTTGATAGAAATTTAGTGAGAATCTTTAGGATCAGCTTGATACCTAGCACACAAGGAAAGTAAAATAAAGTAAAGAACCTATCATACCTCTGTAGAGTTTTTGGTCTACTTTCTTACCATCTTTATCACTGTCTAGCCTTGTAGATGTGCTCATTGGGGTGGACAGTGGCTTTGCATTTTCAAATCCAAATTTCTTTAACAGTTCCTTGGTGTACTTGGCTTGGCAGACGTGTGTGCCTTCTTTGCCATGCTTGATTTGTAATCCAAGGAAATAGTTGAGCTCCCCCATCATGCTCATTTCGAATTCTCCCTGCATAAGCTTCTCAAAATACTTGCACAGAGATTCATCAGTAGATCTAAATATTATATCATCTACATAAATTTGTACAAGTAATATATTTTTGACTTTTGATTTAATAAATAATGTGCTATCTACCTGCCCTCTGATAAAATTGTGATTTAATAAAAATGCACTGAGCCTTTCATACCATGCTCTAGGTGCTTGCTTTAAACCATACAATGCTTTATGCAATTTAAAAACATGATTTGGAAAATCCACATCATCAAAACCAGGAGGTTGTTCTACATAGACTTCCTCCTTTATATAACCATTTAAAAATACAGATTTTGCAACCATTTGAAAATGCTTTAAATCTAGTGCAGATGCATATGCAAGTAAAATCTAAATTGCCTCTAGTCTAGCCACTGGTGCATAGGTTTCATCGAAATCAATGCCTTCCTCTTGGGAATAGCCTTGAGCAACCAGTCTAGCCTTGTTTCTAGTGATCACACCAGCTTCATCCAATTTGTTCCTGAACACCCATTTGGTGCCAATCACAGGATGATCTGATGGTCTCGGAACAAGGGACCAAACTTGGTTTCTTTTGAACTGATTAAGTTCATCTTGCATGGCTAGTATCCAAGATTCATCAGACAGTGCTTCATTGACTGTTTTAGGCTTTATTTGAGATACAAAGGCTAGGTAATCACAAGGAATTACATTACCTCTAGTTCTTACCCCAACCGATGGATCTCTAATGATGTTATCCAACAAGTGATCTTTCTTGTATCTCCATTCCTTTGGAAGATCATTATGGGATATTTCCTTTTGTTGTAGTTCTTCCAATGGTGGATCCTCTTTATCTTTGAGAGATGTATCCTTCAATTTCCTGGCTAAATTTTATGCATCATCATCAGTGTCTACTTTCTTTCTCAATGAAGGGTCAGTTTCATTAAAAATAACATGTACAGTTTGCTCAATTAATAAACTTTATTTATTAAATACCCTATAGCCTTTGGGTTTAGAAGCATACCCCATAAATATACCTTCGTCAGATTTTGAGTCCAGCTTACCAATATCTCTCTTACCGTTATTGTGGATGAAGCATGGACATTCGAAAGTTTTGAAATGACTGACTTTTGGCTTCTTTTCCTTGTACAGTTCATATGCCGTCGTCTTCAGGATTGGCCTGATCATCACTCTATTGATTATGTAGCACGTTGTGTTGATGGCTTCAGCCCAGAAGTATCTTGGAAGGTTATACTCTGACAGCATTGTTCTAGCCATATCCAATAAAGCCCTATTCTTCCTCTCAGCTGCTCCATTTTGTTGAGGTGTTCTTGGTGCTGAGAAGCTGTGCTCTATTCCTTGATCATTACAAAAATCTGCAAACTAATCATTCTGAAACTCTCCTCCATGATCAGATTGAATACTTATAATGCTGAACTTCTTGTCTTTCTAAACTTTCTTACTGAACTTAACAAAACTGTCGAAAGTATCATCCTTATGATCCAAAAATGATACCCAAGTAAATCTGGAATAATCATCTACAATCACGAATCCAAAGTTCTTTCCTCCAAAATTGGTTGCTCTCATCGGCCCAAATAGATCCATATGCAACAGTTCTAAAGGTTTAGAGGTGGTTACAACTATTTTAGACTTGAAGGATGATTTTGTATGCTTCCCTTTTGCACAAGGTTCGCACATACCTTTTACTCTTGAGCTTATCTTAGGCAGACAATCTACTAGATTCCTTTTGACCAATTTTCTGATTCCATCCATACTACGGTGGCTCAATATTCTATGCCACAGTTTGGCTGATTGATCCTTGTTTGCTGCAAGACATACATCCTGATCTTTCAGTTCTTCTAGATGAAGCACATAAAGATTTCTTTCTCTGCAGGCTTCGAATACTATTGCACCATCTTTCATGATATTGCACTTAGTCTCTTGAAACTTAATTTGATGCCCTTTGTCAAAAAGTTGACTGATGCTGATTAGATTGTGATTGAGTCCTTTCACACATAGGACATCTTCTGTAAGAGTTCTGCCTTGACTGCCAACTGATCCACAACCTATCACTGTTCCTTTTCCGTTGTTGCCATATGTCACTATACCTTCTTCATCCTTGATGAACGAAAATAGTTCTTGTTACTTGTCATATGCCTTACGCACCCGCTGTCCAGGTACCACTTTGATGCTCTAAGGCTTCTCTGTAATAAAAATGCTAAGATTTAGGTACCCAAGTTTCTTTGGGTCCTTGCTGGTTAGTTTCCTTACTTTTTCTTCTAAGTATTCATTTTAGGTGTGTAATGGGACAAGTTATTTTGGTATGACCTAATCTGTTACAGTGACTACAATAGGATATTTTACTTACCTTTTTAGTTGGGATATATTTAAAGTTTGATTTAAATTTTGTATCTTGTGCAGCTACAAATTTTGGAGTTGGATATACCTTAGGATGGACTATCGTTTCTTCATTATCAGGTGGGACATATCCTAAACCATGTTTCTTCTTACCTGATCTTCTAGCTCCTTTGAGTATTAAGGTTGATTTTCCATTTGTAAACTTTTCAATGGTATTAGTTAAATATTCATTTTCCTTAGTTAATGTGTCCATTTCCTTTTTAAGTTCATCTAGAGTTTTTTGTTTTTCTAGACTTGCTATCTGTTCATTTTTATTTTTCAGATCTTCACATAGCAATTCATTTCTCCTTTTTAGTTCAGAAAGTTGATTATCTAATTGCTCATTTTCAGATTTTAGGTCTGAGTTGATGTTTTCTAAACAAGCATGATTTTTCTTGGTGGTTTTTAGTACTTTACATACCTCTTTATATTTACTATATAGTTCATTGAAAGCATCTTCTAAACTATCAAAATTAGACTCATTGCATGAAGTGAATGATGAGTCAGAGGTTACCTTGTCGTCGATGTTTGCCATGAAGGCCAGGTTGGCCTTTTCATCTTCTTCTTCACTCGAGCTTGACTCACTGTCTGAGTCGTTGTCGTTGTCCCATGCTGCTGCCATGGCCTTCTTCTTGTATTTTCTGAATTTCTTTACATTGTCCTTCTTTCTAAACTCACTCTTCTTCAGCTTTGGACACTCGGCCTTGATGTGTCCAAGCTTCTTACATTCGTAGCATATGGGTTCTGACTTTTTGAGCTCTTTTCCTTTCTTAAAGTGTCTTCTTCCAAATTGATATTTTTTCTTTGCCAATATTCACTGCAGTCTTCTGGATAGAAGAGGTTCTTCATCTTCGCTATCCTCGCTGCTATCTTCATCTTCTGATTTTTCTTCGGTGCTACCTTCTGTGACTTTTAGCTCATTGCTATGCTTCTTTCTGCTAGAGGACTCTCCTAACCTTTCCATGTTGATCTTGTGGGCCATGAGTGACCCAACAAGCTTTTCCAGTGACATCCTTCTCAAGTCATTTGCCTCTTCTATGGCTATCACTTTTGGAGTCCACGAGGCTGGTAGGGATCTTAGGATTTTTCTTACCATATCTCCCATTTCATATTGCTTTCCAAGACCAGCCAGACCATTTGTAATGTCTGTAAATCTACTGTACATCTGAGTGATTGATTCTCCTGACTGCATCTGAAATCGCTCATATTGAGCTACTAGAATATCTATTCTGATTTCCTTCACTTTGTTTGTGCCTTCATATGTGATTCTCAACTTCTCCCACATTTCCATAGCGGATTTGCAGGCTGAGATCCTGTTGAACTCCTTCTTGCTTAGCGCACAGCACAAGATGCTTTTTGCTTTGCAGTTTAAGGACATCTTCTTCTTGTCATCTTCTGTCCAATTATCTCTATTGTTGAGAACTACTAAATCTCCTTCTTCTATAATTGACCTGATTTGAAAATCAAGACCTTGAAGGAAAAACTTTATTCTAGTCTTTCAGTAGTTGTAATCATCACCATCGAACAAAGGTGGTTTGTTAACTGACTAGCCTTCTGCATACCCTTGAGCTGCCATTTATCTTTGCTCTTCAGATCGTAAGATCTTCTTTTTTGAAGAAGCTTGGCTCTGATACCACTTGTTGCCTAGCAAGAAAGCCCAGAGGGTGGGTGAATGGGATTCTAAAATTTTAGATTGAAATTTTTTAACAAAAATGCTTAACAGAAAGACACTAAAGAGAATAGATAGTGTTAGATGAATGAAGACAAACAAACGCACAAAAGCAATCACATATACAACAGGAGATTTTTATCCTGGTTCGGCCCTCCTATACCAAGGAGTCCTAAGTCCAGTCCCCAAGCAACAACTTGGGCTTTCACTACCAAGGGTACTATCCCCCTTAAGGACCCTTACACATCTAGCCATAGTTGGCCTTCTCTTCTAACCCCGAAGAGGAATACAAACACCCTGATGCATAGGTCTTCCTTCCTTACCGAAGGGAACACAAACCACCTATTCACAACAGGTCTTCTCTTCACAGCCCAAAGAGGAATTTCACCACAAGTGTCAATAAAGGCAAAATGCCCCTAGACCAAGCTTACAACAAATGCTCGATCTTAGGTAGTGACTGAGAGAGAAAGATCTACAATAAGAAAATCTCTCAGAACACACTAGCTCTCTAAATGCTAAAAACAATGAAAAACGGAGAGAAAGAGCTACAGTAAGCTAGGGAGTGAAGCTCAGGGCTCTTATTTCTGGTGCTCGCAGGTTGTAAGAGGAAAGCTCAAAAATTCAAAAGTTGTTCTTTACGAAGTCATCAGTCTTCTATATATATGCTTCTCATTGAAAAATATATCTGTTGAAGTGTCTGTTGTCTCTAGGTTGGATGCTCGTTAGACTACATGGTTCGTCGAGTACGACAGGTGTGCCTGCAGTCACTTAATGCTTTACGATCCATGCATGCAAGGAGAAGATCCATCTTGTTTAGCTTCTATTTTGTCCAACGTTGTATGACATGATATTGGCAGAGACCTGCACACATTAAATGCCAAAGCATAGGCAACTATGTTGTCTCTTGCGGTCAGTCAACGTTAGAATTCATGCAGTAAGACTGTTCAGCAAAATAGAAATGTCATTCTGCTTTTCTGAAAAGTGTTTCTTATAGAAACATAAGAATAGAAGGCAACAAGCAGATGATATGAACATTCATAATAAATGCAAGGATATTAGAGATGTGCGGGGGGGAAGACCTTGACTTTCACAATATTTGAAAATATATGAGAAGAATAGATATATTCATTAAATTTATGATAGAGAAATCGATGTGTCCATAAGACATTGTTCCACTAATGGAATCATTGTAAGAGCAAGTGAATCGTTCTTATAGTAGAAGCAAATCATTGTGCAAGCATAAACAAATTGTTGTTTGAACAAATCGTTGTTCAAACATAAGCAAATCGATGTGAACACAAGTCGTTATACAGATATAAGCAAGTCGTTGTGAACACAAATCGTTGTGAGCAAATCTTTATAAGCAAATCGTTATAAGCAAGTCGTTGTGAACACAAATCGTTGTGAGCAAATCATTATAAGCAAATCGTTGTGAACACAAATTGTTGTGCTACTTATCAAATCGATACACCACTTAGGAAATTGTTATAAAACTGAAATCGATGTTATACTTATGAAATCCTTGTGAAACTGAAATCGATAATAGTATAGAAATCGTTATGATTCTAATGAAGTCGATATGAAACTTAGGAAGTCGATGTGTACATAGAAAAATTACATGCTCTAAACTTTAAATGCTACAGTGTAAGAATACTTACGGGTTTTGCTTGATTTTTCCTGATTTATTTCCTGTGACTAAGCTTCAGGAGAACTTGTTAGACAATACTTTATTAAAGTTTTGTTAATCACCAAAATAGGCATATAATAAATGAAATTATATGGGGATGAACTGATCATCAATCTAATCCTTTTTGGTGATGACAAAACATAACATGAGTATAGAAAGTTCTGAAATAATGTAAGTAAATTTGCGGAAGAAATTTGAGGAATGTATTTCAGAATAGTTATTTTTCTCCCCCTTTTTGTCATTAAGCAAAAAGATAACACAAAGAAAGAAGAGAAGAAGGATAAATGGGAGCAAAGGAAATCCTTTATATTACTCTTTGGAAGGTACAGGAAGATAGAAGGTAGGAGATAAAAGAGAGGCATGGCAGGTAATGATTGGCCAAGCCTTGCGTTCTTGCCCTTCAAAATAAGCTTGGAAGGCTCCAAAAACCATAGAGTAGGAAGGTCCCATAATAGGGGCCATCCTCTGGATGTGAAGTTGTCTCTGAGCTTCCACAAAAGTTCCATACTCATCCCTGCCAAGAGACGTTTTATAGGTGCTGAAGGAGCTAAAACTAGCATACTAAAGGAACTTATCAATGGTTATGGGGTAGAATATCTGGTGCTGCTTCAGTTCCTGTTTCATAGTCACATACACCTTGTATCTCTCAACCCATGTATCATACGAGTCTCTTACAAGATGAATGGAGTTAAGATCTAGAAATTTTGCAGCAGATAGAGGAGGTTGATTTGATTTGGCTTGACAAGAATTGAGATCAGTAAGCTGCTGAGTGGTGAGGGGGTAAAGCTTTTCCCATTCTGATGGACGCTCACATTCATACAAGATAGGGGCAAGAACATCAGACTTGATGTGGCCTTGATGATATTCCCTGAAGACAAATCTGTGGAAAGAGAGTGAACTACTTTTCTGCACTGAAATTCTGCCCATTACCCTCGCAAATCTCTCAAAAATTAAGGTTCCCACGGCAGATTCCATGACGAGGGAATGGAGAGGAGGCAGAAACACAACATCTGGAATTTCCAAGGTTGCAAAATCCACTTGGATGGAATTGGTATGAGCATCAGTCGTTCATCTAAATGCGACCGTACCCTATGTCGCGATTCTGTCATTGACTTGACCGTTCCGACTGTTGTGTTAAGTGTGTATTGGAATTTCTTAAAGATGAATTTTTAATGATGACCAATGAACATCACTCATACTTTGATTTTGATGATGACATATTGAACATATTGTACATATTGAATATATTATAATAATGTTCAAACAATATGTTCTTGATATTTAATATCTCATATCTTACTACGAATGACATGTTTTGATGGTCTACTCTTCATTCATATAGGTTTACAAAGTTCTTGTCAAAGTAAAGTCGACTCTAGTTGACAGACATGTCGACTCTAACAGTCTGCCCAGCAAGCTCCTAAAGAAAAAGTCACAGTAGTGTCGACTCCAGTTGACAGACAGGTCGACTCTTAAAGGCTACCTAGCAAGTTTCTGAAGAGTAAATGTCAATAGTGTCGACTCTAGCTGAAAGTGAAGTCGACACTAGCATCCATCTAGTGAATTTGATTTGATGGAATACACAGGTGGTCGACTCTATCTGTTGATCAGGTCGACTCTACCTATTGTTCAGGTCGACACTAGCTGTCTGTCAGGTCGACACTAGTGTTCTGCAAGTAAGCCTAAATTGATATTTGGTTAGTAGTGTTGACTCTCATGGATATATGAGTCGACTCACATTTCGTGGAAACCCAGGATCGTGTAGAGGATGATATCCGATGGCTGTGATTTCGTTCTGAGATCTTTTTGGGAGATCCTATAATAACCAAAATGCCACTTCATCCAACTAGCAATGTGGTAAAGACCTTTTGGACACGTGGCAGTCTGGGATCATTCTAGGTTTCTGTGCACATCTCTTTCACATATGTGAGACTGCACAGAGGATATAAAAGCTCTCTTATCTTATCTGAAGAAGCTAAGCCTCCAGCCTTCCCGCCATTTCATCCAAGAGGATGTGGGGATCAAGGCCAAGCAGAGAAGTGCTGAAAGAGAAGCAAATTGAGAAGAGGAGCAGCAAAGGAAGAAGAAGAACTGGAAATTCGGATGCCACTGAAGCAGAGTATCGTGAATTGAAGAAGATCTCCATCGAATTCCTTCAAGTGTCTTCAATTCAAACTTCTACAAGTCTTCTTCATCGAGGAACATCCAATTCACATCTCTCTCACTTATTTCTGGAGTATTCATGTAAGGCCTTCGAACTTTGTTCATTTTACTTGAACGTTCTTCATGTTATGTTTGTATATATGCATATAATATTGTTGTAAGTAGCATATTATTCATTTACTTATGTACATACATGTTTAATTCTATACACGTTGTTTATTTAATTCTGTACATATTATATTTAAATAATATGGTGTATAATGTATGTAGTTATATGTGATTGCATGTTTATTTAATTTTCTGTGTTCTGGCCGAAATGTTAGTTGACGTCAACATCCCTTGACGTTAAGGGCAGGTTGACGGCAACAAGTGTGTCGTTGACTCAAAGTCAGCGTACAGATCGATGGACGTTTATTTCCTGTTAACGGCAGCGAAGTGTCCGTTTACTTCTCTGTTTCTGTGCGATTTTAGATCTAGAAATGGCTGTGTTTTCCCCGGTTCTGGATTTGGAAACTACCCTCCAATGGTAGGATCCCGATCTAATGCGTACCCAAACCCCTTTAGCCTATAAAATACCTAGCTTTCGCTCAGATTAGGTCTTTTTGGACTCTTGAGAAAACTAGGGCTTTTTGGTGAGAAAACCGAACTTGCAAGGCATGATCTGGCGATTTGGGAGTTGCTTCCGGCGATCTACATCGACTGGGAGGTGCTCCTAGCATTGGTGAATCTTCCTCGACCCCGGTGAACGATCTACATTGACAGAAAGACCAGATCTGGGAGGAATTTGAGCACCTTCTTGGCTTGGCCGAGGAGTGCTTCTTCGGCTTAATTAAACCATTATACAATTTTTCAGAGGCAAGTAATCGAGGGATTTCATCCTTGCACATGTCCTTTAGGTCTTAGGATTTTTTAGGATTTTTCCTCGTGTCCTGGAACCCCAAATTTGTCAAGTTATGTACGGTCTGTCTCCACTTTCTACAGACAGGAGCTTGACGGCAAGCTTGCTGCCGTCAAGATCTTGAGTTGGCGGCAACATCGTGTGTCGTTAACCCTGGTTGGCAACACCCCTTTGCCGCCAAGTTCTTCAGGTTTTTCAGAATAACTGTTTTGATCTTTGTGCTGTGTTTGTCGGATTTCTGGATATATGTGTATGCTGTAAAATTTGTGACTGGTCAGGTACGGACTGTAGGTCATATCATGAGGATTTGTCAATTTTCTGAGCATGATATAAATTAGGATAATTTCTGTAATTGGAAAATGAGCATGATCTACATGTGTTTAATTCTAAATAAATTGATTTGTTGCAAGTTAGGGTTTTCAGAAATTTTATATGATCTTAGGACGACTGTGTAATCACAGGGATTGTGCTTCCCCTCGACACGGACATGAATATCAAATATGATAGCATGAAAATAGGAAAGTGATCGCCACCTAGATAAGTTGCCTAATGATGCAGAAAGACAATGGCTAACTTAAACTAGGAAAAGGGAAGAGAACAGGAGAATGACCTGGTGTCGCGGTCGTCATGGCCGCCGCGTCTCTCGTATCGCGTCAGTGGAAACCGACGCGTCTATGTCGCGTCACCCGAGGCCGTCGCGTTCTCTGAATGCGGGAGATTTGTTTATAGTGACCTTCTTCTAGTCCTCCAGCGGCTAGAGTACCAGAGCTTCTCGTAGACCTTGTTTGCTTGCCTGTCAATCAAAAGAAAACACAAAGAAAAGACCCTATTAGAACATATAAAGTGTAATATCTATTCCAAAAGATGAAATGAGACGGAGGATCATGGTGGGAACGCACCTGGGGTGGTTTTAAACCCCTGTGGGTGTGGGAAAACGTGGGTGGATGATAGATGTGCTCTATTTAAAAAGAACATAAAAATGTATGTAGAAATAGAAAAGAGGGAGAGAGGAGATGATGAGCCCCATTAGGGCGACTTCCTGGCGTGGATGCACCTTCAATGATGTGCCAAGAGGTCCAGGAGATTGCTGAAGTCGCCCTCTTCACGTTCCTTGCTCCATTGATGGTGAAATGAGTGAGTTGTGAGGAGTGGAATGTGAAGGGAAATGAGTGGAATGAGTGGCTGCGTGGCTAAGTCTTGTTCAGAGGAAATTTTGGCAGCCCTTCGGGGTGATTATCAGGCTCCCCCCATCCATGAGGAGGGGTCATGCTTATATAGAGATTGGAGTGAGAAAATTGGGTATTATCTCCTCAAAAAGATGTGGAAATTAAAAATGGGGGATAAATCTCTATCAAAATCGGATGTAGAGTCCTTAGGGGAGCTTGGGAGAGTCCCTAGGGCCGAAAAAGTGCTCAAGGGGTCGGGATAAACCTCTTGGACCAAGTCAAAGTGCATGGGAGGATAAATAGGATGTGGTTGTGGAGGCCAGAGATCTCGGTCCTTGTCGCGTCAGATCGCGGGGTCGCGACTAGAGACGCGACGGTGCGGGGGGACGCGACAGCATTGCCCACGTGCATGGATAATGCATGGGCTGTCGCGGCGGCCTAACCCGTCGCGACTAGAGTCGCGACGCCACGATGCGTCGCGACAAGGAATCCGAATTATTTTGGATTATTCTCTTTAACCACATGCTAAAACAGGAGTCAAATCCTCTAAGGACTCTTTCAAATGATGGATTTCAGGATTTCAAGGCATTTTTAGTGGATTAATGGGCTCAGATCAAGGCAAATGATGGGCTCAGGGTGAGTGACCAATTAGGGGCCCACTAAGATAGCAAGAAATGTGGTTCAACCCATTAGTCATAATCGGGTGTCTACAGACTGTTTCCAGGTTTAGGAACTATTAGAACCGACTGTATTGATGTGAACCATGTTTTAATGCAATTCTTGATAAATCTGCATGAGATCTATTTTAATTATTAAAATTTGTTTACTTTTCTGAAAAATCTGAAAATATTGGTATGAGATATATAACCTGTGTGATACTTGTGATAAAAATTTCATGTTGTTTGACAATAGTAGGTACTGTTAGTAGTTTAATAAGTGTAATTGACCATGATGAGCATGTTTAACTTTGATCATGTGAAATGAGTGTTTAGTAGCATGATTAGGGATTTGTTGTGATTGATTATCATTGTGAAACAGTATGGTTATGTTCTATAACTGATCTATGAATATATGTTAAGTGCATGTAAATGAGTTAAAGTGTGTATGTAAGTGAATGAAGCATGTGATAATGTGTAAAGTTGTGCCGATATTGACATTGCTACCATAGAGGGCTGTCGAGCCGTACTGTAGTAAAGTCCCTATGGGAAGGCTCAATGTGTGTGATATCCTATGGGCATTAGGATGAAATCCTGGAGGTGGACAAGTACCACTGGTTAGGGTGGAGAGGGCTTCTCCCGGTTCTGCGCAGTTAACCAAGATTTGTCACTGTGTTGCCTAGGTGACGGGTATGTATATGTGATGTGTGTCCTTCTTATGGTGGTTTAGACTATGTGTCACGGCAACTAAATGTAAAGGTGTGAATATGTGAAATGTGAAATGTGAAAATGTGCAAATGTGAAAAGTGAACATGTGATAGTGTAATGTGAATATGTTAGCATGTGAAAAGATTTGAATTTATGTAAACGTGATTTATTTATATTAAAACAGCAAGCTAAACATGTGAATAAGTGTTATCATAGCATGTGAAAATGATTAGATATCATGCTAGGTGTGTTATTTACCTTGTACATATTTCCATGTTCTAAATTGGTAGAATTGTGTAATGATATGAATAGAGTTTGAACTATGAATCATGTTACATGCATGTGTCGAAAGCATGTGTAGGTTGTTATGGTTATTGTAAATTGTTATAAGCATGTACCATGTATTCTTCCTCATTGTTAAAAGATAGCATGTGTATGTGATATGTGTAAGGGTGAATCTTTGGATTGCCTGCTGGGTCTTTTAGAAGACTCATACTTTCTTTGGCATACAGGTGAGGCAGGTGTCCTCGTTCTTGAGGAGGACATAGCTAGGAGCAACTCCAAGCGAGAGGAGTAGCTCTACTTGTGGACTTGCTACACATTTGCTTTTCTTTCATTAGTATGTAAACAATGCGATTGTATATTTCATATGGACAATGTATTTTATTTGGAGTTGTAATAAGATGGACATTGTTATTTCTTTCACCACTATATAGACTATGGATTATGTGATGATGATGGAATGAGAATAAGTATTTATTTCCGCTGTACTCTTTTGATATTTGTGTACATCTCAATCTATTGTTTAGTGTTGGGTAAATGTCCCACTGTGACGATGCCCTTTGTACCGACGTGGATTGGTATAATCGTACCGGTATAAGGAGGGTTGTTACAGAGATTGGTATCAGAGAAAGGTTGAGATTGTACATGAATATACCATCATCTTCACAATATGCTAAGTCTTTATATAGTTTGTCCATTTTTGTAGAAAATATCTAAAAATGAATGAAAGATAGTTAAGAAAATGGTTAGGACTAAATAACTTAGTTTCTAACTAGATTAATTTATTTTACAGGCTATGGCTACTTGTGGTAGGCGTGGTGCTCAGGCTCGAGATGACGAGTAGAGGCGTGAGGACAGGGGTGAGCAGTAGGCCCCAGCACCCCAGGGTCCTACTGTACTTCCTCCACCACCGCCTGTGGATTATGGTGTATTCATGCAAGGTCTGGTTCAGGCGATGCAGACCCAGGCTCACACTCAGGCGGCACTGTAGGCTCAGCTGCAGGCTCAGGTTAGAATGGTTAAGTAGGAGTAGCTTGTTTTTATTAAATGTATGATTGCTATATTGCTTATATTGTTTGTTGTCTCAAGCTCAGGCTCCAGCTCCAGTTCCTCAGGAGCATGGCCATGGTGGTCCGTCCATCGTGGAGAGATTCAAGAGGATGGCTCCAGCCTCTTTTAAGGGGGAGAGTCAGCCACTGTTAGTAGAGAGCTGGAAGCAGGAGGTAGAGAAAATCTTCCAAGCCATTAGGTGTGCCGAGGAGGATAAGGTTAGCTTGGCCACCTATATGTTGCAGGTACTTATTTATATATGCTTGTACTTGTGTAAGTTTAGGTATTGTCTAGATTGGTGCTTATGAGTTGTGCTTTGCAGGAGAGAGCCGATGTGTGGTGGGCTTCCTTACTTCATACCAGGTTTGAGGATGGCGCGATTGAGGTGTCTTGGGATGAGTTTATGAGGCTTTTCTGAGCCAAGTTCATCCCCGAGCATATCCAGGATAAGATTGTAACATCCCTGTCCCTCGTATGGGTTTGCTCTCACGGCTGAGGTCGCGACATGTCGACCCGTCGCCTTCTGAAGGCAACGGAGGTGACCATCATGTTCAGGTTTAGAACGCGTCGGCCGCCTTGTCGTGACAGGACTCTGACAGCAGACTCTCCTTCTTGTCATTTTGCTGTCTAGATGGTGGAGACACGTTTCGGCCTACATGCATGAATGCGACATACTGGTCCGTCGCGATCATGTGTCAGGTTTGCATGCAAGCCACATGTCATATCTGACCGTTAGGGCTGCAGGCGCCTTCAGATCACGGCGTAGGAGACTATCACGTTAAAAGTGGTAACGCGACGGCCACTCCTGTCACGTTCTCAACTTTTGTGTTTAAGTGCTTTAGCCCGAGAGCACAGTCCCATTCGCCCCTTTGCCTGTGATCTCTTCCCCCCTGGCGATTCCCCTGTGTGTTGAGCTCCGTGGTGAGCTTGGAAGGAGGGGAATTGGTTGGCTTGCTTGGTAAGTTTGTATGGGTTGGATGTTTGCATTGTCTTCTTCTTCCACTTCTTCTTCTTCTTCTTCTTCTCATTCTCTGTGGTGTTTTCTTGGTGGATCCTCCTCTCCACCTGCGTGTGAAGGGTGATCTCGGCTCGTGGGAGGCGGCTCTTGGAGCATTAGAGCTCGGAGGTGGAGGGGTGCTAGCCTACGAGAAGGCCCCTCCGGGGTGGTTCTTCATTTGGAGGTAGGGACCCGAACCCTCCACCTAGTTCTTCATGCTAGGATTTCCAAACCCCACTTCCAAGCCTAGACATCATGCTAGGTGCTTTGCATGTTTCATGAGGTTTTGTGGTATGTGGTATGTGCAATGTATGCTTGATTTGGTTAGGGGGTGTTGAGGGCTTCTTGTTGTGTGAGGCTTAGGTGAGAGTAGCATGCCTTCCATACTTGAATGAGGGTTATTTTGGGGTGGTTTGATTCATAATTATCATGTTTCCATCATTTATATGCTCTCCCTCCCCTGTTTGTACCTTGTGGTGTGGTTTGGGGTGGTAGAGGTTGCTCTGTTTGGGCACTCGGCTGTGGCCGCGATGGATTCCCAGTCGCGACCAGGTCGCAACATATCGTTGCGTCGCGTTCTCCTTGAATGTATCCCAGCATCTGTCGCATCTAGCAAACGCAACGGAGTACATGGCCGGCGTTCAGGAGTTTGGGGTCTCGACGGAGCGTGACCTCTGTGTCCGTCGTAATGATATCGCGACGGGGTATGTGTCGCGTTCCGAAGACCTGGGCTTGTTGCGGTGCCCTTTGCCGTCGCGATATTATCGCGACGGGCTCAAGGGCCACCTTCGGTTTTCCTGTCGCGGTAGGCAGGATGGTCACGTTCTGATTGCGACACATCGCTGCATCGCCTCTATGATCAAGAGGGACTGTCTGCAGGTTTTTGATGTTTGCTTCCATTGCGACTCTGGTTTCTTGGCACCTGTGTTGTTCCTAGTGCAGTGCTACTCTAGTCTCTTCGCCCGGTGCTAGGCACTTGAGGGCTTGTCCATGAGACAGGTTGTTACCGTTACCTGGGATCCCCAACCCCACCTGTCTGTTAGAGGGAGTTCTCCGGGCGGGGGCGGGAGTGCTCAAGTCATGGACTTGGAGCAGAAGGGGAAAACGGTGGGGACAACGGCGTAGAGTTGTTTGTAGAGCTCTCTTAGCTGGTCTAGGTCTCTGAGGTAATTGTGGTGCTCGTACGGTGCGGACCAGCTAGTCCTTCTCTCTACCTCATTCTAAATGGTTTCGGAACCATTTAGAGGGGTCAGGCGTGAGACCGTAGTCTGGCTAGACTATGGCAGTTGTGTTTGTTCTTAGTTCCGCGTCTCACTCTGATGGGAGGTGCTAAACATGGACCGTTGCTCGAAGGTAAGGCGTGTGGCGCACCTGACCGGCTGACTAGTGTAGCGTTCTGTAACAAGTGTGTTTGTCCAGGCAGTGTCTACTGCCTGTGTTTACAGATGGGTTCTTATGGTGCCTTGGTTTACATGGGTTTTTCTGGTCCCGCTGTATAGCCTAGACTGACGATCGTGTAGTTTCTTTCACGCTTCCGCACTTGACTCTGTTTAGTAGAATAGAATTTACTGCTTTATTTAATTACTGCACTTAGCTCTATTTTGCTGTTAGAACCAAAGGGAGATTGGTAGTCCCTACTGGGCTTCTTCGTGAAGCACACTCCCTCTTTTGCAGGTGAGACTTCACAGCAGTTCCCTCCGCGGCAAACTGAGGAGATGGGCCCACAGTAGTCGGCATCTCTAGTGAGCAGTGTTTCCCCTAGCAGTTGTACTTCACCCTCGGGGTATGCCCCTAAGGGACCTGTCTTCCCTTTTATATTCAGCACTTGTACTTTATTTACTTTGGGATTGTACTAGACTGTTACTTTAGTGTTGGACTTTTTCCCTTCACTTGTAGTACATTTTAGTTCGTGTTGTTATTTATCTCTATTACATATCTTATTAGACCGATCCGTTAGCCCTTCCGGGTCTCCGAACCGGTGGGCGGCAGTGCCGATGGTCGGATCCTTGGTGGGAGCAGGAGTTTCTTTTGCTTACTCAGGCTCCATGACGGTGTTGGAATATGAGGCCAGGTTTTCCGAACTGTCTAAGTATGCTCCTCACATAGTTGCTGATGAGCACAGGAAGGCGAAGAAGTTTGTGATGGGTCTTAAGCCATCACTGAGGTCGAGGCTTGTGGCGTTTGACCACTGTACGCAAACGAGGCTCTCATCGCAGCGTGTAGGCAGGAGATCGAGATGGATCAGTATCTCGAGGAGAAGAAGGCATCGCAGAAGAGGTCTGTGCCACCTTTCCAAAGGTAGGATAGGAAGAAGGTCGTGTACCAGTCACTGCAGCATCCAGTGGCGGCGTCCAATTAGCAGGCAGTTGTTCAGGCCTGGCGACAAGAAGATGTGCCCTCACTGTGGTAGAGCGTATGGCGGCACCGAGTGTTGGAAGTTAGCGGGGAAGTGTCTCAAGTGTGGCAGCACCGAGCATTAGATCCGAGATTGTCCCAGACTGCAGCAGGGTGTTCAGCGTAGAGCGCCAACCCCAGTAGCAGCAACAGCAGTAGCACCAACGACTGGGAGACCAGGAAGGCCTCGAGCCCAAGCTCGAGTGTTTGCTTTAGCATGAGAGGATGCAGAGCAGGCCGAGAACGTCACGGAAGGTATGGTTCTATTCTTGGGTGTGCACGCTCGGGTTTTGTTTGATACGGGTGCCACACACTCATTCATTTCCGAATGGTTTGCGAAGCAGTTAGTGGTAGAGTCAGGAGTAGAGGCTGAGGAGTTAGAGGTTCCTTTGTCTGTGGACACATCAATAGGCACGGTATCGACTAGGAAGTGTATTCCATCTTTACCAGTGTGCATTGAGGACCGAGGCTTAGATGGGTGCTTCTTTTTGCTTAAGATGAAGGACTACGATGCAATTCTAGGTCTGGATTGGCTTGAGGAGCACTATGCCTTGGTGGATTGTCATGGAAAGAAGATTACTTTTTGTATTCCTGGTGAGGATGAGTTTTCACATCCATTGCCAAGGAACTTAGCTGGAAGGTTTGTGATCTCTGCCATGAAGGCGATGAGGATGGTGAACAAGAGGTGTGATGCTTTTCTTGCCAACGTGGTCTTAGTACCGAAGGCTGATCAGTCACCGACCGTTGAGGAGATTGAGGTAGTGCAGGAGTTTCCAGACATGTTTCCTGATGATTTTTCTTGTTGCCACCAGCTAGGGAGATAGAGTACACTATAGAGTTGCTTCCAGGCACCTCTACTATCTCTAAGGCTCCATATCGGATGGCACCTGCGGAATTAGCTGAGCTGAGGAAGCAGTTGCAGGATTTGCTGGACAAGGGTTTCATTTGCCCTAGTGTGTCACCATGGGGCGCACCTGTATTGTTCGTGAAGAAGAAGGATGGTTCCCTCAGGTTGTGCATTGATTATAAAAAGCTCAACCAGGTGATAGTGAAGAACAGGTATCCCTTACCGCGGATTGATGATTTATTCGATCAGTTGCAGAATGCATCGGTGTTCTCTAAGATTGATCTGCGGTCCGGCTATCATCAGTTGAGGATTAAGGGTAAAGATGTGTCCATGACGGCTTTTAGGACTCTTTATGGGCACTATGAGTTTTTGGTGCTTCCATTTGGTTTGACCAACGCCCCTGCAGCGTTCATGGATCTCATGAACAGGGTGTTTAGACCTTATTTGGATAGCTTCGTAGTGGTGTTCATTGACGATGTGCTAGTCTATTCTCCCGATGAGGCTACACATCGTGAGCATTTAAGGGTTGTTCTGGAGGTTCTCCGAGAGCACAAGCTGTATGCCAAGTTCAGTAAGTGCGATTTCTGGATGCGCGAGGTTCATTTCCTTGGGCATGTTATCTCAGGCACTGAAGTAGCAGTTGATCCGGCGAAGGTCCAGGCAGTGTTAGATTAGGAGATTCCAAGGACCCCATCGGAAATTTGGAGTTTTCTTGGTTTGGCGGGCTATTATAGGCGATTTATTGAGGGTTTT
Organism: Colocasia esculenta; assembly: GCA_014218235.1. NCBI lineage: Eukaryota > Viridiplantae > Streptophyta > Magnoliopsida > Alismatales > Araceae > Colocasia > Colocasia esculenta. Next base: position 116,476,815 of record CM024755.1, on the reverse strand, counting down.
GGCATCTATCGCCGCACTGTTGACTAAGCTAACCAGGAAGGGTGTGAAGTTTGTGTGGTCTGAGGATTGCGAGAGTAGCTTTCAGTTGCTAAAGACGAAGCTTACATCTGCACCCGTGTTGATTTTGCCGAGTGGTGTAGAGGGTTTTGCTATCTACTCAGATGCATCTCATATCGGTCTTAGTTGTGTGTTGATGCAGCATGGTAGGGTAGTGGCATATGCTTCTCGCCAGTTGAAGGAGAATGAGCATAAATATCTGACTCATGATTTGGAGCTTACGGCAGTGGTTCATGCACTGAAGATCTGGAGACACTATCTTTATGGTGTCCAGTTCGAGGTGTTCACTGACCACAAGAGTCTGAGATATCTCTTTTCTCAGAAGGAGTTGAACCTGCGGCAAAGAAGATGGATTGAATGCCTTAAGGACTACGACTTCGAGCTTCAATATCATTCTGAGAAGGCGAATGTCATAGCGGATGCTCTTAGCAGGAAGAGGTCTTTGCTTTAGTAGGATTGGAAGATGTTAGAGGATGCAGCATGTGCGATGACTGAGTTAGAGCTGCAGTTATGTCAGGCTTTCGTGGCTCAGTTGTCTATTCGGTCTTCGGTTTTGGATGAGGTGATTGAGTAGTAGAAGGCTGATCCTAGGCTTCAGGAGATGGTGGGCAAGGCAGGTACTACTCGAGATGAGGACGGTGTCATTAGATTTCAACACCGAGTTTGTGTTCCTAATGTTATGGATGTCTGTGAGCATGTTCTAGCAGAAGCTCATAGGTCGAGGTTCTCTATTCATCTAGGCAACACCAAGATGTACTAGAATTTGAAGAGGTCTTTCTGGTGGTCTAGCATGAAGAAGGATGTGGCTGACTTCGTATCTAGGTGTTTGCTATGCCAGCAAGTGAAGGCCAAATGTCAGTGACCATCTGATCTTATGCAGAAGATGGAGATACCAGTATGGAAGTGGGAGGCAATCACTATGGATTTTGTGATGGTGTGCCCAGATCAGTGAAGGGCAATGACTCGATTTGGGTGATTGTAGATCGTTTCTCCAAGACTGCGCATTTCTTGCCTATGAAGAAGAAGCTGTCAGTGGAGAGTTTGGCTAGGCTTTATGTCGGTAGAATTGTGAGGTTGCATGGTGTGCCGAAGTCGATTATTTCAAACCGAGACCCGAGGTTTACATCGAGGTTATGGCAAGGTCTAAAGGATGCTTTGGGTTCTCAGCTGAAGCTTAATTCAGAATTCCATCCCCAGACAGATGGCCAGTTCGAGAGGACTATCCAGATGCTCAAGAATATGTTGAGAGCATGTGTGCTGGATTGGAAGGGTGATTGGGAGCGTCATTTACCTCTTGTGGAGTTCGCCTACAACAACAGTTTTCATGCAAGCATTGGCATGGCTCCATTTGAGGCTTTGTATGGGCGGCCCTGTAGATCTCCTTTGTGTTGGGAGAAGACAGGTGATAGGCAGTTGCTAGGTCCGGAGTTGGTGCAAGAGACTTCGGATAAGATTCAGCTTATTAGGCAGAGGCTTGTTGTGGCGCAGGATAGGCAGAAGAGTTACGCCGACAACAGAAGGAAGGATTTATAGTTCGAGGTTGGCGAGCATATTTTCTGAAGGTTTTGCCTACCCGAGGCGTTGTCAGGTTTGGCAGGCATAGCAAGTTGAGCCCTAGATTCATTGGCCCATTTGAGATTCTTAGGCGGATGGGTAGCGTGGCATATGAGCTAGCTTTACCCCCAACGTTAGTTAGTGTTCACCCAGTTTTCCACATATCTATGCTCAGGAGGTATGTGCAAGATCTGTCTTATGTGATTAGTCACGAGCTAGTGGAGATTTAGCTAGACTTGTCGTATGTTGAGCAACCCGGTAGCTATCCTTGACCAGAAGGTTCAGCACCTCAGGGACAAGAGCATTCCATCCGTGAAGGTGCTATGGAGGAACTTCTCACGGAAGGAGGCTACATGGGAGCTTGAGGATGCTATGAAGAAGAAGTATCCCCAATTGTTTGGTTAGTATGTCGTTCTAACTTCGAGGATGAAGTTTTCTTTAGGGGGAAAGGGTGTAAGGTCCTCGAACTTTGTTCATTTACTTGAACTTTGTTCATGTTATGTTTGTAAATATGCATATAATATTGTTGTAAGTAGAATATTATTCATTTACTTATGTACATACATGTTTAATTCTGTACACGTTGTTTATTTAATTCTGTACATATTATATTTAAATAATATGGTGTATAATGTATGTAGTTTATATGTGAATGCATGTTTATTTAATTTTCTGTGTACTGGCCGAAATGTCAGTTGATGTCAACATCCCTTGACGTTGAGGGCAGGTTGACGGCAACAAGTGTACTGTTGACTAAAAGTCAGTGTACAAATTGATGGACGTTTATTTCCTGTTAACGGCAGCGAAGTGACCGTTCACTTCTCCATTTCTGTGTGATTTCAGATCTGGAAATGGCTGTGTTTTCCCGGTTCTGGATTTGGAAACTACCCTCCAACGGTAGATCTCGATCTAATGCGTACCTAAACCACTTTAGCCTATAAAATACCTAGCTTTCGCTTAGATTAGGTCTTTTTGGACTCTTGAGAAAACTAGGGCTTTTTGGTGAGAAAACCGAACTTGCAAGGCTTGATCTGGCGATTTGGGAGTTGCTTCCGGCGATCTACATCGACTGGGAGGTGCTCCTAGCATTGGTGAATCTTCCCCGACCCCGGTGAACGATCTACATCGACAGAAAGACTGGATCTGAGAGGAATTTGAGCACCTTCTTGGCTTGGACGAGGAGGGATTCTTCAGCTTAATTAAACCATTATTCAATTTTCAGAGGCAAGTAATCGAGGGATTTCATCCCTGCACATGTCCTTTAGGTCCTAGGATTTTTGTGGATTTTTTCTCGTGTCCTGGAACCCCAAATTCGTCAAGTTATGTGCGGCCTGTCTACACTTTCTGCAGACAGGAACTTGACGGAAAGCTTGCTGCCGTCAAGATCTTGAGTTGGCGGCAACATTGTGTGTCGTTAACCCCGGTTGGCGGCAACCCCTTTGCCGCCAAGTTCTTCAGGTTTTTCAGAAGAACTATTTTGATCTCTGTGCTGCGTTTGTCGGATTTCTGGATATTGAAATATTGCGAAAAAAACTGCTATGAAGAAATCTAGAGGGGGGGTTGAATAGATTTCTCTGTATTTAAAATTCACTCGATTAGAATCTTAGAAGAATTGAAATGAGACTCGAATCTAACAACCAATCACAGTTCTGAACACTTTAGACTGATCAGATGATGTAGCAACAACGAGCTTACCAAAACATCTAGTGCACAAGCAAGCAAACCACAAGGACACAATGATTTAGGGTGGTTCGGATTACACAATTGTGTATCCTACATCCACCATCCACACACACACAATAAGGCTTATATTGTCAGTTTAGAAAAACAACACAGATCAACACACACACTCTGAGATGTAGAGATCTCAGATCTGACCACACACACGTGAAATTGGGCACAAGGATTGCAACAATATCACAAACCACACACAATGAGATGAGATTAAGGTGAAGACCAGACTAGACAATCGAATTGCAAATTGGGGATGTCTGGTTCGAATCTCCCTATTCTGCTTCCAGGTGGGAGATCAGCTCTTCTGCTTCAACTCCAGGAAGAAGACTCTGAAATCCGGAGAGTCCTCTTGATATGGATCATCCAAGGTGCTTGAAGCTTCAATTCCTTCAGATCTAGATGAAATTCTCCAGGATGAAGCCCTCTTCTGAAGTCGCCTGAAGCTTCTGGGAGTTGGAAGAACTGATGCATGTGTGTGCCTCCAAGTATGAGTGGATAAGGAGCATTTATAGTCCCATGAATCGACGAGATCCCTTGATATTTGGGGGCACAAAGATTCCCGCTCAAAAAGCCATCAATCACACCTATCCACATGTCTCTGTATTTCAGATCTGGAAAAATATCCAAGGTGTGTCGACACCACACAAGCATGTGTCGACGCACAATACACTGGCTTCAAACTGGGTTTTTGGAAGGGATGGTGAGTGTCAACACATAGGCAGGCTGTGTCGACACCACTGGCTGATGACTTCCGAACTGGCTTCTGGGAGGGACAGTAAGTGTCGACACACAGGCAGGCTGTGTCGACACCACTGGCCCCTTCTTCCTTTACCGATTTGATGGATGCATGAGCTGTGTCGACACCACTTGAGTTGTATCGACACAACTGGCTTGCCTTCTTGATTAGTTACACAGAAAAATGTATAATGTGTTGACACACTATCTGAATTATGTCAACACCACTATCATTGCTTGAGCATTTTTTTGAACTACACATGGAAAAATAGTGTTAAATATAATTGAAGCAAGATTTCCACATTTGTATGAATCATACTTAACAATCTCCCCCTTTTTGATGACAACAACTATGATTCATTAAACAATTTTTATTTTCTCAAACATGAGATTTTAAATCATTCAATAACATCATTCCATGGCATACAAAAGAAATGACAATAACATCCAGATTCTCATCACATCTGAAACAACCATGTCATTCAATTTTTTACTTGCCAAAGTGATCAAGCATACAAGCACAAAGTGTAATGTGTAACCCAACAATCAAAAGAAGCATGAAACTGTAGTGTAGCATCCATTGCATATAAAATAACCCTTCCCCTTTGACATCATCAAAAAAGAAAAACATTATGGAAATGGAGGAGGAGGAGGAAGAGGAAGCAACATGTTCTCAATTGCCTTCATTCTTGCTTCCAAAGCACTTAAATTAGATCTTAGTTGTGATTGCATAGTTGACAGCCTGGTATGCAAAAGCTCTTCCATCTTCTGAAGACTTTTAGAAATGTGTGCTTGGAATTGATTGAGGCCTTGTGTCATGGGAGGAGGACCAGAGGATGAGCTAGGAGCGGTGCTAGACTGCCAGATGTTGCTAAACTCAGTCCAGAGATCTTTCATCTCCTGATTAATATGTGCAGTGTGAGTCTGCATACGTTCCATGTCTTCAACAAAGTGAGCAAATGATAGACGACACTTGGACACTTGACTTACTGCATCTTTACCAGTCTAAATACTTTGTTGAGTGTTCTCCAAAATAGTGGATAAAATTGCTTGTAAATCAAATTGAAGACCTTGTAGCTGAGTGGAAGCATCACCCAAGGTTCCAACCAGTCTATTGAACCTTCTAGTAGCATGCTCAGCCATCTCTTGTTGCCTCAAAAACTGTCCATTCACTGTATTTTCCAATCTTTGAATCCGAAATTCAACAGAAGCAGACACTTCTCTCATGGATGAGTTTAGATTGTCAAATTGAACTTGAAGAAATTTATACATTTCAGAAGGAACAGAAGATCCACCAGTTGAGGTGGAGGCTGAACTGTGATATTGCTGGAAGAAGTTTGAAGGAACAAACACATCAATAGGAGGTGGAGATGGTTGAGGAGAAGGTGGAATTGGCATATCCTGTGGAATATGAGGATCAACATGGGGCTTTTCCACTGGATCAACCTGAGGAGCTTCAACATCTGAAGCATGTTCTTCTTCTACATTTTACGCTGGTGGTTCCACTACAGGCCCTCTAAGCACCTGATCACCTTCAACTCTGAACCTCATAAATTTTTGCAAATGATGCAAACAATAGATATTGTTCTGAGGAATCTTTTGAACTTTTTCATTCAGAAAGGAATCTCCAAAATGCTTGAAGATAGCTGTCAGATGAGTAGTATAAGGCAAGGATCTGTGAAGATCTTTCTGAATTGTCTCAGACATAATTTGAGACATAATCAAATTCAGATTGACTTTGATATTTTTCTTCATAAAATACATCACAAATCTTTGAATATCTGTAAGCCTATTCCTACCACCACCTTGTGGAGTGATAATGGTGGTAAGGATGTGATGTACCAATCTGAGTGTAGGAGAGAAATGATTGGTGTTGAACCGAGTGACATGAGTTTGTCTAGAATCTTTCTTATCATGAGGTAGACCAGTGAGAAGAGTGTATGCCTCATGAATGTTGAACTTATAAGAACAGTAATCCTCACCAGAGTTGGGGATATGAAATAATTCAGAGGCTAATTTAGAAGTGAAAAGAATTGGAACACCATTGACCTCTGACCTGAAACCTTTTGTAGCATCCACAATATTCAGATAAAATTCTTGAACCAATCTAGGGTAGAAGGTTCTGAACTCAGAAATAAATTGGAGCCATCCTTGAAATTCAAAGAAAGAGACAAACTCAGGGAATGCATCAGCAAATGCTTTATCAGATAAATCCACAGCCCTAGGTTTGAGAATGGATTTTCCTTTAGTGACTGTCTGAGATGGGGTGACTTCTGGAGTCCCAGATGTGTCAGAAGAAGACTCAGAGGATGAACCTTCTTCATCGGAGTCACTAGAATCAGGAAGAAGCTTTCTTCTAGGGTACATGGATGGCATGGGTGACTTGCCTTTGCTCAGTGGGGATGATGTACCCCGCTTGGATGGTGTGCCAGAAGGGCTAGAGTCTGGCTTTTGCTTGGACAGATCATGCCGAAACTTACTTCTTCTATCTGGTTAGGGTTCCTCGATGACCACACCCTTTGAAGCTGCTCTGGACTTGGCGCCACACTTTGGAGTTTGCTTGGGTGCCATGGTTGTAGGAGAGGAGAAGAGAGGATGAAGCCCAGAAGTTGAATGAAGATTTCTGGAAAACGTAGAGGATCGTTTCCAGGGAAGTTGGAGGAGGGACAAGTTCAAACGCTTATGAAATGGAAAGGGGTAGGGTCGACCTAGGAGTTTGGGCATTTATGAATGTATTCAACACAAGAAGGAAGGGGATAATATGAACCCCCGGTCCATTTAACCCAAACTGGGACCAGCGGCTAGGTCCAGTAGTGTCAACACAATCAGGATATGTGTCGACCTGACAGAAAAGTTTGTCGACACATGATGAAAGTGTGTCAACCTGAGTTGGTAAAAATTATGGAATTTTTGAAAAAAGATGAGAAGGAAAATCTCTATTATGATTAAAGACATCTAAAAACAATTGTTCAAGGATTTTTAATATGTTAAAGATTTCATTTCCAATTTCTCATCATCATTCCATTACAAATTCATTGAGTTGAAAAGTATCTGTCAAGATTTGATCATTGAAAAATTATGAAGCACCAGGACGACAACTTAATTGAAATAAAATATTCTCCTCAGACAATTTCATTCTTTTATACCTTACTAAACTAAGGTAATGTGATTTCTTCAGGAAAAATACAATTTGTATTGAAGTTAAACACCCTCAAAATATCTGATTTAGGGATAAATTGTTCATTTTGATTGACTGATGTTTCTTTAAGATTAAAGCAATGAGCATTCAAATGTAGTAAATCTTTTACACTCAAGTACACATGCTTTTCACACACCAGAGTCCCTGGTTACTGAAGATTTAATAATTATCTTGCTTCAAGGGGTTAATGAAAATATTTTGACATGGAAATATACGTTTATCAGACGTCAATATTTCCAGTTACTCAGTTAACATTGGTTTTTAATATTTTTGATTTGACCCCATAGAACAGAGATAGCATGACACCTCATGACATACACAGCTCATCACTTTTTTGTGAAGGTGTGCAGTTTCTCAGTGTATATGCCATTGCTCTACTAGAAAAACATTTTGTAAATGAACATTAAGAAGTTGACACAACTTTACCTTTCATCAATCTTAAAAGAAATGTGTAAAGTCAATAGAAAATTAAACATTTTTCAACCAAAGAAATCAAGTTACTTTAGAAGTTTAGAATATAAAAGAATGTTGACTGAAAGAATATGTTATGACAATTAAAAATTCATTCCTTGTTTTCTTCAGAAGAATTAATGAACATTTCATGAATTAGATATTCATCACCTTACTAAATCAGTTTTGGTCTGATGAGAGAAAAAAGAAATGAAGCCTTTAGCTCCCCCTGAATTATTGATCTTATCAATCTTTTCATCAAAATTAAAGAAAATCCTTCTTCAATTAAAGAGTTGAAAAATAGTCAAATGAAATGAATGTGAATCAAGTTGAAAGATTTGAGAATGCCATAGAAATGGTGTGTTGAACTTAAGATTGTGAAAGAATCACACATAGCTGAAGAACAAAGATCTGGTGTCGACACTACACTGGTTGTGTGTCGACCTGACAGCATTGCAGAACCTCATATATTCTCAACAAATCTTGATCAAACACAATAGCTTGTTCTCAAATACTTCATGTGCACATCTGACTGCTTTGAAACCTTCTTTCAGAACGCACTTTCACTTCTCAAGCAATAATGCTCCCCCTCAACATGTGCATTAATGAAACATATGACTTGCAAATCATAGACACTGAATCTCAGCATTCAATTTCAGCAAGCAAACAAGCATGATCATGCATGTTCCAAACATAGCCAAAAGAGTTTTTTTATTATTATTTAATGATTCTTACATAAGGTAGATCATTGGTACTTGGTGGAGGTTATTCCTCACACATAATGATAGTTTCCAGACAAGCCTGACTTGTCTTTCCACAGTTCACCATTTGATATACCAATTTGATCTTTGCATAAGAATCCCAATTGATTTCAGTTTTTATTGCATGTTACAAATTTCAAGTTCTCTTCTTAATGATGTGAATCTTTCTTCAGCCAATGATTTTGTAAAAATATCAGCAATTTATTTTTTAGTGGGAATGAATTCCAATTCATTGTTCTTATTTGCAACTTCATCCCTAAGAAAGTGATGTCTGATTTCAATATGTTTTGTTTTGGAGTGTTGAATTGGGTTTTTGGAGAGATTAATGGCACTAGTATTGTCACACATGATAGATTAACATCTAATATCAATATTATAGTCAAGCAATTGGCTTTTAATCCACAACACTTGAGCTGCACAACTCTCTGTAGCAACATATTCTGCTTCTACAGTAGAGAGTGCAACTGAGTGTTACTTTTTGGATGCCCATGTTACCATGCAATTTCCCAAGAATTGACAGTAACCACTAGTACTCTTCCTATCAAGTTTACACCCAGCATAATCAGCATCAGAATATGAAATTAAATCAGCATGACATCCAGCTAGATACCATAAACCCAATTCACAAGTGCCACATAGATATCTAAAAATTCTCTTAACTGCAAGCAAGTGACTTTCCTTTGGACTAGACTGAAATCTAGCACAATGACACACACTAAATTGAATATTTGGCCTACTTGCAGTAAGATATAGGAGAGATCCAATCATACCTCTGTACTGCTTTGCATCAACCAATTTACATTTTTCATCATTGTCCAACTTGATGCTTATGCTCATGGGAGTTGATGCTGGCTTGGCTTGTTCAAATTGGAATATTTTAAGCAATTCTTTGAAAATTTGGCTTAATTAATAAAAAATCCATCCTCAAGTTGTTTAACCTGCAAACCAAGAAAAAATTGTAATTCTCTCATAAGACTCATTTCAAATTCATGTGCATGTGATTAGAAAATTCTTCACACAGTGAAGGATTGGTGGAACCAAAAATAATATCATCCACATATACCTGAACTATAATGATATGATTGTGGACTGATTTTGTGAATAGAGTTTGATCCACCGTACCTCTGGAATAATTCTTACTAACCAAGAAACTGCTCAACCTGTCATACCATGCTCTTGGAGTCTGTTTCAATCCATACAAAGCTTTGTGCAGTTTATAAACATGATTAGGTTTATCATGATCTTCAAATCCAGGAGGTTGAGGAAAAAACACTTCCTCTTTAATGTAACCATTCAAAAAAGTAGTTTTCACATCCATTTGAAACAATTTGAAATTTCTTGAACATGCATATGCCAATAAAATTCTCACAGTTTCTAACCTAGCTACTGGTGCAAAGGACTCTTCAAAATCAACTCCAAATTCCTAATAGTATCCTTTTGCAACTAGTCTAGCTTTATTCCTTACAACTTTTCCTTCCTCATTCAATTTATTCCTAAATACCCATCTAGTTCCAATTATTGAGTTTTCAAGATTTCTGGGAACTAGACTCCAAACATTATTCCTTTTGAATTGATTCAGTTCATCATGCATTGCTTCTACCCAAGGATTATCTTTTAATGCTTCTTCAATATTTTTAGGTTCCACTTGAGATATGAAAGTCATTTGGTCTTGTTCAATGATATTTTTTAAAATGAGACCTAGTATGAACTCTATCATGAACATTACCTACAATATTCTCAAGTGGATGATCCTTGGAGTATTTAAAATTACCTCTTGTCACTGTGCTTATCTGCTCTGGTGTCGACCTGATGTCATGTTGTGTCGACACTCTCTCATATTCAACAAGTTCTTCATTCTCCACTGATTGATCTAATTCTTTTACAAGAATGTCAGCATCTTCTTCTTGGTTCCTACAGGAGTCATGGTCATTAGATTTTTCACAATTTTCATCAAAGATGACATGGGAGTTTCCTCCACAGTTTTTGTCACGTCCTGAGAATTACGCAGCGGATATTATATCGAATAATTCGAGTCGATATCTCGAGACGTGAACAGTCGCAAATAAGCCTCTAGCTAGCACGCGCTAAATGTGTATCAACACCACATCACAATAGGGCCCTAAATGTTGAACTCAATATAAATTGTATTCAATTATATTAAAAATGAAAGCGAAAGTACATAATACCTCACTTCCTACTACATTGTTCTAACACTCAAAATAACTAACTATAGATAGACTCATAATTGGAACGCTCATCACTCGGACGCATTCCCATCCTCGACTTGCTCTTCCTCTTGAACTTCATAGTCACCTAGATTGGGAAAAGGTAGGGGATGAGCAAACTAGCCTAGTAGGATTTATATCTCAATGTGTGGGCAATGATATAAGTGATTAGCAATTTAGGACTAGGTAAGCACGATGAATGTCATGATATGCATGTACGAATAAAACTCATTAAAACATGTTGCATGATATGAGCTAGAGAGAGAGTGATCGTGATAGAGCAAGATCTAGAACAATATAACGAGTTGGAACTAGCAATAGATCACTTTGTACAAGCACGCAAGATTTCAATTGATGTCAAGAACGCAAGATATCACTAATTGCATTAAATGTAGGATGGCCATATCACGCAAGCAAGCAAGAACGCACGAGCACGATCATGTAACACTAATCAGGCATGTAGACTCTAATGTACACCAAGGAAAGATCCACCAAGAATGCACACTAGGACACATGTATGTGGTTATTGTATCTATCATTCAACAAGCAAGAAAGTACTCCCAGTGCAGATGCAATGCCAGTAATCATTATACCCCATGGTTAACAGTATATCTATAACTCTCCGTCATTGGGGGCTAGATTGGAGCCCTTGGACACACGCCGTGCCCTGTCAGCATCTCATGTAAAATTTTAAATGTAGATACCCACAGTCATTAATAATGGCCAATGAGAGTTTCAAGATGTAGCATGTGTAACGTCATGTTCATGATGATGATGGGAACAACTAATAAGTAATTGAACATGATTCATGATAACAATGGTCAAGAGATAAATTCGGCAGCATAACGGTACGATTTATACTTTTGTTCAATCTTTACATTAATGGCTTTAGTCTAGATTGTAAATCACACTCACGAGAACAAGATGAGAAAGGAAGTGCACGCTATCTCCAGGGAACTTCAATGGTACAACCAACTCGTCGGCCATGTGGGAATCCATGGTCAGAGGAGATTTACGGAGGCCTTGGAGAAAAGGTCACTAGTCTACCGATTCGGAATGACCGGTAGAGAGTTTCCAAATTCTCAAGAAAAGGCTGCCTAGACGTGTAAGTGTGTAGGATACGCGTGTCTCAATTCACAAAGCATCGGTCTCAACTCACGGAAAGCACTTAAAATGATGGCATGACATGAAACTATGCACTTTAACAAATCATGGTTTGCAAGATTTTTATGGCAACAAAATTATCATTTTAGTCAAGCTAGAATAGTAAGAAGAGTAAATCATAAGTTGCATGAATGATCACGTCATTAGGAGAGCAATTAGAATATCGTTCATGTAATTATAGATTTTAAATGTGTTAATCACTTTTAAGCCATTAAAAGACATCATGTAATGCTCAGACACAAGATATGCAATTTACACACTGGAAACCATGTTAAACTGACCTCGGGTTAGAATGATAATACCTTGTAGAACCTTTCTATAATAGTTCAAAACCCACACATATGAAGAGTGGCGTAAAACGACAGAAACCGGAACATATGCCTTTTAGGAAGTAGATGTAGTCCCAACCCTTCCACTTCTAGAGTCATAACTCACTAATTTCAAATGAAAATCTGACACATGAATATACCACATTGAAGCCCTTTGAATAAGGAATCCAACAAAAAAAACGGCGCGTCAATCCGAGGTCTATAGAAAAAGTTACAGCCATTTAAGCGAACACTACGCAGAGGCCAGGTCGCGACACGAAACCAGTCGCGTTCTGAATGCGACAGGACGATACGTCGCCTTCTGGAGAGAGGTTTTGGGTTGCCAAATACACCCAGTTCGACTCATACTTGGACTGGGTTGATATAGGGAATTTATACGGCTTATAACTCCTAATCTAGTGCTTTTGGGATAAAACTTTCAACATGAAAATTGTCAAGAACATCTAGTAGAAGAACTTTGTTGTTGGTGATTTAATCTAATTCGATCTTGAATCTCATGAAAAAACATGAAGAACGAAAAAGGAAGTGCAACCCGAAAACGCAATTTCCTATAGCGGCTTTCTTACGATGCTTATAACTCTCTAACTAATGACGTTTAGACAAAAGTCTCAACATAAAAGTTGTAGGGAGCATGAAATAGGTGCAAACTATGATTTTTAAATAATTTTAAACAACCTCAAGATGTATGATAAATTTACTTGAACAGGAAAGGACCCTGACAGGCGCGACTTTGGCAAAACGCCTATAACTCATGATGTACTAAATGGAAAATGATGAAATCAGTGAGAAATGAAAGTTAACTTGATGCTCTACACATTGGTATAGGATATGTTAAGGTTTGGCCCGAGAAAACCTACCTTCTAGGTTAAAGAAGTCTCATTTTTCCAGAAAACCCGTGTTCAGACCACTTGGAGGAAAATGCTTACTACTCCGTGTATACTGCATGGAACTTGGGCATTCCACTTGGGTTAGAACGTAGACTTGACCCTCTTTCCAGGGGTATAGGCCTTGCAAGGTTTGGTTTAGGTATGACCTACCTTTGGTCGACTTCAAGATGACTGTCTGTGCAGGTCGAGCAGACGCAACGAGGAAGAAGATGAGCTTCTTGTGGTCGTTCCACAGCTCCTCAGCCACCAAGAGCTCTTCCACACGACCCCACCAAGTTCTAAACTCGTCCCTAAGGTTTGGGTGAAGAGTATTTAAGCAACCAAGGTGTTTAGGAGTCCTATTGTAACTAGGAAAGCTAGGTTGTGGTTTTGACAAATTAGTTTCCTATTTTTGAGGATTTCTTCCTCCATTAGAGTGTGTGAGGCTTTAGGAAACATCCCATCATTGTTAGGCACGAATTTAGGTTGCCAAGAATGCATGATTGCATCCCAATTCAACTCAAATTGTCTCTTTCTAATTTCAGCCTATTTAGAGTTACGAATTTCCATGCATTTTATAGCTTTATTTGATTTTTGGGCCATATGTGGTCCATTGGCCCAATTATGATATTGGGTCATTAATATATAATGTTAGAAGTCTCTCCAATATTTTTATTTAATTTATGGTTGCGTCGTATTTCCGTGTTAACGGTTTTCCGACTTGTTTCCTAATTTGGATAATCGGTCACAATAACTCTTAAACCTAGTCCAAATGATTTTTATTGAACCAAATTCCTTGATGGGTCATTAGAGGATATTATTTGAAGTCCATATATGATTTTTATTTAATTTTCTGACTCATCCACGTACGTGTGATAATGATTTTACGACTTATTCATGAATTACGATAATAAGTCGCGAAACACTTTAGACTTGGATGATATGATTTTTCTTGGCACAAATTTCTTTGTGAAACATTTAGTAATAATATTTAGGGTTGATTTATAATTTTTACGGAATTTTCTGACGTGTTTTAGCACATACGATAATGATACATATGTTTTAAATACTCTGATATTAGGAAAATTATTTATTTCCATTTACTTTGAATTAAAATTCCCGGGGTGCTACACCCTCCCCCACTTAAGAGAATTTGGTCCCCAAATTCATAGATCATTAATTAGCTTTTGATAGTTATGATTCTTAAGCTCGTTTCGGATTTACGTCTTATAACTTGTTTCCACATCGTGGATGCTAGTCCAACATTTACACCTATGGCCACCCGTAGTATTCATTTGGTTTCTTCCACTCCTGTTTTCTTTCACGGTTGACATAACTCCATCTTAATCCTCCGGATGAACTATGGTATAATTACTAGATTATTCCTAATCTCTCCTTAATGATCTCCCCCACTTAGAAATGTACTAATAAGAAAAACATCATAAGATCAGTCTAGGCGTTTAACAATCATACCTCCTTCCGGAAGCTCCACTTGCGTCATTGCATTCACCCGTCCCTAACGCTTTACCACTTCTTGGTTCCTTCCATCTTGGTCTTTTAGCATGGGACAGTTCGGTATACGATGTTCATGACTCCCACATCGTAAGCAAGCCCCGGCCTTCTTCCAGCACTTGTCCGCTTGGTGCCCAGGCTTGTTGCAAAATTTACAATACTCCACTATCATTGTTTCTTCTACTTTGATCTTTTTATCCATGCCATAGTCCTTCCCTGTGGTTGGCCTTTTTTTGTTGTAGTTATTATTGTTGTTGTTATTATTGTTGTTGGGGAAAGTTCTAGTTGTATCGACTGCTCCCCTTTTTGTAAAGGTCGGCTTTGAGATGTCCTTCCCCTCATGCCTTCCACCTTAGCCATAGTGTGTTCTACCAGTTGAGCTCCTTGGACCATCTCAATGTAAGTTTGAATGTTGTGTGGTCCGAACCTTTCAATGAACATGGGCCTGAGCCCATCCATGAAACGGTTAGCCTTCAGCCTTTCAGTTCCCACCAGGTGTGGGGCATACACGGCAAGACGCGCGAACTGAGCCTCATACTCAGCCACGAACATCCCTTTCTGTTTTAGTGCGGCAAACTCCGCTGCCTTCTTCTCCTTGACTCTCTAAGAGAAATACTTTCCCTGGAATATCTCCAGGAATCCGGCCCACTCCAGTTCGCCAACATTAGGCAGGTGGGCCGATGTGGCCTTCCACCATGCTCGGGCATCATTAGTAAATTGGAAAGTGGCCAGTACCACCTTCTCCCTATTGGTGCATTGCATTACTTGGAAGATCCTTTCTATTTCTTCCTGCCAATTTTATGCTTCATCTGGGTCAGGGGATCCAGAGAAATGAGGAGGGTTTAAACTCCTAAAATTGCGGTGCAAATCGCCGGCTCCATTTCTAATTGCAGCAGCCTGATTTCCAGCCTGAACTACATTTTGTAGGGCCTGAGTCAATCCAGCTATTGTTTCTTGCATAGCTTGACTTTGGTTGCGAGCCATTGCAGTTGAGTGTAAGAGTTATGAGGGTTCTTGAGAAAAGGATGGAAACAAATTAATGTCTCTAGATACATTATAAAAGTCAATGGGTAGAAGTGTTTAATTCTTTCTAACATATTCCCAGTCTCTACCCATTCTCACCAGGTACTATATTTAATTTCTATGACCTTGGTTCCATAGGTATCTCTTATTCCTGAGACATATATCCTATTTGGTATTCCTAGGCTCTGATACCACTAAACTGTCACGTCCCAAGAATTACGCAGCGGATATTATTTCGAATAATTCGAGTCGATATCTCGAGACGTGAACAGTCGGCAAATAAGCCTCTAGCTAGCACGCGATAAATGTGTATCAACACCACATCACAATAGGGCCCTAAATGTTGAACTCAATATAAATTGCATTCAATTGTATTAAAAATGAAAACTATTACAGGACTAAGACTCAATAAAAGCGAAAGTACATAATACCTCACTTCCTACTACATTGTTCTAACACTCAAAATAACTAACTATAGATAGACTCATAATTGGAACGCTCATCACTCGAACGCATTCCCATCCTCGACTTGCTCTTCCTCTTGAACTTCATAGTCACCTAGATTGGGTAAAAGGTAGGGGATGAGTAAACTAGCCCAGTAGGATTTATATCTCAATGTGCGGGCAATGATATAAGTGATTAGCAATTTAGGACTAGGTAAGAACGATGAATGTCATGATATGCATGTACGAATAAAACTCATTAAAACATGTTGCATGATATGAGCTAGAGAGAGAGTGATCGTGATAGAGCAAGATCTAGAACAATATAACGAGTTGGAACTAGCAATAGATCACTTTGTACAAGCACGCAAGATTTCAATTGATGTCAAGAACACAAGATATCACTAATTGCATTAAATGCAGGATGGCCATATCACGCAAGCAAGCAAGAACGCACGAGCACGATCATGTAACACTAATCAGGCATGTAGACTCTAATGTACACCAAGGAAAGATCCACCAAGAATGCACACTAGGACACATGTATGTGGTTATTGTATCTATCATTCAACAAGCAAGAAAGTACTCCCAGCGCAGATGCAACGCCAGTAATCATTATACCCCATGGTTAATAGTATATCTATGACTCGCCGTCATTGGGGGCTAGATTGGAGCCCTTGGACACACGCCGTGCCCTGTCAGCATCTCATGTAAAATTTTAAATGTAGATACCCACAGTCATTAATAATGGCCAATGAGAGTTTCAAGATGTAGCATGTGTAACGTCATGTTCATGATGATGATGGGAACAAGTAATAAGTAATTGAACATGATTTCATGATAACAATGGTCAAGAGATAAATTCGGCAGCATAACGGTACGATTTATACTTTTGTTCAATCTTTACATTAATGGCTTTAGTCTAGATTGTAAATCACACTCACGAGAACAAGATGAGAAAGGAAGTGCACGCTATCTCCAGGGAACTTCAATGGTACAACCAACTCGTCGGCCATGTGGGAATCCATGGTCAGAAGAGATTTACGGAGGCCTTGGAGAAAAGGTCACTAGTCTACCGATTCGGAATGACCGGTAGAGAGTTTCCAAATTCCCAAGAAATGGCTGCCTAGACGTGTAAGTGTGTAGGGATGTACGCGTGTCTCAATTCACAAAGCATCGGTCTCAACTCACGGAAAGCACTTAAAATGATGGCATGACATGAAACTATGCACTTTAACAAATCATGGTTTGCAAGATTTTTATGGCAACAAAATTATCATTTTAGTCAAGCTAGAATAGTAAGAAGAGTAAATCATAAGTTGCATGAATGATCACGTCATTAGGAGAGCAATTAGAATATTGTTCATGTAATTATAGATTTTAAATGTGTTAATCACTTTTAAGCCATTAAAAAACATCATGTAATGCTCAACACAAGATATGCAATTTACACACTGGAAACCATGTTAAACTGACCTCGGGTTAGAATGATAATACCTTGTAGAACCTTTCTATAATAGTTCAAAACTCACACATATGAAGAGTGGCGTAAAACGACAGAAACCGGAACATATGCCTTTTAGGAAGTAGATGTAGTCCCAACCCTTCCACTTCTAGAGTCATAACTCACTAATTTCAAATGCAAATGTGACACATGAATATACCGCATTGAAGCCCTTTGAATAAGGAATCCAACAAAAAAAACGGCGCGTCAATCCGAGGTCTATAGAAAAAGTTACAGCCATTTAAGCGAACACTACGCAGAGGCCAGGTCGCGACACGAAACCAGTCGCATTCTGAATGCGACAGGACGATACGTCGCCTTCTGGAGAGAGGTTTTGGGTTGCCAAATACTCCCAGTTCGACTCATACTTGGACTGGGTTGATATAGGGAACTTATACGGCTTATAACTCCTAATCTAGTGCTTTTGGGATAAAACTTTCAACATGAAAATTGTCAAGAACATCTAGTAGAAGAACTTTGATGTTGGTGGTTTGATCTAATTCGATCTCAAATCTCATGAAAAAACATGAAGAACGAAAAAAGAAGTGCAACCCGAAAACGTAATTTCCTGTAGCGGCTTTCTTACGATGCTTATAACTCTCTAGCTAATGACGTTTAGACAAAAGTCTCAACATAAAAGTTGTAGGGAACATGTAATAGGTGCGAACTATGATTTTTAAATAATTTTAAACAACCTCAAGATGTATGATAAATTGACTTGAACAGGAAAGGACCCTGACAGGCGCGACTTTGGCAAAACGCCTATAATTCATGATGTACTAAATGGAAAATGATGAAATCAGTGAGAAATGAAAGTTAACTTGATGCTCTACACATTGGTATAGGATATGTTAAGGTGTGGCCCGAGAAAACCTACCTTCTGGGTTGAAGAAGTCTCGTTTTTCCAGAAAACCCGTGTTCAGACCACTTGGAGGAAAACGCTTACTAATCCGTGTATACTGCATGGAATTTGGGCATTCCACTTGGGTTAGAACGTAGACTTGACCCTCTTTCCAGGGTATAGGCCTTGCAAGGTTTGGTTTAGGTTTGACCTACCTTTGGTCGACTTCAAGATGACTGTCTGTGCAGGTCGCAGCAGACGCAACGAGGAAGAAGATTAGCTTCTTGTGGTCGTTCCACAGCTCCTCAGCCACCAAGAGCTCTTCCACACGACCCCAGCAAGTTCTAAACTCGTCCCTAGGGTTTGGGTGAAGAGTATTTAAGCAACCAAGGTGTTTAGGAGTCCTATTGTAACTAGGTAAGCTAGGTTGCAGTTTTGACAAATTAGTTTCTGGTTTTTGAGGATTTCTTCCTCCATTAGAGTGTGTGAGGCTTTAGGAAACATCCCATCATTTTTAGGCACGAATTTAGGTTGCCAAGAATGCATGATTGCATCCCAATTCAACTCAAATTGTCTCTTTCTAATTTCAGCCTATTCAGAGTTACGAATTTTCATGCATTTTATAGCTTTATTTGATTTTTGGGCCATATGTGGTCCATTGGCCCAATTATGATATTGGGTCATTAATATATAATGTTAGAAGTCTCTCCAATATTTTTATTTAATTTATGGTTGCGTCGTATTTCCGTGTTAACGGTTTTCCGACTTGTTTCCTAATTTGGATAATCGGTCACAATAACTCTTAAACCTAGTCCAAATGGTTTTTATTGAACCAAATTCCTTGATGGGTCATTAGAGGATATTATTTGAAGTCCATATAAGATTTTTATTTAATTTTCTGACTCATCCACGTACGTGTGATAATGATTTTACGACTTATTCAGGAATTACGATAATAAGTCGCGAAACACTTTAGACTTGGATGATCTGATTTTTCTTGGCACAAATTTCTTTGTGAAACATTTAGTAATAATATTTAGGGTTGATTTATAATTTTTACGGAATTTTCCGATGTGTTTTAGCACATACGATAATGATACGTATGTTTTAAATACTCTGATATTAGGGAAATTATTTATTTCCATTTACTTTGAATTAAAATTCCCGGGGTGCTACAGTTTTTGATTCATTATTAAAAAATCTGTATGACCTTGAATTCTCAGAGTATCCTAGAAAAATTCCTACTTCACTTTTCTTTTCAAATTTATCTAGATCATGCTTATCATTATTGTGAATGAAGACTCTACTTCCAAAGACTCTAAAATATGCAATGTGAGGCTTCTTACCTTTCAAGAGTTCATAAGAAGTTTTCTTAAGGACAGGTCTTAACATAACCCTGTTGAGAACATAGCAAGAGGTGTTGACAACTTCTGCCCAAAATCTCCTTGGAAGCTGACTTTCAATCAACAAGGTTCTAGCCATCTCCACCAATGTCCTATTTTTCCTTTCGACAATTCCATTTTGTTTAGGGGTCCTTGGGGAAGCAAATTTGTGATCAATTCCTTTATTCCTGCAAAAGTCAAAAAACAAGTTATTGTCAAATTCTCCTCCATGATCAGTAAGAATGGAGTAGATTTTATTTATTTTTGCATTTTCAATTTTATTAACAAAATCTTTGAAGTTTTCCAATGTGTCACTCTTGTGAGACAGAAAATATACACAGGTAAACCTAGAGAAATCATCCACAATCACAAACCCAAATCTATGTCCACTAAGACTGAGTGTCTTAGTAGGACCAAATAAATCCATATGCAATAATTCAAAGGGTTTGGAAGTGATTAAGGGTGCAATAGATTTGAAAGATTTCCTAGTTTGTTTACCTTGAGCACATGCAGAACACACAATTGAATTTTTCTTTTTCTTCATTTTTGGTAAACCATTCACAAGAGCATGTCTCATCAATTAATTCAACACATTTTTACTAGCATGACCTAACCTACGATGCCACAATTGAAACAGATCATGCTGACTAGGAACTAGACAAAGATTTTCA
This sequence comes from Colocasia esculenta, assembly GCA_014218235.1. NCBI lineage: Eukaryota > Viridiplantae > Streptophyta > Magnoliopsida > Alismatales > Araceae > Colocasia > Colocasia esculenta. The sequence goes on along the minus strand of CM024755.1, from coordinate 116,456,365 downwards.
TGTTGATCATTCAGGTCAACTAAATAAACATTTTTAATTCTTTGACCAAGAAATTTTATTTTGTCAGAATCCTTTTCAACAATCTCACATGATTCGGAATTAAAAATTACCTTAAGGCCTTTATCACAAAGTTGATTGATGCTCAATAGGTTATGATCAAGGCCTTCAACAAGCAAAACATTCTCAATAGAGCTTGAAGGATTCTTACCAATTTTTCCAGTTCCAATGATTTGTCCTTTGTTTTTACTTCCAAAAATCACTTGTCCACCATCTTTCTCAGTTAATGTAGAAAATTTGTCCCTATCTCCAGTCATATGTCTTGAACAGCCACTGTCAAGGTACCATTTGTCTTTCTTGTGGGCTGTAAGACATTCCTGCCAAAAGATTTAGAAAGAAAATTTTGGTACCCAAATTGCTTTGGGTCCCATCAATTTTCTCAACTTCACAACAAGTTGTTTTAGAATCCAGATTTGTTTCATTTTTCTTGCATTTATCATTAGTATGACCAGATTTCTTATAGATTGTGCATGCCATGATTCTTTGTGGTGTGAAATCTTTATTCTTTTTGACATGAAAATTTAATCCAACTGAAAAGTTTTTATTTTTCTTTAGATATGAAGTTGATCTAACACTGGATTTCAAATTATGTTGATTTTTACCTTGAACTCTTTCAAATTTGAATTGTGTTTTGGAGTTTTTGAATTGATTTTGATTTTTAGGTTTTGAGTTTATTTGTGGTTTTTCTTTGATGCTCTTTTCAGACTTACTTTGAGAGGTGCTTCCTTGGACAAATGAAGTTATTAAGGTGTGCCCAATTTTCTTCTTATTTTCAGGTTGAAAACCCAAACCATGCTTAGTAGTGTTCATCCGAACCCCTAGCATAGCATCTAGATTTTCTTTGCTTTTGACAAATTTTGACAAGGTTTCTTTCTTGTCATTTAGTTCTTTTGGGCAGTGTTTAGTTCTTCCTGAATTACCTCTTTTTCCTTTTTGAGTTTTTCATTTTCATCTACCAAAATTTGTTTTTATTTTTCAGTGGACTAGCATCTTTCCTTAATGACATCAATCTGTTCATTCAAACATTCTTGTTCCTTTTTCATGTTAATAATTTCATCATTCAACAAATTTATTTGCTCAGATTCTTGTGAGTTGTGTAATATGCTGTTAATTTTCTTTTTCAATATTTTGTTCTCAGATCTCAGTTCACACAATTTTTCAAATAGTACAGCATATGCCTCTTCCCACTCATCAGTTGAGAAATCTTCAAAAGAGGAACTTCATTGTTTTCTTCGTGTCTAGCCATGAGACATGTCACTTCTTCCTCATCAGATCCACTTTCTTCTTGCTCTTCATCGTCCTCATCACTCCATGTGGCCAGCATTGCTCGTCTTCTTGAGCATTTGATTCTTCAATTTTTTCTTCAAGACAGGCCACTCCCCTCTCATGTGTCCTGGTTTCCTGCATTCGTAACAGATAATATCAGTTTTCTTATTTGTTTCCAATTTCTTATTGAAATCATTTTTCTTTGAAAAATCCTTTTTATTGGAAGGTTTAAACTTACCTTTCCCTTTCTTTCTCAAGAACTTTTTGAAGTGCCTTGTCAGTAAGGCCAATTCATCATCATCTTCTTCATCAAAAGACTCATCAGTTTCATTAGATTTATCAACAACAACTTTTGAACTAGATGAGGCTTTTAAAGCAATAGGTTTCTTAGATGTAATGACAAATATATTTCTTTTCAAATTAATTTTGTAACGACACTCCTTATACCAGTACGATTATGTCACGCCCGATATTTAGCAATGGAATAAATACCAGGAGACGTGAACGATATAAATAGACGTATCACAGTTGAATAACGCAGAGTCACAATTAAACATAACAACACATTTGAGGCCATAATATTGTCATCCAAAGTACTCTTTATTCCATTCATTCAACTAATTAAAAAACCTTACATCAATCAAGCCAATCAAAGGGCCCATTATTCAAATGAAAAAGGTTTCACTATTACATCGACTACTCAAATAACTATTCCTAGACTATGCACTCCTCATATGGCGGTTGCTCATCACTTTTGTCCTGACCCATCAGTCTCCTCTGGTTCCTCATCACTACCTGAAAAGGACAGGATGATAGGGGTGAGCGAACTAGCTCAGTAGGATTTACATCTCAATATTGTGCGGGCACTAGTATACATGATTAACATTTTAAATAGGAAAGATATGAACATGTATATGATGACAATGTATGCAATACTAACAGATTGAATAGCAGAGTAGAACGGATATCATATCAGATCAAATGTCGAGTTGCATATACAATGGACAGATATTTCAAGAGTAGAATTGTATCAATGAATTGGCCATATTCACAGATATCACGTATTCACGTGATCAGGCTTATCATATCAAACTTATCATATCATATCATATCAAACGAAGGCACATTCACACAAATCTTGCATATAGTATCAGTGCCATGCCACGCACCACAAGTCCATACTCCCCCGGTTAATAAGTACGTTGGGGCGCTCTTCCCCAGGACCAGACAGGGCCCCTATTGCACAGGCATTGGTCAAATGGACCGAAGTCCCATATTGTGCCGAAAAAACATATTCATACTATGGCCACAGAGTTTCAATGACAAGCTCATAGTACGAAAGACATGATTATTCATTGAGTCAAAGTATGACAAAAGCTCAAGAGATCAAATGGGCAGTATAACGATGTCTCTTATGTTGCATAATTCATTAATGTCTTGACGTGAAGATGACTAATGACAGATCGTATGCGGAACATGTGCTCTCTATCTCCAGGGTACTTCATGGTACAACCAGCTTGGCCTCTATGTGGGAATCCATAGAGAGCGGAGAGTTACGGAGGTCTTAAGAAAAAGATCGCTAGTCTTGCCAATTCGGAATGACCGGCAGAGAGCTCTCAATTCCCCAAGAAAGGTGTGCCTATTCGTACAAAGGTGTAAGTGACGTGTCACGGATCTTTCCTAACATGTATGCAATATGAACAAATAACTGAAACATCGGAAAGCATATAACTTAAAGAAACTCATATACAACCCATGATGAAACACTTTAACTAAACACGTCTACCCTAACATGTGTTCACCCATACATTCACATCATATTCTTATCATGTCCAATTGACAATAAGTAAGATCACAAGATAATCAAATGAACATAAGGTCAATCACATTTACACATTAGAATCATATTCATATCATTACCGCTTTCAAATTGATGGATTTCTTTTAGGCCAATGCACACTATGGAACACTATGCAACATGCTGACGGACCACAAAGACTAACATGCTGACTGACTGACTGAAAAGTACAGGCTCGGGTCGGCCTATGAATAGCGTCCAACACAGTGGATGTTTTTACAAAATAGTGTACAGGTAAACAGGTCAAACGGTGCAGAAACTGAATCGCGTCGGCCTACACGGCCGCCTTTCAAGATAAATCATGTCGGGGTATAGCGACGCCTTACAGGAAATCATTACTTAATTCGATGGGAGGGAAAACTGCCTAAATCGCGTCTGGGGATACAGCCGCGATTCAGACTTGCACAGACTCCCAGGTAGGCGTGAAGTCTCACGCAACTGTTGACCAGTTAGCGCGAGGATCGCGTCGCCTCTCAAGGACGCCTTTTAGTGGATCACGTCAGACCTGGCCGACGCGATACCAGGCGCTGGAATCGCGTCTCCTGAACCGGACGCGGTTCAAACCTCAAACCGAAAACACAGTAATCAGGGTGTAATATTCATGCAATGCCTATATCTCTCTATCTACTAACATTTAGACAAAACTCTCAACATGAAATATGTCGAGGACATTTATTGGAAGAACGTTTATGTTGTGAGTTAGATCTAATTCAGTCTCGAATCTTGAGAAATATATGAAGAACATAAAGGTCATGTGTAACCCGAAAACACATCTCATGCAGTAATTTGTTAACCACGCTTGTAACTCTCTAACTAATGACATTTAGAAAAAATGTTAAACATTAAAGATGATTGGACTATGAGTATAATAACTTTCATAAAGGAAGTTTAGTCTAATTCGGTATCAAATCACATGCATAATGAGAAGAATGGGAAAAGCCCTAACTGTGCACGACTTAGGGAAAACGACTAATACTCCATGTATACTCCATGAAAATTGGGAAAATCAAATGAAAATGAACATAGACTCAAAGCTCTACAAGATGGTATAGGTTTTCTTTAATCTTGGCCCGAGAACACCTACCTTTATGAAGATCTAAGACCAGTCGATGTTCTAGACGCAGCAGAGGATGAAGAGGGATGAAACTCCGGTTCCCAGCCTTTCTCCTCCTCCTCTGAAGCCCTAGACCGCCTCCAAACGACCCCAACTCGTTGCCAAACCTTCCCCAAGAGTTTAGTGACGAGTTCTTATAGATTTAGGGTGTATTTACATGTCCTAATGGAACTAGGAAAGGGGGCTGCGAATTCTGCTTTCTACTTTCCAAAATCTGGGATTTTCTCACCCAAAGGAGGTAGCTACACCATGGGAATGTGTCATACAGGGTTGGCCACGATTTGGGTTGCCATGCATGGCCATTACCACTAATTTTAACCCTAATTTTCCATCCCTAATCACTGCATAATTACATACACGAATTTCTGGGTATTTTCTTGTCCAAATTTTTATCCTTGGGCCAAATGTGCTTCATTGGCCCAATCTTATTAATGGGTAATTAATACATGGTGTTGGAAGTCTCTCCAATATGTTTATTTAATTTATGGTTGGGTTATTTTTCCGTGTTAACAATTTTTCCAACTTAGTTTCCTAATTCGGTTAACTTGGTCACGTGTGACGTACACACGACCAATCAGATTTTTTGTTGCACGAATTCCTTCGTGGAACACTTAGGGACAATATTTGGGGTTGATTTATAATTTTTATGAAATTTTCCGATGTGTTTTCTCTCGTATGATAATAGTACGTAAGTTTTATCATTCCGATAATACGAAGTTATTTATTTACTAATTTCATACTTGAATTTGTTCATGGGTCATACGTTGTCCATTGATCCAATTTCTTTTATGGACTATCCCCACATATTTTTTGGAGTCCACCATAAATTTCTCATTTAGTTTATGATCTCATTTTATACACCTGATAATGGGTTGTCCAACTTATTTCCTAATTACGATAATAAGTCACACTAACTCTTAAATATACCTCAAGTGACTTTTATTGACCCAAATTTCTTGATGGATCATTAGAGGATATTATTTGAAGTCCATCTATGATTTTTATTTAATTTTTTGACTCATCTAGGTATGTGTGATAATGATTTTCTGACTTATTCTCTGATTACGATACTCAATCGCAAAACGCCTTAAACTTGGACTATCCGATTTTTCTTTGCACGAATTTCTTCATGGGTCATTAGGGAGCATTATTTAGAGTTGAACTATGGTTTTTATGAAATTTTCTAATGGGTTTGTTTTTGTATGTACGATAGTGGCACGTGCATTTTTGCTATTTCACAAATCTTGAATTTATCATTTTCGATTTATTTCTAATTTTATAATTTATGAATTTTGGGGGTGTTACAGATTATACCAATCCACGTCGGTACAAAGAACGTCGTCACAGTGGGACATTTACCCAACACTAAACATTATATTGAGATGTACACAAATATTGAAATAATACAGTGGAAACAAGTAAATATTCAATCTTATTCCATCATCATCATTATATCCACAGTCCATATAGCATAAGAAGAAATACATATGCCCACATTATTACAACTCCAATTTACATTGTCCATATGAAATACATCATTTATGGATTACATACTTATGGAAATGAAGTATAATATAGAAATCTCCACAACCATAGCTACTCCTCCCTCTCGGAGTCGCTCCTAACTATCTCCTCCTCAGAAGTAGAGACACCTGTCACACCTGTACGTCGAAGCAAGTATGAGTCTAAAGTGACCCAGCAAGCAATCTAAGGACACAACCATACTCATATCACCTATACATGTAAATTTTCTAAGCATTTAAGGATGAACATGGTGCATACTTCATGTCACTTAAACAACTAAATATGAAAACCTATATCATGCTTTCTACACTTTGTAACCAACATTATTCAGAAGTCCAAGTCTCATTTGATTCATTTCACAATTTAACACAATTATAGCATGGAACTATGAATATGGTAAATAGAATACCTAGCATGAATTCTAATCATTTTCTCATGCATTTATCACAATTATACACACATTTTGCTTGCTGTTTTGACATGATTTAAACATAATCACATGGGTTTACACGTATTCATATGCTAACACATTCACTTAACAATTTCACATGCTCATATTTCACATTGCACAATTCACATGATCATATACACATATTCACAATTTATACTTAGTTTTTGTGAAACATGGTCCAAACCACCACTAGAAGGACACACATACACTTACACATACCCATCACCTAGGCAACACAGTGATATATCTTGGTTAACTGCGTAGAACCGGGAGAAGCACTCTCCACCCTAACCAGTGGTACTTGTCCACCTCTAGGATTTCATCCTAATGCCCATAGGATATCACACACATTGAACCTTCCCATAGGGACTTTACTACAGTATAGTTCCACAGCCCTCTATGGTAGCAGTGTCACTAACGGCATAGTTTACACATTGTCATTCTATCACATTTTCACATGCACTTTTAATATATTTACATACACCTTTAAGTAACTACACAAACTTCAGTTTATCCAACCTAATGTTACTATTTCACAGTATTAATTAGATCATAATACAATCCTAATCATGATGCTAACTACTGAATTATACCTAATCAAATTTAACATGCTTAATATGGTCATTTTCTCTTATTAAATCAGTAATAGTACCTATTGTTATCAAAATAGTGCGAGATTTTTATCACATGTTCTAAAAAGATAATATGTCACATGCTCAATTTTCCAGATTTTTTGGATCTGTAAACTAATTATAACAATTAAAATAGTATCGATCATATTTATCAACAATTCCATTTACACATGGTACATAGTACGATAGTCATGGTTAACAGTTTCAAATTTTGAAATTTTTCATAATACAAACATGGAAAAATTATGAAACCCTGACATACAATGGAACTAATTATTCAGAATTTTTCTTGATCATATCATGCTTATTGCTTGATCACAAAAATTTTAATAAATAATACAATTTATAGAAAATTCGATCCATCCTCATGGCATAACCCACTGCCTGTGCCTGACTAAACATAATTCTCATAGCATGTATAGACCACCACAAATCCGAAAATCACATGTTACATATCAAAATCACATTTCTGAAGACTTGAAGAACTTGGAGGCATAGATGCTTCTGCCAACATGGGTTAACGGCATAGGATGTTGCCGCCAACCAGGGATCTTAACGGCAGCAAGCTGGCCATTAAGTTCCAATCTGCAGAAATGCAGACTGAACGCACAATGACATGGTGAAGGGGGTTTCCCGGACACGAAATAAAATCCGAAAAATTCCTAGGACCTAGCTGACATGAGTAGGGTTGACATCCATAGGTTATTTGCCTCAGAAAAATTGTCAAATCGGATCAAATTGCTGAAGATGCCCTCCTTTGCCAAGCCAAAAATGTGCCCAAATCTCCTCCCAATCCGGTCTCTATGTCATTGTAGACTGCACACCGGGGTCGGGGAAGCCTCACCAATGTCCAAAGTCTCTCCCAGTCGATGTAGATCGCCAAGAATCACACCACAACACCAGATTCAAGCCGCCAAAGATTGATTTTTCACACAAGAACTCTAGGGTTTCTTAATGAGCCAAAAGACTTAATCTGGCGAAATAGGGTGATTTTATAGAACCTAAGGGGTCGGGTACGCGTTAGGGCAGGAATCCTACTGTTGGAAGTCAGTTTCCAAAACTAGAACTAGAGGAAACGCAGCCGTTTCCAGATCTAAAATAGCACAAATTCTGGAGAAATAGACGTCCACATTCCTACTATTTACTGGGAATTGGCGTCCATCTCCATCGATCTGGACATCGACTCCCTTGTAAACGTCCACTCATGTTGACGTCAATTGGCCTCTCGGCCAGAACACAGAAATGCCCAAGCATACATACACTACATACATATATACATGCAATGTAATGTATAATCTAAACACCATATGTACAATGTAAATAAAACAATATGTACATAAATAAACAAGCATATACATATGTACAACATTATTCAAATACAATATGCAGAACAACTATATATATTTATATACATATACATATATGCACATAGCTATATACACAAGCATCTGACTACCATATGACAAAGTCTAAAAAAAGAGCAAAATTTGAGGGCCTTACACCCTCTCCCCCTTAAAGAAAACTTCGTCCTCGAAGTTAGAACGACACTACTCAAACAATTAGGGATACTTCTTCTTCATAGCATCCTCAAGCTCCCATGTAGCCTCCTCTCACGAGAAGTTCCGCCATAGCACCTTTATGGATGCAATGCTCTTATTCTTAAGGTGCTGGACCTTCCGATCAAGAATAGCTACAGGTTGCTCAACATACGACAGATCTGGCTGGTTCTCCATTGGCTCGTAACTAATCACATGAGATGGATCATGCACATACCTCCTGAGCATAGATACATGGAAAACGGGATGCACACTCGCTAGCGCTGTGGGTAAAGCTAGCTCATATGCCACGCTTCCCATCTGCCTAAGAATCTCAAATGGGCCAATGAATCTAGGACTTAATTTGTTATGCATGCCAAACCTGACAACACCTCGAGTAGGGAAAACCTTCAGAAATACATGCTCGCCCACCTCAAACTCCAAATCCTTCCTTCTGTTGACAGCGTAACTCTTCGGCCTATCCTGCGCCGCAACAAGCCTCTGTCTGATAAGCTGGATCTTATCTGAAGTCTCTTGCACTAACTCTGGACCAATCAATTGTCTATCACTGGTCTCTTCCCAACACAAAGGAGATCTACAGGGCCGCCCATACAACGCCTCAAATGGAGCCATACCAATACTCGCATGAAAACTGTTGTTATATGCAAACTCCACAAGAGGTAAATGACGCTCCCAATCACCCTTCCAATCCAGCACACATGCTCTCAACATATCCTCGAGAGTCTGGATAGTCCTTTCGGACTGTCCATCTATCTGGGGATGGAACGCCAAACTAAGCTTCAGCTGAGAACCAAATGCCTCCTGAAGACCCTTCCATAACCTCAAAGTAAACCTCGGATCTCAATCCGAAATGATCGACTTCGGCACACCATGCAACCTAACAATGCTACTAACATACAACCTAGCCAAACTCTCCAATGACTGCTTCTTCTTTATAGGCAAGAAATGTGTAGTCTTAGAGAATCTATCTACAATCACCCAAATTGAGTCATTGCCCTTTACTGAACTGGGCAAACCTGTCACAAAATCCATTGTGATGGCCTCCCACTTCCATACTGGGATCTCCATCTTCTGCATAAGACCAGATGGTCGCTGACACTCGGCCTTCACTTGCTGGCATACTAAACACCTGGATACAAAATCCGCTACATCCTCTTCATTCCAGACCATCAAAATGATATCTTTAAATCCTGGTACATCTTAGTGTTACCTGGATGAATAGAGAAGCTCAACCTATGAGCTTCTGCAAGGACATGCTCACGGACATCTACAATATCGGGAACACATACTCGATGATGAAATCTAATCACACCATCCTCATCTCGAGAAATACCTACCTTTCCCACCAACTCTTGGAGTCTAGGGTCAGCCTTCTACTGCTCAATCACTTCATCAAGTATAGTAGACCGAATAGACAACTGAGCCACGAAAGCCTGACATAAAAATGGCTCTAACTCAGTCATCGCACAAGTAGCATCCTCCAACATCTTCCAATCTTGCTGGAGCAAAGTTCTCTTCCTGCTAAGAGTATCTGCCACGACATTCTCCTTCCTAAGATGATATTGAAGATCGAAGTCATAGTCCTTGAGGAACTCAATCCATCTCCTCTGCCGCAGGTTTAACTCCTTTGCGAAAAGAGATACCTCAAGCTCTTATGGTCAGTGAACACCTCAAATCTGACACCATAAAGATTGTGCCCCCAGATCTTTAGTGCATGAACCACTGTCGCAAGCTCCAAATCATGAGTCGGATAGTTACGCTCATGATCCTTCAATTGACGAGAAGCATATGCTACTATCCTTCCCTGGTGCATCAACACACAGCCTAAACCAATCTGAGATGCATCCGAGTAGATGGCAAAAGCCTCTACACCACTCGGCAAAATCAACACGGGTGCAGAAGTAAGCTTAGCCTTCAACAATTGAAAGCTACTCTCACACTCCTCGGACCAAACAAACTTCACACCCTTCCTGGTTAGCTTAGTCAATGGTGCGACGATAAATGCAAATCCCACAATGAATCGCCGATAATAGCCCGCTAAACCAAGGAAACTCCAAATCTCCGATGGGGTCCTGGGGATTTCCCATTCTAATACATCCTGGACCTTCGTTGGATCAACTGCTTCACCAGCACCGGAGATAACATGCCCAAGAAAATGAACCTCGCGCATCCAGAAATCGCACTTGCTGAACTTTGCATATAGCTTGTGCTCTTGAAGAACTTCTAACACAACTCTCAAATGATCACGGTGTGTAGCCTCATCCAGAGAGTAGACCAACACATCGTCAATGAACCCCACTACAAAACTATCTAAATAAGGCCTAAACACCATGTTCATGAGATCCATGAACACTGCAGGGACGTTGGTTAGACCAAAAGGAAAAACCAAAAACTCATAATGTCCATAACGAGTCCTAAAGGCTGTCTTGGACACATCCTCACTCCTAATCCTCAACTGATGATATCCGAACCACAAATCAGTCTTAGAAAATACTGATGCATTCTGCAACTGGTAAAATAGATCATCAATCCTCGGTAAGGGATACCTGTTCTTCATAGTCACCTGGTTGAGCTTTCTATAATCGATGCACAACCTGAGTGATCCATCCTTCTTCTTTACAAATAATATAGGTGCGCCCCAAGGGGATACACTAGGGTGAATAAATCCCTTGTCCAGCAAATCCTGCAATTGCTTCCTCAATTCTGCTAACTCTGCAGGTGCCATACGATATGGAGCCTTCAAGATAGGAGAGGTGCCTAGAAGAAACTCTACGGTAAACTCTATCTTCCTAACCGGTGGCAATCCAAACAAATCATCGGGAAATACGTCTGGAAACTCCTGCACTACATCAATCTCCCCAACGGTAGGTGACTGATCAGCCTTTGGTACTAATACCACGTTGGCAAGAAAAGCGTCACAACCCTTGTTTACCATCTTCATCGCCTTCATGGCGGAGATAACAAACCTTCCCGCTAAGTTCCTTGGCAATGGATGTGAAAACTCATCCTCACCAGAAATACGAAAAATGATCTTCTTCCCACGACAATCCACTAAAGCATAGTGCTCCTCTAGCCAATCTAGACCTAGAATTGCATCATAATCCTTCATCTTTAGCAAGAAGAAACACCCATCTAAAACTCGGTCCTCAATGCACAAAGGTAACGACGGAATACACTTCCTAGTCGATACCGTTCCCACTGGTGTGTGCACAGACAATGGAACCTCTAACTCCTCAGCATTTAATCCTGACTCTACAGCTAACTGCCTAGCAAACCGCTCAGAAATGAACGATTTGAGTGGCACCCGTATCAAACAAAACTCGAGCGTGCACACCCATGAAAAGAACCGTACCTTCCGTGACGTTATTCGCCTGCTCCGCATCCTCTCGGACTAAGGCAAACACTTGAGCTTCAGCTCAAGGCCTTCCTGGTCTTCCTATAGCTGGCGCTACTACTGCTGCCGCTGCTGGGGATGGAACTCCACACTGGACTCCCTGCTGAAGTCTGGGATAGTCTCTGATCTGGTGTTCGCTGCTACCGCACTTTAGGCACTTCCCCGCTAACTTCCAGCACTCGATACCGCCGTGTGTCCTTCCACAGTGAGGACTGTGACGGACCGGGGTATTTATGCCCATTAAGGCTCCATATCCAGATCCGCCTCCCGCGAACGGACCGAAGTCTCGCAAGGGATATCTCACACACGTGTCCAGTAAGAGTATAAAAGACAAACCATAAGAATATAAGACACAAGAAAGTACATGTGCTCATATCTGTTCACAAATTTGTACAACTGTCCCATTACATTAATACATGTCCAATTAAAAATAGTACAACTACCTGGGGCATACCCCGAGGGAGCACAGGCTCACAAACGCTAACTACTACTCAACTGCTGGTGGTACAAGTCTGTCACAACACCGCTGCAAGCCAAACACACAGCAAGCCCTGAAAAGAACTGTAGGGGAGTGAGCCTCAACAAGTCACTGGCTCAGTAGGGGCTACCCAAAACAACACTGTAACCACAGACACCTCGACCCCAATGGGTCTCACTGGCAACCACAATAGCCAAACCATTTCATGCTCACAACATTACAATAAATAACAATTAAACATGCTTATGATAATAAACATAATGTCCTCAGAAGAAAAGTAGGACTACATGACTAACATAATATCATTAATCAGCCCAACTATTAAAGTGCCTAAACCACAGTCTCACTGGCACACTGCTACAACAATTAGTTGCCTAAGCTATAAGCCACACAGGCAAGTCACTGCCTAAGCTGCAAGCTTCATAGGCAAACTTCAAACACTAGGGTACTAGGACAGTCAACCAAGTGCTAGTCCATTAAACTCCAAATCACACTACACAAGAAACTACACACAAGGTAACAGAACTAGCTACCACGAAGCCAATCATAACACACTAAAACTATAATTGGAATCATATCCAAGAAGAGTAAAACTCAACAAGTGGAAGGTCTCACACGGCCTCCACGGAGCACAGTTCTACTAAACCACAATATGCCTAGGCCACAAGCCTCATCGGCAAATTACCCACAAAGGTAACATAATTAATAATCACAAACTAATCCACAATAAATTATAAACAAAGATCTACTTAAAACAGATAAGATACAACAAGTGGCAGGTCAAACCACAAGACCTCCATAACTCACAAGTACCCGGAAAGGTTGGTATACAATGTACCACCACAAAACTACAAAGTAACCCACGAAGGGAACATGTACCTACTACTCTGAGGTACCACAACACAAACACCCGAACAAGGGTACAAATAGGTGGTAAACACCACACTGAACCACAATTATATTGTACCTTCACTAAGACACAACAATACAGGTGAAACCTTAATCGACGAGTCACACAAACCACAACTTAGTCACAACTGTGCCAACACCAGGGAACACCTCGAACTGTTCAAACCTCGACCACGTGTCACAAACTCACGAACTACAGCCAGTGGCAAAGCACAAGTCGGAAGGGAACAACACCACCACAACCACAACTGGAGCTAACTAAGCACGAGTCAGAAAGAACAGCGCCACCACACGGGAACGGACTACTGGCTGATCAGGCCAGTATCCAACCCGGACAACACAACACAAGAACAACCTCTCAGCCTCGCAGTCACGGACGAAAGGTCCAACTGCCGCTCCACGAGAACAAGTTAAACAACTGTGGAGACCAACCAACACCACACCTGCAGACACACAGCTACAGGCCCATGCCTGGCACCTCTAGAGTCTCTGGCCAGAGCACCCTAAAGTGAGGCACTGGAAAACAGGACTAGCTGGGGACCAGTGTCGACTACTGGTGTCCGTACCCCCAACTACGAGCGCGCTACAAGCGACTACACACCCACAAACACAAGCCGCTGCCCTACTGTCGTCTTTCCCTCAGCCGGACGTACAACTCAAACTCAGGAGTGAGGGTGTCCAGGAAGACGACACAAACCTCAACAGTACAACACAAGTACCGGGACAAAACCCCGAGCACAACAAACACGCGTGCCTGGCTCACAAAGAACCTGGGGTACCCGACTAGAGAGACATTCCGGATTAGGCGCCGGACCACTACACTCGGCTAGCACAAACCACGATATTACACATATAACCTATACTTATAATTCACAATATACAAGTGTTAGGACTAGCTTAACATCGGTCACCATGTGACCCCAAAGCTATCCCACACCAACACATACCTGAACCACAAACTTGCCTATCATCGGTCGTCTCATGACCTCCGTGGCAACACACACACCACTTTATACATAAATCATATAGTACTATTCGAAAGACAACAACGAACCAGGGCTAGGTCCACATATGACCTTCACTGCCCAAACACCACAAAGTCATGGCTAGGCTCACACAGGAACCTCACTGCCCAGTTACTACGACAAATCATAAGAATTACATTACGACAAAGTGTGTAGTATACACACACTCAAACTACGTAGACAACACGTGTATAATACACCCTAGTTGATGTACCACACGTCATCCACTTAAACCACATGTCCAACACATGGACAACGCACTCCAAGAGTGCCACGGGTGCCAACGCACCACACATACCACATAAAGCGATTGCGTACATCACACATCATCCATGTAAAACTTGCCCATTACATGAGCAGTATGCTCCAAGAGCATAACAAGTGCACTGGCTCACACCGGTCATCGCCATGCACACACAATCACACATTATTCATAACCAGGAAAACTACATAAACAACACTGCATGGATACATGCACAGGTTGGCGGCAACATCGACTGCCGCTTGAAGGAAGTAAACGGCAAGCGATCTAGCCGTCTATATCCCGGCTGGTGAGCTTGGCGACAAGAGATCTTGACGCCAAGTTCTCCGGCCTAAAACCCTGCAGAAACCCTAATCCAGCTCTACAGATTTTCCAACCGTTTAAACTACAGAAAACATATAAAAACGGTTCCTTTAACATACCAGAACCCGAAACAACTCATTACAACATGCTTCATTCACTAAATTACTCAAACCACCCATTAACCCCACATGGTGCAACTTAATCCGAAAATACAATAAAAATGCTGGTTCAAGTGATTAAGTCGTGTTTTAATGTTTCTAACAAGCTAACAGGGCTCGACCCCTACCTCAGAAACGCAATTAAACTCCCGAAGAACCTCGAATCACGCCGAAACCCGAGAAACGTCCCACGAACACCACGCTCCAATCCGTCATTCCCCGCCCGATCTGCCGCTACCACGCGCACCACGGCCTTCCTACGAGCTCCCGCCGACCGTCAGAACTCGCGAAGAAGCTCAAGGGTGAAGGTGGGGGAAGAGGAAGGGAGAAGGAGGAGAAAGAACAGAGCTCGGGTCTGCCATAAAAACACAGGCATGTCAGGTTAACGTCAACCCTTGGCCGTTTAACCACCGCCACAACTAGACGTCCACAAAGCTCGACGCCAAGTTCAACAGTCGATGTCCTCATCGATGGACGCCAATACACTGCTGGTGTCCAGCAAGCTGAACACCAACACAGACCCAACCAAACCCGGTAAGGATCTAGTAAGAAACACAACAACTAATGGGCCTCACATTGGCCACCAAACCCACTAAACCTGGATCCACGGGGATCCGGAAACGCGCGACGTTACATTATTATCACCTAAAAACAAATGTCATCCTCGACATATAAAATAAATAACAATAAACCAAATTACACCTAAAAACAAATAAAGCCGAACACAGAACAAGTAGGATACTCTTTCTCTGCTTCAGCCTTTCAATTCATTTCACAATTATCTGTTCTGTCAATTCCATTGCTTTTCTTTAGCTTTCAACTGTAGGCGATTCTTCCTTGCCAATGGCGCTTTATCTCCTTGGACTGAACCTGCTTCCACAATTTCCCAGCTGTGTTTGCAATATTTCTTTCGAGACCGCTTTATCTTTCTCAAATATCTTACACTGTAATATTCTTTCATGCCATAATCTTTCCAAATTATTAAACTTTCCGATGCCATTCCCTTTTTCTATTTATCTCTGCCAACTATTATCCTGCCTCATCTGCATTTACATTCGCAACTGACACCTCTTCAAAGAAAATCAATCACCATCTTTGAATTTCCTGCCCTTTCATATTATTCTGCTCATACTGTTTAAAGCCAATTTCTGATTAAAAAAAAATCATAATAAACCTTGTTCATTTATTCCACTGCGCAAAACTTTACACTTTCTTCTTATCTCAACAAAGCTTGAACAATTTAAGAATATTAAATCTTTCTTGCTTCTGCTTTCGCTGCGCTACTTGATCACACTGAACACTTTTGCAAAATATTCCACAATTTCTGTTCACAGTATTACTTTCAATTGCTTTCTTCTGACTTCAACTACTTCTCAAATCATCCCATTCAATTAATTCCTGCTGAAGAAATTACTGCAATTTCTGATCTGCCAAACCATTATTGACATATTGCGCTTTTCATATATCTTTCCTGCTTTACTGACATTCTCTGGCTGATTCCCATAATTCTGGGGCATAAATTTTTCAAATATTCTTAATCAATCTGTTCCAGCATTTAAACTCTAAAATATTTTAATAACAATTCCTTTCTGCTCAATTAAATCATTTCTTTGCACCAACATGCAAACTCTAACTGACATTTTCTGACTCATCTGACTTTATTCACTTTATCATTTGCTAAATTCTTCATTTCTCTAATCCATATCTTTTCTGCAAATATCTCTCTTATCTCATTAAATATTTTTTCTAAAAAATTTCTCATAATCTGCCATTCATCAACCAATATTTCTCTTGTGCAATTTTCACAAATTTTTATTGCACACTAATCCTTCTTTTCTCTCTTTCTTTATTCAACTAATCCTTTCAATATATATTTATACAAATCTTCATATCACACTTTCTGTTACCATCATTATTCATAACAACACTTTTCTCAAATTTCTGATCTCAGGCATATTAAATCTATCTGCCATAAATCACTGCTCTAATATGTACTGATACTTCTTTTAAAGCTGATCTGCCTTTCTTAATCATATCAAACTCTTCATAACACTAATTACATTCTTATCCACACTGTTTCTTAATATCATCTGACTCAGATCTCTAATGCCACAATACATTTGTTGAGGTTCTCAACTGCAACTTATCACACACACACTGACCTGATCCTTATCACCTTGTTACCATACATCCGTCTCTGCCAACTTTCTATCTCATTATAATTTACTTACTAAATTCCATATCCAAACTTGCTAATCTCTTCAATTCCTTTAACTGCAAATCTTTAACAACCAAACTGATTTATCACAGAAACACTTTATACTTGTCTCTGCTAACTCTGCACTTTACTAACATATAACAGGCATATCTCTCTCAGAACACTACTTTACCTTTCTCCTCTAGTCTCCACAACTAAAACTTTTAAATACTATACTTTAATTGCTTTAACTACACTAGTGCCAGGATGCAACCACACAACTTATGCCACTATCCACGCTGAGGCACAACAACTGCTCACAACTGCCAATCTAACAAACAGAAACATACGGTTTACGTGACAAAAGCTCACGTAAAACTACTTTATATCACACAAACCTCAGACTTACTACCAGCAGTGGACATTAATCCATGTATTGGGACATTATACTTTCAATGTCTTTTCATATTCTAACTGGACAATGCTCTGATACCAACTGTGACGGACCGGGGTATTTATGCCCATTAAGGCTCCATATCCAGATTCGCCTCCCGCGAACGGACCGAAGTCTCGCAAGGATATCTCACACACGTGTCCAGTAAGAGTATAAAAGACAAACCATAAGAATATAAGACACAAGAAAGTACATGTGCTCATATCTGTTCACAAATTTGTACAACTGTCCCATTACATTAATACATGTCCAATTAAAAATAGTACAACTACTTGGGGCATACCCCGAGGGAGCACAGGCTCACAGAACGCTAACTACTACTCAACTGCTGGTGGTACAAGTCTGTCACAACACCGCTGCAAGCCAAACACACGGCAAGCCCTGAAAAGAACTGTAGGGGAGTGAGCCTCAACAAGTCACTGGCTCAGTAGGGGCTACCCAAAACAACACTGTAACCACAGACACCTCGACCCCAATGGGTCTCACTGGCAACCACAATAGCCAAACCATTTCATGCTCACACATTACAATAAATAACAATTAAACATGCTTATGATAATAAACATAATGTCCTCAAAGAAAAGTAGGACTACAGGACTAACATAATATCATTAATCAGCCCAACTACTAAAGTGCCTAAACCACAGTCTCACTGGCACACTGCTACAACAATTAGTTGCCTAAGCTATAAGCCACACAGGCAAGTCACTGCCTAAGCTGCAAGCTTCACAGGCAAACTTCAAACACTAGGTACTAGGACAGTCAACCAAGTGCTAGTCCATTAAACCCCAAATCACACTACACAAGAACTACACACAAGGTAACAGAACTAGCTACCACGAAGCCAAACATAACACACTAAAACTATAATTGGAATCATATCCAAGAAGAGTAAACTCAACAAGTGGAAGGTCTCACACGGCCTCCACGGAGCACAGTTCTACTAAACCACAATATGCCTAGGCCACAAGCCTCATCGGCAAATCACCCACAAGGTAACATAATTAATAATCACAAACTAATCCACAATAAATTATAAACAAAGATCTACTTAAAACAGATAAGATACAACAAGTGGCAGGTCAAACCACAAGACCTCCATAACTCACAAGTACCCGAAAGGTTGGTACACAATGTACCACCACAAAACTACAAAGTAACCCACGAAGGGAACATGTACCTACTACTCTGAGGTACCACAATACAACACCCGAACAAGGGTACAAATAGGTGGTAAACACCACACTGAACCACAATTATATTGTACCTTCACTAAGACACAACATTACAGGTGAAACCTTAATCGACGAGTCACACAAACCACAACTTAGTCACAACTGTGCCAACACCAGGGCACACCTCGAACTGTTCAAACCTCGACCACGTGTCCAAACTCACGAACTACAGCCAGTGGCAAAGCACGAGTCGGAAGGGAACAACGCCACCACAACCACAACTGGAGCTAACTAAGCACGAGTCAGAAAGAACAGCGCCACCACACGGGAACGGACTACTGGCTGATCAGGCCAGTATCCAACCCGGACAACACAACACAAGAACAACCTCTCAGCCTCGCAGTCACGGACGAAAGGTCCAACTGCCGCTCCACGAGAAGAAGTCAAACAACTGTGGAGACCAACCAACACCACACCTGCAGACACACAACTACAGGCCCATGCCTGGCACCTCTAGAGTCTCTGGCCAGAGCACCCTAAAGTGAGGCACTGGAAAACAGGACTAGCTGGGGACCAGTGTCGACTACTGGTGTCCGTACCCCCAACTACGAGCGCGCTACAAGCGACTACACACCCACAACACAAGCCGCTGCCCTACTGTCGTCTTTCCCTCAGCCGGACGTACAACTCAAACTCGGGAGTGAGGGTGTCCAGGAAGACGACACAGACCTCAACAGTACAACACAAGTACCGGGACAAAACCCCGAGCACAACAAACACACGTGCCTGGCTCACAAAGAACCTGGGGTACCCGACTAGAGAGGCATTCCGGAATAGGCGCCGGACCACTACACTCGGCTAGCACAAACCACGATACTACACATATAACCTTTACTTATAATTCACAATATACAAGTGTTAGGATTAGCTTAACATCGGTCACCATGTGACCCCAAAGCTATCCCACACCAACACATACCTGAACCACAAACTTGCCTATCATCGGTCGTCTCATGACCTCCGTGGCAACACACACACCACGTTATACATAAATCAATATAGTACTATTCGAAAGACAACAACGAACCAGGGCTAGGTCCACATATGACCTTCACTGCCCAAACACCACAAAGTCATGGCTAGGCTCACACAGGAACCTCACTGCCCAGTTACTACGACAAATCATAAGAATTACATTACGACAAAGTGTGTAGTATACACACACTCAAACTACGTAGATAGCACGTGTATAATACACCCTAGTTGATGTACCACACGTCATCCACATAAACCACATGTCCAACACATGGACAACGCACTCCAAGAGTTCCACGGGTGCCAACGCACCACACATACCACGTAAAGCGATTGCGTACATCACACATCATCCATGTAAAACTTGCCCATTACATGAGCAGTATGCTCCAAGAGCATAACAAGTGCACTGGCTCACACCGGTCATCGCCATGCACACACAATCACACATTATTCATAACCAGGAAAACTACGTAAACACACTGCATGGATACATGCACAGGTTGGCGGCAACATCGACTGCCGCTTGAAGGAAGTAAACGGCAAGCGATCTAGCCGTCTATATCCCGGCTGGTGAGCTTGGCGACAAGAGATCTTGACGCCAAGTTCTCCGGCCTAAAACCCTGCAGAAACCCTAATCCAGCTCTACAGATTTTCCAACCGTTTAAACTACAGAAAAACATATAAAAATGGTTCCTTTAACATACCAGAACCCGAAACAACTCATTACAACATGCTTCATTCACTAAATTACTCAAACCACCCATTAACCCCACATGGTGCAACTTAATCCGAAAATACAATAAAAATGCTGGTTCAAGTGATTAAGTCGTGTTTTAATGTTTCTAACAAGCTAACAGGGCTCGACCCCTACCTCAGAAACGCAATTAAACTCCCGAAGAACCTCGAATCACGCCGAAACCCGAGAAACGTCCCACGAACACCACGCTCCAATCCGTCATTCCCCGCCCGATCTGCCGCTACCACGCGCACCACGGCCTTCCTACGAGCTCCCGCGACCGTCAGAACTCGTGAAGAAGCTCAAGGGTGAAGGTGGGGGAAGAGGAAGGGAGAAGGAGGAGAAAGAACAGAGCTCGGGTCTGCCATAAAAACACAGGCATGTCAGGTTAACGTCAACCCTTGGGCCGTTTAACCAGACCGCCACAACTAGACGTCCACAAAGCTCGACGCCAAGTTCAACAGTCGACGTCCTCATCGATGGATGCCAATACACTGCTGGTGTCCAGCAAGCTGAACACCAACACGGACCCAAACCAAACCGGTAAGGATCTAGTAAGAACACACAACACTAATGGGCCTCACATTGGCCACCAAACCCACTAAACCTAGATCCACGAGGATCCGAAAATGCGCGACGTTACAAGGACACTCCTTCTTGCCAATGGGCCTAACGCCGGGGACCGTAGTGCAACTGCCTACTGACTACTCGCTACCAGGGGACGCTGCGGTGACTGATACGTCGCCTTCTTCCTGTCCTACCACTGGAACAGTCGCGCAGACCTCTTCTGCGAAGCCTTCTTCTCTTCCAAATATTGCTCCCATCTTGCTCTCCTGCCTGCACGCTGTGCTGAGAGCCTCATCTAGGGTACGGTGATCAAATGCCATGAGCCTCGACCTCAGTGATGGCTTGAGGCCCATCACAAACTTCTTCGCTTTCCTGCACTAATCAGCCACTATGTGAGGTGCATACTTAGATAACTCCGCAAACCAGGCCTCATACTCAATACTGTCATGGAGCCTAGAGTAAGAGTGAGGAACTCCTGCTCCATCTTGTCTTGAATATACTCGGGGATGAACTTTGCCCGAAAGAGCCTCATGAACTCATCCCAAGTCACCTCAACAGCATCGTCCTCAAACCGGGTGTGCAGTAAAGAGGACACCATACATCGGCTCTCTCCTGCAACAACCACCCATAAGCACCAATCTAGACCAATCTAAACTTAATATAAATACATGCATACAAATAAATTATATACATATAGCATGTAGGTGGCCAAGCTGATCTTGTCCTCGTCGGCACACTTAATGGCCCGGAAGATCTTTTCAATCTCCCTCAACCAGCTCTCCACCAGCAATGGCTGACTCTCCCCCTTAAAGAGGGTGGAGCCATCCTCTTGAATCGCTCCATGATGGAAGGACCACCATGGCCATGCTCTTGGGGAACTGGAGCTGGAGCCTGAGCCTACCACAACAAACATATAAATAACACAATAACAACCATATAACTTCTAACCAACAATTTAACCTGAGCCTCCAGCTGAGCCTGGAGTGAAGCCTGAGTGTGCGCCTGAGTCTGCATAGCCTGCACCAGGCCTTGCATGAACACACCATAATCCACAGGCGGTGGTGGTGGAAGAACTGTAGGACCCTGTGGTGCTGGGGCCTGCTGCTCACCCCTATCCTCACGCCTCGGCTCATCCTCGCGAGCATGGGCACCACACCTACCACGCGAAGCCATAATCTGTAAAACAAATTAATCACAGTTAGAAACTAAGTTATTTAGTCCTAAGCATGTTCTTAACTATCTTTCAATATTATTAGATATTTTCTACACATGTGGACAATTCTATAAAGACTTAGCATATTCTGAAGATGATGGTATATTCATGTACAATCTCAACCTGGTCCCCCTGATACCAATCTCTGTAACGACCCTCCTTACATCGGTACGATTATACCAATCCACGTCGGTACAAAGAACACCGTCACAGTGGGACATTTACCCAACACTAAACATTAGATTGAGATGTACACAAATATTGAAATAATACAGCGGAAACAAGTAAATATTCAATCTTATTCCATCATCATCATTATATCCACAGTCCATATAGCATAAGAAAAATACTATGCCCACATTATTACAACTCCAACATAATTTACATTGTCCATATGAAATACATCATTTATTGATTACATACTGATGGAAATGAAGTACATATATAAATCTCCACAACAATAGCTACTCCTCCCTCTCGGAGTCGCTCCTAACTATCTCCTCCTCAGAATTGGACATATCTGTCACACCTGTACGTCGAAGCAAGTATGAGCCTAAAGAGACCCAGCAAGCAATCTAAGGACACAACCATACACATATCACCTATACATGTAAATTTTCTATGCATTTAAGGATGACCATGGTACATACTTCATGTCACTTAAACAACTAAATGTGAAAACCTATATCATGCTTTCTACACTTTGTAACCAATATTATTCAGAAGTCCAAGTCTCATTTGATTCATTTCACAATTTAACACAATTATATCATGGAACTATAAATATGGTAAATAGCATACCTAGCATGAATTCTAATCATTTTCTCATCCATTTATCACAATTATACACACATTTTGCTTGCTGTTTTGACATGATTTAAACATAATCAATGGGTTTACACTTACTCATATGCTAACACATTCACTTAACAATTTCACATGCTCATATTTTACATTGAACATTTACATGATCATATACACATATTCACAATTTATACTTAGTTGACGTGACACATAGTCCAAACCACCACTAGAAGGACACACATACACTTACACATACCCATCACCTAGGCAACACAGTGATAGATCTTGGTTAACTGCGTAGAACTGGGAGAAGCACTCTCGACCCTAACCAGTGGTACTTGTCCACCTCTAAGATTTCATCTTAATGCCCATAGGATATCACACACATTGAACCTTCCCGTAGGGACTTTACTACGCTACAGTTCCACAGCCCTCTATGGTAGCAGTGCCACTAACGGCACAGTTTACACTGTCATTCTATCACATTGTCACATTTTCACATGCACTTTTAATATATTTACATACACCTTAAAGTAACTACACAAACTTCAGTTTATCCAACCTAATGTTACTATTGCACAATATTAATCAGATCATAATACAATCCTAATCATGCTGCTAACTACTAAATTATACCTAATCAAATTTAATATGCTTAATATGGTCATTTTCTCTATTAATCAGTAACAGTACCTATTGTTATCAGAACAGTGCGAGATTTTTATCACAGGTTCTAAACTATAATATGTCACATGCTCAGTTTTCTAGATTTTTGGGATATGTAAACTAATTATAACAATTAAAATAGTTATCAGTCATATTTATCAACAATTCCATTTACAAATGGTACATAGTACGACAGTCATGGTTAACAGTTTCAAAATCTGAAATTTGTCATAATACAAACATGGAAAAATTACGAAACCCTGACATACAATGGAACTAATTATTCAGAATTTTTCTTGATCATTTCATGCTCATTGCTTGATCACAAAAATTTTAATAAATAATATAATCTACATAAATTCGATCCATCCTCGTGGCATAACCCACTGACTGTACCTAACTAAACATAATTCTCATAGCATGTACATAACACCACAAATCCAGAAATCATAGGTTATTGATCAAAATCACATTTCTGAAGACTTGAAGAACTTGGCGGCACAGATGCTGCCGCCAACATGGGTTAATGGCACAGGATGTTGCCGCCAACCAGGGATCTTAATGGCAGCAAGCTGGCCGTTAAGTTCGTGTCTGCAGAATGTAGACTGAATGCACAAAGACATGGTGAATGGGGTTTCCAGGATACGAAATAAAATCCGAAAAATTCCTAGGACCTAGCTGACATGAGTAGGGTTGACATCCATAGGTTATTTGCCTCAGAAAAATTGTCAAATTAGATCAATTGCTGAAGATGCCCTCCTCAGCCAAGCCAAAGTGTGCATAAATATCCTCCAAATCCGGTCTCTGTGTCGGTATAGACTGCACCCGGGGTCGGGGAAGCCTCATCAATGTCCAAAGTATCTCCCAATCGATGTAGATCGCCAGGAAACACACCATAACCCCAGATTCAAGCCGCCAAAGATCAGTTTTTCGCATAGGAACTCTAGGGTTTCTCAAAGAGCCAAAAGACTAATCCAGCTGAAATAGGGTGATTTTATAGTACCTAAGGGGTCGAGTACACGTTAGGGTAGGAATCCTACCGTTGGAAGTCAGTTTCTAAAACAGGAACCAGAGGAAACGCAGTCGTTTCCAGATCTGCAACCACACAATTCTGGGAAATAAACATCCACATTCCTGTCGTTTACTGGGAATTGGCATCCATCGATCTGGACATCAACTCCCTTGTAAACGTCCACTCATGTTGACATCAATTGGCCTCTCGGCCAGAACACAGAAATGCCCAAACATACATACACTATTTACATATATACATGCATGTAATGTATAATCTAAACACCATATGTACATGTAAATAAAACAATATGTACATAAATAGGCAAGCATATACATATGTACAACATTGTTTAAATACATATGCAAAACAACTACATATATTTATATACATATACATATATACACATAGATATATACACAAGCATCTGACTACCATATGACAAAGTCTAATAAAAGAGCAAAATTCGGGGCCTTACACCCTTTCCCCCTTAAAGAAAACTCGTCCTTGAAGTTAGAACGACACTACTCAAACATTGGGGATACTTCTTCTTCATAGCATCCTCAAGCTCCCATGTAGCCTCCTCTTACGAGAATTCCGCCATAGAACCTTTACGGATGCAATGCTCTTGTTCCTAGGTGCTGGACCTTCCGATCAAGAATAGCTACAGGTTGCTCAACATACGACAGATCTGGTTGGATCTCCACTGGCTCGTAACTAATCACATGAGACGGATCACGCACATACCTCCTAAGCATAGATACGTGGAAAATGGGATGCACACTCGCTAGCGCTGTGGGTAAAGCTAGCTCATATGCCACGCTTCCCATCCGCCTAAGAATCTCAAATGGGCCAATGAATCTAGGACTTAATTTGTTATGCTTGCCAAACCTGACAACACCTCGAGTAGGCGAAACCTTCAGAAATACATGCTCGCCCACCTCGAACTCCAAATCCTACCTTCTGTTATCGACGTAACTCTTCTGCCTATCCTGCGCCGCAACAAGCCTCTGTCTGATAAGCTGGATCTTATCCGAAGTCTCCTGCACTAACTCCGGACCAATCAACTGCCTATCACCGGTCTGTTCCCAACACAAAGGAGATCTACAAGGCCGCCCATACAACGCCTCAAATGGAGCCATACCAATACTCGCATGAAAACTGTTGTTATATGTGAACTCCACAAGAGGTAAATGATGCTCCCAATCACCCTTCCAATCCAGCACACACGCTCTCACATATCCTCGAGAGTCTGGATAGTCCTTTCGAACTGTCCATCTGTCTGGGGATGGAATGTTGAACTAAGCTTCAGCTAAGAACTTAAGGCCTCCTAAAGACCCTGCCATAACCTTGAAGTAAACCTCGGATCTCGATCCGAAATGATCGACTTCGGCACACCATGCAACCTAACAATGCTACTAACATACAACCTAGCCAAACTCTCCACTGACTGTTTCTTCTTCATAGACAAGAAATGCGCAGTCTTAGAGAATCTATCTGCAATCACCAAAATCGAGTCATTGCCCTTCACTGATCTGGAAAACCCGTCACAAAATCCATTGTGATGGCCTCCCACTCCCATACTGAGATCTCCATCTTCTGCATAAGACCAGATAGTCACTGACGCTCGGCCTTCACTTATTGGCATACTAAACACCTGGTTACAAAATCCACTACATCCTTCTTCATGTCAGACCACCAAAATGATCTCTTTAAATCCTGGTACATCTTAGTGTTACCTGGATGAATAGAGAATCTCGACCTATGAGCTTTTGTAAGGACATGCTCACGGACATCTACAATATCGGGAACACATACTCGATGATGAAATCTATCACACCATCCTCATCTCGAGCATTACCTACCTTGACCACCAACTCCTGGAGTTTAGGGTCAGCCTTCTGCTGCTCAATCACTTCATCAAGTATAGTAGACCGAATAGACAACTGAGCCACAAAGCCTGTATAACCATGGCTCTAACTCAGTCATCGCACAAGCAGCATCCTCCAACATCTTCCAATCCTGCTGGAGCAAAGATCCTCTTTCTGCTAAGAGCATCTGCCATGACATTCGCCTTCCCAAGATGATATTGAAGATCGTAGTCGTAGTCCTTGAGGAACTCAATCCATCTCCTCTGCCGCAGGTTTAACTCCTTATGCGAAAAGAGATACCTCAGATCTTATGGTCAGTGAACACCTCAAATATGACACCATAAAGATAGTGCCTCCAAATCTTTAGTGCATGAATCACTGCCGCAAGCTCCAAATCATGAGTCGGATAGTTACGCTCATGCTCCTTCAATTGACGAGAAGCATACGCCACTACCCTTCCCTGCTGCATCAACACCAGCCTAAACCAATCCGAGATACATCTGAGTAGATGGCAAAACCCTCTACACCACTCGGCAAAATCAACACGGGTGCAGAAGTAAGCTTAGCCTTCAACAATTGAAAGCTACTCTCACACTCCTCGACCAAACAAACTTCACACCCTTCCTGGTTAGCTAGTCAATGGTGCGGCAATAGATGCAAATCCCTCAATGAATCACCGATAATAGCCCGCTAAACCAAGGAAACTCGAATCTCTGATGGGGTCCTGGGATCTCCCATTCTAATACAACCTGGACCTTCGCTGGATCAATTGCTACACGCACCGAAGATAACATGCCCAAGGAAATCAACTCGCGCATCCAGAAATCACACTTGCTAAACTTTGCATACAGCTTGTGCTCTCAGAGAACTTCTAACACAACTCTCAATGGTCCACGGTGTGTAGCCTCATCTAGAGATAGACCAACACTCGTCAATGAACACCACTATAAAAACTATCTAAATAAGGCCTAAACACCCTGTTCATGAGATCCATGAACGCTGCAGGGGCGTTGGTTAGAACAAAAGAAGAACCAAAAACTCATAATGTCCATAATGAGTCCTAAAGGCCGTCTTGGACACATCCTCACTCCTAATCCTCAACTGATGATAGCCGGACTGCAGATCAATCTTGGAAAATACCTGCATTTTGCAACTGGTCAAATAGATCATCAATCCTCGGTAAGGGATACATGTTCTTCACAGTCCCTGGTTGAGCTTTCTGTAATCATGCACAACCTGAGTGATCCATCCTTCCACTTTACAAATAATACAGGTGCGCCCCAAGGAGATACACTAGGGCGAATAAATCCCTTGTCCAGTAATCCTGCAATTACTTTCCTCAACTTTGCTAACTCCGCAGGTACCATCCGATATGAGCCTTCGAGATAGGAGATTGCCTAGAAGCAACTCTATGGTAAACTCTATCTCCCTAACCGGTGGCAATCCAGACAAATCATCGGGAAATATGTCTGGAAACGTTTGCACTACATCAATCTCCCCAAGGGTAGGTGACTGATCAGCCTTTGGTACTAATACCATGCTGGCAGAAAAGCGTCACAACCCTGTTCACCATCTCCATCGCCTTCATGGCGGAGATAACAAACCTTCCCGCTAAGTTCCTTGGCCAATCCAGACCTAGAATTGCATTATAATCCATCATCCTTAGCAAGAAGAAGCACCCATCTAAAACTTGGTCCTTAATGCATAAGGTAACCGACTGAATACACTTCCTAGTTGATACCGTTCCCGCTGGTGTGTGCACAGACAATGGAACCTCTAACTCCTCAGCCTCTAATCCCGACTCTATAGCTAACTGCCTAGCAAACCGCTCGGAAATGAACGTGAGTGGCACCTGTATCAAACAAAACCCGAGCGTGCACACCCATGAAAAGAATCGTACCTTCCGTGACATTATCCGCCTGCTCCGCATCCTCTCGAGCTAAGGCAAACACTCGAGCTTGGGCTTGAGGCCTTCCTGTCTTCTGAAGCTGGCTCTGCTGCTGCTACTATTGCTGGGGTTGGCACTCCCACGTTGGACTCCCTGCTGAAGTCTAGATAGTCTCTGATCTGGTACTCACTGCTACCGCACTTTAGGCACTTCCC
Organism: Colocasia esculenta; assembly: GCA_014218235.1. Taxonomy (NCBI): domain Eukaryota; kingdom Viridiplantae; phylum Streptophyta; class Magnoliopsida; order Alismatales; family Araceae; genus Colocasia; species Colocasia esculenta. Next base: position 116,427,542 of record CM024755.1, on the reverse strand, counting down.
TGCTAACTTCCAGCACTCGATACCACCGTGTGTCCTTCCACAGTGAGGACACTCCTTCTTGCCACTGGCCTGACGCCGGAGGACCATGGTGCAACTACCTGCTGACTACTTGCTGCCCAGGGATGCTACGGTGACTGATCCACCGCCTTCTTCCTGTCCTACCGCTAGAATGCCTTCCTACGAGCTCCCGCCGACCGTCAGAACTCGCGAAGAAGCTCAAGGGTGAAGGAGGAGAAAGAACAGAGCTCGGGTCTGCCATAAAAACACAGGCATGTCAGGTTAACGTCAACCCTTGGGCCGTTTAACCAGACCGCCACAACTAGACGTCCACAAAGCTCGACGCCAAGTTCAATAGTCGATGTCCTCATCGATGGACGCCAATACACTGCTGGTGTCCAGCAAGCTGAACACCAACACAGACCCAAACCAAACCCGGTAAGGATCTAGTAAGAAACACACAACACTAATGGGCCTCACATTGGCCACCAAACCCACTAAACCTGGATCCACGGGGATCCGGAAAACGCGCGACGTTACATTATTATCACCTAAAAACAAATGTCGTCCTCGACATATAAAATAAATAACAATAAACCAAATTACCACCTAAAAACAAATAAAGCCGAACACAGAACAAGTAGGATACTCTTTCTCTGCTTCAGCCTTTCAATTCATTTCACAATTATTCTGTTCTGTCAATTCCATTGCTTTTCTTTAGCTTTCAACTGTAGGCGATTCTTCCTTGCCAATGGCGCTTTATCTCCTTGGACTGAACCTGCTTCCATAATTTCCCAACTGTGTTTGCAATATTTCTTTCGAGACCGCTTTATCTTTCTCAAATATCTTACACTGTAATATTCTTTCATGCCATAATCTTTCCAAATTATTAAACTTTCCGGTGCCATTCCCTTTTTCTATTTATCTCTGCCAACTATTATCCTGCCTCATCTGCATTTACATTCGCACTGACACCTCTCCAAAGAAAATCAATCACCATCTTTGAATTTCCTGCCCTTTCATATTATTCTGCTCATACTGTTTAAAGCCAATTTCTGATTAAAAAAAAAATCATAATAAACCTTGTTCCTTTATTCCACTGCGCAAAACTTTACACTTTCTTCTTATCTCAACAAAGCTTGAACAATTTAAGAATATTAAATCTTTCTTGCTTCTGCTTTCGCTGCGCTACTTTGATCACACTGAACACTTTTGCAAAATATTCCACAATTTCTGTTCACAGTATTACTTTCAATTGCTTTCTTCTGACTTCAACTACTTCTCAAATCATCCCATTCAATTAATTCCTCCTGAAGAAATTACTGCAATTTCTGATCTGCCAAACCATTATTGACATATTGCGCTTTTCATATATCTTTCCTGCTTTACTGACATTCTCTGGCTGATTCCCATAATTCTGGGGCATAAATTTTTCAAATATTCTTAATCAATCTGTTCCAGCATTTAAACTCTAAAATATTTTAATAACAATTCCTTTCTGCTCAATTAAATCATTTCTTTGCACCAACATGCAAACTCTAACTGACATTTTCTGACTCATCTGACTTTATTCACTTTATCATTTGCTAAATTCTTCATTTCTCTAATCCATATCTTTTCTGCAAAATATCTCTCTTATCTCATTAATATTTTTTCTAAAAAATTTCTCATAATCTGCCATTCATCAACCAAATATTCCTCTTGTGCAATTTTCACAATTTTTTATTGCACACTAATCCTTCTTTTCTCTCTTTCTTTATTCAACTAATCCTTTCAATATATATTTATACAAATCTTCATATCACACTTTCTGTTACCATCATTATTCATAACAACACTTTTCTCAAATTTCTGATCTCAGGCATATTAAATCTATCTGCCATAAATCACTGCTCTAATATGTACTGATACTTCTTTTAAAGCTGATCTGCCTTTCTTAATCATATCAAACTCTTCATAACACTAATTACATTCTTATCCATACTGTTTCTTAATATCATCTGACTCAGATCTCTAATGCCACAATACATTTGCTGAGGTTCTCAACTGCAACTTATCACACACACACTGACCTGATCCTTATCACCTTGTTACCATACATCCGTCTCTACCAACTTTCTATCTCATTATAATTTACTTACTAAATTCCATATCCAAACTTGCTAATCTCTTCAATTCCTTTAACTGCAAATCTTTAACAACCAAACTGATTTATCACAGAAACACTTTATACTTGTCTCTGCTAACTCTGCACTTTACTAACATATAACAGGCATATCTCTCTCAGAACACTACTTTACCTTTCTCCTCTAGTCTCCACAACTAAAAACTTTTAAATACTATACTTTAATTGCTTTAACTACACTAGTGCCAGGATGCAACCACACAACTTATGCCACTATCCACGCTGAGGCACAACAACTGCTCACAACTGCCAATCTAACAAACAGAAACATACGGTTTACGTGACAAAAGCTCACGTAAAAACTACTTTATATCACACAAAACCTCAGACTTACTACCAGCAGTGGACATTAATCCATGTATTGGGACATTATACTTTCAATGTCTTTTCATATTCTAACTAGACAATGCTCTGATACCAACTGTGACGGACCGGGGTATTTATGCCCATTAAGGCTCCATATCCAGATTCGCCTCCCGCGAACGGACCGAAGTCTCGCAAGGGATATCTCACACACGTGTCCAGTAAGAGTATAAAAGACAAACCATAAGAATATAAGACACAAGAAAGTACATGTGCTCATATCTGTTCACAAATTTGTACAACTGTCCCATTACATTAATACATGTCCAATTAAAAATAGTACAACTACTTGGGGCATACCCCGAGGGAGCACAGGCTCACAGAACGCTAACTACTACTCAACTGCTGGTGGTACAAGTCTGTCACAACACCGCTGCAAGCCAAACACACGGCAAGCCCTGAAAAGAACTGTAGGGGAGTGAGCCTCAACAAGTCACTGGCTCAGTAGGGGCTACCCAAAACAACACTGTAACCACAGACACCTCGACCCCAATGGGTCTCACTGGCAACCACAATAGCCAAACCATTTCATGCTCACAACATTACAATAAATAACAATTAAACATGCTTATGATAATAAACATAATGTCCTCAAAAGAAAAGTAGGACTACAGGACTAACATAATATCATTAATCAACCCAACTATTAAAGTGCCTAAACCACAGTCTCACTGGCACACTGCTACAACAATTAGTTGCCTAAGCTATAAGCCACACAGGCAAGTCACTGCCTAAGCTGCAAGCATCACAGGCAAACTTCAAACACTAGGGTACTAGGACAGTCAACCAAATGCTAGTCCATTAAACCCCAAATCACACTACACAAGAAACTACACACAAGGTAATAGAACTAGCTACCACGAAGCCAAACATAACACACTAAAACTATAATTGGAATCATATCCAAGAAGAGTAAAACTCAACAAGTGGAAGGTCTCACACGGCCTCCACGGAGCACAGTTCTACTAAACCACAATATGCCTAGGCCACAAGCCTCATCGGCAAATCACCCACAAAGGTAACATAATTAATAATCACAAACTAATCCACAATAAATTATAAACAAAGATCTACTTAAAACAGATAAGATACAACAAGTGGCAGGTCAAAACACAAGACCTCCATAACTCACAAGTACCCGGAAAGGTTGGTATACAATGTACCACCACAAAACTACAAAGTAACCCACGAAGGGAACATGTACCTACTACTCTGAGGTACCACAATACAAACACCCGAACAAGGGTACAAATAGGTGGTAAACACCACACTGAACCACAATTATATTGTACCTTCACTAAGACACAACATTATAGGTGAAACCTTAATCGACGAGTCACACAAACCACAACTTAGTCACAACTGTGCCAACACCAGGGCACACCTCGAACTGTTCAAACCTCGACCACGTGTCACAAACTCACGAACTACAGCCAGTGGCAAAGCACGAGTCGGAAGGGAACAATGCCACCACAACCACAACTGGAGCTAACTAAGCACGAGTCAGAAAGAACAGCGCCACCACACGGGAACGGACTACTGGCTGATCAGGCCAGTATCCAACCCGGACAACACAACACAAGAACAACCTCTCAGCCTCGCAGTCACGGACGAAAGGTCCAACTGCCGCTCCACGAGAACAAGTCAAACAACTGTGGAGACCAACCAACACCACTCCTGCAGACACACAACTACAGGCCCATGCCTGGCACCTCTAGAGTCTCTGGCCAGAGTACCCTAAAGTGAGGCACTGGAAAACAGGACTAGCTGGGGACCAGTGTCGACTACTGGTGTCTGTACCCCCAACTACAAGCGTGCTACAAGCGACTACACACCCACAAACACAAGCCGCTGCCCTACTGTCGTCTTTCCCTCAGCCGGACGTACAACTCAAACTCGGGAGTGAGGGTGTCCAGGAAGACGACACAGACCTCAACAGTACAACACAAGTACCGGGACAAAACCCCGAGCACAACAAACACACGTGCCTGGCTCACAAAGAACCTGGGGTACCCGACTAGAGAGGCATTCCGGAATAGGCGCCGGACCACTACACTCGGCTAGCACAAACCACGATACTAACACATATAACCTTTACTTATAATTCACAATATACAAGTGTTAGGATTATCTTAACATCGGTCACCATGTGACCCCAAAGCTATCCCACACCAACACATTCCTGAACCACAAACTTGCCTATCATCGGTCGTCTCATGACCTCCGTGGCAACACACACACCACGTTATACATAAATCAATATAGTACTATTCGAAAGACAACAACAAACCAGGGCTAGGTCCACATATGACCTTCACTGCTCAAACACCACAAAGTCATGGCTAGGCTCACACAGGAACCTCACTGCCCAGTTACTACGACAAATCATAAGAATTACATTACGACAAAGTGTGTAGTATACACACACTCAAACTACGTAGATAGCACGTGTATAATACACCCTAGTTGATGTACCACACGTCATCCACGTAACCACATGTCCAACACATGGACAACGCACTCCAAGAGTTCCACGGGTGCCAACGCACCACACATACCACGTAAAGCGATTGCGTACATCACACATCATCCATGTAAAACTTACCCATTACATGAGCAGTATGCTCCAAGAGCATAACAAGTGCACTGGCTCACACCGGTCATCGCCATGCACACACAATCACACATTATTCATAACCAGGAAAACTACGTAAACAACACTGCATGGATACATGCACAGGTTGGCGGCAACATCGACTGCCGCTTGAAGGAAGTAAACGGCAAGCGATCTAGCCGTCTATATCCCGGATGGTGAGCTTGGCGACAAGAGATCTTGACGCCAAGTTCTCCGGCCTAAAACCCTGTAGAAACCCTAATCCAGCTCTACAGATTTTCCAACCGTTTAAACTATAGAAAAACATATAAAAATGGTTCCTTTAACATACCAGAACCCGAAACAACTCATTACAACATGCTTCATTCACTAAATTACTCAAACCACCCATTACCCCACATGGTGCAACTTAATCCGAAATACAATAAAAATGCTGGTTCAAGTGATTAAGTCGTGTTTTAATGTTTCTAACAAGCTAACAGGGCTCGACCCCTACCTCAGAAACGCAATTAAACTCCCGAAGAACCTCGAATCACGCCGAAACCCGAGAAACGTCCCACGAACACCACGCTCCAATCCGTCATTCCCCGCCCGATCTGCCGCTACCACGTGCACCACGGCCTTCCTACGAGCTCCCGTCGACCGTCAGAACTCGTGAAGAAGCTCAAGGGTGAAGGTGGGGGAAGAGGAAGGGAGAAGGAGGAGAAAGAACAGAGCTCGGGTCTGCCATAAAAACACAGGCATGTCAGGTTAACGTCAACCCTTGGGCCGTTTAACCAGACCGCCACAACTAGACGTCCACAAAGCTCGACGCCAAGTTCAACAGTCGACGTCCTCATCGATGGATGCCAATACACTACTGGTGTCCAGCAAGCTGAACACCAACACGGACCCAAACCAAACCCGGTAAGGATCTAGTAAGAAACACACAACACTAATGGGCCTCACATTGGCCACCAAACCCACTAAACCTAGATCCACGGGGATCCGAAAAATGCGCGACGTTACAAGGACACTCCTTCTTGCCAATGGGCCTAACGCCGGGGGACCGTAGTGCAACTGCCTACTGACTACTCGCTACTAGGGGACGCTGCGGTGACTGATACGTCGCCTTCTTCCTGTCCTACCACTGGAACAGTCGCGCAGACCTCTTCTGTGAAGCCTTCTTCTCTTCCAAATATTGCTCCATCTTGCTCTCCTGCCTGCACGCTGTGCTGAGAGCCTCATCTAGGGTACGGTGATCAAATGCCATGAGCCTCGACCTCAGTGATGGCTTGAGGCCCATCACAAACTTCTTCGCTTTCCTGCACTAATCAGCCACTATGTGAGGTGCATACTTAGATAACTCCGCAAACCAGGCCTCATACTCAAGTACTGTCATGGAGCCTAGAGTAAGAGTGAGGAACTCCTGCTCCATCTTGTCTTGAATATACTCGGGGATGAACTTTGCCCGAAAGAGCCTCATGAACTCATCCCAAGTCACCTCAACAGCATCGTCCTCAAACCGGGTGTGCAGTAAAGAGGACCACCATACATCGGCTCTCTCCTGCAACAAACCACCCATAAGCACCAATCTAGACCAATCTAAACTTAATATAAATACATGCATACAAATAAATTATATACATATAGCATGTAGGTGGCCAAGCTGATCTTGTCCTCGTCGGCACACTTAATGGCCCGGAAGATCTTTTCAATCTCCCTCAACCAGCTCTCCACCAGCAATGGCTGACTCTCCCCCTTAAAAGAGGGTGGAGCCATCCTCTTGAATCGCTCCATGATGGAAGGACCACCATGGCCATGCTCTTGGGGAACTGGAGCTGGAGCCTGAGCCTACCACAACAAACAATATAAATAACACAATAACAACCATATAACTTCTAACCAACAATTTTAACCTGAGCCTCCAGCTGAGCCTGGAGTGAAGCCTGAGTGTGCGCCTGAGTCTGCATAGCCTGCACCAGGCCTTGCATGAACACACCATAATCCACAGGCGGTGGTGGTGGAAGAACTGTAGGACCCTGTGGTGCTGGGGCCTGCTGCTCACCCCTATCCTCACGCCTCGGCTCATCCTCGCGAGCATGGGCACCACACCTACCACGCGAAGCCATAATCTGTAAAACAAATTAATCACAGTTAGAAACTAAGTTATTTAGTCCTAAGCATGTTCTTAACTATCTTTCAATAATTATTAGATATTTTCTACACATGTGGACAATTCTATAAAGACTTAGCATATTCTGAAGATGATGGTATATTCATGTACAATCTCAACCTGGTCCCCCTGATACCAATCTCTGTAACGACCCTCCTTACATCGGTACGATTATACCAATCCACGTCGGTACAAAGAACACCGTCACAGTGGGACATTTACCCAACACTAAACATTAGATTGAGATGTACACAAATATTGAAATAATACAGCGGAAACAAGTAAATATTCAATCTTATTCCATCATCATCATTATATCCACAGTCCATATAGCATAAGAAGAAATACATATGCCCACATTATTACAACTCCAACATAATTTACATTGTCCATATGAAATACATCATTTATTGATTACATACTGATGGAAATGAAGTACAATATATAAATCTCCACAACAATAGCTACTCCTCCCTCTCGGAGTCGCTCCTAACTATCTCCTCCTCAGAATTGGACATATCTGTCACACCTGTACGTCGAAGCAAGTATGAGCCTAAAGAGACCCAGCAAGCAATCTAAGGACACAACCATACACATATCACCTATACATGTAAATTTTCTATGCATTTAAGGATGACCATGGTACATACTTCATGTCACTTAAACAACTAAATGTGAAAACCTATATCATGCTTTCTACACTTTGTAACCAATATTATTCAGAAGTCCAAGTCTCATTTGATTCATTTCACAATTTAACACAATTATATCATGGAACTATAAATATGGTAAATAGCATACCTAGCATGAATTCTAATCATTTTCTCATGCATTTATCACAATTATACACACATTTTGCTTGCTGTTTTGACATGATTTAAACATAATCACATGGGTTTACACTTACTCATATGCTAACACATTCACTTAACAATTTCACATGCTCATATTTTACATTGAACAATTTACATGATCATATACACATATTCACAATTTATACTTAGTTGACGTGACACATAGTCCAAACCACCACTAGAAGGACACACATACACTTACACATACCCATCACCTAGGCAACACAGTGATAGATCTTGGTTAACTGCGTAGAACTGGGAGAAGCACTCTCGACCCTAACCAGTGGTACTTGTCCACCTCTAAGATTTCATCTTAATGCCCATAGGATATCACACACATTGAACCTTCCCGTAGGGACTTTACTACGCTACAGTTCCACAGCCCTCTATGGTAGCAGTGTCACTAACGGCACAGTTTACACTGTCATTCTATCACATTGTCACATTTTCACATGCACTTTTAATATATTTACATACACCTTAAAGTAACTACACAAACTTCAGTTTATCCAACCTAATGTTACTATTGCACAATATTAATCAGATCATAATACAATCCTAATCATGCTGCTAACTACTAAATTATACCTAATCAAATTTAATATGCTTAATATGGTCATTTTCTCTTATTAAATCAGTAACAGTACCTATTGTTATCAGAACAGTGCGAGATTTTTATCACAGGTTCTAAACAGATAATATGTCACATGCTCAGTTTTCTAGATTTTTGGGATATGTAAACTAATTATAACAATTAAAATAGTTATCAGTCATATTTATCAACAATTCCATTTACAAATGGTACATAGTACGACAGTCATGGTTAACAGTTTCAAAATCTGAAATTTGTCATAATACAAACATGGAAAAATTACGAAACCCTGACATACAATGGAACTAATTATTCAGAATTTTTCTTGATCATTTCATGCTCATTGCTTGATCACAAAAATTTTAATAAATAATATAATCTACATAAATTCGATCCATCCTCATGGCATAACCCACTGACTGTACCTAACTAAACATAATTCTCATAGCATGTACATAACACCACAAATCCAGAAATCATAGGTTATTGATCAAAATCACATTTCTGAAGACTTGAAGAACTTGGCGGCACAGATGCTGCCGCCAACATGGGTTAATGGCACAGGATGTTGCCGCCAACCAGGGATCTTAATGGCAGCAAGCTGGCCGTTAAGTTTGTGTCTGCAGAAATGTAGACTGAATGCACAAAGACATGGTGAATGGGGTTTCCAGGATACGAAATAAAATCCGAAAAATTCCTAGGACCTAGCTGACATGAGTAGGGTTGACATCCATAGGTTATTTGCCTCAGAAAAATTGTCAAATTAGATCAAATTGCTGAAGATGCCCTCCTCAGCCAAGCCAAAAGTGTGCATAAATATCCTCCAAATCCGGTCTCTGTGTCGGTATAGACTGCACACCGGGGTCGGGGAAGCCTCATCAATGTCCAAAGTATCTCCCAATCGATGTAGATCGCCAGGAAACACACCATAACACCATATTCAAGCCGCCAAAGATCAGTTTTTCGCATAGGAACTCTAGGGTTTCTCAAAGAGCCAAAAGACTTAATCCAGCCGAAATAGGGTGATTTTATAGTACCTAAGGGGTCGAGTACACGTTAGGGTAGGAATCCTACCGTTGGAAGTCAGTTTCTAAAACAGGAACCAGAGGAAACGCAGTCGTTTCCAGATCTGCAACCACACAAATTCTGGGGAAATAAACATCCACATTCCTGTCGTTTACTGGGAATTGGCATCCATCGATCTGGACATCAACTTCCTTGTAAACGTCCACTCATGTTGACATCAATTGGCCTCTCGGCCAGAACACAGAAATGCCCAAACATACATACACTATTTACATATATACATGCAATGTAATGTATAATCTAAACACCATATGTACAATGTAAATAAAACAATATGTACATAAATAGGCAAGCATATACATATGTACAACATTGTTTAAATACAATATGCAAAACAACTACATATATTTATATACATATACATATATACACATAGATATATACACAAGCATCTGACTACCATATGACAAAGTCTAATAAAAGAGCAAAATTCGAGGGCCTTACACCCTTTCCCCCTTAAAGAAAACTTCGTCCTTGAAGTTAGAACGACACTACTCAAACAATTGGGGATACTTCTTCTTCATAGCATCCTCAAGCTCCCATGTAGCCTCCTCTTACGAGAAGTTCCGCCATAGAACCTTTACAGATGCAATGCTCTTGTTCCTAAGGTGCTGGACCTTCCGATCAAGAATAGCTACAGGTTGCTCAACATACGACAGATCTGGTTGGATCTCCACTGGCTCGTAACTAATCACATGAGACGGATCACGCACATACCTCCTGAGCATAGATACGTGGAAAATGGGATGCACACTCGCTAGCGCTGTGGGTAAAGCTAGCTCATATGCCACGCTTCCCATCCGCCTAAGGATCTCAAATGGGCCAATGAATCTAGGACTTAATTTGTTATGCCTGCCAAACCTGACAACACCTCGAGTAGGCGAAACCTTCAGAAATACATGCTCGCCCACCTCGAACTCCAAATCCTTCCTTCTGTTGTCGACGTAACTCTTCTGCCTATCCTGCGCCGCAACAAGCCTCTGTCTGATAAGCTGGATCTTATCCGAAGTCTCCTGCACTAACTCCAGACCAATCAACTGCCTATCACCGGTCTATTCCCAACACAAAGGAGATCTACAAGGCCGCCCATACAACGCCTCAAATGGAGCCATACCAATACTCGCATGAAAACTGTTGTTATATGTGAACTCCACAAGAGGTAAATGATGCTCCCAATCATCCTTCCAATCCAGCACACACGCTCTCAACATATCCTCGAGAGTCTGGATAGTCCTTTCGAACTGTCCATCTGTCTGGGGATGGAATGTTGAACTAAGCTTCAGCTAAGAACTTAAGGCCTCCTGAAGACCCTGCCATAACCTTGAAGTAAACCTCGGATCTCGATCCGAAATGATCGACTTTGGCACACCATGCAACCTAACAATGCTACTAACATACAACCTAGCCAAACTCTCCACTGACTGTTTCTTCTTCATAGACAAGAAATGCGCAGTCTTAGAGAATCTATCTGCAATCACCAAAATCGAGTCATTGCCCTTCACTGATCTGGGAAAACCCGTCACAAAATCCATTGTGATGGCCTCCCACTCCCATACTGAGATCTCCATCTTCTGCATAAGACCAGATAGTCACTGACGCTCGGCCTTCACTTATTGGCATACTAAACACCTGGTTACAAAATCCACTACATCCTTCTTCATGTCAGACCATCAAAATGATCTCTTTAAATCCTGGTACATCTTAGTGTTACCTGGATGAATAGAGAATCTCGACCTATGAGCTTTTGTAAGGACATGCTCACGGACATCTACAATATCGGGAACACATACTCGATGATGAAATCTAATCACACCATCCTCATCTCGAGCATTACCTACCTTGACCACCAACTCCTGGAGTTTAGGGTCAGCCTTCTGCTGCTCAATCACTTCATCAAGTATAGTAGACCGAATAGACAACTAGCCACAAAAGCCTGATATAACCATGGCTCTAACTCAGTCATCGCACAAGCAGCATCCTCCAACATCTTCCAATCCTGCTGGAGCAAAGATCTCTTTCTGCTAAGAGCATCTGCCATGACATTCGCCTTCCCAAGATGATATTGAAGATCGTAGTCGTAGTCCTTGAGGAACTCAATCCATCTCCTCTGCCGCAGGTTTAACTCCTTATGCGAAAAGAGATACCTCAAGATCTTATGGTCAGTGAACACCTCAAATATGACACCATAAAGATAGTGCCTCCAAATCTTTAGTGCATGAATCACTGCCGCAAGCTCCAAATCATGAGTCGGATAGTTACGCTCATGCTCCTTCAATTGACGAGAAGCATACGCCACTACCCTTCCCTGCTGCATCAACACACAGCCTAAACCAATCCGAGATACATCTGAGTAGATGGCAAAACCCTCTACGCCACTCGGAAAAATCAACACGGGTGCAGAAGTAAGCTTAGCCTTCAACAATTGAAAGCTACTCTCACACTCCTCGGACCAAACAAACTTCACACCCTTCCTGGTTAGCTTAGTCAATGGTGCGGCAATAGATGCAAATCCCTCAATGAATCACCGATAATAGCCCGCTAAACCAAGGAAACTCCGAATCTCCGATGGGGTCCTGGGGATCTCCCATTCTAATACAACCTGGACCTTCGCTGGATCAATTGCTACACCAGCACCGAAGATAACATGCCCAAGGAAATCAACCTCGCGCATCCAGAAATCACACTTGCTAAACTTTGCATACAGCTTGTGCTCTCAGAGAACTTCTAACACAACTCTCAAATGGTCACGGTGTGTAGCCTCATCTAGAGAGTAGACCAACACATCGTCAATGAACACCACTATAAAACTATCTAAATAAGGCCTAAACACCCTGTTCATGAGATCCATGAACGCTGCAGGGGCGTTGGTTAGACCAAAAGGAAGAACCAAAAACTCATAATGTCCATAATGAGTCCTAAAGGCCGTCTTGGACACATCCTCACTCCTAATCCTCAACTGATGATAGCCGGACTGCAGATCAATCTTGGAAAATACCGATGCATTTTGCAACTGGTCAAATAGATCATCAATCCTCGGTAAGGGATACATGTTCTTCACAGTCACCTGGTTGAGCTTTCTGTAATCAATGCACAACCTGAGTGATCCATCCTTCAACTTTACAAATAATACAGGTGCGCCCCAAGGAGATACACTAGGGCGAATAAATCCCTTGTCCAGTAAATCCTGCAATTACTTCCTCAACTTTGCTAACTCCGCAGGTACCATCCGATATGGAGCCTTCGAGATAGGAGAGGTGCCTAGAAGCAACTCTATGGTAAACTCTATCTCCCTAACCGGTGGCAATCCAGACAAATCATCGGGAAATATGTCTGGAAACGTTTGCACTACATCAATCTCCCCAAGGGTAGGTGACTGATCAGCCTTTGGTACTAATACCATGCTGGCAAGAAAAGCGTCACAACCCTTGTTCACCATCTTCATCGCCTTCATGGCGGAGATAACAAACCTTCCCGCTAAGTTCCTTGGCCAATCCAGACCTAGAATTGCATTATAATCCATCATCCTTAGCAAGAAGAAGCACCCATCTAAAACTTGGTCCTTAATGCATAAAGGTAACGACTGAATACACTTCCTAGTTGATACCGTTCCCGCTGGTGTGTGCACAGACAATGGAACCTCTAACTCCTCAGCCTCTAATCCCGACTCTATAGCTAACTGCCTAGCAAACCGCTCGGAAATGAACGAGTGAGTGGCACCTGTATCAAACAAAACCCGAGCGTGCACACCCATGAAAAGAATCGTACCTTCCGTGACATTATCCGCCTGCTCCGCATCCTCTCGAGCTAAGGCAAACACTCGAGCTTGGGCTTGAGGCCTTCCTGGTCTTTCTGAAGCTGGCTCTGCTGCTGCTACTATTGCTGGGGTTGGCACTCCACGTTGGACTCCCTGCTGAAGTCTAGGATAGTCTCTGATCTGGTACTCACTGCTACCGCACTTTAGGCACTTCCCTGCTAACTTCCAGCACTCGATACCACCGTGTGTCCTTCCACAGTGAGGACACTCCTTCTTGCCACTGGGCCTGACGCCGGAGGACCATGGTGCAACTACCTGCTGACTACTTGCTGCCACGGGATGCTACGGTGACTGATACACCGCCTTCTTCCTGTCCTACCGCTAGAATGGTGGCACAAAACTCTTCTGCGAAGCCTTCTTCTCTTCCAAATATTGATCCATCTCTCTCTCCTGCTTGCACGCTGCGCTGAGAGCCTCATATAGGGTACAATGATCAAATGCCACAAGCCTCGACCTCAGTGATGGCTTAAGGCCCATCACAAACTTCTTCGCTTTCCTGAGCTCATCAGCCACTATGTGAGGTGCATACTTAGATAACTCTGCAAACCTGGCCTCATACTCAAGTACTATCATGGAGCCTTGAGTTAGAGTGAGGAACTCCTACTCCATCTTGTCTTGAATATGCTCGGGGATGAACTTGTCCCGAAAGAGCCTCACGAACTCATCCCAAGCCACCTCAACAGCACCGTCCTCAAACCGGGTGCACAGTAAAGAGGACCACCATACATCGGCTCCCTCCCGCAACAAACCACCCATAAGCACCAATCTAGACCAATCTAAACTTAATATAAATACATGCATATAAATAAATTATATACCTGTAGCATGTAGGTGGCCAAGCTGACTTTGTCCTCCTCGGCACAACCTAATGGCCCGGAAGATCTTTTCAATCTCCCTCAACCAGCTCTCCGCCAGCAATGGCTGACTCTCCCCCTTAAAAAAGGGTGGATGTAATGACCCTCTTTATACTGGTATGATTTTACCAATCCCCATCGGTACAAAGGGCGTCATTACAGTGGGATAATAACCCAACACTAAACAATAGGTTGATATGTACATGAATAGCAATTGAGTACAATGGGAATAAAAGAAATAACTCATTCTCATTCCATCATCATCACACATTCCACAGTCTATATATCAATGAAAGAATGATAACGTCCACATTATTACAATTCCAAAAGAAATACATTGTCTATTACATTGTCCATACGAATGACATCATTCACTACGAAAGAAAAAGTACAACTATTTACTAAGCTCCACAAATAGCTATTCCTCGTGCTCGATGTTGCTCCTCATTGTGCCCTCCTCAAGCACGGGGACACCTGTCTTACCTATACGCCGAAGCAAATATGAGTCTAAAAGACCCAGCAAGCAAACTAAGGACACACAACCTTACACACATCACACACATACTAACTATTAAGCAATACGGAGATACATACTATCTTTTACACCATAATGAATTACATGGTACATGCTTTATAAGATTATCAACATACATAAACTGCCTGAATATGTTTTAGGCTAACACATGCTCATTCTAAATCATGGATAATAAACATTCACCTATACATGTTTTCTACATATAACATATCCTATGATTCATAATTCAAGTACGAATCATATCATTGCACAATTTCACCAACTTAGAACATGAAGTTATGTACAAGATAATGAACATTCCTAGCATGATATCTAACCAATTCCACTTGCACTTTTCACACTTAATTACACATTTAACTTGCTGTTTTAATGTAAATAATACACAATTATACATGATATCACATTTTACTAAACATGAATTGAAGGTTTAAAACATATTCAAATCGGTTGGCAACTATATACAATTGTAGCATGAAACTATGTACTAAGCAAATAGCATATCTAGCATGGAATCTAGACATTCTTTCATGTATTTATCACAATTATAATCATACTTTGCTTGCTGTTTTGACATGAATTAAACATAATTACATGGTTTTACATTTGTTCACATGCTATCTTATTCATTTAACAATTTCACATGCTCATCTTTCACATTGCCCTAATTCACATGTTTACAGACACATATTCACATACACTACTACATGGATGTTATTGAACTATATAACATGATATTACGTCAACATATTAACACATGATTAATATGGATATATGCATTTATACTCTCATTAACATTTACTCTCCCTTGCACATCATTTTACACAATTTTCACATAGTTTTCCTCTTGCACTTTCACTTATCACGTGTCACATCATTGCACTTACCACGTGCCATATTCACACTTCACTTTGCACTTTATTCACATTTTATCACTTAAGTTGCTATGACACATAGTCCTAACTACCATCTAGAGGACGCACGCACCCATATTACATAGCACTTCACTTCACTTGACACATACCCGCCACCTGGGCAATCTAGTGGCGAATCTTGGTAACTGCGTAGACCAGGAGAAGCCCTCTCCACTGTATCCAGTGGTACTTGTCCACCTCTAGGGTTTCATCCTAATGCCCCTAGGATATATTTCACATACGTTGAGCCTTCCATAGGGACTTTTCTATGGTACAGCTCTCAGACCTCTATGGTAGTAGTGTCAATCTCGGCCACATTTTTACATTAAGCACATTATCATATTTCGTCTTGTTTTACTCACACTTAATTCACACTTTAATCCCTTTTTGCACATGCACTTTGAATAATAATCACATTTCAGGTTCTAGAGTTTAATCTTACTGTTCACAGTGATAAACAACTCAAAACATTATACTAACATGCTATTAATACTAAATTTTACATGATTACAACTAACATGCTCATTATGATTAAATTTCACATGTTATAATACAAACAGTACCTACGATTGTCACATCAGTACCAAATTTTTATCACATGCTACATACAGTTAGTATATTACATATTAAATTTTCCAAATTTTTATGAATAGTAATTCAAATTTTAGTAATTAAGACAAAATTTAGGCATATTACTCAAGAATTTCACTTAATTAGATTTCACAGTGAAACAGTAGTGTCTAATAGTTTCAAAGCATGAAAACAGTCATCATACTAATAGGGAAAACTTTATAAAACCCTAACATGTAGCAAATCTAATTATTCCAGGTTAAACATGATGATCAGTCTGTCCCCATGTAATTTTAATTCATTATTTTTTTTATTTTGGTGATTAACAAAACCATGTCAAAGATTACTAACACATATTCCATAAGTCTTGAGCTCATGAATTACTACAGGAAAATCAAGCAAATTTGGTAAGTATTACCCTTTCTGAAGCAATATTAAGTTCAGCATGAAATTTCTCTAAGTCCACATCAACTTTCCTTATGCTACAACGATTTCCTCATAACCTCAAACATCATTTAGATTTAAACAGAAATCATTATCATAACGACTTGCTATCGTAACGATTCCTTTAGTCATCGTAACGACTTGCTCTCGTAATGATTCCTTTAGTCATCGTAACGACTTGCTCTCGTAACGATTCCTTTAGTTATCGTAACGACTTGCTCTCGTAATGATTCCGTTAGTCATCGTAACGACTTGCTCTCGTAACGATTCCTTTAGTCATGGTAACGACTTGCTATCGTAACGATTCCTTTAGTCATCGTAACGACTTGCTCTCGTAACGATTCCTTTAGTCATCGTAACGATTTGCTCATCGCAACGATTTCTTAAGTTGTCATAATGATTTTCTTCGCGCATCGACTTCTTTAGTAATCATAACGATTTGGTCATCGCAACAATTTCTTAAGTTGTCATAATGATTTGCATCGCACATCGACTTCTTTAGTAATCATAATGATTTGCTCATCGCAATGATTTCTTAAGTTGTCATAACGATTTGCTTCGTGCATCGACTTCTTTAGTAATCATAACGATTTGCTCATCACAACGATTTCTTAAGTTGACATAACAATTTGGTCATCGCAACGATTTCTTTATTGATCACAATGATTTTCTTGTAACTCACAACGATTTGCTTATATCGTCTTAATCATATCGATTCCTTTTAGAAACATATCGATCTGATGCTAAGTTACAACGATTTGGCAGTTAGTGCATAACGATTTCATAAGTCATGAATGCATCGATTTTTGTTTATAACGACTTGATATTTAACAGCGTTGAATAGTCAAAGTCTTCGCACATATCTTTCTGACATATGTGCATTTAATGAAGACTGAACATATCTCTGCATGCATGCAGACAATATCGTCCATTATCATGCTTCTCTGTATGCATCCTTTAGATACAGAAAAATGGCATTACTATTTTGGTGAATATTCACATCAACGTTGACTGACAACAAGAGACAGCCTAGCTGTCTACTGTTCTAGCATTTAATGTGTGCAGATCCCTGAAGACATTCTGTCATACAACGTTGGACTTTGTAGAAGCCAAAGTTCACTTCAGAAGATCTTATCTCTTTGCGTACACAAATGGATAAAAGACTATTAACTAGAAGCTTCCAAGTGTCAAGCAGTCTAACGTAAACAAAGCGTAGAGACAACGGACTTCTCAACGTTCGAATTTCAAACAAGATATATAAGCAAGAATGAAACTCCAGAGAAGAGCAGTTTTTAAGAGACATAGCTTCCAAGCAACTGTGTTCAAGCTCTCTACGAGTTCTCCAGAAAAGAGCCTAGCCTCATTCCCATCAGTTTCTAGCTCTTTGCTCTCTGTGCTGTGATTCAAATCCTAAGAGAGCCTGTGAAGTTCTGAGAGTGTGAACATTGTTTAGATCTTGCTCTCAGTTCTGGTAGCTTCAGATCATGGCTTGATTAAACCTTGATCTAGAGGCTTGATCTCTCTCTCATTGTTTACTGTGCCTGTTTCCCTTCAGTTGTGAAGGAAGACTTGGTGGGATCCAGGGTGTGTAGTTCCCTTCGGTTGTGAAGAAAGACCAGCTGTGGCTGGGTGCTGTAAAGTCCATAGGGGGACTGTACCCTAGATAGTGAAATCCTGAGTTGTTGCTCAGGGACTGGACATAGGACTCCTAAGGAAAGGAGGTCTGAACCAAGATAATTCCTTGCGTTGTGTGGTTGATTTTTGTGTGTTTGTTGTTTACACTAACCTTCGCTAACCTTCATCGAAGAATATTTTTGTATGCATGTTTTAAATACAGGTTTTAGCTAAATAAATTTTAAAGACCCATTCACCCCCCCCCCCTCTGGGCTCGTCAAGTGGTATCAAAGTGAGTCTCTTCGACAAAGAAGAAGATCCAACGATCTGAAGAGTAAAGATCCATGGCAGTCCAAGGAAACATTGAAGGTCAGTCTGTCAACCGACTACCACTGTTCGATGGTGAAGACTACACTTACTGGAAGACCAGAATGGAGTACTTCTTACAAGGATTCGACTTTCAGATCTGGTCAATCATAGAAGAAGGAAATCTCGTTGTCCTAAACTCAAGGCAGAATTGGACAGACGATGATAGGAAAAAGATCTCCCTCAACTGCAAAGCTAAGAGTATCCTGTGTTGTGCTCTTAGCAAGAAAGAGTTCAACAGAGTCTCAGCTTGCAAATCTGCAATGGAAATGTGGGAGAAGCTGAGAATCACCTATGAAGGGACTGATAAAGTCAAAGAAACAAGAATAGATATACTAGTAGCTCAATATGAAAAGTTCCAGATGCAGCCGGGAGAATCTATAACCCAGATGTTCAGTCGATTCACAGATATAACAAATGGGTTAGCTGGTCTTGGTAAGACATGTAATTGGAAAAATGGTAAGAAAGATTTTAAGATCTTTACCAGCAGTATGGACTCCTAAGGTAACAGCTATAGAAGAGGCCAATGACCTAAAGAAGATGTCATTGGAGAAACTCATTGGGTCCCTCATGGCCCATGAAATAAACATGGAAAGATTAGGAGAGTCATCAAGCAAGAAGAAACACACCAATGCTCTCAAAGCAGCAGAAGGCAGCTCTGAGGAATCATCAGAAGACGAAGACAGTAGTGAAATTAGTGAAGACAAAGAAGCAATGCTGTCTAGGAAACTGCAGAGGATTTTGGCCAGGAAAAAGAAATATCCATCTGGCAGACGATATTTTAAAAAGGGGAAAGATTTCAAGAAAACTGAAGGAAAGGACATCAAAAAGAATGAGCCAATTTGTTATGAGTGCAAAAGGCCAGGACACATCATGGCAGAGTGTCCAAAACTTAAGAAAACTGAATTCAGAAAGAAGGACAGTTCAAGGAAGTTCAGAAGACATAAAAAGAAAGCCATGGCAGCAGCTTGGGACAACAGCAGTGACTCGGATAGCGAGTCAAGCTCAACCAGCGAGGAAGAAGAAAAGGCTAACCTAGCCTTCATGGCAAACATCACAGAAAAGGTAACCTCTGACTCTTCCTTTGATTCTTGCAATGATTCTGATTCAGATAACTTAGAAGATGCTTTTAATGAATTATATGAAAAATATCGAGAAATATCTAAATTACTAAAAGCTAGTAAGAAAAATATTACTTGCCTAGAAAACACTAATTCGGATCTAAAAACAGAAAGTGAAGAATTAGAAAAACAAATAACTGAACTTAAAAGAAGAAATGAACTATTATGTGAAGATCTAAAAGATAAGAATGAACAAATAGTTAAAATGGAAAAACAAGCAAACTCAAATGAATTGCACATAGAAATTAAGATATTAACATAAGAGAATAAAAAGTTGTCTAGCACATTAGAAAAAATCACATATGGTAAAAATTTCTTAATATTAAAAAGTGCCAGAAGATCAGGTAAGAAGAAGAATGGATTAGGTTATACACCCCCAGATAATGAAGAAACCATAGTTTATCCTAAAGTATACCCAACTCCAAAATTTGTACCTGAACAAGACATTGCATACAAAGCAGATTTTAAATATATAGAAAAAGTAACTAAATTTTCCTGCTGCAGTCACTGCAACAAGTTAGGACATATTATATCAACCTGCCAAACTAGACATAAGAAATGGATAATAAAAAGGGAAACCAATGATACTAACCAATCAGGACCCAAAAGAACTTGGGTACCTAAAGCTTAGTGTTTTCATTTCAAGGAAGCCTTAAAGCATCCAAATGGTATTTGGACAGTGGGTGCTCAAGGCATATGTCAGGAAACAGAAGATTATTTTCTCATCTGGAAGCCGAAGAAGGAATAGTCACATATGGAGACAATGGCAAAGGGACTGTTATTGGTACTGGATCTATTGGTAGTAAAGGAAAACCAATAATTGAAGATGTTATTTGTGTAAAGGGTCTGAAGCACAATCTTATCAGCATCAGCCAGCTTTGTAACAAAGGCCATCAGATTAAGTTTCAAGAATCCAAGTCCAGTATCTTGAAGAATGGAGCAGTAATCTTCGAAGCCAATAGAGAAAAGAATCTATATGTGCTCTATCTTGAAGAACTCAAGGACCAAGACATCTGTTTAGCAGTCGGCAAAGAGCAGTCAACTGAGCTGTGGCACAGAAGATTGGGCCACTGCAGTTTGGATGGCATGAATAAGCTCAGAAAGAGAAGCCTAGTGGAAGGTCTATCTAAGGTCAGCTCAAAGATGGAAGGTATGTGTAGACCTTGTGCAAAGGGAAAGCACACTAAGAGCTCTTTCAAGTCAAAAACTGTGGTAACCACCTCAAAACCCTTAGAACTCCTTCATATGGATTTATTTGGGCCAATGAGGACCACAAGTCTTGGAGGAAAGAATTTTGGTTTCGTAATAGTGGATGATTAATCCAGATTCACATGGGTGTCATTCTTGGAACACAAAGATGACACATTCGAAAGTTTTGTAAGATTTAGCAGAAAGGTGCAAAAAGACAACAAGTACTGCATTATTGGAATCCGTCAGATCATGGAGGAGAATTTCAAAATGAAAAATTTGCAAAATTCTGTGATGATCAAGGGATTGAGCACAACTTCTCAGCACCAAGGACACCACAGCAGAATGGAGTTGCTGAGAGAAAGAATAGAACCTTATTGGACATGGTGTAACGACCCTCTTCATACCGGTACGATTATACCAATCCCCATCGGTATAAAGGGCGTCGTTACAGTGGGACATGTACCCAACACTAGTCGATAGGTTGATATGTACTTGGATAGCAATAGAGTACATCAGAATAAAATAAATAACTCAACTTTTAACCCATCACCAACACAAATTCCACAATCTAAATAGCGAAAAGGAAAGACAATGTCCACATTAATACAAGATAAAAGAACTACATTGTCCAGATATTGTCCATACAATAATTATTTTCATACTTACGAGAAAAGGGAAAGTACAACTAGTCGCAGCTCCACAAAATAGTCTTCTGATTGGCGATCCTCACTAAGCTTCCTTCTAGTGCATGATACCTGTCAACCTGTACGCCGAAGCAAGGGTGAGTCCAAAGACTCAGCAAGCAAACCAAAGACTTAAGCTTAAACATGTCACACTCACAACAAGGCATTTACATTAAAGAGATGCACACTATAATCAAATCACGAAGGTACTCATAGTCCTTACTCTTAACTAGCAATACGTATTATATTCACATGAGCATGCTTTGATCTATCATATTTCTATTCTAAATCATGAGCATTACATCATACACATGTACATATTTCATACACCTCACATGTAGCAGGATTCATCCACACATTCTTTTTCATTCTATAGATATCTCTATCACTAAAGCCTAGAATTGAGCATAAGGGAAAAGAACAAGCTAGCACGATGACTACTTTCTTCTCACATGCACTTTTCGTATTTATTTATACAATTTACTTACTGTTTTAACATAATAAAATCACATGCACATAGCTTCACATTTTTATAGCATGAATTGGAGGTTAAAACATGGTAAATCATTTAGCAACAATAAGCACTTAAGTATGAAACTTTATACTAATTGAGCCTTTCAACTAGCATGGAAATCAAACATTATTCATGCATTTACTATGTTCATAATCACACTTTACTTGTTGTTCTTACATGCATTACATTCAATTAAATGGATCTATAATTTCTCACATATTATCTTGTCCCTTCAACAAGTCTACATGTTCATATTTTGTGTTGCATAAATAATATGGTGGTCTAAGTTTACTCACATACACCATTACATGACGAATTGTAAACTTCATGACATGATACTAAGCATGGCATTTCAATTGAGATATTAACATATGGAAAAACATAAACATAGCACACTAACAAATTGGTTTTTACATGCAAGCACACCCTCATTTGCATTAACTCTCCCTCACATCTCATTTCACATAATTATCACATTATTTACTCTTGTTTTCGCTTATCGCATATCATATCATTTGCACTTACCATGTGCCACATTCACATATCATTTCACACTTTATTCATATTTCATTGCTTAAACAAATTGCCATGACACATAGTCCTAACTACCAGTAGAGGACACTAACAAATATCTCATTCTCATAACTATTTTCACAACGCATAACACATAACACAACTCATAATCACATACCCACCACCTAGGCAATACAGTGGTGAATCTTGGTAACTGCGTAGATCGGGAGAAGCCCTCTCCACCCTATCCAGTGGTACTTGTCCACCTCCGGGATTTCCCTAATGCCTTTAGGACGAACTTTTCACACATAGAGCTTTCCATAGGGACTTTTCTATGTACAGCTCTCGAGGCCCCTAGGGTAGCAGTGTTATTTCGGCCCAATTATTACACATTACATTTACTTTATCGCATTTTCACACATTATTCACATGTTTCACTTATTCTGTTGAATCATTTAATAGGTTACATCCATAAATTCCACATGTCTCAGTTAACCCTAACATGGTACTACTGTTAACAAAATCAAACATTCAGTATCTCGCACTAATCAGGTTGAAACATACATAATCAACCATGTTCATATTAGCATGCGTTGAACACTCGTTTTCGCATGGAAATTTCATAGAGTACTCTACAGTTATCCAAATAATATGAGAATTTAACCACAGACTAATTTATGGTTTATGATCACACATGCAAATTTCTAGATTTTTCTGAGTCATATTGCATTTACAGAAATTAAAACATTCAGTTTTATGCCATTCATAATTCAAATTTTCATTGAATCATAACATAAATCTCAGATTTGACATTTCATATATCTGAATCTATCATACACATTGTTATAGAAATTTTTTTCCGAATTTATTTCACAACATACAATTTACTGTGGATTTTTGAATAACCTATCCATGCTTTCTATTTTCGTTGCAGAAATTACAGTAAATCTTATGAACATGAACAAATTCTCAAATTTGCAGGGTATGAACTGACGCATATACACATGATATAGAAAAATCTAGGGCATTTAATTCCTCAGGAATCATGTAAACAGTAGGTGAACATGCGTAATCCATTTTCCCCAACATGTATTTCAATAATTCCAATATTTTATGTCATCCACAGAAAAACACAGAAATTTCCACACACATCACATTAGCTATTTTAAATAACATATAAAAATTACACTATATCCTCATGCGTCAAAAGTCCAGAAATCAATTACTTAAGGCAGAACAGTTCACTGTTCTGCACTAAAGAACTTGGCGGCAGTGTCTGGCTGTTCAAGGATTTGGACGGCAAGAATGCTGGACGCATACTGGAGATCTTGGCATCAAGGCATTGACGCCAAGTTCCTGTCTGTGCAAAACACAGACCGAGCTCCAGGGATTTGGTGAATGTGGGGTTCCAGGACTCGAGGAAAAATCCGTAAAAATACTAAGACTTAGAGGGACATGTATGGGATCAAGATCTAGGTTTACTTGCCATTCTAAAAATTCTACAAAGATTGGAATATGTTGATGAAGCCCTTCTCGGCCTTGCCAAAAGGTGCTCAGAAACTCCTTTGATCTTCTTCCCCTGTCGATGTAGATGGCACCTCGGGGTTGGGATCTCTCCTTGGATGCAAGGGCTGTCCTCCAGATGTTGTAACTCCTTGGTTTGCACCTCCAGCCGACGGATCAAAGGCCACCAACTTCAGGTCTTCTCTTGTTCTCCCATACCTACGGTTTTCTTTTCTCCTCTTTGCAAAGAGCCAAAGAGAGATCTTGGGGTTGCAAGGAGTGGGTGGTTTATAGGAGAGAGGCCTCTCCTATCACGCAGATGGTGATGTGAGGGCTTCACAGCCATTGGGGACAGCTCCCCAATGGCTGGGGTTGCTTGTCCCCGGAATTCCGGGTCTGCTGCGCATGTAGGTCAGAGAAGTAAACGTCCACCTATATGGACGGCTACTTAGGGCTTGGCGTCCATCGATATGGACGCTGACACCTCATGGGCGTCCATCCATGTTGACGCCAATTGGCCCTTCGGCCAAAACTTAAAATCATGGAGAAACCATGCTTAATCCATACATACATGTACATGAAACCTATGTAGTATAATGTATACACCACTATACCATGTAAACATCCAATATTTACTACTAATCCTACACATACATACGTAGGTACATCAAGATAATAACACGTACATGAATATCTACATACTCATTCAATGTCTATATATATACACAACATGACTCAACACACAAAGAACTGTATTTACACTACGTATATACATACAATGTATAGGGTATAACATGTATATTACTACACCATGCAATCAATAACATTTTTACCTAGGCATACCCATGCATACATAAGTATACTAAGATAAGATGTACGTAGATATCTACCTATGCGTACATGATGTTTTACATAAGCGTGACTCAACACACGGCAAAATAAAATGACAAGAATTGCGAGGGCTTCGCAAATCATTAGGAGGTGATATGAATTGAGTTAGCTAGGAATAATCTATTCTACAAAGTAGTTCTTGCATGCACATACCTGATTTGACATATAATATATATAGTATACACACACGGGTGTAGCATACTTATGTACATTATGCATGAAATAGATAGATACCACATGCACACCGGTAACTAGATTAAACTTGCACAACATTACTTAAGTATTATATGCATGAAATTCTTAAGATACACAATATGCACAATTTAGCTAATTGTCTATTCTCACCTAAATATCATAAAAAGACATGCATGTTATTCATGAGGAGTATAGAATTACAATATACACTACTAAATATACCTACCATACTTGCACTCTATACGTACATGCAATGTACGAAGTACAATGTACACCTTAACCACACCATGCAAATGAATAGCGTTTACTACTAGACATGCACATGCATACATAAGTATACCAAGGTGTTATGTACGTAGAATTAGGTATACAATTATCACGTGCATAAGATAACATACATACATACATACACATATGCACTTCATACACTCTCACACAATATCCATGAAATAGGTAGTATAGGATATTCTTCAATATTTAGATAGTACATGCATAATATTACTCAAGTAGACACCTCAATTTAGCTAGTTGCTCATCTCCACATGAATTATCATATATATATATATATATATATATATATATATATATATATATATATATATATATATATATATGCTCAATAGAAGTATAAAATTTATAGTAGGCACAATGAATTACACATGCTATGCACACAACAAGTGAATATCTTCTCATCATATAAAAGAATAAAAATTCGGGGTATCACACATGGCAAGGACAATCCTATCAGAATACAACCTGCCAAGATATTTTTGGGCTGAAGCAATAAATATAGCAAATTACATCATTAACAGGGTAATGATCAGGCCAATCCTAAAGAAGACTGCCTATGAGCTGTACAAGGGAAAGAAGCCAAAGGTCAGTCACTTCAGAATTTTTGGATGTCCATGCTTCATCCATAACAATGGGAAAAGAAATATTGGTAAATTAGATGCTAAATCAGATGAATGCATCTTCATGGGGTACACTTCTAAACCCAAAGGCTATAGAGTATTTAACAAACGCACTTTATTAATTGAACAATCTATGCATATCATTTTTGATGAGACTAACCCCTCCTTAAGAAAGGAAGAAGATAGTGATATGGATGATACAGATAAATTGTCCAAAGAATTAAAGAACACATTACTTGAAGACAAGGATGATCCATCTCTGGAAGACCTGCAATAAAAGGACATTACTTATGAAAATCTTCCAAAGGAATGGAGATACAAGAAAGACCACCCACCTGAGAACATCATTGGTGATCCATCTATAGGGGTAAGAACAAGAGGTAATGTAATACCTTGTGATTATCTAGCATTTGTTTCTCAAATTAAGCCTAAGACAGTCAATGAAGCTCTCACTGATGAATCTTGGATTATAGCCATGCAAGATGAACTTAATCAATTCAAGAGAAACAAAGTATGGTCACTTGTTCCTAGACCATCAGATCATCCAGTAATTGGCACCAAATGGGTGTTCAGAAACAAATTGGATGAAACTGGTGTGATCTTAAGAAACAAGGCCAGACTGGTAGCTCAAGGCTATTCCCAAGAGGAAGGCATAGATTTTGATGAAACCTATGCACCTGTAGCTAGACTTGAGGCTATCAGAATTTTACTTGCTTATGCATCAGCTTTGGATTTAAAACTATTTCAAATGGATGTCAAATCTGTATTTTTAAATGGTTTTATCAAGGAGGAAGTTTATGTGGAACAAGCCCCGGGTTTTGATGACACAGAATTTCCTAATCATATTTTTAAACTTCATAAGGCTTTGTATGGTTTAAAGCAAGCACCTAGAGCCTGGTATGAAAGGCTTAGCTCTTTTCTTTTAAACCACGGATTCAGTAGAGGTCAAGTAGATAGAACTCTTTTTATAAAGTCAAAGGTCAACCATATACTACTTGTTCAAATTTATGTAGATGACATAATCTTTGGATCTACTGATGAATCCCTTTGCAAGTATTTTGAAAAGTTGATGCAGGGAGAATTCGAGATGAGCATGATGGGGGAGCTCAACTATTTTCTTGGACTACAAATCAAGCAAGGAAAAGATGGGACCCACATCTGTCAAGCCAAATACACCAAGGAACTCCTAAAGAAGTTTGGATTCGAAAATGTCAAGCCACTGTCAACACCCATGAGCACATCAACAAGGATGGACAGTGACAAGAATGGTAAGAAAGTAGATCAAAAGAACTACAGAGGTATGATAGGTTCTTTACTTTACTTAACAGCTAGCAGACCTGATATTCTGTTTAGTGTATGTATGTGTGCTAGATACCAAGCAGATCCTAGAGAATCACATCTGATTTCAGTTAAAAGAATCTTTAGATACCTATCTAGAACTCATGACTTAGGTCTGTGGTATCCAAAATCATGTGAAATTAACTTTGTGGGATACTCAGATGCTGAATATGCTGGATGCAAAATAGATAGAAAAAGTACCAGTGGTTGTTGTCAATTTCTTACAGGTTGCTTGATATCATGGTTCTCCAAGAAACAAAATTCAGTAGCACTGTCAACAGCTGAAGCTGATTACGTAGCTGCTGGAAGTTGTTGTACACAACTCCTGTGGATCAAGCAATAACTTGAGGATTATGGATTATACATCAAGACAATTCCGTTATTATGCGACAACACCAGTGCAATAAACCTTACCAAAAATCCAGTACAGCATTCAAGGACCAAGCATATTGAGGTTAGATATCATTTCAATCGGGATCATGTAGCAAATGGTAATTTAGAAATTACTTTTATTGATACAAACG
The DNA here is from genome assembly GCA_014218235.1 of Colocasia esculenta. Lineage (NCBI taxonomy): Eukaryota > Viridiplantae > Streptophyta > Magnoliopsida > Alismatales > Araceae > Colocasia > Colocasia esculenta. The sequence continues at coordinate 116,399,204 of CM024755.1, read as the reverse complement.
GTCAGTTAGCAGATATCTTCACAAAAGCCTTACCTGAAGAGAGATTTGTAATCACGGGATTGTGCTCCCCTTTGAAAGTTAATGAATATGAAGGATTAGGAAATGTACCGTGATCGTCACCAAGTAGTCGCCCTGGAGATGTGTAGATAGGATGGCTGACTACGTTGGAAAAGGAAAAGAGAAGAGAAGACATACCTGTGAACGCGACCGAAGGGTCATCGCTATGTTTGTGCCTGAACGCGACGTGATGGACGGCGCCTTCTGGGTCACGACAGTTCAGTCATCACCTTCTTCTTCTGTGGATGAAGATTGAGGGTTCTGATCTTCCTGCTCCTCAGCCGGCCGAGGGGCAAGAGCCTCACATCTTCCTTGTCTTCTGGTACCTGCCAAGATTACAAAAACACAGAGACACCCATTAGAACTTCGTGCATGTGAGATCTATTCAATGAAAAACATGTAAATATGCACCAAACAGGAGGGAACTCACGTGGGTGGGATATTTAACCCCTGTGGGTGTTAAAGATGGGTGTGTGGTGTGTGTTCTAATGAGAATCTACGAAAAGAAACGAACTATGCATGCATGAATGAAGGGAAATAGTGAAGGAAAAAGGAGAGAGAAGGTGTAGCCGGTGGAAAAACGCCCTGGGGGGCTCTTCTCGGTCGTCTGGAGAAAAAACTCTCTTCTTCGTAGTTGCTGCCCTCGGGGAGAGGAAGAAGCAGACTCCAGCCTTGCCCAAAAAGACGGAGTATTAAGGTAGTTATAGGTGATTATTCCTGGAAGGGCTGTGAGAGGAATAACGGACAAGTGTCCGGGTTTGGGTAAGTATTGCCATGCGTGGGCGAATGGAACTCAGAAAGGAGGCTTTAAGGAAGGTTTCCCCAAAATTTAGAAGGATTTGGACGATCAAAAGAGGGAACACCCATGTATGGCATGTGTCCAAGTTAGGCTCGGAAAGGATCTTCTGCATGAGGTCCAGAACGCGACGGCCTTATGGTCGCCTTCAAGAACGCGACGCCTCGATACGTTGCCTTCCTTAAAAGGAAGGGGACTTTAAGTCATTTTTGGTGATTTTTCAGGGAATTAAAATGCCTATTTATGAACGCGACGTATCGAGTGGTCGTCTTCTTTAAAGCGACGGGGGTGCTGTCGCCTTCAGGGCCTTTTCAGCATGCGGCCATGCAAAGTGTCCGATCTCCATGCACGGGCATCAGAATGACGTACGGTTTGAAACGCCGGCCTCTTGACTCAGAGAGCTACAAGATGATGATGATGAAGAGGATTGACTTTGACCAGGAAGAACCCACCAGGGCGATGAACTGATGAAAAGGATGTCATGATCGGAGAAAGCCAGCTTGACGACGATGATGAGCCAACGTGGGGCATTGATGATGTGACAAGGGATTTTACTCGACTTATGGGTCAGAAATGGGTGTCTACAGATTGCCCCTCCTTGATGTTTGCTTTGCAAGGGAGTGGAGCGATAGTGGAGCGAAGGTGGCATGAAATGACGATGTGGCGAAATGAAGCGAAATGAGCTGAAAAGCAGGCATCAAGGTAAAGAGACACCCATTCTGAACGAATAAGCAGCGAGAATTATCTGGCTAACTTCGAACACGGCTAGGGACAGAGTGCGAGAATGGTTCCAACTCGGGACGAATAAAAGTCAAAAGAAAAGAAATGATCAACCTCCTGATTCAAGAGGTACCCTGGCTATTTTTAGCGTGCAGGTTTTGTTCATTAGTGCTGCCCGGCGGGTCGATTCGACTCTGGCCTTTGAGCGGGTCACGACTAATGAGCGGATCGGGGATAAAGGAATGACTGTTATAATGAATGGAGATGAGAGGAATCCTGAACAGGAACCATACTCATGGACTGGACCGAGCAGCTAGCTCGAGGAAAACTTTCAAATTCGGAATGGAAGGAAATTCTTATCTGAGGAATTTAGGATCTAGGTTGAGACATCATTGGGAAGCTGGTTCTGACAAATCATGAAGCATGAAGCTTAAAGTCCTAAATGATGCATGCTAGGCTAAAAGAAAAGAAATCATAAAAACAAATGCGAAGAAAAAGGAGAAAATAACAAATACTCAAGGATAATATTGCTAGATAATACGAGCAAGGGTCAAGACACTTCGCAACCCCGGCGTGCGATAGAATCTATCGTCCCCGAGTCGTACCACCTAACGGCCAATCCAGCGATTAGCAGTGTGCATCTAGATCATCCCTGTTTTTGGTGAAGGGGAACTCAGATCCCAGAACACACTAAGAACCAGCCGGTCCTTGAGGTGATATAATAGCGTAAATATCATATAGTAATGCGGAGGGATCAGGGTTAGAGATACTTATCTGTACTTACCTGACGAACCGTCTTTTTGATTTTATGATTTTCTGATTTTTATGGATTTTCTGCATTTTCTGATTTTTATAGATTTCCAAATAAAGAAAGCAATAAAGATAGGATACAAAATGAAATGCACCAAATAATGAACATGTGTGCAAACATCGTGGGAAGCAATCACAAAGAAATAGGCGCGACTGTGTATTCTGATCAAAATGCGACAGGGGGATAGGTCGCTACCCTTGACTTAATAAGGCGACACTGCCTGTGTCGCCACCCGGAAGGCGACATATCGATATGTCGCGACCACAGAATTTTGCGGCCAGAGCTCAAACAGCAACCTAAAATTGGCCTTTTTGACTCCCACTTGGACTCCTAATGCTCTCTAATCAATGTCCCACTCCTATTAGTTCTTCTCTACCCTTTCCAACCATGAATAGGAGTCTTATGGCTCTATAAATAAGGGGGAGGAGAGGCCAAATTCGTAGCTCACCCTTCTCTCTTCTTCTCTTCAAGCTTTTCAAGCTCTCATGGCCATGAAGAGAGCTCTAAGTGCTTCCATGGGTGAGGAGGCGCCCTACGAAGGTCTGAAGCGAGCCCGGGCGACCTATGATGCTCTCGTGAGGTTGATGGACATCCCCAACCACATGAGCAGGAGCAATGAAGTGAGAGAGGTAAGTTGCTTGATGTTTTCAATTTTCCATGAATTTTCCTGCGAATTTCATCATTAATTTTGTTCTTCTTCTTCCTCCCTTCTCTTTTGCCTTTTTCTTCTCTTCTAGATCTTCCCCGGCTCCCGCCGCTATTCCACGCTAACGTGGATCACCCCCATGATAAAAGCCTTACCCATGTTTGTAATCCGGTTCTTGAGAGAGTGGGGTTTGGGTGGGGTTTTGATAGCGGCTCATAACTACCATCAAATCTCTTTCGATTGGCATAGTATCACGGCCTTGATAGAACTTTGGCACCCCCAAACCCATACCTTTATTTTCCCCAAATTCGAAGCAACCGTCCTTCTTGAGGAGGTCGAGGCCTTCTTGGCTCTCCCTAAGACCAAGCGAGGGGATGAGCAAAATATTTGCTATACCGTCGAGCCCATCATCCCAAAGCTGATCTTAGGTGAGTTCATGACCGACCCCGGGGATGTGTATACCATAATTAGCCCACAATCTATCCACCTTGTGCCATTGTCTAAGTAGGTCATATCCAAGTGTAAGGACAAGAGCGTAGACCACCGTGAGATAGCGAAGGCCGTAGCCATATGCTTGTGTGGGGTGGTGCTCTTCCCGTCTATGGATCACCTCATAGACTACGCGAGCTTAAGTGCTATAAGTGGGGTATGGCGGGGACTTTCCCTCTCTCATGCCGTTTTGGCTTACCTTTATGCGGGTCTTACCTCGACCTCTACGGGGGGTTCTCTCTACGGCTCCATGATCCTTTTGGAGTGTTGGTTGGGAGTGAGGATAAAGCTCAAGCCTGTAGACAACCCCACTACCAATAGCCGGATCTTCGGGTGCCATCCACTGTGCTTCATTGGCGGGGCGGCCAAATTCCCCGATAAGGTTGTGTGCAGGCCTGCAGACAGGAAGATGAGGAGCGCGTGGCGGCATTACCTCAACACGCTCCCAATGGAGCATTTCGCCTTGGGCATAGCAGCACTACGCGGAGTGGAGATTCGGCTACCCCTTGGACGCGGATTGGATCTCCAACTTGTGGGGAACATGGCAACGGTGCTCTACAACCCACAACGGTGCTACCTACAGATCGGGAGGCCGAGTTGCCTCCGATGAAGAAGCGGCGTTTGGGAGACCCGGAGGGTGAGCAGGCCGTACGGAGCGCGTTGGCCTTGTGGCGGGTGTGCACTACTCATGCACTACCCCCGACGCTGAATGAAGAACGGGAGACATACCAAGCGTACCTCCTAGAGCATGAGAAGATTCGGCCACTTGGGGGACCGTGAGCTTGAGAGGGAGAGATGATTGTATCTTTGAGAGATTTTGATGGGACATGATGGGACATGATGTAGTGAGAGTGAGAGACTTGAGGTTTTATGCTTTTTATTGCTTTTATTTGATGTAAGCATTGAAATTATTGCAATGAAAATCGATTCATGAAGGGTTCTGTGCACTGACTGAGAAGGCGACATAGGGTGTGTCGCTACCTTGAATGCGACAGGTCAACGGGTGCGACCCTAAGAATGAACGCGACAGGGGTTCTGTCGCGACCTTGAATAACGCAACGGGACCCTTGTCGTGTTATCAGAACCGGCAGCAATTTGAACTTGGGGCCCAGCGCCCCTCCCCTTTTCTTTCCTTCTTCTTCCTCTTTCCTTCTCCGGTGATTTCCTCTTCCTTCTCTTCTCTGGCCACTCCTCCTCCGGCGATCGCCGGTGATAGCCGCGGCGGCCTCTTCTTCTCGCTCTCCTTCTTCTCTCTCTCTCTCCCTTCCTCATCTCTCGGCAGCTTGCAATGGAGGGCGGAGGTGATGGGGGAGGCAATGGTGATGGCGGCCGGCGATGCACCAAGAAGACGATTCGCCATCGTCAAGCGGGCGAGGGCCCGTCCGGAGCGGCGTACGAAGATCCTCCGGCCGTGCCGATGGAGGAAGACACCGCGGCAGCAGTGCCAGGTGAGGAAGAACCCATCGGACCCAAGAAGGTAGGTCCCCGAGCCTTGAACCTTGCATGCGAGATGGTGGGAGTGCAAGGCACTCATGTGTAGGGCGTTTACCCAAAGAGAAACGCCCGAGAAACGGGTGTTGCCCATCTCTCAGTCTCCCTGGTAACGCGACAGCATGGCTGTCGTTTTACCAGTGGAAACGCCAACCCGTATTCCGAAAGCGATAGGCCTCCTATCGCCTTTAAGAAGGCGACTGGATCCCTGTCGTGACGACAGGACTGAGACTTTTTGTGTTTTTGGCCGATTTCTGATGCTTTTTGTGTTTGTTTTGCAGAGTGAGTTGCGGTCCAGACTTGGATGGGAAGTTGTCCGGGCAATCTACCGTGGATTACTGGACTTTTAGAGGGCCTAATTGGAGGAGATGGGGTTCGGCCCCTTTCTCAGACTAGATGAGTTGACTCCCGACGTGGCCCTTATCCAGGCCCTGAAGGAGAGGTGGGACCCCGAGTGCCACGCTTTCCTCCTTCCGTGGGGTCACATGATTCCCACGTTAGAGGACGTGGCATGGATCACCAGCCTACGTGTGGACGGCCAGGCGGTGATGGGGGTGACCTACACGAGTTACCAGGAGCTGGCGGAGAGGCTGTTGGGGTTGGATGTGACGCGCGAGAGATCGTCGCTGATTCCGAGGACGAGGCTGCAGGCGAGCCTCGGGGTGGTGAGCGCGCACCACCAGACAGGAGAGAGCCAGGTAGATTATATGGCGAGGATGATAGAGGATTCCAGGGCAGCGTTGGCGGAGGAGGAGGGAGCGGCAGCAGACCACGATCTGAGGCGATTCCTGATCCTCGTGATCGGGAAGTTAATTCTGGGGACCAGAGGGGACCCGGTCAGCTGCAGGTGCCTGCCCCTGCTGGAGGACTTGTCCAGCGTGGGCAGCTATGCATGGGGTGCGGCCCTCCTGGCCCACCTCTTCGACAGCCTAGGCACCTCCAGCAGGGAGACGGGGGTAGCCGAATTCTTCCAACTCCTACAGGTACATTCCTTTACCCTTACCCTCTACTGCTCTTCTTCTGCTTATTCTGATTAAATGTGGTACTGACTGTGTCGCTTTGCAGGTGTGGGCATATCACCACCTCCCCTCCTTGGGTCGTGGTGAGCCGAGGCGGGCCGGGGCTGTGCCCCTTCTACGGCGTTGGCGGTTCCGCCGGGACAAGCAGTCACTGCGCCGGCAGGTGACATCGATCCATGATGCACTAGACACCGTGCCCTTCGGCCATGTGAGTACTTCTAGCCCTAGCCCTTTTCGTTTGCTTTGCTTACTTGACAGTTTGACTGAGTGCTCTCTCTGCTTGTGGTGTGTAGGTTCAGTGGACTCCCTATGTCGGGGAGGATGACGCCGCCCAGCAGTGGGTGAAGCGGGGCCGTCCCTACTTCGGTAGGGACATTTGGCTCCATTCATTCAACACGGTGGTACCGCTCCACCACCGGCTGGTCGCGCGGACCTTAGGACTCCACCAGGCAGTGGTGGAGTTCCCGACTCGGCAGAGGTCGTGGGAGAGGCCTGGCCGGAGCTTCTGCGGGATCCAACAGGTTACCGACTAGACAGTCCGAGTTCGTGAGCAGCTCGAGGACTGGGAACAGCGGGGCAAGGAGGTGGTCTCAGAGGCCACTAGTGACGAGGACTACTTCCGTGCCTATGCACGGAGGTACGGGGCCCAGGTTTACAAGGGGACTCGGCGATCGGTGAGTTTTACTGCTTTCAGTTTCTTTAAGTTCTCAATCGATTGCTTGACTGATTTGACTTGTGTTTGAAGTTTGATCCTGAGGGGCGGATTGCCTCGCTCGAGGGCATCCTCCACTCCACCATTCAGCAGCGGGATGACCTTTAGGCGGTTGTGACCCAGCTGGTGAGTACTACATACCCAGACCCTTCTATTTCTAGCTTTGGTTGACTGACTCTTCTTTTTTTCCCTTGCAGCGGGAGGAGCTAGATCGGGCCCAGCAGATGGTGGGAGGGGCTTCATCCTCCCGAGAGGACCCTGGCCGTTCGGTGTTGGAGGGCCGGTTAGCGGCAGCAGTGGCCCGAGCAGAGGATGCTCTCGCCCAGGCGCGGAGCGGGTAAGTTATCAACTAGATGCCCCCTTGACTCTCTATTTCTTTTGGTGTTTTGACAAGACCTTTTGATGTTGCAAGAGGCTGAGCTGAGAGACTCCTTAGCACGGACGACCGCACTGGAGGCGGAGATGGTGGAGCTGTGCCTACACCAGGAGGTAGCGGAGGTGACGCGCTGGCGTCAGGAGGCCGAGGAGGCGACGAGACTGCGCGCTGAGGCCGGGGACCTCCGCACTCAGCTGGGAGAGGAGAGGCACCACTGCGAGCTGCTGCGGTCCGAGACGAAGGGCCTTCAGAGGGCTCTAGCTTTGGTCGGACGCAGCCGCTCGTCGGTTAGCAGGAGCGGTATCCCGAGCGGGTCCGCTGGACATTATCTGACAGGTTCCTCCAGACGACGGAGGAACGAGGAGGAGGCACAGCGGCGTGAGAGAGTGCCGGAGGGGAGTGAGACAGGACCGAGGGTGATGGCCCCTCCGTCTCCCCGCCCGCCTAAGGGTACAGGGGAGAGCGGTTGAGGGCTTGTACTTTTGCCCCTTTTGTTATGATGATGATGTACAAGAATGGAATAGAATGGATCCCATTATCTTTATGAATTGCGACTGAGTGAGAGTGAGAGCGACGGGTGAGATGCGAGTGCCGCCTTCTTTCTTTTACGCCCTACACTTAGACAACCACAAAACAAGTTAGATCTGTTCTCAGGCTTAGCCCCTTGCTTTAAATGCGACGAGCGACCAACCTTGATAACTAGTCAAGGGGCTAAGCCTTGTTAAATAGGTGAAAAGACATAAATGATATGCAAACGGCTTGGAATTTTGAAAACATTGTTTTGGGATTTTGAAATATTTGATGTTTTTGAGGTTTTTTGAAATATTTGATCTTTTGGAGTTTTAGAATATTTGATTTTTTTCGAGTTTTGAAATATTTGATTTTTTTGGATTTTGGAAATATTTTATTTTTTGGATTTTGGAAATATTTGATTTTTTTATTTTGGAAATATTTGATTTTTTTGATTTGAAATATTTGATTTTTTAGATTTTGGAAATATTTGATTTTTTTGGATTTTGGAAATATTTGATTTTTTGGATTTTAGAAATATTTGATTTTTTTTTAGTTTTGGGGATATTTGATTTTTGGGGTTTTGGGGAGCGCCTAAAGTCGACGTTAGCCTTCCTAAAATAAGACGCGCGAGACGGAAGGTACTCGCCTCTTTGGGCCACAACACTTAGACCGGTTCGAACCGCTGGTTTAGAGTCTTGATCACCTCCGGTTCTCGTCACAGACCTCTCTAGGCTAGGACGTGCGTTGAGGGGTGACAATGCCTCGGGAAACTACCCTTAGTTGATGCTGTGACTAGTTAAGCCATACCTAAGAGGTGATTCGGTTTTAAAGGGAGAAACGGAAGATTATTTAAGGAAAGTCTTGTGTAGGCTTAAGGATGTTGGGCTCGACTACTTCCTACAGCATACCCTTTAGAGATTAGGTCTGTTGTGGAGGGACTTTTATGGTCTTTTGCTATGGACTTGCATTATTTGGGGCATGCGTACGACCGGGCTCATGAGCGTCCCGCGGGGACTTTGCCACTCTTTGCCATACCCCTATCGTGTCATGGATTTCCTTTTTTCTTTTTTTTTTCTTTTGTTCCTTTGCTTTTTTGCCCTTTGTTGTTTTGACCGTCCCTATTTGAGACTTGCTCTCGTCAGGATATGTTGTAGGTTGACGAGCTTGCCCTTACAACCTTTTTCCCCTACACTTCGACCGATTAGAAGAGAATGACCGACGCATCACTAGAGTAGGACCCACATAGTTGCGACATCCGCCAAGCGTATCTACTCGGGCTTGTCGTGTGTGTGTGTTAATCCTAACTTAGAGCGGTCTTTGACGATTACGAAGGGACTTCAGACTCTCGACCCGGGGTTGTTCCCCCAATCTAAGCGTTGTGGCCTCACACCTATAGACCTAGGAATAGAATCTTTTGAGGTACAACCCATTCCACGGATGCGACAATTCAACGCCCTCAGCATTAGTTAAGCGATAAGCATTTCGGGGTACACTTCCCTCACGACGTACGGACCCTCCCAATTAGGTTGCAGTTTAGACCTAGGACCTCTAGGTTTGATAAAAATGCGTTTCAAAACCATATCACCCTCTTGGAATTTTCACTCAATTACCTTCTTTTCTAATGATCTTGAGATTCGCCTCTGATAAGAGAGCACATGGTCGGCTTCCATAAGCCGCCTTTCATCTAAGAGTTCCAATTGGACTAACAACGCCTCTCGACGTTCGTCAAGATTAAGTTCCTTATCTAATTGGACTCTTAGTGAAGGGATTAGGATCTTGTATGGAACCACCGCCTCCATCCCATAAGTGAGGGCGTACGGGGTTTGTCCCGTGGGAGTGCGGACAGAGGTACGGTAGGCCCATAGAGCCTCTATTAGCTTTTCTGGCCAGTCGGCGAATTTATGCGACTCACAGGTCTTCTTCAAGATTTTAAGAAGGGTTTTGTTAGTTGCTTCAGCTTGGCCATTGCCTTGTGGGTAATACGGAGATGAATGATGTAGAGTGATGTTATATTTCTTATAGAGGTCCTGGAGTTCTTGCGAGATAAACTGTGGCCCGTTGTCTGTGACGATGCTGCTTGGCACTCCGAACCGCGAGACGATATTCTTCATGATAAAGCGACACACTGTGGATGCTTTGATTTCTGTGAATGCTTCGGCTTCTGCCTACTTGGTGTAATACTCAATCGCTGTTAGGATAAATGACTTTTGTTTGGTTTGAGCATTAGGGTCACCAAGAGGGCCAACAATATCGAAAGCCCACATGGAGAATGGCCAAGGTGCGGACAGTGGATGTAGTGAGGAGGAAGGGGCATGGATTTTATCAGCATGGAGTTGACACTTGACGCACCTACGGACGTAGATGGTACAGTCTTCCTCTAGGGTTGGCCAGTAGTAGCCCTGCCTAATGATTTTCTTTGCAAGCATTTGACTGTTGACGTGCCCCCCGCATTCGCTAGTATGGGCCCCTTCCACCACTTTCCAAGCTTCGTCATCAGTGAGGCATCTTAGAAGGACTCCATTAAGAGCTCGCCTGTACAGAACTTCTCCAACGACTGTGTACCTTAAGGTGGCTCTTCTGATGGCCCTGCGATCTTCTATGCTTGCCCCTTCAGGATAGGTTCCATCCTTGCAATATTGCTCAATCTCAAAATACCATGGCAGTTCTTCTTCATCCAAAATTTCCTCAAGCTCAGTTAGCATGACTTGCTACGCTCCTCTCTTCCTAGCCCTCTCTTCTAAGGTTGCCCTAAGGTCGTTGAACCAAGGGTCCTGGGTAGATGGAACATCAAGCCGTTGGACGATAATTGTCTCAGTCCGACGATTCAGAGGGAAGGATAGAGATGAAGCTAGTGACGCCAAAGCGTCAGCCAGGATATTCTGGGAACGAGGAGTATGGACATAAATGAGCTTTCTAAACTGCCTTGCCAGCAATGTGACTAGGTCTTGATATAGCTTGAGCTTCGGGTCATGAGTGCGGTAAGTTGAGAGCACCTGCCGCAGAACGAGCTGAGAGTCACCTATGATTCTGAGGTGCGATGCCCCCAGCAGATAAGCATGCTTTAGACCAGCGAGGAGAGCCTCATACTCAGACATGTTATTGGTGGCGGGGAAGGTGAGTTGATAGCAATGGGGATGGTAATGCCTTCCGGGGTAAGCAGCACGGCTCCAATGCCCCGTCCCTGAGAATTGAGTGCTCCATCGAAATGAAGGGACCAGAAGGGGTCTTTGATGATGACTGAGAGTTCCTTGTCGGGGAATTCCTCCTGGAGGGAGTCGCTGTGAGGGAGTGGGAGATGGGCCAGATGCTCAGTGATGGCATAATCCTTGACGGCCTTTTAGACCACAAAGGAGATGTCGAACTGCGAGAGGAAGCTTTGCCAGCGCGCCAGCCGATCGGAGAGGACGGGCTTTTCTAGAAGGTATCTGAGTGGATCCATTCTCGAGATCAGCTTGACCTCGTGGGCTAGGAAATAGTGCTTGAGCTTTTGGACTACCCACACGAGCGCGGCACAAGTTTTATTCGCGGTGGTGTACTTGGATTATGTGTGTTGAAGAGCCTAGAGAGATAGTATGTTGCCCTTTCTTTCCCAGATTCATCGTGTTGTGCAAGGACAGCACCTAGGGAGTCCTCAATGACCGAGAGGTATAGGATAAGCAGTTTCCCGGGTACAGGAGGCTGCAGAACTGGGGGATTCATGAGATAACTTTTCAACTCATCGAAGGCTGCTCGGCATTTATCATTCCATTCAAATTTTTCCCCTCCTTTCAAGAGATCGTAGAATGGGCGGCACCTTTGTAAATGCTGGGATATGAATCTCCTGATGAACTGCAAATGCCCTATTAGCCCTTTTAATTGTGAGATGTTCTTTGGAGGTGGCATTTCTGCTTTAGCCTTAGCCTTGTTCGGATCAATCTCAATACCCCGCTTGCTAACTATAAAGCCTAGTAATTTCCCTGATGATACCTCGAACATGCATTTCTTCGGATTCATTTTCAATTGGTACTCCCTCGACCTCTGCAATACCTTGGCAAGGATTTCGGGGTGCTCTCTCCTGGTTCTCGACTTCACCAAAATGTCATCCACGTATACTTCTACAAATACATGGGTCATGTCGTGGAAGATGGCCATCATCGCCCTCTGATAAGTAGCACCGGCATTCTTCAGCCCAAACGGCATGACTACATAACAGTATGTTCCCTAGGGCGTGGTGAAGGATGTTTTCTCTTGATCCTCAGGAGCTAGACGGATTTGGTTATATCCTGAATATCCATCCATGAATGAGAGGGTCTCATACCCAGCAGTGTTATTGATAAGCACATCAATGTGAGGAATCGGGAAGTCGTCTTTTGGACATGCCCTGTTTAGGTCCCTAAAGTCGATGCATATTCTGACTTTGCCATCCTTTTTCATGACAGGGACGATGTTTGCCATCCAGTTCGGATAAAGCACTACCCTGATGAATCTAGCCTTTTGGAGTTTGTCTACTTCATCCTTCATCTTCAGAGCCATAAGTGGGTGGAATCTTCTGAGTCTTTGTTTTATGGCCTTTACCCCTTCTTTCAATACCAGGCGGTGCTCCACTAGTGAGGGGTCTAGACCGGGCATGTCCTCATATGACCAGGCGAATGAATCCTTGTACTCCCTCAGGATTTGCACAGTTCCTCTTCTTCATCGGGAGGGAGGTTTGCTGAGATTAGCACGGTCCTGGGATCTTCTGTTGCTCCAAGGTTGACTTCCTTAGTAGGTTCATCCACTGTCGTTGTAGGCTCATCAAATCTCCTTATGCCACTGGCGTACTTTTCGGCAGTGTCATCTACTTCGCTATCCTCTTCATCGATTGGATCCTCATCATTCATGATCTCGTAGACTTCGAATCCGTCGTCTATGAACACCCCATCCTGCACGAATTCTTCTTCCAACACCAGCGCTTCCTTTGTGAACTCCTCTATCAGCAGTAATGCTTGACATCACCGAGCTAGCTCTTGAAGGTATCTTTGGGGAACGACCTTGCCCTTTTGCTTCCTAGGGTGACGTTTGGACTTGGTGGGTGCTGGGTTGACCTGACTTTCTAACCTAGGCCTGTCTAAACTAAGACTAGACTCTTCTACCCTAGACTCTCCTAGACTAGACGACTCTACAGGACTGGTGGAGGACATGGTGTCCTCGAAGAGGATGGCCCCTAGTGAGGGGGCAGGAGGGGAAGCCCCAGTCGCGGGGTGCCCCTGATCAGAAGGGTGAAGGAAGTATGCCGGTTCCTCGACCTCAACATGCATTTGAAAGTCGGCGTTTTTTTTTGGAGATCAGTAGAGAGCATACAACAGGAGAGAGCGACCTCGTGGTCGCCCGGGTTGGTTTGCAGGGCAGAGAGGACTGCTAGTGGGAGGTCGGGAGTGAGGAGGCTATGTGCCGCCGTCAGGAGCTGGGGAGTCAGCTGGATGAGCAGAGGAGGAGAGGACGGGACAAGGCTGGGAAGGAGAGAGTCCAAGAGGGACGGGTGGATGGCTAAGCAGGTGCCCCTCCAGAGTTCATCTACTGTCTTTCCCTCTTCATAGGGAAGGTCTAGCTCTCCTATGTCTGTGGTGTCAGTCATGAGCTGTCTCTTAGATGTGATGGCAGTGGGTGGATCTAACAACTCTGCCGCAGCTAGCGGCCACATCCTTTCTTCTTCCCAGAATAGACGGCTGAAGGCAATGGTGATGTCTTCTATGTCAAACCATCGTTACCATTCAACCTCTGGGTCCCCTGTCTTTCTCCTCTTGGTTGGATGGAGTGCTTCTAATGCTCTATAGGTTAGCAGAGGGGCCATGTGCCGAGAGAAGTTTCGGCCATGTACCTCATGCTGCGACAGCTCCGCCTCAACTACCACGGTGTTATATCCAGGTTGGGTAGGCCCCGTAATGAAATGACACTAGAGTGTCCATGTCAGTGGTTCATGGTCGGCCTTGAGAGTGGATGTGCTGGACGACCATGGTTTGGACTTTTCCCTGTAACCCAAGCCCCATCGACTTTTCATGACAATATCCGAGATAGGCTTGACTATGCCCTGCAGTTCTGTTCCTAGACCCTTGCCTTCCTCGTACCCGAGCTTCATCATGATCTGCCACCCCTTGGTGCTTAGCGGCTCCTTTCTTTTGATTGCATGGACTTGCGCCAGATTGACCTCTCGCTTGGACTGGAACGAGTAGCTTCAGGGGTAGTTGATGTCTAGCACCGAGACTACAGGCTTGTTAGCGGGCCATACGGCTGTGAGGTGGGTGTCATGAATGGCATCTACTGAGTGGGTGGTGGCTATGCTCTTGACTTTGATGATGCACCCTTGAAAGGGGAACTTCAGACATTGATGTGCGGTGGATGGCACAGCTCCGAGTGCTTCCAACCATGGACGTCCCAGAATGCCCTTGAACATGGGATCAATATCAAGGACATAGAAATCCACCGTGACGGCGAGCAGTCCCAGTTCGGCTTGCACCGTCACCATGCCGTGGCAGGATCTTCTAGAGTTGTCGTAAGCGACTATGGTGGTGGGTGTTAGCCTCAGCATACCTTCTAACAGGTCACAGGCTCTCAGGGTACTCAGCGGGCAGACGTTTCTTGATGCCCCCGTGTCGACTAATGCCACTCCCACTGCCATATGGTTGATGACTAGAGTCACGCAGAGAGGGAGCCTCCTGGCTTCTGGGGGTGCTAATTCACTTTCTGCAAAGGTAATTGCTGGCCCGCAAGTCACCATGGCTAGTGCACTTGGCAGTTTATCAGCTAGCATGTCCTCATTTACCACTACCTTCTGCAAGAAGTCCCTCAAGGCCTCCTGGTGCTCCTTGGATTTCTTTATCAGCTCCAATATGGAGATCTTGGCTGGCACGTGATCCAGGTGCTTGAGGATGTCATAGTGGGTTCTTGGTAATGGCTCAATCACCCCCTCGTCTTGTGTCTGCTGCTGAGCTTGCTATTACTGAGGCGGTTGCAGGACCTGGGGGTTGTTTTGGCTAGTGGAGGTGGTGGAGATAGGTGGGTACGGACGGCGAAAGACCCGCCCGCTCCGCAGGGTGGTTGGATGGGTGGTTGGTTGCCTGGCGGAGGATAGCGTAGAAGCGGAAGGTTTGTCCGGCCCAAGTGGTGGTAGGATAATGGGGGAGGGAGCAGATATGATGGGCGGTAGAGGTACGGAGACAGGCGGAGTGAAGGGTAAGATAATTGGTGGACTAGCGACTGATGCGGATGTTGAACCGATGGGCAGTATGACGGCGTTGGCCATGGAAACTAGAGGGATTGACTGAGGAGCCGTGTTGGCTGGTTGTATTGTTTGGGACTGAAGGGGATACTGGTGGCTAATGGCCATCATCTACTGAACGTCTAGTTCATCATCATACGTCCAGTTTGCTTATGGAGGAGAGTGGTGGACGATGGGATTCACCTGGGCTGGTGGCTGCGGTGGGTTGGGCACTGGTGTATGGTTTGGTAAGGGGTTGTGGATGATACCGAGGTCCTGCAACGGCTGTTGTGGTTGTTGCTATTGTTGTTGCTGAGGGGGTGGTTGGCGCTGCTACCTCTGCTGTTGTTGTTGCCTCTGTCTCTCTTTGATGTCTCCAATTACTTGCCGGAGGGCTGTCCAATCTATTTTTTTCTGCTCATGCAAGTCATACACCAGATCCTTGAATGTGAAGCATTGGTCGATGGTATGACCAGGCTGTTGATGGAAGACACAGTACCGAGTTTGGTCCATACTAGGGTTCAGTGGTCTCTCAGGAGGGAGTCTAATGGCTTCTGTGGAGAGCAAGGCCAGGAATATGTCGGAGAGCATCTCCGGCAGTGGCAGGTAGTGAGTTCTTCTGGGACCCAAGGGACGCCTTTGTTGAGAGCCATCGGGAGGTGGCACCTGATTGTATTGGCACTGTTGTTGCCCTTGTGGAGGATTGGTGAGGTTCTGACCCTGGGCAGTGTAAGGCTGGGGATTTTGGCTATGGCCGGCAGGGTTGAACGCGCTCACTTGCTCGTTCACTTGGACCCCCTCAGTGACTGGCCCTTGAGGCTTTCTTTGGAACCTGGACTTCTGGGGTTCGAACATAGAGTGGATGGGAGAATCTTTGAGCTGGGTTTGGATAAACCGGGCCTGGCTATAGAGTTGATGCATGGTGGTGATGTCATTCATTGCCAGGATATTTCTGTAGGCAGGGGTTGCATTGGCAATGATGACTTTCACCTTCTCTCCCTCCGGAAGGTACCCCGGAACCCGCGTGGCCATTTGTCTCCACCTATCGGCATATGCGGCAAAATCCTCATCTAACTTCATTTTCTCGGCCATGAGATCCGTGAGAGAGTATTCAGGCCCAACCCTATCTTGGAACTGTTCGAGGAATTTGGCCTTCACAATAGTGAAGTCCTCTGCGTCCTCAGGTAGCAGGGAGTAGAACCAGTCCAGAGCATGCCCGTCCAGCGACCGGCGGAAGAGATAGGCCATGAGGCGGCGATCATACTGGTAAGGAGTAGACTCATAGATGAAGTCTTTGATATGGATATAGGGATTGCCTGAGCCATTGTATTTGTGGTACTTTGGCAGCTCGGATGGAGAAGGGACCCATAGGCCATTGAAATTAGGCATGTGCACATCGTGGTGCTGCCTAGGGTCATCTTTCTTCCGGAGCTCTTGGAGCTCCTTCTTGATGGACGCCCACTCGGACATCATGTCTGGGGCGGCGGATGGCTAAGCGTACATGGAAGAGGCACGGGAGGTTGGCCTGGCGTGTGGCTCAGGGTGATGAGGGGAATAGCAGGGCTGATAGGGTGGAGACCGGGGCCTCGACTCACGGGGATGGTAGTGCTCAGACTCGAATGGTGTGAATCAGATGGTCCGCGGCCGGATAGGATTGTTGTCGGTTTGTCGCATGACGACATGGGGGCCGGAGGTAGCTGCTGCGGGGCGTGACGCACCCGCTCTGGGTGAGGGTGATGAAGCGTCCTTTCCTTTGAGGGCCATCATGAGGGTCTGGATCTGGGACTAGTCAAGTTGGGGTATTAAGCGCAGGAGTTGAGTGGCTTGATCGTCCGACTGGGGGGGGTGGATGGTTTGAGATGGGCCACCATTGTCGTGAAGGTGGTTCTCAGAGGCATGGATTGCAGCGACCTAAGGGCGGGCCGACTCCCCAAAGAGATCGTGAGGAAGGGACTCCTCGTAGTCTTGGGAGAGGTAGAAGGCAGGGTCCTGATTCTCATCGTAGATCGGGTTCAGATATGACTCCATGTTTGGCAGGTGGGTATGCCAAAATGAGGAAAGCCTGTCCAGACTTGAAAGACTACCCTAACTTAGACGGACACCTAGTTTCCTAAATAGACAATCCTATGCAAACAAAAGGAAAGAGAAAACGTCTCACCCAAGACAAGCAGTTGGCAATGATGATGGTTTCTTTTATTTGATTCAAGTTTGCCTTTTAATGAATCAGTTTTTTTTAGTAAGTTCTCTCCAAATAAGGAAAGTTCCTAATGGGAGAAGGCTTCCAAACTTCGGGTGTGACTATAGGATCTCTCAACCTTGACAAATGAAAGAGCCTAGAATCTAGGTGGCGACAGGTACAACCAGCCCGGTGACCGTGTCGGAATCCATAGTCAGCGGGGACTTATGGAGGCCCTCAAGTGAGTGCTCTAGTCGGACACAAGGAGTATGTGGCCGAGAGAGCGGGCGTCGCTGAGGAGGACAACCTATACTACAAATATGGAAACGTGTATGCAGATCCTATGTGCACAGGAGTGCATGCAAAATTCTAGCCTAGAACTAACAAAATAGAAATTAGGCTGATCTGCTCTCAGAAGCAGAAGGCGACGGGTTACCTATCGCGACCAAGGTCGCGACAAAGAGCCAGTCGCGTTCCTCTTCGCAGTGGACAGAGAACAAACCAGACCTAATTATGCACGGAAATTAAAACAATCCTATAACCAAACAAGACTGACAGACTCTCAAGAACATGGAACAAGCATGGTATGACACGAAGTATAGATGGAGTATGTAAAGTGAACCCAAATTTCAAAGAAGAACCGAAACCAGAGTACTGACCTGGTCGCGACGACCTCCCTGTCGCCTCCTTTATCGCGACATCCACAACGTCACGTTCTCAATAGACACGGGAATTTTAAAGAATTCTAAACCAATGTACGGAAGAGGACATACCTGGTCGCGACGTGCCTCCTATCGCGTCCTTTATCGCGACGCTTCCTATGTCGCTTTCTCTCACAGCACCGCAGAACACAAGAAAAGGACGAGAAAGGCACTGTGTACTAACCTGATCGCGACACGTTGTGCGTCGCTACTTTGATCGCGACACCTTGATTATCGCCTTCTCACCCAGAGCAGCAGAACTCCAAGAGACTCAAAGAAAGTGAACAAAAGGAAAACTAAAAACACACCACACACATGAAGGAGTAAGAACGGCAGGGAAAGACAAGAGCAAGCATGATGGGCACTAGATGTCCCACCGTGATCGCCAAAAGGTGTAATCACGGGATTGTGCTCCCCTTTGAAAGTTAATGAATATGAAGGATTAGGAAATGTACCGTGATCGCCACCAAGTAGTCGCCCTGGAGATGTGTAGATAGGACGGCTGACTACTGTAATCACGGGATTGTGCTCCCCTTTTGAAAGATTGTGAATATGAGAGGGATTAGGAACTGACCGTGATCGCCACCAATGTAGTCACCTTTTGATGTGTAGATGGAGGGCTGACTACCTTGGAAAGGAAAAGTGAAAAGGAGGCGCACCTGATAAAGCGACAGAGGGGGCGTCGCTATGCTTTTACCTGAACGCGACGTAGGCGTCGGCGCCTTCTTTATCGCGACGGCCGCTATGCCGCCTTCCTCTTCTGTGGATGGAAGTTGGGGTTCTTGTCTTCCTTCTCCTCAGTCGGCCGAGGGGCAAGAGCCTCACGTTGCTCTAATCTTCAAACACCTGCCAAAGTGATTCAAACAAACCAAACACCCATTAGAATTCGTGTGTATGAAATCTATTCAATGAAAAGCATGTGAACATGAACTAATATGGGGGGAACTCACAAGATTGGGGTTTTTAACCCCTGTGGGTGTTAAGTTTAGGTGTGTGTGTCGTGATCTAATGCTAATATATGAAGAAAACAAGACTATGCATGCATGAATTAAAAGAAATAAGGCGAAGAAGGGATGAGAAATTGTGTAGCCGATGGAGAAATGCCCTGGAGGGCTCTTCTGGGTCGTCTGGGGGAGAAGCTCTCTTCGTGGAAGATGAAGCTCTCTTGCTCAGCGAACTAATGAATCCGGCCTTGCCCCAAAAGATACAGAGACGAGGTACTTATGGGTGATTATTCCCAACTCGAGTCTGAGAGGAATAATGGGAAGGAGTCCAACTATGGCTATGTATGGCTGCGCATGGGCAATTGGGACTTGGAAAGGGACATATTAGGAAGGTCTCCTCCAAATTTGAAAGGATTTGGATGTGATTTGGACGTCCAAATGAAGCAATTACCATCTTTGGCATGTGTCCAAGTTGGCCTCAGAAAGAGTTTCCTGTTTAAGGTCCTGAACGTGACGGCCATTTTGTCGCCTTCCTGAATGCGACGCCTCGATACGTCGCCTTCCTCATAAGGAAGGTGACTTCAAGTCATTTTGTGATTTTTCAAGGATTTAAAATATGGATTTATGATCGCGACATAGGGGCTGACGTTTTCAGGAACACGACATATGACCGGTCGCCTTCATGACTTTTCTGCATTTTGGCCATGCAATGTGTCCAGTCTCCATGCGCAGCCTTCGGATTGAAACATCGGACTCCTGACTCAGAGATCTATAGTGAGAGAGATTGATTTGACCGGGAAGGATCCTACAGGGCGATGAACTAATGGAAATGATGTCATGATCGGAGAAAGCCAGCTTGACGATGATGAGCCAACGTGGGGGGTCAATGATACGACAAGGGATTTTGCTCGACTTATGGGTCAGAAATGGGTGTCTACAGATTGCCCCTCCTTGATGCCTGCTTTGCAAGGGAGTGGAGCGGTAATGGAGCGAAAATGGCGTGAAACGGCGATGTAGCGGAGTGAAGTGGAATGAGCTGAAAAGCGGGCATCAAGGTAAAGAGACACCCATTCTGGACGAATAAGCAGGGAGAATTATCTGGCTAACTTCGAACACGGCTGGGAACAGAATTTGTAGGATGGTTCCTATTTGGGATGAATAAAAATCAAAAGAAAAGAAATGATCAACCTCTTGATTCAAGAGGTACCCTGGCTATCTTTAGCGTGCAGGTTTCGTTCATTA
This sequence comes from Colocasia esculenta, assembly GCA_014218235.1. Lineage (NCBI taxonomy): Eukaryota > Viridiplantae > Streptophyta > Magnoliopsida > Alismatales > Araceae > Colocasia > Colocasia esculenta. Next base: position 116,379,298 of record CM024755.1, on the reverse strand, counting down.
GGGGATAGGTGCTGCCCGGCGGGTCGATTCGACTCTGGCCTTTGAGCGGGTCACGACTAATGAGTGGATCAGGGATAAAGGGATGACTATTTTAATGAATGGGGATGAGGGGAATCCTTTACATGAACCATATTGGCAAACTGGACCGAGCACAAGCTCGAGGAAAACTTTCAAATTCGGAGTGGAATTCTCGTCTGAAAATGAGGATTTGGGTTGGGACATCATTGGGAAGCTGACTTTGACAAATCATGATTCATGAAACTCAAAATTCCTACATGATACATGCTGGGCTAAAGAAAAAGAAATTATAAAACGAATGCAAAGAAAGGGAGAAAATAACAAGTATTCAAGGATAATATTGCTAGACAATATAAGCAAGGGTCAAGACACTTCGCATCCCCGACGTGCAATAGAATCCGTCGTCCCCGAGTCATATCACCCAACGGCCTACCCAGCGATTAGCAGCGTGCACCTAGATCATCCTTGTTTTTGATGAAGGGGAACTCAGATCCTGGAACACACTGGGAACCAGCCGGTCCTTGAGCTGATATAGTAGTGTAGATATCATTTAGTAATGCGGAGGGATTAGGGTTAGAGATACTTACCTGACTTACCTGACGGGCGTCGCTTTTGATTTTCTGAATTTTCTGATTTTTATGGTTTTTCCTGCATTTTCTGATTTTTGTGGGTTTTCAATAATCAAAGCAGTAAAGATAGATATGATACAATGCACCAATTAATGGACATTAAAGCACGTGTGCAAACATTCTGAGCAATCACAGAGAAATAAGCATGACAGTTTAAACTGATCAAAAGGCGACATAGGGCATGTCGCGACCCTTGACTGAAGAAGGCGACGTAAGGCTTGTCGCCACCTTGAAGGCGACGGGTCGATATGTCGCTTTCACAGGTTTCTCAGCCCGAGCTCAAAACCTTTCAGCCCCAAGCTTGAGTTTGACTCCCATTTGGATTCCAATTGCTCTCCACTCAAAGTCCCACTCCTAATGGGTCTTCTCTACCCTTTCTAGGTAGGAATAGGAGTGCTATGGCTCTATAAATAAGGGATGAGAAGCCAAATTCGTAGCTCTCTCCTCTCTCTCCTTTTCTTCAGGTTTTGCAAGATCTCATGGCCATGAAGAGAGCTCCTCTTGCTCCCATGGGTGGAGAGGTGGATTATGAAGGTCCGAAGCGTGCTCCGGCAACCTATGAAGCTCTCATGAGGTTGACGGATGTTCCCAACCACTTGAGCCGGAGCAAGGAAGTTAGAGAGGTAAGTTTTGGGTGTTTTCAATTTTCAATGGATTTTTGCTACGAATTTCTCCATTAATTTTGTTCTTCTTCTTCCTCCCTTTTTTCTTTTTTCTCTCTTCTAGCTCTTCCCGGGCTCCCGCCGCTACTCTAAACTTGCATGGATCACCCCGATGATCAAAGCCTTACCCATGTTTGTTATCCGGTTCTTGAGAGAGTGGGGTTTAGGTGGGGTTTTGATAGCGGCCCATAACTACCATAAAATTTCTTTTGACTGGCATAGCATCTCGGCCCTTATAGAATTATGGCACCCACAAACCCATACTTTCATTTTTCCCAAGTTCGAGGCGACCGTCCTTCTAGAGGAGGTCGAGGCCTTCCTAGCTCTTCCTAAAACCAAGCCGGGGGATGAGCAAAGTATAAGCTACACTGTTGAGCCCATCAACCCAAAACTTATCCTAGGGGAGTTCATGACCGATCCGAGGGATGTTCATACCATGATTAGCCCACAATTCATCCATTTGGTTCCATTGTCTAAGTGGATCATCTCCCAATGTAAGAAGAAGAACACGGACCACCGGGGGATAGCAAAGGCCGTGGCCATATGTTTGTGTGGGGTGGTCCTCTTCCCGTCCGGGGATCACCTCATAGACTACGTGAGCCTTAGTGCTATTAGTGGAGTATGGCGGGGACTTTCACTCTCATGCCGTCTTGCCGTATCTTTACTCGGGTCTTACCTCGGCTTCCACGGGGGGTTTCCTTTGTGGCTCCATGATCCTATTGGAGTGCTGGTTGGGTGTGAGGATAAAATTTAAGCCTGTTGACAATCCTACCACCGACAGTCGGATCTTTGGGTGCCATCCATTGAACTTCATTGGCGGGGCGGCCAAATTCTCCGACAAGGTTTTGTGCAGGACGGCAGACCAAAAGACGAGGAGTGCATGGCGCCTCTACTTCAGTACCCTACTGGTGGAGCACTTTGCTTTGGGTGTAGCGGCATTGCGCGGAGCGGAGATCCGGCTACCACTTGGACGCGGACTGGATTTGCAATTGATAGGGAATATGGCGACCGTACTCTACAACCCGCAGCGGTGCTACCTACAAATCGGGAAGTCGAGGACTCGGGTGCTCTCGCTGTCACACTTGCCTCCCGTGAAGAAGCAATGCTTGGGGAACCCGGAAGACGAACAGGCCGTGCAGAGTGTGTTGGCCTTGTGGAGGGCGTGCGCTACCCATGCACTCCCGCCGAGACTTGATGAGGACCGGGAGACGTACCAGGCGTACCTCCGGGAACATGAGAGGCTTCGGCCACTTGGGGACCATGAGCTAGAGAGCGAGAGTTGATTGTACTTTTTGAGCTTTTATGAGAGACTTGATGTGGGCTTGATGTAATGGGAGACATGTTGATTTTTGTTTTTCATGACTTTATTTGATGTGAGCATGGAGTTATTTGCAATGGGAATTGATTTTTAGAGGCTTTTGTGCACTGGGTTGAGAAGGCGACGTAAGGTATGTCGCCATCGTGAAGGCGACTGATCAACGCTCGCCTTCAGCAAAAGTGAAGGTGACATCGGCCATGTTGCGACCTGAACAGAAGACGACGGGGGTAATGTCGCGTTCACAGGTCCTAAGGCAGTTTGAATTCGGGCCGAGCGCCCTTCTCTCTTCTTCCTCTTTTCAAACTCTCTTCCTCCTTCCCTTTCCCCTTTATCCGGCGACTTCTCCTCTTCCTCTTTGTTCTTCCTCTCTTTCATTCGGCGAGCCTTCCCCTACTCCGGCGATCACCGACCGGTCCTACTCCCGGCGGTGGTTTCCTCCCTTTCCCTTTGTTCTTCCTCTCTTTCTCCCCCCCCCCCCTGACGGTTCGGTGATGGAGGGTGGTGGAGAGGAGCAAGGTGGCGGCCGGCGACGCGTGAAGAAGATGATCCGGTGCTGGAAAATGGGTGAGGGCACATCCTCGGCGGCCCAAGAAGATCCCCCGACCGCGTCAAAGGAGGAAGATATTGCGGGGGAGGTGCCGGACGAGGACGAGCCCGTCGGGCCCAAGAAGGTAGGTACCCTAGCTCTAATCCTTGTATGCATGGGGTGGGGAGTGCGGAGCACTCCAATGTAGGACGTTTGCCTGAGGAAATCGGCCGGGAAATGGGGAAAAATCTATTTTTGGGCGCCCCTGGTAATGCGACAGAGGGCCTGTCGCCTTACCAGAGGAAAGGCGACGGCCACTCTGTCGCCTTTTAGAAGGCGACAGGATGCCTGTCGCGACCAAGATCATGAATGCGACGGGGCCCATGTCGCCTTCAGAAGGCGACAGACACCTTGCCGCCTTGTCAGGATAGAGAGTGATTTTGGGCATTTTTCCCACTGATTTCTGACCTTATGATGTTTGTTTTCCAGAGTGAGTTGCGGTCCCGGCTAGGATGGGCCGTCATCCGGGCGATCTACGACGGCTTGCCGGATTTCCAGAGACGCTGACTGGAGGGTATGGGGTTCGGACCATTTTTGCGGTTAGAGGAGTTGGCGTCGGATGTGGCACTCGTCCAGGCGTTGAAGGAGAGGTGGGACCCGGAGTGCCACGCGTTCCTCTTTCCGTGGGGACACATGATCCCTACGTTAGAGGACGTGGTACGGATCACCGGCCTGCGCGTGGACGGCCAGGCGGTGACCGGGGTCACCTATACCAGTTATCAGGAGCCGGTGGAGAGATTGCTCGGGTTGGAGGTGAGGGGTGAGAGATCCTCACTGGTGCGGCGGACAGCGCTGCAGGCGAGTTTAGGGGTGGCGAACGCGCGCCACCGGATGGGAGAGGGACAGGAGGAGTACATGTCTCGGTTGACGGAGGACGCCAGAGCGGTGCTGGCGGAGGAGGAGGGCGAGGTAGCGGACAGAGATTTGCGGCGTTTCCTGACCCTCGTGATCGGGAAACTAATCCTGGGGACCAGAGGGGATCCAGTCAGCTGCCGATGCTTGCCCCTGCTGGAGGACCTATCCAGCATGGGGTGCGGCCCTCCTGGCCCACCTCTTCGACAGTCTGGGCCCCTCCAGCCGGGAGACAGGTGTGGCCGGATTCTTCCCACTTCTGCAGGTACGTTTCTACCCTTACCCTTTACTGCTCTTCCTGCTTATTAACTGTGGTACTGACTTGTGTTGCTCTTGCAGGTGTGGGCATACTACCACCTCCCCTCCTTGGGTCGCGGGGTGGCGAGGCGACGCGGCGCTGTACCTCTCCTACAGCGCTGGCAGTTTTGCCGCGACGAGCGGTCCCTGCGGCGACAGGTGACCCTGATTCACGACATCTTGGACACCATCCCATTCGGCCATGTGAGTACTTCTATCCCTACCCTTTCCTTTGCTTTGCTTATTTGACAGTTGACTGATAGGTCTTTGCTTGTGGTGTGCAGGTACGGTGGACTCCCTATGTCGGGGAGAACGACGCCGCCCAGCCGTGGGTGGAGTGGGGCAGTCCCTACTTCGGTAGGGACATTTGGCTTCATTGTTTCAACACGGTGGTCCCGCTCCACCACCGGCTAGTGGCGCGTACTCTGGGACTCCACCAAGCGGTGGTGGAGTTCCCGACCCAACAGAGGCCATGGGAGAGACCAGGCCGGAGCTTCCGGGGGATCCAGCAGGTCACGGACTGGACGGTCCGGGTCCGGGAGCAACTGGACGACTAGGATCAGCAGAGCAAGGAGGTGGTCTCCGAGGCCACGAGCGACGAGGACTACTTCTGGGCCTACGCTCAGAGGTACGGTGCCCAAGTGTACAAGGGTACCCGGCGACCGGTAAGTATTTTACTGCTTTTAGTCTCTTTTGAGTTCTTAGTTAATTGTGTGACTGACTTGGCTTGTGTTTGCAGCTTGACCCCGAGGGACGGATTTCCTCGCTCGAGGGCATCCTCCACTCCACCATCCAGCAGCGAGATGATCTTCAGGTGGTGGTGGACCAGCTGGTGAGTATTTTGCACCCTACCCTTCTATTTCTAGTTTTGGTTGACTGACCCCTGTTGTTTCTTTTGCAGCGGGCAGAGTTGGACAGGGCCCAGCAGATGGTGGGAGGTGCCTCCTCTTCCCGAGAGGATTCTGGCCGCTCCGTTTGGAGGGCCAGCTAGCGTCGGCGGCGGCCCGAGCGGAGGACGCCCTCGCCCAGCTGCAGAAGCGGGTAAGTTACGTACTTAGATGCCCCTGGGCTTTTGTTTCTTTTGTGAGTTCTGACAAGATGTTTGATATTGCAGAAGCAGGAGTTGAGGACCGCCCTAGCGCGGACAACCACGCTGGAGGCGGAGATGGCGAAGCTACGCCTACGCCCCGAGGCAGCGGAGGTGACGCGGTGGCGTGCGGCAGCGGAGGAGGCGTCACGGTGGTGCCAGGAGGCAGAGGCGGCGGCGCGCTGGCAGTAGGAGGCGGAGGAGGCGGCGCGACTGCGCACCAAGGCCGGAGACCTCCGCACCCAACTGGGGGAGGAGAGACACTACTGCGACATGCTACGGTCCGAGATGAAGGGCCTGGAGAGGGCCCTAGCCTTGGTCGGACGCAGCCGTTCGGCAGCCAGCAGGAGCGGTATACCGAGCGGGTCCGCTAGACATTATTTGAGCGGTTCCTCTGGATGACGGAGGAACGAGGAGGAGACACGGCGGCAGGAGAGAGTGCCGGAGGGTAGTGAGACAGGGCCGAGGGCGATGGCCCCTCCGTCTCCCCGCCCTCCTGAGGGTACGGGGGAGAACGGTTGAGGGTTTGTACTTTTTGTTTGCCCCTTTTGTTATGACGATGTATATGATATGAATGGAATGGAATGGACCTTTTTATCTTATGGTCTGCGACTGAGTGACGGGTGAGAGCGACAGGTGAGATGTGAGTGCCGCCTTCTTTCTTTCGCGTCCTGCACACTTAGACAACCACAAGACAAGTTAGATCTGTTCTTAGTCTTAGCCCCTTGCTTTAAAATGCGACGAGTGACCGACCTTGATAATTAGTCAAGGGGCTAAGCCTTATTAAATAGGCAAAGATGCAAATAAACAAATGAGATGCATGGATGCAAACGGCTTATGAAAATGTTTTTTTTTAGTTTGAATTATTTGATGTTTTTAGGTTTTTTGAAATATTTGATTTTTTGGAGTTTCAAATAATTTTTAGTTTTTGAAAATATTTGATTTTTTTTTAGTTTTTGAAAATATTTGATTTTTTTGAGTTTTGAAAATATTTGATTTTTTTGGGTTTTGAAAATATTTGATTTTTTTGTTTTGAAAATATTTGATTTTTTTGGAGTTTTGAAAATATTTGATTTTTTGGAGTTTTGAAAATATTTGATTTTTAGAGTTTTGAAAATATCTGATTTTTTTAGAGTTTTGAAAATATCTAATTTTTTGGAGTTTCGAAAATATTTGATTTTTAGAGTTTTTGGTGAGCGCCTGAAGCCGACGTTAGCCCTTCCTAAAATAAGACGCGCGAGATGGAAGGTACTCGCACCTTCGGGCCACAACACTTAGACTGGTTCGAGCCACTGGTTTAGAGCCTTGATCACCTCCGATTTTCGCCACAGACCTCACTAGGCTAGGATGTGCGTTGAGAGGTGACAATGCCTCGGGAAACTACCCTTAGTTGATGCTGCGACTAGTTAAGCCGTACCCGAGAGGTGACTCAGCCTTATAGGGAGAAACAGAAGATTATTTAAGGAAAGTCTTGCGTGGGTTTAGGGATGTTGGGTTTGACCACTTCCTACGGCATACCCTCCGGAGATTAGGCCTATTGTGGAGGGACTTTATGGTCTTTTGCTTATGGGCTTGCACTATTTGGGGCATGCGTACGACCGGGCTCATGAGCGTCCCGCGGGGACTTTGCCACTCTTTGCCATGCCCCTGTTGTATTATGGATTTTTCTTTTCTTTTCGTTGCTTTGCTTCTTTGCCCTTTGTTATTTTGACCGTCCCTGTTTGAGACTTCCTCTCGTTGAGGTATGCTGTAGGTTGATGACCTCACCCTTACAACCCCTTTGCCCCTATACTTCGATCGATTAGGAGAGAATGACCGATGCATTGCTAGAGTAGAGCCCGCACAGTTGCAGCATCTACCAAGTGCAGTTATCCGGGCTTGCCGTGGGTATGTGTTAATCCTAACTTAGAGCGATCCTTGATGATTAGGGAGGGATTTTAGACTTTCAACACGGGGTTATTCCCCGATCTAGGTGTTGTGGCCTCACACCTATAGGCCTAAGGATAGAAACGTTTGAGGTATAACCCGTTCCACGGATGCGACAATTCGACGCCCTCAGCATTGACTAAGCGGTAAGCATTTTCGGGGTAGACTTCCCTCACAACGTACGAACCCTCCCAGTTAGGTTGCAGTTTGGACCTAGGACCTCCGGGTTTGACGAAAATGCATTTCAAGACCATATCACCCTATTGGAATTTACGCTCAATTACCTTCTTTTCAAAAGACCTTGAGATTCGCCTTTGATATGAAAGCACATGGTCGGCTACCATAAGCCGTCTTTCATCTAAGAGCTCCAATTGGACTAGCAACGCTTCTCGACGTTCGTCAAGATTAAGTTCCTTGTCTAATTGGACTCTTAGTGAAAGGATTAGGATCTCGTATGGAACTACCGCCTCCATCCCGTAAGTGAGAGCGTACGGGGTTTGCCCCGTGGGAGTGCGAACGGAGGTATGGTAGGCCCATAGAGCCTCTATTAGCTTTTCTGGCCAGTCGGCGAATCTATGCGACCCACAAGTCTTTTTCAAGATTTTAAGAAGGGTTTTGTTAGTTGCTTCAGCTTGGCCATTGCCTTGTGGGTAATACGGCGATGAATGATGCAGCGTGATGTTGTATTTCTTATAGAGGTCCTGGAGCTCTTGCGAGATGAACTGTGGCCCGTTATCCGTGACGATGCTGCTTGGCACTCCGAACCGCGAAATGATGTTCCTCATGATGAAGCGGCACACTGTGGATGATTTGATTTTTGTGAAAGCTTCGGCTTCTGCCCACTTGGTGTAATACTCAGTCGCTGTTAGGATAAATGATTTCTGTTTGGTTTGAGCATTAGAGTCACCAAGAGGGCCAACAATGTCGAAAGCCCACATGGAGAATGGCCAAGGTGTGGAGAGTGGATGCAGTGAAGAGGAAGGGGCGTGGATTTTATCAACATGGAGTTGACACTTGACACACCTACGGATGTAGATGGTACAGTCTTCCTCTAGGGTCGGCCAGTAATAGCCCTGCCTAATAATCTCCTTTGCGAGCATTTGACTGTTAACGTGCCCTCCGCATTCACTAGCATGGGCCCCTTCCACCACTTTCCAAGCCTCGTCATCGGTAAGGCATCTCAAAAAGGACTCCATTGAGGGCTCGTCTGTACAGAACTTCTCCGACAACTGTGTACCTCAAGGCGGCTCTCATGATGGCCCTGTGGTCTTCTACACTTGCCCCTTCAGGATATGTTCCATCCCTGCAATATTGTTCTATCTCAAAGTATCATGGCAGTTCTTCTTCGTTCAGGATCTCCTCGAGTTCAGTTAACATGACTTGCTGCACTCCTCTCTTCCTAGCCCTCTCTTCTAAGGTTGCCCTAAGGTCGCTAAACCAAGGGTCCTGGGTAGATGGAACATCGAGACGCTGGACGACGATTGTCTCAGTCCGGTGACTCAGAGGGAAGGATAGGGATGAGGCCAGCGACGCCAGAGCGTCGTCCAGGATATTCTGGGAACGAGGAGTGTGGATATAGATGAGCTTGCAAAACTGCCTTGCCAACAGCGTGACCAGGTCTTGGTATGGCTTGAGCTTCGGGTCACGAGTGCGGTAAGTTGAGAGCACTTGCCGCAAAACGAGCTGAGAGTCTCCTATGATTCTGAGGTGTGATGCCCCCAGCAAGTAAGCATGCTTGAGGCCAGCAAGGAGAGCTTCATACTCAGACATGTTATTAGTGGCGGGGAAGGTGAGTTGATATGCGAAGGGGATGGTAATGCCTTCCGGGGTGAGCAGCACAGCTCCGATGCCCCATCCCTGAGAGTTGAGTGCACCATCGAAATGAAGGGACCATAAGGGGTCTTTGATTATGACTGAGAGTTCCTCATCGGGGAATTCCTCTCGGAGGGAGTCACTGTGAGGGAGTGGGAGATGGGCCAGATGCTCGGCGATGGCATAACCCTTGACGGCCTTTTGGACCACAAAGGAGATGTCAAACTGAGAGAGGAAGCTCTGCCAGCGTGCTAGCTGATCAGAGAGGATGGGCTTTTCGAGAAGATATCGGAGTGGATCCATTCTTGAGATCAGCTTGACCTCCTGGGCAAGGAAATAGTGCTTGAGCTTTTGGACCACCCACACGAGTGCGGTACAAGTTTTGTCCGTGGTGGTGAACTTGGATTCGGCGGTGTTGAAGAGCCTAGAGAGGTAGTATGTTGTCCTTTCTTTCCCAGATTCATCATGTTGTGCCAGGACAGCTCCTAGGGAGTCCTCAATGACTGAGAGATATAGGATTAGCGGATTTCCGGGTACAGGAGGCTCTAAGACTGGGGGATTCATGAGATAACTTTTCAGCTCATCGAAGGCTGCTTGGCATTTGTCATTCCATTCGAATTTTGCCCCTCCTTTCAAGAGATCATAAAATGGGCGACATCTTTGCGAATGCTGGGAGATAAATCTTCTGATGAATTGCAAACACCCGATTAGCCCTCTTAATTGTGAGATGTTCTTTGGAGGAGGCATTTCTGCTATAGCCTTGGCCTTATTTGGATCGATCTCAATGCCACGCTTGCTAACTATGAAACCTAGCAGCTTTCCTGATGATACCCCGAACACGCATTTCTTTGGATTCATTCTCAGCTGATATTCCCTCGACCTCTGCAACACCTTGGCTAGGATTTCGGGGTGTTCTCTCCTGGTTCTCGACTTCACCAAGATGTCATCCACGTATACTTCTACATAAACGTGTATCATGTCGTGGAAGATGGCCATCATCACCCTTTGATAAGTAGCCCCAGCATTCTTCAGCCCGAAGGGCATGACTACATAGCAGTATGTTCCCCAGGGCTTGGTGAAGGATGTTTTCACTTGATCCTCAGGAGATAGACGGATTTGGTTGTATCCTGAATATCCATCCATGAATGAGAGGGTCTCATGCCCAGCAGTATTGTCGATCAGCACATCAATGTGAGGAAGCGGGAAGTCGTCTTTCGGACATGCCTTATTCAAGTCCCTGAAGTCGATGCAGATTTTAACTTTGCCGTCTTTCTTCATGACAGGGACTATATTGGCCACCCAGTTCGAATAGAGCACTACCCTGATGAATCTAGCCTTATGGAGTTTATCTACTTCGTCCTTCATCTTCAGGGCTGTGAGTGGGTGGAACCTTCTGAGTTTCTGCTTGATTGCCTTTGCCCCTTCTTTCAGTACCAGTCGGTGCTCCACTAGTGAGGGGTCTAGACCGGGCATGTCCTCGTAAGACCAGGCGAATGTGTCCTTATACTCCCTTAGGATTTGCATCGGTTCCTCTTCTTCATCAGGAGGGAGATTTGCTGAGATAATCACAATCCTGGGATCTTCTTCTGTTCCAAGGTTGACTTCCTTAGTAGGTTCATCCACTGTCGTTGTGGGCTCATCAAATCTTCTTACTCCACTGGCATATTTTTCGGCAGCGTCATCTACTTCGCTATCCTCTACATCGACTAGGTCCTCATCATTCATTATCTCGTAGACGCCAAATCCGTCGTCTAAGAACACCCCATCCTGCTCGAAAACTTCTTCAAACACCAGCGCTTCCCTTGTGAACTCCTCTATCAATAGCAGTGCTTGACACAGTCGAGCTAGCTCTTGAAGATATCTCTGGGGAATAGCTTTTCCCCGCTGCTTCCTAGGATGCTGCATGGTTTTGGTGGATACCAGGCTGACCTGACTCTCTACCCTAGGCCTATCTATCCTAATGCTAGACTCACCTACCCTAGACTCTCCTAGACTAGACGACTCTACAGGACCGGGGGAGGACATGGTGTCCCCGAAGAGAATGGCTCCTAGTGAAGGAGCAGGAGGGGAACCCCCAGTCGAAGGGTGCCCCTGATCAGGAGAGTGAAGGAGGAATGCCGGCTCCTCGACCTCAACGTGCATTTGAAAATGGGCATTTTTTTTTTTTTGGAGATCGGTGGAGAGCATGCAACAGGAGAGGGCGACCTCGTGGTCACCTGGATTGGACTGCAGGGCAGTGAGGATTGCAGGTGGGAGGTTAGGTGTGAGGAGGCTGTGTGCCGCCATCAGGAGTTGAGGGGTTAGTTGAATGACCAGGGGAGGAGAGGACGGGACGAGGCTGGGAAGGAGGGAGTCCAAAAGGAATGGGTGGATGGCTAAGCAGGTGCCCCTCCAGAGTTCATCTATGGTTTTCCCCTCTTCATAGGGAATGTCTGGCTCTCCTTTGTCTGAGGCATCACTCATGAGCTGCCTTTTAGATGTGATGGCGGTGGGTGGATCTACCAGCTCTGCCGCAGCTGGCGGCCATGTCCTTTCTTCTTCCCAGAACAGTCGACTGGAGGCAATGGTGATGTCTTCTATGTCAAACCATCTGTACCACTCAGCTTCTGGGTCCCCTGTCCTTCTCCTCCTGGTTGGACGGAGGGCTTCTAGGGCTCTATAGGTCAGCAACGGGGCCATGTGCCGAGAGAAGTTCTGGCCATGCACCTCGTGCTGTGAGAGTTCCGCCTTGGCTACCACGGTATTGTATCCCGGTTGGGTAGGCCCCCTGATAAAGTGACACCAGGGTGTCCAGGTGAGTGGTTCTCGGTCGGCCTTAAGAGTGGATGTGTTGGATGACCATGGTTTGGATTTCTCCCTGTACCCTAAGTGTTGGGTTTTCCATATATCATGTTTTTGATGATCACATTAACATCCTTGAACATTGATTTAATGCAAAATTGATGTGCTAAACTAACATGAAAAACACCATGAAAGTGATTGAGTTAAACATTGCTAAATCATACAATGTATATCACTAACAATGTATTTGCATGTAGGTGCACAAGCATGAAACATGGAGCATTGAAGAGGCATTGAAGAAATGGGCAAAAAGCACAAATATCTGTCAAAGAGGTGTATCTGTCGACAGATGCAATGTACCTGTCGACAGATTCACACAGTCATTCCAAGACAGAGCTCAGGTTTGCATCTCTGAGTGCATCTGTCGACAGATGAAATGTACCTGTCGACAGATACACACAGTCAACCCAGGACAGAGTTCAGGTTTTCTATTCCTGAGTGCATCTGTCGACAGATGCAAACTGCCTGTCGACAGATACACTCAGAAACTCAATTTCCTGAAACCCAGTTCTCAGTCTGAGTGCGCCTGTCGACAGATGCAAGTGCACCTGTCGACAGACGACGGAAACATGAGATTTTGTGTTTCCAAATCCGGCCCCACTTGGGTGTTTCCTTCCTCCACGACCCCCACCTTTGCCTAACACTATATAAGCATCCTTTTGGAGCCAAATTCGCAGAGAGCAGCCTCCCATCCAAGAGCCTCCAAGGGATCAAGAGGAAAAGCCCCAAATTGCTTCTCTGCTTCAACCTTCCGCCCAGATCATCGTGGAATCACCATCTATGCGGAGCTGAAGCCGGATCGTCGCCAATTCAACCTTCTACATCGAGCAATCTACATCCAATCGAAGTTTGAAGAGCGTTTGGACGATCCACGAGAAGAATTCCAACCGGATTTGTTCCCTAATTCCCAATTCTTCTCCATTTCATAATTTCCATTCCATCATGTGTGTGTGGTTGTGTTTCGAGCATCCCTTGTGCTTGATACGTATTTGTTGTTGTTCTGATCGTGCTTCATCAGACAACGTGTGTGTGGTTGAGTTGTAGTGTTGAACTCGCTCATAAGCAGTCGTTTCTGTGTGTGTGTGTGGACGGTGGATGTAGGATACACGAGTTGTGTACTCCGAACCACCTTAAATCATCGTGTTCTGTGGTTTGTTCGCGTTTTGCGATAGATGATTGGTAGGCACGGTGTTCATACGCACGTTTGATTCCCTGTTCTCATTTAGATCAACTCAAGCGGTCTCATACTTAATCGAATTCCAATCAAATTTCTTTAAGATCGCGATAGCATCGAAAAGAAGCCATCAATAGTTTTAAATTGCCGTAATCTATTCAACCCCCCCCCCTTCTAGATTACCGTATTGTGTATTTCCGCATAACCCTTCACTAAGCCCTATCGGCTTTTCGTGACAATGTCAGGGATGGGTTTGACTATGCCCTGTAGCTCCGCCCCTAAACCCTTGCCTTCTTCGTACCCTAGCTTCATCATGATTTGCCACCCCTTTGTGCTTAGTGGCTCTTTTCTCTTGACTACATTGACTTGTGCCAGATTGGTCTCTCTCTTGGACTGGAACGTGTAGCTCCATGAGTAGTTGATATCTAGCACCGAGACTACGGGTTTGTTGGCTGGCCACACGGCTGGTAGGTGGGTATCGTGGAGGGCATCTACTGAGTGGGTAGTGGCTATACTCTTGACTTTGATGATCCGTCCTTGAAAAGGGAACTTCAAACATTGGTGTGCAGTGGACGGTACAGCCCCGAGCGCTTCCAACCACGGACGCCCTAGAATAGCTTTGAACATGGGATCAATATCGAGGATGTAGAAGTCCACCGTGACAGCGAGGGGTCCCAGTTCGGCTTGCACAGTCACCATGCCATGACAAGATCTTCTAGAGTTGTCATATGCGGCGATGGTGGTGGGTGTCGGCCTTAGCGTCCCTTCTGATAGGTCGCAGGCTCTTAAGGTACTCAGCGGGAAGACGTTTATGGATGCCCCCATATCGACCAGTGCCGCTCCCACTGCTACATGATTGATGACCAGAGTGACGCAGAGGGGGAGCCTCCTGGCTTCCAAGGGTGCTAGTTCGCTTTCCGCAAATGTGATCGCCGGCCCGCGAGTCACCATAGCCAGGGCACTAGGTAGCTTGTCAGCCAGCATGTCTTCATTCACTACCACCTTCTGCAGGAAATTCCTCAGGGCTTTCTGGTGCTCCTTGGACTTCTTTATTAGCTCCAAAATGGAGATTTTAGCTGGCACGTGATCCAGGTGCTTGAGGATGTCATAGTGGGTTCCAGGCAGCGGCTCAATCAACCCCTCATCTTGTGTTTGCTGCTGAGCTTGCTGTTGCTGACGCGGTTGCAGGACCTGTTAGGGATTGTTCTGGCTCGTGGAGGTGGTGGAGATAGGTGGGTACGGGCGGCGAAAGACTCGCCCGCTCCGTAGGGTGGTTGGATGGGTAGGTGGTTGTCTGGCGGAGGATAGTGTAGCAGCGGAGGGTTGGTCCGGCCCAGGTGGGGGTAGGATGATGGGTGAGGGAGTAGATATGATAGGGGGTAGAGGTACGGATACAGGTGGAGCGAAAGGTAAGATGATGGGTGGACTGGCGACTGGCGTGGGTGCTGAACTGACGGGCAGCATGACGGCGTTGGCCAAAGAAACTAAAGGAGGGATTGACTGGGGAGCCGTGTAGGCTGGTTGTATTGTTTGGGACTGGATAGGATATTGGTTAATGGCCATCATCTGCTGAACGTCTAGTTCATCATCGTACGTTCAATTCGTCTAAGGAGGAGGGTGGTGGACGATGGGGTTTACCTGGGCAGGTTGCTGTGGTGGTGGGTTTGGAGCTGGCGGATGGTCTGGTAGGGGGTTGTGGACGATCCCGAGGTCCTGCAATGGCTGTTGGTGTTGCTGCTGCTGTTGTTGTTGAGGGGGTGGTTGGCGCTGTTGCCTCTGCTACTGTTGTTGCCTCTGCCTTTCCTTAATATCTCTGATCACTTGCCGGAGGGCTGTCTAATCTATCCTGTGCTGCTCATGCAAGTCATACACCAGATCCTTGAATGTAAAGCACTGGTCGATGGTGTGACCAGGCTGCCGGTGGAAGACGCAGTACCGGGTTTGATCCACACTGGGGTTCAAGGGTCTCTCAGGAGGGAGCCTAATGGCGTCTATGGAGAGCAAGGCTAAGAATATGTCGGAGAGTGTCTCCGGTAATGGCGGGTAGTGAGTTCTTCTAGGACCCATGGGGCGCCTTTGCTGAGAGCCTTCCGGAGGTGGCACCTGGTTGTATTGGCGCTGATGTTGCCCCTGTGGCGGAGGGGTAGGGTTCTGACCCTGGGCATTGTAAGGTTGGCGATTTTGGCTCTGGCCGGTGGGGTTGAACGCGCTCACTTGCTCGTTCACCTGGATGCCCTCAGTGACTGGCCCCTGAGGTTTTCTCTGGAATCAGGATTTCTGGGGTTCGAACATGGAGTGGATGGGAGAGTCTTTGAGCTGGGTTTGGATGAACCGGGCCCGGCTGTAGAGTTGATGCATAGTGGTGATGTCATTCATCGCCAGGATGTTTTTATAGGCAGGCGTGGCATTGGCAATGATGATCTTCACCTTCTCCCCCTCTGGAAGGTACCCTGGAACTCTGGTGGCCATTTGCCTCCACCTATCGGCGTACGAGGCAAAAT
This sequence comes from Colocasia esculenta, assembly GCA_014218235.1. Lineage (NCBI taxonomy): Eukaryota > Viridiplantae > Streptophyta > Magnoliopsida > Alismatales > Araceae > Colocasia > Colocasia esculenta. The sequence continues at coordinate 116,363,595 of CM024755.1, read as the reverse complement.
CCTCATCCGACTTCATCTTCTGAGCCATGAGATCTGTAAGAGAGTATTCAGGCCCGACCCTGTCTTGGAATTGTTCGAGGAACATGGCCTTTACGACAGTGAAGTCCTCAGCGTCCTCAGGTAGCAGGGAGTAGAACCAATCTAGGGCGTGCCCGTCCAGCGACCGGCGGAAGAGATATGCCATGAGGCGGCAGTCATGCTGGTAGGGAGCGGACTCATAGATGAAGTCCTTGATATGAATGTACGGATTGCCTGAGCCGTTGTATTTTTGGTACTTCGGCAGCTCGGATGGAGAGGGGACCCATAGGCCATTGAAGTTCGGCATGTGCACGTCGTGGTGCTGCCTAGGGTCGACTTACTTTCGGAGCTCTTGGAGCTCCTTCTTGATGGACGCCCACTCGGACATCATGTCCGGTGCGGCGGATGGCTGAGCATGCATGGAAGAGGCATGAGAGGTAGGCCTAGCACGTGGCTCAGGGCGATGAGGGGAGTAACATGGCTGATATGGTGGAGACTGGGGCCTCGACTCATGGGGAAGGTAATGCTCAGATTCAAATGGCGTGAATCGAATGGTCCGCGGCCGGATGGGGGTGTTGTCGGCTTGTTCCAAGATAACATGGGGGCCGGAGGTAGCTTCCGCGGGGCGTGACGCGCCCGCTCTAGGTGAGGGTGAGGAAGCGGCCTTTCCCTTGAGGGCCGTCATGAGGGTTTGGATATGGGACTGATCAAGTTGGGGAATTAAGCGCAAGAGCTGAGCGGCTTGATCATCCGACTGAGGAGGATGGGTGTTCTGGGACGGGCCGCCATCGTTGTGACGGTGACCCTCAGAGGCATGGACAGTAGCAACCAAAGGCCGGGTCGACTCCCCAAAGAGATCGTGAGGAAGGGAGTCCTCGTAGTCTTGGGAGGTGTAGAGGGCAGGGTCCTGATTCTCATCGTAGACCGGGTTCAGATATGACTCCATATTTGACATGCGGGCGCACAGAGACGGGGAAAGCCTTTCCAGACTTTGAGAGAAACGGCCTAACCTAGACAGACTCTTAGTTTCCTAAACACACAATCCTATGCAGACAAAAGGAAAGAGAAAACGTCTCACCCAAAGCAAGCAATTGGCAATGATGATGGTTTCTTTTAATTGATTCAAGTTTGCATTTTAGTGATTTAACTTTTAGCAAGTTCTCTCCAAATAAGGAAGGGTTTTTTAAATGGGAGAAGGCTTCCAACTGCTGGTATGACTAGGATTCTCTCAACCTTGCCAAATGAATTAGACTCGATCCTAGGTGGCGACGAGTACAACCAGCCTGGCGGTCGTGTGGGAATCCACGGTCAGCGGGGACTTACGAAGGCCCTCAAGCGAGTGCTCTAGTCGGACACAAGGAGTATGTGGCCGAGAGAGCGGGCGTCGCTGAGGAGGAAACCTATACTACAAGTATGGAAAGATGTATGCAAATCCTATGTGCACCGGAGTGCATGCAAAATTCTAACCTAGTACTAACACAACAAGAATTAGGGCTAAATGCTCTCAGAGGCAGAAGGCGACGAGATAGCTGTCGCGACCAAGATCGCGACAATCAGCCCATCACGTTCCTTCTCACAGTGGACAGAGAGCAACTAGGCCCTAATTATGCACGGAAATCAAACAATTCTACAACACACAAGACTAGTCAAACTCTCAAAATCATGGAATTAGCATGGTATGATGGAGTGTGGATGGAGTATGTATCAAATGAACCCAAATTTGTATGGAAACTCAAAAGACCAGGGTACTGACCTGGTTGCGACAGAACCACCGTCGCCATTCTTATCGCGACGGTAACAGCGTCACGTTTCTCCACAGACTCGACAATTTTTAAATGATGCAAGAAAGCGTACGGGCAGAGCGCGTATCTGGTAGCGATGCTACTGCTGTCGCCTTCCTTATCGTGACGAAAGGGACGTCGCCTTCCTCACAGCACACAGAATAGAAACAGACAAGGAAGACGTTGTGCACTAACCTGATCGCGACGTGCCGTGTGTCGCTATTCGGATCGCGACGTTGATATTGTCGCCTTCTCACCCAGAACCGCAGAGCACTACGCATGGGCAATTGGGACTTGGAAAGGGACATATTAGGAAGGTCTCCTCCAAATTTGAAAGGATTTGGACGTGATTTGGACATCCAAATGAAGCAATTACCATCTTTGGCATGTGTCCAAGTTGGCCTCGGAAAGAGTTTCCTGTTTAAGGTCCTGAACGCGACGGCCATTCTATCGCCTTCCTGAATGCGACGCCTCGATACGTCGCCTTCCTCATAAGGAAGGTGACTTCAAGTCATTTTGTGATTTTTCAAGGATTTAAAATATGGATTTATGATCGCAACATAGGGGCTGTCATTTTCAGGAACGTGACATATGACCGGTCGCCTTCATGACTTTTCTGCATTTTGGCCATGCAATGTGTCCAGTCTCCATGCGCAGCCTTCGGATTGAAACATCGGACTCCTGACTCAGAGATCTATAGTGAGAGAGATTGATTTGACCGGGAAGGGTCCTCCAGGGCGATGAACTAATGGAAATGATGTCATGATCGGAGAAAGCCAGCTTGACGATGATGAGCCAACGTGGGGCGTCAATGATACGACAAGGGATTTTGCTCGACTTATGGGTCAGAAATGGGTGTCTACAACTACGTTGGAAAAGGAAAAGAGAAGAGAAGATGTACCTGTGAACGCGACGTCGCTATGTTTGTGCCTGAACGAGACGTGATGGACGGCGCCTTCTGGGTCGCGACAGTTCAGTCATCACCTTCTTCTTCTGTGGATGGAGATTGAGGGTTCTGATCTTCCTACTCCTCAGCCGATCGAGGGGCAAGAGCCTCACGTCTTCCTTGTCTTCTGGTACCTGCCAAGATCACAAAAACACAGAGACACCCATTAGAACTTCGTGCATGTGAGATCTATTCAATGAAAAACATGTAAACATGCACCAAACAGGAGGGAACTCACGTGGGTGGGGTATTTAACCCCTGTGGGTGTTAAAGATGGGTGTGTGGTGTGTGTTCTAATGAGAATCTACGAAAAAAATGAACTATGCATGCATGAATGAAGGGAAATAGTGAAGGAAAAAGGAGAGAGAAGGTGTAGCCGGTGGAAAAACACCCTGGGGGGCTCTTCTCGGTCGTCTGGAGAAAAAACTCTCTTCTTCGTAGTTGCTGCCCTCGGGGAGAGGAAGAAGCAGACTCCAGCCTTGCCCAAAAAGACGGAGTATTGAGGTAGTTATAGGTGATTATTCCTGGAAGGGCTGTGAAAGGAATAACGAGCAAGTGTCCAGGTTTGGGTAGGTATTGCCGTGCGTGGGCGATTGGAACTCGGAAAGGAGGCTTTAAGGAAGGTTTCCCCAAAATTTGGAAGGATTTGGACGCGATTTGGACGATCAAAAGAGGGAACATCCATGTATGGCATGTGTCCAAGTTAGGCTCGGAAAGGATCTTCTGCATGAGGTCCAGAACGCGACGGCCTTATGGTCACCTTCAAGAACGCGACGCTCGATACGTTGCCTTCCTTAAAAGGAAGGGGACTTTAAGTCATTTTTGGCGCTTTTTCAGGGAATTAAAATGCCTATTTATGAACACGACGTATCGAGTGGTCGTCTTCTTTAAAGCGACGGGGTGTTGTCACCTTCAGGGCCTTTTCAGCATGCGGCCATACAAAGTGTCGATCTCCATGCACAGGCATCAGAATGACATACGGTTTGAAACGCCGGCCTCTTGACTCAGAGAGCTACAAGATGATGATGATGAAGAGGATTGACTTTGACCAGGAAGAACCCACCAGGGCGATGAACTGATGAAAAGGATGTCATGATCGGAGAAAGCCAGCTTGACGACAATGATGAGCCAACGTGGGGCATCGATGATGTGACAAGGGATTTTGCTCGACTTATGGGTCAGAAATGGGTGTCTACACGATTCACCTCTCTTAGAAGGGAATTGGGCATGTGTAATTTGTGAAAAGATTCTTGTCTAAAACTGAAACATAATTCTTCAGATTTAAGTAAGTTCTCTCTCATTGGCGTTAAGCAAAAGAAAATGCTATTATCTCCCTTTGGCAGTTCTCTTTAATAAAAAGTCTTTCAAACTGGTCAAATACGTTTGTCATTTTCTGCCTCCCCATTTAGCGCCTCTCTTTTCGATAAAGCATTTATTTACTCCGAAATCGATGAAGAAACGATTCACCTCCTTCCTTTACCCTTTTTCCCCCTTTTGTTTGCTTGCCCGAGCCGATGCCCTAACGACTCCAGCATCGACTCTCTGCAAGTTTGAAGTTTCTTTCTTCTTCCCGCGAAGAATTTCTTAAGGGATTTCGTTCCTACTTCCATCTCCACCCTCTAGAAACCCTTCTCCACCCGAATCCATGGCCACGTCAGTTGTTTCCGGTAGTCTTGGAGACTACAGCGCTGAGTTTCTCACAGCCGAGCAGCAGGAGAGGTTCACTTTTGTGAAAACTAAGCTTTGTGGAAATAAGGCAGTAGATGTTGCAGATCTTGAGAAGAATGGTATGCTCAGCATAGTGGCCGCTTTGAACAGGATGCAGTGGACGGAAATCTCAACCTTCTCAGAGGTAAGCTATCCAGACCTCGTGAAGGCCTTCTTATGTGTGTTTGCAATCAGAGGCAGATGGGTCCTTGACATCCTCTGTCAAGGGAGTCCAGATCAAGATTGACCATGAGCTTCTGAAGACTCTGTTTGGTGTGAGCATGTCTGGTCACAGTGGGATCCACTCTATGGATACCCAGGCAAAGGGTCTAGGAATTGTTGGCCCAGGGTTTAGGTTGAAGGATGGTAAATTGGATATCAATCAATTGAATGCATTCAATCGCCTTCTACACTTTATAGTCTGTCAGATCTTGGTCCCTAGAAGTGCTACCTTTTCAACCTGCACTAAAGTAGATTCCGATATGATGTTTTGGGCAATTCAGAACTAGGAGGTGAATATGGCTGCAGTGATTATTGAAAGAATGAAGTTCGCTCATGATCAAATTTGGGATACTAAGAGCAAGTTAAATGTATCCTTACCCTATGCCCACCTGCTCACCAAGATTTTCAAGCATTATGGCATACATCTGTCTGGAGCAGTAGTTGAGAAGATGGGCCAAGCAATTAGGTCCAGAAATTTGAGAAAGAGTGGTTTTTCAATAGTAAATGGTGTATGGTCCAAGACCTTTGTGGCTGAGGGTGAGGCCATAATTGGCGAAGCCTAAGAAGTCCAGTAAGAGGCAGTAGCAGATATAGCCGAACTAGCAGCAATAGCAGTAAAAGCTTCAGAACCAGGGGCTGTAGCACCAAAGTACCATCAGAAATAGCAGCAGCAACAAAAGATTCAGCAGGAACTGAAGCAGTGCCAGCAACAGAAGAGGCTGCAGGTAGTTCAAGAATTGAGGAAATTCCTCCTGAGCACCTTAAGTCCATTGGGCAATTCTCATAGGCTCCTCTTCCTTCTTCCCAAGTAGGCAGTCTACTTAGGGATGCACTAGATTCCATCTCCCAAGGAGAGCCAATTGCAAGTGAGCAAGCTGTAGCAAAGTCTGTGGCATCAGGCAATATTGGTTTGAGTGTCTTGGAAGAAGCTCCCATTCAGGGTGAGCAAAGAATAGAAACTGAAGATGTGCTTTTGAACGATGATGAGACTCAGGGAGAGCACACTGAAGGCGTTCCTGTGAATGAAAGATCAGATGCAGACCATGCTAACCTTGAGGAGCCCATTGACAAGGCAAGCAAAAGAAAGAGAATAGCACTCAAAAGGCTAAGGAAGATAGAGAAGAAGGTAAATTTGAAGCCTATCATTAAACAATTGGATGCTCATGGCGAGATCCTGTGCTCCATACAGTCAAATGTGAATTCCATTCTTATGAGCCAGGCCTCAACCTCCAAAGAAATATCTCAGATAAGAAATGCCATGAAGTGGTTTAATAAGGAAATGGGCAATATGAAAGCAATGCTTTTTGAGTTTTTGAAGGCAAATGTTTCAAGGCCTTCAGGGCCAAGTGAGCAAGAGACAGGGCCACCAGGGCCGGCAGAAGTAGTTCCTCCAACTGAGGTCAGTGAGCAAGAGTCTTCTCAGGCCAGGCAGCAAGTAGAAGAGGTCGAGCCATCAGGGCTCATTGTGGTTGATCCAGCAGGTCCGTCTATGCATCAGGCAGTTCAGAAGGAATCAGCAGGGCCAGTGATCTCCAAGGATGTGCAGTATGGTGTAGTAGAGCTAGCAGTTCTCCTGAAGCCTCTGAGCCTTCATCCCTTGCAACACCAGACCCTCCTTCACCACCATCCTCATCCACAGCACCTTAAGCACCACCTACTTTTAAAAAAACCTATGCCCCGCACCATATCCTCACCAACTCCTTTTCCATCTCAATCTCCCTTCTCTTCTACCTCTTCCTCAATCATTCCTCCACCTCCAACTGTCATTGAAAATCCTCCCGCTTCCTCATCAGCTGGAGCCTCCTCCTCATCCGGTTCTTCTTCCTCAAGACCTTCTTCCACCCTTACTCCGAGATCATTTATTCATCCTCCTACTCCACCTTCATCCATTACATTCATACCTGTAAACCCACAACTTGCCAGTGATATCTTCATCCAAGTTGAGGATGAGTTTGAACGCTCAACACTCACCTCAGTCCTGGCAGTTGCCAGTCATGTTCACAGGTCTAATCCCCCTAGTCCTGTTCAGAAAAAGAGGAAACTCTCCACTTCTGTGGCTATACCAAATTTCCTCCTCTTTGGTTCTCCCTCACTGTTGAAAAATGAAGGAGACCAATCTACTGTGAATATCTTCAAAAATGCATTCTTTCCACCATTTTTGGCATTCCCCATCTCAACCTATCTGATCACCAACACATTATTCTTCCTTTTTACCATATGTCCAAAGCCGAGCAATCAAAAATCTTCCATCTAGCTGAGTGCAAGACTGAAGATCAGTGGGCAAAAGAGCACAAGTCTCTCTACGATAAATACCTTACTGCCAGAGCAGAAAGCATTTCTAGTCAAGATCACCCACTCACTCTCTCTGAGTGGTTTGTTCTTCATCATCAGACTCTCTGGGCCCCAGTCATTCTTAAAGAAATCATAATAGCAAGGTTGTTTCAGCTTTATGGCGATTTCTGCTATCTTAACAAGATCCCTGAGGTTCAGTTTGGTCAATTCCATGGAGCTCTTGCTCTCCTCCGGTCAGAACGCCCTGTAAACTGCCCCCTCAAAGTGGATTTCGCAACCCTCAAAATGACTGATATAGTTTTTCTTCCCAAATTACACTCTTTAGTGTTTGACTCCTCCGCTGGCTCTCATGCTTTTGAGAGATTTGCTCGAGTAATGGGACGACTGTCAGCTAAGCAGGGTCGTCTCCCCTCATTTCAGATATTTATCTTCAGAGAATATCACTTGGGACACCTCTCCTCTGAAGTTCTAGCTCCTTTAATCTCAGAATGTGAAAGGCTTTCTCCCACAGACTGGGAAAAGCACTACCATCAATCCGCTCTCCAGTTGAAATCAGTCAATCGATCCTTGGTCTCGGCCGGCAAGCCAAGTCTCTCTGTTGAAGCCTTCTTGGACCTGAATTCCATTAATCCAGTTCAAGAACTGTATGTTCAATGGGCTTCAAGGTATTCAGCTTTCATCTCTTTGAAGAAGGAACTGCATGATCACCAGATCTTCTATCCTATCACACTTGATTGTTTCCATCAGCGTGCCAATTTTGGGAAGAGCAGCCTTTTTCGATTTACTCTTGACAAGGATCAGTATGCGCTCTTCTTGGAAGATCAGCGGCAGCTTTACATTAAGCGCATGATCCCCTCCATGGGTGACTCCTTTTGTATACAGTCTGGGGTTTTCCAACAAATTTTTGAAGACCAGGAGGTTAAGGCTTGGGCCATTATTTCTAAGCATGCCTCTCTTCTTTCTCCTCTGGTCTATCTTCCTGTACCTCCTCAACTTTAATCCAATATATTTTGGTTCGATGCTTCTTTCTTACATTTTTTTTCTTTCTCTTCTTTGTCTCAGTTTATCTTTTTGCTTAATGACAAAAAGGGGGAGAAATACCTAGTTTTTTTCTGAAATACATTTTGAAAAACTTTTAATTATTCTTTTTTTTTGTTAAGTTTTGTCATCACCAAAAAGGGGGAGATTGATGATCAGTCTGTCCCCATGTAATTTTAATTCATTATTTATTTATTTTGGTGATTAACAAAACCATGTCAAAGATTACTAACACATATTCCATAAGTCTTGAGCTCAGGAATTACTACAGGAAAATCAAGCAAATTTGGTAAGTATTACCCTTTCTAAAACAATATTAAGTTCAACATGAAATTTCTCTAAGTCCACATCGACTTTCCTTATGCTACAATGATTACCTCATAACCTCAAACATCATTTAGATTTAAACAGAAATCGTTATCGTAACGACTTGCTATCGTAACGATTCCTTTAGTCATCATAACGACTTGCTCTCGTAACGATTCCTTTAGTTATCGTAACGACTTGCTCTCGTAATGATTCCTTTAGTCATCGTAACGACTTGCTCTCGTAACGATTCCTTTAGTCATTGTAACGACTTGCTCTCGTAACGATTCCTTTAGTTATCGTAACGACTTGCTCTCGTAACGATTCCTTTAGTCATCGTAACGACTTGCTCTCGTAACGATTCCTTTAGTTATCATAACGACTTGCTCTCGTAACGATTCCTTTAGTCATCGTAACGACTTGCTCTCGTAACGATTCCTTTAGTCATCGTAACGACTTGCTATCATAACGATTCCTTTAGTCATCGTAACGACTTGCTCTCGTAACGATTCCTTTAGTCATCGTAACGATTTGCTCATCGCAACGATTTCTTAAGTTGTCATAATGATTTTCTTCGCGCATCGACTTCTTTAGTAATCATAACGATTTGGTCATCGCAACGATTTCTTAAGTTGTCATAACGATTTGCTTCGCGCATCGACTTCTTTAGTAATCATAATGATTTGCTCATCGCAACAATTTCTTAAGTTGTCATAACGATTTGCTTCGCGCATCGGCTTCTTTAGTAATCATAACGATTTGCTCATCATAAAGATTTCTTAAGTTGACATAACGATTTGGTCATCGCAACGATTTCTTTATTAATCACAACGATTTTCTTGTAACTCATAACGATTTGATTATATCGTTTTAATCATATCGATTCCTTTGTAGAAACATATCGATCTGATGCTAAGTTACAACGATTTGGCGGTTAGTGCATAACGATTTCATAAGTCATGAATGCATCGATTTTTGTTTATAACGACTTGATATTTAATAGCGTTGAATAGTCAATGTCTTCGTACATATCTTTCTGACATCTGTGCATTTAATGAAGACTGAACATATCTCTGCATGCATGCAGACAATATCGTCCATTATCATGCTTCTCTGTATGCATCCTTTAGATACAGCAAAATGGTATTACTATTTTGGTGAATATTCACATCAACGTTGATTGACACAAGAGATAGCCTAGCTGTCTATTGTTCTAGCATTTAATGTGTGCAGATCCCTGAAGACATTCTGTCATACAACGTTGGACTTTGTAGAAGCCAAAGTTCACTTCAGAAGATCTTATCTCTTTGCGTACACAAATGGATAAAAGACTGTTAACTGGAAGCTTCCAAGTGTCAAGAAGTCTAACGTAAACAAAGCGTAGAGACAACGGACTTCTCAACGTTCGAATTTCAAACAAGATATATAAGCAAGAGTGAAACTCCAGAGAAGAGTAGTTTTTAAGAGACATAGCTTCCAAGCAACTATGTTCAAGCTCTCTGCGAGTTCTCCAGAAAAGAGCCTAGCCTCATTCCCATCAGTCTCTAGCTCTTTGCTCTCTGCGTTGTGATTCAAATCCTAAGAGAGCCTGTGAAGTTCTGAGAGTGTGTGCCTTGTTTAGATCTTGCTCTCAGTTCTGGTAGCTTCAGATCTTGGCTTGATTAAACCTTGATCTGGGGGCTTGATCTCTCTCTCATTGTTTACTGTGCCTGTTTCCCTTCAGTTGTGAAGGAAGACCTGGTGGGATCCAGGGTGTGTAGTTCCCTTCAGTTGTGAAGGAAGACCTGGTGGGATCCAGGGTGTGTAGTTCCCTTCGGTTGTGAAGGAAGACCAGCTATGGCTGGGTGCTGTAAAGTCCATAGGGGGACTGTACCCTAGATAGTGAAATCCTGAGTTGTTGCTCAGGGACTGGATGTAGGACTCCTAAGGAAAGGAGGTCTGCACCAGGATAATTCCTTGCGTTGTGTGGTTGATTTTTGTGTGTTTGTTGTTTACACTAACCTTCGCTAACCTTCATCGAAGAATATTTTTGTATGCATGTTTTAAATACAGGTTTTAGCTAAATAAATTTTAAAGACCCATTCACCCCCCCCCCTGGGCTCGTCAACTGGGCAACAAAACATAGATAAACCATGCTTCTCTCATTATTACAAAAATTTCAATAATTAACACTAAGTATAGAAATTCTAAATATCCTCATGATATGACCTAATGACTGAGCCTGACCACATACAATTTTTACAGAACGCATATACATCCAGAAGTCCAAATAACACATTTTAAAGATCAAGCAGTGCACTTTTTGTACCCTGAAGAACTTGGCGACACAGTGTGTGCCACCAACTGTGTAAACGACACAGTCTGGTGCTGCCAACACAGGAACTTGGCGGCACAGTATGTGGCCGCCAACTTCCTGTCTACAGACCATGCAGGTAGCACATAAATGCAAGAGAAATTTGGAGGTTTCAGGACATGAGAAAATTCCATATAAATTCTAGGACCTAAGGGGACATGAGTAGGGTTGACATCCATAGGTTACTTGCCTCAAAATAAATCCACAGAGATCAAATCTTGCCGAAGAAGCCCTCCTCGGCCCAATCAAGAAGATGCTCAAAACCTCTTCAGATCCGGTTCTTCTGTTGATGTAGATTGATCCTCGGAGTTAGGGATGCTTCTTCTATGTATGGACTATCCTCCAGTCGGTGCAGGTTGCCAGGAAACTCCTCCAGTCACCGGATCCAGCTCTTCAAAGATCAACCTTTCTCCACAAAGGGTTCTAGGGTTTCACAAAGGCCAAAAGACTTAATCCAGCCGGAATAGGGTGATTTTATAGAGCTGGGTAGGTTGGGTATGCATTAAGGTAGGTCTCCTACGGTTATAGATGGGTTTCCTAAACTGGAACCGGACGAAATGCAGGCGTTACCAAATCTGAAACCGTCACACTGCAGAGAACCTGGCATCCACCTACGGTGCCGCCAACAGGGGGGTTGGCGTCCATCGATCTGGATGCCAACTCCTCCTGGCCAGGCAGTCAGCGGCAGGCATGTTGCTGCCAACTAGGATTTTGGCCAGAACAGAGACATACATCAAAACAGATACACAATCACATCACAAATAGTTTAATGGGTACTGAAATAAGTAGATATCATGTGCACAAAGTTAAACATATACATATATACGTGTAGACAACATAATTACATACAACATGCATAGATTTAAATAAATATAACATGTACATCGATAGTTAGATAATGCATGCACATTTAAATATATACATGTACAAAAAAAATACCCATATGCACTTACAAGGTATATAGCAATACTTAGCTATCATATGCTCAACCTTACTTAAATACAACATGCATAGCATTTACATAAATACATCATGTACAAAATTAACTAATTACCTATATTCGCAGAAAATAACATACATACATATGTATACACATTGAATAATTATAATATACACAAATTTAATACACTCACTATATACATAATAAGTAACTACCACATGCATAATATAAAATAAACAAAATTCGGGGGTCTCAAACTCTCCCCCCCCCCTTGAAAAAGATCTTCATCCTCGAAGATCAGATCGAGTACCTCTGATGACGTCGTCGATGTCATCTCTGGCTAACACATTCTCCTTGGTTGGTGTTGCTAGCTTCGTTGTTGCAGTTGCTGGTACACCTTGCGTAACGAGCTCCTTCAGTCTTGGACACTCTCTGATCCGGTGGTCCTTACTGCCACATTTAAGACATCTTCCTTCCTTTAACCCACACACATTTCAGCCATGACGCTTACCGCAGTGTACACACTCGGGCTTCTTGCTGCCTGGCTCTTCTGGTATGATTCCACCCTACTCTCTTGTCTGCTTGCTATGCTGAGTGCTTCTTCCAAAGTGCGGGGGTCAGACTCTAAAAGTCTAGCTCTCAATGATGGTTTGAGCCCCTTCACGAACTTCTTTACTTTGCGACACTGCTCATACCTCCAAGCCTGAGCACTACGTCTACCATGTCTAGCCATAGCCTGCAAAACAATTAATCTAGCTAGAATACTTAATCCTAACTATTTTTCTTAACTATCCTTCATTCATTATTAGTAATTTCTACATATATGGACATATTTCTATAAAGACTTTGCAATATTGTGAAGATGATGGTTTATTCATGTACAATCTTAACCTTTGGGCTCTGATACCATCTCTGTAATGACCCTCTTTATACCGGTACGATTTTACCAATCTCAATCGATACAAAGGGCGTCATTACAGTGGGATAATAACCCAACACTAAACTATAGATTGATATGTACATGAATAGCAATTGAGTACAGTGGGAATAAAAGAAATAACTCATTCTGATTCCATCATCATCACACATTCCACAGTCTATATAGCAATGAAAGAATGATAACATCCACATTATTACAATTCCAAAAGAAATACATTATCTATTACATTGTTCATACGAATGACATCATTCACTATGAAAGAAAAAGTACAACTATTTAGTAAGCTCCACAAATAGTTATTCCTCGTGCCCGATGTTGCTCCTCATTGTGCCCTCCTCAAGCACGGGGACACCTGTCTTACCTGTACGCCGAAGCAAGTATGAGTCTAAAAGACTCAGCAAGCAATCTAAGGGCACACAACCTTACACATATCACACACATACTAACTATTATGCAATACGGAGACACATACTATCTTTTACACCATAATGAATTACATGGTGCATGCTTTATAAGATTATCAACATACATAAACTACCTGAACATGTTTTAGACTAACACATGCTCATTCTAAATCATGGATAATAAACATTCACCTATACATGTTTTCTACATATAACATATTCTATGATTCATAATTCAAGTACTAATCATATCATTGCACAATTTCACCAACTTAGAACATGAAGTTATGTACAAGATAATGAACATTCCTAGCATGATATCTAACCAATTCCACTTGCTATTTTCACACTTAATTACACATTTAACTTGCTGTTTTAATGTAAATAATTCACATTTATACATGATATCGCATTTTACTAAACATGAATTGAAGGTTTAAAACATATTCAAATCGGTTGACAACTATATATAATTGTAGCATGAAACTATGTACTAAGTAAATAGCATATCTAGCATGGAATCTAGACATTCTTTCATGTATTTATCACAATTATAATTATACTTTGCTTGCTGTTTTGACATAAATTAAACACAATTACATGGTTTTACATTTGTTCACATGCTATCTTATTTATTTAACAATTTCACATGCTCATCTTTCACATTGCCTCAATTCACATGTTTACATACACATATTCACATACACTACTACATGGATGTTATTGAACTATATAACATGATATTAAACATGATATTACGTCAACATATTAACACATGATTAATATGGATATATGCATTTATACTCTCATTAATATTTACTCTCCCTTGCACATCATTTTACACATTTTTCACATAGTTTTCCTCTTGCACTTTCACTTATCACATGTCACATCATTGCACTTACCACGTGCCACATTCACACTTCACTTTGCACTTTATTCACATTTTATCACTTAAGTTGCCGTGACACATAGTCCTAACAACCATCTAGAGGACGCACGCACCCATAGCACATAGCACTTCACTTCACTTGACACATACCCGCCACCTGGGCAATCTAGTGGTGAATCTTGGTAACTATGCAGACCTAGAGAAGCCTTCTCCACCATATCCAGTGGCACTTGTCCACCTCTAGGGTTTCATCCTAATGCCCTTAGGATATATTTCACATACGTTGAGCCTTCCATAGGGACTTTTCTATGGTACAGCTCTCAGACCTCTATGGTAGCAGTGTCAATCTCGGCCACATTTTTACATTAAGCACATTATCATATTTCGTCTCATTTTACTCACACTTAATTCACACTTTAATCCCTTTTTGCACATGCACTTTGAATAATAATCACAGTTCAGGTTACAGAGTTTAATCTTACTATTCAACAGTGATAAACAACTCAAAACAGTATACTAACATGCTATTAATACTAAATTTTACATGATTACAACTAACATGCTCATTATGATTAAATTTCACATATTATAATACAAACAGTACCAATGGTTGTCACATCAATACCAAATTTTTATCACATGCTACATACAGTTAGTATATCACATATTAAATTTCCCAGATTTTTATGAATAGTAATTCAAATTTTAGAAATTAAGACAAAATTCATGCATATTACTCAAGAATTTCACTTAATTAGATTTCACAGTGAAACAGTAGTTTCTAATAGTTTCAAAGCATGAAAACAGTCATCATACTAATAGGGAAAAATTTATAAAACCCTAATATGCAGCAAATCTAATTATTCCAGGTTAAACATAGATAAACCATGCTTCTCTCATTATTACAGAAATTTCAATAATTAACACTAAGTATAGAAATTCTAAATATCCTCATGATATGACCTAATGACTGACCCTGACCACATACAATTTTTACAGCACGCATATACATCCAGAAGTCCAAATAACACATTTTAGAGATCAAGCAGTGCACTTCTTGTACCCTGAAGAACTTGGCGACACAGTGTGTGCCGCCAACTGTGTAAACAACACAGTCTGGTGCTGCCAACACAGGAACTTGGTGGCACAGTATGTGGCCGCCAACTTCCTATCTACAGACCATGCAGGCAGCACACAAATACAAGGGAAATTTGGAGGTTCCAGGACACGAGAAAAATTCCATAAAAATGCTAGGACATAAGGGGACATGAGTAGGGTTGACATCCATAGGTTACTTGCCTCAAAATAAATCCACAGAGATCAAATCTTGCCAAAGAAGCCCTCCTCAGTCCAATCAAGAACATGCTCAAAACCTCTTCAGATCCGGTTCTTCTGTTGATGTAGATTGATCCTCGGAGTTGGGGATGCTTCTTCAATGTATGGACTATCCTCCAGTCGGTGCAGGTTGCCAGGAAACTCCTCCAGTCTCTGGATCCAGCTCTCCAAAGATCAACTTTTCTCCACAAAGGGTTCTAGGGTTTCACAAAGGCCAAAAGACTTAATCCGGCCGGAATAGGGTGATTTTATAGAGCTGGGTAGGTTGGGTACGCATTAAGGTAGGTCTCCTATGGTTATAGATGGGTTTCCTAAACTGGAACCAGACGAAATGAAGGCGTTACCAAATCTGAAATCGTCACACTGCAGAAAACTTGGCGTCCACCTATGGTGCCGCCAACAGGGGGGTAGGCGTCCATCGATCTGGACGCCAACTCCTACTGGCCAGGCAATCAGCGGCAGGCATATTGCCGCCAACTAGGATTTCGGCCAGAATAGAGACATACATCAAAACAGATACACAATCACATCACAAACAGTTTAATGGGTACTAAAATAAGTAGATATCATATGCACAAAGTTAAACATATACATATATACGTGTACACAACATAATTACATACAACATGCATAGATTTAAATAAATATAACATGTACATCGATAGTTAGATAATGCATGCACATTTAAATATATACATGTACAATAACCCATATGCACTTGCAAGGTATATAGCAATACTTACCTATCATATGCTCAACCTTACTTAAATACAACATGCATAGTATTTAAATAAGTACATCATGTACAAAATTGACTAATTACCTATATTCTTAGAAAATAAAATACATACATATATACGTATACACATTGAATAATTATAATATACGCAAATTTAATACACTCACTATATACATAATAAGTAACTACCACATGCATAATATAAAATGAACAAAATTTGGAGGTCTCACACTCTCTCCCCCCCCCCCCCTGAAAAAGATCTTCATCCTCGAAGATCGATCGAGTACATCTGATGACGTCGTCGTCGTCATCTCCGGCTAACACATTCTCCTTGGTTGGTGCTGCTAGCTTCGTTGTTGCAGTTGTTGGTACACCTTGCGTAATGAGCTTCTTCAGTCTTGGACACTCTCTGATCCGATTGTCCTTACTGCCACATTTAAGACATCTTCCTTCTTTTAACCAACACACATTTCTGCCATGACGCTTACCGTAGTGTACACACTCGGGCTTCTCGTTGCCTGGCTCTTCCTGGTATGATTCCACCCTAATCTCTTGTCTGCTTGCTACGCTGAGAGCTTCTTCCAAAGTGCGAGGATCAGACTCTAAAAGTCTAGCTCTTAATGATGGTTTGAGCCCCTTCACGAACTTCTTTACTTTGTGACTCTGCTCATACCTCCTAGCCTAAGCACTACGTCTACCACGTCTAGCCATAGCCTACAAAACAATTAATCTAGCTAGAATACTTAATCCTAACTATTTTTCTTAACTATCCTTCATTCATTATTAGTAATTTCTACATATAGGGACATATTTCAATAGAGACTTTGCAATATTGTGAAGATGATGGTTTATTCATGTACAATCTCAACCTTTGGGCTCTGATAGCATCTCTGTAATGACCCTCTTTATACCGGTACGATTTTACCAATCCCCATTAGTACAAAGGGCGTCCTTACAGTGGGACAATAACCCAACACTAAACGATAGGTTGATATGTACATGAATAGCAATTGAGTACAGCGGGAATAAATAAAATAACTCATTCTTATTCCATCATCATCACACATTCCACAGTCTATATAGCAATGAAAGAATGATAACATCCACATTATTACAATTCCAAAAGAAATATATTGTCTATTACATTGTTCATATGAATGACATCACTCACTACGAAAGAAAAAGTACAACTATTTAGTAAGCTCCACAAATAGTTATTCCTCGTGCTCGATGTTGCTCCTTACTGTGCCCTCTTCAAGCACGGGGACACCTGTCTTACCTGTATGCTGAAGCAAGTATGAGTCTAAAAGACCCAGAAAATAATCTAAGGGCACACAACCTTACACATATCACACACATACTAACTATTAAGCAATACGGAGACACATACTATCTTTTACACCATAATGAATTACATGGTACATGCTTTATAAGATTATCAACATACATAAACTACCTGAACATGTTTTAGACTAACACATGCTCATTCTAAATCATGGATAATAAACATTCACCTATACATGTTTTCTAAATATAACATATCCTATGATTCATAATTCATGTACTAATCATATCATTGTACAATTTCACCAACTTAGAACATGAAGTTATGTACAAGATAATGAACATTCCTAGCATGATATCTAACCAATTCCACTTTCACTTTTCACACTTAATTACACATTTAACTTGCTGTTTTAATGTAAATAATTCACAATTATACATGATATCACATTTTACTAAACATGAATTGAAGGTTTAAAACATATTCAAATCGGTTGGCAACTATATACAATTGTAGCATGAAACTATGTACTAAGTAAATAGCATATCTAGCATGGAATCTAGACATTCTTTCATGTATTTATCACAATTATAATCATACTTTGCTAGCTGTTTTGACATGAATTAAACACAATTACATGGTTTTACATTTGTTCACATGCTATCTTATTCATTTAACAATTTCACATGCTCATCTTTCACATTGCCCCAATTCACATGCTTACATACACATATTCACATACACTACTACATGGATGTTATTGAACTATATAACAAGATATTAAACATGATATTACGTCAACATATTAACACATGATTAATATGGATATATGCATTTATACTCTCATTAACATTTACTCTCCCTTGCACATCATTTTACACATTTTTCACATAGTTTTCCTCTTGCACTTTCACTTATCACATGTCACATCATTGCACTTACCACGTGCCACATTCACACTTCACTTTGCACTTTATTCACATTTTATCACTTAAGTTGTCGTGACACATAGTCCTAACTACCATCTAGAGGACGCACGCACCCATATCACATAGCACTTCACTTCACTTGACACTTACCCACCACCTGGGCAATCTAGTGGTGAATCTTGGTAACTACGCAGACCAGGAGAAGCCCTCTCCACCATATCTAGTGGTACTTGTCCACCTCTAGGATTTCATCCTAATGTTCTTAGGATATATTTCACATATGTTGAGCCTTCCATAGGGACTTTTCTATGGTACAGCTCTCAGACCTCTATGGTAGTAGTGTCAATATCGGCCACATTTTTACATTAAGCACATTATCATATTTCGTCTCGTTTTACTCACACTTAATTCACACTTTAATCCCTTTTTGCACCTGCACTTTGAATAATAATCCCATTTCAGGTTACAGAGTTTAATCTTACTG
The DNA here is from genome assembly GCA_014218235.1 of Colocasia esculenta. Lineage (NCBI taxonomy): Eukaryota > Viridiplantae > Streptophyta > Magnoliopsida > Alismatales > Araceae > Colocasia > Colocasia esculenta. The sequence continues at coordinate 116,344,984 of CM024755.1, read as the reverse complement.
TTCAACAGTGATAAACAACTCAAAATAGTATGCTAACATGCTATTAATACTAAATTTTACATGATTACAACTAACATGCTAATTATGATTAAATTTCACATGTTATAATACAAACAGTACCTACAGTTGTCACATCAGTACCAAATTTTTATCACATGCTACATACAGTTAGTATATAACATATTAAATTTTCCAAATTTTTATGAATAGTAATTCAAATTTTAGTAATTAAGACAGAATTCAGGCATATTACTCAAGAATTTCACTTAATTAGAATTCACAGTGAAACAGTAGTGTCTAATAGTTTCAAAGTATGAAAACAGTCATCATACTAATAGGGAAAATTTTATAAAACCCTAACATGCAGCAAATCTAATTATTCCAGGTTAAACATAGATAAACCATGCTTCTCTCATTATTACAGAAATTTCAATAATTAACACTAAGTACAAAAATTCGAAATATCCTCATGATATGACCTAATGACTAACCCTTACCACATACAATTTTTACAGCATGCATATACATCCAGAAGTCCAAATAACACATTTTAGAGATCAAGCAGTGCACTTTTTATACCCTGAAGAACTTGGCGACACAGTGTGTGCCGCCAACTGTGTAAATGGCACAGTCTGGTGCTGCCAACACAGGAACTAGGCGGTACAGTATTTGGCCGCCAACTTCCTATCTGGAGACCATGCAGGCAGCACGCAAATGCAAGGGAAATTTGGAGGTTCTAGGATACGAGGAAAATTCCGGAAAAATGCTAGGACCTAAGGGGACATGAGTAGGGTTGACATCCATAGGTTACTTGCCTCAAAATAAATCCACAGAGATCAAATATTGCCAAAGAAGCCCTCCTCAGCCAAGTCAAGAAGATGCTCAAAACCTCTTCAGATCCGGTTCTTCTGTTGATGTAGATTGATCCTCGGAGTTGGGGATTCTTCTTCTATGTATGGACTATCCTCCAGTCGGTGCAGGTTGCCAAGAAACTCCTCCAGTCGCCGGATCTAGCTCTCCAAAGATTAGCTTTTCTCCATAAAGGGTTTTGGGGTTTTACAAAGGCCAAAAGACTTAATCCAGCCGGAATAGGGTGATCTTATAGAGTTGGGTAGGTTGGGTACGCATTAAGGTAGGTTTCCTACGGTTATAGATGGGTTTCCTAAACTGGAACCGCACGAAACACAGGCGTTACCAAATCTGAAACCGTCATACTGCAGGGAACTTGGCATCCACCTATGGTGCTGCCAACAGGGGGGTTGGCGTCCATCGATCTGGATGCCAACTCCTCCTGGCCAGGCAGTCAGCGACAAGCATGTTGCCGCCAACTAGGATTTCGGCCAGAACAGGGACATACATCAAAACAGATACACAATCACATCACAAATAGTTTAATGGGTACTGAAATAAGTAGATATCATATGCACAAAGTTAAACATATACATATATACGTGTACACAACATAATTACATACAACATGCATAGATTTAAATAAATATAACATGTATATCGATAGTTAGATAATGTATGCACATTTAAATATATACATGTACGAAAAAATAACTCATATGCACTTACAAGGTATATAGCAATACTTACCTATCATATGCTCAACCTTACTTAAATACAACATGCACAGTATTTAAATAAGTACATCATGTACAAAATTAGCTAATTACCTATATTCACAGAAAATAACATACATACATACGTATACCCATTGAATAATTATAATATACACAAATTTAATACACTCACTATATACATAATAAGTAACTACCACATGCATAATATAAAATGAACAAAATTCAGGGGTCTCACAGTGGAGCCATCCTCTTGAATCGCTCCATGATGGAAGGCCACCATGACCATGCTCCTGGGGAACTGGAGCTGGAGCCTGAGTGTAACATTCTGGGTTTTGGCTTCCTTGGTGTTGTCCTTGGGATCGCGACGGATTGGGGTGTTGCGTTCTGAATGCGACATGTTTCCTGTCGCCTTCTAGTTCGGAAGGCGACAGCCCTTGTGTCACATTCCCGTTGCCTGTTGGTTTGTGTGCCACATGTCCGCAGCGTAGGTGTGAAGGTGACGTGCCAGCTGTCGCGTTCACCTGAGTCGCCTGCATGCGTGACACGTGGTTTGGAGGCTGTCTGCCTGTCAGCAAGTCTGTCAGAACTTCTGGGAGGGCGACAACTTGCTTGTCGCGTTCTTATTAAGAACGCGATGCCTAGCATGTCGCGACTACAGTTCCGAGGGCTTAAGCCTGGCAGGCACCTCTTTCTTCTCTTTTCTTTCCTTTCTTCTTCCCCCCTCCTCTCTGAGGTGGGGAAGCTTTCCCCTGCTCTCTCTGGTGGCTTGGGCATGGTGGAGTCGTTGGCGAGCTCGTGGCGGAGCGGCGGAGCGTCGTGGAGCGAGGAGGAGGCGGTCGAGGCTTCGTGAAGGCCCTTTTGGGTTTGCTTCTTCGTTCTCGATAGGGATCTCTTGTTCCCATACCTGTTAGTGTAGATGGAGCTTAGTTTTGGGTGGTCCATTCCGTGCTCGTGAGCTCCCTTGTGGTTTCGCACGGATGGACGCTTGCCGGTGGTGCTCCGTCTACGTGTTTAAAGCTTCGTGCATGTTGTGTGTGGGCGAGGAGAGGTGGTGTGTTGCCCTCGAGCCCTCTTTTACTTGTATTCATGGTATGATCGCCTCCCCCTTGTGTTTGGAGGTAGTTTTGTAGCTTGAGGGACCGTGGTTTGGCCCCAATGCTCAGTTCGGGCTTCTATCTGGGGTCGCGACAGGTTAGCTGTCGCTACACCAGACAGAAGGCGACGTGCAACCTATTGCATTCTAGTGGCGACAGGTTGTCTGTCGCGTTCCCCTCTGCTTTTCAGTTTTCGAGTTCCGATCGTGGCGGAGGATGGCTCGTGTCCAAATTGGTTAGAGGGAGGTCTCTCCAACTTGGCACGAGGCCAGTCCTCCTGTGTGGGTCTTGGCCTTATGGCCCTTTGGGGTGTAGGACTTGGGGAGGTTCTGCCCCAAGGGCCTTGCCTTCAGATGAAGAACGTGACGGTTCGATACGTCGTGTTCTGTGTCTAAAGGCGACACCCTATGTTTCGCTTTCTGGTTGCGACAGGATCCCTGTCGCGTTCTGCCTTCGAGTAGCGACGGTGTCCTTGTCGCCTTCTAGTTTGGTGTTTGTTGGCTGCGGGTCTGCTGGCTTGCTTTAGGGTTCGGCCTTCTGATGCTGAACGCGACGGGTCGATACGTCGCGTTCAGATAAGAAGGCGGCACCTTGGTCGTCGCGACCTGGTGGCGACAGGTTGGTTGTCGCCTTCTTGTTCAGAAGGCGACGCACCTGTGGTCGCGTTCTGGTTGCTTGGTTTCTGTTCTGCCTGGTGGTGTTCTGGGTTCTCGAACCATGTCGTGTGTGTCGGCGTTGGCCGACGGCCTTTCTGGGGGTTTCCGGAAGGGGTGCCATGCGTGTCTGTGCCTGCTGGGTTTGTCTTGATTACAAGCTAGCTGTGTTGTTTCTGTTGGTGGTTGCCACGCCAGTTCTCTTTCGCTCGGTGCTCGGCACTTGAGGGCTTGTCTGTGAGACAGGTTGTTACCATTACCTGGGACCCCCAGCCCCGCGCGTCTGTTAGAAGGAGTTCTCCGGGCGGCGGGCATGCTCAAGTCTCTGACTTGGAGCAGAAGGGGAAAACAGTGGGGGCAGCGGCGTAGAGTCATTTGTAGAGCTCTCTTAGCTGGTCTGGGTCTCCGAGGTGGTTGTGTTCTCTGCTGTGACTCGCTAGCCTCACTCTACCTAGGGAGGTCGTAGGCAGGAGTCAGCGGATGGCGAGTGAGAGGGGTTGACTGTGTGTCCCTCTCTTAGCTGCATGTGGCGGTGGCTTGTGTGCTCTTTCTGTGACATAGTTTCTCACGTTGTTTCTAAGTGAGTCTCGTCGCCCTAGTTTACACGGTGGTTGTAGCCTAGCCGTGTCTAGTTCCATGGGCTTGGTTAGTTTGGCCTTGTGAGCCGTGTTTAGTTGTTTCCGCTCTGTGGGTTCACTCGGGGTGCCTTGTGCTGAAACCCAACCGTTGGTTTGGTAACCCATTCCTTGGTGCCGTCCGTGGTGGCACCAGAGTGTGTAGTTCCCTGACCTCTTAGCGTGTCCAGGGTCTAGGGTGGTTCTGCTTGTCGGCCCTTGACCTTGTAGAGGTTGAGGTGGCCATGCCTGGTGGTGAGACGTCGTTCTCACTTGGGTGCTTGGTGTCTCTCGGGGTGACACCTAGTTGTTCCTTCCCGACCTCGAGGAGGTCCGAGATGTTGGTGCTTGTGTCGTGAGACTCGGGTCTCACGCGGTTGCTCTGGGGTTCCGTGAGCTTCTTTGTCTTGGCGGGTGTGTGCCGAGGGTTGCTTCCGCATTGTGTTGCTCTGGCCCAACCCTGGTTGTGGGTCGTGGCATTGCTTTAGTTGCTTCCACATGTGTTTGACTATGCTGGTTCTGCGGGAGTCGTCTTTGGCCTGAGCCGGGTTATGGTCGAGGCATTTACTATGTTTCTGCTGCTTTGTAGTACTCTGCAGTAGGTGTTTCCCACTTTACTACTTTGTAGAGTAGTTTTGTTTCAGCTTTTATTGGAGTTCCTGCTACTATGGCTGGTAAGGGACTGGTTATCCCTACTGAGCCTTGTTCGTGAGGCTCACCCCCTACTCTCTTCAGGTGGGGACTCGCTGTCGCAGGAGTTCATTGCCGGACGGTCGTGGTGGCGGTTTGTTGCGCCGTGCGTTGCCAGCAATGTGAGTTGTGAGCGTGAGTGCTCTTGTAGCGTGAGTTGAGAGTGGCCTTTTTGCAAGTCCTCAGGGTATGCCCCTTAAGGATTGCACCTTCTTTCTGTACCTGTACTTTTATTTGGGATTTGTTGTACATAATTTCTTTATTAAATGTATGAGATTCTTGTTATAGTTATTTGAATTCACTGATTATCTCACTGGACTAAATTCTAACCCTTCCGGGTCTTCGGATCCGTGGGTGGCGGCGCGACCTTCGGGGGTCCCTGGCGGGGGTCTGGGAGGTCGGGTCGTTACACTGAGCCTGCCACAACAAACAATATAAATAAAACAATAACAACCATATATTTAATAAAAACAGACTACTTCTAACCAACAATTCTAACCTGAGCCTCCAGCTGAGCTTGGAGTGCAGCCTGAGTGTGTGCCTGAGTCTGCATAGCCTGCACCAGGCCTTGCATGAACACACCATAATCCACAGGCAGTGGTGGAGGAAGAACTGTAGGACCTTGTGGTGCTGGGGCCTGCTGCTCACCCCTATCCTCACGCCTCGGCTCATCCTCACGAGCATGGGTACCACACCTACCACGCGAAGCCATAATCTGTAAAACAAATTAATCACAGTTAGAAACTAAGTTATTTAGTCCTAACCATGTTCTTAACTATCTTTCATTCATTATTAGATATTTTCTACACGTGGACAATTCTATAAAGACTTAGCATATTCTGAAGATGATGGTATATTCATGTACAATCTCAACCTGGTCGCTCTGATACCAATCTCTGTAACGACCCTCCTTATACCGGTACGATTATACCAATCCACGTCGGTACAAAGAATGTCGTCACAGTGGGACATTTACCCAACAATAAACATTAGATTGAGATGTACACAAATATTGAAATAATACAGCGAAAACAAGTAAATATTCAATCTTATTCCATCATCATCATTATATCCACAGCCCATATAGCATAAGAAGAAATACATATGCCCACATTATTACAACTCCAACATAATTTACATTGTCTATATGAAATACATCATTTATTAATTGCATACTTATGGAAATGAAGTACAATATAGAAATCTCCACAACAATAGCTACTCCTCCCTCTCGGAGTCGCTCCTATCCCCTCCTCAGAAGTGGAGACACCTGTACGCTGAAGTAGGTATGAGTCTAAAGAGACCCAGCAAGCAATCTAAGAACACAACCATACACATATCACCTATACATGTAAATTTTCTATGCATTTAAGGATGAACATGGTACATACTTCATGTCACTTAAACAACTAAATATGAAAACCTATATCATGCTTTCTACACTTTGTAACCAACATTATTCAGAAGTCCAAGTCTCATTTGATTCATTTCACAATTTAACACAATTATAGCATGGAACTATAAATATGGTAAATAGCATACCTAGCATGAATTCTAATCATTTTCTCATGCATTTATCACAATTATATACACATTTTGCTTGTTGTTTTGACATGATTTAAACATAATCACATGGGTTTACACTTATTCATATGCTAACACACTCACTTAACAATTTCACATACTCATATTTCACATTGCACAATTCACATGATCATATACACGTATTCACAATTTATACTTAGTTGCCATGACACATAGTCCAAACCACCACTAAAACACACATACCCATCACCTAGGCAACACAGTGATAGATCTTGGTTAACTGCGTAGAACTGGGAGAAGCACTCTCCACCCTAACCAGTGGTACTTGTCCACCTCTAGGATTTCATCCTAATGCCCATAGGATATCACACACATTGAACATTCCTGTAGGGACTTTACTACGGACAGCCCTCTATGGTAGCAGTGTCACTAACGGCACAGTTTACACATTGTCATTCTATCACATTATCACATTTTCACATGCACTTTTAATATATTTACATACACCTTTAAGTAACTACACAAACTTCAGTTTATCCAACCTAATGTTACTGTTTCACAGTATTAATCAGATCATAATACAATCCTAATCATACTGCTAACTACTGAATTATACCTAATCAAATTTAACATGCTTAATATGGTCATTTTCTCTTATTAAATCACTAACAGTACCTACTGTTATCAGAACAGTGCGAGATTTTTATCACAGGTTCTAAACAGATAATATGTCACATGCTCAATTTTCCACAATTTTCCATATTTTTTGGATCTTTAAACTAATTATAACAATTAAAATAGTTATCAGTCATATTTATCAACAATTCCATTTACACATGGTACATAGTACGAAAGTCATGGTTAATAGTTTCAAATCCATAATACAAACATGGAAAAATTATGAAACCCTGACATACAATGGAACTAATTATTTAGAATTTTTTTTATCATATCATGCTCATTGCTTGATCACAAAAATTTTAATAAATAATACAATTTACAGAAATTCGATCCATCCTCATGACATAACCCACTGACTATACCTGACTAAACATAATTCTCATAGCATGTACAAACCACCACAAATTCGGAAATCATTGGTTACAGATCAAAAGCACATTTCTGAAGACTTGAAGAACTTGGCGGCATAGATGCTGCCGCCAACATGGGTTAACGGCATAGGATGTCACCGCCAACCAGGGATCTTAATGGCATCAAGCTGGCCGTTAAGTTCCTGTCTGCAGAAATGCAGACTGAACGCACAAAGACATGGTGAATGGGATTTCCAGGACACGAAATAAAATCTGAAATATTCCTAGGACCCAGCTGACATGAGTAGGGTTGACATCCATAGGTTACTTGCCTCAGAAAAATTGTCAAATCGGATCAAATTGCTGAAGATGCCCTCCATCTCCTCCCAATCCTATCTCTGTGTCGATGTAGACTGCACACCGGGGTCGGGGAAGCCTCACCAATGTCCAAAGTCTCTCCCAGTCAATGTAGATCGCCAGGAAACACACCACAACACCAGGTTCAAGTCGCCAAAGATCAATTTTTTGCACAGGAACTCTAGGGTTTCTCAAAGAGCCAAAAGACTTAATCTGGCCGAAATAGGGTGATTTTATAGAACCTAAGGGGTCGGGTACACGTTAGGGTAGGAATCCTACCGTTGGAAGTCAGTTTCCAAAATAGGAACTGGAGGAAACGTAGCCGTTTCTAGATCTAAAAATGCACAAATTCTAGGGAAATATATGTCCACATTCTGCCGTTTACGGGGAATTGGCGTCCCTCGATCTAGATGTCGACTCCCTTGTAAACGTCCACTCATGTTGACGTCAATTGGCCTCTCAGCCAGAACACAGAAATGCCCAAACATACATACACTGTATACATGCAATGTAATGTATATTCTAAACACCATATGTACAATGTAAATAAAATAATATGTACATAAATAAACAAGCATATACATATGTACAACATTATTCAAATACAATATGTAGAACAACTACATAAATTTATATACATATACATATATACACATAGCTATATACACAAGCATCTGACTACCATATGACAAAGTCTAATAAAAGAGCAAAATTCGAGGGCCTTACAAATTTCATATGTCATTAGTGAACCTATCAACTCATCTAATTGCATGATTGACAAATTCTTTGAATCCTCAATCACAATAGCTTTTGTGTGCCATGTTGATGGAAGATACCTAAGTATCTTCCTCACAAGATCACTATTGGAGTAATCCTTTCCTAGAGCCCTAAGACCATTCACAATAAGCATGAATCTTGCAAACATCTCAGAAATGGTCTCATCACTTTTCATTCTAAACATTTCATACTCTGAGACTAAGATACTTGCCTTTGTTTCTCTTACCTCAGAGGTTCCCTCATATATTAGCTGGAGCTTATCCCACATCTCCTATGCAGACTTACATGATGATACTCTGGATTACTCTTTGGGGTGGATGGCACACTACATCATGTTCATGGCACTCCAGTTGAGTGTGGACTTCTTGATCTGCTCCTTAGTCCATAAATCTTCATCATCTGGCAATTCAGCAGGTCCTTTATCAACAATCTTCCAGAGCTCATAGTCCTGAGCTCTTAAGAACACCTGCATCCTATTTTTCCAATAGGAATAATCAGATCCATCAAAAAAAGGAGGCCTAGTAACTGAATGACCCTCAGCTATAAATCCCTTTGTGATTTCCATAGCAAAGACTCTTGATCGCTAGATCAAACACTAATAGTGCAATGAGAACTCGCTTGATACCAAATGAAATATTGCGGAAAAACTGCTATGAAGAAATCTAGAAGGGGGGGGTGGATAGATTTCTCTGTATTTAAAATTCACTCGATTAGAATCTTAGAAGAATTGAAATGAGACTCGAATCTAACAACCAATCACAGTTCTGAACACTTTAGACTGATCAGATGATGTAGCAACAACGAGCCTACCAAAACATCTAGCGCACAAGCAAGCAAACCACAAGGACACAGTGATTTAGGGTGGTTCGGATTACACAATTGTGTATCCTACATCTACCATCCACACACACACACACACACAATAAGGCTTATGTTGCCAGTTCAGAAAAACAACACAGATTAACACACACTCTCTGAGATGTAGAGATCTCAGATCTGACCACACATACGTGAAATTGGGCACAAGGATTGCACCAATATCACAAACCACATACAATGAGATGAGATTAAGGTGACGAACCATACTAGACAATCGAATTGCAAATTGGGGATGTCTGGTTCGAATCTCCCTATTCTGCTTCTAGGTGGGAGATCAGCTCTTCTGCTTCAACTCCAGGAAGAAGACTGAAATCCGGAGAGTCCTCTTGAGATGGATCATCCAAGGTGCTTGAAGCTTCAATTCCTTCAGATCTGGATGAAATTCTCCAGGATGAAGCCCTCTTCTGAAGTCGCCTGAAGCTTCTGGGAGTTGGAAGAACTGATGCGTGTGTGTGCCTCCAAGTATGAGTGGATAAGGGGCATTTATAGTCCCATGAATCCACGAGATCCCTTGAGATTTGGGGGCACAAAGATTCCCGCTCAAAAAGCCATCAATCACACCTATCCACGTGTCCCTGTATTTCAGATCTGGAAAAATATCCGAGGTGTGTCGACACCACACAAGCATATGTCGACACACAATACACTAGCTTCAAACTGGGTTTCTGGAAGGGACAGTGAGTGTCGACACACAGGCAGGCTGTGTCGACACCACTAGCTGATGACTTCCGAATTGGCTTCTGGGAGAGACAGTAAGTGTCGACACACAGGCAGGCTATGTCGACACCACTGGCCCCTTCTTCCTTTACCGATTTGCTGGATGCATGAGCTATGTCGACACCACTTGAGTTGTGTCGACACAACTGGCTTGCCTTCTTGATTAGTTACACAGAAAAATGTACTATGTGTCGACACACTATCTGAATTGTGTCAACACCACTGTCATTGCTTGAGCATTTCTTTGAACTACACATGAAAAAATAGTGTTAAATATAATTGAAGCAAGATTTCCACATTTGTATGAATCATACTTAATATCATCAAAACAAGAGATCCAACAGATATATGTGTATGGTGTAAAATTTGTGACTGGTCAGGTACGGACTGTAGGTCATATCATGAGGATTTGTCAATTTTATGAGCATGATATAAATTAGGGTAATTTCTGTAATTGGAAAATGAGCATGATCTACCTGTGTTTAATTCTAAATAAATTGATTTGTTGCAAGTTAGGGTTTCAGAAATTTTATATGATCTTAGGACGACTGTTTCTAGGTTTAGGAACTATTAGAACCAACTGTATTGATGTGAACCATGTTTTAATGCAATTCTTGATAAATCTGCATGATACCTATTTTAATTATTAAATTTTGTTTACGATTCCAAAAAATCTAAAAATTTAGGTATGAGATATATAACCTGTGTGATACCTATGATAAAAATTTCATGCTATTTTGACAACAGTAGGTACTGTTAGTAGTTTAACAAGGGTAATTGACCATGATGAGCATGTTTAACTTTGATCATGTGAAATTCAGTGTTTAGCAGCATGATTAGGGATTTGTTGTGATTAATTATCATTGTGAAACAGTATGGTTATGTTCTGTAACTGATCTATGAATATATGTTAAGTGCATGTAAATGAGTTAAAGTGTGTAAGTGAATGAAGCATGTGATAATGTGATAATGTGTAAAATTGTGTCGATATTGACATTGCTACCATAGAGGGCTGTGAATCTGTACTGTAGTAAAGTCCCTATGGGAAGGCTCAATGTGTGTGATATCCTATGGGCATTAGGATGAAATCCTGGAGGTGGACAAGTACCATTGGTTAGGGTGGAGAGGGCTTCTCCCGGTTTTACGCAGTTAACCAAGATTCGTCACTGTGTTGCCTAGGTGACGGGTATGTGTTTGTGATGTGTGTCCTTCTTATGGTGGTTTAGACTATGCGTCACGGCAACTAAGTGTAAAAAGTGTGAATATGTGAAATGTGAAATGTGAAAATGTGCAAATGTGAAAAGTGAACATGTGATAGTGTAATGTGAATATGTTAGCATGTGAAAAGATGTGAATTTATGTAAATGTGATTTATTTATATTAAAACAGCAAGCTAAACATGTGAATAAGTGTTATCATAGCATGTGAAAATGATTAGATATCATGCTAGGTGTGTTATTTACCTTGTACATATTTCCATGTTCTAAATTGGTAGAATTGTGTAATGATATGAATAGAGTTTGAACTATGAATCATGTTAGATGTATGTGTAGAAAGCATGTGTAGGTTGTTATGGTTATTGTAAATTGTTATAAACATGTCCCATGTATTCTTCCTCGTTGTTAAAAGATAGCATGTGTATGTGATATGTGTAAAGGTGAATCTTTGGATTGCTTGTTGGGTCTTTTAGAAGACTCATACTTGCTTTGGCATATAGGTGAGACAGGTGTCCTCGTTCTTGAGGAGGACATAGCTAGGAGCGACTCCGAGTGCGAGGAGTAGCTCTACTTGTGGACTTGCTACACATTTGCTTTTCTTTCATTAGTATGTAAACAATGTGATTGTATATTTCATATGGACAATGTATTTTATTTGGAGTTGTAATAAGATGGACATTGTTATTTCTTTCACCACTATATAGACTGTGGATGGTCTGATGATGATGGAATGAGAATAAGTATTTATTTCCGCTGTACCCTTTTGATATTTATGTACTTCTCAATCTATTGTTTAGTGTTGGGTAAATGTCACACTGTGACGATGTCCTTTGTACCGACATGGATTGGTATAACCATACCGGTATAAGGAGGGTTGTTACAGTTCATCTCGTTTTTATATGTGAGTTTTGTGAGATCTGTACATAAAGTTTTGTGCAGATTTCTGTATGCGGTTGAGGCTGTGAATCAGATCAATGCTAGAGGATCTGATTTCTTATGGATTTGATCTAGCTTGTGTGTTTGTGAGCCGTCGTGCTCATATGTGTGTGGTTTGAGCCATCGTGCTCAGTTTGTTAGTCATCGCAGTCGCGGTTGTGTGTTGAGCCGTTGTGCTCAAGGGTGTTTGGGAGTCGTCATGCTCCAATATGTGTTGTACTCAGGTTTGAGTAGTGTGGCCTCACTGTGTGAGGGGTGGATGTAGGAATCACTAGTGTGAATTTCGAACCACCTAAAAATCCTATGTGCAATGGTTTGATATGTTCTTCTGCGCTAGATGTTGTTGTGTTGTGTGTGTATTTGAAATCTTTTAATGATGATTTTAATCATGACTAATTGACATCACTCATAATTTGATTTTGATGATGACATTTTGTACACTTTGTACATATTAAAATGATGACTAAATGACATGTTAATATTTCATATGTTGATGATAATGACTTATGTTAATGGTTCACACTTCATATTTTCAGGTTTACATAACTTTGTCACAGTGGTGTCGACACAGTCTGCCTGTGTGTCGACACAGTCTGCCAGTGGTGTTGACACAGTCTGTCTGTGTGTCGACACTCACTATCCCTTCCAGAACCTGTTCTGAAGCCACTAGCCAGTGGTGTCGACACAGTCTACCTGTGTGTCGACACACTTCGTCTGAAGCTCTAAAAACGTGAATTTTTCTGGACACGTGGCTGCATGGGAATCAAGGGAATTTACCCAGATATTTGTGCCCATGCACTCCAAGGGTCCATATGGACACATGGGACTATATATACCCATGATCCTCGTACTCCAAAAGTGGGGGGAGAGCTGAGACTTTTCTAGAAGAAGAGAAGAGCGGGAAAAAGCTCTTGCGTTCAGAAGGGGAGCAGAGGAGCGCCGCCAAGGGGAAGAAGGAGAAGGGAAGAAGAGGAGGAGTTCCTAATTGAAGCTTTGATGATCAGAAGGAGATCCATCTGAGTTTGTACTTCATTTGAGTATCATTTTCTCTAGGTGTGATCTGTGTATGTGTTCTACACAGATCGCCTAATTTTGTTTTTGTAAGGCCCTCGAATTTTGCCGCATTATTTTATTTCGTGTAAATAATTCATGTTTGTGCATGCATAGATGTACATATCTACGTATGTATTAACTAGTTATACTTATGTGTGCATGTGTATAATTAGTTGTAAATAATGTATGAATTGCATGGTGGTAGTGTGTACATAATAATACATATGGATGGCATGTACGTAGGTATAAGTTAAGCATGGTTTCTGGATGTTTTGAGTTCTGGCCGAAGGACCCAATTGTCATCCACATAGATGGACGTCCATGCTGAGTCAGCGTCCACCTCGATGGACGCCAATACTTAAGCCAACGTCCATGGATGTGGACGTTAATATCTCTGACCTGCATGCGTTGCAGACCCCGAAACTCCGGGGGCAAGCAAGCCCAGCCATTGGGGAGATGTCCCCAACGGCTAGCAGGCTTTCACATCACCTCTCCGAGGTTCCCAAAACCCCTCTGCTATAAACCACACCCCCTTCTACACCAGACAACCCCTCTTGACCTCTTTCAAGAGATAGAGAAAACCCTAGCTCAGAACTGCATAAAGACTGAACTTTGGAGGCTTCAATCCGGCGATTCAAGGCTTCATCCGGCGACCTACTACATCAGGAGGGTAGCTGGAACATCGGGGAAGACTTCCCCAACAGCGGTTTAACTTCTACACCAACCTAGACCCCGGAGGAGAGCATTTGTTGAGGCTTCTTAGGACTGCCCAAGGAGAGCTTCACCACCATCTTGATCCCTTTGGAGACTTGTTTAAAGGCAAGTAACCCTCACATTTCGTCCATGTAGATGTCTAGTAGGGTTTTGTTATTTTTACAGATTTTAGATCGAGTCCTGGATCCCCCATTCTTCTTGTATTTGGAGCTCGGGTCTGTATTTCTACATAGACTTGAACTTGACGGCAAGATCCATTGCCGTCAAGATCTTCATTAACGGCCAACGATGTTGCCGTTAAGCTCCATTAACAGCCAGACTATGCCGTTAAGATTGTCAGGACAGAACAGTGAGCTGTTCTCTCCTTCTATATGATAATTTTTCGAGGTTCTCACATGAGGATATATGGTAACCGTACTATGATATGTATTATGAATGGTGGTATGTGTGGTGAGGTCCTTACAATTTTTGAAATTGGTATGAAGGGTGTCATTTATGAAAAATGCATGTATGATAAAAATCCTAGATCATGTTAGTTTCTGTTCGTGCAACTCGTGAGGAATTTGGGTGCCCTAAATTTTATGAACTATGTGTGTAGGGGTCAGTCTGTGCCCTGCAATTTCTGAAATTTCTCCATGCTCGTATGATTTACTATAAATTTTTGTTCTGAAAATAGAAAACATATGTAGGGTTTGTGAAATTTCCAGTAAATTGTGTGTTGTGTAATAAATCCGGGGGAAATTCCTATGATAAGGTATATGTTGGGTTTAGGGTTGAGGTCCGTTGAATCTGCTATTCATGTTGTGTTCGGTGTGGAATTGAATTATGGATAATATGAGGCTGAATGCTTCAATTTCTGAAAATATATGTTAACTCTGAAAAATCTGGAAAATTTCATGTAAGAGTATAAACCTGAAATGAGTATGTGGTTAAATTTTCATGCTATTCTGATGACTACAAAGTGTGTTATGAAAATTTCATGTGAAAAATGTGATAAACGCATGATATCATGAATATGACTTAATGATGTGTTTTTCCAACCTGATTAATGCAAGTTAGTGAATATTAATCCCTGTTATCAGTAGCATCATGCTAGGAAAAATAGAGCCATATGTGTGAGAGAGAGAATGAAAAGGTATGAGGATGTCTTGTGTAAATGTGTACTAAAATCGGTATGCGTAATGTGTAAGACTGTGCCAAGTGTGATACTGCTTCCATAGAGGGCCGTGGAACCGTACCATGGAAAAGTCCCCATGGGAAGGTTCAATGTGTTAAGATCCTAAGGGCATTAGGATGAAATCCTAGAGGTGGACAAGTACCACTGGTTAGGGTGGAGACTTGTTCTCCCGGTCTGCGCAGTCTAAGAATCGTCACTGTATTGCCTAGGTGACGTCTATGTGTACGTGATGTGTATGTGTCCTTCTAATGGTGGTTTGGACTATGTATCACGACACTAAAGTGTGAAAAAAAAAATGTGAATGTGTACATGTGTAAGTCGTGTAATGTGAACATGTGTAAATGTGCAATGTGAAAAAAAAAAGTGAACTATGTGAATGAAGAAATTGTGCAAACATGTGAAACTAACGTGTTAGATGATGAAATGGTGATCCATGATATGTTAATGTTAAACTCGTGTCATAACAGCAACCTAATTGTAGTCATCAAAATGTTTTACATGTGTATAAATGCGTAGAACCCATACTAGTAGCATTTCTTGCTTATGTGTAAACGTTTCCATATTTAAGCGCCACCATGACATAGTTAATTGAGATTGTAGCTCTCATGTGATTGGTTGTGAGTTTCTAATTCATGTCAAAACAGCAAGCTAAAAGTGTATAAAACGACAATGTGCATGTGCAAGAATGTGTAAAAATCATGATAGGAAGGTCTCCTTTCATGTATGTAAGCACACCATGTTTGGTTGCTCTCATGTTTTCCTTAATCGGAGGTAAAACCTTTATGTGATGGAATAAGTAGAAAGCATGTGATAGGACGTTTTATTTTGGAAAATCTGAAATCATGAACCATGTGTTTAATTTGGTAGAATTACCATGATAGGTTGTCTCTTATTGATGTCAAGCATGCTACATGTTTTGTCTTGTGACTTGGGATGAAAACCTGCTATGATATATGCATGTATGATATGTGTGGTGTTATTTGCTGAGTCTTTTAGACTCATTACTTGCTTCGGCGTACAGGTTTAGTTGGTGACGCTACATCGTTAGAGGAGGCAGTGGAGAGCGACTCCGAGCGTGGAGACTAGCTCTTTGGAGTTCACTTGTGACATTTTGTGATTTCATAGTATGTATTGTAAGGCAGTGTATTAGAATTATCATGTAATCATGGACAAACTATGTATTTTATTTTAGCACTTCTTTTATGTGGATTATGTGGACTTTAGATCTTTAAATTGTTACACGAATCATGTATGTTAAATGTGGATGATGAGATGAATGAAAGACATGGTTCTTTTACTTCCGCTACTCTATATTTATATTTATGTATATCTCAATCGTATGTAAGTGTTGGGCAAATGTCCCGCTGTGACATTGTTCACTATGCCGACGTGGGTTGGTATAACCGTACCGGTATAATGAGGGTCGTCACAGAGATTTGGTATCAGAGCAACCGATTGAGATTATACATAAATATACATGCATCATCATCTTCATTACATGCTAGATCTTTATAGACTGTCCACATGTGTAGAATTGATTAATAATGAATGGAAAAAAAATAGATAAGAAAATAGTTAGGACATAAATTAACGTAGCTCTAATGGTGGCTGAAATTTATCGCAGCCATGGCTTCGAGAGGTAGGCGTGGTGGAGCGCCGGCCCGTGAGGACGAGCCGAGACGTGAGGAGCGGGCGGAGCAGCAGGCCCCGGCACCGCAGGGTCCTGTACTTCCCCCACCGCCGCCTGTGGATTATGGAGTGTTTATGCAAGGTCTTGTGCAAGCCATGCAGACGCAGGCTCACACTCAGGCTGCACTCCAAGCCCAGTTGGAGGCTCAGGTTAGCATAATTAATTCAAGTGTAGTCTGTTTTATTTAATTGTATGATGTTATGTTGAATGTGTATTATTGTTGTTGGATGTAGCAGGCTCAAGTTCCAGCTCAGGACCATGGTGGACCTTCCATCATGGAAAGATTCAAGAGGATGCTGCCACCCTCTTTTAAGGGGGAGAGCGATCCATTACTAGCTGAGAGTTGGATGAGGGAGATTGAAAAGATCTTCCGAGCTATTAGGTGCGCGGATGAGGATAAGGTTACTTTAGCCACCTATATGCTTCAGGTATGTGTTAGTTTTGTATGTTCTATTAAGTTAGATTTGTTTAGATGGTGCTTATGAATGGTGTACTGCAGGAAAGAGCTGATGTATGGTGGGCTTCATTACTACGTACACGGTTTGAAGACGGCGCGGTTGATGTTGCTTGGGACGAGTTCGTGAGGCTCTTTTGGGCCAAGTTCGTTCCCGAGCATATTCAAGGTCGGATGGAGCAGGAGTTCCTCTCTTTGACTCAGGGCTCCATGATCATGCTAGAGTATGAGGCAAGGTTTGCAGAACTATCTAAGTATGCACCTCATATCGTGACAGATGAGCGCAGGAAAGCAAAGAAGTTCGTGATGGGACTCAAGCCATCACTGAGGACGAGGCTAGTGGCATTCGATCATCGCACCTTGGACGAGGCACTTAGTGCTGCTTGCAGACAGGAGGGTGAGATGGAGCAATACTTTGAAGAGAAGAAGGCTTCGCAGAAGAGGCCTGCAGCTACGTTCCAGCGACAGGACAAGAAGAAAGCGGTGTACCAGGCACAGCAGCGATCAGTAGCAGTCGGCAATGCTCAGGAACCCTCTGTATGTTCCCCTGGTGTGAAGAAAGAGTGTCCCCACTGTGGGAAGACACATGGTGGTTCCGAGTGTTGGATGATTACGGGAAAGTGCTTGAAGTGCGGAAGTAGACACCACAAGATCAATGATTGTCCGAGACTTCAGCAGGGAGTCCAGCGCAGAGCGCCAGCCCCAGCAACGGTAGCGGCAGCAGTGCCAGCTACAGGAAGACCAGGAAGGCCTCGAGCCCTAGCTCGAGTGTTTACTTTAGCGCGCGAGGACGCCGACCAGGCAGAGCATGTCACCGAAGGTACGGTTTTACTTCTAGGTGTGCACGCTCGGGTTTTGTTTGATACGGGTGCTACTCACTCGTTCATTTCCGAGCGGTTCGCTAGGCAGTTAGCCCTAGAGTCAGGCATAGAGTCTGAGGATTTACAGGTCCCTTTGTCTGTGTACACCCCTGTAGGTACGGTATCGACTAGGAAGTGCATTCCGTCGTTACCTGTGTACATTGAGGATAGAATCCTAGAAGGGTGTTTCTTCTTGCTAAAGATGAAGGACTTTGATGCTATTCTTGGTCTGGATTGGCTAGAGGAGCAATATGCGTTAGTAGATTGTCGTGAGAAGAGGATTGTTTTCCACATTCCTAGTGAGGATGAGTTCTCTCATCCCTTGCCAAGGAACTTGGCGGGAAAGTTAGTCATCTCTACCATGAAGGCGATGCGCATGGTAAACAAGGGTTGTGCCGCTTTTCTTGCCAGCATGGTATTAGTACCAGAGGCTGATGAGTCACCTACTCTTGCAGAGATTGAGGTAGTGCAGGATTTTCCAGACGTCTTTCCTGATGATTTGTCTGGATTGCCACCGGATAGAGAGATAGAGTTCACCATAGAGTTGCTTCCGGGCACCTCTCCTATCTCGAAGGCTCCATATCGGATGGCACCTGCGGAGTTAGCCGAGTTGAGGAGGCAGTTGCAAGAGTTGCTAGATAAGGGATTTATTCTCCCTAGTGTTTCCCCTTGGGGCGCACCTGTATTATTCGTCAAGAAGAAAGACGGGTCACTTAGGTTATGCATTGACTACAGAAAGCTGAACCAAGTGACTGTGAAGAACAGGTATCCCTTACCTCGTATTGATGATTTGTTTGACCAGTTGCAAGATGCATCAGTCTTTTCTAAGATTGATTTGCGATCTGGTTATCATCAGTTGAGGATTCGGAGTGAGGATGTGTCCAAGACGGCATTTAGATCCCATTATGGACATTATGAGTTTTTGGTTCTTCCTTTCGGATTGACCAACGCCCCTGCAGCGTTCATGGATCTCATGAACAGGGTGTTTAGGCCATATCTAGATAGCTTTGTTGTGGTGTTTATTGATGATGTGCTGGTCTACTCTTCGGATGAGGCCACACACCATCAGCATTTGAGGGTAGTATTAGAGGTCCTCCGTGAGCACAAGCTGTATGCTAAGTTCAGCAAGTGCGATTTCTGGTTGCGCGAGGTTCATTTCCTCAGGCATGTTATCCCCGGTGCTGGTGTTGCAGTTGATCCAGCAAAGGTCCAGGCAGTTATGGATTGGGAGACTCCCAAGACCCCTTCGGAGATTCGTAGTTTTCTGGGTTTGGCTAGTTACTATCGGCGATTCATTGAGGGATTTTCATCCATCGCCGCCCCATTGACTCAGCTCACCAGAAAGGGAGTGAAGTTTGTCTGGTCCGAGAAGTGTGAGAGTAGTTTTCAATTGTTGAAGACTAAGCTCACGTCAGCTCCGGTGTTAGTCTTGCCGAGCGGTGTAGAGGGTTTTGCTATCTACACGGATGCGTCTCGGATTGGCTTAGGCTGTGCTAATGCAGCAAGGAAGGGTAGTGGCTTATGCTTCTCGTCAGTTGAAGGAGCATGAGAAGAACTATCCGACTCATGATTTGGAGCTCGCAGCAGTGGTTCATGCACTAAAGATCTGGAGGCACTATCTTTATGGTGTCAGATTTGAGGTGTTTACCGACCACAAGAGCTTGAAGTATCTTTTCTCCTAAAAGGAATTAAACCTGAGGAAGAGAAGATGGATTGAGTTCTTGAAGGACTATGACTTCGACCTTCAGTATCACCCTGGGAAGGCGAATGTCGTAGCGGATGCTCTGAGTAGAAAGAGGCCATCTCTCCAACAGGACTGGAAGATGTTGGAGGATGCGGCTTGCGCTTTGACTGAGTTAGAGCCATCGTTATGCCAAGCTTTTATAGCTCAGTTATCTCTTAGGTCCTCGGTTTTGGATGAGGTGATCGAGCAACAGAAAGCCGACCCTAGACTCTTAGAGTTAGTGGGCAAGGCAGGCATTGCTCGTGATGAGGACGGTGTGATTAGATTCTATCACCGTGTTTGTGTCCCTAATTTGGTAGATGTCCGTGAGCATGTGTTAGCGGAGGCTCATAGGTCGAGATTCTCTATTCATCCGGGTAACATGAAAATGTACCAGGATTTGAAGAGGTCCTTTTGGTGGTCTGGCATGAAGAGGGATGTAGCGGATTATGTGTCCCAGTGTTTAGTATGCCAGCAAGTGAAGGCCGAGCGACAGCGACCATCCGGCCTTATGCAAAGGATGGAGATCCCAGTGTGGAAGTGGGAAGCTGTCACTATGGACTTTGTTTCGGGTTTGCCTTGATCTAGAAGGGGCAATGACTCGATTTGGGTAGTTGTAGATAGATTCTCAAAGACTGCGCATTTCTTACCTATGAAGAAGAAGCAGTCGGTTGAGAGCTTAGCTAGATTGTATGTTAGTAGTGTGGTTAGATTGCATGGTGTGCCGAAGTCGATCATTTCGGATCGAGATCCGAGATTTAATTCGAGGTTGTGGAAGGGTCTTCAGCATGCGTTAGGTTCAGAGCTGAAGCTCAGTTCGGCGTTTCATCCCCAGACTGATGGACAGTCCGAGAGGACTATCCAGACGCTCGAGGATATGTTGAGAGCGTGTGTACTGAACTAGAAGGATGATTGGGAGCGTCATTTACCTCTAGTGGAGTTCGCATACAACAACAGCTTTCATGCGAGTATTGGTATGGCTCCATTTGAGGCATTGTATGGTAGGCCTTGCAGATCTCCTTTATGTTGGGAGGAGACTGGTGATAGGCAGCTGATCGGTCTGGAGTTAGTTCAGGAGACTTCGGATAAGGTCCAGCTTATCAGGAAGAGGCTTGTTGCGGCACAGGATAGGCAGAAGAGCTACGCCGACAACAGAAGGAAGGATTTGGAGTTCGAGGTGGGTGAACATGTCTTCTTGAAGATATCACCTACTCGTGGTGTCGTCAGATTTGCAGGCATAGTAAGTTGAGCCCTAGATTCATTGGCCCGTATGAGATTCTCAGACGATTGGGCAGCGTGGCATATGAGCTAGCTTTACCCCCAGCTTTAGCTAGTGTTCATCCTGTTTTCCACGTTTCTATGCTCAGGAAGTATGTCCGAGATCCATCTCATGTGATCAGTCATGAGCCAGTGGAGATTCATCCAGATTTGTCGTATGTGGAGCAACCAGTAGCTATTCTTGACTGGAAGGTTTAGCATCTCCGGAACAAGGGTATTGCGTCGGTGAAAGTTCTATGGCGGAACTTCTCGCGAGAGGAGGCTACTTGGGAGCTTGAGGATGCGATGAAGAAGAAGTATTCCCGTTTGTTTGAGTATTTTTGTTTAAACTTCGAGGACGAAGTTTCTTTAAGGGGGAGAGGGTGTAAGGCCCTCGAATTTTGCTGCATTATTTTATTTCGTGTAAATAATTCATGTTTGTGCATTCATAGATGTACATATCTACGTATGTATTAACTAGTTATACTTATGTGTGCATGTGTATAATTAGTTGTAAATAATGTATGAATTGCATGGTGGTAGTGTGTACATAATAATACATATGGATGGCATGTACGTAGGTATAAGTTAAGCATGGTTTCTGGATATTTTGAGTTATGGCCGAAGGACCCAATTGGCGTCCACATGGATGGACGTCCATGCTGAGTCAGCGTCCACCTCGATGGACGCCAATACTTTAGCCAACATCCATGGATGTGGACGTTAAGATCTCTGACCTGCATGCGTTGCAGACCCCGAAACTCCGGCGGCAAGCAAGCCCAGCTATTGGGGAGATGCGCGACCCTCATTATACCGTACGGTTATACCGACCCACGTCGATATAGCGAGTGTCATCACAGTGGGACATTTACCCAACAATGACATTCAGCTGAGATACACGTGAATATAAGAACAGAGTAGCGGAAGTAAAAGAACCACTGTCTTCATTTCATTCATCATCCACATTTAACATACATGATTCGATAACATTTAGAGAACTAAAAGTCTACATAATTTAAATTGCTGAAAATCAAATACATAGATGTCCATACTTATACATTCTTCCATGATAATGCTAGTACAATGTTCAATTTACATACTATGAGAATCACAAAATGTCACAAGTACTCCAACACTCTAATCTCCGAGCTCAGAGTCGGTCTCCAACGTCTCCTCCACAAGTGTCTTGTCACCAACTACACATGTACGCCGAAGCAAGTAGTGAGTCTAAAAGACTCCGCAAGTAATTCTACATATACCATACATGCACATATCATAGTAGGTTCTACATACACATTCACAAGACATAACATGTAGCATGCTTGACATTAAATTTTACAACCTATCATGGTGAATCTACAATTTAAACACATGGACTATGCTTTCAGATTTCCTAAAATAGAATCACCTATCACATGCTTTCCATTCATTCCTCACATAAAAATCTACCTTCAACCAACTAAGACATGAAAGCCATTAACTTGAATTCCCAAGCATGCATGAAAGGAAACATACCTAACATGGAATCTACACATTCCTACACATATACGTAACCATTTTACATGCTTTAAACTTGCTGGTTTTACATACTTTAGCAACCATAATCTAACACATGAGAGCTACAACAACGATTAAATCACAACATGTGAACAACCAAGTATGGAAGTTGTTTATATATGCTTAACAATTATCCCTAGCATGGATTCTAGGCATTTTGCATACATAAACATGATCATAACATAGTAAAGCTACTGTTTAAGCATGATTTCAGATTGTCATTACAATGGATTACAAACTCACATCCTCACATTTTGGTTTCACATTTTTACACAATTTCAAATTCGCATATTTCACACTTTACACATGCACTTTTACACATTGTTCACATTCACATTTTTCACATGAACACATACACATTTACACATTCACATTTTTCACATGAACACATACACATTTACACATTCACATTTAGTGCCGTGACACATAGTCCAAACCACCAAAGAAGGACACAACACATCACATCACATCACATAGACGCCATCTAGGCAATACAATGGCGACTCTTGGACTGCGCAGACCGGGAGAACAGGTCTCCACCCTAACCAGTGATACTTGTCCACCTCCAGGATTTCTCCCTAATGCCCTTAGGGTCACAACACATTGAACCTTCTCAGGGAGACTTTTCCCTGATATGGTTCCACTGCCCTGTGTGGAAGCAATGTCACACTTGGCACAATTTACACATTACACGTTTTCCGATTTAAGCACTTAGTTTAGCACATGACACTCACATCTCACTCATTCACTCATTCACACACATGGTGCTCTGTTTTCCTGACATAACACTACAATTACAGAAATTTAGTGCTCAGGAAATTTCACTAATCAGGTTGCTATATACAAAATCAAATCATTTTTACAACGGCATGCATTAGTTTCACATTTTTACATGGAAAATTCATATTGCATCATATACTGGTCCAAATGACCTGAAATTTTAACCACAGGCTAATTTCGGGTTTAGGGTTCTTCATGCAAATTTTCAGATTTTTCTAAGCTAAAACGAAATTACAGAAAATCTAGCATTAATTCCACATGTTATCCATAATTTGATTTAACATGGAGTTGAACACAAGCACAATTTTAACAACTCACTGTCTGAACCCTAGCATGCATAGAGCCACATGATTTATTCCCAAATTTATTGGGCAATATGCAATTTACAGAAGATTTATCGTGACCTACGCATGATTTCTATTTCCCAAAATAGAAAATTCAATGAATCATACAAGCATGGAAAATTCCAGAAATTCAGAACACAGACAGGGTTGTACATACATGGTCTAACAAAATTAGGGCAACATGATTTTACCACGGATTATCAGGATAATGGTGAGAACATACACATGAACATTCTTCCACATACTTTCAAATATGTAAATAAGCTCTACCATCCACAAAATAAGTGTACATTCACATTCCCATCCATCACATTAGCTAGTATACATAGCACATAAGAGATTACACTATATCCTCATCGTGAAACATATCGAAATTAATCATATAAAAGGGCAGAACAGCTTGTTGTTCTGCTCAGATGAACTTAGCGACAAGCTATGGCCGCTAATTAATGTCAACGGCATAATTGATGGACGCTAAGCATGATCTTAGCGGCAAGGGATATTGCCGTTAAGGTCAGGTCGGTGCAAAACACAGACCCGAGCTCCAAAGATGGGGTGAATTTGGGGGTCTAGGACACGAGGGAAAATACATAAAAATGGTAAAACCATCCTAGACACATATATGAACACTATGGGTAGGGTACTTGCCTTTTAGGTATACTCCAAAGGGATCAAAAGGCTTGGTGAAGCTCTCCTTGGGCTGTCCCAAGAAGTTCCCAACCAGCCTTCAAGATGGCCTTCCTCCGAGTTCTTGAGCAAGCTCCAGTGCAATCCGAGGTCGGGGATGCCTTCCTCGATGATCCAGCAAGCTCCTTGATGCAGCAGGTGGCCGGATCAAGCTTCAGAACTTCAGATTTCGGGTTGCAAAGGTGAGGGTTTCTCACAGTCCGAAATTAGGGTTTCACTCATTTCTCTTCTTCCTCTCTTGCAAAGGGGCAAAGAGAAGGCTTAGGGTTGTAAAATGGGTTTGTATATAGGAGAGGGGGGGTTCTCCTATCACGCAGGGGTGACAAGATGGCCTTTCAGACCGTTGGGGACAGCTCCCCAATGGTTGGGGTGGCTTGCTTCCGGAATTTTGGGTCTGCAACGCATGCAGGTCAGAGAAATTGGTGTCCACATCGCTGGACGCTGGACTTAGTGTTGGCGTCCACAGGGTTGACGCCGACACAACATCGACGTCTACTGATATTGACGCTAATCTGGCCTTCGGCCAGAACTCTAAAACATGCAGAAACCCATGCACATCATGTATATATACATGTAATATCTATATGGTATTGTGCACACACTACCATCAAGCAATACATACATTATTTATACCTAAATTATACACATACACACATAAGTATACTAATTAATACATACGTAGATACATACATACATACACAACATGAATTATTTACATGCAATTCATAATGTAACAAAATTCGAGGGCCTTACACCCTCTCCCCCTTAAAAGAAACTTCGTCCTCGAAGTTAGAACGAAGCTACTCAAACAAAAGGGGATACTTCTTCTTCATCGCATCCTCTAGCTCCCAAGTATCCTCCTCTCGTGAGAAGTTCCGCCAGAGAACTTTCACCGATGCAATACTCTTGTTCCGGAGATGCTAAACCTTCCGGTCAAAAATAGCTACTGGTTGCTCGACATACGACAGATCTGGCTGAATCTCCACTGGCTCATGACTAATCACATGAGACGGATCTCGGACATACTTCCTGAGCATCGAAACGTGGAACACAGGATGAACACTAGCCAAAGCTGGGGGTAAGGCTAGCTCATATGCCACGCTGCCCAAACGTCTGAGAATCTCATATGGGCCAATGAACCTAGGGCTCAACTTACTATGCCTGCCAAATCTGACGACTCCTCGAGTAGGCGATATCTTCAAGAAGACATGATCACCAACCTCGAACTCAAGATCCTTCCTCCTGTTGTCGGCATAGCTCTTCTGCCTATCCTGTGCCGCAACAAGCCTCTTCCTGATAAGCTGGACCTTATCCGAAGTCTCCTGAACTAACTCCGGACCGATCAACTGCCTATCACCAGTCTCCTCCCAACATAAAGGAGATCTGCAGGGCCTACCATACAACGCCTCGAATGGAGCCATACCAATACTCGCATGAAAGCTGTTGTTGTATGCGAACTCCACTAGAGGTAGATGACGCTCCCAATCATCCTTCCAATCCAAAACACACACTCTCAACATATCCTCGAGCGTCTGGATAGTCCTCTGGGGATGCAATGCCGAACTGAACTTCAGCTCCGAACCTAAAGACCCTTCCACAACCTCGAAGTAAATCTCGGATCTCGATCCGAAATGATCGACTTCGGCACACCATGCAATCTAATGATACTAATAACATACAATCTAGCTAAACTCTCTACTGACTGCTTCTTCTTCATAGGCAAGAAATGAGCAGTCTTCGAGAATCTATCTACAACTACCCAAATCGAGTCATTACCCCTTCTAGATCGAGGCAAACCCGAAACAAAGTCCATAGTGACAGCCTCCCACTTCCATACCGGGATATCCATCCTCCGCATAAGGCCAGATGGTCACTGCCGCTCGGCTTTCACTTGCTGGCATACTAAACACCGGGATACATAATCTGCTACATCCCGTGTAAGGCCCCCGATTTTTCGTCCTTTTCTTTTATAAGTACCTTATTGTGCGAATGTTTACGTGTCATGTATGTAGCTAGATATACATATGCATATAAGATGTGCGTGTAACTAATCGTATGCTTATACATATAAAAACCTTTATTTTATGCATGCATGTAAGCATGTATGTATACATATGTGCTATCTATGCTATATATATATATGATATTTACTTAACTGGTAAATTAGGTGTATGATGTGTTGCTCAAATTATATTTGTGGTATTGAATGAAGATTGGTATAAAAGTGTGCATTGTGTGTATAATTAGTTAGTAAGTGTTGTTTATTTCATTGTGAAGATAGTATGTACATTATACCGAGCACATTATATACCATCTTGACTATTTATGAATACATGTGTGTACTTAGTTGTGTATATATATATATATATATATATGTTTGGTTGCATGATGTAATTGGTGTGTATATTATACCCTATGTATTGCATACATGTACATAAGAAGGATTAGGGTTTCTGTGAAATTGTATGTTCTGGCCGAAGACCATGTCGACGGCAGCATCTGTGGACGTCAAGGGCAAGTAGGCGGCGACCTCGATGGACGCCAACTATTATTATGGACGTCCGTTGATGTAGACGTCTACTTCCCTGACAATTTTCTGAGCAGCTGCATGGTGTGCCATGCCTCCGATTGGGGGATGCCAACCACCCCCCAACGGCTCCTTCGCCCCTGCCAAGACAGGTCTATATGACCACCCACCCCTTGCAACCTAGAAGTCCCTTTGACCCTTGCAAGAGGGGAAGAAACCCTGGCCCCAAAAGGGTGAGAAAAACCCTAAAACCCTGAGAGCTGTGAGGAAACCCGAACTTGGGAGGCTTTGATCCAGCGGTTTGGAGCTTCTTCCGGAGATCTACTTCGACAAGGAGGGAGACAACACATCCGGCTACACATCCCCGGCCCTAGATTGCAGAGGGGAGCATCACAGAAGCCGGAGTGAAGGCATCTTGGAGGCTTCTTGGAACTGCCCAAGGAGAGCTTCTCCAACCATTTTGATCCCTTTAGGAGTTTTTCCAAAGGCAAGTAACCCTTGCACTTCGTCCATGTATGTGTCTAGGAGGTTTTTGTGATTTTTACGGATTTTTCTCGTGTCCTGGATCCCCTACATTCACCATTCTTTAGAGCTCGGACTGTGTTTTTACACAGGTCCGAACTCGACGTCCAGATCTATTGCCGTTGAGATCTTGAGTCAGCGGCCAACGATGTTGCCGCCAACTCTTGTAAACGTCCATAGTATGCCGTTGAGTTCTTCTTGACAGAACAGTGAACTGTTCTGCCCTATATCCTTAATTTCCAGATTTCTACGCATGAGGATATAATGTAAATTTTATATGTTATGTAAAATAGATAATGTGATGTGTGTGAAATTTCCTGTATTTTTCTGTGGATGGCATAATTTATTAGAATTATTGAAAGGCATGTGTAGGAAAGAGGTTATGCTTGGTTAATTTTGTTTCCCATGATTTCTGAGGAATTAAATGCTGTAGAATTTTATGAACCATGTTTATATGTATCAGTCCATGCCCTGCAAATTTGGGGATTTTCCCGTATTCATGCGAATTTTTATAATTCCTACAATGAGAAATAGAAAGCATGTGTAGACCTTGTGAAAATTCTAGTAAATCGTGTGTTGGGAAATAAATTTGGGAAAAATTTCTTGTACCAATATGTATGTGTGGCTCATGACTGTGCATGATCAAATCTGAAATTCATGTTATGTTCTATGTTAACTTAGTTTATGAATGGCATGAAACTGAGTGTTTTAATTTCTATAAATGCATGTGAATTCAGAAAAATGTGAAAACTTGTATGTGTGTTCTTATACCCGAAAACAGCATGTGGTTAAATTTTCAGAAAATTTTGATGACAGTAGCCTATGCTATGAGATTTCCATGTGAAAATGAGTTATAATTACATGTACCATGATTAAGGTTAAATGATGTGCGTTCCAATTAATCCATGAGGGCTACTAAATGCTTGATTTCTGTTATTAGTGGTATCATGCTAGGGAAGAACAGAACCATGTGCATAAATAAGAAAGTGTGAATATCATATGTAAAACGTGTGTTAATCAGAATGTGCAATGTGTAAAATGTGCCGTGTGTGACACTGCTTCCATAGAGGGCTGTGGAACTGTACCATGGAAAAGTTCCCATGGGAAGGTTCAATGTGTATGTGTATCCTATGGGCATTAGGATGAAATCCTGGTGGCGGACAAGTACCGTCGATAGGGTGGAGAGGGCTTCTCCCGGTCTGCGCAGTACCAAGGCTTATCACTGTTTTGCCTAGGTGATAAGTATGTGTTATGTGTTATGTGTTATGTGTCCTTCTAATGGTGGTTTGGACTATATGTCACGGCATATAAATGTGAAATGTGAACGTGTATATGTGAAGATTGTGTAAGTGCCATGTGAATATGTGCAAAGTGAAAGATGTGTACATGTGAATGTGTAAATGTGTAACATGTGAAACCAATGTGTTAGAGTGTAAAACTTTGATTCCTAATGTGATAATGATAGAAACATATTAGAACAGCAAGCTAATTAGATAAGCAATCATGTTATTGTGTGCAAGAATGTCTATAGAATCCACGCTAGAATCTTCCTTTCACCATGTGCAAAAACCATGCCTAAATTGCTCTCATGATGTGGTGTGAACGAGACAAGTTCTTAATTGAGTCATATGCTGAAGGAATGAGAAAAGAACATGTGTTAGATTAGTTGTTTGTTTGAACATAATTCATATGTTATAAAACTAGTAGAAGCATTATGCTAGGCTTCCCTTGAATAACAATAGATATGCGTAGAAGGTGTAAGAGAGTGAACCATGTGATGTGAATATGTTAGGGTGTGAAATGAACTTGCATGTTATGAGACTTCTAATCCATGTCAAAACAGCAACCTTAATGCATGTGAAATGATAGTTAGCATGTGCTACCATGTGTAGAAACCATGATGGTAGTGTTTCCTTTAATGCATATGAGAACCTCATGTTTAGTTGCTTTCATGTTCTAGTTAATTAGAATTGTATCTTTCATGTGATTGGATGAGTAGAAACATGTGATAGGTAGTCTAATTTGAAGGGTATAAATCATGTTCCATGTGTTTTAAATTTGTAGAATTACCCTGACAGGTTGTGATAATATCACATAACCTTGCTACACGCTTAGATTGAATGCGATTGAATGTGAATGCCTATATGATGTATACATGTATGAAGTGTATGGTGTTATTTGTTGAGTCTTTTAGACTCACTCCTTGCTTCGGCGTACAGGTTTAGTAGGTGACCCTACATCTTTTGGAAGAGATAGTGGAGAGCGACTCCGAGCGCGGAGAATAGCTTGGCGGAGTCGTTATTGTTATATTTCGCTTTCATAGTATGTAATTTGTGGCATTGTATTGAACTATTATGTAATTGTGAACAAACTATGTAATTTGATGATAAAATTGTAGTTATGTGGACAATGTACCTTGTTTAAATTTCAGTTAAGTAAGCTTTAGCTTTCCTTTATTTGCTATATGGACTGTGGATGTCAATGTGGATGATGAAATTGAAGACAGTAGTCTTTTCTTCCGCTACTCTGTACTTATATTTGTGTACATCTCAATCGAATGATAGTGTCAGGTAAATGTCCCGCTGTGGTGATCTTCGTCGTGCCGACGTGGGTTGGTACAACCGTACCGTCATAGCGAGGGTCGTCACATCCCTCTTCATTCCAGACCACCAAAAGGATCTCTTCAAATCCTGGTACATCTTTGTGTTACCCGAATGAATAGAGAATCAAGATCTATGGGCCTCCGCTAACACATGCTCATGGACATCTACTAAATCGGGGACACAAACACGGTGCTGAAATCTAATCACACCGTCCTAATCACGAGCAATGCCTACCTTGCCCACTAACTCTAAGAGTCTAGGGTCGGGTCCCTATTGCTCGATCACCTCATCCAAAACTGAGGACCTAAGATATAACTGAGCTACAAAAGCCTGGCATAGCGATGGCTCTAACTCAGTCAACGCGCAAGCCGCATCTTCCAACATCTTCCAGTCCTGCTGGAGAGATGGCCTCTTTCTACTCAGAGCATCCGCTACAACATTTGCCTTTCCAGGGTGATACTGAAGGTCGAAGTCATAGTCCTTCAAGAACTCAATCCATCTCCTCTACCTCAGGTTTAATTCCTTTTGGGAGAAAAGATACTTTAAGCTTTTGTGGTCGGTAAACACCTCAAATCTGACACCATAAAGATAGTGCCTCCAGATCTTTAGTGCATGAACCACAGATGCTAACTCCAAATCATGAGTCGGATAGTTCTTCTCATGCTCCTTCAACTGACGAGAAGCATAAGCCACTACCCTTTCCTGCTGCATGAGCACACAGCCTAAACCAATCCGAGACGCATCTGTGTAGATAGCAAACCCTCTACACCGCTCGGTAAGACTAACACAGGTGCTGTCGTGAGCTTAGTCTTCAATAATTGAAAACTACTCTCACACTTCTCGGACCAAACAAACTTCACTCCCTTTCTGGTAAGCTGAGTCAAAAGGGCGGCGATGGATGAAAATCCCTCAATAAATCGCCGATAGTAACCAGCTAAACCAATAAAACTACGAATCTTCGAAGGGGTCTTGGGAATCTCCCAATCCATAACTGCCTGGACCTTTGCTGGATCCACTGCAACACCAGCACCGGAGATAACATGCCCGAGGAAATGAACCTCGCGCAACCAAAAATTGCACTTGCTGAACTTAGCATACAGCTTGTGCTCATGAAGAACCTCTAACACTAACCTCAAATGCTGACAGTGTGTGGCCTCGTCCGGAGAGTAAACCAACACATCATCAATAAACACCACGACAAAGCTATCTAAATAAGGCCTAAACACCCTGTTCATGAGATCCATGAACGCTGCAGGGGCATTGGTCAATCCGAAAGGAAGGACAAAAAACTCATAATGTCCATAACGGGTTCTAAACGCCGTCTTGGACACATCCTCACTTCGAATCCTCAACTGATGATAACCAGATCGCAAGTCAATCTTAGAAAAGACTGATGCATCTCGCAACTGGTCAAACAAGTCATCAATACGAGGTAAGGGATACCTGTTCTTCACAGTCACTTGGTTCAGCTTCCTGTAGTCAATGCATAACCTAAGTGACCTGTCTTTCTTCTTGACGAATAATACAGGTGCGCCCCAAGGGGAAACACTAGGGCGAATAAATCCCTTATCAAGCAACTCTTGCAACTGCCTCCTCAACTCGGCTAACTCTGCAGGTGCCATCCGATATGGAGCCTTCGAGATAGGAGAGGTGCCCGGAAGCAACTCTATGGTAAACTCTATCTCTCTATCCGGTGGCAAACCAGACAAATCATCAGGAAAGACGTCTGAAAAATCCTGCACTACCTCAATCTCTGCAAGAGTAGGTGACTCATCAGCCTCTGGCACTAGTACCACGCTGGCAAGAAAAGCGTCACAACCCTTGTTCACCATGCGTATCGCCTTCATGGCAGAGATGACTAACTTTCCTGCCAAGTTCCTCGGAAAGGGATGAGAGAACTCGTCCTCACTAGGAATGCGGAAAACAATCCTCTTCCGGCAACAATCCACTAACGCATAGTGCTCCTCTAGCCAATCTAGACCAAGAATAGCATCATAGTCCTTCATCTTTAGCAAGAAGAAACACCCATCTAGGATTCTATCCTCAATGCACACAGGTAACGACGGAATGCACTTCCTAGTCGATACCGTACCCGCAGGGGTGTGCACAGACAAAGGGACCTCTAAATCCTCAGACTCTATACCTGACTCTAGGGCTAATTGCCTAGCGAACCGCTCAGAAATGAACGAGTGAGTAGCACCCGTATCAAACAAAACTCGAGCGTGCACACCTAAAAGCAAAACCGTACCTTTGGTGACATGCTTCGCCTGCTCGGCATCCTCGCGAGCTAAAGCAAACACTCGAGCTGGGGCTCGAGGCCTTCTTGGTCTTCCTGTAGCTGGCGCTGCTGCCGCTACTGCTGGGGCTGGCGCTCCGCGTTGGACTCCCTGCTGAAGCCTTGGGCAATCCTTGATCTTGTGGTCGCTACTTCCGCACTTCAAGCACTTGCCCGTAATCATCCAACATTCGGTACCACCATGTGTCTTCCCACAGTGGGGACACTCTTTCTTCACACCAGGGGAACGTACAGAGGGTACCTGAGAACTGCCAACTGTCACGGATCGCTGCGGTGTCTGGTACACTGCTTTCTTCTTGTCTTGCTGTTGGAAAGTCACTGCTGGCCTCTTCTGCGAAGCTTTCTTTTCTTCCAGGTATTGCTCCATCTCTCCCTGTAAGACCCTGGAATTTTCGTAGTATTTCTTTCGTATTTATGTGTGTATATTATGCTTGTGTATGTATGTACGTATTTACGTAGGTATTAAAATAGTATAATTACGTGTGCATGTGTTTATATTAAACGTAAATAATGTATGTATTGCATGGTGATAGTGTGAATATAATACCATGTACATATTGCATGTATAGAGGCTTGGTATGCATGGTTTTCTGCATAATTAGGGTTCTGGCCGAAGGCCTTATTGGCGTCAACCCCTGGCCGCTGAGGTGGTGTCAACGTCCAACCCTAGACGCCAACACTCACTCCGGCGTCCAGCGATCTGGACGTCAACATCTCTGGCCTGCATGCGCAGCAGAGCTGCTGTCTTCTGAAACAAGGTATGGTGGCCATTGGGGGGATGTCCCCCAACGGCTCCAAAACTGTCAGATCGGCATGGTGAGTGGGTGAGAGCCTTCCCTACTTCCTGAACCCGAATTGGCCTCTCCCCACTACCCATTTTCACACTTGCAAGAGGTGAGAAGAGGAGAGAAAACCCTAGAGCTCCTGTGAGAAAAACCTGAAGTTGGAGGCTTTGATCCGGCGATCCAAGGCTTCTTCTGGAGATCTACTTCGACTAGGAGGAGGACAACATAACCGGCTACACATCCCCGGCCCTGGATTTCAGAGGGGAGCATCATAGAAGCCGGAGTGGAGGCATCTTGGAGGCTTCTTGGGACTGCCCAAGGAGAGCTTCTCCAACTGATTTGATCCCTTTAGGAGTTTTTCCAAAGGCAAGTACCCCTTTCACATTGTCCATGTATGTGTCTAGGAGGCTTTTATCATTTTTACAGATTTTCCTCGTGTCCTGGATCCCCTACATTCACCATTATTCAGAGCTCGAACTGTGTTTTTACACAGGTCCGAACTTGACGGCAAGACCCATTGACGTTGAGGTCTTGAGTCAGCGGCCAACGATGTTGCCGCCAACTCTTGTAAACGTCCGGAGTATGCCGTTTAGTTCTTCTTGACAGAACAGTGGACTGTTCTGCCCTATATCTTTAATTTCCGGATTTCTACGCATGAGGATATAATGTAAATTTTATATGTTATGTAAAATAGATAATGTGATGTGTGTGGAATTTCTTGTATTTTTCTGTAGATGGTATAAATTATTAGAATTATTGAAAAGCATGTGTAGGAAAGAGGTTATGCTTGGTTAATTTTGTTTTCCCATGATTTCTGAGGAGTTAAATGCTGTAGAATTTTATGAACCATGTTTATATGTATCAGTCCATGCCCTACAAATTTGGAAATTTTTCCATATTCATGTGAATTCTTACAATTCCTACATTGAGAAATAGAAAGCATGTGTAGACCTTGAGGAAATTCTAGTAAATCATGTGTTGGGAAATAAATTCGGGAAAAATTTCTGTGCCAATATGCATGTGTGGTTCATGACTGTGCATGATCAAATCTGAAATCCATGTCATGTTCTATGTTGACTTAGTTTAAGAATGGCATGAAACTGAATGTTTTAATTTCTATAAATGCATGTGAATTCAGAAAAATGTGAAAATTTGCATGTATGTTATTATGCCCGAAAACAGCATGTGGTAAAATTTTCAGGAAAATTTGATAACAGTAGCCTACACTATGAGATTTTCATGTGAAAATGAGCATAAATTCATGTACCATGATTAAGGTTAAATAAGATGTGTTCCAATTAATCCATGAGAGCTACTAAATGCTTGATTTCTGTTATTAGTAGCATCATGATAGGGATGAACTGAACCATGTGCATAAACAAGAAAGTGTGAAAATCATATGTGAAACGTGTGTTAATCGGAATGTGTAATGTGTAAAATGTGTCGTGTGTGACACTGCTTCCATAGAGGGCTGTGGAACCGTATCATGGAAAAGTCCCCATGAGAAGGTTCAATGTGTTAAGATATCCTAAGGGCATTAGGATGAAATCCTGGAGGTGGACAAGTACCACTGGTTAGGGTGGAGACGTGTTCTCCCGGTCTGCGCAGTGCCAAGAGTCATCACTGTATTGCCTAGGTGATGTGCTATGTGTTATGTGTATGTGATGTGTCCTTCTAGTGGTGGTTTGGACTATGTGTCACGGCAAATAAATTGTGAAATGTGTATATGTGAACATGTGTAAAATGTGTATATGTGAACATGTGTAAAATGTGTATATGTGAACATGTGTAAATTGTGTATATGTGAGCATGAAAATGTGAAATGCGAAATCATGTGAACCATTTATGTTAGAATGTGAACATGTGTACATGTGAAATGCTTGAAAAATGAACCATGTGAAATATGGGAATGTGTAACCATGTGAAGTGAATGTGTTAGAATATGATACGTAAATTCATGCTATGATATTTCTAATCCCATATAGATTGCTATCATGTTATAGTCAAAGTGGAAGTGTAGTCTTCATGTGATTAAATGAGTAGAAAGCATGTGATAGGAAGTGTTATTTGAAACACCTTAAACCATGTACCAAGTGTTTTGATTTTGTAGAAATACCATGATAGGTTGTCTCTCATAAATGTTCAAGCATGCTATATGTTGCCTTGCAAATTGAAATGGTAGACCCTACTATGATGTATGCATGAATGATGTGTATGGAGCTACTTGCTGAGTCTTTTAGACTCACTCCTTGCTTCGGCGTACAGGTGTAGTTGGTGACACACCTTTGGAGACGACAGTGGAGAGCGACTCCAAGCGTGGAGATTAGCTGGTGGAGTTGACATTGTGCCCCTTTTTGTTTCATAGTATGTGAATTATAGCTTGTATTAGGGTCACCATTATGTAATTGTGGACAAACTATGTATTAAATGTAGAACTTTAATTTTGTGGACAATGTAGCTTGGTTTAATTTTAATTATGAAAGTTTAGTCTTTTATTTTGCGATATGGATCATGTATGATAAATGTGGATGATGGAATGTGATGACAGTTAGTCCTTTACTTCCGCGACTCTGTATCTATATTTGTGTATATCTCAATCATATGATAGTGTTGGGTAAATGTCCCACTGTGAGGACACTCGCTATACCGACGTGGGTTGGTATAACCGTACCGGTATAACGAGGGTCGTCACACTCCCTCCTGCTTACAAGCAGCACTGAGGGCCTCGTCCAACGTGCGGTGGTCAAATGCCACGAGTCTCGTCCGCAGTGATGGCTTGAGTCCCATCACGAACTTCTTTGTCTTCCTGCGCTCGTCTACCACGATGTGAGGTGCATATTTAGAGAGTTCAGAAAATCTTGCCTCATATTCCAGCACAGTCATGGAGCCTTGAGCCAAAGATAGGAATTCCTGCTCCATCCGATCTTGCACGTGCTCGGGGACGAACTTGGCCCGAAAGAGCCTCACGAATTCGTCCCAAGCAACATCGATAGCTCCGTCCTCAAACCGGGTACGCAGCAATGAAGCCCACCATACATCATCTCTTTCCTGCAGTACACCGCTCATAAGCACCATCTAAACAAATCTAGCTTAACAAACATACAAGCATATAAACTAAAGCATACATGTAGCATGTAGGAGGCCAATGTAACCTTATCCTCATCTGCACACCTGATGGCTCGGAAGATCTTTTCTATCTCCCTCATCCAGCTTTCAGCCAACAAAGAATCGCTCTCCCCCTTAAAAGAGGGTGGCAGCATCCTCTTGAATCTTTCCATGGTAGAAGGTCCACCATGGTCCTGAGCTGGTACTTGAGCCTGCTACATCACAGCAAACAATACACAATTAACACAATATCACATAATTAAATAAAACAGACTATTAATCCTTTTATTAGTCTAACCTGAGCCTCCAACTGAGCCTGAAGTGCTGCCTGGGTATGAGCCAGCGTCTGCATGGCTTGCACCAGACCTTGCATGAATACTCCATAATCCACAGGTGGCGGTGGGGGAAGTACAGGACCTTGCGGTGCCGGGGCCTGCTGCTCCGCCCGTTCGTCACGTCTCAGCTCGTCCTCAAGGGCCGACGCTCCGCCACGCCTACCTCTCGAAGCCATGGCTGTAATAAATTTCAGCCACCATTAGAGCTAGGTTACTAAGTTTTCTAACCATTTTCTTATCTATTTTTCATTCATTATTAATCAATTCTACACATGTGGACATACTTAGCATGTAATGAAGATGATGACTTATGTATATTCATGTGCAATCTCAACCGGTCGCTCTGATACCAATCTCTGCGACGACCCTCATTATACCGGTACGGTTATACCAACCCATGTCGGTATAGCGAGCGTCAT
Source organism: Colocasia esculenta (assembly GCA_014218235.1). NCBI lineage: Eukaryota > Viridiplantae > Streptophyta > Magnoliopsida > Alismatales > Araceae > Colocasia > Colocasia esculenta. Next base: position 116,308,000 of record CM024755.1, on the reverse strand, counting down.
CACAGTGGGACATTTACCCAACAATGACATTCAGCTGAGATACACGTGAATATAAGAACAGAGTAGCGGAAGTAAAAGAACCACTGTCTTCATTTCATTCATCATCCACATTTAACATACATGATTCGATAACATTTAGAGAACTAAAAGTCCACATAATTTAAATTGCTGAAAATCAAATACATAGATGTCCATACTTATACATTCTTCCATGATAATGCTAGTACAATGTTCAATTTACATACTATGAGAATCACAAAATGTCACAAGTACTCCAACACTCTAATCTCCGCGCTCGGAGTCAGTCTCCAACGTCTCCTCCACAAGTGTCTCGTCACCAACTACACCTGTACGCCGAAGCAAGTAGTGAGTCTAAAAGACTCCGCAAGTAATTCTACATATACCATACATGCACATATCATAGTAGGTTCTACATACACATTCACAAGACATAATATGTAGCATGCTTGACATTAAATTTTACAACCTATCATGGTGAATCTACAATTTAAACACATAGACTATGCTTTCAGATTTCCTAAAATAGAATCACCTATCACATGCTTTCCATTCGTTCCTCACATAAAAATCTACCTTCAACCAACTAAGACATGAAAGCCATTAACCTGAATTCCCGAGCATGCATGAAAGGAAACATACATAACATGGAATCTACACATTCCTACACATATACGTAACCATTTTACATGCTTTAAACTTGCTGGTTTTACATGCTTTAGCAACCATAATCTAACACATGAGAGCTACAACAACGACTAAATCACAACATGTGAACAACCAAGTATGGAAGTTGTTTATATATGCTTAACAATTATCCCTAGCATGGATTCTAGGCATTTTGCATACATAAACATGATCATAACATAGTAAAGCTATTGTTTAAGCATGATTTCAGATTGTCATAACAATGGATTACAAACTCACATCCTCACATTTTGGTTTCACATTTTTACACAATTTCAAATTCGCATATTTCACACTTTACACATGCACTTTTACACATCGTTCACATTCACATTTTTCACATGAACACATACACATTTACACATTCACATTTAGTGCCGTGACACATAGTCCAAACCACCAAAGAAGGACACAACATATCACATCACATAGACGCCATCTAGGCAATACAATGGCGACTCTTGGACTGCGCAGACCGGGAGAACAAGTCTCCACCCTAACCAGTGGTACTTGTCCACCTCCAGGATTTCCCCCTAATGCCCTTAGGGTCACAACACATTGAACCTTCTCAGGGGGACTTTTCCCTGATACGGTTCCACTGCCCTCTGTGGAAGCAATGTCACACTTGGCACAATTTACACATTGCACGTTTTCCGATTTAAGCACTTAGTTTAGCACATGACACTCACATCTCACTCATTCACTCATTCACACACATGGTGCTCTGTTTTCCTGACATAACACTACAATTACAGAAATTTAGTGCTCAGGAAACTTCACTAACCAGGTTGCTATATACAAAATCAAATCATTTTTACAACGGCATGCATTAGTTTCACATTTTACATGGAAAATTCATATTGCATCATATACTGGTCCAAATGACCTGAAATTTTAACCACAGGCTAATTTCGGGTTTAGAGTTCTTCATGCAAAATTTTAGATTTTTCTAAGCTAAAACAAAATTACAGAAAATCTAGCATTAATTCCACATGCTATCCGTAATTCGATTTAACATGGAGTTGAACACAAGCACAATTTTAACAACTCACTGTCTGAACCCTAGCATGCATAGAGCCACATGATTTATTCCCGAATTTATTGGGCAATACGCAATTTACGGAAGATTTATCGTGAACTACGCATGATTTCTATTTCCCAAAACATAAAATTCAATGAATCATACAAGCATGGAAAATTCCAGAAATTCAGAACACAGACAGGGTTGTACATACATGGTCTAACAAAATTAGGGCAACATGATTTTACCACGGATTATCAGGATAATGGTGAGAACATACACATGAACATTCTTCCACATGCTTTCAAATATGTAAATAAGCTCTACCATCCACAAATAAGTGTACATTCACATTCCCATCCATCACATTAGCTAGTATACATAGCACATAAGAGATTACACTATATCCTCATCGTGAAACATATCGAAATTAATCATATAGAAGGGCAGAACAGCTTGATGTTCTGCTCAGATGAACTTAGCGGCAACCTATAGCCGCTAATTAATGTCAACGGCATAATCGCTGGACGCTAAGCATGATCTTAGCGGCAAGGGATATTGCCGTTAAGGTGAGGTCGGTGCAAAACACAGACCCGAGCTCCAAAGATGGGGTGAATTTGGGGGTCTAGGACACGAGGGAAAATACATAAAAATGGTAAAACCATCCTAGACACATACATAAACACTATGGGTAGGGTACTTGCCTTTTAGGTATACTCCAAAGGGATCAAAAGGCTTGGTGAAGCTCTCCTTGGGCTGTCCCAAGAAGTTCCCAACCAGCCTCCAAGATGGCCTTCCTCCGGGTTCTTGAGCAAGCTCCAGTGCAATCCGAGGTCGGGGATGCCTTCCTCGATGATCCAGCAAGCTCCTTGATGCAGCAGGTGGCCGGATCAAGCTTCAGAACTTCAGATTTCAGGTTGCAAAGGTGAGGGTTTCTCACAGTCCGAAATTAGGGTTTCACTCCTTTCTTTTCTTCCTCTCTTGCAAAGGGGCAAAGAGAAGGCTTAGGGTTGTAAAATGGGTTTGTATATAGGAGAGGGGGGGTTCTCCTATCACGCAGGGGTGACAAGATGGCCTTTCAGACCGTTGGGGACAGCTCCCCAATGGTTGGGGTGGCTTGCTTCCGGAATTTCAGGTCTGCAACGCATGCAGGTCAGAGAAATTGGCGTCCACATCGCTGGACGCTGGACTTAGTGTTGGCATCCACAGGGTTGACGCCGACACAACATCGACGTCTACTGATATTGACGCTAATCTGGCCTTCGGCCAGAACTCTAAAACATGCAGAAACCCATGCACATCATGTATATATACATGTAATATCTATATGGTATTGTGCACACACTACCATCAAGCAATACATACATTATTTATACCTAAATTATACACATACACACATAAGTATACTAATTAATACTTACGTAGATACATACATACATACACAACATGAATTATTTACATGCAATTCATAATGTAACAAAATTCGAGGGCCTTATAGGAGATGTCCCCAACGGCTAGCAGGCTTTCACATCACCTCTCCGGGGTTCCCCAAACCCCTCTGCTATAAACCACACCCCCTTCTACACCAGACAACCCCTCTTGACCTCTTTCAAGAGATAGAGAAAACCCTAGCTCGGAACTGCATAAAGACTGAACTTTGGAGGCTTCAATCCGGAGATTCAAGGCTTCATCTGGAGACCTACTGCATCAGGAGGGTAGCTGGAACATCGGGGAAGACTTCCCCAACCGCGGTTTAACTTCTACACCAACCTAGAACCTGGAGGAGAGCATTTGTGGAGGCTTCTTGGGACTGCCCAAGGAGAGCTTCACCACCATCTTGATCCCTTTGGAGACTTGTTTAAAGGCAAGTAACCCTCACATTTCGTCCATGTAGATGTCTAGTAGGGTTTTGTTATTTTTACAGATTTTAGATCGAGTCCTGGATCCCCCATTCTTCTTGTATTTAGAGCTCAGGTCTGTATTTCTGCACAGACCTGAACTTGACGGCAAGATCCATTGCCGTCAAGATCTTCATTAACGGCCAACGATGTTGCCGTTAAGCTCCATTAACGGCCAGACTATGCCATTAAGATTGTCAGGACAGAACAGTGAGCTGTTCTCTCCTTCTATATGATAATTTTTTGAGGTTCTCGCATGAGAATATATGATAACCGTACTATGATATGTATTATGAATGGTGGTATGTGTGGTGAGGTCCTTACAATTTCTGAAATTGGTATGAAGGGTGTCATTTATGAAAAATGCATGTATGATAAAAATCCTAGATCATGTTAGTTTCTGTTTGTGCAACTCATGAGGAATTTGGGTGCCCTAAATTTTATGAACTACGTGTGTAGGGGTCAGTCTGTGCCCTGCAATTTCTGAAATTTCTCCATGCTCGTATGATTTACTGTAAATTTCTGTTCTGAAAATAGAAAACATATGTAGGGTTTGTGAAATTTCAAGTAAATTATGTGTTGTGTAATAAATCCGCGGGAAATTCCTGTGATAAGGTATATGTTGGGTTCAGGGTTAAGGTCTATTGAATCTGCTATTCATGTTGTGTTCGGTGTGGAATTGAATTATGGATAATATGAGGCTGAATGTTTTAATTTCTGAAAATATATGTTAACTCTGAAAAATCTGGAAAATTTCATGTAAGAGTATAAACCTAAAATGAGTATGTGGTTAAATTTTCATGCTATTCTGATGACTGCAAAGTGTGTTATGAAAATTTCATGTGAAAAATGTGATAAACGCATGATATCATGAATATGACTTAATGATGTGTTTTTCCAACCTGATTAATGCAAGTTAGTGAATATTAATCCCTGTTATCAGTAGCATCATGCTAGGAAAAACAGAGCCATATGTGTGAGAGAGAGAATGAAAAGGTATGAGGATGTCTTGTGTAAATGTGTACTAAAATCGGTATGCGTAATGTGTAAGACTGTGCCAAGTGTGATACTGCTTCCATAGAGGGCCGTGGAACCGTACCACGGAAAAGTCCCCATGGGAAGGTTCAATGTGTTAAGATCCTAAGGGCATTAGGATGAAATCCTGGAGGTGGACAAGTACCACTGGTTAGGGTGGAGACTTGTTCTCCCGGTCTGCGGAGTCCAAGAGTCGTCATTGTATTGCCTAGGTGGCGTCTATGTGTACGTGATGTGTATGTGTCCTTCTAATGGTGGTTTGGACTATGTATCACGACACTAAAGTGTGAAAAAAAAATGTGAATGTGTACATGTGTAAGTCGTGTAATGTGAACATGTGTAAATGTGCAATGTGAAAAAAAAAAGTGAACTATGTGAATGAGGAAATTGTGCAAACATGTGAAACTAATGTGTTAGATGATGAAATGGTGATCCATGATATGTTAATGTTAAACTCGTAACATAACAGAAACCTAATTGTAGTCATGAAAATATTTTACATGTGTACAAATGCGTAGAACCCATGCTAGTAGTATTTCTTGCTTATGTGTAAATGTTTCCATGTTTAAGCGCCACCATGACATAGTTAATTGAGATTGTACCTCTCATGTGATTGGTTGTGAGTTTCTAATTCATGTCAAAACAGCAAGCTAAAAGTGTATAAAACGACAATGTGCATGTGCAAGAATGTGTAGAAATCATGATAGGAAGGTCTCCTTTCATGTATGTAAGCACACCATGTTTGGTTGCTCTCATGTTTTCCTTAATCGGAGGTAAAATCTTTATGTGATGGAATAAGTAGAAAGCATGTGATAGGACATTTTATTTTGGAAAATCTGAAATCATGAACCATGTGTTTAATTTGGTAGAATTACCATGATAGGTTGTCTCTTATTGATGTCAAGCATGCTACATGTTTTGTCTTGTGACTTGGGATGAAAACCTGCTATGATATATGCATGTATGATATGTGTGGTGTTATTTGCTGAGTCTTTTAGACTCATTACTTGCTTCGGCGTACAGGTTTAGTTGGTGACGCTACACCATTAGAGGAGGCAGTGGAGAGCGACTCCGAGCATGGAGACTAGCTCTTTGGAGTTCACTTGTGACATTTTGTGATTTCATAGTATGTATTGTAAGGCAGTGTATTAGAATTATCATGTAATCATGGACAAACTATGTATTTTATTTTAGCACTTCTTTTATGTGGATTATGTGGACTTTAGATCTTTAAATTGTTGCACGAATCATGTATGTTAAATGTGGATGATGAGATGAATGAAAGACATGGTTCTTTTACTTCCGCTACTCTGTATTTATATTTGTGTATATCTCAATCGTATGTAAGTGTTGGGTAAATGTCCCGCTGTGACATCGTTCACTATGCCGACGTGGGTTGGTATAACCGTACCGGTATAATGAGGGTCGTCACAGTTTTGTTCTACTTCTTCATTATATTGAGATAGATCATGCTAGAGGATCTACTCTCTAATTGTGCTTGTTCTAGCTGAACTTGGATCCTTCGTGGTCCAGAGGTTTGAGTACTGTGTACTCAGGTTTGGAGCCGTAGTGCTCTGAGTTGGAGCCGTTGTGCTCTGGTGCTTGAGTAGTCGTGCTCAAGTGCTTGTGAATTTGCTGAATTCACAAGCGATCTGTGGAGTAGGTCGTTGTGCCTATCTCCTTGGTTTCTTTGAGTCGTCGCACTCAAAGAAGTTGGAGTTGTCGTGCTCCAGGTTGTATGCACTAGTGTTAGTGGTTCCTCCGTCGTGAGGAGGTGGATGTAGGAGATACAAGTTGTGTTCTCCGAACCACCTTAAAATTCTCTGTGCACTGTAGTTTGCGTGTGGTTTGCTGCATCGTTTCACTCTATATTCACACACCACTCCTGGATCTAATCGAATTGTGTGTATTACTCTTTTAATTCCACTGCCATACACACACGTTTGTAATTAACTTGAATTCAATCACCTATCCGATCCCAACAGATGCTTACATAGGATTTCGCTTTCACTCTACCTGTCTAATTGCTTCACACATTGTATACACACATTAACACGTTCACACATCAGATCAGTTACATTGTTTGTTTGAATGGATCCCTAATTCGAAGTAATTTTAAATTACTTAAGCTTCCACATTAATTGGTGATAGATCTATTCAACCCCCCCTTCTAGAACTGTTCATCCTCTCTATTCGATCCTACACTGACACCTCAAATTGTGTGCCTTGTGGATTTCTGTGTTGCTCATGAATGAAACGTAGTATTACGTCGTAATTTGGACTGTTTTCCCGCTCATAATTTTCATGCTATTTTTATATTAATATTTTAAAAACACCTCTTGAACGTGACGTGTCGATACATCGCAATTCAAGGGTGATTGCGACACGATTCCTGTCGCGTTATGAACGCGATAGGAAGGACCGTCGCGTTTTAAGCATGAAGGCGACGGTATAGACCATCACGATTTGATCTTTTACAGCATGCTCATATTTCTGAAGTATGTATTGTCTTCTTAAATGCGACGACTGTGTCAGTCATGGATTTCAAGGCCTACCTGAGACCTGTTTTGCATGGTCTAAAGTTTAAGGTTTGCATGTCGTGGTTCTATTAAGAGTATGTAGTTTGTTCAGCGGCTTAAAAGCTATTAACCCATGAAAAGACATAACAACGTGAAAGTTTATTATATTTACTCCTTAATGATATGATCTATTCTTGCAAACTATTGATTGATCATCTTGCTGTTCTATCTTGTTAAAGTGAATAATTGCTATCTTAAAATACTGTAAACCATGTCTAGTTAAGTGCATGTTTCAATCTTATGTCATCATGTTACTTGCTTTCCGCGTTGTTTTAAATCGGTGGAATGTGGATTGAGACACGTACTACACTAGACATTTGCACATATAGGCAGCCCTTTCTTGGGGGATTGGAAACTCCTAGCCAGTCATTCTGTATCGGAAGTCTAGTGATCTTTCTCTTAAGACCTCTGTAATTCTCCGTACTCCGTGGATTCCCTCATGGAGACCGAGTTGGTTGTACCATTGAAGTTTCCTGAAGATAGCGTGCACTTCCTTTCTTCTCTTGTTCTCATAAGAGTGATTCATAACCTTAACTTAAGCTATTAATGTAAAGAGCAAACTAAAGTATAAATTGTGTCGTTATGCTGCCGAAATTATCTCTTGATTATTGTTATCATGAAATCATGTTCACATGACTTGCTACCCTTGACGTCATCATCATCATGAACATGGCATTACCATTGCCTACATATTGAAAACTCTTATTATTGGCCATTAATGAAATTAAGTGAGATACTGAACAGGCACGACGAGTGTCCAAGGGCTCCAATCTAGCCCCAATGACGAAGAGTTATAAATATACTGTTAACCATGGGGTATAATGATTACTGACGTTGTATCTGCGCTGGGAGTACTTGCGTGTTGAATGCTAGATACAATAACCACATACACGTGTCCTATTGTGCATTTCAAGGTGGATCTTTCCTTGGTGTACATTAGTGTCTTCGTGCTTGATTAGTGTTACATGATCGTGCTCATGCTTACTTGCTTGCGTGATATGGCCATCCTGCAATTATTGCAATTTAGCGATATCTTGTGTGCTTGTTACATGCCACTCTATTGATAGCTCTTGCTTGTTATATCATTCTAGATCTTGCTCTATCATGATCATTCCATCTATCTTGTTCATGTATCATGTTTAATGAGTTTTATTCGCACATGCATATCTTGATAGTCGTGTTTACCTAGTTCTAGATTGCTAATCACTTATATCATTGCCTGCACATTGAGATATAAATCCTAGTGGGCTAGTTTGCTCATTCTCTACTTTTAACCTTCTAGGTGACTATGAAGTTCAAGAGGAAGAACAAGTCAAGGATGGGAATGCATCCGAGTGATGAGCGTTCCAACTTATGTGTCTATCAATAGTTAGAATGAGTGTTAGAACAATGTAGTAGGAAGTGAGATTTTATGTATTTTTTCTTTTATTGAGTCTTAGTCCTGTTATTCAACAATGGAAGAGTTGTATTAGATATATTTTGAAATAATGAGTTTGAGATTTGAATACATGCGTTGATGAGTTCATTATTTGGGCCCTATTATTATGTTTGTGTTGATACACAATTAGTGCTTGCTAGCTAGAGACTTATTTGTCGACTATTCACGTCTCAGAATATCGACTTTAATTCTCCAAATAATATCCGCTGCATAATTTTCGGGACGTGACAACGACCATACTTGATTGTGAGTATCTACATTTAAATTACTTGAGATACTGGATCGGGCACAACGAGTGTCCAAGGGCTATAGTCTAACTCTCTCGATAGAGAGTCAAGAATATACTGTTAACCATAGGGTATAATAATTACTGACATTGCATCTGCACTACAAAAATATCATGGCTTAGCGATGGAATTTAGCATCGGAAAATTATTCGTCGCTAATTAGCGACAAATTAGCGACAAACTCATTTTCGTCACTAATTTAAAATTCAGTGGTGAATTAGCGACTGTGAATAGAGCAGAAACCATTTTGTCCCTATTTTGTCGCTAATTAGTTGCGTAAATTTGAGTTGGCATATTGGATTTGCAGTGGGGAGGGTGGTCGCTGGTCATCGCTATTTAGCAACGGATTAGCGATTGATCAATGATAAAAAAAATTCTATCGCTAAAATATTATAATGTATGTATAAATATCGTTCATTGTTAAACATTGTTGGTCGCCATTTATTTTGCATATTTGTGAATATTAATAAATATACATGAAATACAATATTATATATATAATGCTATTTTATATTTTATATATTTTGATAATTTAATATTGTGTGCTTAATCAATTGGATCTTAATCAAATTAAAATCTAACTATTAAAATTTTGATTAAATCTAGTAGATAGATCTTGATCAGATTATTATGACTAAATGTAACTAATTAGATATACAGAAATAGAGAATGAATTTTAATATTAAAAATTTTAGATCGTGATCAGATATCAGGTGTAGATCATATTTTAGATACAAATAAAATTCAATAATCAGATCTTGACCAGATGTTAATTGGCAGTGAATACAACCGTTAAATCTTGATTAAACTTAAATCTAATAGTTAAGATGTTATTCCAAAGCAAATCCAACTGCGTATATATTAATTAGATTGACAGCAAACCCAACAGTGGATCTTGATCAACTGCACATCAAGATCAAATGCAAATGTCAAGATTAGTTAAAGTTAAATCCATCTATTTGATAGTAATTTACTTATAGATATAGTAATCATTTTTAAAATATTAGCATTTACATTGTATAACTTTTCATATTATAGTTTTTAAAAATATGTTTTCTTATAACAAATTGTAATAATTTGTTAAATTAAGCTAACTTTCGAGTATACATATATAATTAACAAATAGTTTAATGTTTTATTGTTTTATTATGTTATTCATATTCAATTTTATAATATTATCAAGTTATTTAATTTTTTTATTTTTTTCGTGTACCATTTAAAAATAAAAATATAATGGCAAATCAATTAAAAATAACAAAATATAAATTTTATAATACTAATTAAACTTTATAAAAATTAGAGCATTCAAATATAAATACTAATTAAAGCTATTGGTGGAGCGCCCACTCGCCGACTGCAAGCAACTGGCGAAGCGCCAAACGATCGACAGTCAGCTCCGAACGCCCAACAACAGATGTCTGACGTCTGATGACCGGCGCTTGATGCTCAGAGCCCTGCAATCGGTGACAACTATCGCCTGACGCCCAACAGCTAGTCGATGTCGAGTGGTCGACTCCCATAGTATAGTTTTTTTAAAAAAAAAATTCTTATAACAAAATGTAATAATTTGTTAAATTAAGCTAACTTTCAAGTGTAATGTACAATTAATAACAAAAGTTATTTTGTTCAAGTAATTAAACTTTTAAATATAAATATGAATAATAACCAATTAATAATAATGAAATATAATATTTTGTTAAATTAATTAAACATTTAAATATAAAATATTATTAATAATCAATTAATAATAACAAAATATAAAATTTTATAATAATGACTAAACTTAAATTTTAATAATAAATATAAACAATATTCTCCTTTTTTTATCTTTTCCCTCACATTTTTCTTTTTCCCCCTCAACGCCCCGCCCTCTCTTTCCGTTTTCCCCCACTTCCCACTTTTCCTTTTAGTTTTCCTTCGCATCATCGCCTTCTTTTCCGCCCCTTTCCCCTTCGCTAAGCCACCATGCCACCACCGTCTCCGTCTCCGTCTCTCCCCTTTTCCCTTCAGCAGCTCGGCGACGTCTTTGCGGAGCGCGGGCGCGGTGCGGTGGTGGGGGAGGTCTAGCACGAGAGGGCCGGCAAGACGCGAGATCCGGGGCGTCGGGCCGGCAGGTGCGTGTTCGGCGTGAGGAGGGAGGGTTCCCCGACATGAGGAGACCGCCGGCGAGCCATCGAGGGTTTCACTGCCGTCGTGAGGTAGGGAGTTCTCTTCCCTCTCTGGGTCGGATGGGTCTGTAGCTGCAAGACCTGCCAAGGGCAGTCTCCCCCGCCGAGCACGGCATCGCCCTGCTTGCCACCTTGGCGCGCAATATTGTCCGAGCGGATGCTTCTGTCAAGGCCGGGAAGGTGGCAACTAAATAAATATGTTGGTGTTTCTCTGGTTGTAAAACGCTTGCTGTCATGGGTTGTTTTTTGGGGAGGGGGGGGGGGTTTCCATTTTTCCTTGTTGCTCCCTTTTGTTGTATGGATATATGTTAGATTCGCATATGCCGTTTTAGGGGATCAGATTTATACAATTAGTTAATGCCAAAATAAATCATCATTTTTTTTGGTGCAAAGCATTCTATGTAACTATTTAAGTTAGATAAATCTGGTTACAACCTATGGATGTTCCTCTGATCTCCACTCAGCCTGCAGGTCAAGCTCAATGTCAGGATGATCTGGTTACACCTGATGGCACTCAAAGAAAATCTCCTCCGCCCTCGAATTATCAATCAATACCTACTGATACTAACATCACTGTTGCATGTAAGGCACTGGCCATGTTTAAGGGAGACATTGTTCCAGACTCTAGTATATCACTGCTTGCTAATGCTGAGAATATTTTCATGGAAGTCGCTCCAGATTTACCCCACCAAGATGCTACTGATCATGCTTTTTCACAACGCCTCTATACTAGGACCACAAGATCAAAGTCTAAGGGTGGCCCTTCTAATTTATCATCTAATGATTGATTCTGATATTATATGGAACATTAGAGGCATTAGGAACTCTTTGTCCCAAAGATACCTTCATAGGTATGTAAAGGAGCACAAACTTCAATTTGCGGCTATTATGGAACCTAAGGTTTCCTTTGAAAAGGCTGATGCAATCAGGAAAAAGCTAAAATTCGATTTTGTTGCTGGTAATGATGGTATTCAGTCCAAGATTTGGCTTTTCTGGATGGCCACATGTAGTTTTCAGGTCATTCAAGTTCATCAGCAATTTATCACTGTTGCGATCAAAGATGGGGACTCCAGCAAATGTTATTTATCCTTTGTGTATGCCTCATGCGACATTTCCACTAGAAGAGTTTTAGTTTTGTTTGAAGATCTACAATCATTCGGGGATTCGATTAGCATCCCTTGGTTAGTCGGGGTGGGGGGGGGATATTTTAAGTCTCTCCACAGGAGAAAATAGGTGGTACCTTTTCCTCTGCTCGGATGCAATTTATGTTGGTTTTTGATGGATTTATTTCATCCAATGGTATGGTGGACTGCGGTTTCTCTGGTTCATCCTTTACTTGGAGCAACAGTCAAATAGGCCTCAATCATATTTGAGCCAGGCTAGACAGAGTACATCTTAGTAACAATGGGGTCCTTTCTTGGCCATCGTTACTCGTTAAACATTTAATTAGAGAACCCTCAGATCATGCTCCTCTGCTTCTCTCATGCAGTTCATGCTAATTTGAGGCTTGATCTACTGAGGGAGGAATTATTTTGGTGTCAAAAGGTTAGAACAGGGTGGCTTTCTGAGGGTGCACCAAGTTTTTTCATGCTCATGTTCGTGTGAAAATACAGAATAACTACATTTCTAAGCTCATGCTATAGGATGGAACCTGGTGTGAGGAGCAGCCAACACTTAAAGACCACACTGTGCAATTTTTCTCTGGGCTTTTATCTTCTGAAACTCATCACGTTAATAATCAGCTTTTATCGGTTATTCCCACTCTGGTCCAATCTGGTGATAATGACATTCTTTGTTCCATTCCAACAGAAGGTGAGGTTAACAACATAGTTTTTTCTCTGTCTGCTAATAGCGCCCCAGGTCCAGATGGATTTACGGAGTTCTTGTACACCAAATGTTGGGACATTGTTGGCTCGAATGTGGTAGAAGCAGTCCAAGGTTTCTTCCGGGGTTTTCCATTACCTCAGGGGGTCACCTCCTCTATTATTGCAATGATCCCGAAGATAAAAACTCCCTGTACATTTTCTGAATACAGGCCAATTAGCCTCTGCAATTATTGCTACAAAATGGTATCAAGGGTGATTTGTGATGGGCTTGCTGTGATCCTTCCTCGTATCATCTCTATTGAGCAGGGAGCTTTTGTTAAAAGCCGGAATATTATTGATAATGTGGCTCTTGCCAAAGAGATTTTATCAGATATTGATTAGAAAGTCCGGGGTCATAATATTGCCTTTAAATTAGATATGACCAAGGCCTATGACCGTATGGAGTGGGATTTCATCCTAAAGATTTTTTCCAGTTTTGGGTTCTCAAATAGATTTTGTTCCCTGATTGCTATGCTTATCTCTAATTTTAAAGAAAAAGAGAAATCATATTAACTTAAACCACTGTATCTTACAACCACATCGTTGAGTATCTTTGTTGTATATCATGTGCTGGAAATGGACTAACACCATTGTCTGGATATTAGATCTCATTATTTGTCCTGGATATTAGCTTGGCTTTTATGTTTTTTTTTTTTTTTTGTCCTTAAAGTCCTAAAACAACGATTGATGGGTACCACAATGTTGTAATTCTATGGAAGATAATGTTATACTCTGAAACTTGAATGTTATCCAGTTTGGTGGAGATAGCAAAGAACGTTGATTTTGGAAAATATTTTCGTCTATGTCTACATTTACTTTGTAATATTTGACTTCTAATGTAGCATTTTTTTCCTTTTAGTTGACAGAAAAAGGTGAAATTATTGGATATAGATGGTCACCAATTATCAAAGTAAATTGATTGAGATAATTGATTCAATATAAATATTTTTTGATTATATATTCGGGAATGGTTTAGAAATGATTATTTTCTCCCTCATCTACTTTGAATTTGCTAATTCCTTTGATGCTTGACCTTATTTAGTGAACTGCCAGAATTTGTTGGTGGTACTTGTACATGTCCCGAGTTGGGAGGTTGCGTCAGGGCTGAGAAAGGTCCATGGAAAGACCCAAACATATTGAAGGTTTACCATCTCATCCTTTCCTTTTATTTTGTTCTAATTCATACTAGTCTCGTAGTTTTTTTTTTTGGCTTTTTTCCCGTGTGGGAGGGGGGTTATACGAGTCCAAAAAAATGAATTAAGAGTCTGTTCACAGTGAAAGTAATTTCAACATGGTCGGAGAGGCAAACTAGACATGTGGGATTTGATGAAGTCTAAATCAAACTCTCGATTTGGATTTTGCAGAGGTATTTAGATTTTGATTTATAGTTCATTAATTTAATAGTTTGGGAGTTACACGAGTTTAAAAATAGAATTAACAGTCTATTCATGATGCAAACAATTTTAACATAGCTAGAGAGTTAAAATGGGTATGTGAGAGTTGAGGGTGCCCAAATTAGACCCTCGTTAGGATTTGACGGGAATATTTAGATTTAAGTTTATGTCATTAATTTATTAGTGTGGAAGGAGGTTATATGAATCCAAAAATTGAATTAAATGTCTATTCATAGTACAAATAATTTCAACATGGTCAAACAGTCAAATTGGATATGTGAGAATTAACAGATCGAACTCTCGATTTGGATTTGAACGGGGATATTTAGATTTAGTTTATAGTTTATTAATCCATGAGTTTGTTCAAAAATAGAATTAAGTGTATATTCATAGTGTTGACAATTTCAACATGTGGAGAGAGTTGACAGAGTCCAAATTGAACTCTCGATTAGAATTTGGCAGGAGTATTTAGGTTTAAATTTATAATTTGTTAATGTAAAATGATCTCTTATTTCTTTTTCAGATTAATATATGTCTAATAATTAATTTTTTGCTTATAGGTCGTTGGAAAATAGGCTAGTAGCGATGCAAATGGCGACGACCACGAGACTCATCTTGCAGACGATTAGGAGTTTCGCCATTTGATTTTTTCATTCTTATCTTCTTCATTATCTATGTAAACACTTTTGTGACTTGTTGGCAAATATTTATCAGATGTTTGAATTAATGTGAAATGTTTAAATTTTACTTAATTACTTATGTGACTTTGTTATGTTTGAATGGTGATTGTGATATATTTATTTTTTAATTAATTGTCATGTGAAAATGTATATAGGTGTAAATATATATATATATAATATTATTATAATATTTTTATTTATTTAGCAACGGATAGTACTACTCCCATCGCACTTAACTACAGATTTGCGACAGTTAAATTCGTCGCTATTTTTGCAAGAGTTACGATGGACAGTATCTATTACATTAACGCATGTCCGTCGCTAATCAATCGCTAATTTAGTGATGGATTAGCGACGAAAATTGGGTCGTTGTTGTATTAAGTGTCGTCGAAATTAGTGACGAATTTTGCGACGGCAGGTTGGAGTCGCTATTAGTGACGGCGTAGTGACCAACCCTAATCTGTCCCTAATTAGCGTCCAATATATAGCTGCAAGCTAGTTCCGTCGCTATCCTGTCGCTAATCTTGAATAATTCAACATTAATATAAATCTTAACCCAACACTTTCAATTCATACTGGGGACGCGACATCAAATCAAATGAACACATGGAATAGAAATAAAAAAGAAAGGTCAAACCTTAACCACACAATTATGGCCCGAAATTTATATTAACTCAAATGACAACTTTTCAACAGAAAGGCTCATTCTCATGCAATCATAAAAGCTCCTCCATTGTATGATTCATCCAAATATTAACCATAACATGATTCTTTCATTCAATGAATGATTTATACAATCACTAATTCCAAAAGAAAACACTCTTCACAGATCCGACCATAGTGGTTTTCAAGTATAATACATGATTCACTCACACCTAAAAATTTAGAATTTAAAACTCCTCCAAAGTGCTTCCAAGCTCTCCATACAGTGGGTGTTATATACTAATCATGTTCCAAATTGTCTGAAATGTTAATAGGTTTATGAGCAAACTAGTTCAGTAAGATTTATATCTCATGGTGCGGGCAAAATATAAATAATGACATTTTAAAAACATGTAGAAATTCAAAGATAACAAGTAGGATCTCATGAAAGAAAGAAAGCATGATCATGACAGATCAAGAGATGCTTATTGTAGAATTTCAAGTCAAATTATGTTGTTGTCAAAATAATTCAAGTGTATTATCATGTCATAAGAACAGGAAGAAATGCATGTAAGATTTCCAACCAAGCACATATTGAACGATCAACAATGGCCATTTCAAACGAATCAAATTTCTCAAGTCAAACAAACGATTAAAACATATCATATCAAATAAGTACATCGTGCTTCATTCATATCATATAACAAAAGAAAAATTTTCAATCTTGCATACATATGGATGCCAATGTTGTAACGACCCGACCTCCCGGACCCCCCCGCCAGGGGCCCCGAAGGTCGCGCCACCACCCACGGATCCGAAGACCCGGAAGGGTTAGAATTTAGTCCAGTGAGATAAGTAATGAATTCAAATAACTATAACAAGAAAGTTCGTACATTAATAAAGAAAATATGTACAACATGTCCCAAATAAAAGTACAAGTACAGAAAGAAATGTG
Organism: Colocasia esculenta; assembly: GCA_014218235.1. Classification (NCBI taxonomy): domain Eukaryota; kingdom Viridiplantae; phylum Streptophyta; class Magnoliopsida; order Alismatales; family Araceae; genus Colocasia; species Colocasia esculenta. Next base: position 116,291,333 of record CM024755.1, on the reverse strand, counting down.
CAGTCCTTAAGGGGCATATCCCGAGGACTTGCAAAAAAGACACTCTCAACTCACGGTACAAGCACTCACGCTCACAACTCACACTGCTGGCAACGCACGGCGAACAAGCCGCCACCACGACCGTCCGACAACGAATTCCTACGACAACGAGTCCCTACCTGAAGAGAGTAGGGGGGTGAGCCTCGCGAACAAGGCTCAGTAGGGATAACCAGTCCCTTACCATCCAGAGCAGCAGGAACTCCAACAAAAGCGGAAGCAAAACTACTCTAGAAAGAAGTAAAGCGAGTAACCCCTACCACAGAGTACTACAAAGCAGCAGAACAGAGTAAACAGAACGACCTACAACCAGGGTTGGGCCAAACACGACTCCCGCAGAACTAGCAGAGTTAAACACAATGCGGAAGCAACCCTCGGCACACACTGTCATGCCCCGATATTTAGCAGCGGAATAAATATCGGGGGACGTGAACGATACAAACAGACGTATCACAGTTGAATAACACAGAGTCACAATTGAATATAATAACACATTCGAGACTATACTATGGTCACCAAACATATACCTTATTTCATTCCATTCAACTAGATACAACCTCACATGAGAAGAATCAACTGAAAGGTGTTTATTAATCAAATAACAATGTTTCTCTAGTACATCAACTACTCAATTGTCTATTTCTAAACTGTCATCTATTTCTAGGACGGGTGCTCGTCACTCTTGCCCAGTCCCATCTGACTCCACAAGTTCTTCATCACTACCTGAAAAAGGGCAGGATGATAGGGGTGAGCGAACTAGCTCAGTAGGATTTACATCTCAATAACGTGCGGGCACTAGTATACATGATTAACATTTTAAATAGGCAGATATGCACATGAATATGATGACAATGTATGCAATACTAACAGATTGAATAGCAGAATAGAACGGATATGATATCAGATCAAATGTCGAGCTTCATATACTGTGTACAGATATTTCTAGAATAGAATCATATCAGAAGAGATTGGCCATATTCAAACAGAGCTCATGTGTTCACATGAACAGACGTATCATATCATGTCAAGTCAAACTTATCATATCAAACAGGAGGCACATTTTCACAATCTTGCATGTCAATTGTGCTATGCCAAGCACCAAGAGTCCATACTCCCGCGGTTAACAAGTACGTTGGGGCGCTCCTCCCCAGGACCGGACAGGGCCCCTATTGCACAGGCATTGGATCAAGTTTTGGACCGGAGTCCCACGTTGTGCCGAACAAACAGGTTCATATTATGGCCACAGAGTTTCAACAACAAGCTCGTCGTAAAAGGAACATGATCATTCATATAGTCAAGGAATGACAAACAGCTCAAAAGAACAAGGCAGGATAACGACGTATCTTATGTTTCATAGTTCATTAATGTCTTGACATGAGGATGTTTCTAAAGACAGATCATATGTAGAACATGTACTTTCCTAACATGTATGCATATGACAAATAATCAATTGAACACCGGAAAACATGTAGCCATGAAACTCATATGCAAATCATAACATTAACACCACTAACATGTCCATACTAACATGTATTTATCCCCACATTCATATCATATTCTTATCTTATCAATTGACAATAAGCAAGATCACAAGATAATCCAATGAACATAAGATCAATCACAATTACACATTAGAATCATATTCATATCATTACTATTTTTCAATGGATTGATTTATTTTAGGTCCATGCATACGATATAACATCATGCACAAGCTAGTAGACATCATGAGATGATTAGACCTAAATTATGCACATTTCTTGTAAGGTAGTGTCGACACTAGATCAAGTGGTGTCGACGCCATGCTCCCAACACAAGACAAAATCATGCAAAACTAGTCAGGTAGTGTCGACACTAGTTCAGGTAGTGTCGACACAGTGCATCAAATACAAAGCAAAAAGGTCAAGTAGTGTCGACACGAGATCAAGTAGTGTCGACACTAGAGACAGCTTCCAGAAAACCTTCTGGACAATATGGGACAGTGTGTCGACACTAGCACAGGTAGTGTCGACACCAGATCAGCTTTCCAGAAAACCTTCTAGGTCAACTGGGACAGTGTGTCGACACTAGCTCAGGTAGTGTCGACACTAGAGACCTTCCCAGAACATCATCTAGGCAGTTTTGGGACAGTGTGTCGACACTAAATCATCTAGTGTCGACACTAGTGCCCTTCCATAACAAAAAAAATGAGTCAGGTGTAACCAGAAACCACGTCTCATGCAGCGATTCAATTTCCCTTCTTATAACTCTCTAACGAATGACATTTAGATAAAACGTTCAACATGAAAGATGAAGAGGACAACTAGTAGAAGAACTTTGATGTTGAGGATTTGATCTAATTCGGTCTCGAATCCCGAGAAAACATATGAAGAACAAAAAGTCAAGAGTAGCCCGACATCGTAGTATCATGCAGAGACTCTCTTATCATGCTCCTAACTCTCTAACGAAGGACTTTTGGACAATACGTCCAACATAGAAGATGATCGTGACTTCAATTGGAAGAACTTTCATGAAGAAAGTTTAGTCAAATTCGGTCTTGAATCGTGTGCATAATAAGAAGAATGGGAAAAGCCCTAACTGTGCGAGACTTCGGGAAAATCACCAATACACAATGTATACTCCATGAAAACCAGTCAAACCAATTGCAAATGAACCTAGACTCAAAGAACTACATGTTGGTGTTGGTTTTCTTTAATCTTGGCCCGAGAACACCTACCTTTACGAAGATCTAAGTCCAGTTGATATTCTGGATGTAATAGAAGATGCAGGGGATGAAGCTCCGGGTTCCCAGCCTTTCTCCTGCTCCTCAGAAGTTCTAGCCTGCCTCCAAATGACCCCAACTCGTTGTTAAACCTTCCCCAAGAGTTTGAGGACGAGTTCTTATAGATTTAGGTTGTAGTAAAGAGTCCTAACGAGACTAGAAAAGGGGCTGTGAATCTGCTCCCTGTTTTTCCCAGAATCTGGGACTCTTTCCTCCAAAAGAGGTAGTAGTGGTTTAGGAAACCTCCTCTTAGGGTTGGGTCCGGTTTTGGCTTACCATGCATGACTAATCACCCTTATTTTAACCCTAAATTGCCCTTTCTAATTATGGCATAATTACATACACGAATTTCTGGGTAATTCCCTGTCCCAGCTCCTTTATATACTTGGGCCAAATGTGTTCTATAGGCCCAATCTTGTTAATGGATCATTATTACATGGTGTTGGAAGTCTCTCCCATATGTTTAATTAATTTATCCCCCTTTTTTCTGAAAATTTTAAATTGCTAAATTTTCCGGGGTGTTACATCCTCCCCCACTTAAGAAATTTGGTCCCCAAATTTACGCATAATAGTGATGGTTCATACCTGAGAATAGTTCTGGGTGGTTTTTCTTCATTCTTTCCTCTGTTTCCCAGGTAGCATTAGTAACTCCGTCTCGACTCCATTAGACCTTCACCATAGGTATGGTACGGTTCCTGAGTCGTTGAATCTTCCGATCCAGCAGTTTGATCGGCCTCTCTTCATAAGTAAGGTCCTCCCGAATCTTCAAGTCCTCGTGGTCAATTACATGGTCGGCATTGAATAAGTACTTCCGCAGCATGGATATGTGGAACACATTATGCACATTTGCCAGTTGCGGAGGTAGTGCAAGTCTATACGCCACCTGACCAATCCTTTCCAGGATTTCAAATGGCCCTATGAATCTGGGACTTAGTTTTCCTTTGATCCCAAATCTTTGTATTCCCCTTGAAGGTGAGACCTTCAAGAAAACATGTTCGCCAACCTGAAATTCCAGTTCTCTCCTTCTCTTGTCTGCATAACTCTTCTGTCTGGATTGTGCTATCTTCAGACGTTCCCTGACAATCTAAACCTTCCTGACAGTCGCCTCAATTAAGTCGGGTCCAACTCATTGGTTCTCCCCAACCTCTTCCCAACAAAGGGGTGATCTGCAACTCCTGCCATATAAGGCTTCAAATGGAGCCATCTTGATACTTGCCTGATAGCTGTTGTTATAAGCAAACTCCATCATGTACAACTGATCATCCCATCGCCCTCTAAAATCTAGCACCAGAGAACGAAGCATATCCTCCACAATTTGATTGGTCCTTTCAGTTTGTCCATCAGTCTTAGGGTGGAAGGCAGTACTAAATTTAGCTTAGTACCCATTGCTGCTTGTAAACCCTTCCAGAAGTGTGAGGTAAATCTAGGGTCCCGATCTGAGATTATGCTAGATGGAACCCCATGCAATCTAACTACTTCCTTAACATATAATGCAGCCAATACATCCACAGACCAGATGCTCTTAATCGGCAAGAAATGAGCCAACTTAGTCAATCGATCAACGATTACCCAGATTGCATCCATACCACCTTAAGTCTTGGGCAATCCCATGATAAAGTCCATACCGATACTATCCCACTTCCATTCCGGGATTTCTAGTGGTAGCAATCCACCAGCCGTACGGAAATGCTCGACCTTGACTTTCATACATGTTAGACAGTATGACACATGATCGGCCACATCCCTCTTCATGTTTGGCCACCAGTACGACCTTTTCAAGTCTTGGTACATCTTTGTTGATCCAGGGTGAATCGTGTACTTGGACTGATGAGCTTTATTTAGTAACCTCTTCTTGAGTTCTCCATGATCAGAGACACATGTCCTATCTCGGAACAGTAATCTACCTTCCGTAGATAGAGTGAAGTCAGGCCTTTGCTCTAGCTTCTCCCTGATCTCAACTAAGAATGGATCCTCTCCCTGTTTCTCCTTGATTTCAGTCACTAGGTCGGATTGTATCTGGAGGTTTGAAATCATTACTTGTTTTTCCTTCTTTCCCACGTCTATGTTCAGACTTGCAAATTGTTCCAGTAACTTCCATTCGCCCAGCATCATACTAGCTAGCATAGTTCCTGGTACTTAGAGCGTATGCCACTACATTGGCTTTCCCGGGGTGATACTGAATGGAAAAGTCAAAGTCCTTAAGGTACTCTAACCACCTTCTTTGTCTCATGTTCAGCTCCTTCTGTGAGAACAGGTATTTCAAACTCTTGTGGTCAGAAAAGACCTTAAATTGCTCACCATAGATATAATGCCTCCAAATCTTTAGGGCGAATACTACTGCTGCCAACTCCAGGTCATGAACTGGATAGTTCACTTCGTGGATCTTCAACTGTCTGGAGGCATAAGATATTACCTTCCCTTGTTGCATTAAGACACATCCCAGTCCTGTACCAGAAGCATCTGAATAAATTTCAAATCCTCCCTCTTCAGTGGGTATGGCGAGGACAGGAGCAGTAGTCAGACACTTCTTCAAGTTGTTGAAACTTTCCTCACATTCATTGGTCCACATGAATGGATTTTCCTTCCGGGTCAGTTGGTCAATGGCACTGCAATCTTCGAGAAATCCTTTATAAACCTTCGATAATACCCAGCTAATCCCAGAAAGCTCCTGATCTCTGTGACGCTCGTCGGTCTTTCCCATTTCAACACAGCCTCAACCTTTGATGGATCAACAGCGATACCATCTTTGGTTACCACATGCCCTAGAAAAGATACCTCCTCTAGCCAGAATTCACATTTACTTAACTTGGCATATAGTTTGTTCTCCCTTAAGATTTGCAATGCAATCCTCAAATGCTCCTCATGCTCTTCCTTTGTCTTGGAATAGATCAATATCATCGATGAATATCACCACAAACTTATCAAGATATGGGCGATAAATGCTATTCATCAACTGCATGAAAACTGCAGGGGCATTTGTTAATCCAAAAGGCATAACAATAAATTCATAATGCATGTACCTGCTTCGGAAGGCAGTCTTGTGAATGTCTTCTCCTTTGATCCTCAATTGATGATAACCGGATCGGAGATCTATTTTAGAGAAGTATCTAGCTCCAGATAATTGATCAAACAACTCATCAATTCTCGGCAGAGGGTATTTGTTCTTGATGGTTAACTGATTCAATTGTCTGTAATCTATGCATAGCCTCATTGACCCATCTTTCTTCTTGACGAAGAGAACAGGTGCACCCCATGGCGATGTGCTTGGTCGGATGAAACCCTTCTCTAACAGTTCCATCAGTTGCTCTTTTAATTCTTTCAGTTCTGCGGGGGACATTCTATATGGTGCCCTAGATACCGGTGCTGCTCCAGGGACCAATTCGATGGTAAAATCGACCTCTCACTCAGGAGGAATTCCTGGCAAGTCTTCGGGGAAAACATCAGCGTATTCGCTGACGACATGGATGTCCTCAACTTTGACTTCTTTCTTTGCGATGATCACAGCAGCAAGAAAGGCCATACAACCTTTCCTCATCATCCTTTGGCTTGTAATGCAGAGATAATTGACAATCTCCTGCGGTTTCTATCCCCGGTGAACACTAGTTTTGGGTACTGGCTAAAAGTTACCCGACTTCTCCTGTAATTGATACTAGCCCCATGTTCAGACATCCAGTCTGCTCCCAGTATCACATCATACCCCGCCATATCCATACATATTAAATTTTCTGGTAGGTTTTGGGTTTCAATCAACACCTCACTGGATGGCATATGGTTTGTAAGATTGGTGCCAGGACCAATCGGGGTTGACACAACTATTCCGAATTTCATTGGGACGGGTCTCACAGGTAAGGTATCAACAAATGTTTGAGATATGAAGGAGTGCGTAGCTCCCGTATCAAAGAGAACATATGCGGGTCGGGAAAGAATAGTAAGTGTACCTTCCACGATACCTCCTTCTTCAGCAGTTTCTGGTTCCTGGACAGCTTGCAGTCGGCCTTGCCTCTTCTGTCCATTCGGACGTTTGTCCTGAGGGGCTTGTTCTTTCAACATCGGGCAGTCCAGATCCTATGGTCACGACTCCCACATCGTAGGCATCTCCCTTGCGCTCTCCAGCATTCTTCAGACCGATGACCAGCTCTGTCACAATGTTTGCACCTTTCTCCCTTGGTCACCATTATCTGCTTACCTAACTCCTTCGGCTTTTTATCCGCTGGTTCATTTACCCCGCCACTGGGCCTTTTCTTCCCAATAGTCGGCTGATACCTCCCAGCAGAAGACACTTGCTCTCGTTTCATGGATTTTCCCTTAATCCTTTCGGCAGTCTCCATGGCATCTTCCAATAACTGAGCCTTCTTAACCATTTCAGCATAAGTTTGAATGTCCATTGGCGCCAGTTGGGTGATGAACTGGGGCCTCAAGCCATTCAGAAAGCGTTTCGCCTTCATCCTGTCTGTCCCAATTAAGTGAACAGTGTATCGGGACAACCGAGAGAATTGGGCCTCGTATTCGGCCACATTGAGTCCTCTCTGCTTCAAAGCCGCAAATTCGGCTGCTTTCCGTTCTTGGACCCTCTCAGAAAAGTACTTGGCATTGAAAAGCTCAATGAACTGAGCCCATGTTAGTTGTTGTCCATTTAGGGTTGCTTCTACCGACTCCCACCATGCCCTGGCATCCTTTTCCAACTGGAAAGTCGCCAGGAGCACCTTGTTCTGGTCTGTGCATTGCATAACCTTGAATATCCTTTCAATCTCCTTAACCCAGTGTTCAGCAACATCTGGGTTAGTACTCCCCTCAAACCTAGGTGAATCCATGTTCCGAAAATTCCGGTGGAGCTCACCGGCTCCGCGGTTACCTCCACCTTGGGTGGCTTGTAAGATGGCCTGAGTCAAGTTCTGTATAGTTCGTTGCATGTCCCTAGCCTGGGCACGTTCAGCGGCCATTGAGGTAATAAGTACCTTCAAGATAATAATGTGAGTTAGTCATCTAAATATATCACATGTGACTTTTACCCCCATGACTCTACCCACGCTCACATTAGGTACGACAAATTTTGACTCGTGTGATCTAGTCTCATTCTATGTTCCTATTCCCTTGGACCCTAAAGTTCAGGCTCTGATACCAACTGTCACGCCCCGATATTTAGCAGCGGAATAAATATCGGGGGACGTGAACGATACAAACAGGCATATCACAGTTGAATAACACAGAGTCACAATTGAATATAATAACACATTCGAGACTATACTATGGTCAGCAAACATATACCTTATTTCATTCCATTCAACTAGATACAACCTCGCATGAGAAGAATCAACTGAAAGGTGTTTATTAATCAAATAACAAGGTTTCTCTAGTACATCAACTACTCAATTGTCTATTTTTAAATTGTCATCTATTTCTAGGACGGGTGCTCGTCACTCTTGCCCAGTCCCATCTGACTCCACAGGTTCTTCATCACTACCTGAAAAAGGGCAGGATGATAGGGGTGAGCGAACTAGCTCAGTAGGATTTACATCTCAATAACGTGCGGGCACTAGTATACATGATTAACATTTTAAATAGGCAGATATGCACATGAATATGATGACAATGTATGCAATACTAACAGATTGAATAGCAGAATAGAACGGATATCATATCAGATCAAATGTCGTGCTTCATATACCGTGGATAGATATTTCTAGAATAGAATAATATCAGAAGAGATTGGCCATATTCAAACAGATCTCATGTGTTCACATGAACAGACGTATCATATCATGTCAAGTCAAACTTATCATGTCAAACAGGAGGCACATTTTCACAATCTTGCATGTCAGTTGTGCTATGCCAAGCACCAAGAGTCCATACTCCCGCGATTAACAAATACGTTGGGGCGCTCCTCCCCAGGACCGGGCAGGGCCCCTATTGCACAGGCATTGGATCAAGTTTTGGACCTGAGTCCCACGTTGTGCCGAACAAACAGGTTCATATTATGGCCACAGAGTTTCAACAACAAGCTCGTAGTAAAAGGAACATGATCATTCATACAGTCAAGGAATGACAAACAGCTCAAAAGAACAAGGCAGGATAACGACGTATCTTATGTTTCATAGTTCATTAATGTCTTGACATGAGGATGTTTCTAAAGACAGATCATATGTAGAACATGTACTTTCCTAACATGTATGCATATGACAAATAATCAATTGAACACCGGAAAACATGTAGCCATGAAACTCATATGCAAATCATAACATTAACACCACTAACATGTCCATACTAACATGTATTTATCCCCACATTCATATCATATTCTTATCTTATCAATTGACACTAAGCAAGATCACAAGATAATCCAATGAACATAAGATCAATCATAATTACACATTAGAATCATATTCATATCATTACTATTTTCAATGGGTTGATTTATTTTAGGTCCATGCATACGATATAACATCATGCACAAGCTAGTAGACATCATGAGATGATTAGACCTAAATTATGCAAATTTCTTGTAAGGTAGTGTCGACACTAGATCAAGTGGTGTCGACACCATGCTCCCAACACAAGACAAAATCATGCAAAACTGGTCAGGTAGTGTCGACACTAGTTCAGGTAGTGTCGACACAGTGCATCAAATACAAAGTAAAAAGGTCAAGTAGTGTCGACACGAGATCAAGTAGTGTCGACACTAGAGACAGCTTCCAGAAAACCATCTGGCCAATATGGGACAGTGTGTCGACACTAGCACAGGTAGTGTCGACACTAGATCTGCTTTCCAGAAAACCTTCTGGGTCAACTGGGACAGTGTGTCGACACTAGCTCAGGTAGTGTCGACACTAGAGACCTTCCCAGAACATCATCTGGGCAGTTTTGGGACAGTGTGTCGACACTAAATCATCTAGTGTCGACACTAGTGCCCTTCCAGAACAAAAAAAATGAGTCAGGTGTAACCAAAAACCACGTCTCATGCAGCGATTCACTTTCCCTTCTTTTAACTCTCTAACGAATGACATTTAGATAAAACATTCAACACGAAAGATGAAGAGGACAACTAGTAGAAGAACTTTGATGTTGAGGGTTTGATCTAATTCGATCTCGAATCCGAGAAAATATATGATGAACAAAAAGTTAAGAGTAGCCCGACATCGCAGTATCATGCAGAGACTCTCTTATCATGCTCCTAACTCTCTAACGAAGGACTTTTGGACAATACATCCAACATAGAAGATGATCGTGACTTCAAGTGGAAGAACTTTCATGAAGAAAGTTTAGTCAAATTCGGTCTTGAATCATGTGCATAATAAGAAGAACGGGAAAAACCCTAACTGTACGAGACTTCGGGAAAATCACCAATACACAATGTATACTCCATGAAAACCAGTCAAACAAATTGCAAATGAACCTAGACTCAAAGAACTACATGTTGGTGTTGGTTTTCATTAATCTTGGCCCGAGAACACCTACCTTTACAAAGATCTAAGTCCAGTCGATATTCTGGATGCAACAGAAGATGCAAGGGATGAAGCTCCGGGTTACCAGCCTTTCTCCTGCTCCTCAGAAGTTCTAGCCTGCCTCCAAACGACCCCAACTCGTTGTTAAACCTTCCCCAAGAGTTTGAGGACGAGTTCTTATAGATTTAGGTTGTAGTTAAGAGTCCTAACGAGACTAGAAAAGGGGCTGCGAATCTGCTCCCTATTTTTCCCAGAATCTGGGACTCTTTCCTCCAAAAGAGGTAGTAGTGGTTTAGGAAATCTCCTCTTAGGGTTGGGTCCGGTTTTGGCTTACCATGCATGACTAATCACCCTTATTTTAACCCTAAATTGCCCTTTCTAATTATGGCATAATTACCTACACGAATTTCTGGGTAATTCCCTGTCCCAGCTCCTTTATATACTTGGGCCAAATGTGTTCTATAGGTCCAATCTTGTTAATGGATCATTATTACATGGTGTTGGAAGTCTCTCCCATATGTTTAATTAATTTATCCCCCTTTTTTCTGAAAATTTTAAATTGCTAAATTTTTCGGGGTGTTACACACACCTGCCGAGACAAAGAAGCACATGGAACACCGGAGCAACCACGTGAGACCAAAGTCTCACGACACAAGCACCAACATCCTGGACCTCCACGAGGTCGGGAAGGAACAACCAGGTGTCATTACGAGAGACACCGAGCAACCACGTAAGAAGCACCGTCTCACCACAAGCACGGCAACCTTAGACCTCCACAAGGTCGAGGGCCCACAAGCAGAACCACCCTGCACCTCGAACATGCCAAGAGGTCAGGGAACTACACCCTACAGTGCCACCATGGACGAAACCAAGGAACGGGTTACCGAAACAGCAGTCCGGTGTCTGCACCAGGCACCCCGAGAGAACCCGCAGAGCGGAAACCACTGAGCACGGCCCACAAGGCCAATCCAACCAAAGCCCACGGAAACTAGACACGGTCAGGCTACAACCACCGTATAGGCTAGGGCAAACATACTCACTTAGAAACCATGTAAGAAACTCCGTCACAGCAAGAGCAACCAAGCCACCGCCACAGGCTGCTAAGAGAGGGACACACAGTCCACCCCTCTCGCTCGCTAGCCGTTGACTCTTGCCTACAACCTCCCTAGGTAGAGTGAGGCGAAGGAGTCACAGCAAAGAACACAACCACAAACCACCACAGCCTGACCGAGCTGCGGCCCCACGCCTGACCTCCCTACGTGGCTCCGGAGCCAACGTAGAGTGAGGCAGTGAGAAGGACTAGCTGGTCCGCACCGGAAGAGCTCCTCAACCACCTTGGAGACCCAGACCAGCTAAGAGATCTCTACAAAGGACTCATGCCGCTGTCCCCACCATTTTTCCCTTCTGCTCCAAGTCCGTGACTTGAGCATGCCCGCCGCCCGGAGCAACCCCCTCTGACACAGGCGCGCGGGGCTGGGGGTCCCAGGTAACGGTAACAACCTGTCTCGTGGACAAGCCCTCAAGTGCTGAGCACTAGGAGAAAGAGAATTGGCGTGGCAACCACCAACAGAAACAGCACAGCTGGCTTGTAACCAAGACAAGCCCAGCAGGCACAGGCACGCACGGCACCCCTTCCGGAAACCCCCATAAGGGCTGTCGGCCAACGCCGACACACAAGGCACGGCCCGAGAAACCGGAACACCATCAGTCAGAATAGAAACCATCGCTCTTCTAATAATCGATTGACAGACAGACAATCGATTATTAGACAGACGTGAGCCTCCTAACACAGCCGCTAGGACACGACCATGAAGGTGTCACCTTCGGTCACTGAATGCAGCGAGCCAACCTGCCGCGTTCCTCACCAGAAGGTCCGGAGGGCAACCCTGCCCTGGGGCACAAGCCGACATGCCAAACGGGCCACGGAAACATCCACGGCAACACAGGTCTTGTCGCGCCCTCCTAAGCTGTCGCGATGGCATCTCGACGGCCAGGGCAACCGCGACAAGAACCAAGTCGCGACAGGGCCACGTGTCGAGACAACCCTTGTCGCGATGGGGCAGGGCGTCGCGACAACCGCTTATCACGACGGAAAACCAGGTCGCGACACTCTTATCGCGACGGCCAACCACGTCGCGATAAGGTCGTGTCGGACTGGGGTGATGCCTTCTTTGATGTCGCGATGTGCTCGGCGGTCGGAACATCAGCAGGAAGGCCGACCACCGGGATGCTACATACCGGGGTCCCCCACACGCTACAACCAAACACACAATTGGGAGGGGAGCATGGTGAAAGCTGTAGAACATGCAATCACACACAAGGACCTCCAAACACCCGGAATGGAAAGGGGTACAAGAATCCCTACTGATTTGGAAGAACCAAGACCCCAAAAGGACCTTCACGAAGCCATGGCCGCCTCCTCCTCGCTCCACGACGCCGCTCCCGAGCTCCACACGAGCCGCCGATGCCACCAAGCTCCACCGCCGGAGAAGGAAGGAAGAAGACTTCCCTCCTCAGAGAGGAGGAAGGGAAGGAGAAGGGAAAGAAAGGGAAAGGGGAAACCGGCCAAGGCTTTTTAGCCTCCGGCCCCCAGAACACGACGGGGCGGGGCATCGCGTTACCAACCTTAACGCGACGACTGCCCCCACCCCGACCAGAACGCGCCCTTCCAGGGCGTCGCGACAGCCTGATAGGTCGCTCTGACCCGCCTGCCACCCTGACAGGCGGCAGACGCCTGTTAGAAGACCAAAAGCGGAATCCTATCGCTACCTGCTGACCAGGCGCGACAAGAACGGGATGCAACCACTGGTTACGACCTGGATTACTGTCGCGACGGGCAGCACCATCGTGACACTAACGCGTCGCCAAGGCCGGACGCGTTAGTGGCCAGTCATCCCACACACAAATGGAAAGTCGGAAAGCCTGAGATGTTATAATACATCCAACAAAAAATAATTTCGTCCTCAAAATTAAGGGTGAAACCCGGTCGGTAGAAAACAACAGGTGCAAAGGACCACTAAGTCGTACCACGACTTCCCGGTGGTCACCACCATGACCCTGCCACAAAAGGAGTGCCAAACCAGACATCCGATAGCTCACAGAGCGCACCCCAACCGGTGCGGAGCACACAAATAGATGTCGACAACTCTACAGGCGCGGCGCGCACGAAACCGACTAGAAACATTGAAACCGCCAGTCAGAAACCACATGACTGAGCCCTCAACAGGCCATGCTGTTGAGACCAAGCAGTCAATAACTCACTCTGTCACCAACGACTAGACAGAGGTCCCAGCTACTGACGGCAACTGAGGAAACGCCAAGAGGTCATCCACAAGACTTCGCTGAATGGCTCTGCACAACTTAGCAACAGCTAGCACCTACGGCAAGGCCAAACGAGAGCTTCTTAATGGTGACCCAAAAGCAATCGAAAAACATGCACGTGGAGAACCCACGGTGAGCAAGACAATGTCCGTCGGCACCACTAGATCTCACCCAGATCGTCCTCGTGGTCCGACAAGGACACACAACGACTGTGGAGCCACAGAAAGCTAAACCACACGCTCCACAAGCACACGCGCAGGGACAAAACCAAGGAAGACGTCTGAGGTTGGCAAGGCCAGACAACTCAAGACGTCGGCAAACTGCACGGGTAATGAAACAACTGCAGAGGTCGAAGACAGCATGTCGACCTCAAAGGGACCCAAATCGAAGCAGGGTACCACAACCGAACACACAAGCTCCCCAATGCGAGAGAGAAAGACTCGGACACGGCCACGGCCAAAGCCTGGTGTACCATCGATAGGGCTACCTAGACAGAGCAAAGCAGCCACCCCACAGCGGTAACGATACAGCCACAAGGCATCGGCCAGCACAAGGTGTCCCAGAGGCGGAAAACTCAACGCCTCCAACACCGAGCAAACTTGTGAAACAACGCACAGAGCTCACGATCAGGAAAATGCAACACAACACACAGTGCTCACACAAGCACTAGGAGCCACCCAAAGTGCAACCACATACACTAGGGCTCCAAACGGCAAAAACAAACCACTCGAGGCAGAGGGTGCCACCAAAGCCCAAAACTCACTAGAAACTGCAAGCCAAAAACCACTAGGGTAGAATAGGCCACACCGGCCACGAACCCTCAAGGCACAAGGACACAAAACATCGAAAAGACTCCAGGTGCAGTACACAGCCGCACCAATGGCCTGAAATGATTCAAGGCCAACAGAAAGGGACTCTCCACCAGAGACCCACAAGAGAAAACATAGAAATCCATCAGCTTCAAGAGCACAACAACTACATTGGCTCTGAGAAGCCCACAACACAAGGCACCGCTCCCACCACGCAGGCGGAGAGGGCCACACACCAAACGGTGACAAGTGCCTCCAAGCACAGCTGAGGATAAATGAAAACACACACCGGGACGATGCCTGCACAAGCAAGCCAAACAGAAGAACATCCGGTGCCGCCTCACACTGAACATAGGGCACGCTACCCTACATCGTCCAGTCAGGCGACAAGAAACCAGTACAGCAAGAGACGGGACAATAGGTCACCACAACCTATCGCACCACAAGGAAACCATGCGCAAGAGGGGAGCAACCAGCTCAACCTCAAGACAACATAAGGGGAGGGACCTTCGCCACAAAGGTCGCCACGGTGCGCGACATGGCACCAAATGCCATGTGAAAGCACCACCACCCCGAGCAACCCACAGAAAGCAAAGGAAGAAGGCACACAATAGGCCTCCTCCTCACACGAAAGAGGAAACAACAACGCAAGGCTAGCACTCCCATAGGAGGCATAGCCAGCCGAACAACCACGACGAACTGGCCAAACACAAGGCCACACACAGGGTCAAGGTCCACCACCTTGACCAAAAGCGGATGAGCAGACTGCACCCAACAGTCCAACCCAAGGGAAGATGACTCCACTAGAAGGTCACAACAATGTGCACCCTGGCGTCACCACACCACAGTGGAGCATCATCACCCTGAGCAACCAACAGAAAAGCAAGGGAGGAGAACTCTCACAACGAGTCTCTTCCACACGCAAGGGAAAACCACTAAGCTAGACCGGCACTTCCACAGAAGCACAACCAGCCAGACACCCATGGCACTCACCAGACTATCATCTGGCAGAGCCCATAGGGTGCGAGAAACGAAGCCAACCTCCTGATCCTGGGGACACATGAAGTCCCACCAGCGCAGCCGGGAAACCCGAAAAATGATCAGGAAGACAATCTAGCCAGCACCACGGCCAGACACACGGTCAAAGGCACCACGCCTTGACCGACAATGCCCAAATAGACTGTAACACGGACAGTCCAACCGGCAACAGCGACAGCTCATCTCCACAGAGAGAGAGAGCAGCGACAAACAAAAACAACACAAGGCAATTTGGGGAGGACCTCTACCCAAAGTGCCAAGAGCCGTTCTGGGAAAACATCACCAGAACGCAGCCCAAACAAATGGTCAATAGAGAGAACACAGCAGACAGTGGAAGCAACACAAACTGGTTCTGGGAGAACCTCCACCCGAACCACTAAGGTGCCATTCTGGGAAAACCCACCAGGATGCAACGGCCAACACAACAGCAGCATACCTCAACCCTGAGGTAGCACAACAACTGGCAGGAACAAGCCCGAAACAGTCCTGAGAGCAAGCCTCACCAGGACAACCACCAACAGTTCTGGGAAAGCACACCAGAACACAGGGCAACCAAGCGATGCACCTCAACCTCGAGGGCAATGCAACGACAACCAACCAGACAATAGAGACCTCAAACCAAGGAGGTAACACAACGGAAGACTTTAACGAGCACAGAAACAGTCCCAGAGGGGAGGAACTCTCACTAGGACAACACAAAACAATTCTGGGAAAACATCACCAGAACACAAGCAGCCAAGCGATGCACCTCAACCAAGAGGGAAATGCCGCAACAACCAGAAACGAGCACAACACAGTTCTGGGGAAACCTCACCTCCACCAGAACCAACAGAGAAGAACTCCGAGAGCACCTCACCAGAGTTCACAACCAGTCAGCACCAGGCCGACAACAACCACAACCAGATGTCACAATGCTCAACCAACGGTGCAACATGGCACACAAGCATCTGCTTAGCTCGAACAAAAACATCAACGGAGCAGAGCACATCACCCAATGGCGCACAGGCACACAAGGCCAAGCACACATCTAACAAGGACCACCCTAACAACAAGGGGACATCCAACAAGGACACACCCCAACAACAAGGGAACATCCAACAAGGCAACTACCTTCTACCGGATCCACAGGCAACAGCCCTACACCGGTGAAGGTCACACCACATGTAGGCTCTCTTAGCCTTCGCAACACCCACATGGACGCACAGGCCGAGGACGAACCCAACCGCAGCACGAGCGAAAACAGCAACCATGCTCGCAGCACGCGCACCCAGCAGCAGCAACAAACACTCTCCTGCAGCTCACACTCGGACCCTTCTGGAAAGCTAGCCACCTGCAACAAAGAACCAAAAGTTCACCTAAACGCAAGTATACACGGACGGGCCAGCAGCGTACTAATACCTTTCTTTGGGACAACCATAGTTATCAACTCATTACAAATTTTGTTGGACCCCTGAGCTCTGATACCACTGTAACGACCCGACCTCCCGGACCCCGCCAGGGACTCCGAAGGTTGCGCCGCCACCCACGGATCCAAAGACCCGGAAGGGTTAGAATTTAGTCCAGTGAGATAAGTAATGAATTTAAATAACTATAACAAGAAAGTTTGTACATTAATAAAGAAAATATGTACAACATGTCCTAAATAAAAGCACAGGTACAGAAAGAAAAGTGCAGTCCTTAAGGGGCATACCCCGAGGACTTGCAAAAAGGACACTCTCAACTCACAGTACAAGCGCTCACGCTCACAACTCACACTGCAGGGAACGCACGACGAACAAGCCGCCACCACGACCGTCCGACAATAAACTCCTGCGACAGCGAGTCTCTACCTGAAGAGAGTAGGGGGGTGAGCCTCACGAACAAGGCTCAATAGGGATAACCAGTCCCTTACCAGCCAGAGCAGCAGGAACTCCAACAAAAGCGGAAGCAAAACTACTCTAGAAAGAAGTAAAGCGAGTAACCCCTACCACAGAGTACTACAAAGCAGCAGAACAGAGTAAATAGAACAACCTACAACCAGGGTCGGGCCAAACACGACTCCCGCAGAACTAGCGGAGTTAAACACAATGCGGAAGCAACCCTCGGCACACACCCGCCGAGACAAAGAAGCACATGGAACACCGGAGCAACCACATGAGACCAAAGTCTCACGACACAAGCACCAACATCCCGGACCTCCACGAGGTCGGGAAGGAACAACCAGGTGTCATTACGAGAGACACCGAGCAACCATGTGAGAAGCACCGTCTCACCACAAGCACGGCAACCTCAGACCTCCACAAGGTCGAGGGCCCACAAGCAAAACCACCCTGCACCTCGAACATGCCACGAGGTCAGGGAACTACACCCTACAGTGCCACCATGGATGGCACCAAGGAACGGGTTACCGAAACAGCAGTCCGGTGTCTGCACCAGGCACCCCGAGAACCCGCAGAGCGGAAACCACTGAGGACGGCCCACAAGGCCAAACCAACCAAAGCCCATAGAAACTAGACACGGTCAGGCTACAACCACCGTACAGGCTAGGGCAAACAGACTCACTTAGAAACCATGTGAGAAACTCCGTCACAGCAAGAGCAACTAAGCCACCGCCACAGGCAGCTAAGAGAGGGACACACAGTCCACCCCTCTCACTCGCCAGCCGCTGACTCCTACCTACGACCTCCCTAGGTAGAGTGAGGCTAGCGAGTCACAACAAAGAATACAACCACAAACCACCGCAGCCCGACCGAGCTGCGGCCCCACGCCTGACCTCCCAACGCGGCTTTGGAGCCAATGCAGAGCGAGGCAGTGAGAAGGACTAGCTGGTCCGCACCAGAAGAGCGGCTCAACCACCTTGAAGACCCAAACCAGCTAAAAGAGCTCTACAAATGACTCACGCCGCTGTCCCTATCATTTACCTCTTTTGCTCCAAGTCCGTGACTTGAGCATGCCCGCCGCCCGGAGCAACCCCCTCTGACACAAGCGCGCGGGGCTGGGGGTCCCAGGTAACGGTCACAACCTGTCTCGCGGATAAGCCCTCAAGTGCCGAGCACCGGGCGAAAGAGAACTAGCATGGCAACCACTAACAAAAACAACACAGCTGGCTTGTAACCAAGACAAGCCCAGCATGCACAGGCACGCACGGCACCCCTTCCGGAAACCCCCAGAAGGGCTGTCGGCCAACGCCGACACACAAGGCACGGCCCGAGAAATCGGAACACCACCAGATAGAACAAAAACCATCGCTCTTCTAATAATCGATTGACAGACAGACAATCGATTATTAGACAGACGTGAGCCTCCTAGCACAGCTGCTAGGACACGGCCACAAAGGTGTCACCTTCGGTCACTGAACGTAGTGAGCCAACCTGTCGCGTTCCTCACCCGAAGGTCCGGAGGGAAACCCTACCTTGGGGCACAAGCCGACACGCCAAATGGGCCACGGAAACACCCACGGCAACACAGGTCTTGTTGCGCCCTCCTGAGCCGCCGCGATGGCATCGGAAAACCAGGTCGCGACACTCTTATCGCGACGGCCAACCGCGCCGCGATAAGGTCGCGTCGGACCGGGGCGACGCCTTCTTTGATGTCGCGACGCGCTCGGCAGTCGCGACATCAGCAGGAAGACCGACTTCCGGGATGCTACATCCCGGGCTCCCCCACACGCTACAACCAAACACACAATGGGGAGGGGAGCATGGTGAAAGCTGTAGAACATGCAATCAACACAAAGACCTCCAAACACCGGAATGGAAAGGGGTACAAGAATCCCTACTGATTTGGAAGAACCAAACCCCCAAAAGGGCCTTCATGAAGCCACGGCCACCTCCTCCTTGCTCCACGACGTCGCTCCCAAGCTCCACACGAGCCACTGACGCCACCAAGCTCCACCGCCAGAGAAGGAAGGAAGAAGACTTCCCTCCTCGGAGAGGAGGAATGGAAGGAGAAGGGAAAGAAAGGGAAAGGGGAAACCGACCAAGGCTTTTTAGCCTCCGGCCCCCAGAACGCGACGGGGCGGGGCGTCACGTTACCAACCTTAACATGACGGCCGCCCCCACCGCGACCAGAACGTGCCCTTCCGGGGCGTCGCGACAGCCTGACAGGTCGCTCTGACCCACCTGCCACCCTGACAGGCGGCAGACGCCTGTCAGAAGACCAAAAGCGAAATCCTGTCACGACCCGCTGACCAGGCGCAACAAGAACGTGACGCAACCACTGGTCGCGACCTGGATGACTGCCGCGATGAGCAGCACCGTGCGGCACTAACGCATCACCAAGGCCGGATGCGTTAGTGGCCAGTCATCGCACACACAAAAGGAAAGCCGGAAAGCCTAAGATGTTACAAATGCCAATGCTAAGCACCGCTCAAATTTGTTTCATCTATACTAATATGTCAGAGTGCTCCTCCCCAAGACTAGATCAGGCCCCTATTGTATAGGCATTTGATCAGGGATATCATCCCAATAGTAGTTCCGAATTCAGATCATTATGGCCATTCAGAGTCAAGAAGGACAGACTTGTAAGATATCATAGAGGCAAATAACATAAGCTCAGATCAAGGAACTTAAAGAGTACAGATTGCCAAGAAGTCAAACAGGCATATTGGATCAAGCAATGTCATAAGTTCAAAGGATTTCCTATGCATTTCTTTTGCTTTCAGATTCAAGACAAGCAGACTCAAAGGTGGAGTTTCAATTTACTCACAATGGATAGAAATTAAGACAATTTAGGAGTCATTTGAATAATCTTCACATTCTTACTAATTTTTAACATGTAGAAGGTACTTAGGTTACTAAAATGTTGGTTGCTCTTCTATAGGACAGATCATAGTGGCCGAAAGGGCCAATCGAGTTGCCACAAAGGGGCTAGTCATAATTGCCCCAAGGGCTAGTCATAATTTGTCAAAGAGAATAGTCGAAGTGGCCAGAAGGGCCATTCGAAGCTTAACAAGAAGAATAGTTGATGTTGTCAAAAGACTTAGACAAAGATTCTAATAAGGAAGTTGTTGGAATCAACATATGATCAATCTTGAAGTGTGCATTTCTAGTCTAATGGTTCTAGAAATGCATGGTGACATGGACAAATCAGATGGGTTCCTATCTAGGAAGGTCAAGGAAAAATCTGGGCATGTTTCCTAGGAACAAAGGTCAGGTTCCTTAAGAACAGGCTGAAACAAGGTGAGTCTTGCGAGGGAGTGAGGTTCAGGAAATCCTAATCCTCTAATGATCAGTCATTTAGGCAAATCATAAGTGTTCCACTAGGCTCTTAACATACAAAAAAAATCCAGGAATACTTTGAATAAGAATAAACATTTTAATTTGTGCCCGAGAAAACCTACATTTTTGGGTTGCTCTTCAGATCCACTCCTATATTTTGATGCAGGCTTAGCAGAAGAGGAACTCCTTGAAGTCCAGCTCCAACAGGTCGAGGCAACGATCCAAGGATGGAGAACTCCAAGCTCCCTAATCTTTAGGCTCCAACCTGTAGGATCATCCCATTCCAGCTCTTCAAATTCCATGTTCACCTTCGGTTCTTCTTTGGTCAAGGCAGTGGGTGCAGAGGGAGAAAGGCTCCAGACAGCCTTTAGGACAGGAAGAAGGCATAAAGTTCGGCCAAGAAGTGCCATAAGGCTTATTTAAGGGGTCTTTGGTCCTATTTAGGACCCTTTTATTATTCTTATAGAAGGGACAAAAAGGAACAAAAAGTCAAATCTGGCCATGCATAGGCCATATCCAAACCATACCCTGCCATACCTATCCTTGACTTGGTCAAAAAAAGGACAAACCCACCATACCAGGGCCATGTCTATGTTGACTTATTTCTGGGGAAATGACAGGGGTAGATAAGGACCACTCATGCCTTCACAAATTTTTTGTCTTTTTGATGTCATCGATTGGAGACCAGCCTCCCAATCATTTGGTGTTCAAGGTTACATCGATTGCTGATGAAGCCACTATTGACCAGGTTGCAAGCCCAAAGGGGGGTGAATGGGTTGCTAGAAATATGTCTTAAATATTTCCTGTTAAAAATAACTTCGAACAGAAACATTAAATACAAGTGTTAGAATTAGTGAGCAGTGAAAATAAGATAAAAGCAATCACACAAAATGCACAATGATTTTTATCCTAGTTCGGACCTCCTATCATCAGGAGTCCTACGTCCAGTCCCCAAAAAACTACTTGGAATTCCACAAACTAAGGGTACAGTCCCCCTCAAAGACACTTACACATCTAGCACCTGCTATCCTTCTCTTCAACCCACGAAGAGGCAAAACAACCACTTGTAGCAACAGGTCTTCCCTTCAACAAGGGGAATAAACCACCTACCTATAGCAGGTCTTCTCTTCTCACAGGAAGATGAGTGTTGCCCAGCTAGCAAGCCCAGAGGGGGGGGGGGGGGTTCATGGGTTTCTAAAATTCTTCTTAGAATAAAACCTGTCAATAAAAACACTTAACAGAAAAATACTAAGATCGATAGTTAGTGTTAGTGATAATGAAGACACACATGCAAACACACAAACGCAGGAGAATTTTATCTTGGTTCGGACCTCCTATCCCAAAGAGTCCTACGTCCAGTCCCCAAGCAACAACTTGAGATTTCACTAACCAAAGGTACTGTCCCCCTTAAGGACTCTTACACATCCAGCAGCAGCTGGCCTTCTCTTCTAAACCCGAAGAGGAACAAACACAACACCTGATGCAACAGGTCTTCCTTCTTCAATGAAGGAAACAACAACCACCTGTATCCTACAGGTCTTCTCTTCACACACGAAGAGGTACACACAAGAATGTGATTGAAGGCGAATGGCCCCTAGACTAAGCTTATAGAAGTTTGCTTGATCTGAGGCAGAGTTTGAGAGAGACAATTTTTCAACACGAAAATCTCTCAGAACAACAACTAGCTCTCAAAGGACTAAGCAAGAAAGGCTGAGAGCTAAGAGCTAAAAGAACGGTGGAATGAAGCGAATAAGCTCTTCTTTCTGATGCTCACAAATTGTTGGTAAGTTGTGTGTGTAGCTCTATCTCTCAAAACGTTTGCTTCATGGAGTCATCAGTCTTCTATATAACTTCTCTTGAGAATATAGCTGTTGAGGTGTCCGTTGTCTCTTTGTTTGAAGCACGTTAGACTATATGGTCCAAGGAGTGGAACAGGTAAGCTTGCAGTCATAAATGCTCAGAGAGACACCCACGCAAAGAGAAGAATCATCTTGATATCTTTTACTTCTAGTTGTCCAACGTTGTAAGATATGGTACAGGTAAAGACCTGCACACAATAAATACTAAACACCCAGACAGCTGGACTGTCTCTATGCTTGTCAGTCAACGTCAGAAGACATGCTATTAGAATGTACACCAAAATAGAAATGTCATTCTGTCACCCTAAAAAGTGTTTGTTATTGACACACAGGTGTAGAATGCGCCTGGTTATGCGACGTGCAGAGAGGTGTACGATCACAAAAAATGCAAGATACAGTGATATACGCGGGAAGACTTTGAACTCCATAGTGTTTTGAAAATATGTTTGAATATCATAGAGAATAGTTATTTTCAAATTTATCTGAGAAGATAATAATAAAGAATCTATGATAATTCATTCAAACCAAAATCGATGTGAAGAGAGTTGTTGTATACGTGAAATCAATCTCATAATCATAATCCATGCATAAATGAAATTCATGGTGAAATGAAATTGATGTTCTATTTATGAAATTGTTGTATGAACAAATCGTTGTTCAAGTAAATCGTTATTCAAGTACAAGAAAATCGTTGTACAGGTAAATCATTGTTTGAACAAGAATAAATCGTTGTTCAAGTATAAGCAAATCGTTGTTTGCATCAAATCGTTATTCAAGTATAAGCAAATCATTGTTTACGATCAAATCATTGTTCAAGTAAGAGCAAATCGTTATTTTTTGTCAAATCGTTGTTTGCTATCAAATCGTTACAACGATCAAATCATTGTTTCACTTATTGAATTGTTACAGCGATCAAATCGTTGTTTCACTTATCGAATCGTTATAGCAATCAAATCTTTGGTTCACTTATCGAATCATTACAGCGATGGAAATTGTTGTTTTACTTATCAAATCGTTGTTGCATGGAAATCATTGTTTTACTTATCAAATCATTGTAGCGATGGAAATCGTTGTTTTACTTATCAAATCGTTGTAGCGATGGAAATTGTTGTTTTACTTATCAAATCGTTATAGCGATGGAAATCGTTGTGTACTTAGAAGAAATGCATGCTCTCAACTCTAAGTAATAGTGAATGAGGATTACTTACAGATTTTGCTTGTTTTATTTCCTGTGGATGAACTTCACAAAAGATTGTTAAAAAATATTTAATTAATGTTTTGTTAATCACCAAAAATTACCTATAATAATAAAATTATATGGGGATGGACTGATCATCAAGAAGCACTCTTAAAGAAGAGTTGAAGGGATGGCCCCTAGACCAAGCTTATACAACAATGTAGTGCTTGATCTAAGGCACAAACTGAGAGAGAGAACAATAAGGCTATGATGTTGTTCTCTCATAAACAACAAGCTCTCAACATAAAAAGAAAAGTGAAGGCTTTAGGAGAGCTCTGACCAGATGGACTTGGAGTGAGGACGCACTGCTCTTCTAGTGGTTGTGAAGACTTGTATATTTCTTTCTTGGTTCACTTCAATATCTTTTCTTTGTAGCTATCGTCTTCTTCTTTATAAGCACTCCAACTATCTTCAGATGTGTATGTTGAAGTGTCCTTTGTCTCTCATTCCTTGGTGCTCGTTTCCATGCAGTCGCAGCACGTCTTACGTTGTAGAAACATGTGACTATCAGAAACCTACAAGCATTAAATGCTAAGAGATAGATCTTCAGTCAATGAACAAAAATGTGTTATACAGAAATAGATATGTCCATTCTGTCACCATATAAATTATAAGAAGACTTGTTGTAAGAATGACAAACCGTAAAGTGCTTTCTGCAAGAGAGTTGTGTCCCGTGACTACTAAGTAATCCATAGACAGATATGTTCCTTTCTGTTCATACGTAAAGTATTAGAAGATTTATTATGAAAATAGTAGTAAGTCAAAAAGTCATACTGCATGGGAACTATATCCAGCAACATATTATGTGTATGAAAGACGTATGTGAAATATTAATAGACGGTGGGAGATTTGAATTTCACATGTTCAAATCGCTCAGGATATTTGAAACAAGTCTAAGAATACTTTAATCATTTTATCAAAGATGTTTTCAGAAAGTTCCTTAATGCAATATGATCAATATGATTTCAAGGAAAAAGGCTTGATAAAGATATATATATTTTTTATTTAAATAACATTTAATCTACTAAAGTCAATCGATGTTCATATAGGCAATCGATATCTAAGCAGTCGATGTTCAAAGATAAGGAGATCGATGTTTATGGAAGACAATCGATATGACAATCGACATGAGATGACAGTTAATGTTTCATTGCAAGGCAATCAATGTTTAAAATAGTTAGCAATCAATATGAAATAGAGCAACCAAGAATATAGCGTAAACAGTCGAAGTGAAGCTTCAGATATGACGAAGTTAACTTCAGATATGACGAAGTGAACTTCGTATAAGACTTCGGATATGACGAAGTGAACTTCATATATGACGAAGTGAACTTTGGATATGACGAAGTGGACTTCGTATATGACGAAGTGGAACTTTGTATAAAACAGTTCATAGCGTTGTCGGTCAAAGTGAAACTTCGGATATGACAAAATGTAACTTCGTATATGACGAAGTGAACTTCGTATAGAATGAAAAACAACGTAGTCGATCGAAGTTGAAACCTGCAATCGGTCAAAGTAAACTTCATATATAACTTCGGATGTAGCACCCCAGAAAATTTATTAAGTAAAAATTTGAATAAATAGAAATAAATAATTTCCATAATATCAGAGTATTTAAAACATACATATCATTATCGTATGTGCTAAAACACATCAGAAAATTCTGTAAAAATTATAAATCAACCCCACACATTATTCCTAAGTGTTTCACAAATAAATTCGTGCAACGAAAAATCCGATTAACCAAGTGTACATCACATGGTGACCGATTATCCAAATTAGGAAACAAGTCGGAAAACCGTTAACATGGAAATAGGACGCAACCAAAAATTAAATAAAAGTGTTGGAGAGACTCCCAACATTATATATTAATGACCCAATATCTTAATTGGGCCAATGGACCACATATGACCCAAAAATCAAATGAAGCAAGAAAATGCATGAAAATTCGTAGCTTAAATAAGCTGAAATTAGAAAGAGGCAATTAGAGTTGAATTGGGAAGAGTTCTTGCACTCTTGGAAACCCAAATTAGTGCTTAACTATGGTGGGAGGTTTCTTAAGGCCTCACACACTCTATTGGAGGAAGAAATCCTCAAATTAGGAAACTAATTAATAAGCCAAAACCGCAACCATAGTTTCCTTGTCACAATAGGACTCCTAAACACCATGGTTGCTTAAATACTCTTCACCAAACCCTAGGGACAAGTTTTACAACTTGATGGGGTTGTGTGGAAGAGCTCTTGGTGGCTGGAGAGCAAGAGATCAAGCATACCAAGCTCATCTTCTTCCCCTTTTCGTCTGCTTCAGCCTGTGCAAACCGTCCTCTTGGAGTCGACCAAAGGTAGGTCAAACCTAATTCCCATCATGCAAGGCCTGGAAAGAGGGTCAAGTCTACGTGAACCAGAAATGAGTGCCACCTCCCCGGTGGCTGAGGGGGATGGAAATATGTCAAAGCTTCACACCCCCCACACTCTAAATGCTGCTGCCCCTGCTTGGAGTCCGGCTCCCTCCTGCCCTTTTGATGACCTAAAAAAGTTCGCTAAGTATCTAGAAGCTGCATCACCTGAAGCCACGCCATCTTCACTTGAGGTAAAGAGCTCCGCCCTCCCTGAAAAGGCAGCCTCATCGACCCCGCCAGCACCCCGAATGTCTTTTGCCGACGCCCTCCGCAAAAAGACCAAGAAAGGAGACACCCGCATGATGGCAAACAAACCCCCTCCTACGTGCTTCACTGCTGCCACCTCCTCAATAGAAGCACCGGTCCTGCCATCCCAGCCCCAAAAGGGAGAACACGGTGGCTACATAATTAACCTCCCCATGATACACAACATCAGAAGCGCCCCTGGCATCGAGGCGGGGGAAGTGAACCTGCTAACATTGCATAACAGCTGGGTACGCCAAACGCGCAACACGACAGTTCTCAACATGGATTCGGACGGGGAATATGAGGAGTTCTCGGACTGATGTACCATGTACTTTGGTTCCCCCCCTGTGTACTATTGACCCCTCTACGTAGGGAGTCTTAGATTATGTTCCGTTATCCATGTACCCCCCCTCCTCCATCCCTTCTCTTGTAATTTTTACTTTCAGCTATATATAAAATCTAAAAACCCGATATCGACATTGGAGTTCGCTCCTCTGTCATATCCATTCAAAAAAAAAAATACCCAATTTCCATGCAGTATACACGGAGTATTAGGAGTTCTTCAAACAGTGGTCTGAACAAGGGATTTCTGAAGAACGAGACTTCATCAACCCAGAAGGTAGGTTTTCTCAGGCCAAACCTTAACATATCTTATAACAATGTGTAGAGCATCAAGTTAACTTTCATTTCCCATTGATTTCATTGAATTCCAATGAGTACATGTAGAGTTATAGGTGTTTTGCCAAAGTCGAGCATGTTTGAGATTTTTTACATTCGTGTCGATTTATCATGCATCTCGAGGTCATTTAAAATTATTTAAAAATCATAGTTCGCATCTATTCCATGTTCCCTACAACTTTCATGTTGAGACTTCTGTTTGAAAATGTCACGTCCTAATAAAAGTCTATTTATCAGAAAATGACAGAAAACAGGCACAAAGTAAAAACATTAACGTTTATTTATTACAACGCAGTCTGCGGAAGTCTTATTACATAAAGCTCCCCATTACACACAAAGTGAGGAGTAAGGATGAGTAACTACTACTCATAACATTTACAAGTACACAACTAAAATAGTAAACGGTTGGTTGACTCGTCATCAGTGTCCACTTTGCACACAGCCCATCTTATACTTCTCCCCCATCTTGGTTACCTGAAAAGGGAAGGATGGGTGAGCTAACTAGCCCAGTAGAATTCAAATCCTTAAATCAAAGGATCAGGAACACCTGATAATTTAGGTAAGAACAGGAATGGTATCAAGAACAGGGTTAGATAACCAACATAACATGTCAGTGAATGTATAACAGTAGTATAAAATCACAGGCATACTCAGAAATTCATATTAAGACTCAAGTTCGGAATCATATAAATATTCACACAGGACAGGTAATAGGATGATCATAATCAGGAGATAGTGAAGCAATGCCAAACATCCCGGTATCCTTATCACTCCAAGACAAGGATAGAACAGATATCAAAGAGACAATACCAGATCTCAGAATAGTAGCTTGATACAGTGATAGTAAAACTCAGGTCATGCTCAGGTATATAGCTCAAGAATTGGTTCATATATCAGTTCACACAGTGCAGGAAGTATGATGACCATAATCAAGAAATAGTGATGCAATGCCAAACATCCCGGTATCCTTATCACTCCCGTACGGCTCGTAATGAATTCGGGTGCTCCTCTCAGGACTGGACCAGCCCTATTTGCACAGGCATATCAGTCAGGTGGGGTCCAAGGACCCAATAAATGTCATCATCATAAGTTAATCATATCTCACATGGTGTTCAAGCATATGAACTCTCATAATATCAAGTTATATGAACTCAGTTACCGAATACAGAAGAATGGACCCAACAGAGTACCATTCAGAGTTGACAACTTCAAAGATAATTCAATGGTGAGTAAGGTATCCAAAGTGGGTAATATTTATAGTAGAATGACAGTAAATATCAAAGTAAACATGAGGGTAACTTGGTAGGCTATTAAGATGAACTTTGAGCAAGGATTCGCACATGAAAAAGTGCTGAAATCCAAGGCAGGGCAGTAGCTGTCGACAGCCAGGAAGGGGCTGTCGACAGATGGCTACAGACAGAGCTCAGGTTTGCTGGCTCTGTGTGTATCTTCGACAGCAACAAGGGGGCTGTCGACAGCTACACACAGTCCCAGTTATTCCTGAGTTCAGGAAGGCTGGCCTGTCGACAGATGTGAGATGCCTGTCGACAGCCCCCTGTTCTTCACTCATAAGGGACTTTGAATTCACTCTAAACACTCTACCCATGGAACCTATGAATCAAGACATGATTTATATCCAATAGAAGAGTCTAGTTATAGTTCTCACAGTGGTTTATAAACTGAACAAGCGAGATGAAATGAAAGGTTTGCAATTCAAGCTTGTCTAGCTAGAAATTAGACATAGTATAGTGTTGGAAGTATGGTCTTGATAGCAATGGTTTATTGAAAGATTCCTACAAGATAAATACTAAAACTCAAAGTGTTTCATGGATTTAAATCAAGGCATGAAGTACCAAACATCTGAACAGAAGTTAGTCACAAGTTCTAATGGTATTGTGACTTCTATCAAACTTCTATAACATATACAAGGATCAAGGGTGGAAGAAGAAGAAGAAGAGATGATCTGGAAGTAAAACAAGTATCTTCTCCTCCCCAACGTAAGAATAGTCATCAAAATTAGAGGAAAAACAATAGGATTACAGATATATCAGCTTGACTACTCAACCTGAGTTATTTATCATGTGTGGAGAGCATGATTAAGGAAAAGGAGATGAATCCTACCTGATTTTGAATTCTATCTTTGGTATAGAAATCCACAATCCACCACGTATAGTAAATGGAAAGATGGCCACAAGCAAAGCAGGAAGTAGTTGAAGCAGTAACAAATACTAAAGTCTGCTTTACTGTCTTCCAGCAACACCCAGTAGCAGCTCCAGCAGTAGTTCAAGCAGGACCAAGAGATGCACAAGGTGTAGCTAACAACTCCAGCTACACACCCACACTGAAGTCTCGTGAATCACAGCAGCAGCATAACAGGGAAGGAGTCAGAAAGATGGGTATGAAGAATGAGGGGGTGTATTTATAGCCAATTGATCTTGCCATGCACAACGGCACGTCGGTTTCCAGGTGTTGGGGTAAAACCCCATTTAACCACCCACAACCACCTAGCTCATGCACACAATCACACACCCACACATCGGCCATCAGCGTGTAAGGACCTTAACCTACCATGACATGGGCTTGCGTAGCCCAGGATACGTCAGCAAGAAAAACTCCTAAAAATCCTTCCCGTAATTAGGCCATAATTCAGCTGGCCCGATAATCCTTGCGTAAATGTGATCAGACGACATCCGTTTGTGTTGAAATTTCAACCATAGACTAATGTGATGGTTTTACAAATTATGGTGATTTTAATTTAATTTTTGGAATTTATTTTACAGTAGGTGAAAAATCACCTGGAAAATGGTCGCGTCGACTTAATCTCAAAATTCGTATGTCGAAAAATTTGGATATTTATATTTATGATATCTCCACAATTTTTTTTGGAAATTATGGTGTTCTCGAATTTTATTTTTGTTACAGTTTTTCAGTGTCGCCCTGTGGAAGCGCGCACGTCCGAGTACGACACTGGGATAATGTTCATTAGTGCTAATCATTCCCAAATATCAATTATTTCATTCTAATAATAATGCTTAGGTCCAACAACCTTATTATTCATGTTTTTCAATAGATAAAATTTTCCTGGGGTGTTACAGAAAAGCCCTAGTTTAGGAGATATAAGCGTTGCATGAGTCGTACCCCTGTGTTCCTATGTTTTGGACGTTTTCGGTCTGCTCCTTGAAACGCGTCCGGTCCCGAGGACGCGTTTCAAGCATCTGGTATCACAACGCTCGTAGGCGACGCGATCCTCTGAACGGTGTCCGCACATCCCGATGCGTTTCAAGCATTGACGGGTCAATGGTCTGTGTGGGTCTTCACGCTCGCCTGGGAGTCAACGCCACTCTGAATCGCGGCGGCCGGCCACGACGCATTTCATGCCTTTTTCCCGCCCAAGCTTTATTGCTTTATTTAATGAATTTCCTTGAATGCGTCTGTGTCCCCCGACGCGTTTCAAGCATGAAGGTGGCCACCAGCATGGACACAATTTTGACTTTTCCCCGTTTCGCTGGTTTTCACTGTACACTGTGTTTTAAAGTGCGTCCACTGTGTTGGACATATATTTACAATCTTACCCGAGGTCAGTTTAATATGTTTACAAGTGTATAATTTGTATGTCTTGGGTCTAATCATTACATGATGTCTATTTAATGGCTTAAAAGTGCATTAACCCATTTAAAAAGCTTTAATTACACAAACAGTATTCTAATTGCTTTCTTAATGACATGACCATTCATGTAACTTTTGATTCACTCTTTGTACAGTTCTAGCTTATTAAAATGATAATATGTGATCTTAAAATCTTGCAATCCATGTTTAGTTAAAGTGCATAGTTTCTTGTTATGTTATCATGCTAAGAGCTTTCCACGAGTTTGAAACCGATGGATTGTGGATTGAGATGCGTACATCACTACACACTTGCACATCTAAGCAGCCCTTTCTTGGGGATTTGGAAGCTCTCTATCGGTCATTCCGAATCGATAAGACTAGTGACCTTTTCTCTAAGACCTCCGTAAATCTCTGCTCTCCGTAGATTCCCACATGGAGGCCGAGTTGGTTGTACCATTGAAGTTCCCTGGAGATAGCGTGCACTTCCTCTCTCATCTTGTTCTCGAGAGTGTAATTTACAATCTAGACTAAAGCCATTAATGTAAGATTGAATTAAAGTATAAATCGTACCGTTATGCTGCCAAATTTATCTCTTGACCAGTGTTCTCATGAAATCATGTTCAATTTACTTATTACTTGTTCTCATCATCCTCATGAACATGACATTATATATGCTTACATCTTGAAACTCTCATTAGCCATTATTAATGATTATGGGTATCTACATTTAAAATTTAAGTGAGATGCTGACCGGGCACGGCGAGTGTCCAAGGGCTCCAGTCTAACCCCAATGATGGAGAGTCATAAATATACTGTTAACCATGGGTATAATGATTACTGGCATTGCATCTGCGCTGGGAGTCATGCGTGCATGTTGAATGATAGATACAATAACCACATACACGTGTCCTAGTGTACATTCTTGATGGATCTTTTCTTGGTGTACATTAGTGTCTACGTGCCTAATTAGTGTTACATGATCGTGCTCGTGCGTTTTTGCTTGCTTGCGTGATATGGCCATCCTACATTTAATGCAATTAGTGATATCTTGCGTTCTTGACATCAAGTGAAATCTTGTGTGCTTGTACAAAGTGAAATATTGCTAGTTCTATCTTGTTATATCCTTCTAGATCTTGTTCTATCATGATCACTCTATCTAGCTTGTTCATGTATCATGTTTTAATGAGTTTTATTCGTACATGCATATCATGACATTCATCGTGCTTACCTAGTTCTAAATTGTTAATCACTTATATCATTGCCCGCACATTGAGATATAAATCCTACTAGGCTAGTTTGCCCATTCCCTACTTTTAACCATTCTAGGTGATTATGACATTCAAGAGGAAGAGAAAGTCGAGGATGGGAATGCGTCCGAGTGATGAGCGTTCCAAATATGAGTCTATCTATAGTTAGTTTATTTTGAGTGTTAGAACGTGTAGTAGGAAGTGGGGAATAAAATATACTTTTATTTTTATTAAGTCTTAGTCCTATAATAGTTTCCATTTGGAATACAATGAGTTGAGATTTGAATACAAGATTAGTTGAGTTCAATATTTGGGCCCTATGATGATGTATGTTGTTATACATTTAGTGCGTGCTAGCTAGAAGCTTATTTGCCGACTGTTCACGTCTCGGGATATCGTCTTGAAGTATATTCCGCATTATTAATGTCTGCTGCATAATTCTCGGGATGTGACATCGGATATGACGAAGTTAGCTTCGTATATAACGAAGTAGGACTTCGACTGATCACAACCAAAATATGTATGACAAAGCGTCAACTTTGGATATGACGAAGTGGACTTCGGATATGACGAAGCTAGCTTCGTATATGACGAAGTGTATCTTCGACTGATCAAGACCAAAAATATGCATGACTTCAGATGATGAAGTTTAAAGCAATAAAAGATGAATCTTGACTTCGATTGACACTGTGAAAAGATTATCAGTGATGAAACACATGAACTTATGAATGAAACTATGAGTGATAGCAAGGACTAACAAGCGATTGAACACCACCTTATGAATCTTAGAAATACTTGGATTACTTACAATGATGATCCTTGAAGTATACTTTATTTCCTATGAGTCTCCTATTGACAGACTTAACCAAAATGATATTAAGGTAAATGCACATGATTTAGATAATTATAAAAAATATTCTGATAAGTTTTGTTATCACCAAAATATATAAATCATGGAGATAAAGGAGTCAACAACCACCAATCGGTTGTAGAAGGGCTCACATCGATTGGAGAACAAAATCCTCCATCGATTGGTGTTTAATAGGCCACATTAAAAGGGTCAATTGGTTGGCAAACAAGGCCAATCGATACACAGACTCCTATCGATTGTTGAGTAACAAGACAATCGATTGTTGACTAACAGGGCAATCGATTGACATAAAGATAATCGATTGATGAAGGAAAAACATGGATTGCTCATTTAAAACATCGATTACTGAAGGACAACATTGATTAAATAGAGGCAATCGATTGGTATTTCGTCATATATGAAGTCCTGCTTCGTCATATCTGAAGTTTGCTTTGACTGACTATGTTTTCTTCTGTTTTATACGAAGTCTCACATCGTCATATCTGAAGTTCCACTTCGGCTGATAGCATTTTCTTCTGTTTTATACGAAGTCTTACTTCGTCATATCCAAAGTTCCACTTCGGCCGATAGCATTTTCTTATGCTATATACGAAATATCACTTCGTCATATCCAAAGTTCTACTTCGACCGATAACATTTTCTTTTGTTTTATATGAACTCTCACTTCATCATATCTAAAGTTCTACTTCGATTGACTGTATTTTTTTCTGTTTTATACGAAGTCTCACTTCATCATATCCGAAGTTCCACTTCGGCCGATAGCATTTTCTTCTGTTTTATACAAAGTCTCACTTCGTCATATCCGAAGTACTACTTTGGCTGATAGCATTTTCTTCTGTTTTATACGAAATCTTACTTCGTCATATCCGAAGTTCCATTTCGGTCGATAGCATTTTCTTCTGTTTTATACGAAGTCTCACTTCGTCATATCCGAAGTTCTGTTTCGACTGACTGTATTTTCTTCTGTTTTATATGCAGTCTCACTTTGTTATATCCGAAGTTCCACTTTGGCCGATAGCATTTTCTTTTGTTTTATACGAAGTTTCACTTCGTCATATATGAAATTCTACTTCGACTGACTGTATTTTCTTCTATTTTATACAAAGTTTCACTTCGTCATATACAAAGTTCTACTTCGACTGGCTATGTTATATTTCGACCGACCGAAGGGCTGGTGAGCTGCAACTAGCTGAGGCGTACCAGTGTCCCCCATTCATGATTTTTTTTCCACTCATCCCAAGACTTCCTTCATTGGCTTCTTTACTTTAATTATCTTGATTGAGTCCTTAATTAATCTTGTCCACTAATTTATCCCCATTTATTTGGGATTTAAAAATCCATGTTGTTACATTCTCTCCACACCCCATTTGTCTTAACCTAAGTAGACACAAGGGTAATCTTGGAGCTTGAGAGCTCTCTTTCTACCGTTTCTTGAAAGCAACTTGCTAAAGAAGCTTGGAGACTTGACACAATGGAGAACTCCAGAGCTGGAGGGATGATCCTACGGCTTGGAGCTTGAAGCCTGGAGCTTGAAAGAGTTCTTCTTCCTCTAGCCTCTACATCAAAACATAGGACTGGATTTGAAGGAGCAACCCAAAAAGGTAGCTTTTCTCGGGCACAAATTTAAAAGCTTGTTCATGTTCTGAGTGCTCTTGGATTTTCTATGTTAAAAATCTAGTGGAACACCTTTGATTTGCCTAAATGTCTGATCAGCAGAGTGTTAGGATTTCTTGACCCTTACACCCTCGCAAAACTCACCTTGTTTCAGCTTGTTCCTGAGGAACATGACCTTATTCCTGGAGAGTATGTCCAGAGTTCTTGATCTTTCCCAGAATAGGAATGCATTTGATTTGTCTATTGGTCCAAGCATTTCTGGAACCCTTAGACTGGAAATGCAATCCTCAAGTTTGATCATGTGGTGTTTCTAACAACCTCCTTGCTGGAAACCTTGTCTAAATCTCTTGTGCACCATTGAAACCTTGCCACTAGCATCATTGGGTCTGATGCACCCTTGAGTATTCATAGACTCATTTTCTTCATATTTCAAGTACATTTCGACTGGCCACTTTGTGGCAACTCTGACCGGCCCTTCTGGCCACTTCGACTGCTAATTTGAACATATGATTGTCCTGTGATTCGTCCCATAGAAGAGTAAACAACATGACAGTAACCTAAGTATCTTGTACATGTTAAAAGTGGTAAGAACGTGAAGATTACTCTAATGACTCCTAATTTATCTTGATTCTATTCCCATGTCATTCAACTAAAATTTCCATCATTGAGTCTGCTTGCCCTTGAATCTGAAATCAAAAGATGTGTAGGAATCCTCATGATCTTGCTTACATGACTTGATCCATCATTGCCCGCTTGAATTCTTGCCAATCTGTACAGTTCCTTGATCTAAGCTTATGCTCTTGGCTTCTATGATATCTTACAAGTCTATCTTTCTTAACTTCAATGGCCATCTTGTTCTTGAAATCGGCACTACTATTGGGATAATATCCCAGATCAAATGCCTACGCCATAGGGCCTGATCTGGTCCTGGGGAGGAGCACTCCGACGTACTTGATAACCTAGGGAGTATGGATCAAATTAAAAAAAAGAGGTGTCTTGGCATTGGACACCCCCTGTATTATATGAAATTGAAAGTGTCTCTTGTTATA
Organism: Colocasia esculenta; assembly: GCA_014218235.1. NCBI lineage: Eukaryota > Viridiplantae > Streptophyta > Magnoliopsida > Alismatales > Araceae > Colocasia > Colocasia esculenta. The sequence goes on along the minus strand of CM024755.1, from coordinate 116,255,922 downwards.
TGATGTGAATGAAGCACGATGTGCTTACTTGACTTGATATGCTTGACTCGCTTGCTTGACTTGATAAGTTTGATTCGCTTGTAAATGGCCAATTTCCTGTTCTTGTCACATGCTTGATTGAATCATAGCTTGAATCTTGTATCGTTCTCATGACATGATAAATAGCATGAATCGCCTTGAATTCCTACAATATGCAACTCTTGTCTGCTATAATCATGCTTCCTGCTTGTTATCCTTGAAATTCAGCTTGTTAAAACGTTAATTACTTATATTTTGTCTGCACCATGAGATATAAATCCTACTGAGCTAATTTGCTCATAAACCTATTAACATTTCTGGTAATCTGGAGCATGATTAACATGTAGTCGCCCCATTGTGTGGAGAGTTTGGAAGCACTTTGTAGGAGTCTTATTTCTGAATTTTAGATGTGCCAGTGAATCATGTATAATGCTTGTAAACCATTAGGAATGGATCTGTGAGGAGTGTTTTCTTTTGAAATTAGAGATTGTACAAACCATTCTATGAATGAAAGGAACAAGTTGATGATTAACCCTTGTGTAAATCATGTGCATCGAGGAACCGTTATTAATGGTGTTATGTGATGGTTGGATTGTTTAGTTGACTATGATTATGAGCTTTGTCACTGAGTTAATAAATTTGTGGGCCCTAATTGTGTTGTTAAGGCTTGGCCTTCTATCTCATTACCATTTGACTTGAATGTCGCGTCCCAGTGTGATTTGAGGTGTTGGTTAAGGTTTATGTTGATGGATGAGATTGGATTATTTCAGATTTCTGACTTTTCGTTGCAATTTAAATACCTAAATTTTGGGGTTGTGACAGTAGGATTTCTTAACGTTGACCTAGGGAGCAATGTCAGTCTTGGAGTATGAAGCCCAGTTTGCAGAGTTATCCAAGTATGCACCCTATATTATGGCAGATGAGAGAAGGAAGGTGAAGAAATTTGTGATGGGGATCCGACCATCACTTCGTACCAGGCTAGTGGCATTAGATCACTAGACTATGGAGGCAGCTTTGAGTGCAGCGTGCATACAGGAGTCAGAGATGGAGCAGTACTTGGAGGAGAAGAAGGCTTCTATAAAGAGTCCTAGTTCTTCCTTTCAGCGGCATGATAGGAAGAAGAAGCAGGTGGCCTACCGGCAACAGAAGACTTTTGTACCAGCCAGAGCGACACCATAGGTAGTAAAGGACAGAGTGGCTGAGAAGCCATTATGTTCACAGTGCGAGAAGAGGCATGGTGGAGACGTTTGTTGAATTGCTTCGGGGAGGTGTCTTCATTGTGGCGACAAGGATCATCAGATCAAGGATTGTCTGAAGATGGCATAGTAGGTAGTGGCAGCAACAGCCCCAACAACTACGAGACCAACGGCCAGGACAGCAGGAAGGCCTCGGGCCCAAGCTCGAGTGTTTGCTTTAGTCAGAGAGGAGGCAGAACAGTCAGAGCATGTGAGTGAAGTTACTGTTCCTATCATGGGTATTTATGCTAGAGTTCTCTTCAACATCAATGCTACACACACTTTTGTGTCCAAGAGTTTTGCTGAGATTTTAGTTAGGGAGTCTGGATTAGGGGCTTTAGACCTAGATGTTCCCCTGTCAGTGCATACCCCCGCTAGAGCAATCTCCATGGGAAAGTGTTTTCCTTCACTACATGTATGCATTGAGGAGAGGGACTTATCTGGTTTTTTCTATCTTCTGAAGATGAAGGATTCATTCTTGGATTGGACTGGTTGGAAGAGCACTATGCCTTACTGGACTATAGAAAAAAGAAGATTATTTTTTGCATTCCAGGTGAGGACGAGTTCTCTCATCCCTTGCCTAAGAATCTAGATGGGAAGTTTGTTATTTCTGCATTACAGGTAGCCAAAATGCTTGGTAATGGTTACAGTGCATTTTTGGCTAGTGTAGTGGTGAAAGTAGACACTCATTGACAACATTGAGGTTGTTCGTAAGTTCTAGGATGTGTTTCCAGAGGATCTTCTTGGATTACCTCCTAATAGAGAGATAGATTTTGCTATAGAGTTGATGCCTGGAACGATGCCTCTTTCGAAGGCTCCTTATCATATGGCACCGGCAAAGCTAGCAGAATTAAGGAGGCAATTACAGGATTTGCTGGATAAGGAATTCATCTATCCTAGTACTTCTCCTTGGGGAGCTCCAATTCTTTTCATCAAGAAAAAAGATGACTCTATGAGGCTATGCATAGATTATCAAAATCTAAATTAGGTGACGATAAAAAACAAGTATCCCATTTGCCTCGTATAGATGATCTTTTTGACCAGTTGCAGGGAGCTTCGGTGTTTTCGAAGATTACCTTTGTTCAGGGTATCACCGGCTCAGGATCAGGGTGGATGACACGTCCAAGACAGCTTTTTGAATGCGTTATGGCCACTATGAGTTTTTAGTTTTACCCTTCGGCTTGACGAATGCCCCTGCTGCATTTATGGATTTGATGAATAGGGTTTTTCGACCGTTCCTTGACAGTTTTGTGGTGATATTCATTGATGATGTACTTGTATACTCCCTTGATGAGGCATCACATAGGGAGCATTTGAGGAATGTGTTACAAGTTTTGCGTGAGCATAAGCTATATGTCAAGCTGAGCAAGTGTGACTTCTAGATGAAAGAAATGCACTTCCTTGGCCATGTTGTCTCAGGCTCAGAAGTTGTTATGGATCTGGCTAAGGTGCAAGCAGTGCTGAACTGGAAGGTTCCCAGGTCACCCTCTGAGATTCAGAGATTCTTAGGGGTTGGCTGGCTATTACCGCCTTTTCATTGAGGGGTTTGCCTCGATTGCAGTGGCTTTGACTAAGCTAACCAGAAAGGGTGCGAGGTTTATCTCGACAGAAGATTGTGAGAAGAGTGTTCAGGAGCACAAGACTAGATTGACTTCTGCACCAGTGCTAGTGTTACCTAATGGTGTGGACCCATTCTCGATCTATTCAGATGCGTCAAGGATTGGGTTGGGTTGTGTGCTAATGCAAGATGGGAAGGTAGTGGCCTATGCTTCTCGCTAGCTGAAGGAGCATGAGCACAACTATCCTACTCATGACCTTGAGCTAGCTGCAGTTGTTTTTGCTCTAAAGATCTGGAGACATTATTTGTATGGTGTGAAGTTTGAAGTTTTCATGAATCATAAGAGTTTGAAGTATCTCTTTTCCCAGAAGGACTTGAATCTTCGTCAGAGGAGGTGTATTGAATTCCTTAAGGACTATGATTTTGAGTTGAGCTATCATGCAGGGAAGGCCAATGTGGTGGCCGATGCTCTTAGCAGAAGAAGGAAGATGATGTAGGGAGACTAGAAGATGCTTGAGGACATGTCTTGTTCTCTGGTTGTGGTTGAGCATCATTTGTGTTAGGCTTTCTTGGCACAATTATCTATTAGGTCATCATTGTAGGACAGGGGGCTGGAATTGCAGAAAGATGGTCCCCAATTGGAGGGTTTGATCGGGAAATTTGGTATTACCAGGAATGGGGAAGGAGTGATTCATTTTCAGCATAGAGTATATGTCCCTTGTGTGGCGGATTTGAGGAATGAAATTTTGAAGGAAGCACATAGATCGAAGTTCTCTATTCACCTAGGCAACAGGAAAATGTATGAAGACTTGAAGCGCTCCTATTGGTGGCAAGGAATGAAGTGTGATGTGGCAGACTTTGTAGCTAGATGTCTTATATGCCAGCAAGTTAAGGTAGAACGTTAGAGATCGTCAGGGTTAATGCAGAAGATGGTTATTCCTCAGTGGAAGTGGAAGGAGGTCATCATGGATTTCGTGTCTGGTTTGCCTCATTCTGTAAGAGGTAACGATTCCATTTGGGAGATTGTAGATAGATTCTCTAACTCTGCACATTTTCTGGCTATGAGAAAGAAGCAGTCAGTGGAGAGTTTGACGAAGTTGTATGTAGACAACATTGTCAAGTTGCATGGGATTCCCAAGTCTATCATTTCAGATCGTGATTCGAAGTTTACTTCTAGGCTATGCAGAGATTACAACAGGCTTTTGGATCTCAGTTGAAGTTGAGCTCTAGATTGGAGAGGGGATTGGGAGTGCCATTTGTCACTAGTGGAATTTGCCTATAATAATAGTTTCCATGCAAGCATTGCCATGGCACCGTTTGAGGCATTGTATGGAAGGCCATGTAGATCACCTTGTGTTGGGAAGAATCAGGCAACAAGCAACTTGTTGGGCCTGAATTAGTAGATGAGACCACAAAGAAGATTCAGGTGATTAGGCAGAGATTGAAGGTTACCCAAGACCGCCAGAAGAGTTATGTTGATTCTAGAAGGAAGGACTTGGAATTTGGGATTGGTGATCATGTTTTTTTGAAGGTTTCTCCGACCAAAGGAGTGGTAAGATTTGGTCGGCATGGGAAATTGAACCAAGGTATATTGGCCCCTTTGAGATCTTAAAGAGGCTTGATAATGTTTCCTATCAGCTAGCTTTACCCCCATCTTTGGCTAACGTTCACTCGATGTTTCACATTTTCATGTTGAGGAAGTATGTTCGGAATTCTTCACATGTCATCAATCATGAACCGGTGGAGTTTTAACTGGATATGTCTTATGAAGAGCAACCGGTGAAGATTCTGGACAGGAAGATACAAGAGCTGAGATCGAAGTCCACACCTTTGGTAAAGGTGGTTTGGAGGAACATTGCCCAAGAAGAAGCAACATGGGAGCTTGAAGAGGATATGAAGAAGAAGTATCTACTTTTGTTTGGTAAGTACCCTTGATCCAATCTTCGAGGATGAACATTACTTTAAGGGGGAGAGGGTGTAGTGCCCTAGAAATTTAACTGCAATTTTATTTCTGAACTGAGTGTTTGCTATGATGAAGTTTCGCTATTGTTATGCTTTTGTTCTGCGGGTATGAATTTAACGGCAAGATAGTGTGCCGTCAAGCACAATTGACGACACAGTTGAGTGCCATTAACTTCATTTCGGCGACAATGACCATTGTCGTCTACCCAGATTTCTATCTTTCTGACAGCATCATCGATTGTTGTTAGCTATGGTTCAATGACAACGATGATTGGCATCGATAAACCTTTCCCAGTTTTCACCGAGATTTATGTAGCAATTATGGCAACGATCTGTGCATGTTTAGGGTTGTAGGATTTAGGCATTTTGAAGTGGATGGCTAGGATTAGGTGTTTAGATCGTAGAGTTATGCTAAAAGCCCCGGATCTGGATGGTTGAAGCCTCATTTTTGCTTGAGATTCCTTGGGAAAAAGGGATTTTCTTGGTGCCAGCGATCTCTGTCCAAGGAAGTTTTCAGGCTGATCCGTGCATAAGGAAGATCCCTTTGGACCTAAGGAGGTGCTGTGGACGAGGGATTGGCGTTCAGAAGGCTTTGGAGTGCAGATCAGATCGTTGAAGGGTCACCGTCTTGTGTGGACAAGGCCGATTTCTTCGACATTAATCCAACGATTTGTGGAGTTTTGAGGCAAGTAACCAAGGTTTTGCTTTATGGTCATAGGTTCTATAGGTTATGATTTTACTGGGTTTTTACAAATTAATCTAAGGGTTCTACAAGGAGATTTTCCTTCATCATTTCATGTGTTGTTCTTTTCTCATTTTTGTTCAGAGGAACTAAACGGCAACACACTGTGTCGCTAAGTTCAGGTTAATGGCAATCAAGATTGCCGCTAACACATGTTGACGACAACATACATTGTCGTTTACTATATGTAAATGACAGTCGATGTTGCCGTCAAGTTCTTTCTTGCAATTCTCTTCTATATCTTCTAAATGGAATATTATGAGAACGAATGCATGATTTCAGATTTTTGATAGTTCTATTAGGTTACTAGAAAAGTCTGCGATCAGTTCCTAAATTTCTGAACAAGGATTTTCATCCAAAATGGTTTATTTTAAATTTTGAATATATTGAATGAAGAATAGTTAATGTTTATTTGATTTTTGTGCAAGCATGCATAGCGATTAAATTGTTAAATATCATGACTGAAATTGTTCTGGGTCCGAGCATGCTGGTTTAGACTTTTTAATAGCAAGTATTGATCGCCAAAGAAATTTTGGATTTATGTGATATTATTCCCAAAATTACCATTTAAATTTCATAAATAATTTGTATGGCAAAAAATATGAAAAATTAGGGTTTCGTTAAATATACTGGAAACATGTTACAGTTAAAATTTCACATAGTTCTGAGCTCTATACAGAAAATTAAATAGTTTTGAATATGGATGCTTTAAGCTTTCAAAAATCGAAATTATGAAAATACATGCAAAAGTGATTTCAGATCGCGATAGATCCCGAACCTTTGAATAGAGTATGCTATGGTAAACTAAAAGTTTGAATCCGAACATGTAAATATGTGATTTATGCTTTAAGCATGTAAATGTGTGAATGAGTAGAATGGAAATGACGCGAACTCCTACATAAACTACATGAACGAATGATACTGAAGTTTGCCTATAAGACACTACCACCATATAGGATACTACATGAAACTAAACCATAGTAGCGCCCCTATGGTGATAGTTTACCTACATAACTACATTGCCCTACGGGCAATGGAGATAAAATTCTGGAGGAGTGAGGAGGACTACTCCTAGTTTTGCGCAATAATCAAGACTTATTCACCCTTGCCTAGGTAATAAGTGAATGAATGATTGAATGATTGGCCTTTAGTGGTAGTTAGGGTTGTGTCTTGGCAAATTCTGAACACTGTTATGTAAATGAATTGAATGAGTGAATGATTGCTACATGAATAAATTCGTCAATTCTAAAATGAATGAATGCTACATGAATGTACATGGAATATTGCTGAATTAGACTTGTATACAATGTTTAGTGATTACATGTTAATCTAGAATGGATTTAGTTATGATTGTTACTTCTTTGCAAGCACATGATAAATGATGATTATGGAAACATGACAATATGTAATATCATGCATAAATGATAGTTTTCAGATTTGATATAATCAACCTCATGCATATGTTGTATGCTTGATAGCTCCATGATCATATGATGTTCATATTAATGTAAGAAATTGTTATGCTAGAATGAGAAAATGACAAGAGTATGAATATATACCATGTATGAATGAGTATGGTCTTACGATAGCACATTGATTTAAGTTTAACATATATGTAGGCTATGAGCATTGCTATTGTTTACTTGTTGGGTCTATGTAGACCCATACTTGTCAACATTTTAGTTGAGGTTGAGGATCCCATGATTGAGGAGATTGTCCATTCCGACTTCGAGTAGGAGGATTAGATTTGAGAGTATTGAGAGATTTATGTATGTGAGGATTGATGTATTAAAACTTGTTATATTTTAGTTGGACTGGTTATGACATTGACATTTCATGTTATGTTGAACTTTTACTTTTATTTAGAATGTGGAGTTGGATATTAAGTTGATAGAAATGAAGTTTTTTTTTCCGTTGTTTATATTGTCATTCCATTTGTGTATAACTCGACCAGGTGTTTGTTACATGTTAAAGTTGGGTACTTTCCCACTGTAATCTCTCTCTCAAGTCCGATATAAGTCGATGTGACTGAACCGGGTCGGAGAGGAGTGTTACACTTATATTCTGGTTTTCTCTTGTCGATTTAGATCTAAGTGGCCCAATAAGTGAAAACAAACTCATCTAAGGGACTATTTTGTAACCCTTAATGAGACTATACCATCTCGTGCGTGAATCCGATCACACATCTTTCTAACTTATCTACCTGCCGTCCGACCCCCATCACCAATCACCATCACAAGCGTTGGGTAGCATATAACTTTCGAAGGCAGGCAACTGTGAGATTAATGAGTCTCTGGATTCGTCCAATCTTCTTTTGAAGGGGGAATCTTGGCTCTCGGCGAAGCAGTGAAGGCTTGAAGATTCACTATCCGATTAATGTTTGTTGTGGAAACTGGGAAAACGCAGACGTCAATGGTCATCCGAACTTTTTAAAAAGAAATGGCTTATTCAACATGGAACTGTTAACAGGCAACTCAACAGCACGACACTTGGCAAATTCTGAACAGTTGTCTTAGCATCTCAAGTTTGCCTTCGTAACATCTATTAATAGTAAGTAAACTCCGTAAGGAGAACTTCCCGGGAGAGATACGAGGGTACAAGACACTTGACCACAAAACAAACCCAACTCAACATAGAAGGACGGGAGCATGGAAAACTTGTCTTGCAGAGTGGTGATCTTTCATATCGAAGAATTACATACAAGGTCAGATCATCTAAAAAAACTATTGCAATGATTCTTTTGCATGAAGCCATTGTTAGAATAACTAATTCAGGTCTACTTGAACCTTATTCAACAAAAACCTTCTAAATTTCGTTTTTATTTTTTTTGGAAGTATCATTTTATTAGGTTTGTTACCAGGTCCTTTGAGAAAAAAGGCTTTAAGACCAGCCCAAGAACATAATACAGGCAACTGCAAGAAAGGACCAATCTTAAGATCACCCAAATAAGGTGGTCAAATCACAGCCGCCATTTGATCTATATGCCCTCTCAAAAGGATAGTGTCAAGTTACTACACTGTGTAGACCACCACCTCAAAGCTTTGACATGCCTAGTACCATCATGATTTGTCGGGAAGGTAGCTTCAAGTCTTCCCATTCTGGATCATCAACCTTGGCAAAACATCGATCTACCATTTCTTCGCTAATTAGCTCCAATTTAGAAGGTTCCCACTGAAAAGGCGAGCAACATTAAGCTTACAACTTGATAGTAAAAGGTAAAACTCTAGGACATCAAACTGACAGATTTATAGGCCTTGTAGGGGACTTTGTCAAGGGTAAGGAAATTGACCTTTGGATTTTTGTCCTTGTCTACTAGTATAGCTCTGCAACCCTGTATAAAAACTGCCACGTTAAAAACTCTTGATGTAGGAAAACAAGCATCAGTAGTTTGAAGCAATTAACACGGGCCTCAAAGAAGTCCTTGCTGATGTCTCTTCGCAGAACATGGCAAACCATTCGGTATTCTCGGATGAGGCAGTGATCAATCCCTTGGAATCTCCCTTGTCGAATCTGCATCCACACAACATTATAGGAAGATCAATTCAATTGAATTATATTGACTTCTGGGTATTTCTCAAACAAGAAATTCAGAAGATTTTTCGACTTCGTAATAGATGGGATTACTTATTCCAGGTTAGGACACCTAATGGATTTGGTGAGAGAATCAAAACACCTCTACCACTAAATGACACGCCTGACTGCTACAATGGCAAAGATGTTTGGCAGGGAGATATGATGCCACCTTCTTGTTCTAGTGGACCAACTGTTGAGCAAGATGTGTCATAGAACTGCTATGCCAGATAAAATCAGTGGTTTTTGTACACATGCTGGAGGGATCATGATCTCCCACTCATAGCATGAAGAAGACACCATTCACTTCATGCTCAATGCAGAGGAGCTCTTTGTGATTAAAGTCGCTGGAGACACTGGAGGACCGTTCATAGGCTGATAGGAAGAGGGTGATGGCAGAGTTGACCATAAAGACTTGAGTCCCTCCTATGAGGGCTATAGCGACTATGGAACACATGAAATTGGAGGATTCTATTTTTCCTACTTGGGGATGTCTTTAACCAATGGGGCTCTTCATTGCAGTAATTGAGTGAGATTTACTTAGAATCTTGAACCTAGACCAGCATGACAGAACAGTAGGCTTATCTCATATGACAGGGAATTGGTGCTTTGTAAGTATCTTCTAATCAGTTTCTTTATATTTACTACTTGTCACCATGCAGAATCCAAGCATAGAGGCAGAGCAGCTTAAGGCCATCCAGCTTAGTCTTTTCTGGGAGGGGATGGCATGAGATCAGTTAGGGCCAGGTATGCAAGGACAAGGATGCTGCAGAGGTTGACCTCAAATATGTAAGAGACTACAAAATAACTCTTCTTCAATAGTCAATTTGGAGGCTGGACAGCAAAATGTGTTTCCTAGCTCTTTGAATAAATCTCGTGTTTCCATTAGCATTTTTGCAGGCAATGAGGCCATGCACAAGCATTCATGCAGCTCTTGGCAACACCAAAATGTCATTCTTGTAGGAGGAATGTCAACAGATGTACAGGACTTCGTAGAGCCCTCTTAGTAGTAGTGCCTTGCCATTCACTGTTAAGTCTTTGATGGCCAGCAGGGGATTCAGTATAGCTGTTCATGTCTGTTTCCACTGTCCATTCCAGCTAGGATTTAGTTTCCTTTTTTTCTTTTGACGAAAACGCCCAAGGATGGGGACAACCCCAACTTTCAAAAGCAAATTTTGGGGGAGGAAATCTCCTAGTTATGAACAGCAGGAACTTCTCCAGCAGCACATTGATATTTTCTTAAGAAAGAATTGCAGTCACTCATGATATCTGTAGAATTATCCACGTGGGCTTCTGCATTTCCTAGAGGGATTGAGATTTTGGTGTGTTTAAATGCAATCATTTTGTTGCCAATAGATCCAAAAAGATATTCATGGATGCATACCGATCTGAGAGAAATTTTAAGGCTTGAAGGTGATGCCTTTTTCAATGAATGAATTGCTGCCTTAAGCCACTCATCAGTACGTCTCATAGCCTCCTGTTCCTATATTGAGGTGAGATAGGCAGGAGTAAGAAGAGACCAAAATATTCACAACAAAACAAAGAAACAGAAGATTGCAACAAAAGTGACATGGCAATAACAATAACGAAGAAAAATGTGGAAATTACCATGATAACTTAAGGTACACATATATGGAAAGACAGCATCATTTAGTGTTTGTATACATGAAATTATATATGCATACATAATAAGATTCCAATATATCTGCCTTTCAGAAAAGGAAGTGGTCAATTTGGGTGGTAGTTGTGTCTATTAACCATAACATCTTGGTATTATCTCCAAAAACAGAAGATGTTTTGGAATCAAATGATCTTTGGACGACCAGTTTGTTGAATAGCCTATAAAATTGTTGCTAACGTAATTGCTCTGAGGTTAGGTTTTATGCTCCTGATGTTTCTCGAGGAAAACCAATCTGCATTCCTTCATGGGTGGAAATATGAGACAATTTCTTGTAGACTGATAAGAGTTATTATTTGCTGCCAGGAGAAGTAAAAGACCATCTTGCGATGCAAATTTGACTTCAGCAAAACTTATGATCAGATGCATTGGAGCCGTCAATGAAATGTTATGGGTGTAGATCGGTTTTGGGAACATTTTGATGGGGGACAACTATTCCTGCATCACAGTTTATTAAAAGTACTTAGAACTGTTAAAATTTGGCTTCCTTTTCCTTCATTTTCAATGGGCAGGAAACACAGTTTTCTTCACTAGCTTGCAAGGCTGTGTCAAGGTGATCCACTATCTCCCCCGCTATATTTTCTTGTCATCAACACATTTAAGTCCATATGATGAAGAAAGCTGGGGATTAGTCCATTAGTTGTGTTCAGGTGAGTACAGCTGCAGTGTTGACTTCTAACATTCAGTTTGTAGATGATGCCTATGGACAGTTAAAGAAGTAATGTCGGACACCATAAACCAGCATCAAATCTAATGGCAAGGTGTTGAGCCATCAACCAAGGTTGACGGCAAGATGATATGTCGTCCAGAGAATGGCTGGTGGCGATGATGCTTGCGGACAATAGGGGTGTAAATGAGCTGAGCCGAGTACTATGTTATTCAAGTTCTGTTAGTTAATTTTTAATCGAGCTCGCCAAGCTCAAGCTTTATCCGCTTGACCTTTTCTAGAAAATTCTTCCTTATTGAACTTTTTCTTGCCAAATTTTAATGTGGCAAATCTATCCTTCTTCCTCTGTAGAATCCGTTGTATCCTTTTGGATAACATGGCCAGCTCATTTTCTTCATTTTGAGATGTTTGGCCTGAGTCTTCTTCTTCCAAGCAACTTTCTTCATTACTGACTTGAAGGGCATTTACTTTTCTTTTGGAAGTTCCTTCATCTTGTTGACTCATGTGACACTCGTATGCCATGAGTGATCCAATCAGCTCTTCTATGTTTAGTCTTTTCAAATCTTTTGCTACTTCAATAGTCGTTACTTTGGATGTCCACAAGACAGGAAGAGAGCGAAGTAATTTTCTAATCAAATCACAGGTGGAGAGAGTCTTACCTAGTGCTGTAAGACCATTTGTAATGTCTGTGAATCTTCCATACATTTTGGAGATTGTTTCTCCATGTGCCATTTTGAATTTTTCGTACTTAGCCATCAAAATGTCCACCTTTGTTTCTTAACCTTATTTGTGCCTTCATGAGTTAGGATGAGCTTGTCCCATATCTCTTTGGCACTGTTATAGGCGGAAACACGGTTGAACTCCTTTCTTGAGATGGCACAGCAGAGTATATTCCTTGCTCTTGCATTTAAAGACATTTTTTCCTTATCTTCCTTAGAGAACTCTGATGTTCCTTCCTTAGGGGTGACTTTTATATCCCCCTTTGCAACAATATTCCACATATCGTAGCTTTGACCCTACAAAAATAATTTCATGTGTGTTTTCCAATAAGAAAAGTCAGTTCCATCAAAAAGAGTTGGTTTGTTAATAGAATGACTTTCACCATTAGTGTCATCCATAGCTTAAATTTTCTCTCTGGTCGTGAGACCTCAAAATATGAGAGATGTGGCTCTAATACCACTTGCTTCCCAAGCTATAGAGACCTAGAGGGGGGTGAATAGGTCGTAATCATGATATTAAATTATATTTGTTGATTTATCAAGTTGTAACACCTATTTAGCTAAAGATATGAATACTATATGAAAGATTGATTGATAAGTAGGAGATAGATACGACGGTAAGAGAAGAAAAACCAAAACGATTAAGATAATACAAATACAGTCAGTCGAAGCAGAACTTCGTATATGACGAAGAGAAACTTCGTATAAAACAGAAGAAAACACAGTCAATCAAAGCAGAACTTTGAATATGACGAAGTGAAACTTTGTATGAAACAGAAGGAAACACAGTCAGTCAAAGTAGAACTTCGTATATAATGAAGTGAAACTTCGTATAAAATAGAAGAAAACACAGTCAGTCAAAGCAGAACTTCGTATACGACGAAGTGAAACTTCATATAAAACAGAAGAAAACGCAGTCAATCGAAACACGACTTCGTATATGACAAAATGCCAATCGATTGCCTTCTATGTAATCGATGTTGTCCTTCAACAATCGATGTTCTAAATGAGCCATTGATGTTTTCCTTCAATAATCGATGTTCCTGACCAATCGATGTTGGTCAGCAATCGATGTTTTTCCTTCACCAATCGATTGTCTTTATGTCAATCGATTGCCCTGTTAGTCAGCAATCGATTGCCTTGTTACTCAGCAATCGATAGGAGTCTATGTATCGATTGGCCTTGTTTGCCAACTGATTGACCCTGTTAATATGGCTTATTAAACACCAATCGATGGAGGATTTTGTTCTCCAATCGAAATAAGCCCTTCCACAACCGATTGGTGGCTTCATCAGTAATCGATGTAGCCCTTGAACACCTATCGATTGGAAGCCTGGTCTCTAATCGATGGCAACAAAAGGACAAAGAATTCTAAAAAGGCATGGGTGGTCCTTACCTACCCTATCCTTTCCCCTAGAAATAAGTCAACATAGACATGGCCCTAGTATGGTGGGTCTATCCTTTTTCAGACCAAGTCAATGTTAGGTATGGTAGGGTATGGTTTGGGCATGACTTATGTATGGCCAAATTGGACTTTCAGTCCCCTTTTGTCCCTTCTATAGGAATAAAGAAAGGGTCCTAAATGGGACCAAAGACCCCTCAAATAAGCCACATGGCCTTTCTTCGCCGAACTTTATGCCTCCTTTTTGTTCCAGAAGGCAGCTTGGAGCCTTTCCCTCTGCACCCCATTTGCCTTAACCTAAGTAGACCCAAGGGTAATCTTGGAGCTTAAGAGCATTCCTTCTACCCTTCCTTAAAAGTAGCTGCTAAAGAAGCTTGGAGACCCGACACAATGGAGCACTTCGGAGCTAGAGGGATGATCCTGCAGCTTGGACTTTGAAGGTTGGAGAGCTTGGAAGTTCTCCATCCTTGGACCACTACTTTGGCCTGAAGGAGCTGGACTTCGAGGAGTTCCCCTTTTCATCCTCTTGCACTGAATCAAAACATAAGGAGTGGATTTGAAAGAGCAACCCAAAAAGGTAGGTTTTCTCGGGCACAAACTAAATGTCTTATTCTTGTTCTAAGCATCCTTGAATTTTCTATGTTAAGAACCTAGTGGAACACCTCTGATTTGCCTAAATGTTTGATCAGTAGACTGTTAGGATTTTTCCTGACAATCACACCCCTTGCAAGACTCACCTTATTTCTGCTTGCTCTTAAGGAACATGACTCTTGTCCCTAGGAAATATGCCTAGAGTTCTTGATCTTTCCCAGAATAGGAACCCATTGATCTGTCTATTGGTCCATGCATTTCCGGAACCATTAGGCTGGAAGTGTAACCTTCAAATTTGATGATGTGATGTTTCCAACAACCTCCTTACTGGAAACCTTGTCTAACTCTTTGGTACACCATTGAAACGTTTGTTGTTGGCATCATTAGGTCTGATGCACTCTTGTGAGTTATCCATAGACCCTTCTTGTTCCAAGCACACTACGACTGGCCTTGTGGCACTCGACTTTCAACTTTGACTGGCCCTCATAGCCACTTTGACTGTTCCCTTCCCACACTTTTGACTGTCAATTCGATTGGCCCTTCCGACCACTGTGATCTATCCTATAGAAGAGCAACCAGCGTGACAGTAACCTATGTACCTTGTACATGTTAAAAATGGTAAGAATGTGAAGATTATTCTAATGACTCCTAATTTGTCTTGGATTTATTCCCTTGTGATTAATTGAAACTCCACCTTTGAATTTGCTTGCCTTGAATCAGAAATCAAAGAAAATGTATACGAATGCCTTTGAGTTTACTGAATTACTTGACCCAACACCTGCTTGATTTCTTGCAAATCTATACTCTTGAAGTTCCTTGATCTGAGCTCATGTTATTGACTTTTATGATATCTTACAAGTCTATCCTTTTTGACTCCAATGGCCATCTTGTTCTGAATTCGGCACTACTATTGGGATGATATCCCTGATCAAATGCCTGCGCAATGGGGACTAATCTAGTCCTGGGAGGAGAGGAGCACCCCGACGTACTTGATCACCGGGGGAGTATGGATAAAAAAAAATTGAGCGATGCTTGGCATTGACATCCATATGTATGCAAGATTAGAAAGTGCATTTTGATTATATGATATGAATGAAGCACAATGTGCTTACTTGATATGACATGTTTGATTCGTTCCCTTGACTTGATAAGTTTGATTCATTTGAAAACGGTCAATTTCCGGTTCTTGTCACATGCTTGATTAGATAATAGCTTGACTTTTGCATCGTTCTCATGACATGATAAATAGCATGATTCGCTTGGAATTCCTACAATATGCAACTCTTGCCTGTTATAATCGTGCTTCCTGCTTGAACCTTGATTATCCTACTTGTTATCTTTGAAATTCAACTTGTTAAAAATGTTAATTACATATATTTTGCCCGCACCATGAGATATAAATCTGTGAGAATTATTTTTTAACATTTTTAAAATTTTTAAATTTTATCTTTGGTTTTGATTTATTTGGTTCTTTTTATTTATTTACATAGACATGGTTTCATTTAGTTCATTTGACCTCCCCCACTAACTGCGGTTAGTGTTAATTATATCAGCACAAAGGCTGAATACCCTTGATTAACCATCAGACAAACCCTTAAAAACAAGAGAATAAGACTCACATTTGAATAAAATGAATTACACATGAAAGAGAACATGGTTGCAAACATGCAATTTATTTTTTCAGAATTTTTTGATATTTATTTCATTTTTATTGATTTTTTCAAATGTCTCTTTCTCATTTTTTTTGGTATTTTAGGATTATTAATTTCATTTATTTATCCATTTTCGTTATTTATTTATTTACATTATGATTATGTGAATTAAATTAACATTTTCATTTATTTATTTAATTTAAAGGTGTTTAACTTAAGGTGGATTAAAATTGATGTGAAACATAACTTGTTTGTTGATTTTATGTTATTGAAAATTAAAGAATAATGTTTGGAGAATATTTCGTTAACGTTGGTTGAAAACTTGGTTGATTTTGATTAAGAAATTACGTAGTGCTACGTTTTAAATAAATGTGACATTACATGAAATGAATCATATAACGCGTCGTTGGATAATTAGAAAATAGCCCAATGGGCCCAATAAATCACACAAGTTAATTCGTCAATTGTTGGCCCAATAACCACAAAATATCTTGACTAAATGTGTGACAGTACAAGTCCGACCCAATAAGGAGTACTAGGCCCAATAAGAAAATTGGCCCAATAAGAAGAAGTCCAATGGACCTTGCTTTGAACTTGAGAAAATCGGATCGTGCCTTGCACGATATTCTTTAGGGCTGCCTTGCAGACCCTTTCCCAGACCGCCTTGCAGTCTTTTCCCAGAGCCTTGCTCTGATTTTCAAAACTCCAAATTCCTCCCCCTTAGCCTGGGGCGCCCCCCTCCTTTTATAGTGGCTGGGCAAAAGACGCCCGGCCGGAAGGTTTGGCGCTCTCCCCGGAGCTCTGCACATTAAACTAGGGGGGTTTACGCAATTTTTCAATTGCGTATTTGCATTTTAGCCCCTCATTTCCTTTTTTCTTTCTTTTTTTTCTTTCCCTCTTTCGGCCGAACCCTTCCCGGGTTGGCTCTGCGCGAAACAGAGCAGGGAGGGAGAGGAGCGCTCCCCCTCCCTTCCTCTTTCCGGCGAACAGCAGCAGTAGCGGCGGCGGGAGCAGGCAGGGACAGCGGCGCGGCGGCGGGTGGCCCAGGCGACGGCGGGGTGGCCAAGGCGACGCAGGCGCGGCGGAGGGGTGGCAGCGGCAGCAGCAGCGCGGCGGCGGGGCGGCCCAGGGCGGCCAGCCGCGGCTGGTGGCGGGGTAACCCCCGGGCGGCCAGCGACAGCGGCAGTGCGGCAGGGAGTGCCGAGCCTCTCCTTTTCTCTCCTATACGTACGTGCTTCTTTTTTTTTTTACTTGGATTTGCTTGTTTTGCTTATTTCCCTTCTCCCCTTTTTTGTGTTCTTGCTGTGAGAGATCGGCCAGAATTCTGGCGCAACAAATGCCCCCCACGCGACGAGTGGTCCGTATCATGTTACCGGATAGTTGTCGCGTGTGCTTCAAGCTATTCGACTTCACGTTATTTGTGCTTTTCAACTTGTAGCAATATTTCTCTCTTTCTTTCTGCTTTTGTGGATGCTTAGGCGATCATGGACGCATGTCGGGGTTCCCGGGGAGGCCGAGGCCGTCGTCCTCATGGTCGGGGACGTGGTCGTGCTACCGTTCGCACCAGCTCGCCGAATCCCCCCGCCTGTCGTCGGAAGATGCCTTTTATGGAACCCACCCTGGTGACAGTTGAGAAGCTTTCTGATTTAGATCGAGGTTACGCCCGAATTGCAATATCGCACCTTGACGCGACATCTGGCGATTCAGCACCCATTGACCCAGGCTGGGTACTCTATTGTGACGGACATTTCTACTTTCAGCGCCCTGTGGATTATCCTCAGCATCTTCCCTCGGATGAATCTGTTATGGCATTTGTGTCTTCCTATGCTTGGCCGGGTGATGACGATGACGGCCCCATCCCCCTGACTCGCGCCCAGAGGCTTGCTCTGGAAAGCGCCATTCTTTCTGATCGTGACAGCATGGAGGGTTTATTTTCATATGCATATCCAGCTTTCCCTTGGCATGGCATTCGCCTGAACGAGTTACCTTCAGCAAAACAGTTGGGAAGGTATGTGCAGTTGACAGGTACACAGCATTTCTCGCCCTTTACGAGCAGCTTCCTGGATGATAGCAGGTGGGAGCCGGGCTCCAGTTTCTAGCCACAGGGCTGGTGCCTTTTTGACTTCAGCTGACGAGCCTTCTGAGCAGACTCTTTACAGCGGCCAGTGTATTTTACAAGATATTTTGCAGAGCAAGAGACCTAGCTGGTATGACAAGCTGGGTGTGAGACGGTCACATGTTCCTCGCCCCGGGGCAACAGAGTGGTTGCAATATGTGATTCAGCATTATCGCCATATGCTTGATCTTGTGGGTATCCGTCACGCAGTGACTGCGGCACTTTACAGATATCCATGTTACACTGGTTTGATACAGGCTGTGGCTGAGCGGTATAATCCACAATGGAACACTATTTGCATGCAGAGGGTGAGACCGCTATAGACTTGTGGGCTTTCCATCGCATTTCAGGGCTTCCCATTGTAGGCGAACCTTATGAAGAGGTCGTCTTAGATGATTTTCACAGAGATTCCACTGACGGTCAGGGTCACTATGTGCTGGAATTTTGTTATAGGTATTTATTGAGAGTTTGGCATGATCTGGCCAAGGCACGGCATTCTGCTTCTTTAGCTGATGACACCGATGATACCAGCACTGCTTCTACCGTCCCGCGAGTCAGTTTGTACACTTGGGTGAGGTATTTCTATGGTGGACCTTTCTGTTATGTGAATGAATTTGCACGAGCACAGGGGACCCGTCATGACATGTATGAGATTCCCGAGAGGAGCTGCCTGCATTTCCCCATATATTTGAGTCTCCGCACCGGACGGAGAACCCATGGAAACTTGATGAGATCACACATTTGGCTGCCTACTTGGCTTACTGGTTGTGCTCTTTCGCTGTCCCTCTTGGCGACGAGTCTCTTTTGCGTCCGGAGGCCATTTACCCGGCCTGCCGTTTAGCATGTGGATGTCAGCTGGCTTTGGCTCCTGCTGCCTTGGCCTGCATTTATCATTCTTTCGGAGTTTTATCTTCACATCCTCAGCCTCGGGACAGCACCATATTGATGGCTACCCACTACATCAGCGCCTGGGCACATTGCTTGTTACCTAGTTGCCTGCCAGCAGGGACTATCAGAGATGTTTCTATTCCCACTATTTTCAGATTTGTTGACCAGCTGGACGGAGATGGTGACAGTCTCCTCTCTCTTGCTCGAGATGCACTGGGTTTTATTCCCGTCGGGGCGACCGGGAAGTTGAGCTTTGATCACTCTTCACTTGATTTCAGACCCTTTCCGGATTACTCATCTTTAGGGCAGCCGGGTTGGTTTGACCCATGGACACAGCAGGTGGTGCACGATTTTGCTGCGAGGTGCCTTCGTTTGAGCTGGATTCAGTGTACCCGCCCTGGGGTGTTGACTTTTAGAGGGGGTCAGACTGCCATTCTGGAGCCCTACTACCCGCACAGGTTTGCAAGAAATTTCGGTTATGATCAGCGGATTCCTTCAGATTTTGAGTTTCCAGGTTTGACCCGTGCTTTGCGCCAGCGGACCGTTCACTTGCAAGTCCGTATGTGGTGGAATTTATTTCAGCAAGAACCTCCTTCTACAGATGTTCCGATTTTACCTCCTTCTCAGCGGGGACACGTGTCACTGAGGTATGCTGATTGGTGGGCTTGCCACGGGGGTAATTTCACTCAGCGCTCTGCTGCCATTCGTCATGTTGAGAGAGATTACTTGCGCAGACTGGATCGCCCACATTTCCATATCAGAGAGAAACATTTGAAGAGACATTTCCCGAGTTTAGCTACCCAGGTGATAGAAGCCTTTAAGGCAAGGGAAAAGTTGCAGAAGCGTCCTTTGGCTGAGGGAGATGTTGAGCTTGCCGGCACTCCTCGGCCTCGCAAGAAAAGTGCTTCGAAGAGAAGGGCGAGGGTGGCTGCCCCGGATCAGTTTCTTCTTACGAATGGTGGTCAGACTTTGTTCATGCTTGTGGGCTCCCGCAGGATGCACCTACAGATTCTTTACTCTTTCCAGATACTTTTAGCGATGACCCGGCCAAAGAGTGGATAGCTTATCTCAGCAGTGCTCTCACCACTCTTGGGCCTCGCCGCGAGGCTTTTCTAGTTCAGAGGGCTCGCACTCTGGGCGACGTGTGGTCGGTTGTGTCTTCGGGTGCCCTAGAGTTGGGTCTTTCCCCTCAGACAGTAATTCCGCAGCCCCTTGAGTTTGTTTTGCCTTCAGGTGAGGATTTAAACATTTATATTCATTTGTGCTCCAACTACTTTTCTGGTAACTTTCCATTTGCTGTATTATTTTTTTTTCTTTTCCCTTCAGGCACTGTGAGCCCTTCTCGCCGTGTAGCTCAGCCTGAGACCCGTACGGTGCCCAACATTAGTTCACCCACTCCCCCATCTGAGGTGGTCGGCTCTCCTCCTTGTGGCGCAGGTACTGACTACACCCTTCCTTTCGCGCTTTTTCTTCCTGAGAGAATGCTTTTCTCATTTATCTTGTTCCATCCACAGATGGGGCAAGTTTTTCTCCTCACATCTCTATGCACGTAGACTCAGTTGGCGCAGTGCACGCGGGTAAGTGTAGTCATATTTCCCTTGATTTTTTTGCCTATATGTCAGATTTGTCTTTCTTGACCTCATTTGATCAATACTTATTCATGCAGATGGCCTGCCCTTTTCTGTTCATCATTCATCGCCTAGGGTCTCACCTGATACAGTGCAGACTGGTGACTAGCGACTGATCTCCATTTTCATTGCTTGTTACTTTCCACGTATGTACATGTTCATGTCCTTTTCTTTCTTTGATCTTAGCAGGGTCTGTAGAGCGACTACCGGGCTCCCTTCAGTTCAATGATCAGAATGACGTGGCTTTACCCTCAGCCCTAGCTGCTCACAAAGGGTTTTCCCAGGATGACGACATAGATGACTGGGATTATGAGATGGATGTGACCGACATCCCGATTTTAGACCCAGACTGGGATCCCTCGATGGAGGACCCTGATAATCCATGCTTCAGTAAGTTATTATTTCCAGTTCTCTCTCTTTTTTTTTTTAACACCTGCCACTGGCTTGTTCAACACCCTATGTGACCATGTCTTGTCTTCTTTTAGGCATCCCTTTTGACGACTTGATGGAGATGATGAAAGATCCTCCACCTACCATAGACCAAGGAGTACCCTTGGCCATTATGGACACTGTTGGATCGGTCGCAACTGGCGCCACTTCCCCCCATGTCACAGGTATTTTGGCTTTCAGTGTTTGCTGCCCGCTTTTGGGTTTTCTTTCTATTTGCATTTGCACCTGTTTTTTTTGTTCTGCAGCTCCTCTATCGGGTCTTCCTATGCCTTGCCACGATACGGAGACTTCTGATCAGCCTTTGTCTCTTCGTTCTGGACCAGGTATCCACAACATTCTTCTGGATTTCATCATATCTTGTAACTTTTCGGCGCCTGCTCTTCTTCTAATAGCTCCTGCTCTTTTTTTTTATGTTCCACAGCCATGATCAGCCAAGATGACCCACTGCTTGCTGCCTTAGACTTCCCAATAGCGACTACGGAGGCAAATGCCGCCGCCAGCCCTTCTGGGTGCCTTTTAGGTATACATTTTCTTTCATCTCCCGCTTGTCAGGAGTCTTGGTCATGACTTTAGCCTTTTGCACACATGTTCTTTTAGATGTGGAGAAGCCATTGGATGCTAATGAATCTGACTCTTTGGAGACTTGTGCGATTCTTGACGACCCTGGTGAAAATACTGAGCCCCTGTCGGGTGAGACTCAACAACTTTCCAGCGCCATGGGCGGTATTTCCGACATCGCGGAGGTGTCTTCATACCCATCTTGGGCTGTTTCAGGTCCCTCCTTTATTGCTTGTCTCTTAAATATTTCCTTTTGTTCTTTACTTGAAGTGGGTTTAACTTCTGCGCTTTGGATGCATAGGGTTGGAGCGATCCTCACAGACTCTCGAGATTTTGGAGGCCCGACTGGTCACCCTTCGTGGCGAGGCTATAAGTGCTGCTAGTCAGATTTCCCTGGTGCGGGACGAGCATGCATCTCTTCTCTCTACGCAGAAGGAACAATCAGCTCGTGCATCCCTTTTGCGTATACTGGCCCATTACCTGGACCAATCAGTTGCTGAGGACGTGCGGCGCTCTGTAGACGTGGCCGCGAGACTATCCTCTTTGGAGATGGAGCAGAGCAGGCTCCAGGTTGCCATTGCTACCTTAGAGGTCGAGGTTGACTCCTTGAGGGCTAGTGCTGCTGAGGCATAGACTTGTTCGTGAGACTCTGTTTTGTTTGTTTTTTTTTTTTTGCATTAGTACATGTACTGGGCCTTTATTTACTTTCTCCTTCTTGGGCTATCCCAGGGGACTGTCTTGGGATTGAGACCTTTATTCACTATATACATCATACTTTTTGACATCTTGCCAACAGTGTGTATTGATAACAGGGGCTTTAAGGCTTCCCCCGAAAGCCATGAGTTGTTTGATTCAGAGGATTAGGGCTCCTCCGGGGCCACAACATGTTTGTATCAGAGAATTGAGGCTTCTCCAGTGCCGTGCTTTGGGTGAGGGAATTAAAGCTCCCTCAGACTTGATTTTTTTTTTATTATTATTATTATTATTTTTTTCACATTACCAATCCTAGCGCCCTTTCGGGTTTTCGCCACGATTGGCCCCTTTTAGCTTTTTCCGACACGCCTTTGCAGGTTTTCGTGTTGAGGGGTTTACCCATTTTTGCCTGAGGCGCCCTTTCGGGTTTTCACCTCAGCTGGGTTTAGGACTTTTTTACCCTTGATCCATCACAATGAAGTGGTAGACCAAGTCCGTCGGGGCACCTCCTTTTTGAGCCCCTATTTATTCTATTTTTTTTTCTTTTCTCTCCCCCTTTTTTTGTGAGGAATTAAAGGCTTCCCTGAGAGCCCTAAGAACTTGGATTTGGATTTTCGCTGGGTTGGCCAACCCTGAGAGCTGTGAATTGGACACTTCTTTCGGTTTCAAATGGTAGGGAATTAGAGGCTTCCCTGGGAGCCGCAAATGTGCTTAGAGGATTGAGGCTCCTCTGGGGCTCGTGATTTGACTTTTGACCGGTCTTGTCGACTTGTTAGCCAAAAGACATAGATTTCAACCTTTGACTGGCCTGGACGGCTTGTTAGCCAAGTGGTCCGGATTTTGAGCTTTTTTGACTGGCCTTGACGGCTTGTTAGCCAAAGAAGCTCGAGATTTGACTTTTGACTGGTCTTGACGACTTGTTAGCCAAAAGACATGGATTTCAACCTTTGACTGGCCTGGACGGCTTGTTAGCCAAGAGGTCTGGATTTTGAGCTTTTTGGCTGGCCTTGACGGCTTGTTAGCCAAAGAAGCTCAAGATTTGACTTTTGACTGGTCTTGACGACTTGTTAGCCAAAAGACATGGATTTCAACCTTTGACTGGCCTGGACGGCTTGTTAGCCAAGAGGTCTGGATTTTGAGCTTTTTGACTGGCCTTGACGGCTTGTTAGCCAAAGAAGCTTGAGATTTGACTTTTGACTGGTCTTGACGACTTGTTAGCCAAAAGACATAGATTTCAACCTTTGACTGGCCTGGACGGCTTGTTAGCCAAGAGGTCTGGATTTTGAGCTTTTTGACTGGCCTTGACGGCTTGTTAGCCAAAGAAGCTCGGGATTTGACTTTTGACTGGTCTTGACGACTTGTTAGCCAAAAGACATGGATTTCAACCTTTGACTGGCCTGGACGGCTTGTTAGCCAAGAGGTCTGGATTTTGAGCTTTTTGACTGGCCTTGACGGCTTGTTAGCCAAAGAAGCTCGAGATTTGACTTTTGACTGGTCTTGACGACTTGTTAGCCAAAAGACATAGATTTCAACCTTTGACTGGCCTGGACGGCTTGTTAGCCAAGAGGTCTGGATTTTGAGCTTTTTGACTGGCCTTGACGGCTTGTTAGCCAAAGAAGCTCGAGATCTGACTTTTGACTGGTCTTGACGACTTGTTAGCCAAAAGACATAGATTTCAACCCTTGACTGGCCTGAACGGCTTGTTAGCCAAGAGGTCTGGATTTTGAGCTTTTTTGACTGGCCTTGACGGCTTGTTAAGCCAAAGAAGCACAGGATTTGACTTTCTCTTTTTTTTTTTTGAAGTGAGTATCTCCTCTTTTTTTTTTGGTTGGGTTCTCCCTCTCTCTCTTTCTTCGAGCAGAGTTCGAACTTCCCACATTTCTTATAAGGGCGGAAAGACACAATCATTGTTGTCTCGGTTATAGCCCCCTTATTTGATTATTCATTTGAATGAATTTGGGGGTTGTTTCGTCATTGACAACTCTTACGTCTTTCCTCTTATAAGGAATGCGGGATAGTTCGATCTCGCTCCAGGAAGGGTCGAGAGAGTATCCCCCTTTTTTTTTTTCTTTTTTTTCACATTACCAGTCATGGCGCCCTTTCGGGTTTTCACCATGGCTGGCCCCCTCTTGCTTTTGCCTGCACGCCCTTTCGGGTTTTCATGCAGCGGGGTTTCCCGATTTTGCCCGAGGCGCCCTTTCGGGTTTTCACCTCAGCTGGGTTTTAGGCCTTTTTACCCTCGATTCA
Organism: Colocasia esculenta; assembly: GCA_014218235.1. NCBI lineage: Eukaryota > Viridiplantae > Streptophyta > Magnoliopsida > Alismatales > Araceae > Colocasia > Colocasia esculenta. The sequence goes on along the minus strand of CM024755.1, from coordinate 116,231,548 downwards.
TCCTGGAGGAATAATGAATCGAGTCTGCCGGGGCACCTCGTTTTTAAGCCCCTCTTTTTTTTTTTAATTGAGATCTTGGAACGGGATCATTTCCATATCTTCAGTATGTACCAAAGTTGGATCCACCTGTTACATTGTATGAACGTACTCACACTCAGGAGCATGGTATAGTTTCATGTGTCTGCCATTTAGAGGCGGAAACATCACATTGCCTTCTTGGTCGACTACCGTGTAGGCGCCACCTTCAAATACTTTGTCAACCACAAATGGACCGAGCCAATTGGGTATGAATTTATTCTTGAGCCGAGAGGCCATGACGTCCTTTTGTTTGACCATGACTAAGTCTCCCTTTTTAAAAGCTCTTTCTTTCACGAGCTTGTCAAAAGCGCGGGACATCCGTGCTTGATAGTTTCGAAGACGTTGGTATGCGACCAAGCGTTTTTCTTCCAAATTTGACAACTCCTCAAGCCGTCTTTCTATTTCGGTCCCCTCATCAGTAGGTAGACCATAATGAAGAGCTACTCTATAGGATGAGAGCTCAATTTCCACAGGAATGACTGCTTCAGTCCCATAAACGAGGGAAAAGGGTGAACATCCTGTGGGAGTTTTGTAGATGGTGCGATAGGCCCATAGAGCTTCATGCATCTTTTCGTCCCAATCGCGCTTTCGACCATTTACCAATTTGACCATGAGCTTGCATAAGGTTTTATTGAAGGCCTCGGCTAACCCGTTGGCTTGAGGATAATAGACCGTTGACGTCCTCCATTCGATGTGGAATTTTGCTATCAATTTGTTTATTGTCTGATTTTTTGGAGTGCCATTGTCAGACATGATCCGACTCGGAACACCAAACCGGTATATGATATGATGTCGGACAAAGCGAGCCACCGCTTCTCCAGTAGTTTCTTTCAGAGGTACAGCCTCAGCCCATCTTGAGAAATAATCTGTGGCGGCCAAAATGTATTTATACCCCTTGGATGATGTAGGGAGGGAACCCACTATGTCCATTCCCCATTCAGCAAATGGCCATGTTGGTGTTGTTAGATGGAGCTTGCTTGGTGGTTTTCTTGGCACGGGCCCATAGGCTTGGCATTGGGGGCAGACTCGAGCGAATCGCTCGCAATCAGCAAACATTGTTGGCCAGTAAAAGCCTTTGCTTTGTATGTTGATCTTCATTTTTGGGCCAGATTAGTGGGCTCCGCATAGTCCTGCGTGCACCTCCCGCATGATCCTCTTGGCTTCTTTCGGAGATAGGCATCTTAACAGTATGGATCTCTCCTTTTCAGGTGTAAACTTATATAATGTATCGTTTATCAGCTTGTAAGAAGCGGCTCTTCGCAATAGTTGCACTCGCTCCCCCCTTTTATCTGGTAGCCAACCATTTTTTATTTTGATGATAGGAACGCGCCAATCATCTTCTTCTTGGCCTTCATTTTCTTCCAATGTATTTGCCTCAAAGGTCGTTAGACCATTATGGCGATTTAGGGTGCTCGGAAGCAATCTTCTGTTTCTTATGGTAATCGCCAGTTCACCTTCAGGAGGGAGTTTGAGAGCAGATGCGAGCTTGGCCAATGCATCAGCCTGCGAATTTTGACTTCTTCTAACATGCTCTATTTTGAAATGATAGAATCTGTCACTTAGTTTTGTAGCCGCCTCGAAGTAGGCTTTCAATTCTTCTTTTCGGACTTCAAAAATGCCCAACATTTGTCTGACGACTAACAGTGAATCGCCAAACACTTCAATGCATCTTATGCCCATTTCTAGGGCGATTTCCAGGCCAACTATGAGGGCTTCATATTCTGCTTCATTATTTGTGAGGGATTCCATAAGAGCACATGAATAGTGCAATATCCCTTTTTCCGGGGTTACCAAGACAATTCCTGCCCCTGCCATGTTTCGATGTGCCGTCAGCCTTCAGAGAAGCTCGCGCGGCCCCATCAAAGTATAGCTGCCAATATTCAATTTGTGCTTCTTGGGCTTCATAAGTTTCTTGAGAGGGGAGCACCTCCTCGTCAACCAATTCTGTATTTAGGGGGGAGTTTTCTGGCACCGGATGGGCGGCCAAGAACTCTGCCATTCCCTGTCCTTTAATTGCTTTTTGTGGCACAAAGGAGATATCAAACTCCATAAGCAATAGTGCCCATTTTCCCAGCCTCCCTGACAGGACCGGCTGCTTGAGTAAGAACTTGAGAGGATCACATCTAGAGATGAGTTGAACTTTGTGCGCCAGCAAATAATGCCTTAACTTTTTAACGACAAAAACCAATGCCAAGCATAACTTTTCCATTGGTGCATATCGGTGCTCTGGTCCGACTAGCATCCGACTGAGATAATAGAGGGGTTGTTCCTTGCCTTCTTCATTTTCTTGAGCAAGTAATGCCCCCAGTGAAGCATCCATAGCCGCAATGTATAGAATTAGAGGTTTCCCCTTAATGGGTGCCCCCAGCACGGGCGGGCTGAGGAGATATTCTTTGATTTTGTTCAAGGCGTTTTGACATTCTTCATCCCAAATAAATGGGGCTCCTTTCTTTGTCAATTTACAGAAAGTTGGCATCTTCCTGACAAGTTGGATATGAATCTTCTGATGTAAGCCAAACGACCCTGGAGGGAGCGTAGCTCGGTGAGTGTCTTAGGGGAAGGCAATTCCCTAATGGCCTTGATTTTATCGGGATCTATTTCAATACCCCGGTAGCGAACAATGAACCCGAGAAATTTTCCACTTGACACGCCGAAGGCACATTTCATAGGGTTCATTTTCAGCTTGTATTGGCGGAGCCTTTGGAAGACCCTGCGCAAGTCCTCTACATGATTTTCTTTCTTTTCTGTCTTGACGACCAGATCGTCCACTGTTGACACAAAAAAAAATGTTGTGCCAGTCCCACATTAATTCCCAATTCCCAGAAATTCCCCCTCCCTTAACCGATGGAAGCACCATCGGTTAGGGGGTTTTTTCCCCTTAACCGATGGGGCTACCATCGGTTAAGGGGGTTTTCTCCCCCAACCGATGGAAGCACCATCGATTGGAGGGACAAACCCCTCCAACCGATGGTACTACCATCGGTTAAAGGGGAATTCCCCTCTAACCGATGGGAGTCCCATCGGTTAAGGGGAAATTCCCCTCTAACCGATGGAACCACCATCGGTTAAGGGGAATTCCCTTTAAAAAAAAAAGAGAAAACCCCCAACCGATGGTACTACCATCGGTTAAGGGGATTTTTCCCCTTAACCGATGGGACTACCATCGGTTGAGGGGTTTTAACCCTCTAACCGATGGTACCCCCATCGGTTAAAGGGAATTTTCCCTCTAACCGATGGGACTCCCATCGGTTAAAGGGAGCCCCACTCCCACGCATGTAAGGGGGGGGCTTCCCCTATAAAAGGCACCCCCATCCCCCCATTTTAGAGGAGGCCAACCCCCCCATAAGGAGCTACAGCCCTCTTCTCAAAGTGCTGTCCCCCATTTTCTGAAATCCCGAAAGAATAGAAAAATCCCAAATTCTCAAAGCTTCCCGATCTCCTCCTCAAGCTCCCCTCTTGTGTGAAAGTACCAAATCTCCCCCTGAGCATTGAGAAGTTGTTCGTATACGGCATCGGCAAACTTCATCGGCTAAAAGTCCGCAATAGCGGCACCGGCCTTCACGGGCTATAGGTTCTAAATACCGTCCATTCCGGACATATGGTATTTTAGATACCTTTGTAATTCATGCCACCTCCCATCGAGTTTTAAACTCTCCGGGATGGTGTGTTTGTGCTATATGCATATGTTTCTTAGAGGAGACTCTGCCCAAGTGGAGATTCTGCTCGAGAACGTATTCATATATTCACAGATTCGTATTTTTATATATATGTTTCTTAGAGGAAACTCTGCCCAAGTGGAGATTCAACCTAAGAACATATCTATAAATTTCAAATCTGTGTTTATATTTATATGTTTCTTAGAGGAGATTCTGCCCAAGGGGAGATTCTGCCCAAGAACATGTTTGTATATTCACAAATTTGTATTTTTATATGCATGTTTCCTAGAGGAAACTCTGCCCAAGTGGAGATTCCGCCTAAGAACATATCTATAAAATTCAAATTTGTGCCTATACACATGTGTTTCTTGAAAGGAAGCTCTGCCCATGTCAGAGTTTTCCCTCTAAAAACATATCAATATAATCACAAACTTTGTATTCATATACATGTCTTCCCAAGAGGAAACTCTACCCAAATGGAGTCTCCGCCCACAATCATGTCTATATAATCATAAATTCGCAATTATATGCGTATGCCTCTCAAAAGGGATTCTGCATATGCAGATGGTACCTTTTGCCGGATACTCCATTCAAATAGAGATACCGGTGAGAAAATATGCGTAAACTGCAAATTTATGACCATACACACATACTTTCTTAAGGGCAAAATCCCTCCGGACAAAGATTCTCTGAGGACACATGGATATAAATACATGTTCATATGAATATATCTCCGTGAGGGTATTCCGCATAGGCAGAAACTCTGTCAAAATAAATTTATGAAAATTGTGTTGATATACACACATCCAAAGAAAAAGAGGACAGGACCCGAACTGTGCTCAGATACTCCAAAGAGCAGCACAAATGCATACTCACAAGAACTGCATTCATATGGACAGTTTCCAGAAAGGAACTTCAAATTGACAAGAACGTCCATAGAAATACGTGCACATTTTCTTTGAAAATCATACTCATACAAGTAAAGAAAAATGAATGATGAATAAATGAAACGATGAACGAGGAGAAGGGAAATTCTGCCTCAATTTGGATTTCATTAAAAAAAAAAGGGGGGGGTTGAAGTAGCAACTCTTCTAATACAAAAATGCTACTTCTAATCATGACTTCCCCCAAGTTCAGAATCAAATGCATGGATATACACCCGTCTGCAATAATAATCCTCCGGTTTTCCAAAATAAAACCTTCAAACAACCTAAAAAGAAGAGGAGGGAAACCCCAAATAGGTTCATGGAAATATATTCGTTCCCTTTTTAAAAGTTGTATCTCGGACTCCACAAAGGGCAGTCTTTTCAAAATGAAACACTCAAGGCAAAAGCATTTCAAAAATAACTAAAAGAAAGATGATACATCATGACCAGGATTTTCTAAAAGAATGTGTATTCTCTCATCCCCTTTGCTATGAATGGTATTCGGGTTAAAACTGATGTTAAATGACACCAAGAGTCTTAACTCGATATAATGTAACATCGACTTCGGTCGATGGAGACAGAGGTCCAGCACATGCTACTCCAATCATCTGATGAGTATAGATACGGGACTGAAGGAGTTCAGATAAAAAACGGCGCACCCTAGTCGCCCGTCACACGGGCATCTCCGTCCATTTCATGGACAATCCAATCGTCCGTTCCACGGACATCATACCCGTCCGTTCCAAGGACACCCAAAAATACTCTCTCCGCATTGTGCGGATTCTACTCTGTCTGTTAGATAGACTGGCACGCCCCGCAAATCATGATACACGAATCAAAGCACGTGAAATAAATGAATACCCAAATGAAATGAATACATGAACCAGATAAAACGAAATGAGCATATCCAAAACCAAATGAATGATCGATGATATTTTTCCCGTGTCAACATCCACATAGCATTCGACCAAGTTATGGAGCATTTCATCAAATATCTTGGTCATGGCCCTTTGGTAGGTGGCGCCTGCATTTTTCAGGCCAAAAGGCTTTCTTTTGTAGTTGAATATGCCCTTAGGCGATCGGAAGGCCGTGTGATTTTTGTCTGTGTCGGCCATCCGAATTTGGTTGTACCCCGAGCTTCCATCCATGAAAGACAGTATTTCATGTCCTGTGGTGACATCCACCATTGTTTCGGTTATGGGCAGAGGGAAGTCATCTTTTGGGCATGTTTTGTTTAGATCCCGGAAGTCAATGCAGACCCGAACCTGCCCATTTTTCTTTTTTACCGGCACTATATTGGCCAGCCATATTGGATACATGCAGTCTTCGATGAAATCGACATCCAAAATTTTGTTAACCTCATCCACAACTTTCTTTTCCAGCTCTGGATGCATTCTTCTTGAGTTTGTTTCACAGGCTTGGCTTCTGGCAAAATAGCCAATTCATGTTCGGCCACAGACGGATCCAGACCCGGCATTTCTTTATAAGACCAAGCAAAACAATCTTCGAACTCTGAGAGTAGTTGTTCATATGCTTGTCTTTCTTCGTTATTCAGTAATGCACTGATGAACACAGGACGAGGATCGTCTGGTGCCCCCAGATTTATTTCTAAGAGTTCATCCACAGTGGCCTGCCCACCATCTTCCAATTCTCGGGGCGCAGGCTCTAAATCGACGAAGTCCTCTTCGTCGTCTGTGTTAGTCATGTACACTTCCCATTCTTGCTCCTGACAAGGGACATTTTCATTTTCATCTTCCTTGGGGCTCTGCCCCCTTTGCTTTTCAATTCCCATACTCATGGGAGCAGGGTTTATGCTGACCATGTTCACTGCATAATACACCATAGGGCCTTCACGCGTCTCCCATCCGAGACCTCTTCGATCATTGTGGGAGAAGGGCGGTTGCCCCCTGACATTTGTAGGGTACCACAGTTCTTGAAACATTTTACCCCTCAGACTATTCTGGGTCTGAGGAATATTTTGTTTTTGGCACATATCTTTGATGTATTGTGGCATATCTTCAAGTTCTCCAATCATTTCTTGGGACTCGGACATGGCATGTCTTCGACCGAAGTCATTTTGTGGAGGCTGCTTGGGTGTTGGCCCTCCTTTGTAGAACACAATCGGTCTACCATCTTTATGGTGAGCTATGAAGAACTTTATTGGCTCAACTGTATATATTTCATGTCCAGCTGTCACTTGTGTATGATCTTGTGGCAGCGGTATTCCGGCCTCTATCAACCGACTGACAGTGTTAGCCTCTAACCTGACGATAGGCCTTTGAAGTTGGAGGGGTTTTTGACTTACATCCCCCGACTGTTGGATTTGCATGAGCGCTGCCACCCTTTCTTTATTGACTCTTATTTTGCCGCTGCTCTTCGAGGAGGTCCCCGCAATCTGTTTGCCTTTATCTTGCTTCTTAGGGGGATCAGTCGCCCCTTTAAAGTATAGTCCGGCGTCAGCCAGGTGGCATTCATATACTTTAAATGGTTCCAGGTCGGCAAAGACCCGGTGTTGCTCGCCTCCTTTGGTGTATTTTAGGCATTGATGAAGAGTTGATGGCACCACCAAGTTTTTGTGTAGCCATGGTCGCCCCAAGAGGGCTTTAAAGGAAGTATTAGTGTCAACCACATAGAATACAACCTTTGTCACAAAAACGCCTAGGGCTAAGTCCACATCCACACGCCCCAAGGCTTCTTCAGAGTTCTGATTGAATCCCGCTATCTTGACCCCTTCCACCTTATGTAAGTAAGGGGTAAGGAACAGATTGTGAAATGTTTTTAGCGGGATAATGTTTGCTGCAGAACCAGCATCGACCAGAATACGGTCTAGCTCTCGTCCATTTATCTCTCCCCTCATGTATAGAGGCCTATTGTGGCAGGGAGAGGGTAGCAACATATCATCTTCTGTGAAAGTCACAGAGGCTGTCAATGTTTCATACATCTCTTCTTTCATTTCTGCCACATGGGCTTCATAGATTTCTGGTTCCTGCAATGCCGCAACAAATGCTTCGCGCAACTCCTTGCTCAATGCTAAGGCATCCCAAATACTAAGGTTGGTCGGGAACCTCCCTAGTGCTTGAAGAACCTTTCGACTAGCCCTATCCTTGGATTTTTCAAAAGGGGGCATTACCTTTGCCAAACTTTTGGGCACTTGCGATGGGAGGGGAATCGTGCCGTGGCCGTCCATCCCTTCTCCCCGTTCTTTTTCCAGAGAAAGCTTCTCAGTTACGAGGGGTACCAACTCCTCTATCTTCTCTTTAGTTGACACCTGAGAGGGTCCTTCATTTGCCGCCATTGTGGGAATTGGCATACCATCTTCAACAACAAGATCTTCCTCCTCCTCATCGGATGACGGGAAGATATATTCATCACCTTTAGTTTGAGGTATGGGGACGGGCCCTGGCTTTTCCCCTCTGAAGTATATGACCTTCTGGGGTGGCTTGCTTCTTTGGTAAGTTTTGAATGGCTTTCTGGCTTCAGGGGGTACACAGCAGATCCCTGATTTGGATTGTTCCCCTGGTTGAGAGTTGAACACATAAGTCATATTGCATGAAAATGTCTGCACTTTTTCGACCAAGTCTTCGACGGTACAGTCAGCTCCCCAAAACATTTCATTTTCACAGACAGAGGGGAGGGCATCCCTATGTTCTTGCATATGCTCTCGCACCTCGATGAGCCATTTCTTCAAGCGCATTTTACGCTCCAGCTCTTCCCATGGTATGTATTTTCCCAAGGGGATTGCTTTAGTTGGTGCCATCTGTTGATATTCTTCAAGTTCGTCAATCAACCCTTGGAGCCTTTTGAGGGGGCCATTGACTCCATTTGCTGTAGAGGTTTCACAGGCTGTTGATTCTTTCTTCAATTTCCTCTTTTCATTCCTTTTTTGATTTCTGATTCTTTTTCGCAAGACTATCAACTCTTGCAAAATCTTGTCTTTTGCTATCCCATTGGGCGGGGCAGCGCCACCGGGATACAACTTCCTGGGCTGTTGCTTTCTTTGAGACTCTTTAGGGACTGACCTCTTCTTAGCATTTACCTGGATCCAGCCCGCTTCTCCCTGTTGGTCATGGAATGTTGCAAGAATGGCCTTTTCTACCATATCATCTGGCAGTTGTTGATATGTGGCAAATCCAAGGAGCTTTGTCAACTGTTCAACTTGTGCCTCTTCTGCTTGAACTTCGGCATGAATCACATTTGCCGTGAATATAAGCTTCGGTTGCTGATGTGGTTGGGGTGGATTCACCAGGTGTTCGGCCATATCAATTATTCCGGCTTGAATCAACTTTTCTGCCCGATTTTTGAACAGATAACAATTTTCTAAAGTATGACCCAGCATGCGGTGATATGCGCAATAATTGGGCTTGTCTACCATTGTGGCTTCTTCTGGGCGCTTCGGCTCTGGGAGAGTAATTAGACTCTCCTGAAGGCATATGTCAAGCAATTCTCTGGTGTGCTCCCTTGTAAATGAATAGGGAGCACTGAGTCTCTCACCCAACGAAAGTGCTGACATTTTTCATTTTTCTTGCTGTTGGGGGAGCGGATGCCTCACCCTTGCCCCCCTTTTTGCCGAGCGCCGATGGAAAGTCCACAGCATTCACCTCTCGCGACCCTGAGCCTTTGTCTTTTGGTGGCTTGCCTTTTCCAAACACTGTAGTTGGTTTTCTGCGAAGAAGATTTCGATCTCCGCCACAGTATTGTTGAGGTGTTCAAATGTCCGGATATTAGCTCCTAGGAGCTTTTCTTTTATTTTTGGCTTCAAACTTCTTTGGCATAGTTTCACTGCATCCTCATGTGCCGGGGGTTGCTCACATTTCATGCTCACGTCCCGCCATCTTTTGATGAAGTCCAGAGCAGACTCATTTTTATTTTGCTTTAAAGATATGAGTTCTGCTATGGTGACTCTCCTTTCTGTCATCCTGAATCGCTCAAAGAATTTTCTTTGCATGTCTTCCCAACCAACTATTGAGTTAGGTTTCAGTCGGGCATACCATTGAAATGCTGGCCCTGTCAGGGACATCGAGAAATACCTCAAGAGGTAGGACTCCTCAGTCGCCAATTCTCCCATGATGCTCATATAATGAGCTATATGCTCATGAGGTGATCCCTCCCCATTGAATTTTGAGAATTTTGGGGCCTTTGGGTGCTCTGCTGGGAGCTTTTTAAATAGGTGATGTACGGGGTATGGTACCCTATACAAATCATAAGTGGCGGAACCCTCGTTCTGCTCAGCCATTTTTGCTTCAATTATTTGCTCGATCATGGCCCTTTGGGAAACCATTGTTCCTTCAAATGTAGTATTTAATGGTGGCAACCCATGCCGCTGTTCTGCAACATGAACCTCTTGATTCTCTTCGTGGCTTGAGTTTGGATTTGTGAACTCTGCCCGGGGCGTACTTGGTTGTGCGTTCCCAGGCTGGGGTGCCACCATAGGCGGTATCGGTTGGGCTGTTTGTTGGAGCTGCTGAGGTTGCACCACCTGCTGTACCGACTGTGGTGGTAGTGATGGCTGTGGTGGCTGTGGGGGCGCCATGCCCAACTGTTGCATAAGGCTTTCTAGCATAGCCTTGAGCTTTTGGTTTTCTAGCATTACTGTTTCCAAATTTGGTGATGGGGATACCCTGATATTATAACCTTCGTTAGACCGACCTTGGTCTAATGGGTGATTTGAAGTTGTGGCCATGTCGGTCACCCCCGCGCCTCCTTCATTTGGAAGTGGTAGGTCGCCCTCTGTATTTACCCGGTCAAGCCAGGCCCGAGCTTGCTCCCTCCTGCGACCAACTGTCGCGGGATGCTGCTCTGTATTTGAAGTTTCTACCTGGTCGACGATTGCCAGCAAATTGATGTTGGAAGCGTAGCAAGTGTATACTCGCACGCCTTCTTCAGTGATTTTCACCGTTCTCCGCTTCTTCTGCCTCAGGCGTGCAACAGGACCCAGGCGCTGGAAAACTGATATTCTAGGGATATTTCCATCCCTTTCGTGCTCTTCAGGCGTGAAATTCTGCCCCGTCTCCGGGCTTGCCTGCCTTCTTCTTTCTTGGTATACCCCTTTCCTTTTATATCCTCTTTGCAGATAAGCCGGTTGCGGAGGGGTGCTCTCTTTAGTCCGAAACTCTTGGGATGGCTCCCTTTGTCTTTCGTGGACCTTCTTTCTTCTGAAATTCTGCCACATGTCTGGGTCTTGCTTCATGACCCCTCCCGCATTCTTTCGCCCTATAAGGGATTCCAGGGCCCTTATTTTCCGGAGCTCCTCAGCTTCTTCTTTGGTAACCCACATTTGTTTAACCCGGGACGAGTTGTACCCTTCTTCCTTTTCGACACTAGCTTTGTATTTCTTAAAGCCAAAATTGTCAGGTTTGGGGTTCCGGGTCTCAACCTTTGTCCATTGCTTTCTTATTTCTTTCACTTTAAAGCTCGGCTTATCCTGCCGCACTTTAGGCAGTATGCCGAATTTGTTCCTTACCGGAATGGTAGCCACATGTCGTTCCGGTATCACCATGGCCTCACTGCCGTCTAGGCGAATCCGGAGCTCGCCAATGCGGACAGTCTTTCCAGAGCTTGAAATGCCACGGGTCGTGGGCTTCTTGTCATACTTGTGCTTTCTATGCTTTTTCGTTGTTGGAGTGTCGATGAGGTTGATGGCATAGGTAGCGAACATTTGCACCAAGTCAGCCTCCTGAGCTTGAGGCTTCTCTTTTGTCTTGCTTGTTTCCTGAGCTTTGGTAGCAGTAGGTACGACGGCCGGTATCACGCCCAGAAAGTATGGAGATTCCACCACTGGGGGAAAAGCTCCAAACCTGGTGGGCGTTGTGAGGTAGCCGTTTCGTATGTGGTCCTGGACCACGAGTGGGCCGAAGACCACGCCCGGAGTATGCGCCAAAGCCGCCATTGCAAGACCTGCACAGAAAAGGTATTATGTGAGTACATCTTATTATTAGGGTATTGTCTGATGGAGAGATGAAGGGAAGGGAGGTCCCCAGCGGAGTCGCCATTTTTGTGAGAATTATTTTTTAACATTTTTTAAAATTTTTAAATTTTATCTTTGGTTTTGATTTATTGGTTCTTTTTATTTATTTACATGGACATGGTTTCATTTAGTTCATTTGACCTCCCCCACTAACTGCGGTTAGTGTTAATTATATCAGCACAAAGGCTGAATACCCTTGATTAACCATCAGACAAACCCTTAAAAACAAGAGAATAAGACTCACATTTGAATAAAATGAATTACACATGAAAGAGAACATGGTTGCAAAGATGCAATTTATTTTTTCAGAATTTTTTGATATTTATTTCATTTTTATTGATTTTTTTCAAATGTCTCTTTCTCATTTTTTTTGGTATTTTAGGATTATTAATTTCATTTATTTATCCATTTTCGTTATTTATTTATTTACATTATGATTATGTGAATTAAATTAACATTTTCATTTATTTATTTAATTTAAAAGGTGTTTAACTTAAGGTGGATTAAAATTGATGTGAAACATAACTTGTTTGTTGATTTTATGTTATTGAAAATTAAAGAATAATGTTTGGAGAATATTTCGTTAACGTTGGTTGAAAACTTGGTTGATTTTGATTAAGAAATTACGTAGTGCTACGTTTTAAATAAATGTGACATTACATGAAATGAATCATATAACGCGTCGTTGGATAATTAGAAAATAGCTCAATGGGCCCAATAAATCACACAAGTTAATTCGTCAATTGTTGGCCCAATAACCACAAATATCTTGACTAAATGTGTGACAGTACAAGTCCGACCCAATAAGGAGTACTAGGCCCAATAAGAAAATTGGCCCAATAAGAAGAAGTCCAATGGACCTTGCTTTGAACTTGAGAAAATCGGATCGTGCCTTGCACGATATTCTTTAGGGCTGCCTTGCAGACCCTTTCCCAGACCGCCTTGCAGTCTTTTCCCAGAGCCTTACTCTGATTTTCAAAACTCCAAATTCCTCCCCCTTAGCCTGGGGCGCCCCCTCCTTTATAGTGGCTGGGCAAAAGACGCCCGGCCGGAAGGTTTGGCGCTCTCCCCGGAGCTCTGCACATTAAACTAGGGGGGTTTACGCAATTTTTCAATTGCGTATTTGCATTTTAGCCCCTCATTTCCTTTTTTCTTTCTTTTTTTTCTTTCCCTCTTTCGGCCGGACCCTTCCCGAGTTGGCTCTGCGCGAAACAGAGCAGAGAGGGAGAGGAGCGCTCCCCCTCCCTTCCTCTTTCCGGCGAACAACAGCAGTAGCGGCGGCGGGAGCAGGCAGGGACAGCGGCGCGGCGGCGGGTGGCCCAGGCGACGGCGGCGGGTGGCCCAGGCGACGGCGGCGGGTGGCCAAGGCAACGCAGGCGCGGCGGAGGGGTGGCAGCGACAGCAGCAGCGCGGCGGCGGGGCGGCCCAGGGCGGCCAGCGGCAGCGCAGCGGCCAGCCGCAGCTGGTGGCGGGGTAACCCCCGGGCGGCTAGCGACAGCGGCAGTGCGGCGGCCGGCCGCGGCCAGTGGCGGCTGCGGCAGAGGAGTGCCGAGCCTCTCCCTTTTCTCTCCTATACGTACGTGCTTCTTTTTTTTTTTTACTTAGATTTGCTTGTTTTGCTTATTTCCCTTCTCCCCTTTTTTGTGTTCTTGCTGTGAGAGATCGGCCAAAATTCTGGCGCAACAAATCCTATTGGGCTAGTTTGCTCATAAATCTATTAACATTTCAGGTGATTGAAGCATGCTTAGCATGTAGCTGACCCACTGTTTGAAGAGCTTGGAAGTACCCTAGAAAATTTTACATTTCTGAAATTTGGAAGTATTAGTAGATCATGTACCATGCTTGTAAACCATTATGGATGGTTCTGTGAGGAGTGCTTTCTTTTGGAATTAGTGATTGTACAAACAACTCAATGAATGAAAGAAAGAAGATGTTGATTGACCCTTGTATGTATCATGTGCATCGAGGAACCAAAATTGATGGTTTTATGTTTATGTGATGGTTGGATTGTTTAGTTGATGTTGACACGGGGGAGGAATTTTCCTTTATAAAAATATCGTGGTGATTGGTTCATTCATTTTATTTGGAGTATGTATTTATTGTTTTATATTTTGATATTTGCGGGGGCGTGCCAGCCTGTCTAACAGACAGAAAAAGAGTCCGCGCGATGCGGAAGAAGAATTTTGGTGTCCGGGGAACGGACAGGTTTGGTGTCCGTGGGACGGACGGGTTTGGTGTCCGTGGAACGGACGGGTTTGGTGTCCGTGGAACGGACGGGTATGTCCGCGAACGGACGGGTGCGCCGTTTTTTATCTGAACTTCTTGAGTCCCATGTCTATTCTCATCAGGTGATTAGGGTAGCATGTGCTGGACCTCTGTCTCCATCGATCGGAATCGATGTTACATTTACATCGAGTTAGGACACTTGGTATTATTTAATACCGGTCTAAACCCGAATACCATTTCATAGTAAAGGACGAGAAAAATATGCATGCTTTTTCTTGAAAAATCCTAATTATGACATGTTTTTCCTTTCTTTTGATTGTTTTGAAATGCTTTTGTTTTGGATATTTTATTTTTGAAATGACTGCCTTTTTGGGAGTCCAAAGTTTGATTTCCTTTGAAAAGGGGAGCGGGTATATACCTGTGGCCCGATTTGAGGTCTTTTTCTCCTTTTTACAAAAGGTTGGTTATGGGTTTTCATTTGCGAAAACATGGAGATTATTATTGTGAACGGGTATATGCCCGAAGATTTTGATTCTGAACTTGGGGGTGTTATAACCCAGAGCAACACTTCCATATTAGAAGGATGATTGTGCAAATTTTTATATGAGGTTCTTTTGCAATGTCATTCCTGAGCAGAGTCCGAGTTTGAGGTAGAGTTTCTTTTCTCCTCATTTCGTACTTGTGCGGGTCCAATTTCCGGAGATCATATGGATGTATCTCCACGGAAGTTCTTGTCCCATTCGTGATTTTTGTCCGAAGTCCATTTCCACGGGTATATTTCTCGTGGAGGTGCATATGTGCTCCCATCTAGGGTATCTGAGCACGGTTCTTGTCCCACTTCCCTTTTTCTTTGGATGTGTGTATATTATCACAATTCCTTTTTTTTATTATATATATATTTTTTCAATATGTGAATGTGTCTTGGTGAATCCCCACTTAGGCAGGGTGTCCTTGTAGAGATATTTTCATATTGGCATATGCTTATATCCATATATTCTCGGGAGAAACTTTACCCGGAGGGACTTTACCTTAAAGAGATATATGTGTATAATCACGAATTTGCACTTTGTAAATATATTCTCAAATAGTATCTCCGCTTGAGCAGAGTATCCAATAAGAAGGAGCCCCCCGTATGAACGGAGTTCCCCCCCCTCTTTTTTTTTGAGAAAACATATACAAATTGGGCATATTTGTGATTATATAGATATATTCTCGGGCGGAGTCTCTATTTGGGCAGAGATTCCACTAAGAAATATATTTATATAAGCATGAAGTTTGTGATTATACGGATATGAATTTAGAGGGAACTTTGTCCGGGCAAGATTCCTCCTAAGAGACATATGCGTATAGGCACAAATTTGTGATTTTATGGATATGTTCTTAGGGGAGTCTCCATTTGGGCAGAGTTTCCTCTAAGAAACATATACATAAGAACATAAATTTGTGAATATACGAATATGTTCTCGGACAGAACCTCCGCTTGGGCAGAGTTTCCTCTAAGAAACATATACATATAACACGAGTTTGTATTTACATGGATACGTCCCCTGAGAGAGATTTTTGCCCGGGTAAAATTCTCCTTAAGGAACATATTTGTATAATTACAAATTTGTGATCTTTATATATGTGTTCGTGGACGGAACCTCCGCTTGGGCAGAGTTTCGTCTTAAGAAACATATATATAAGAACACAAATTTGCGAATATACGAATATGTCCTTGGCCAGAACCTCCACTTGGGCAGAGTCTCCTCAAGAAAACATATACATATAAGCACAAAATCCACCATCCCAGATACTCGCTCGATGGGCGGGGAGAACATGGGTATTTAAATACCATGTGTCTATAGAGACTCGCTCGATATGGACGGCATTTAAACCCCGGGAATATCACCCCACAGAGACTCGCTCGATGTGGGGGATGGAGGTTAAGAGGGAATGCTGATGACGATTACGCCGACCGCTCTCCTCTCCGCGCCTGGCCTATCGGGCTAAAGAAGGGGATTTGTACCTTCACACCGGACGGGAGGGATTTGAGAATGAGAGAGGGAATGAGCAAATGCTCTTTTCTATTTTCCTGGGATTTTTCCAACAGGCTTCGCCGGAGCAAATTTTTCCACCCCCTTTCCTTTGGAATAGGGGGGGTATTTATAGGGGTTTCGGCCCCTTACATGCGTGGGAGAGGGAGAGAGAGAGTGCCATGAGGTCACCATCGGTTAGACCCCTAACCGATGGTGACCTCATGATGAGGTCATCATCGGTTAGGGGAGAGTCCCCCTTAACCATGCTTAGGTCACCATCGGTTAGCCCCTTAACCGATGGTGACCTCATGATGAGGTCACCATCGGTTAGGGGGAGACCCCCCTTAACCGATGGTGACCTCATTGTGAGGTCACCATCGGTTAGGGGGACCTAACCGATGGAAAGAGAGGGGAGAGAGGGGGGAATTTTGTCTATAAATACCCCCCCTACACCCTCATTTCCAGGACTTGTTGGAGCCCGGAGGTGCTGCTGAAGTCCTGCTTGTTTTTTGGAGTTTCGCCCGACTTCTCGGAGTTTTGCCCGATCGGAGGGTGCTTTTGCAAGCCTCGGAGTTCTTCCTCGAGCTTGTTCTTTGTGCTTGTTCTTTGTATTCGGTCTATAGACCTTGTGCTGCCGGAGGTGCTGCTGGAGTCCGGCTCCGTTTCCTTGGCGCTTCGCCCCAACTTCTCGGAGTTCTACCCGATCAGAGGGTGCCTTTGCAAGCCTCGGAGTTCTTCCTCGAGCTTGTTCTTTGTACTTGTCCTTCGTACTTGGTCTATAGACCTTGTGCTGCCGGATTTTTTCCGTGCTTCGTACTTTGAACGGAGACATGTTCTCCTTGTACTTTCATTTTAACCGGGACTCCGGGCACCATTTTAAGGGCCGGAACTCCCCTGCTGAATTTTGGGGAAGGATCCCGCTAATAAGTTTGTAACTTAAATAACCTTGGGGTCATTTTAAATCACAACTTTTTGGCCTCTGAGCAGGCTGCTGATAATGTATTGTAACCAGGCCTGCTGATAACCAACATTTAATTTTCGTGGCCCAACGGCCCCTTTCATCATGTCCACGACTTGAACCGTCATCCGCCAAAATAGGCTTCAACTAGGCTAGTCGCCGGACCATCATCTGATGGATTTTGTAATTTCCGCTGAAATAAACGTGTCACACTTTTGCCGTTCAACAGTTGACTATGATCATGAGCTTGTCTTTGAGTTAATCAATCTTTGGGCCCTAATCGTGTTGTTAAGGCTTGGCCTTCTGCTTACATGACAATTGACTTGAATGACGCGTCCCCACTGTGACTTGAGGTGTTTGGTGATGATGAGATTGGATTATTTCAGATTTTTAAATTTCCGCTACAATTTTTGATACCCGGATTTTGGGGGCGTGACACCATGCCTCTCGCAAGTTGATCCGCTTCTGTATACTCACACATTGGAGAATTCAAGGCCTCAAACTCCATATTCCAACATTGTTCATTAGATTGTGAACATTGTCACAATCATTAAATGTTAAAAAAAATCCTAATTATTCGAGAACCATCTAAATTTATTAGACTTTTAATATTTTTAGTAAATATTATGTTCTAATTTTAATTATAATGTCATAATAACATCTTTATTACATAATTGTATTTTGATTATTCATATATTATATATCTTTAGATACTTAAATTCCATATAAGAGGGAGATATCATGTTGGGCACCACCTTGGACGCCTAAGCACCATCTAGGCGGGCGCCTAAGCACTTAGGCACTCAAAGACCCTAATAACGCCTTGGGGCGCCTTGACAACTATGTATATTACTTTATCCTTATAGATGGACACATATAGAATAAGCCCAGGTATATTAAATCATCATTTACATCAGCTTAAATTAAGTCAATATGTATTACTACATGAAGAATTCATCTTCATTTACATCTTACATTTATTTGTTTATGGTTGATGGATTAGTTGAGTGGTGGATAATGGTGAACAATAGGGATTTGTGCAGTAATGTATTGACTTAGATTGCAATCAGGGTATTGAGTCAAACAACATCAGCAAGGCAAT
Organism: Colocasia esculenta; assembly: GCA_014218235.1. Classification (NCBI taxonomy): domain Eukaryota; kingdom Viridiplantae; phylum Streptophyta; class Magnoliopsida; order Alismatales; family Araceae; genus Colocasia; species Colocasia esculenta. Next base: position 116,213,620 of record CM024755.1, on the reverse strand, counting down.
ATGAAAGGAATTGGAGCATGTTCAGCCTCATACACTCAAAGGTTCGCAATCAGCTAAAAGCTGAACGACTTGAGAATTTGGTTTACTGCCACTACAACATAAGGTTAAGAATAAAGAACATGAAGACAACAATTGAGGGACAAATGTGTCACAGATAATACAAGTTTGCAACTAGCCAAATTGATGTGGACGCATTATTTGATGATGACAATTCCTTGCAGTCTTGGGTTGAGGTACAAGAGCAAGTTGATGAGCCAGTTTTTCATCCAGATGACAGAATAAGGGCAGAAGGTATATTAGTTGGAGATGAGCCAAGGGATACAGAATTTAGACAACCAGCAAAGAGGTCAAAAGTCACACATGAGCACCAAACAGAGGAAAAACAACCTGAGTTTGTTAATGACACTGAGCAACAGCTTGAGTTTGAGCCAGCTCGATACTCAGAATCAGATAGCAAGCTAGTCCCTCCTAGAATGGTCAAGCCACCTCCATCCTTAAGTACATCAATGCATGGGAAGACTGAGAGAACTAGTGTTGCTGCTCGAGAGAACCCAACAATTGAACAGATGAAGCATATTTATGTGAAAGGAACGCCACGGGGGAAAAGAACTCTTTACAAAGATGCACGAGATGCACACACTAAAAGAAAAGAAAACAACGCCAAAGGCTAGAAGGCGATTGATTTCTTATGCTTCTGATGATGATGATCTCAATGCAGCTGCAAGTGCTACCATGATGAGTATCAGGGGCAACAAGCATACGATGAGGGAGAACGTTCTTCCGGCTATTATCCATATTAGTGCATCAATATTTAGGTAGGGATCATTTAATTTCTGTAACATTTATTATGTTTGTAATGTTTATTGTACTGCTTGAACCTACTCCATGTTTAATATGTAGCTAATATTGGTTTAACATGTCCAATGCATACTTCTAACACTTAATCCTTTTACTCACACTCAAATGCATGTCCAATGATTTTTATGATTTGTTTCTGATTTTTATAATTTTTATGATTTTTTCAGGATTTTTATGAATTTTTTAAATTGCCTGGGACCATGGTTTGTCATGGCGGGCGAATCGGCCCGATTCCCCCGAATCGGAGCGGATCAGGGGAAACCCGATCCCTGATTCGCCTGATTCGCCCCGATTCCCTTTTATATATAAATAAATATTATAATATTATATTATATATGTAATACATATAATATATCTGCAATATATATATATCATATTATATATATTATATATAATATACCCATGCGAATCGTGCGATTCGCACCGATTCGGGGGGAATCGGGGCGAATCAGGAGCAACCCGATTCGCCTTCCGATTCCGACTCGGCAAACCATGCCTGGGACAGGTTTCGGCCTAAAACGAAACCGAAACTGTTTTCAGTTTCGGATTCGGCTGAAACTGAGACCAAAACCGATAATGTCATCCTTAGTGCCAAGATTGGACACAAGGATAAGAACTTTCTGACGCTCATGGAACAGACCAAGGACAAAAAAAAACTGAAATACTGATGATAATAAACATAATGACAACAATAAAACGATGATGACAATGAGAACATAACAGCAGCAATTAATCGAAGATCGCCGGCCTCGGGATGGCATGAATTATCCTTTTGCTCGTTTCAAAGTAGAAGCAATACCCCTTATTTATTTCCTGCATTTATTTCAGAATTAAATATTTTTTTAGGCTGTATGCTCCTTCCTCCTGGTGATTGATCAAAGGTTTTCTCCTTTAGGGGAGATATAATTAACGTTGTAGTGTTTAGGCCGTGGTGGATCTTTGGTCCCAACCTAATACCCCTTTCATTTGACTAAGTCACACAGCACACGTAAATATAAGACCCTAAGCCCTCCGACACTCACAGGTAGAACAAATTGTCACCGTGTGACAGGCACACCAGTGCACAAAACAAACCTTAAACAAACAAAGATGAATTCTTCATATCCATCTTCCACAATCCCCTGTATTTGTAGAAGGCAGCTCTGTATTCTCTCTTTCATTCTCCAAAGCTTTTTGAGGCTTGTTCAGGCCTGAAGATAAATTTTAAATAAAAAGTTCCTAAATTGGTCAATATGAATGAGGAATTGTTACAGACTTATAACTCATCTTCAGGGTGCTGTATTGAGAATCTCCTTGTTATGTATGCCTTGCAGTTGTCCTATAGACAGTTAAGAGATCAAGAATCAAACCATCTTTAAACGTTCAAAAGAAATCTCAACTTGGAAAGCCAATACTTAGTTATTTGTGGTCAAATAACTTTATTGATACTTCTGTATTTTCCTTGCCTGAGCATTATCTTTCAGTATTCAGTACTCCTGTTTCTGTACTTAAAAGGATAGATATTGTAAGGCAGACATTCCTTTAGAGTGGTTAGAAAGATAACACAATTGACAAAATGGGATATGGTATGCAAATTGAAGAAGCAATGAGGTTCAGGGTCCAGAATCCTGCACAAGATTAATTTGGCTTTCTGGGGGGTATGGTTGTGGAAGCTTTTGCAATCAGATAACAAGCTCAGAGCAGTCAAAAACTTTATCAAAGGTATCAGAGGTTTGATCTAGAGTTCTGGAATCCTGCTTCTGTGGCCCTTGTTGGAAAGGTATGCAAAAGGCTGCTCCATATATGGCTCGAGGCATCAAATTATGATTGGTGATGGTGATCCTACTTTATTTTGGCATGGTGTGGGGTTGGACTTCCAAAGCAAAGATTCCAGAGGCTTTTTTACCTGCATTGCAATAAATGTTGTTCAGTTTGGGGAGTTTTATCTGCCTGAAGATATATGTGTGACTTGGAACTTGATTCTTAGCCACCCCTTAAGAAGGAAGAGAAAGCAGTATATCATTGAAATGTTAGTCTTGAGGAAGTCCAGAATCCAGATAGTAAGAAGCAGGATATTTTTGTTTGGGAGTTATCATCAAGATGTTTTTTCTATCAAATCTTGCTCCCTGTTGTTATTCCCCAACATCTCATTATTTTCTGGACACTTAGGACAACAGCCTTTGAATTCCCTATAACAAAAAAGAGACCACGAAGACCCAACAAATAAACTTAAGATATTGTCAGAATATGAACTTACAAGTGCGCATATGATATCCTCGACTGTTCTTTTGGAGAAGCACCGGTCAATTATGTCTAACCTGCAGACCCAAAGGGAAATCACCATAAGACAGTTAAGATGCCAAATAAATTCATAAACTAGATCTTAGGGAGGTAGACAGATTACAAGAAAATTATAGCAAACAAGATTTTCAATTGATCTTTGAAACGTGCAAATGTCTTAATAATATTGACTCTTTTACATCACCATCTTTGCCTTAAAGAAAATTTTCTTCTAAAACTGATTTCAAAATGTGAGAGCTAACATTCAAGTTTCTGCAATAAAGGTATACCATGTAGGGTAATCAGATATCGGCACTTCATATTGAGGAGCAGTATCTTGTTCACCATGATCAAGCATGTCCTGCCAAGATCAGACGGTCAGCAGGTGACCAACCTGCCAGGAAGGGTACTGCTGTTAAGAGATCGTTGGTGGTGACCCAGGGGATCACCATCCGAAACCTAAGTCGGGAGAAGGAAGGCTAAACAGAGGTTTCAGGAATTATCTCTTCCATACCTCATGAGGTTGATGGTACGGTCCTTATATAGTGGTCCAAGACCAACTAATCCAAAGAAAGAGTCCCTGATTAGGGAGTCCTAGTTGGGGGCCGAATCAGGGGAGCTTCCTAGATAAGCTTCATGATGTGATCAGGACACGTGAGACGGTTGAGGATCTTCCCCACACCTTAGCTTAGAGGTACATGCTCTTATGAATTTATGACCTTGGGATGAGGGTGGGAATGGTCTCATTTACCTATCCATTCCCCATTCTGCAAAGGGCCAAGTTGGTACTATAGGATGTAATGTACTGGGTGACTTCCTAGGCACAGGGCCGAAAACCTAACATTGATGACATGTACGGGCATATTGAATGCAATCCACGTATTTTGATTTCATCTTTTCACCTGCTTGGTGTGCACCACATAATCTAGAGTGAACTTCTTGCATGATTGTTTTGGCTTCTTTTGGAGACAAGCATCTGAGAAGAACTGGCCCCTCTTTTTTATGAACCAATCTGTACAATTGGTCCCCTATTAACTGGTATGATGTTGCTCTACCAAAGAGCTGAACTTTTTAGGGTCGATCAGAAGGTAACCAATCCCTCTTTATTTTGATAATTGGCTCACGCCAATCTTCATATTGAGTTGGCGCACTTTCTTTTGTGCTATTTACTTCAATAATCATGAGATTGGACTCACTATTGAGGACACTTGGCATGAGTCTTCTATGTCGGACCATTATGACCAGTTCCCCTTCAGGAGGTAGTTTTATGGCAGAGGCCAACTTGGCTAAAGCGTCTGCCTGTGAATTCTCACTTCTCGGCACATGGGCTATGTCGAAGAAATGAAATTTTCTTTGAGTTCCATAACCGTAGCATGGTATGGAACCAATTGTTGTTTTCGGACCTCATATTGGCCTAGAACTTGTCAGATGACCAATTGCGAGTCACCATAAACTTGTATGTTTTTAACTCCCATTTCAAGAGCCAACCAGAGCCCAATAATCAGAGCCTCGTACTCAGCTTCATTGTTGGTTAATGGCTTCATAAGAGCACAAGAATTATATAAGATTCCTCCTAGTGGAGTGACAAAGATGATGTCTGCTCCAGTGGTGAGACTGACGGAACCATCTGTAAAATGGAGTGTGCGAGAAGCTCCATCAAAATACAACTCCCAAGAAGGTAGTTCGATTGCGACGACCTCTCTGGGATTTGAGTTTTCTTCAACTTGATTCTCCCTCTCATTTGTGGGGGAGAGAGTTTCTTCTTCTAGAAGTTCAATAGACAAGGGTGAATCCTCTGGCATTGGATGTGTGGCCAGGAATTCAGCCAAACCTTGCCCTTTGATTGCCCTTTATGGGATATATGCGATATCGAACTCCATGAAAAATAAGGCCCATTTCCCAAGTCTTCTTAACAATACGGGTTGCCTTAGTAGATATTTAAGAGGATCATACTTGGAGATGAGTTTTACTTCATGGGCCAACAGGTAATGCCTTAATTTCTTGACGGCGAATACCAATGCTAGGCAAACTTTCTCCATTGGGGCATATCGAAGTTATGGACCAATTAGCTTTCTGCTGAGATAGTACAAAGGTTGCTCCTTGCCTTCTTCATTTATTTGTGCTAATAAGACTCCTAAAGAGGCGTCCATAGCTGCAATATAAAGTATGAGAGGTTTTCCACCGACTGGTGCTTCTAATACTAGTGGAGTGAGGAGATATTTCTTTATCTGCTTGAAGACATCTTGGCATTCTTGGTCCCAGATGAAAGGAGCATCCTTCTTCGTTAATTTGCCAAAGGGCGCACATCTTCTTAAGAGGTTGGAGATGAATCGCCTTTTATAGGCCAATTTTCCTTGGAATGACCTTAGCTCGGTCAGATTTTGGGGAGGTGGCAAATGTTGGATTATCTTGATTCTGTCGGGGTCTATTTCTATTCCCCGATATCTAACGACAAAACCCAGAAATTTGCCACTTGAGACCTCGAAGGCACACTTCATGGGGTTTATCTTCAATTTGTAATGACGAAGTCTTTCAAAAACACAGCGCAAATTGGATAAAAGATCTTCCCGTTTTTTTGGTTTTGACGACTAAGTCATCCACATAGCATTCCACCACATCATGGAGCATTTCATCGAATATTTTGGTCATTGCTCTTTGGTATGTGGCTCTTGCATTCCTCAATCCAAAGGGCATTCTTTTATAATTGAAGATTCCCTTAGATGATCTGAAGGCAGTGTGATTTTTATCCTTAATTGCAATACAGATCTGGTTGTAACTTGAAGACCCATCTATAAAAGATAATGCCTCATGGCGATGATCATGTCCACTATGGTTTCCGTATTTGGAACTGGGAAATCATCTTTGGGACATGCCTTGTTCAGGTCCCTATAATCAATACAGATTTAGACTTGGCCATTCTTCTTCTTTACTGGAACAATATTGGCGAGCCAAACTGGATATATGCATGGCTCGATAAAGTCTACTTCAGAGAGTTTGTCGACTTCAACATTTACTTTAAGCTTCAGCTCATGCCGCATACGCCTTTGAGGTTGTTTGACAGACTTCGCCGTATGAAGTATGGATAATTCATGCTCAGCGACTGATGGTTCCAATCTAGGCATTTCTTTGTAATTCCAAGCAAAGCAATCCTAGAATTCCAGTAGGAGAATTTTGTAAGATTGCCTTTCTTGTTCATTGAGAAGAGCGCTAATGAAGATTGGTCGAAGGTTTTCTTGGTCCCCAAAGTTGAGTTCAATCAATTCATCAATTATGGCTTGTCCGCCATCCTCGAACTCATGAGGAGCCGATTGCAAATCCACAAAGTCTTCTTCATCGTCAGAGTTGGCAACGTAGACTTCGTAGTAACTTATATCTTCGGGATTTGTCGGTGAAGTTTGTCCATCAGATTTTTCTGGTGACTCTTCACTTGGTGGTTCTCTCTTGGGAGAGATAGTATCTTCTTAGGAGTTGGAGCCAGAAGACTCTTGGCTTCCTTTTGGATTGCAAGTCTCCGGTAATAGCCCAACAGTATTGACTGTGAAGAAGACCTTCTGGTCATAACCTAGTCCTCTTGTATCCTTTTTGGAGAAGGGAGATTGTCCTCGCACTTAGGGAGGTTCCCATAGTTGATTGAAGAAATCCCGTTGGGACGCATTTTGCATCTGAGGGATATTATATGTTTTGCACATTTCTTTGATATTTTGTAGCATATCAACCATCTCTTGTATAGGCTCGAGATGATTTTTGGGCTTATTTTTCCAGTTGAAATCATCCTCTGGAGGTGCCTAAGGTGTAGATTCCCCTTTATAGAAGATAATTGGCTTCACTGCCTTTTTGTCATTTTTCTTCTTTTCCTTCCCGTGATAAGTAACGACGAACATTATCAATCATCTGACAATTTGTTCTTGCTTAGGGAAGAAGATTTGCATACACCGAGGAGGCAGAGAAATGCTTTGGCGATGGCCTAACTTATATGATCGACCTCATAATTGATGCTCCTCCTTTCCAGACGAGTTTACTTACTCTAGGGATCCTTTTTGTGAAGCTTGGCAAGGACTTCATTTATCACAAATAGCTCGCCAATTTCACGATCTTCTTCTGTACAACCAATTTGCTTACCCTTCCCTTTTGCTCGAGTAGAGGGTTGAGAAGCTGGTTCTCCAAGATATAGTTGGGCATCGATCAAGTTGCATTCATCTGACCGAAAAGGAGCTTGATCAGCAAATACGGTGTATTGCTTTCCTTCTTTTGCATATTTGACGCATTGATGAAATGTTGAAGGGATGACCCAATTTCCATGTAACTAGGGTCTTCCGAGCAATACTTTGTATGTTGTATCAGCATCAATGATATAGAATGTCACCTTGGTGGCAAACTCACCCAGGGTTAGGTCCACGGTGACTCTGCCTATGGCTACTTCAAAATCTTGATTAAACACCGTAATCCTTACATCATTTACTTTTTGCATGTAAGGTATGAGGTATAAGGATTCAAAAGCCTTGAAGGGCATTATATTGATTGTTGCCCCCGGATCGACTAGAATCCGATTTAACTCGTTGCCGTTAATCAACCCCCTCATATGTAGAGGACGATTATGGCAAGAAGACGATAGCAACATGTCTCTGTCTCTGAAGGTGACATTTGCTACCAAGGCTTCATATGCTTAGGCCTGCAAATCAGCCACATGAGCCCCATAAGTTTCTAACTTTTGGAGTATTTTGACGAGAGTTTCTCTCAAGTCTTTACTCCAAGCAATCGCCTCCTAGATAGTAAAACTAATGGGGAGCAATTTCAATTGTTGAAGAATTTTGTGATTAGCCTCGGCATGCGTCTGATCTAATAGGGAGGATACCCCTATCAAAGACTTAGATAGCTCCTTGGACTTTTGCCTTACTCAGCTTTGGCTTGACGAGTTAATTTTGGAAAAGCGAACTCGGTGGCTCTTCATGTTGCGGGAGAGGAGTGTTGTTTGGCTCATTGAATGAAGTACACAGACTTTGGTCTCCATCCTTTGGTTGAAAGATTGCATTTGGGAACCCCTCCTCTTCATCTGAAGGGTCGAAGATATAAGAATCTGCCCGTATTTCAATTTCAGGCAGGGTTTTTGGCTCTTCTCCACGGAAGAGTATCACTTTGTCTGAATTTGACTTCTTGGCGGTGGTGGACGCTACTTTTGCCATTTGCCACGTCCTTTACCGCAGTTGTGATTTGAATTGTTTGTAGAGCGGCGCCGATATGTCAGCATCGCTGGCTTGTCTTCAGCTTCTGTAGTAGTACCCCTTGGGGAGATTTGTAACTCCTTAGGTGGGGGTACGAACACCATGTTGCAAGAGAAGGTGTTGAATATCTCCTCCAACTTTTCAACAGTGATTTCTTCATCTTCATAGAAGATTTCTAATTGTTCAGGGAGGTGAAGCTCCCCTTCTTCTAGTGCTTCTTGTTGTATTTGGCGAAGCCAATTTTTTAGTCAGGTTCTCTGCTCTAGCTCCTCCCATGGGATATATTCATCGAGCGTAACCCTTCTAGAAGGTCTAGAAGATACATATTCTTCCAGCTCATCAATCAACTTTTAAAGTTTCTGAAGAGGAGTTAATTCTCCGGAGACTTCTGTAGCAGAAGTGCGCTCAATTCGTTTCTTCATTTTTCTTTTCTTATTCTTTCTTCTATTCTTCTCTTTAATTTTCATTTGCAAGACTTCAACTGGACTCATTGCTTTTTACTTGAGAAGTGGCTTGGAGACACTCTTTTTGCTAGAGTCACCTCTTGACATGAACCTTTTGAATAGTTTGGAACTAGTTGACCTTCGAGGGCCCACAGTGACCCAACCGGCTTCTGAGGCTTATGTCTCGAAGGTTGCATTGATCGCTTTTTCAACAATTTCGGGTGGGAGTTGGTAGAATTCATCTGTCGCAGCTTCTTTCCTCATTTGATTTGAGTATTGCAAAATGTCAGGGTTATGTTGTTTCATCTTAGCCTTGCCTTTGTTTTGCTTGACGCCAGATTGAGACTGACAATATATATCTTCCCTTTGGCTGCTTGATTGGTAAACTAGGTTCACCATGTTTTGATCGAACATTTGTTGTGACGCCTCACCCAGGTGTCTTTGAACCAGTGAATGTCCAAACTGATCAATTTCCCTATCTCGAACGAGTGTTTTAATCCAGTCTTGGACCTCCGGACAATCTTTAATTGAATGTATAATCTTGACATGATACTCACAATAGCATACATGCCTCATTTCTCTTTTGGTGATATAGGGTAATGGTGAGTGCACCGTCATTCGCCCTTCCTTTATGAGAGCATCAAATATTAGCTAGAGGTGGTGAGTGGGATGCCAACCCGAATACCACCGCCTGGATAAGCCTTGACTTGAGTTTGACTCCTCCATCCCTGATTCAAGAAAATCAGAGGCTAGAGGTGCATGAATAACATTTACCGAATGAGACATAAAGTTGATTGGCTCATTCGGAGGGTGTCGGACATGGGGTTGTGGAGGGTTGACTAGAGAGTTACCTAAGTCAATTACCCCTTGCCTGATCATAACTTCCACGTCTTCTTTGAAGTCAATGCAATCTTCGATAACATGACTTGTTGTTTGATGATATGGACAGTAATTGGATAGTGTATCTGGCGGAGCAGAGAAATCCAATAATCCGGCCCGCAAGCATAGCCGGAAGAGTGTTAATATTTCATGTCGAAGGAAAGAATATAACTTCTCAGCCTCGACAAAGCTTGAAGACCCTTCAGATAACCACCCTATTGAGTTTGAGTAAGATGGGATTGAAGGCAACTCCTGCGTTGCATGTGTATGAATGGGGGTGGTTTGTGGAACATGGACATCCTAAGGGGAAGTATCCAAGTGTTCCTCCACACTTTCTATAATTTGTCGCAACTCTTGCTGGCCTTGTTGTAGTCGCATGAGTTGCTTTTTAACTCCCCAAATGACTTTCCATATTGTTCGACGCCTGAATCTTGGCAGACAACGAGCCCCAGAATTGTCCTGAGGTGGGTCACATAAGGGACCAGCTTCAGAATCATTTGAATTTGTAGCAGATTCCGCTGCATGTATTACATTGACTAACTGCTCTGGTCAATCCCAAGCATGAGGCTGAGGAGGGTCAACCAGACCACCTTGCATGGATATGAGGCCACTTTGAATCATCTTTTGAACCACATTCTTGAAGATGTAACAATCTTCAATTGTGTGTCCCAACATTCGGTGATCTGGGCAATAGTTGGGCTCATTGATCTTGTTGATATCTGCCGGCTTCTTTGGTTCTGGTAGTGATATTAATTTGTTATTCAAGCAAAGACCAAAAGGCTTCCAGGTATGCTACTTTTTTAAGGAATAAAGAGCTTTCATACGATCCGCCAACGTTGGCACTGTCGCTTTTGATTCTAACTTTTTCTTTGGAGTGGTTGACATTATCACTCTTTTTCTTTCATTGCCAGGTAAGAAATCAATAACATTGACTTCTTTCCCCGCTATATTGCGCTCTTTGGTGAGCTTGCCTTTGTGAGATGTATGAGCCATATGATTGGATAAGAACATCTCGATTTCCACCACGACGGAATTTAGTTGGTCAAAACTCTTGATATTTGATCCCAAGAGTTTCTCACTAATTACTGTCGCCAACCCTTTTCGACAGATAGTGATTGCATCTTCCTGGACAGGAGGGTTGTCGCATTTCATGCTAAACTCCCTCCACCTTTTGATGAAGTCGAGTGTCGACTCCCCTTTCTTTTGTTTAAGGGAGCATAACTCGGCAAGAGAGACTTTTCTTTTAGCCGTCTGGAAATGGTTGATGAACTTCTTTTGTAGATTAGCCCAATCAGCAACTGAATTAGGCTTCAGCTATGAGTACCATTGAAATGCAACACCTGTCAAGGAGGTTGCAAAATATTGGAGAAGATAAGACTCCTCGAAGGTGAGATCACCCATGGCAGTTATATAATATGCCAAATGCTCCTGAGGTGACCCATATCCATCAAACTTTTGTAGTTTTGGAACTTTAGGGCACTTAGGTGGTAGCTTCTTGTGTTGATAGTGTATGGGATATGGGACACTGTATAAGTCCATAACATGAATCCCTTCACCTTGTTAAGCAAATTTGTCTTCAATAATTTTTTTGATGATATGCCTTTATATGGCCATATTTTGCATTGTCCTTGTTTGAGGGGATATAATATTGGACGGATCAGTCATCACCTGACCCGTAGCTCCAGCAAGAGGGCCACTTATGGAAGCCGTCGGACGATTTGCCGTGGCGAACCTATCCAGATGCTGGCTTTGTTGTTGATTCTGGATGGAGACCAGCTCCATAGATTGCTGAAGGCTGGTGGTAGCTAGTCGCTTCATTTCATACAGAAGTGTGGCCATTTCTAAGTGCCCCTGCTGCATGACTTCAGCGTTGTCCACGTATACCAGCTACTCATTGCCTTCTAATTACGAGGAACAATAGTAGAGGTGAGCTAGCTAGCTAGTATGTGATGCGGCCCCCTCTGAGCCAGTCATATTTATGTTCTTCCTTTTGAAATAATTTCGACAGATCCGTGGAGGCAGAGGCCCAGTTCATAAAGGCTGTTGTTGTGGGAGAACAGCAGCGGATGGTGGTGGTGCTGCGTCCATTATTGGGATGGGCCTCGATTGGTGGTCATCCCCACGTCGACCTTCTGAAACCTCTAGTCCACGATGTTCTATGTCGGAAGCTCGTTGCTCGCCTTTCGTGGGGGCATGCCCCGGTCCCCGCATGGGTTGTGATCATGTAGGACGCAGATTGGGAGATATTATCATCGTCTGACATCGCTTGGAAATTTGCCTTTAGAGGTAAGTCAACGACGGGATCAATAATTGGCGCAGGAAGCCTGCCTTCCCCTTCTTAAGCAATTTCTTCCTCGAAGAAAGGGATTTGAATTCCTTCATGTTGAGGCTCGACATGAGGAGGAGCTTGACCAGACGTCCCTACCTACCCACCAGGGGGTACCTGGCGATTCGGACCGATTCGCATGGAATTCGCATAGGATTATTATTATATATATATATATATTTAATGTAACACATATAATATATGTATATATATAGATATGTGTATACGGTTTCTTCTTCATACTTATTTACCTGAATACTTATATAAGTAAATGTTAGTATTTATAGTTTCATTTACTTAAGATATTACATGTAAATAAGGAAGTATCCCCCATTCAGGTTCCCTTGGAGAAGTAACATGCACGTTTGACTTTTTTTACCAGACTTTAGATTTTTAGTATTCCATGTGATTTATTTGAATTATCAAATTTTTAGATAGGCTAAATTATGAGAGATTAGAAAGTTAGCATTTCGCTAAAATCACCGAAATCACGATTTTCTTCTTCGATGGGAGAGTTGACTTTTTATGGGTAAGAGATGATTTTTTTGATATTTTTATTGGATTCAAATAGAGGGTACTTCCTTATTTACATGTAATATCTAAAGTAATAAATGGTATTCAGGTAAATAAGTATGAAGAAGAAAGGGGAAAAAAGGGTATGTATGACATGTATGTACCCATGCGAATCAGACCGAATCAGCCGAATCATGGATCGGATCTCCCCTGATTCGATCCGATTCGGTCGAATCGGGCCGATCCTATTCGCCATGCAAAACCATGCCTGGCGGTTTCTTCTTGCAAATTGTCTGGTATTGCAATGAGTAGCCTCAGCAGGAATGCTTGGATTGGCCTCCGCAGTTTGTTCTGCTGGCTCGCCGGAATCCTTCCCAGAGGCATAACATGAGAATATCCTGAGCTTGGGTTTCTCTCCCGTTGCCCAGGCAACTCACCGCCTTTTTGACGAGCAGGTATCGGCTTTGGGAGTTGCCCCAGCCTGTCGAAGATCGAGATTTACGTTATACGGTCGAGGACCGATAAGCGAGGTTTGAATTCCTAAAAGGGATTTGCTTTGACTACCGAGATATTTTTCGGGTTTTGGATATAATTTGATTTTTTGTACACTCCTTTCCTTTTTTTTCCATTAAGGTGCTTGAATTCAACATGTTGAAGAGAAGTGCATTTAGCGTCACTCCCCCTTTCAAGTTTCAACCACCTCGGCTACAGCTGTTTGAGTTTTCTTGAATTTTTGGGCCTCCTTTCTGGGGACCCAAACTTGTTTGACCTTGGCGGGCCACCATATCTTTTGTTTGATTCCAGCTTCCAGCTTATGGTCTTCTTGTTTCCCTCGAAACCACCGTAAGAGTGAGAAGCGGTTTGAGGTAGAAATTATGGGAACGTACCTATCACGAGGAATGACAAGTTGGCTTTTATCGAGCCGCACCCGCAAGCTTCCGACCATTACGGACTTGCCGGATCTGGAGGTGGCGGTAGATGGCCTCTTACTTTTGTGATTTTTGTATTGCCCCTTTTGAGTGGGGACGACAAATACGACTTCAGAGGAGATCACTCAAACAGAGTAATTTTGAACTTGAGCTGGGCGGGGTTTGACCCCTTTGGCAACAACATCTTTTGAGGGGATTTTGATGCCCCTGTTGACGATAGCAGGACGAGCTTTGACGTGCCCACAACTCCCGCTAGCCTTCTTTGTTGATTTGTTAGAGGGAAGCTTTTGAGCAGTACCCTCCTCTTGTTCAGTCGGGACCACACCTAAAAAGAAAGGGGACCCGACGATGGCTAGAAAATCTCCCAACACAATCGAAGTCGCCAGGTAGCCGAACCTGACGTGGTTGTTGACAACAAGTGGTCCGTAAGTGAAGGACATCTCCTTTTTGACGTCTTGCAGACGAGATCTTGAGCTTTTGATTTCATGTGAGTTCACCTTCAAGGAAAACACCTTTGTTAAAATTTTCATAAGAAAAATGTATAGACCTCGACTCTTACTATGAAACTGCTAGAAAGGAACCCATTGATCACCGTCCCCTCCCCCCATCTCCATCACCTCCCCCTACAGATCCACCCGGTGAACCAGTAGTCATGGAGTCATGGGAGCGGCTGCTAGGTAATCGGGGCGAATCCTCGAAAGGTGTTTCTTATGCATTTGGATCTAAGGTTTCTAAATCTGCAATATCAAGTAGATCTTCAACAGGGGCAGCCATTTTTTTCCCTTTCTTGGACCCCCAGGAAAACCAACTCTTCTTTTTTTATGCTGGGGCAGGTGGCTCTCGTATGACAATGCCTTTGGCTGGGCCACATGCTTGACCTTTGTCCTTCCCCTTTCCTTTCGCAAGTTCGATTGTCGCCACCGCCTTTCCTTTCGCAGCTTGTGATGGAGCAGCAGATTGCGTATGTGACCCCTTCCTTCTTGATTGTGAGGAAGCAATTGCAGGTGCTTCTCTCATAAATTGTGAGCGGGCTGCAAGGCCTAGCATCAATCTTTCAAAGTTCACATCATCATCAAGGTTTGCACCACCTGTAATAGTCCCCAACATCACAAATTAAGGTATGGACAAACACAAAATATTGAATGAATATGTTTAACAAATGATAACTACTGTCTCACCTCTAGAAGGCATTGCACGTTTCATTCATAAGTCACCAAGAAGATCTACCTCATCATCTTCTTCAGCCCGAAATTGAGAAGAATATGGTTGTCTCCCTCCTCCCACATCTCCATGTTCTCCCTCCTCATCTTTTGCAGCTTCTACAGCCCTAGCTAAAAATGTGTTTGGACGAGGTGGATCTTCAGGATCATCTGCCTCCTCATCTAACTCGTACTCTCTCCGCTCTGTGGTCGCTCGTGCAACCCATGCAACCATTGGGTCTTCATCATCTTGTAGGAACCCAATGTCAATCAGATCATACTCCACCTCCCCCCGCTTTGGATCATCTGTTAAATGTTTCACCCTTAACTTTATATTGTAGTGCACATACACCAAATTGTCCAAGCACCTATGTGACAATTTGTTCCGGACTTTGGTGTGTATCAATGCAAAGGTGTTCCAGTTTCTCTCACACCCACTGGAGGAGGAGGTCT
This sequence comes from Colocasia esculenta, assembly GCA_014218235.1. Taxonomy (NCBI): domain Eukaryota; kingdom Viridiplantae; phylum Streptophyta; class Magnoliopsida; order Alismatales; family Araceae; genus Colocasia; species Colocasia esculenta. Next base: position 116,198,542 of record CM024755.1, on the reverse strand, counting down.
GTGACAAGATCTTCACTGCAATTTTCCGCAATATGGGTGTCGAGTGCCCAAGTTGAACCACCAATCAGCTGCAAAAAAGTTAGTGATACTCAATTAGTCAATCGTTGGGTTTACTAATATGATCCAAGAATGAAAGGGAAAGCACATTACTGCCGTCAATGCGGTCCCGACCAGCAATGGCGGATGGCTCTGCAAAACTCCCAACCATTTCTCGAAAGCTCTTCATCTGCCGCAATGAAGTCTATTAGCAAAAAAAATAAACTTGTAATTGACATAATGTAGGGAGATTAATGTCACCTGATCAATAGCATTTGCTGCATCCAATGCACTCCTTGACAGTCTTTCAACAACTCGCGTAAAGGCGGCCGTCAAGTCATCATCGTACGATAGCTCCATCGCATAATGGTAAGCAGGATGGAGATAGTAAGCTGCAACGAGGGTATAAAATAAATTAAATTCATGTACTAAAATCAAAACCAAGTTGAAATAAATTTTTCTCACCCGCCATATGTAGATCTCTACTCATCTGTCGGTCCCACCGATCCTCAACAACGTCCAAGACCAAGTGTGCATAACGAGGGGACACCTCACGGATCTTCTTCGCAGCTTCATTTTTTGCATAAACCAACCCTATGGTTGGTCTCCTATCCCCATCAACCACCCTCAAAACCTCATAAAGAGGTTCAATGATTTGGACCAACATAAAGACTCGATCCCAGAAATTAGCACTGCAGACGATCCCTTCAACCTCTTTACCATCGGATGTCCCTGCAAAAGTGCTCTGCACCCATCTTTCTATCCTAAACATGCATTTTAGACCGTCTTTGTGCTTCAGGAGGCTTTGTAAGGTAATGAAATTAGTTGCAAAGCGTATGATGGCAGGTCTCATCAACTCTCCACCAGTAGACACCCTCATCCATGCCAGAACAACATGATAATTATAGATGTACCTTGTGATCTTCTGTCCAGCCTCCACCATCGTCCTCAGGGGTTGCAGTGTGCCAATCTCTTTCAACATCGAACCTACACAGTGTGCTGCACAAGGAGTCCAGTAAAGATGGGGATAAATGTCCATCAACTCCTCCCCTGCCTTCTTGTATGCAGAGCCATTATCGGTCACCACCTGTACAATGTATTGCCCTCCTATCTCATCCACAACCTCCCGCATCAAACTCAAAATCTATTCAACATTGTGCACTCTATCTGATGCATCAATAGATTTGTGGTAGAACACGTGTCTATCACAATACACAAGGAAGTTGATGAGGCTGCTCTTGGTGGTACCCGACCAACCATCACACATCAATGTGCAACTATATTTCTCCCACTTTTTCTTGAAGCTTTGGATATATGACTGATCTCATGTACTTCTTTATCTAGATATCTCCCTGCCAAGTCTCTTGATGAGGGAGGTTGCACATGAAGCCCATGTCGTTGTACCTCCTGGATCATGGTTTTGTAATATGGGCTATTAGCTGCATAGAATGAAATGCCTGAATGATGCCACTATTTTGCCACTAGACGACCCGCTTTATATCTAGGCTCTTGCTGGTTGTTTGTATCCTCAATTCTGGTTTACTTGTCATGCTCCCGAGAATATATATTAGGATCCACCTCTTCTAAGGTTACACATGTGGATCTCTTCCTCTACCTTTGTTGTTGGTCTAGGACTGGGACTTTGGCTGGAATATGAGTGAAGTAATCCCCCACATTGGAAATTTGACGAGACTGCGCCTCGCCCCCAACCCTAGACCCACTGCCACCACTACCACTGCCAACCTCAAAACTCCCACTCTGCTCAGCTTCCCATGACTCAACCTTTGTTTATTCTCTGGTCCGCCTAAGAGGTTGATCAGGCACATGATCTGCATAAATTTCTGGCTCATCATCGTCGTCTTCATCTCGCTGCCTTCCTGAGATGATCCTCTCCTGCATCTCTCTATCCACCCTCTTTCTTACAGTCTCGGCCCAAACACCCTTCAAGTGTTCAATCATGAGCCGCTTCACTTCAGCAGGCACCGACTTGCAACCTTGCACATCATGATATCCTACTAGCCGCCCACCAGCAAGGTGCTTCTTTAGGCGAGAGACGCCACCTTCTTGTCCCGTATGGCCGCAGTAGTTGCACTTGTAATTGTGCCTACTACCCAATACGGTCTCATGCTGCCACCCAATGTCCTCACTATTGCCCTTCTTCGGTGCCATCTACGTAAAACAAATAGTCATTACATTTCGGAAAAAAAAAAATTATGTTGGTTTCACCTACAAACAATTTCTAACAACATGTTACACGTTGTAAGTTGCATTGCTATGAAATGTACATAGGTTGCAATTTTTGTTTTTTTTTTAATAATTTCAGAAATTCAAAACTTGAAGAAAATGACCAAATCTATGTGAAAAAATTGTAGATTCAAGGGAGAAATGGTTGCAAGTGAACACTAATCACTTGCAACAACATTTCCCATGAATATATTTCCTATACATCAACAAAAAAATCAAAACATGAAAGATACATGGTGGGTTACCTTGAAAATAGTGAAATGGGTGAAGAGAAGGATGAAAACAGCCTAAGAACGCCTCCAAGCACCTTCAAATCCACGTAGGAAGCCTCCTTAGGTCTCTTGGAGTGTAGATCTGAGGTTTCCTTAAGGGAAAAGGGGGAAAAATGGGGGAAACAAGAACTTCCGGCGAGAAACAACTACAGTCCCGATTTGCAGGGTGTCGGTCGACACTTAAAGGTGTCGACCGTATCGGATCGTGGCGGATCCGGCGAAGCGAATCGGGTTGGATCGAATCGAACCCGATCCGCTCGATTCTACCGGTCCGCGGTCGGCTCGGGGGAATCACGCGAATCACGAATCGGGATCGCCCTGATTCGATCCGATTCGGCCGAATCGGCCGAATCGGGCCGATTCGATCTGCCTTACAAAACCATGGTTACGTATACTGACCCCTTCTCCATCGATCGAAATCGATGTTAATTTACATCGGATTAAATCCTCAATGTTGATTACATCAGATTAAACCCGAACACCCATGATAGTAAAGCTGAGGTTTACATTTTATAGAAAACAAGAACATAGTGAATTTATTTTATTCGAACGAAACAGATCTTTTAAAGGGAGCATGGACTCTATTTATGAGTTTAATATGCAATTGGCAGGATGAGTGGGCATGAAACTGAGGATTTATTTATGTTTGAATGTGTTGTGTATTTGAGCAGAATTTCCACATGGGCAGAGTTTCCGCATAAAGAATACACACACGAACATATGTGATGAACACATGGTCGTACTTTAGGGCAGAGTCTCCATATGGACAGTTTTTCTCATAAAAATACGCATATATGAACATATATTGTGCACATATGAGTATGCCTTGGGCAAAGCCTCTGCTTGGACAGTCTCTCCTTATGGAGGCATACACATATGAACACAAACATATTTTTACCCTCGTGGAGTCGTGCTCAACATGAGGGAAATAACATGAACACGTTTAAATGTTTATACCCATGGAGACTAACTCGATATGAAAATATTTGAACATGGGAACATTTGATGTTTAAATATTTTATGCCTATGGAGACTAACATGGAAAATATTTAAACACCGAAACACATGAACATGTTTAAATATTTTATATCCATGGAGACTAACTCAGCATGGAAAATATTTAAACATGGCAGCATTTGAGTACAAGACATTTTCATCTCCATGGAGACTCACTCAACATGGAGATACACACATATATTTGAATTTTAAACCCCCCATAGAGTCTAGTTCGACATGGGGGAGATTTACAGAGATTTTGTAGTCGGAGGGGGACGACCTTGGCTTGCCGAGGGCGAATACCTTCACGCCGAACACCAGCAAAATTTTCTTCAAAATCTCCGACTCCTTTTTCTTCAAAAAGTCCCCCCTTTGCCATCAAGCTACATGAGGCATTCATAGGGGTTTTTCCCCCCCTTTTACATGGGAAGTGAGAGAGATAACTGGAGGGAGGTCCCTCCGGTTAGGGCCTTAACCGGAGGGGGGGTCCCTTCGGTTAAGGAAGGACTCCAGTTAAGGACTTCGGTAAACCCCCCTCCGGTTAAGGAAGTCCTTAACCGGAGTTCCTTCCTTAACCGGAGGGACCCCCCTCCAGTTAAGGGGGTCTTGGTATTTTATGTGCCAACACTTCCACATATGGGGAAGGGGGGGACCATGGAAAAGGGTTTTTTATCCTTCTTTTCTTCTTTCACCGCCTCTTCTTTTTTTGGATTTTTTAATAATCTGATTTTTAATGATTTAATCATTTTTTTTATAAAAAAAACTTCCACTGGATCAGTCAATTCACTCAATCCAATACAACTTTCCATGCTCATGGAAGGCTGAATTCGCCGATCCAAATCCCTGGATTGCCCTGTGGCAATCCCATTGTGGGGGGGTGGTCCAATAGGCCGATTTCAAGCAGAATCAACCTAGATCGGACCAGATCGATTGGGATCAGGCCGGAACAGTAAAAACAACCCGACTGCTTGGTTGTTCTTACCATTCTGCACCCCTATTTTGGTTCCTCCTAACATTCCAGATGGGGTTGATCTCTCTGAAACAGGTGGTGATCCCCAATCCATCTTGAGCCACTTATCCTCACCGGCGTGCAAGGGACATGTTACGACCACTGACAGCTCAGCTCATGAAGATGTTGTTCCTGCAGGTAACTCACCTCCTCATCATGCATCTTCCTATTGTTGTCTGCCTACACTCCCAGTTTCTTATTAGAAATTGTTTTCAGCACGAAAAGACCGTCTTCTTCTTCCCCAATCCTTACAATCTTTGAATTTATATACTCTATTTACTTTAGGGTGGTACAATTCATCTTTTCCTTCGAGGCATGGGGGGTAAAAAGAAAAGGACTTAAAAGCTACTTTCTTTCACTGGGAGAAAACAACCCTGTTCAAGAAAGTGAATCTTCCAAACAGATTGTGTGGGGACAAAATAATCCCTCTTGCATGTAAATCTGAAGAGAAGCATGAAAGTTTAAAAAGGAACAGAAAATTCATTTTATAAAACCCAATAAAGAGCTTTGTAGAAAAAGGCTGAGAAAGAACATCAGAATGCTTACCTATTATAAGCACTTGTTTCTTTCAAAGGTGCCTGTTGTGAGAACTCGTTGATAATTGCAGATATAGCCTCTGGATCAGATACTGCCTTGTTAACCAATGATTCTTCCAGTATAGATAACTTCTGTTAACTTGTACAAACAAAATATGTTCCTCATCACAACACACGCTTGACTTATTATTGAATGGGTGCAAATGAAAAAGTTGATCTAGTTATAACTCAAGCATACCGCTGAAGGCACAAAATGTGTTGCAAGGCCACATGCAAGCATGTCAGCACCATCCAACCTTACACCAGTGAGCCCCACATATTCTCCTGCAGGTATTAAGGAAAAGAATAACAGTTTCTATGGAATCATGAACAATAGTATGCTCAGGAGCCGCTGAGAAAGCTTGAACACTAAACTACAGTAACAACAGTGTCCGATTAGGCGGTGCCTAGGAGGGAAGGCACCCAATTGAGGGCTATGCGAGAGTCAGCCTTATGGGACCCAAAAAGGCGCCCCAAGATGATGCCTCTAGGCAGGCACCTAGGCCCACCTAGGCTCCTTGGGGCCTGTTTCAGGGGCTCCGCCCCCTACACTACCCCGCAAGGGGCACTGCCAAGGATGGCAATTTCAGTATCGAACTCGGTTTCGGCCAGATCCGATTCTCGGTTTCGGTTTCGGTCAAAGATCTGAGGGTTAAAAGGTTCCGGTTTCGCTCAGTTTCACCCGGTTTTAGAACGGATTACACCAAAAACGCATTAAAATATTTTTTTAAGTTTCAGACCTGCTACAATGAGCAGGTCCCATTTCAGATCGCCCAAGTCTAAAACCGAGAAGTTTCGGCCGAAATGTATTAGTTTCCACCAAAACTTCCAACTATGGGCACTACTCCCTTGACCCCTCAACCTGATCACTCAGGTCGATCAGCAGGACAATGTACAAATAAATGTTAAAAAAAAAAAAGGGTGGTAGGGCAGCTCCCAAGATTCCCCAACAAAAGTTCGTAAAACGAAGCCTGTCAACGGAGCAAAAAAAATAAAGTCAATTCACCCTCAGCTAAAACACACCCAGCAGCCCCAAAAGACAACTAGCACACCCCACATTCAAAGACACAAAACCCACCTCAACTCTGAGACCCACTGACATCGTACCTCATCCAGTAAACCAAAAAGACCACACAAAAGAAAAAGTCAAACATTCCTCCAAGACATCTTCTAGCTTCGCGAATCACCTATGCTTTAGTTCTTCAAAATTCCTTTCCTGCCGGCCACATAAAACTTCGCCTTTCTAGCAATATCCGCCATCCATCTACACTTAATCAGAAGTAATGTTCAACCCTTTGTCCACACCTTCATTTGAGACACGATCAATCTAGCAATTTCGCTCACCTGTGTTTCTATGTAATTCTCAACTTTAGCCAAAACACCCACAAGTTCACCCTTGGAGACTCCCATTGTGCATAGAAAAAATATCCACCCCCGAAAAGCTTCCTCAACGTGCTCCATCGCCGCACGTAAGTCCTATGACATCGGATGCGGGTAGGAAGAGCTAAGGCCACGACATCCTCCACCTCAGGCCTGACAGCCCCCTTTGACACAGAGGTAGGAAGGCGAGAGATAGGGGACATCTAGGAAGAGGTCCTCAGATAGAAATGAAAAGGGGAGAAGGGCATCCTCCTCCCTGTTGCAGCATCAGTACCTCCTCCATCACCCCCGCAATTGCCGGAGCCACCTCCGTTGGCCTCACGACCGACCTCCTCAGGAAGACTCTCCAATTGATCCATGGGAGCCGTCAAAAACTCCGAAGCTAGGGCTGGTGCCGCAACCATGAGACAGCGTCTCAAGTGCTTCCTAGACCTAGCCCTCTTCCAAAGAGCCAGACACTTGCCGCAACAACTTCTCACCTAAAGAAGATAGTCTCGTTGCCGAGGACGGGAGTTGGTGCAAGATGTAGGCACTACCATGCTTGAACCTCCCAAGGCAATCTGGGAGATACCCATGCCAACCGAAGCTCCCTTAGCCTCCGCCAAGGATGGCATCTAGATGCTGCCCTTCGACATACCACTGCAAGGCAACAACAAACAAGGTCCAACTGGCACGGGCAACCCCAATCGGACCAGTCGAAGTCGGCATCGCCGTCATCGTAGTCATCGGTGTCACCATCGTCAGTGGGCAACGTTGCGAGGAGGCCAACTGGCACTTCTGTCAGGCTACTAGCGAGGTCAGGCGAACCAAAGCTCAATATCGGGCAAGGAAGACGAAGGTTATTGGGTCCCACCACCCTGATAGGCATGCATGTGTGGATATCGGGCTATGTTATCAAAGGCGATCGCTTAGGCCATGAGGCGAGGTGAGATGACCTCAGATTGCCTCGCCCCAGCCCATTTCGCCTCGGCGATTTCAAGCCATCAATTCCACCATTTTTACCCTTGTCTAGCCCATATATTGGCCCATAAAGAGGCCCACTTGGCCTATTTATTTACTCGCAATGTAGTTTCTTAAATTTTAGTTACTTTACATATAGAAATGAATAGAGTTAGTAAGTCATACAATAATTTGACATATATGAATGATTAATTTTATGAAATATACTAGTTTCATGCACATATTTAGGTGATATTTATAGATATGTTCATATTTTTAACTATATATATTGTCTTATAATATATTGCCCAGGCCTTTAAGGCTAAGGCGACCCCTTGATCGCCTCAATCGCCTCTCATCTCTGATTACATAGATATCCAGTCCTAAGTCAAGCTTGAAAGGGGCCAAGAGACCAACCGGCTCTAGCCTCTCAACTGGCCCAAGGTGAGGGTGGTTCGCCACAGCCAATAAGTTGGCTCCCTCAACCAGCTGTCGAGTTCAGATCAGCAGGTAGAAGCGGGTGATTTGAATTTGAATTGTCCGCCCCTTCATCACCTTCTACATCTAGACCCTGTAAAGATTGCCCTAAAGATGTCGACGATCAGGGTAAACAATCTCCTAGAGCACCATACAGTGGACAACGAGCTTCTCCCCGTCAAAGTCGATGACGAATTATGCCAACATCCAGATAGAAGCTAGAACCTTCAGCCTAGTCCCAGACATCGCAAATTCAAGAGATCTACAAACCAGACACCCAAATGGTAGGATGAGGAAGCCCACTCCTTCCTCATTACATAGCTCGATAGGCATACCTTCCAGAGCCACCCTAAAGCACCACTCCGGCAATGGGGGGAAGGTGCCAAACATCAATGGCTGTCTACGAATGCCAAGGAGCACAATTCCCCTTCCACTATGATGAAGGCTACCTCCACCGCCTGCTCAACGCCCTCAATAGAAGAGCCCATGCCAAGGAGCAATTCCAAGGCCACCCTCACTACCTCCCACCCTGCACTAGTAATCTCCTCCAGCTTCCACTTGATCGAGCCTTCGACCATGTCGCCAGCTAGTAAGGAGAGGGCAATGGACTGCTTTCCTAACGTCCGATGGCGTGAAACATACTCCTCTAGGAGGTCCCCAGCCTCCACCACCTTGTTGCTCCTTCTTATCCATGTCAGTGACCTATCAGCCCCCTGAAGGGCATCGACAAAGCTTTTAAAATCCTTTCATTCACTAATCCTTATAGCTGACTCTTGAACCTGGGAAGATACCAGAATTTAAATAAAGCCCAGGCGATAAATACACCCAAAACAATACGGAGACTTGGAAAGAACTCCAATCTCCCCCACTCGAACACCTGAGATAAACGGGTTCGAGTCTATCTTTTAATCCGATTTAATTCGGATAATATATTAAAAAGGGGACGTTCGGAGAGCCATTAGAGCGGAACATACACCCTCTGGCGGGTAAAAAGTCGACGTCTCGAAGTGCGTTTAAAGCTGCGCACGGCGTGCACGTGTTCGGGCGAGCGAAACAGCCTCGACATCCGAAAACAGGGACAAACGCACGTCAAATGCGCGACAAACGGCCTCAAACGGGCGTCAAACGCATGGGCGCAGCAGTCAAATGGCTGAAGAAAACCCCGGGGGCCCACCCTTTTATAGCCTGTACGGCCCCAGGGCCCGCGCGCGCGCGGCCACCCCCGCCGGGGCCCGCACGCGCAGGGCCACCTCCTGCGGGCGGCCCGGTGGCCCTAACCGCCCCGCCGGCACCACCCCGCCGGGGGTTTTGTACGCCAAGCCCCAAGGGGCCGCAACCCCACCTCCGCCGACCCCAAAAACCCCTATAAATAGGGGGTAGGGGCCATGTTAAGGGCATCGCATCTGAGCTGAGAAAAATCTCTTCTTCAAAGGCTTGGAAGAAGACTCTTGTTTGTGTTTAAGGGAGAAGGGAAATACCGTTCTCCAAGCTTTGTCCGTTGTCTGCACGTGCGTCGGGCCCCTCCGCGCTCCATCCGTGCCTTGTGACGCGGAGAGACGAAGACACTGCATGTCAACATATAAGACCCGGAAATTTGTAATTAAGTCCTTCCGTATTTCAAAATAGCACGTGTGAAGGCATGTTTGTGTAAACGCCCAATGAAGGCATAAATACCCCATTGAGGACGTATATGTAAATGTCATAAATATAAAATATTTGAGGACATTTGTGGAAATTTATTTGTCGTCCAACTTCCTTAAATTTCGGCAAAAGGCCTTTTAACAAACGTATCGTATCGAAGGTATTCGGGTTTTACTCGATGTAAATGAAACACCGACTCTGGTCGGTGGGGAACGATCCAGTACACGACCACCCATTCGCCTGATAAACGGACGTGCGCGGAAAATAAATATAAAAATACTCGAGGGCTCAAGGTTTATACCCGATGCACCTCATAAATAAAAAAAAACTGTCTGTTTATTGTAAACAGTCTGGCACGCCCACACAATAAGACGTACATGCGTTCGCATTACGTCGTCAAAAAAAAATAATATATATATCCTCCTCCTCCCTCCGAGCGGAGGTTAAAAAATTCCGCGTTCCACACTGACACCCTAGGCAGCCTGCCCAAAGTGGAGGCCTGAGGTCGCACCCCACGGCTAACCTTCTGACCTTTAACCCCCTCCTTGAATCTTTGTAGAAGAACGGGACATCATTTTCAGATGTGCCCTCTCCTCCCACACACAAAACAAGTCGGATGGGAGAAGACACCCCACGACCAACATGGAGAGCTCCATCAGACTTGGGTGGTCGCCAAGGCCGGTCACCTCTGGCAGGCCACCGTCGACCCCCCACAGAGGGAATGCTGCTAGGCCAAAATAGTTGGGCAGATCCCTAGAGCATCTAGAAAAGCTAGAGAGAGAGGATCCCTCATTTTGATTATTCATGCATTGCATACCTTTAGAAACCTAAATTTCATATAGGAGGGAGATATCACATTGGGCATCACCTTGGATGCGTAAGTGCTGCCTACGAGAGCACCTAAGCACTTAGGCACTCAAGGATCCCAAAAATGCCTTGGGCACCTTAGCACCTTGACAACTATAGTACACTAACAACTAAAATGTCTTAGAATTATATAGTCACCTAACTCTAACAAGAAAGATTTGTAAAATGAGATGAGAAAGTATAGCTTCCATGTTAGTCTTAACAAAAGAACCAAGTCCAATAACATAATAATAGATGATCTGGCATTACTCATATTCATCTTCCTATGACCAGAAGAAAAGAGTGAAACATATGCCTCAAAATGAAACTAACTATGAACCAATGGATGTAATGTTTCTCTAATCTTTTCACTATTACATGTGACATGCTACCCAGCGCTAACAGTTTTATTTCTTCAAACCCTTGCAAAAGCAGAACATGATTGAGAAGTGAGGTCCACATCCCAGTATGGTTCGCAGAATCGCCAAATCTAGATTGGAATCACCTGATTTGGATTAGAATCGGCTATGGCCGATCCGATTCTGCTCCAAATGGGTCGATCCCATTGTGGGCTAGGCCAGATCGACAGCCAATCTGATACCGATTCATGGCAATCCAGACCCGATTAGTGTGATCCGGCCTGACTTGGTCCGGATCCGGTGACTTAACCCTTCCCCCACTCGACTCCCCTCCCCTTCGCAGGCTCCCAACCGCGATTCCACTCCCCCCTCCGGCCCCCATCACCTCCCTCCGGCCACCCCCCTCCTAGCAGCCTCCCTGTCAAGCTCCGACTGCCCCTTTCTCCCTTCTCCTCTTATCTCTCTTCATCCTCTCATTATACGGGGATCTGACGATGGAAATCCAGTCCCAAAGAACAAGGAGGAGTTGATCTCGCCTACCAACGATACCGCCCTTTCTGCCGAGGTGACGACACACGAATCTCCGCATTTTAGGTATATTTTAAAAATAAATAAATAAAATTAAGAAATTGATAGAAGAGCACTTGTATTTATAGATTGTAACACTCATCCCGGCTGGTTAATAGGTGCCACACGCACACAAACGGAAATATCCAAACACTTCTGTTATGGGGTGGACTTCTATGCTGCATGCAATAAAATAGCAAACCAATCGCGCGGACGAAGCATGGTACAAATACTAAATACAAACTTCAGCACAGAAATTAGATTGTATATCCATGTCGAAGTACAAGTACAATAGTCTGCTCATTTATTTACAGGCCCAAAAGTAGCGAAGTACAAAAGGTGACACATTCACATTTTAAACACAAAATCCCTCAAGCTCTTCCAAGCCCGAAGCACTACAACAGCTAAGGAGGTTGGCCTCGAGATGAGGATAAAATCAGAACAAAAGATCAGAAAATATGTTCAAAATAAAGGCATGAGTTCGAAAGGAACTTAGTAGACATAACCAAACATAAAGATTTAAAACTAATGTGCATAAAGTATAGCATGGTTTATAAGGTAGCAAAAACGTAAAAGCTTACACAAGGAGCACACACTTGTCGGATTCCAAGTATAACAGGATGGCACGAATCTAAATTCAAATACATCAAATGGCATCATCAAATCTTTCATGGGGATGCATAACATATAACTAACCACCCGCCAAAACAGGATGCAAACATATAGTTATATATATAACTAAACTTTGCCGAGCGAACTAAGCCTAACCACCTACTTTTGAGTAGGATGCTAACCACCCACGTTTAAAATTGTAGGATGAAACTATCTTCACAGCCGACAACTCATGAACACAAGAGTGCTGGTAGCATTGTTCAAAGGAGTTAAAGAGGTTTCACAACTTTAGAGTTGAAGAACCTAGCCTAGAGCTCCTTCGAGACAACTGGAAGGCCTACTCCACCAAGACGTCGATCTGACCAAGCTTACGCCCAGGGTATCAAAAATCGTCCAGATCGGGATCGGATCAGCCGATTTGGATTGGTTTTGGGCCGACTGATCCGATCCGGGGTAACCCTGCCAGGGGCTGATTTCAGGTCTTATTTACCTGAACATCATTAAGTAAATGTTAGTATTTGTAGTTTCATTTACTTAAAATATTACATGTAAATAAGAAAATACCCCTGTTTGATTCCAATAAAAATATCAAAAAAATCATCTCTCTTACCAATAAAAGTCAACTCTCCCATCCAAGAAGAAAATCGCGATTTTGGTAATTCTATCAAAATAGTGTCTTTCTAATTCCACATAATTTGACCTATCTAAAAATTTCATAATTCAAATAAACTCAATAGAAGTCTGTCAGTCTCCCTTGGAGAAGTCACATGTACGTTTGACTTTTTTCACCGAACTTTGAATTTTAGTGTTCTATTGGGTTTATTTGAATTATGAAATTTTTAGATAGACCAAATTATGAGGGATTAGAAAGACGTTATTTTGATGGAATCATCAAAATCGTGATTTTCTTCTTGGATAAGAGAGTTGCCTTTTTATTGGTGACTTTTTATTGGTAAGCGAGATGATTTTTCGATATTTTTATTGGATTCAAATGGGGGTACTTTTTATTTACATGTAATATCTTAAGTAAATGAAACTACAAATACTAACATTTACTTAAATGATGTTCAGGTAAATAAGATATTGTACATTACTATACACTTGTATGATTGATATACATATTGATTGTGTTTATACATTAATATGATTGTATCATACACTTTATTGATGTATTTCAGTTAATAAATGCAATCCTTATGTTTTTCAATTTTTTCAATTTTTCCTATTATTTTACAATTTTTATAAGGGTTCGATCCAGCCACCCCTGGCTCAGCCAGGATCGGCCCGGATCGGCAGATCTGATCGGTTTCTGGCTGGCTGATCCAGCCCCAATCCCCTTGTTCTTGAACCTTGCTCCGGCCTTCAACCTTCCTCTAGCAACAAGAGGAAAAAGGTTAACGATAAGGGTGGTAACGAGGGTTTAATAGGAGTTAGCTGATCGATAAAAACAAGAATGTTCAGACACCTGGCCAAGATGCAGGTCAAGGGAGGTAACACTAACCCCAATGGAGATGACTAATGGAACTAAGAGCAAAAGGATTATAAAGGTATGCAAAGAAACACTTAAAGAAATCATGATTACGCTGCCTGGCACTGAGGTAGAAGTCAAAAGTTTTGACAAGTCAAAAAGGCTAGACGAAGTTGACTTCTAACTAAAGTCAAAGTGGAAGTCAAACACATAACAGGAGTCGAGGTTAGGCCTGAAATCGAAGCTATCTTCATCGTGTACGAAGTGAGCTTCATCATACACGAAGCAGCACTTCGTCATATACGAAATAGCACTTCGTCATACATGAATGACACTTAGTCATACATGTAGTAGAAGTTTGACATACACGAAGGAAAAGCTGAAGTCGAAGGTAACTTCGTCATATACAAAGTAGAGCTTTGTCATACATGAAGAGCACTTCGTCATACACGAATAGAACTTCATCATACACGAAGTAGCACTTCGTCATACACGAAGTAGCACTTCGTCGTACAAGAAGTAGAACTTCGACATACACGAACAAACTTAACCTTGATGAGATCATCTCAAGCTGGACTTAGAAACCCATCAACAGGGAAGTTATTCTCAGACCTAAGAGGAACAATTTACAAAAATTCTCTGATTTCTAACCCTTAGTTATTAGATCTTTTTCCCATAAGTGGTGAATTCTGGATTAAAAAAATATGGGGTAATATAGTTAATTCAAAAAGATAAAAGGTCCAAAGTTGTGAAATGTTCCTAAGAGAAAACTAAAGGTCTTGAACCTAAGCACAAGATATTACATAGATCCCCGTGATCTTGAACTGAAATGACTAGTAATCGTATGTAATTATAAAAAGTCCCCAAATTAAAGTCTAATTAAGGTTTAAAAACTAGGGGTTTTAGGTAATTACTATAATTAAAGTGCAATTGGGTATGTCAATCACCTAAATGTGCTTATTAGTATGTGTTGTCAATTAATTGTCTATTAATTACATGTAATTATATAAAATCCCCAAATTTAAGCCTAATTAAGATTTAAAAATTGGGGGTTTTGGGTAATTAGTGTAATTAAAGTGCAATTGGGTATGCTAATCATCTAATTTCACCTATTAGTATTTGTTGGCAATTAATTGGCCATTAATTGTATGTAATTATATAAAATCCACAAATTTAAGCCTAATTAAGGTTTAAAAATTGGAGGCTTTGGATAATTAGTGTAATAAAGTGCAATTGGGTATGCCAATCATCTAATTGAACCTATTAGTATGTGTTGGCAATTAATTGTCCATTAATTACATGTAATTATAAAAATCCCCAAATTTAAGCTTAATTAGGGTTTAAACATTGGGGGTTTGGGTAATTAGTCTAATCAAAGTGCAATTGGGTATGCCAATCACCTAATTGCATCTATTAATATGTGTTGGCAATTAATAGTCCATTAATTGCATATAATTATATGAAATCTCCAAATTTAAACCTAATTAGGGTTTAAAAATGGGGCTTTTGGGTAATTAGTCTAATATTACGTTGTGTTGGCAATTAATACAATATTTTCATTAATGTTGATCTTGGATGTTTATAATATTTTGTAGGAATATGCCTAGATCCGAACACCAGGACTCACAGGTGGAACAGGAGAAGAGAGTGGAACTTGATCCTAGATGGGCGCATGGTAAACTACTTGATGCGCAGAGGAAAAAGGTAAGATGCAAATGGTGCAGAAAGGAGATGGGTGGAGGCATGTATCACCTCAAATAGCACATAGCTGGCATTTATGGAGATGTCAACAAATGTACAAAATGCCTTAATGAAGTTAGGAAAAGCATGAAAGAATATATGCAAGGAAAAAAGCCCAAAAGGGTTTATAGATTCGGCATGAAGAAGACCTTAGGGAGAAGATTTCCGGCCGACAAAGAAGAAAAGAACCAACTGCCCCAGCAATTTCAATAGAACCATCTAGATCAAATTCCGATGTTGATTATAGGCCAGATGTTCGTGTAAGCCTGCAAACACAACAGAAGGATGACAAGCGTAAAGGGGGTATGGTCATCAGGTGCACAAGAAGGTGGTTCTTTTGCTCGTCCTTCTCCTATAGATGAGTTTCTTTTCAGGAGTAGTAGTGCAAAGCAGCCAGCAATCAAGCAAGCCTTGAAAGGGGTCCAAGATACAGCTACAGTGGCAAAGGGAGCAATTAAAGGAATTGTGAAATGGTTCTTTCATGCAGGTGTCCCAGCCCACACAACATCTAGCCCTTATTTCCATATTATGGTCGATGCAATTGCAAAAGCAAGGCATGGTGTGAAAGCTCCAACTGCAGGCTACATATATGAGACTTGACTAAAGAGGAGTATGCTGAGTTGCACGCATGGGTTGACAGATTTAAAGTTGTGGAAAGAAGGCCGCACCTTAATGTGTCATGGTTGGACAGGCACAACAAGTATGATAAATTTCCTTGTTTATTGTACAGAGGGTATTACATTCATGAAGTCTGTGGATGCATCTAGGCTGATAAAAAATGCAGATTATCTGTATAGGCTTATGGATGACATGGCGAAGGAAATTGGAGCACCTTAATGTGTGATGGTTGGACAGGCACAACAAGTATGATAAATTTCCTTGTTTATTGTACAGAGGGTACTGCATTCATGAAGTCTGTGGATGCATCTAGGTTGATAAAAAATTCAAATTATCTGTATAGACTCATGGATGACATGGCGAAGGAAATTGGAGAAGAACATGTTGTGCATGTTGTAACGGACAATGAAGTTTACAAGGCAACTGGACAGAAATTGATGGAAAGAAGAAGACATTTATATTGGGTACCTTGTGCGGTACACTCCTTAGGTTTGATGATGGAAGATATTAGGAAGGATAAGCATGTGTCTAAGTTGGTCTCATAGGCAAAAGTGACCACTACTTTCATCTATGGTCACAACAGACTTCTGAACATAATGAGGACTTTCAACGGTGGTTGTGACCTCCTTCGCGCCGGCCTGACAAGATTTGCATCCAGTTTCATCTCCTTATAGAGTCTCAATAAGTATAGACATCAGTTGGGACAAATGATTAACAGTGATGAATATCTAGAGCATGTAGCTACATTAAGGTCAGAGGATAGGCAAACTGCTCGAGAAGTTACTGAGCTCATCAGTAGCAGTCGATTCTGGGAGAAGGTTCAATATTACTTGAAAGTCATTGAGCCATTGGTTCATGTACTCCGGATGGTTGATGGAGATGAAAAAAATGACAAGGATTCTTGTATAAAGCAAGGAGTAAGGCGAAGGAGAAATTGAAGGATGAGAATCCTAGAGCATGTAGGAAACAGTGGAAGATCATTGATGAAAGATGGAAGATGACTCCTCATTATGATTTGCATGCGGCTGGTTAATTATTCATATAAGCTCTTACACTAAATGATTAGTTGAACCTCTTTTATACATGTCTTTTGGACTAATTTTTCCTATATATGTATTTGTAGGACATTTCTTCAACCCTCAATATCAATACAAGGAGTCTGTACACAATGACGGAGAAGTACTTCAAGGCTCAAGGGACAATAAATGTTATTAAAAGAATGTTCAGGACCATTGAAGAGAGAATACAAGCCCCCAAGCAGAGTTAAATCTAACCATTCCTCTCACAACAATGTTTAGTGTAGGAGATTGGTACTCATTGAGACATTTATGAAAGTTGGACAGGTGGACAGATAGAAGTTGAAGCTTGGCGTGTACAGTGATCAATCCATGAAATATGTCGTAACTAGATTAAGTCCAGGTTACTTAAATGACTTAATAGCAGTATATTACCTCTGTTAACAATGACTTAACTATTATTAATTTTGTTTTTCCTTATTTCTGGAACAGCTGAATGGTGGATTCAAATCAACTACAAAACAGCTGGCACGAACCCGTTGGCCTACATTGCAGTAAGGGTGCTCAGTCAGACAACTTCAACCAGCTAATGTAAGAGAAATTGAAGCACATTTAGTCTGATCCACACGAAGATCAGAAACAAACTAGGTGTCAGTAGGCTAGATAAGTTGGTTTATTGCCACTATAATATCCGGCTCAAGATCAAACAGATCAGAGACAGACATAAATTGGAAAATGAGAGGTTGTCTTTATTAATGGGTAGACAAATTGGCAGATCTGCATCGCCAGATATAGATGTAAATGATCTACTAAATGAGGACCATCCTTTACATGATTGGCTTGAAACAAGAACAGAGAGAGATGTCTCAAAGTTTGATCCAAGACAGGAGTTGGGCAAAAGGCAAGCTAGATGACATAGTGGCTCGAGATCTAGAGCTTCGCACATCAGATCAGCCAGCACTAGCACTTGAGCCTGCTGGACACTCAGATGTATTGCCATAGACGTCCAGATTTGGTGGTTCTTAGCCACCACTCAGCAAGTCCACCTCCCACATGCCACATCTACAAAAGAAAGGACAAGAACCAAGAAAAGGAAAAACAATAAGGAAAGTCCAAAAGCAAGAAGCAAATGGAGGAATCCGGCCCAGTTGGACTCACAGAGGAGATAGAGTTCAACACTCTAGTCTTGCCGCCACACTTGGCCAGGGAGTACGAGGTAGAAAAAGAATGCAGCCACCGCAGGAGAAGGCTGGTCAAGAAAGGGGATTTACAAAGAAGCTGCAAAGGCCAAAGGACAAATGGCAGTGATGACTCCCCCCAGGGCCCTGACGATGATGATAATGATGATGGTGCTGCTGCTAGAACTACAAAAGGTTGGTTGGAGATGTCTACGCAGGAACAAGATATGGATATGATGACTACTAACAACCTGGTAGTCAGTATGAAGAAGGCCAACAACAAACATCAGGACAAGGTCAACATGGGGGCTATGAAGGGCAGCAAAGAGGCACAGGCATAGCTGGCTATGGCTGGGGATATGGGTCTCCCTCTTCCCCCCCCCCCCCCCCCCACATTGCCCTATTCAGACCTTAGTAGCACTGGTGAGAGAAGTGGACATTCATATTCTGAGGCCCAGTCTGGACAGCAATACATTAGAGAAAGAGGCTTTGACTTCAGCTTCCCTGTTGCAAGTTCTCAACGTTCTGGAGAGAGGTTAAGCCAATTAAAAACTCCAAGAGGAATCCCTAGAGGCTTCAATAACTTGGTTAACTCTATATCTGGCTATACACTAGCTGACTATGGAGCACCTTTTCAATTTTATCAGCTTGAGGATGAAGGATTCCACCATGGACAACCTTGAAGGCTTCAATCAGGTTATCTAGTTCATTTTGTGTCAGTAAAACGTTTTCCTATCATGTTTAAGCATTGTATGATGTTAAATACAGTTGTTTAATGAATGTAGTTGTGAATTTTCAGATTGAAAGAGTTAGATTTGTCAATTTAACCATCTGTTCAAGTCATAAGGTAGCATGTTTGATCCAATTTTACACCAACTAAATGCATACAATACTTGTAATTTTTTTTATTTTTCCTGATTTTTTTGTATTTTTTCTTCCGACAGATCCAGGATCAGTCGTGTAGCGTCGTGGTCGTTCGGATCCGGTTTAATGGTTCTGGTGTGGTACTCATGGCCAATGTGGGGCCATTGAGCCTTGGTTGAGATTTTTGCGTGTGAAGTGGGTGTTGTGGGCGGGAGGTTTGAGCCCAAACAGCCCACAGGTTTTCTGGTGAAGAAGGCGACAGGGTAGGTTGTCGCGTTTTGAACGCGACGGCTTTACACGTTGCGTTCTTCATATCGACCGGCGGATCGACTGTTAGTGTTGTTTTTGAACGCATCCGGTTGGTACGTCACGATTAGTGACGCGACGGGTGCCTACGTCGTGTTCTTGGAACCGCCTTTGTGATGCGTGGGGCTTTGGGTTCCGATTGGCGACGGTGTTGTACGTCGCGTTTAATGTCTAAACGCGACATCTGCCTACGTCGCGATTTAGATTCCGCATTTAATGTTGTGTTTTGGGCCAGACAGAGAAGAGGTGGCTCTGTCTGACCGAGGGGAGGAGATTTGCGACTTTTTCCAACAGTTTCGGCTTACAGGTGGCTGGTCCGGCGCGAGATCCACGCAAGGAGGGCGTCCAGAGCGTGGATATGCCAGTGGTGTGGCGTTCTTTGCAAGATTTGGGTTCTTCGAGTTGGTAGGGAGACTTCCCCTTCGTTTTTAATTTGATTGAATGGTTTACAGCTTTGGAAATCATGTTATGGTGGTGTGCTATGGTTTAGCTTTCATTTTTGAAGTTTAAAAATTGTAGCTGGTGTTTACATGGTTTTCTGGGAGAAGGTGGGGGTTCGGCCGTCTGCATGATAAGGCGACGGGTCGAACCTTCACATTTTGTTGAGAACGCGACGGGCTTGTCCGTCGCGTTTCTCTTCTGATTGATGGTTTGGTAACGATTGGCATGAACGCATCGCTTGGGTCCGTCGCGTTCATGCATCCGATTGACTTGAAGGCGTCTGGTTGTCCCGTCGCATTTATGAATTCCTGTATTGATTGGTGTAAACGCGACAACATGGTCTGTCGCGATTTGCACTCTAACTGTCGGTGTTGTACCATTGGTGCAAAAGCGACGTATTGGGCAGTCGAGTTCATGTCGCGACCTTGGGCCCTGTCGCGTTCCTCTCGTTGACGAGACCGGTGGGGTCGTCAAGATTTGGTAGACGACGTTTATATCTGTCGCGTTTTAGCTTCTGAGGTAGGCTTTGTGATGGTTGGGCAGTGATGGTCCTGTGTGGACCTAGCCCTAGTTGTTTAATGTGGATTTCAGAGGTTTAAGTGTGT
Source organism: Colocasia esculenta (assembly GCA_014218235.1). Taxonomy (NCBI): domain Eukaryota; kingdom Viridiplantae; phylum Streptophyta; class Magnoliopsida; order Alismatales; family Araceae; genus Colocasia; species Colocasia esculenta. The sequence goes on along the minus strand of CM024755.1, from coordinate 116,178,353 downwards.
TTAGTAATAGTAAGCATGTTATTAGGTGAATGGTTTGGTTTATGATTAGTTAGTGAGTTATGTTAGCTATGGTGATTATGTTAATCATGTCAAGCATGTTATAATATTTAAGATTATGTGATTTATATGTGTAGTGGTATGTGTTGTTGTGGAGGTCATGTGATGACCAATGACAAGCATGTTTATACTGTGAATTACCGTGGTATTAAGTTTTATGAGAATAATAAGTATTCGGCGTGGCTTGTGTGGTTGCCAAGTTTGGTGGTCCGACGCCTATTACGGAATGCCTCTCTAGTTGGGTACCCCAGGTTCTTTATGAGCTAGGCACGTTGTGCTCAGAGTTTGTCCCGGTACTGTGTGTACCGTAGAGGTCTGTGTCGTCTTCCTGGACACCCTCACACCTATGTTTGAGTTGTACGTCTGGCTGAGGGAAACACGACAGTGGGACAACGACTTGTGTGTGGTTTGTGTTCATAGATGGCAAAGTCGGCCGATCCGGGCAATCGGCCGACTAGGGTCGGAATCGGCCGATTCCCTCAGCTTACCTTAACTACGTCTGATCCCCTCCACTTACATTATTTACCTGAACATCATTTAAGTAAATGTTATATTTGTAGTTTCATTTACTTAAGATATTACATGTAAATGAGAAAGTACCCCCCATTTGAATCCAAAAAAAATATCAAAAAAAATATCTCTTACAAATAAAAAGTCAACTCTCTCATCCAAGAAGAAAATCACGATTTCGATGGTTCCATTAAAATAGCGACCTTCTAATCTTTTATAATTTGACATATCTAAAAATTTCATAATTCAAATAAACCCAATACATACTCAAAATCTAAAGTCCGGTAAAAAAAGTCTAAGTGTGCATATGACTTTTCCAATGGAGCCACTCTCCTACTGACAGCACAGTCTGTTTAAGACCTCTCAAAATTGGGTCAAACATAAACTATCATCACCCAAACTCATGAGAATTGTCACTTTCTAGTTTCTTTCAATTAGAAAGTGAAAAATCTCATGAGTTTAAGTGATGATAGCTTAGGTCTGACCAAATCCTGAGAGGTCTCAAGCAGACTAATTGTTGTCAGTTTGAGGGAGGCTCTCTTGGAGAAGTCATATGCATGTTTGACTTTTTTTACCGGACTTTAGATTTTTAGTATTCTATTAGGTTTATTTGAATTATGAAATTTTTAGATATGCCAAATTATGAAAGATTAGAAAGTCGTTATTTTGGTGGAACCACCAAAATCGCAATTTTCTTCTTGGATGGGAGAGTTGACTTTTTATTTGTAAGAGAGATAATTTTCTTGATATTTTTATTGGATTCAAATGGGAGGTACTTCCTTATTTACATGTAATATCTTAAGTAAATGAAACTACAAATGCTCTGTATTGTAATATGAACATATGTGCAACTAGACTATGGATATACCCAAAATGTTCTATTATTATATGTTTTTTAAGAATTTTCTCTGATTTTTTTCTTCATTTTTCATATTTTTTCTTCATTTTTTAACTTGGCTAATCCAGGATCGGCCAAATTCCCATGGAATCAGGTGGATCCTGCGATCCGACCCGACTCAGATCGGGGTCGGCTGGGTCTGATCCGACTCTGCCATTGTGAGAATATTTTTTAACACTTTAAAAATTTTAAATTTTATCTTTGAATTTGATTTATTTGGCCTTTTATTTATTTACATGGACATGGTCTTATTTAGTTCATTTGACCTCCCCCACTAACTGCGGTTAGTGTTAATTATATCAACACAAAGGCTGAATACCCTTGATTAGCCATCAGACAAACCTGTTGAAATAAAAGAACATGACTCACATTTGAATGAAATGAATTATACATGGAAAGAGACACAATTGCAAACATGCAGTTCTTTTTTTTTTGGAATTTTCTGATATTTATTTCATTTTTTATTGATGTTTAAATTCATTTTCTCTTTTTTTTTGATATTTTAGAATTATTGATTTCATTTATTTATCTATTTTCGTTATTTATTTATTTACATTATGATCATGTGAATTAAATTAACATTTTCATTTATTTATTTGATTTAAAAGGTGTTTAACTTAAGGTGGATTAAAATTGATGTGAAACATAACTTGTTTGTTGATTTTATGTTATTGAAAATTAAATAATATTGTTTGGAAAATATTTCGTTAACGTTTGTTGAAAACTTGGTTGATTTTGGTTAAGAAATTAAGTAGTACAGTGTTTTAAATAAACGTGACACTACGTGAAATAATTCGTATAACGTATGGTTAAATGACTAAAAATTGCCCAATAGGCCCATTAAATCACACATGAAAATTTGTCAAATGTCGGCCCAATAAGCACACAATATCTCAATTGATTGTATGGAAATACAAGTCTGGCCCAATAAGCAGTCTCCAGGCCCAATAAGAAATCTGGCCCAATAAGAATTTAGCCCAATAAAAGGGAAGCCCAATGGACCTTACTTAAAACTTGAGAAAATTAAATCGTGCCTTGCACGATATTCTTTAGGGCTTCCTTGCAGACCCTTTTCCTAGACTGCCTTGCAGTCTTTTCCCAGAGCCTTGCTCTGGTTTTCAGCCTTCAAAAATCCTCCCCTATGGCTTAGGCGCTCCCTCCTTTTTATAGTGGGAGGAGAGGATGGCCATGGAGGGAAGGTTTGTGCCTCTCCCCGGAGGTCTGCACACCTTTCTAGGGGGTTTTACGCAATTTTACATTGGCCATTTGCGTTTTGGCCCCTGCCATTTTCCTCTTCTTCCCATTCTTTTTCCTTTCCATTTTCGTTTAGTCCTTCCCGGTTTGGCTCTGTGCGAAACAGAGCAAGGGGGAGGGCGACCTTGCGTGGCCTCCGTCTTCCTTCTTCCCTCCTGCCGGCGGCAGGGCAACCAGGGTGGCGGCGGCGTGCAAGCAGCAGCAGCGGCGAGGCAGGGCGGCGGTGGCTGGAGCAGCAGCGGCGAGGCAGAGCAGCGGCACACCAGGGCGGCGACGGCGGCGCACCAGGGTGGCCACGGCAGTGCGCAGGGCCACGGCGGCGGTAGCAGGGCCGGGAGCAGCGGCGCCCGGGCCAGCGGGAACGGCGGCAGGCCGGCCGCGACTGGAGACGGTGGGGGGGAGGGCCTAGCAACGGCGACAGGGGCAGCAGTAGCGACATCCCCTCCTCTACCTCTTCTTCTCCTTCTCGCCGCAGGGGGGGCCAGCCACAGAGGTGAGGAGATAGCAGCCAAGGACAGAGGTAAGCTCTCCGCCCCTCTCTCCTTCGATTTCCTGTTTGCTTATTCTACTTGTCCTCTTTTCCCTTTTTCCGTTTCTTCCTTGCGGGAGGCCAAACAGAAATCTGGCGCAACAGCCATCCATGTTTGTGTTTGGTCGCTTGTGGCGCGCTCATGGTTGTGGGTACGAACACCAGTAGACAGTTAGTCTGTGTTTCCAGTGCCTCACTTTAGGGAGCTCAGGCCAGAGTCTCTAAAGGTGCCCGACATAGGCCTGTAGTTATGTGTAGTCTGCAGGTGTGGTGATGATTGGTCTCCACAGTTCTTTGGCTTTACAGTGTGGTTGTGGAGCAGCAGTTGGACCTTACATCCTTGACTGCGAGACTGAGAGGTAGTTCTTGTGTTGTGTGTCTGTGTTGGATACTGACGTCATGAACCAGTAGTCTTTACCCACGTGGTGGCATCGTTCCTTCCGACTCGAGCTTTCCAGTTGTTGTGGTGGCAAGTGGTGACTCTCCGGTTGTGGTTTAGTTGTGGTACCTTGTGGTTTCAACTTTTAAGTACCCGTACCCTTCGTGGGTAGTTGGTTGTTGTAGTATGTGGTGTGCTAGCCTTTTCAGGTGTCGAGGTGGATCGTGTTGGGGATCGGATCGGCAGCCCTCTCTCACACGACTCACACGTAGAGATCGGAGGAGAGATTAAAGAAGAGAGAAGAAGAACATAAGAACACCAGATTTACGTGGTTCGGAGGCAACGCCTTCCTACGTCCACGACCACAGCAACGAAACCAATACTATGTGACAGAATCATTACAGTACAAGGAGAATCCACCCCACATTATATACTAGGAGGTTAGGGCGCCATAATCGAGAGTTACAAGGACAAAAACGCCCTTAATTCAGAAACGCGAAGTCATCTGACTCGAGGTGCGTCGATCTTATTCATGGGTGCGTCGACGCACCTCAACCTGTGTCGACCTCAGGTCGACAGTGCGTCGACACTGTCCCTTCTGTAAACCAAATTTAGCTTCTGAGGGCGCTGCCCCCAGACCCTTGCGACCTGACCGCGGTCGATCCGCGACTCCGAACCAATCCACATTTGAAAGTTCAGGCTCCACACTCTAACAGATCGATTTCCGTAGAGGTCGTGTCGAGTGACCTTCCACCTGTTCTGTTCCTTTACCCTTTTGTGGGTAATTCTCTGAGGTGTTTATTATCATGAGTTGTGTGGTGGACTAGCTCTTGGCTACCAGTCCTGTTGCTTCTTGGTGTTGGTTGGCCTGTGTGGCTAGCAGTTTACTCGTCGTTTACTGTGGTGGACTGGTATCTTTGAACTAGTCCTGTTGTTTCCTTTACTTTCTATGAGTTGTGATTAGTTGGTGAGTTTATGATTTATGCAGCTTAATTATGTTTAATGCAAGTCTGGTGTAGTTTATAATCGATGTTGCTAGTGAGACCCTTAGTGGTTGAGGTCTCGGCTCGTGTTAAGGTACTTGTTTTATGGTTGTTTTTGGGATGTCCCTGCTGAGCCTGTGACTTGTTGAGGCACACTTCCTTACAGTTCTTTTCAGGGTTAGCCGTGGGTTTGGTTTGCAGTAACATTGTGGCAAACTTGTACCACCAACAGATGAGTTGTAGTTGTAGTTGTGTGAGCTTTGCTCCCTCAGGGTATGCCCTAGGTAGTTGTACTTTTCTCTTGGACATGTAATAATGTATTGGGACAATGTAATTCAATGTGATTAAGTATAACTACATGTACTTTCTTATATATTATACTCTTGTGGTTATCTTTTATATTCTTACTGGACACTTGTCGGCTTCTCCAGCATTCTTTGCACCTTTTTTGCTTGTCCTACGGGTCCTCCTTTGTGGTGTATATTGCACACTTATATAGTCAGAGGCGTGAGGCGAGTGAGGCCAAATGCCTAGACCTAGGCATTTGAGGTTATATATTATTAAAATAATACATATATTTCAGAAACATGAAATATTTATTTAAATATCACAAAAATACTTGTGAAAACAAATATACCAAAACCAAGTTCCTAAGGGCCAAATTATTGTATAACTAACTAAATCCATTTCTTTACCAGCTAAATTACAAGTAAATAATGAAAACAAATTCACACATACATGTGAATATGAAATGAAAAGAAGAGGGTTCGGCCCCCTCTATGTGCGGCAATAAGAGAGGAAGGGGGGGGGGGGGGGGGGGGGGGCCTAGCCTAGCCCCATGTGTGTGTGCATGACAGTGAGAGAGGGATGAAGGGGGCCTCGGTCCCTTTTGATAACACATTGCGCACACACACACAGGTTTAAGAACATGATCAGTAGAGATGGAGAATATGGAATAATAAGTATGGACTCTTCTTCTTCCTGCCACGCCACCCTTCTTCCTCCCTCTCTCTTCTTCTTCCTCCAGATCTCTCTCTCCCACCATCACTCTCTCCCTCTTGTCAGCTCTCTTTCTCCGCCATTAACTACTGCCCCCCCGTCAGCGCCACCGCCACCACTTTAACTGCGCCAGTTGCCCCAGTGTGCATCATCAGGTGTCATTGGCCACCCCAGCCCACTATCCAGGCCCAGCACAACCATAGTGCCCACCAGTCAAGCTCTCTTGCAGCACACACCAGCTGTTCAACAGTTTGCCTAGCCTGCTGTGTTGCACAAGCCAGGCAGTATCTGGCCATTCCCGAAACACCAGCACTTGCCCGAGCATTGGGTGAGCACTAGGAGCCAGCACAGGCATGTCCAACACACCCATCAGCCCTTCCCATGCTGCTGCTCACCCCCTCGTGGTGCTGCTGTCCAGACACATGCCTGCATGTGCCAGCCCCCACACAAGCCCCGCCAACAGCTACCTGAGCCCACACCAGTATGCCAGCATGCCTTATTGGCGAGCCAGTGCCAGGCAGCCACCAGTGTGTCGCCTATCTAGCACCCAACAAATATTCGATGAAATGCCAGCCCAGCCGTATTCCCCCATCCATCTCTGCCTGAGACATCTCGGGGCCGAAATCATGGGACCAACCAGTACACTGCAAGGGTCAATGACTCAGTCAGCTGCCCTCCTGCATTGTCTACAAGGAAGCACAGAGCAATTTGCGACTCAATGAGAAGTTCAACAGGCTGGATGGTACCATGAGGAGGCTTTCCAGGCCCAGGCCCACACTGAAATGTGTCGTCATTGTCCCCCATCAGGATGCCTATACATAGACAATGGGCTTACACACTAACCAAGGAAGGCATGGGCAGCCAGTCACACACACACACTTTAAGAGGAAGGAGGAGGGAGAATGATCACAAAGCAATAGATGAGGGACTGTTGGAACGCGGATTTTCTTTCTTTCTATTTCCGATTTTTATATCTAAAAGTTCGTGAAAGGTGAACTTCGGTCGCCCCGAGAGGGTTCCCGTTCGTTGATCTCTTTTCGCTTGCTTTTGCGGGCGTGCCGGACTGTTTACGAGAAACAGACAAAGATTTATCTTACGAGGGGTATTGGGTGCGAACCCTGATACCCTCGAATTTCATTTCATTTATTTTCCGCGTGCGCTCGCGTTCAGGGCGATTGGAGTGGTTGTGTACTGGACCGTTCCCCACCAACCGAAGTTGGTGTTTCATTTACATCGAGTATAACACTCGAATACCTTCGGATGCGTAATGTTTGTTAAAAGACCGTATGCCAAAATTTAAAGAAAAAGACAGATGACAAGTAAATTTCCACAATTTTTACTCAAGCTCATGTCATTTATATTTATGACATTTACATTTGTGCCTTTAGTGGGGCTTTTTGTACCTCCATTGGGCGATTATAAGCATTTCGTGTACATGGGTGTCAACGACGGGGTGTTTGTGCCTCCGTCGGATGTTACACGGTGTGGGGGATACATAAATGTCCGTGACAGGGTGTTTGTGCCTCCGTCGGACGTTTACAAACTTGTCGGGTCCTCGATGCTCGAGGCGGGGTGTTTGTGCCTCCGCCGAGAATTTACCGACCATTTGTCCTTTTAAGTCTACGACAGGGTGTTTGTGCCTTGTCGGACAATGTTGCCTCAACGCACGTCATTTGGCGACGGCGGAGGACTTAAATACAAACGCTGAGAGTCATGTGACAACCTGTGGCGTCTTCCTGCGGACGTGGCGCAACGCAGCCCGAACGCTGAGGACGGAACACCAACGGGTGCCAAGGACTTCTCCTCAGCACGTGCGGCCTATTTAAGCTCGCGCACGGACACACTCTATGCACGGGCTCGTGAGTGCGAGAAGCGTCTCCGAGTTTTTTTCGGGGGCCGAATGGCGTGTGTTCAAATGGGGGTGTGCCCCCCTATTTATAAGATTTCAGGGGGGCATACCGGCGGGGGTACCCTCCCCGGCGGAGGTCTTCGGCGGCACGGGCGTCGAGGCAAAGCGCGACCGTCGAGGCCGATGGCGAACCGGCCGAGGTGCCCACGAGAGAGCCAGCGGACTGGCGGAGGGTGCTGGAGATGGGGCTGACTGGCAAAGGGGGCCGCTAGTCAAGGAGTCTGACCGGCGGCCCTCTCCGCTGGCGCGGGGGCCGAACCGGCGCCCCCCTGCTAGCGGGGCCGAACCGGCGCCCCCTGCTGGCGCGGGGGGCGAAACGGTGCCCCCCCTGCTGGCGCGGGGGGCCGACCGGCGGCCCCCCCCTTGCTGGCGCGGGGGGCGAACCGGCGCCCCCCTGCTGGCGCGGGGGGCCGACCGCGGCCCCCCCCCTGCTGGCGCGGGGGGCGAACCAGCGCCCCCCCTGCTGGCGCCGGGGGCCGACCGGCGGCCCCCCCCCTGCTGGCGCGGGGGCCGAACCAGCGCCCCCCCCTGCTGGCGCCGGGGGCCGACCGGGCCCCCCCCCCTGCTGGCGCGGGGGCCGAACCCCCCCCCTGCTGCGCCGGGGCCGACCGTGGCCCCCCCCCCCCCCCCTCACTGGCGAGGGGGCTGACCGGCGGCCCCGTTGGGGCCTGTTTTGGCCCACCACCTATTTAAGGTAGGGCCTCCCTTCTTCTCATGTCATTTTCTCCATGCTTTCCAGGAGAAAACTTGGGAGAGAGCTCTGTGGGCCTCCCTTGGTTGTTGGTTGACGACCGCGCGCGTGCGCACGTGCACCGCTCGCGCTCCCTCGACCGTCCCACGTGCGTTTGTCCTCGTTTTTTAGGGACACGTGCATTTGATCTCCCGGAACCCTTCGGCTTCGGGCGCGACTTCGAACTCCGCTCCGGACGTGAATTTTCTGACATCCGAGGTACGTGTCCTTCGTCGACAAAGAACTTCTCGGACATCTCGCTTCCGGGTCGCCCCGGATTGATGCGAGTACTCGGCCACGTTTGTTTCCGCCGTCCGAGCGGGAGAGATCGGGAGTTTGTTCCCGGTTCCCCCAGGGCGTATTTGTTGCCCGGGGTTTGTTTAAGCCCCGATATTTTTCGGGTTCAACAAATGCACCCCACGGGATATCTGTCGGAGACGAAGGCGACGGCGGGTATCCCGTGGCGCCTTCGAGATGGATTTCTTTCCTCTCGCATTTGCTTTTCCCCGTCTTTTTTTTTTTTTTTTGCAACGTCCTTTCGTCTGACGGTCGCACTATTGGTTTGACAGGGTCGACAATGCCGCGCAAGGGTCGCGACAAGAGTGGCCAAGGCGGCAGGAGCGGCCAGAGCAGCAGGGTGCTGCGTCGCACGGAGAATGACGTCGAGCGGACGGACGATCCCATGCCGTGCTTCACTCTGTCCCCGGTCCGGGTGGATGATCTGGACCGACTCGAGGGCAGTGTTGGGCCGTGTGTCCGCGGTCCGTTGGAGGAGCCTTCGCTCGTCGAGGGCACGGTGGACGTCGGCCGGATAGACCATAGCGGCTTGATTTACCCAAAGCATTTCCCGCTGGATGAGCATCTTCTCCCATTCATCCAAACTTCATGCCAGCCAACTGGGATGGTCCTGCCGGCCTCCTTGCTACTGAACGGGCTCAACTGGAGCAGACGATCTTGGCCGGCCGCGACAGCATGATGGGGACTTGCAGCCCGCATCACCCCAGCTTTCCTCTTGACCACGAAGCACAGGCACATTTCCCCGATACGGCTCTGCTGGGGTTATTTGCGCCCGAGCCGGCTCGCCGCGTGATAGAATTGCAGCTTTCCCAGGGCCAGTGGGAGGTGCAGGGGCTACCCAAGACCGGTGTCACTTTCACCGGGCACACTCTACCACCCTCGGGCCGTGACTTCGTGCAAGATGGCTACGACCGGTCGTGTTTTCTGGACCGGATACTGGGAGGGGCCACCAGCTGGTATGACCGGTGGTCGATCGTTTCGTCGCACCGGTTTCGCTTCGGCGCGACAGAGTGGTTAATGGGTATTTTGTACCATTACCACAAGATGCTTGAGCGGGTCAGCCTTCTTGAAGCAGTCGTCGCCGCTCTTCACAGCTATCCTTGCAACACCGGGCTTCTGCAGGCCCTGGCGGAGAGGTTTAACGGAGGTTAACACCTTCGACATTGCGGAGGGGGAGACCAGCCTCGACTTGTGGGCTCTGCACAGGATTTCTGGTCTTCCGATTTCCGCCAGTTCTATGAGGAAGTTTGCCTGAGCGACCTGGACAGGGATCGGGCCTCCGGCCGGCTCTTACTACCTTCCCACAGCTTTCGATATCTGGCGCGGGCCTGGCATGACTTAGCCAGGTGCGGGAGGAGTGACTGCCCCAGTGCTTCAAAGGGGACAGTGCGGGTGAGTTGTGACGCCTGGATCCGTTTTTTTCTACAATGGACCTTTTTGCTTCCACAAGGAATTCGCCGGCGACAACTACGACCCAGTAGTTTATAACGCAGTTGAAGGTGCACCTTGATGATGACGCCAGATATCTTTATGCACCTCGTGGTGTCAACTAGAACCCGAGGCGGCCCCGGATTGCACCATCTGGCAGCCTACCTCGTTATTGTCTGTGCACTTTCGCCCTCTCCGTTTGGGGAGGAGGTGAAATATCAGGCCGGAGGCTATTTACCCGGCTTGCATCTTGGCCAGCGGTGTGCAGCTGGCTTTGGCTCCGTCGGCTCTGGCCAACATTTTCCGCGGCTTGGGCGAGCTTACCTCGAGCCCTTCTCCTCGTGACAAAAGCATCACTTTGGCGACGCAATATCTGGCGCCTGGTCCGGTTTTCCTGTTGCCGGAGCTGTGCCACACGATTAGCCTGGAGCGCCCTTCCATGCCACTCATTTTTCATGTTTCGGAATCGTCCGGAGCGAGAGCAGCAAGCAGCTGAGGAGGCGCGTCGGCGGCTTTCCTTTGTGCCGGTGGCCGGGCAGTCGGGACTTGACCTCGCTTGCTGCTCGCTTGGCTTTAGGCCTTGGGTGGAGGAAGGCCAGGGAGCCGTTTTATCGCCTTCCTCATCATGCCGCCCCGGTTGCTACACTTCGCAAGGACTGGCTTTTGTTGTATCCGTCCCAGCGTCTGCTCTTCTGCAAGGGGAGCCTTCTCTTCATGGAGCCATACTTTCCGCACCGCTTTGCTCGCAATCTCGGGTACGACTAAGACGTTCCTCCGGACACTGATTTCGTACTGTCGACCCGGGCGTATAAGGGCCCAGACCGCCATCTGGTGGCCTCTAGCTGGTGGTGCTATTTCCTTAGGCGCGACACCAGCTCCCGAGTTCTTCATCCCCGAGCTGCGGCATGAGGGCGAGTGGGCATTTTATATGCCCGGTGGTGGTCTCGGTACAACCAGGCATTCCGGGAGCACGCCGACGACATTAAGAAGGCGGAGAGGGACTACTTGTCCCGGCGGGCGCCCCGTTTCCACGATCGCGCCGAAGTTTCTCCAAGGGATTCGCCGACATAGCCCAAGACTGTGACGACTATGGGTCGCCGCCGTGCGGCGGCACAGGCCGCTAGCATGGCGGGCAGCGAAGCTTCCGCGGGGGCTTTGAAGCCTTGTCGCGCCCGTAGAGCAGCTCGGCAGCTTCCAAGGTTCGCGGGGAGCCGCCACTTGTTTACTTTTGGTGGCGTCACTTTCTGCTGGACTGTGGCTAACTCTAGATGCGGCGCTTACCAATCTTGTCCTCCCGAGTGTGACGCGGGCTTGGGAGCGACGACACCTTCAGCACTCCCTTACCGCGTCGGCCGAGGAGTCATTAGCTGGATCGAGAGCGGCACCACCCTGCGGCATTTCTGGACGCCATTGCCGAGGCAGGTAAAGCTGTGAAGGTCCCCTTTGACCGGGGGTTCTTCGGCCAACATTTTCCGTGGCCCCTCGCGGTATGTTGCCTCCCTCTTTATGAGTGCGGCTTACACTTTCTTGAATTGTTGTGCTATTTGGGTTCTTCTTTTTTTTTCTTTGTTGGCTTGAGCAGAGAGCTTCATCCCCGAGAAGGATTTACCGAAGCGCGACGCCCCGTCGGCCCGGAAGAGGCGTGCGAGCGAGGAGGCCGGTCCTTCGCACCGGCGGCTCGGGGAGGACCCCCGAGCCTCCTTCTCCGGCTGTGGCTGGTGGGTTTCGCATCCCCCGTCGCCTCATTCCCTGCCTTCCTTTGTTTCTTTGACGAGGGTTTGTCATTTGCGCGCCCCCCTTTTCTTCTTGCACAGGTACATCGGCCTCTGGGGGCGACGAGTTAGCGTAGGACATTCCGCGGGAGGATGTGGCTCCTCAAGGCGACGAGGATTACAATCCCACGTTTATCATACGCCCCTCTCCTGAGGAGCAGGCCTTCCCCTGTACCTTCCACCGAGCCAGGTAGACGCGTACCATCTTCTTGAGTTGGCGTTATTCGCCCTTTTTGTTTGCTCGATCCCAGCATGGTGTTCACACGTGGCTTACAAGCCTTTTTTTTTTTTTATTGGTTCCTTGCAAGGTACATTCGGTGGAGGCCGCTGCCGCAGAGGGTGTTGAGCACCTGGCCGGGGCCGTGCCGTGGAGACGCAGCATCCTCACTACAGGCCATTCACGACCTGTTATTGTCTGGTCGGAGGCGAGCTACCCGGCTTTTCCGACTTTGTCCCAGGCATACTCGAGGGGACTGGTTGGCAGCAACCCTTCACAGCGCGAGTGATGGGCCTTGCTCTTTTACCCCACTTCTGTGCCGCTTCTGCTTTACTTACTTATGCAGAAAATCAAGGTTTAAAAACCCGGGATCGGGATCGGATCGGTCGGCCCAAAACCGATCCGACCCGGCGATCCCGACCCCGCTCGCCGAGCCGGCCGAGCCCGGCTGAGCCGGGTGGGTGGATTGGCCCATATACAGTGTATATCTTATACAGGCTGAGTTCAGGCCGAGTCCACTGCGATTTCAGTCTATTTACCTGAATATCATTTTAGTAAATGTTATTACATTTTACTTAAGATATTACATGTAAATAAGGAAGTACCCCCCATTTGAATCCAATAAAATATAAAACGAAGAAGAAAATCGTGATTTCGTTGATTTAGCGAATGCTAACTTTTTAAATCTCTCATAATTAGCATATCTAAAAATTTGATAATTCAAATAAACCATATGGAACACTAAAAATCCAAAGTCCGGTAAAAAAAAGTCAAACATGCATATGACTTCTCCAAGGAAGCCACTCTCCTACTGACAACACTTAGTCCTGCTTGAGACCTCTCAGGATTTGGTCAAACTTAAACTATCATCACTCAAAGTCATAAGAATGTCACTTTCTAATTTCTTTTCAATTAAAAGTGAAAAATCTCATGAGTTTAGATATGATAGTTTATGTTTGACCAAATCCTGAGAGGTCTCAAGCAGACTAAGTGCTGTCAGTAGGAGAGTGGCTCCCTTGAGAAGTCATATGCACGTTTGATTTTTTTTACCGGACTTTGGATTTTTAGTGTACCATATGGTTTATTTGAATTATCAAATTTTAGATAAACTAAATTATGAGAGATTAGAAAGTTAGCATTTCGCTAAAATCAACGAAATCGCGATTTTCTTCTTCGGTGGGAGAGTTGACTTTTTATTGGTAAGAGATATGTTTTTTTGATATTTTTATTGAATTCAAATGGGGGGTACTTCCTTATTTAATGTAATATCTTAAGTAAATATTATTACAAATAATAACATTTACTTAAATGATATTCAGGTAAATAAGGCCTGAAATCGCAGTGGACTCAGCCTGGGATTGGCCTGGACTCAGCCCATGACAAGGTTGAACAGGATCCCGGCTCGGGCCGATCCGAGGCGATCGGGCCGTGATCGGCGAGCCGGCCGAGCCCAGCCGACCCGGTCCGATCCGCGTGCAAGGATCGGCTAGGTTACCCCGGCTCGGATCGGGAGGCCCAAAGCCGAGCCGACTCGGCCGATCCGATCCCGATCCGGCCGAGTTTTTGAACCATGCAGAAAATGACTTTCGTCCTTTCTGCATTTCAGTGGCGGTTACTTCCGCGGTCGTGCTTCCCACCGCTTCTCCGCCGGAAGAGGGCGAGGTTGCCCGAGGGATAGCCGGGGACGCTGACGGTGGGTATTTCTTCCACAGTGGCGAGCCCTCCCTTTCTATTTCTTCAGCCCGACGCCTGACGGGGCGAGAGAGAAGGCGAGTGCCTTTGTGCTTATCGCTTGACCCCTCCTCTCTTGCAGACGGTGCCGAGATAGCGGCAGAGATGATTGAGTCGAGTCCTCCAGGGGCTGTCCTCCCCCTGCAGTGGGTACCCTACATCTTCCGGAGGGCGGGATAGCGCTTCTTTGGCCCTTCGACACGCAGGGTAAGTGATCAGGGCCCCAAGCCTCCTATGTTCTTGGGCCCTTGTTTTTTTTTCTTTATTTGTTGCGGCTGCGCCACTCCCTTCTGACCTTTCACACCGTTTTTCTTGGGCAGCGGTCATGGGCGCTTACCCCCTCCGTCTTCGAGCGAGGCACCGCTTGAGAGGCTTCCTCGTTCCGGGGATGGCATTTCTTGGCCACGCTATACAGAGGAGTCGGGTGCACGAGTCCGAGGGAATGCTCGACTTCTATATAGCATCCACACGTGCCGTCATGGAGGAGAGCAGCCCCCCATCCGTCGACGTGGGCGGGACTTCTTGGAGAGGAGTACAGTCTCCTACCATTTGATGGGTTGCCCCCGAGACCCTTGGATGGCCGCCGTGGAACGCACTCTGGAGTGAGGTGGGCAGAGGCACCAGGAGGGCTGCTCGCCACAGGGCCCAGGAGCTTGCGGCGGAGGTTGCCTTGGCAGAGCAGAGGTACGAGGCTCTTTGCTTGCGAAGAGGAGGCGCGGTCAGCCGTGCCGAGTCTTTGAGCCCGCCACGCCAGTTGCTATGCGGACATCGCCACCCTCCGACGGACGCTTGAGGAGTCTCGTCGCGCTTTGTTGAGCACGAGGCCGCGTCTCTTGTGCTGGCCGAGGGGGTGGCAGCGGCAAATGCGGAGGGGCCGCCATAGAGCGGGATGCGTGGGGAAATCCCCGGCCGCACTTTCTTCTCTTCAGGCCAATTTGGCGGACTCCCGGAGAGGAGGGGATGTAGTTCTTTTTCTTCCTCTCCCTTTTTGCTTGTAGCCGATGTATATATTTCACCAGCTACCCCGAGGGCTTGTCTCGGGCTCCTTCACACTTAGTGATGACAATTACAAGTTGCTGCCAATACTTTTCTTTGATGTTATTGCAACTTTTGTCTGCATTCAAGTGATCTTTTAGAGGCTTCGTTTGGGACTCCTCCCCTTGGGCCGCATTTCTGGCATTCTTGTCCTGCGCTCTACTCGTTTTCTCGACCATAAGTTCGAGCGATGTCTTTCTGGACTTTGCATTTCTGGCATTCTCCAGATTTGGTGCAACTTTTCGGGTGCTGGGTTGGCCTTTCGGGGCTTTGTCCGGCAACCTGAGTTTTATCCTTAGTCGGGAGGCTTGCCTTTCCTGGCTTTGCTCCTCGACTTTTGCTTTTGTATTTCTTCTTCCTGGGATTTGCCCTCATTGGCTTTTTCCCAGCTTACTCTCGGCATCTTTTGCTTGAATTTTGCATTTGTGGCATTCCCCAGATCTGATGCCACATTTTGGGTGCTGGGGACGGCTCTTTTCGGCTTTGTCATCATCCCCTCTCTCTTTTTTTTTTTCTTTTTTTTTTTTTAGGCTCTTTGCCCTTGGCACCTCCCTTTTTGGGGAGCGACCATCTGCCAGGACATCATTTTTTTCTTTCAGTCCCTTCCTTGTTTTTTTTTTTTTGACATAGGCACATACGCCCAACCCTAGCCTGATTCGCTATAGGGGATCAGAGGGCGATTGCCCGGGGAATTCATGCTCAGGGGCAAAGTACATTTTCAAATGCTTGCCATTTAGTGGTGGAAAGGGGCGGTCGCCAGTATGTGTTGCATGGTGGCAGGTCGGGACTCCGCTCCGGTCGGCCGACTCTGAGTCGGGTCGGCCCTGGCGACCCGACTCTGGGGGGGAACACCGACCACCACGGGACAGTCGGGACAGGCCGACTCCGCCCGACTCAGCCGAGTCTGTCCGACTCAGGTTCGGGATCGGCTTGGGGCCGAACCAGCCACCCGACCCGACTCTGCCATCCTTGCCAGTATGTGTTGCCAGCGTGTATCCCCCGCCTTCATACACTCGGTGACCACGTACGGTCCACGCCAGGTTGGCTAGAGTACCACTTGATTTCCTGCCATGACTTCTCTTGTTTGACCATGACGAGATCGCCTTCTTGAAGACACGGGGCCCGACTAGCTTGTCGTAGGCTCGAGTCATGCGGGCTTGATAGGATAGAGGTGTATGTATGCTTCCAACCTTTTGCCCTCTAGGTCAGACAATTCCTCCACCTTCTTTCAGTTTCTTGTCGTTCCTCGGGCTGAAGAACGGTGTAGACGGCTACCCTGTAGGATGACATTCGATTTTGATGGGGAACATAGCTCAGCTCAATACACCAGAGAGAAGGGAGAAACCCCATTGGGGTCTTGTAGACCGTCCGGTATGCCCGAGCGCTTCGTGCACTTCTCCCAATCACGTTTGCGGTTGCCAACTATTCTTGGCAACAGTTTGCAAAGGGTCTTGTGAAGGCTTCCGCCAGACCATTGGCTTGAGGGTTGTAAACTGTTGACGTCCTCCAATCTATCTGGAATTTGGCCGCCAACGCATATATCGTTTTGTTCTGAAGGGCGTACAGTTATCGATACGATCCGATGAGGGGTGCCGAACCTGTAAATCAGGTGTTGCTTGACAAATTTGGCAACGGCTACCCCGGTTACCTCCGAAGAGGGATTGCTTCTGCCCATCGGGAGAAATAGTCGGTGGCTGCCAGGATAAACTTGTGGCCGCCAGAGGATGGTGGGAATGGTCCCACGACTCCATTCCCCATTCGGCAAAGGGCCATGTGGGGACAGTTGGATGCAATTCGTTTGGCGGCTTTCTTGGCACCGAACTGAAGACCTGGCATTGATGACACGTACGGGCGTACTGGACGCCAATTTGTATCATGGTCGGCCAGAAGAAGCCTTTTAGCTTGATGTTGATTTTCATCTTATCTCCCGCTTGATGGGCTCCGCACAGTCCAGAGTGGACTTCGTGCATGATGACTTTGGCTTCTCTAGGGAGAGACATCGAGGAGGACACTTGTCTTTTTCATGAACAAGCCGATATAGTTGGTCCCCGATCATTTGATATGACGCGGCCCGCCGCAGCAAGCTGGATTCTTTCAGCCCGATCCCGGGTAGCCAACCGTTCTTTATTTGGATGATCGCTGGCGCCAGTCTTCTTCTCGGCTGGCTTCTTCTTCGAGGGGTTGACCTCTACATTTTCTGGGTCGAAGTCGTCCTCGAGAACGCTGGGCATCGGCCTTCTATGTCGGACGGTTATGCCCAGCTCTCCTTCAGGAGGGAGCTTTAGGGCGGACGCCAGTTTGGCTAGCGCATCCGCCTGAGAGTTTTGTCCTCTAGGGACATGTCTGATTTCGAACAAGTAGAACCTCTCGCGGAGCTTCATTACTTTGACATGATAGGGGATCAGTTCCTTTTTCCGAACGTCATAGTCCCCCAGCACTTGACGGATGACCAGCTGCGAGTCTCCGTAGACTTTTATGCATTTGATGCCCATTTCGGCAGCCAGTTGAAGTCCCACAATCAGCGCTTCATATTCCGCTTGATTGTTGGTCAACGGCTTCATGAGTGCACATGAGTTGTGCAGTATTCCCCCTTGTGGAGTCACCGAACAATGCCCGCTCCGGAGGTATAAGTTGTGGTGTCATCAGTTTGCTTGAGCACCCGGGAAGCGCCATCAAAGTAGAGTTCCCATGTGGTAACTCTACGGCGAGAGTATTTCCACTCTCTTGAATGGGAACTTCTTTTTGTCGGTCCCCTCCCCGTGGGGGGATGAGAGCGTTTCCTCTTCTGGAGCTTGAACTCGAGGGGAGCCTGCTGGCAGCGGATGCCCGCCAGGAAATCCGCCATACCTATACCTGCCCTTTGATGTTTTTCTGGGACGAAGGTGATATCAAACTCCATGAAGAGAAGGGCCCATTTTCTCCATCCTTCCGACAACACAGGTTGGGTGAGGAGCGCTTTTAGCGAGTCTATCCTCGAGATGAGGCTGACTTAATGGGCTAGCAGATAGTGCCGTAATTTCTTGACGGCGAATATCAATGCCAGGCATACTTTCTCCGCTGGGGAATATCGTGCTCTGGACCCACCAGCATCCTGCTGAGGTAGTAGAGCGGTTGCACTTTGCCTTCCTTCACTTGCGCCAGAACGCTCCCAGCGACGTTTCCATGGCTGTGATGTAGAGGATGAGCGGCTTATCTTTCACCGGGCTCCCAAGACGGGAGAGTAGGAGATACTCCTTGATTTCTTCAAAGGTATCTTGGCACTCTTGGTCCCATACAATGGGGCTCCTTTCTTCATCAATTTGCTGAAGGGGGTGCACCTGCCCGCGAGGTTGGAGATGAACCGCCTTATGTAGGCCAGCCTTCCTTGGAGAGATTTCAGCTCCGTTAAGGTTTTCAGCGGCGGCAGCTCTCTTATAGCTTTGATTTTGACGGGATCAATTTCTATCCCGCGGTATTTGACAACAAAGCCGAGGAATCTGCCGCTCGAGACGCCGAAGGCGCACTTCATCGGGTTCATCTTCAGCTGATGCTGGCGGAGTCTTTCGAAGACCTGGCGTAGGTCGCCTAGGTGGTCTTCCCGCCTTTTGGTCTTGACGACCAGATTATCAACGTAGCACTCGACCGAGTCATGGAGCATTTCTCCAAAAATCTTGGTCATGGCTCGTTGATAGGTGGCTCCGGCGTTCTTCAAGCCGAAGGGCATTCTTTTATAGTTGTAGATCCCTTTGGGGGACCTAAAGGCGGTATGACCCTTATCTTTGATAGCCATAGGGATTTGATTATAGCCTGACGACCCGTCCATGAAGGATAGCGCTTCATGCCCGGTAGTCATGTCGATCATAGTTTCCGTGATCGGAACCGGGAAGTCATCCTTTGGGCAGGCTTTGTTCAAGTCCCTGTAGTCGATACAGATCCGGACTTCGCCGTTCTGCTTCTTGACCGGCACTATATTGGCCAGCCAAGTTGGATAGATGCATGGCTCGGTGAAGTCGACTTGGAGAAGTTTGTCCACCTCGGCATTTACCTTCAGCTCCAGCTCGTGGCGCATACGCCGTTGGGCTTGCTTGACCGGCTTCGCTGCGGGGAGTATGGACAACTCATGTTCAGCCACGGAGGGGTCCAGGCCTGGCATTTCTTTGTATGTCCACGCGAAACAGTCTTTGAATTCCAACAAGAGTTGCCGGTATGATTGTCTTTCTTCATCGTTCAGGAGAGCGCTGACGAAGATTAGCCAGGGTTCTTTTGGTTCCCCGAGGTCGAGTTCGACCAGTTCATCGACAGTAGTTTGTCCGCCGTCTTCGAGTTCACGAGATGCTGGCTGCAGGTCGATGAAATCCTTCTCTTCATCGGAGTCAGCAACGTGGACGTCATAGTATTTGAAGCCTTCCTATGTGATCGGCCAGAAGGGTTCCCCGCCTTGAGATGCTTCTCGGCGCGCCGTCCCGTTTGATAGGACGAGGGCGGCCTCCCCTTGCTGCGGCTTTGTAGCGGGGGTAGGAGATCGCCCGTCGGAGGGGCAATGATCATGTGAGGGCGCGAGCCCAACGGTGTTGACCGTATAGTAGGCCTCGCTTTCCACCGCCTGACCATAGCCCAACCCCCGAGTGTCTTTTGCACAATAGGGGGGTTGCCCTCGGAGTTGCTTCGGGTACCACAGCTGATGGAAGTACTCCCGTCGAGAGGGATCTTGCGTTTGTGCAATCTTTTGCCTTTGGCACAATTTCTTGATGTGCTCGGGCATGTCGTCCATTTCTTGGACGGCTCTGGGGCGACTTGAGTCGTTTGACTCCAGCCGAAGTCGTCTTCGGAGGGCCCATATGGAAGCGGGTCTCCTTTGTAGAAGATGATCGCTTCGGCGTCTCGCCTTCCTCGAGACTGTCATTTCTGTAATGGGTGACAATGAATGTCTTTAGTCGTTCCACCCATTGCTCCTCCCTATGGAAGGGTAGCTGCATGTACGCCGGCGGCGAAGAGATGCTTCGGTTGATGATCTCGCGCGACAGTGTTTGCTTCATGGTGATTTCACGCCTTTCTGGGCAACTTGGCCGGCGGGTGGGATTCGGCGAGGCGGCTGAGCCGGTGAGCTTCAAGGAGGTCTTTGTTGACCGTGAAGAGCTCCTCTCCTCTTGATCCTGGCTTGCTTGATTCGCGTCGGCATTTAGTTTTTCCTTGCCTTTTACGCGGCTGTTGGCTTGTGGGAGGCTCGCCGAAGTATAACTGGGCATCCGCCAGATTGCATTCATTTGGGCGGAAAGGAGCCCGGTCGGCGAAGACCGTATGTTGCTCTCCTTCTTTGATGTATTTTATACACTGATGGAGAGTCAAGGGGATGACCCGATTTTCATGGAGTCAGGGTCTTCCCAGGAGAGCTTTGTAAGACGTGTTCGCATTTATGATGTAGAACACGACCTTGGTGGTGAAGTCGTCCATGGCCAGCTGTACTTCCACCTTTCCCAAGGCGTTTTAAGAATTCTGGTTGAATCCAGCGATTCTGATGTCATTTACCCTTTGCAAGTAGGGCGTAAGATATAAAGACTTGAAAGTCTTCAGAGGCATGATATTAATCGACGCCCCGGGGTCAACCAGGATCCGGTTGAGCTCGTGCCCATTGACTTTCCTTGCATGTACAACGGGCGGTTGTGGTATAGCATTGGTAACAGCATGTCCTTGTCGGAGAAGGTCACCTCCGCCGCCAGTGCTTCGAGGGCTTGCGCCTGGAGTTCGGTCACGTCAGCTTCGTAGACCTCGGGCTCTTGCAAGATTTTGACGAGCGTCGTTCTCAACTCTTTACTCCAGGCAATGGCGTCCCATATGGTGATGTTGGTTGGAAACCGCTTCATATGCTGTATGATTTTGCGGTCGGCCCGGGCACGGAGTTGATCCAATGGCGGGACAATATCCTCTAGGGCTTTTATCGGTTGCCCGAATTGGTTGACCCGTCTTGTCCCTGGCTGTTCGTCCAGCTTTTCTTCGAACAACGAGCCCAGGCTATCCTCCTCCGGGACAGTAGTTTCTTCTTTGCCGCTTCTGGCTGGAGTGGACCGGACGGCCGACTCAGGAGTTTTCCGGTGGGAGGGCTTATTGGGGATCGCCCATCCCCCACGCTCTTCTTCATCGGACGGGACGAAGAGGACTGGCTGGGTGGCCCTCCGGCAGGAAAGCCCACTGGCGATATCCTGTTGCTCCTCTTCCTCGTCAGATGGGTCGAAGATGAAAGAGTTCACCCGTATCTCCGTTTCCGGGGTCGGCTGAGGCTCTTCTCCTCGGAAGACGATAGTCTTGCTCAGGTCGGGCGAGTTGGCCTTCTCGCCGAGGGACGGGGCGGATTTCTTTCCTCGTCCGCGGCCCTTCCCTTTGCCTCGGTTGCGGCGCCGATATGTTGCCACAGGGGGAACGACAGCCGGTGATTGCAAGCTTGCCGGCGGCGGTATCGACACCATGTTGCACGAGAAGTCTTTTAGCATTTCTTCCAACTTCTCGATGGTGATTTCGTCTTCCTTATAGAAGATGGCCAGTTCTTCGGGCAGAGGCAGCTTCTCGCCTTCTTGAGCCCTTTGTAGCATTTGATGGAGCCAGCTTTTAAGCCTTGTTTTGCGCTCCATTTCTTCCCACGGGATGTATACGTCCAAAGGGACTCCCCAAGTGGGCTTGGAGGGGATATACTCCTCCAATTCATCAATAAGCTTCTGCAGCTTTTGGAGTGGAGTCAGCTTCGTCGGGGCTGCCGCGGCCTCCTCTTGCTCAGCTTGCTTCTTTAGGCTCCTTTTCATGTTCTTGCGCCGGTTCTTTTCTTGCTGCACTGCGCGCGCCATTTCGAGCGGCGTCGGCGGCTTGGCTTGCTCTGTTGTTCGAGAGATGGTTTCTCGGCCGAGGCGACCGTGCGACCTTCCCCTCGTAGGGAACGCGGACAGAGTGCGCATTCTGGACGCCACAGTCGTCCAACCAGCTTCGTCTTGTTGATGCTGGAAAGTGGAGTCAATTGCCTGCTTGATTACCTCGGGCGGCAGTTGTTGGAATTCAGCCCAATAGGGGCTTGGCTCTTGGGTGGCCGGCTCCATCAATGGCTGGCTGCTGCCCCTGCGGTCTTTATCTTGCCGCTTGAGTATTCGCGGAGGCGAATTCTCAAAGCACTGCCCCTTACTCCTATTTCCGGAGTTTGCTCATGGGGAGGGAGACTTGATGTCGTCGAGACCCCTTCTTTCGCCGAGGAGGTTGTTGTTGGGACTTCTTGCCTGGCCTCGGACTGGATTGTCAGATTGCCTTCTGAGTCGATCTTCCCCTTTTGGATGAGGGATTTTAACCCAGTCTCGGACAATCGGACACATATCCGTAGGATGCAGCAACATGGCATGGTATTTACAATACATGGGGTGGTTTATTTCCCTCTCCGTGTATGTTGGTGGCGGCCTATGTGCTTCTACACAGCCTTGCTGCAAGAGTCTTTTGATGATCTCCCCGGTCTTTGCGGTCGCAAAGGGGTTCGGGGAGACTCGCCACCCGGAGTACCATAGGGCAGGGGCCTCGTCAGAGGAGCCGACTTCTGCCACATCTGGATCTTCTTGGTTGTATCTTGAGGTGGGCTGCTCTTTCAGGGATATATTCCTGAATTGTTCCCCCAAGCTCGTGCCTTCAGTGTCAGCTATGGACGACATCGGCGGTACGAGGCATCCTCGTTCATCAGCTTCGGGGGCTTGGAGGTTCTTGAAGCGCATATAGTCGCTTTCTTCAAATTCCCGCTGGGCTGCTTCCCTGGCTCTCATCAGGACCATGGAGTTGCCTTCCGGGTCGATTTTCCCCTTTTGGATAAGAGACTCGATCCAATCCCGGACATCAGGGCACCTGTCTGTAGAGTGCAGCAGCATGGCGTGATATCGACAGTACATGGGGTGATTCAACTCCCTTTCAGTGTATGTCGGTGGCGGTGTGTGGGCCATCACGGCACCTCGTTGCAGGAGCTTTTCGAAGATCTCCCCAACATTTCCGGTCACCAAGCGATTATAGTGGGGGATTCTCCCTCCCGGGCACCACCAGGTAGGGGCTTCGCTAGATGAGCCGCCTTCTATCATATCTGGGTCCGGGAAAGTGAAGGCCACCGGTGTATAAATTTCTGGTGGGTCGATGACGTTGACTGTGTGCGTGACAACGTCAGCTGAATGGTCTGTCCATTCGCGAATGTGAGGCTGCGGCGGGTTGACACGGGCGTTGCCCAAGTCGATAATCCCTTGGTTGACCCACGCTTCAACCTTGTCTTTAAAGACGTGGCAGTCCTCTAAAGCGTGCCCTGCATCTTGATGGTATATGCAGTAGTTTGGCGGGACGCTTGTTGGCGGCTGGCAGCCCAATAGTCCTGCTCGCAGGCAGGTACAGTAGTGTGCCAATGTCCGATGGCGCGGGAAGGAGTATAATCTTCCGGCGATTTCATCATCAGACGGGTTTGAAGACTCCTCCGAGATCCACCCCCCGCAGGGGTGGCGCATTCGGGGCGTAGGTGCGCCTGCAGGCCCTTGAAGTCCTTGCTGGAGAGTCGTCAGACTTTCTTGCATAGTCCTCAGGTACATCAGCGTTTGGCACTGACCGTGTCGCAGCGATTGAACCTGTCTTTCCAGGTTTTGCACTGTCTCGGACCATGTCCTGTGCTCCGAGGCTGAGGGATGATCCCCCTCCATCCGTTGGTGAATGAGCGTCCCAAGGATTTGCCCGGGTCTTCAGGCTCAGGAGGTGGCGCATTGACATGGATGACATTGCCGAATGCCTCGATTGGTCCCAAGCATGGGGCTGTGGAGGATCGACCAAATGTTCATGCATGGTGATGAGGCGACTCTGGATCAGCTTCTGTATTTCATTTTTGAAGACATAGCAATCTTCAATGGAGTGCCCCAGCATGCGGTGGTAGAGACAGTGCAATGTGCCAATGTCCGATGGCGCGGGAAGGAGTATAATCTTCCGGCGATTTCATCATCAGACGGTTTGAAGACTCCTCCGAGATCCACCCCCCGCAGGGGGGCCATTCGGGCGTAAGTGCGCCTGCAGGCCCTTGAAGTCCTTGCTGGAGAGTCTCAGACTTTCTTGCATAGTCCTCAGGTACATCACGTTTGGCACTGACCGTGCGCAGCGATTGAACCTCTTTCCAGGTTTTGCACTGTCTCGGACATGTCCTGTGCTCCGAGGCTGAGGGATGATCCCCCTCCCATCCTTTGGTGGAATGGCGTCCCAAGGATTTGCCTCGGTCTTCAGGCTCAGGAGGTGGCGCATTGACATGATGACATTGGCCGAATCCTCGATTGGTCCCAACATGGGGCTGTGGAGGATCGACCAAATGTTCATGCATGGTGATGAGGCGATCTGGATCAGCTTCTGTATTTCTTTTTGAAGACATAGCAATCTTCAATGGAGTGCCCCAGCATGCGGTGGTAGAGACAGTAATTGGCTCATCCACTCTATCCGCTTCGCTTGGTCTTCTCATTGCCGGAAGCGTAGCAAGTCATTCTTCATGCACAGCTTGAAGAGCATCTTCGTATATCCCTTTTGAAGGAATACGGCGTGCTCATACGTTGTGGCAGTAAAGTCGGACGCGGTCTTTCTTCCACCTTCTTGCTTGGGCGCCAGAGGCCATGATCTTCTTCCCTTACTTTGCGGGGCGAAGTCCACAGCATGGCTTCTTTGCCCATAGCACGCTCCCTTTGATTTTCGGAGGAGCTTGCACGGGTTATCAGCGAAGACCATTTCGATCTCTGCCACGACCGCGTTGAGCTGGTCAAAACCCTTGATGTTTGTTCCCAGCAGCTTTTCGCTTATCTGCGCTGCCAGGCCCCGCCGACAGATGGTTATGGCATCTTCTTGCGTTGGGGGATTGTCGCACCTCATGCTGAAGTACGCCCACGCTTGATGAAGTCGAGTGCCGTTTCTCCTTTTCTTTGCCTGAGGGAGCACAGCTCTGCAAGCGACACCTTTCTCTCGGCCGTTTGAAACCGGTCGATGAATTTCTTTTAGAGGTCGGCCCAGTCGACAATGAAATTGGGCCTCAACCTGGAGTACCACTAGAAGGCGGTGCCTGTCAGGGACGTTGCGAAGTAACGGAGGAGTAGGATTCATCGAATGCCAACTCTCCCATAGCCGTTATATAGTAGGCCAGTGCTCGTTTGGCGAGCCCTGTCCGTCGAACTTCTGCAACTTTGGCGCCTTGGGGAAGTCCGGTGGCAGCTTCTTGAATTGATGGTGGACGGGATATGGCACGTTGTAGAGATCTACAGTGGCAGTTCCCTCGCCTCGCTGAGCGAAGCGGTCGTCCACGATCTTTTCAATCATTCGCCGCTGGGCGACGATATCTTCAGCCGTGAGGCTCGGGAGTTTATCCCCTGCGCGGCTGTTGGACCGGGTCGACGGTATAGTCGTTGACCGCGGCTGCGCGTGGGTTGACATCGGGCAAGTCGCCTTGTTGATGTCTTGCCCGAGCATTTTGGTTTGCCGTCGGCACTTGGCGGCGCGGCGCATTTGCCCCTGCCTGTTTCCTCGCTCGGTCAGGAATTGGCCATTTCAGCCTGCCAACGCTGTATAAATCATACTTGGCGTCATCCGTCATTGCTTGGAGGCGACTCTGGTTGGCGGCATGAGGAAGACTTCGGCTTGCTCTCCTCAGCCGGGAATTGTTGCTCCCCAAGATGGAGGCTGGCGACTTCGTCTTCTTCTCCTCCTCCAATGTCTAGCTGGACTTGCCCCAGCGGAGCCCCTTGATCTTGCTCCCGGGGGGGTTCGAGGACTTGCCCCTGGGTTGAAGGCCCAGCTTGGTTGCTTTGCTGCGCCTGAGGAGGCCTCCTGGCAGGATTCCGCGTGTACCGGAGGACGGCTTCGTCGTCCTGTCTGGGTTCGTTTATCCTGAGCGCGCCCGCAGGAATGCCGGGTGGCCCGGCTGCTTCCCTTCCGGAAGCATAGCAGGTGAAGATTTTCATGCCTCCACCATCTTCAGACGTCTGCTGCACTCTCCACTTCTTGGGCTTCTGAGTGCTTGGACGGATTGCAGCTCCCAGCCTGGTGAAGACTGAGGCGCTCAGCCTTTCAAAGACCGAGACTCGAGGTGTGGAAGCTCCGGCTTGACTTGCGTCTCCCCCTTCAGCAGTTTCCGCTTGGGCGGGGACGAAGTTGGGCTTCCTATAAATGCCCCTGCGTTTGTGTCCGCGGGGACGAGGAGGCTTGGAGTCCTGAGCTTTTTCTTGCTCAGGAGTTGCCTTCTTGGGGCGTTCGGCGGGTTGATCCGCTCTAGCCTGTTTAATTTGGCGGGCTTCCTGCTTGGTCACCCACATTTGCCTCATTTTGCCAGGCGGCTGGGGTGCGGAGCTTGATGCCTGCCCCTGTCGGGCTCCTTTTGGGGAGTCCCGATCTTCTTGCCGCATCCCTTGGAGGGGAGCGAATTTGTTGGAGGTTGCCACCGTAGGGACGCTTCTGTCCCGGGGCAATATCGGCTCGCCTCCATCGAGCCTTACGCGGATGTCTTCGACGAGCACGGTCTTGCCGGAGTTGGAGACGACTGCGTTGGGCTTGGTGCCCCTGCGCCCCTGGCGCTGTCCCCGTTTTCTAGGGACTGCGACGCAGGAGATTGTGTTTACCGAGAAGACTCGGCCTTGGCTTGGACGGGGTTTGGTGCCCTTAGTTGCAGTAGCTTTGGGCGCCGCCTTTGGAGTAGCTTGGACGGCGGGGACCACCCCTAGGAAGTAAGGGGATCCCACCACTGCAGGAAAATCGCCGAACACGAGCGAGACGGCGAGGTAGCCACATTTGGCGTAGCATGCGATGACTTGGGGTCCGTACGTGACGGCGGCCATCGGACGAGCTTGAAGTTGCAGGTGGGAACGGGCATTTGATGCCGGCTTTCGCTCCTTGTACCTGTAGTGTGGAAATTAGTCATCTTTTATTTTCATATCGGCATACGGTCTTTTTACATATGCATGGAAGGCAGGAACAGTCCCACCGGGCGTGCCAGATTGTTGGAACGAGGATTTTCTTTCTTTCTATTTCCGATTTTTATATCTAAAAGTTCGCGAAAGGTGAACTTCGGTCGCCCCGGGAGGGTTCCCGTTCGTTGATCTCTTTTCGCTTGCTTTTGCGGGCGTGCCGGACTGTTTACGAGAAACAGACAAAGATTAACTTACGAGGGTATTGGGTGCGAACCCTGATACCCTCGAATTTCATTTCATTTATTTTCCGTGTGCGCTCGCGTTCAGGGGCGATTGGAGTGGTTGTACTGGACCGTTTCCCACCAACCGAAGTCGGTGTTTCATTTACATCGAGTATAACACTCGAATACCTTCGGATGCGTAATGTTTGTTAAAAGACCGTATGCCAAAATTTAAAGAAAAGACAGATGACAAGTAAATTTCCACAATTTTTACTCAAGCTTACGTCATTTATTTATGACATTTACATTTGTGCCTTTAGTGGGGCTTTTTTACCTCCACTGGGCGATTACCAGCATTTCGTGTACATGGGTGTCAACGACGGGTGTTTGTGCCTCTGTCGGATGTTCACGTGTGGGGGATCCATAAATGTCCATGACAAGGTGTTTGTGCCTCCGTCGGACGTTTACAAACTTGTCGGTCCTCGATGCTCGAGGCGGGTGTTTGTGCCTCTGCCGAGCATTACCGACCATTTGTCCTTTTAAGTCTACGACAGGGTGTTTGTGCCTCTGTCGGACAACGTTGCCTCAACGCACGTCATTTGGCGACGGCGGAGGACTTAAATACAAATGCTGAGAGTCATGTGACAACCTGTGGCGTCTTCCTGCGGACGTGGCGCAACGCAGCCCGAACGCTGAGGACGGAACACCAACGGGTGCCAAGGACTTCTCCTCAGCACGTGCGGCCTATTTAAGCTCGCGCACGGACACACTCTAAGCACGGGCTCGTGAGTGCAAGAAGCTTCTCCGAGTTTTTTTCGGGGGCCGAATGGCCTGTGTTCAAATGGGGGTGTGCCCTATTTATAGGATTTCAGGGGGGCATATCGGCGGGGGTACCCTCCCCGGCGGAGGTCTTCGGCGGCACGGGCGTCGAGGCAGAGCGCGAGCGTCGAGGCCGATGGCGAACCGGCGGAGGTGCCCACGAGAGAGCCAGCGGACTGGCGGAGGGTGCTGGAGATGGGGCTGACTGGCGGAGGGGGCCGCCAGTCAGGGAGTCTGACCGGCGGCCCTCTCCGCTGGCGCGGGGCCGAACCGGCGCCCCCCTGCTAGCGGGGCCGAACCGGCGCCCCCTGCTGGCGCGGGGGGCTAACCGGCGGCCCCCCCTGCTGGCGCGAGGGGCAAACCGGCGCCCCCCCTGCTGGCGCGGGGGGCCGACCGGTGGCCCCCCCCCCTTGCTGGCGCGGGGGGCGAACCGGCGCCCCCCCTGCTGGCGCGGGGGGCCGACCAGCGCCCCCCCCCCCTGCGCTGGCGCGGGGGGCCGAACCGGCCCCCCCCCCTGCTGGCGCGGGGGCCGAACCGCGCCCCCCCCCCCCCCCTCACTGGCGAGGGGGCTGACCGGCGGCCCGTTGGGGCCTGTTTTGGCCCCCACCTATTTAAGGTAGGGCCTCCCTTCTTCTTCTCATGTCATTTTCTCCATGCTTTCCAGGAGAAAACTTGGGAGAGAGCTCTGGGGCCTCCCTTGGTTGTTGGTTGACGACCGCGCGCGTGCGCACGTGCACCGCTCGCGCTCCCTCGACCGTCCCACGTGCGTTTGTCCTCGTTTTTGAGGGACACGTGCATTTGATTTCCCGAAACCCTTCGGCTTCGGGCGCGACTTCGAACCCGCTCCGGACGTGAATTTTCTGACATCCGGGTACGTGTCCTTCGTCGACAAAGAACTTCTCGGACATCTCTCTTCCGGGTCGCCCCGATTGATGCGAGTACTCGGCCTCGTTTGTTTCCGCCGTCCGAGCGGGAGAGATCGGGAGTTTGTTCCCGGTTCCCCCAGGGCGTATTTGTTGCCCGGGGTTTGTTTAAGCCCCGATATTTTTCGAGTTCAACAGGGACCCCCAAAAAAAATAAACTTGGAAAAGGCATAGACTATCACTGCAGTGGCTCCATTACAGAAAGTGTGTAGGGAATGCTCCAGAGTCCAGACTACAAGTAAAAGACGGAGGAAACAGAAAGAAGTGGGGGAAGAGAGAGAGAGAGAAAAATGAAAACACGATGGGGATAGGGGATTTTAACATAATTCAACAAAAAAACAAGATTGTCTAATCCTGCATGGCTAGTACATGCCTGGAACAGGAAGGGGGAGATACTGTGGGAGTTCGACAGCCAACATGTAAGAAAACTTTCCACATCCCAATCATGAATCCTGAACTATATCTTCTTCCTCATGTGAGGTCCAATTAGAATGGAGCATTGGCAATGGACAAAGTGATATGAGAGAATTCATGTTGTCACCAACCCCATAAAAGTGAGAGAAGATGATGAGGAAAATGACAACAATGATAAATAAATTGATTCTTGTAACATCGTAGATACAAGTATTTTATTCCAATTTCAGTGACCAGTTGGAAGCAAAGGCTGCCCAGACATGACTCAGCATGAGTCTGAATCAGGTCAGAAATTTGAAATCAGAGTTTCACTAGTGCCCCTGTTAGCACTCTAATTTCAATTTCAGCATCTGCTGGCTAGAAGAAACCATATATATCGAAGCACCATCTTTCATACATTTACTGGTCCTCCTGTGAAAATACAGGAAACATGGAAGAGGCAATGATATCTGTGTGTCCGCTACCTATATATAAAATGCTAGGATATGACCAGCGCAGTTGGTCCACCCTGGCTGTACCTAGCTATGGACTCTTGAATTAAGATCAAAGGATCCCCCAAAAGCAAAAAAAACACTCCAGAAAGCCCTGGAGGCCTGCACTCCATGTGGAGTTCAGGTGCCTGCGCCACCACCACATCCACCCCAAAGGTGCATTCTGAGTCTCCCACCTCACAAATGACAACCCACGAGTGTGGTTTTGCACATGAACGTGTGTGGAACGTAACTCAGTATTGGTAATTAGGTTTTAGAGATTTACAATATACATTTGATCTGCAGGGTTTAAATGAAATATTATCTGCTACACAACTTGTTCACACAACTCTTAGTTGCATAATTGTAAGCAGCGCAATTTGTTTGTACTACTCATAGTTGTCAAGATGCCTGTTGAACCCGGAAAAATACCAAGATTTAAACAAAGCCCGGGCAATAAATCTGCCCGGAAAAGTACGGAGTTTTGGGAAAAACCCCGATCTCCCCCGTGTCGAACACCTGAGATAAACGGGTTCGAGTTCATATTTTAGTCCGATTTAATTCAGATGACATGTTAAATGTGACGCTCGAAGGTCTGTTAGGGCGGGATATATACCCTCTGACGGGCAACATCAACGTCTAGCAGTGCGTCCAAACAAGCGCACGCTGTGCACGCGTGTCCGGGCGAGTAAAACGGCATCGACGTTTAAAAACGGAAGCAAGCGCACGTCAAACGGCTGCAAACGGACGTCAAACACACGTCAATGGCGGTCAAATGGGCTGGGAAGACCCCGGAGGGCCCACTTTTATAGCATGTACGGCCTGGACACCCCCCGCGGGAGTGTTTGTACGCAAACACCACCCCCCGCGGGGTGGTGCTGTGCGGGACACCCCCTGCAGGGCAGCGGGGGTGTTCCGGGGCACAAAACACCCCCTGCGGGGATGTGTGCTGCTCGGCCACCCCCCGCGGGTGTGTTTCCCCACGCGGCCACCCCCTGCGGGGGGGTGCGCTGCGCGCGGCCACCCCCCACGGTGTGCGCTGCGCGCAAGCACCCCCCCCCCCCCCCAGGGGGTGCTCTGCGGGCCCTGGACCCTTCCGCTGCACGGGGGGGTTTGTGCGCCCAAACCCAAGGGTCCGCAGCCCCTCCCAGCACCCCTTCCAAACCCCTATAAATATGGGGTAAGCGGCTTGAAGAAAAGCATCTGCACCCTTAGAGGAATTTTCAAAACAAGAAGTCTGTGCTTTGAGACTTAAGGGATTGTTGGGAGAATACCTCTCGAGGTCCCGTCGCCGTCTCGTGCTTCGTCTCTGTACTCCGTCCGTGCCCCCTGACGTTGGAGGAAGAAACACCGCAGGTCTATATATAAAACTGTGAAATTTTGTAATTAAGTGAAGTCCTTCCGTGTTTTAAAATAACACGTATGTGAAGGCGCACTCATGTAAACACCTAATGGAGGCATATACACCCCATTAAGGACATGTATGCAAATGTGACAAATAAATGTGTTTGAGATATTTGTGGATTTTAATGTCATCTAAATTTCCTAATTTCAGCAAGGTCTTTTAACAAACGTATCGTATCAAAGGTATTCGGGTTTTCACCCAATGTAAATGAAATGCCGACTCCGGTCGGTGGGAATGGTCCAGTACAGACCACCCCAATCGCCTGATAAACGACGCGCGCGGAATAAAAATATAATATTTGAGGGCTTAGGTTTATACCCGAAGCACCTCGTAAATATAACTATTTTTTTTGTCTGTTTATTTTAAACAGTCTGGCACCGCCCATGCATAGATTACGTACGCGCATATAGATGCGTATATATATATTTTTAAGAAATCTCTTCTCCGTTCCACAATGCCAAAGCAACCCAAGGCACTCTTGGGGCACCTGGGTGCTTAGGCAACATGGTGCCCACTTGGCCATCGCCAAGCTCTATAAAAAACTAGGATATATATGTATATATACAAAGATATGTAAATATGCAAATATACATAGACATAATATATGCAAAATGCAGCATTCAATACTAAAAATGGAAAAACAGTAAATAAATGTATCATTGCAGAAAATTAGGTATAAAATTGAATTTTAATATTATAATACCTATATAATTATGGGGTTGAAGACCCCTTAAGGACTCTATTGGATGGTGGAGCATGAACTTTCTCATGCCAGCCCAAAAAGGAAATTTGTGATACAAAGTGACAGGCCCTGGAAATTTTGTAGAGATGGAGAGAGAGAGAGAGAGAGAGAAAGTGTTTGTAAATTACACTGTGGGAATAGAGGTAGCAGTCAGAGGAGGTGACATGGTTGACCATGGGGGCATGGGCAGCCTCATTGGGTCCAAAGCAGCCCCAAGCACCCAAGCAGGTCAAGGCACGTGACTGGCCCACTTGGGCACCACCTTGGGGCACCTTTCTGGGCCCCATAAGGCAGGCCTGCACCTAGCTGTTTGCTGGCACCTTCCAGCCTAGGCAGGAGGCTTGACAACTATGGTACTACTTATTCACACAACTTGTTCATGCATTTGCACTCTTTATCTGCATGAAACTTATAACATGTTAAGTTATGATTGAATAACATGTTATCACTTATGATTGAATAACACATATGTTTTAGTTGATCTTTTTTTTGAAGATGAACATGTATGTTTTGATTAATCGAGAAGCTATCTTTAAAGAATACACATTTTCCATGGGCTCTTCATTTAATTGAACAAATGAGTTCAGCAAATACGGAGTGAATCAAGCAAGTTCATGCAGGCACTAATGATTGAACAAATGAGTTCAGCAAATAAGGAGTGAATCAATCAAGTTCATGCAGACACTAGTGAATGAATCAATAAAACTGAATCTGCCTCGTTAATGCACATTACCTTGATAATATGCGCTAACAGGCTGACACAAATCAGATGTTTGTCCGAATTAGTTTTTGCAGGTGCTTACCAAGACGTGTGTGTCAAATGAAGATCCTTATGAAGATATCAAGAATAACTGACAGAAAAGAAGAAAGGATAGACTATAGGATCCAAATACATACAAATCAAGCTTTCACCTTGTGTAACAGATACATTATGTGTCTGACGGGGAAAACTATGAGGAACAGAACATAAACTTGTATGTAACGGCTAATTAAGCAATGAGGCTTAAACCAGTATCTGTAACCGAGGAGGAGGAAGAAAATAGAGGAGATCAAACAGAAATTAAGTCCATAATGAGATCAATTCAAAGTCTGTTCTTTCTCAAGTTCTTAAACTCTTAAGCAATCAATCCTATTTCTTCCTTCTGAGTGCAATTGTTGAAAATTCATTTAGGGAGAACGACCTAAGAAACACACTTCATCAAGCATCTGCTGCTCATATGCCTCCAGCAGAGAGATTCAGGCAATCGAGAAGAGACAGACAACACAAACCACAGAGGACACACGAGATTTTAAGGTGGTTTGGGAGATCTACATCCACCCCTCACTTCAACCAAGTGAGGCACCTTCAACTAGGATCTAGTAGAGAGAAAACTCTCAAAACATATCACTGATTCACAGCTTAAAACACCTGCTGACACACAGCTTCAACACCACTGTCTCACAACTTGAGGATCACACAGATCTCCAAATCCACACACACCAAGTGTTGGAGCTGTACTCCTACTGAGTACCGACCAGTAAGAATACCCAAATGAAATTGATGAAGATTCAAATGAGAAAAAATCAACAATATCAAACACAAGATGAGTTGAGTGCTGAGAGGCAAATGATCAAACAGTAATCCTTCAATCTTGAGTTGATCTGCCTTGATCTACTCGAAGCAAACTTTGAAGCTTCAGTTCTTGAATCTTGAAGCGTGCTTTAGTTCTTGGGGCTGAGAGCTTCCAATTCCTTGATTCCTTCGCGTAGCTAGATGCAATTGAACTTGAATCTTTCTTGATTGCGATCCCCTGATTCTGGATCTGCAGAATTGCGTCGCACGAGCTTGATCTCCAGAGCTCTCTCAGAGGTCTTGCATCTGGTGAATTCTCCAGGAAGCGCTCACTCTAGGATGACTCTCACCCCTCGCTTCACCGCCCAGCAGATCTCCTTTTTGAGTCGCGAGCAACCACCTCTTACAGCTTCACTTGTGGAATCTTCAGTGGGCCCCCTTCACAATATCCCACTTTTCTGTTGGAAAAGGTGGGAAGATTCTTGCTTAAAGAATCTTCTGGAATCTCAGACCTTGTACCATAATTCCCCAAATGATTGGTCCTTGGACCATGTGCCCAGATGTGGCTCACTGGAACTTAAAAGTTACCACCAGAAGAAGAGTGTGTCGACACTACATGACATGTGCGTCGACACATACGGGATGCTCCATTAGCTCCTCACATCGCATTGTGACTCGTGTCGATGCACCTTGTGCACCGCGTCGACACACATAGTGTTTCCTTCAAAACAGGTTTACTGGATGCTCCTAGTGCGTCGACCTCCTGAAGCGACTGCGTCGACACCAGTGTATTTTCTTCACAAACTGGCTTACTGGAAAGAGCTGGTGCGTCAACACCATCAAGAGACTTGAGTCAACACACAGTCTGTCTTCTTCAAGGCTGCTTACTGGAAGGGCTGGTGCATCCACCACCTGAAGTAACTGCGTCAACACACTTATGACTGGTTTGCATTTGTGAGTTCAGGCTTGTGTTCATACGTCGACACACACACCAGAAGTGTGTCAACGCACAATATTCATTTCAAGTAAAGTCTGACTTTATCTATTTGAACTCTTTTAGGTACCTGCTACAAGTAAGAATTTAAAGTGTTTGAACCATTCATTTGGCTTATGTATCATAGTTAGACAGTCTTAGACATCATCAAAACAAGGGACACAACAAGGTCTTGATTGTCTTGTTCCTCATGATAAGGAGAAGACCTATTTAGCAACAGGCAATTGTAATTTGTAAGAACCTGCTGGAGGTTGATATCCAGTATGTTTTCTTTACCTAAGGCTGATGGTATAGTAACATCCTAAGGGGTTTGCCTGAGGGATTGGACATAGGGCTAAAAAGAGTCAATGCCAAACCAGGATAAATTGTGTATCTTGTGCAATTGCATATTTATTTCTTATTTTTCAAAAATAACCATCCATACCCCCCCTCTAGGTTCATCATAGCCTGGGCAACAAGGTTCTCATTACAGGTGGAACCCTGGCCTGAATTTTTTCCTATCAAAACTGGTAGATCAAATCCAATGGTTGAGGAAAGGTACGGCACTATGGCCAGGCTGCAGCAACCGCTGTAGTCATACTGTACCACTACTATAATAAATATATATATATATGTATAAAAATGAGCCAGGGGTAAATTAACATAGATGCACCTCCTAATTACTATTTACCCATATTTATCAAAAAAAATTGGGACTAAAATAGTCAGCAAGAACAATATTTCTTCTCATCATCATTTTATTCTGGAATTTTTTTTTTTTACCTTCCAAACACACCCGTATAACTGTATATGAATACTCTTCAGAGTCATACCCCAACTTGAGTTGCCATAAATACCTCTCCATTCACACACATAAGAGAGAAAGAGAGAGAAGAAAAGAAAAAGAGATTTCCAATGAACAGCGTACCAAAGTAGCCTGGGAGCCTTGATAGAAAATATGAAGCACCAATATCTGGGAATAGCCCCAGTGATGTTTCAGGCATAGCAAAGACCTGTAAATCTAGAAGATCAAAATACATTCCATCTACGAGAGTCTAGAGCAATTCACATTTTTGCAACATGAATGAAATACAATCTACGCAGGCACTAGTGCAGATGAGGAATAGCTGCATGAAATCACAATAAAAACAGTTTGGAAACCAAAGGTGTTAAATTTGTAAATGGAGCACATTCTCCCTCTCAAATTTTGTTCCATCCGTTAATACAAATGGTGTCTTTATCTTTTTTATAAATAGATCTCGACCTTATTATCAAGGATATTCAGATTCAATCCGATGTAAATTAACACCGATTCCGATCAGTGGAGAAGGGGTCCAGACAAGGTTCGACGCATCGGGGAATCGGGGCGAATCGGGTTTTTCCTGATCCGCCACGATTCGCATGGGAATCGGATGGGAATCGGTCTGATTCGATGGGAATCGGGCGAATCGGGTTTCTCCTGATTCGATCCGATTCGGCGGAATCGGACCGATTCGATCCACCACGCCAAACCATCTCCAGCAGACGAAACCCCAATCTGATAAAATAAGCATGCGGAATAAATACACTAAATAGAGGTGCAATTGTCCAATAAATGGACACAAAAATCTCGCATCAAGTGAATCTCAAATTTTATCTATTTAACAGATTGGCATGACCACGCATAAAAAAAAAAATAAGAAGAAGAAATACTTATATAACACATCATCATGTTCCATATTTCCATTACTCTTATTTTTAAGAGTCCCCCTAAATGGCTAAATCTAGTGATTCCTAAATCCTTCTGTGTGTTCCAACAATCCCCCAAGGGAGGTTGGCGGTTGGCCTGCTAGGAGGGGTTTTTGGACTGTCTTAACCAGGGGCACAGATATTCCATGTGGATTTTCCCCTTTTTTATGCAGTGGAAATTTATGTTTGTGCATCAGTGTACCCTTCCTCCTTTTTAAATTGCAACTTATGCATTACAACAGAAACAACTTTAAAAGGGGTTCAACAGTGGATCAAATGATGCAAAGCACTCTTCTTTTGTTTTTGTAGCATATTTCTTTTATGTCAATGAATACATGGCATCAACCACATTAGAAAAACAAAAACCAAGAAAGAAAATGAAAAATACATGACAAGGTTTATTAGGATACCGAATTCTCTGTGGCAACTCTAAATCTTCCATGTATTGAAACACCAGCTCCACCTCCCATGACAATTCCATTCAGAATGGAAACCTTCACATGTATCCCGACATATCATAATTTATTTTCATATAATATATAGGTAAATGGATATTAAATTTGCAAAATAAAATTAAATCACAAAAAGGATCCACAAAAACTAATTACAAAGAAATTACCTGCGGTTTCCTGTATGTTGCAATTATATAATTCAAGATGAACTCATTCCAGAAAAATTTTGCACCATAACTCCAATGACCTGATGCATAAGACCAAAGGAAGCGACATAAAACTTTTCTGCACAAGAAAATATTGAAAAACTACCATTTTAGAAAGATCAGAAGCCTACTGCACAGATTCCCATTTAGTTTTCCAACGCAGTAAATGGACTCAAATTGATTGGAAGGAAAAGCAGCATTTCCTGTTTAAAATTGATAATCTGATTAAGATTCTTCTTTGGTCCTTGAGACCATCCATAAGCATAAATGTTCTTTCATGTATGAGACTCATCCCCTCCTTTAGATCCTTATTCTAAGAGAATGTGGCAGGAGCACTCATTGAATGAATTAATGAATTTAGCTTTATAATAGTCAAAAGTAGATTAGTAATTTCCTCCCAGATGCAAGGAAAAAAACTATTTCAAATCAGGCTGAGATTGGTAGCTGTTTGAAAAGAACTTTTCATTATGTTTTCTAATATCGTTTCTCTTCTTCGATATTAGATTTAGTTCTTTTCTTGATATATATATATCTGTCAAAACATGGAGAATATGAATATGATGCCCTATCGGACGCGGAAAATTTCGTTTGGTTGATTTTATTGGGATTTGAGTTTGATTTAATTTTTATTTATTTATTTTGCCTTGCGGGACGTGCCAGCCTGTCTAATAGACAGAGTTTGAAATCCGCGCAATGCGGAGAGAAAATTTTATGTCCAAAGGATGGACAAGTGCGCCAGTTTACTTTGAACTTATTTGTTCCGCAATTTTGTATTATCAGGCGATTAGGGCAGCGTGTGCTGGACCCCTATCTCTATCGATCGGAATCGATGTTTTTGTTTACATAGGATTAAAAGCCTTTGATGTTATTTTTACATCAATTTTAACCCGAACACCATTGATAACAAAGTCGAGAGGTTTTGCATTTTTTTCTAGAAAATGGTAATACAATGTTTTTTTTTATCGGACGAAATAGAATTGCTTTGAAAAGAATATTTTATTTAAAAAAGAGTACGAACTCCTTGTTTTTTTTTATCGGACGAAATAGAATTGCTTTGAAAAAAATATTTTATTTAAAAAAGAGTACGAACTCCATTTGAGAGTTTAGTATATAATCTGAGAAATGAGCGGGCATATACCCGTGAATTCATTTGGTATTTGAATATATTGTGAATTTGGGCAGGGCTTCCGCATAGGCAGAATTGCCGTGTAAATATACGAACATTCATTTGATGGACATATGGTCGTATTATTTTAGGACAGAGTCTCCCCATAGAATACGCACATATGAACATATATATTTGTAAACATATGGGCATGTTTTCGGGCAGAACCTCCGCTTGGGCAGAGTTCTCTTAAAAACATATACATATGAACACAATATTTGTGAACAAGGTTTGACGGATCGGGATCGGGAGGCGAATCGGATTTCTCTTGATCCGATTCGATTCCCCCGAATCGACCCGAATCGATCCGCATCGGATCGATTCTCATGGGTATAATATATAATATATAATATATTGATATTTATAATGTATAATATATTATTAATTGATATAATAATATAAATATCATATATATGATATTTATAATGTATAATATATTTATTAATATGATAATAATATTATATATATGAGGCGAATCGGACCGAATCGATGAATCGAGGATCGGGTTTTCCCTGATCCGATGCGATACGGGGTATCGGGCCGGCTCGATCCGGCACGCCAACCTTGTTTGTGAACATATGAGTATGTTTTCGAGCAGAACCTCCGCTTGGGTAGAGTTCCCTTTAGAACATATACATATGAATATGTTATTTGTGAACATATGAGTATGTTTTCGAGAAGAACCTCTGCTTGGGCATAGTTCCCTTTAGAAAACATATACATATGAGCACAATATTTGTGAACATATGAATATATTTTCGGGCAGAACCTCCACTTGGGCAGAGTTTCCTTAGAAAACATATACATATGAGCACAA
Organism: Colocasia esculenta; assembly: GCA_014218235.1. Lineage (NCBI taxonomy): Eukaryota > Viridiplantae > Streptophyta > Magnoliopsida > Alismatales > Araceae > Colocasia > Colocasia esculenta. The sequence continues at coordinate 116,139,850 of CM024755.1, read as the reverse complement.
AAACTTACCCTTCTCGGAGACTCGCTTGACGAGAGGGAAGGACATATGTGCCTAAATGCTTATATCCATGGAGACTAGCTCAACATGGAAACATTTAGAACACAAGAACACGAAGGTGTTTAAATACTTTATACCCATGGAGACTCGCTCAACATGGAAGGCATTTAAACCCCGAAGCACACGAGCGCAATTTAATTTTTACCTCCACAGAGGCTAGCTCGATGTGGAGGTATGGGTTACATTCGGATTTTAAGACCCCCCATAGAGACTAACTCGACATGAAGGGAGATTAGGGGGATTCCGTAGTCGGAGGGAGACGACCTCTCTTTTTTGCGCTTGCCGAGGTCGAATACCTTCACACCGAGCGGAGGAACCTTCACGAGTAAGCTAGAATTTTCTTATCAAAAGAGCCTTCTTTTTAAAACCTTCAAAACCGGGGGGGTGGGCAAAAAGAGCTTCGGCCGATGTTTTTTTTTTTTTTTAAGGTTCGAGAGGGACTCTTTGCCATGGGTTACATGGGTATTTATAGGGGTTTTAGCCCCTTACATTTGAGGGAGGAGGGGGGGATGACCGATGAAAGGTTCCATCGGTTAAGGGGCTTAACCAATAGAACCCTTCCATCGGTTAAGGAGCATCTCCCCAACCTCCATCGGTTGGGGGAGGAGTTCCCCCAACCGATGGAGGTGTTCCATCGGTTAGGGGGTGTGGACACGGGAATTTTTCCTTTTTTATTTTGAAATATTTGTTTCATTTATCATATTTTGACTTTGCATTGCAAGGCGTGCCAGACTGTCTACCAGACAGAAGTAAAAGGTCTGCATGATGCAGAGAAAGGATTTTGATATCCGTAGAACGGACAAGTGCGCCGTTTTTAATCTAAACTTCTTTGATTCTGTGCCTTTAATCATCAGGCGATTAGGGTAGCGTGTGCTGGACCCCTGTCTCCATCGATCGGAATCGATGTTACATTTACATCGAGTTAAAAGCCTTAGATGCTATATTAACATCAGTTCCAACTCGAATACCATTTCATAGCGAGGGCGAGGATATATGCATTTTCTAGAAAATTCCAATACAATGTTTTCTCCTTTTATTCATCATCAGATAGAATGAACTTTGATTTGAAAAAAGGATTTGTTCCTTCGAAAATATATGAGCTTCCTATTGAGGATTTGATATATGACTTGAAAATAGACGGGAATATATCCGTATGGACAGAGTTATCTTATGAGTTTATGAAGATATCTTTTGGGCAAGATTTCTGTTTAAACAGAGTCTCTTTTTAGAAAGTGTATTCATACGAATATATATACTCGTGAACATATGTATGTGTTTTTTGTCGGGATCTTGGTAGAAACCAACGTTTCTCCCCCCAAATATACGTATATGAGCATAACTTTTGTAAGTATATGAATATTTTCCGGGACGGAACCTCTGCTTGGCGGAGTTTCCTTTTAGGAAATATATGCATATAAGCACATAGTTATGAACATATGAGTGCGTTCTCGGGCAGAATCTCTATTTTAAATGAGTATCCTCAAGAAAATATATACAAATGACTGTGATTATATGAGTATGTTCGCGGGCAGAACCTCCACTTAGGCAGGATTTCCCCCAAGGAACATATACATATAAACATAAAATCGTGATTATATGAGTGTGTTCTCGGGTAGAATCCCGCTTGAGCAGAGTCTCCTCAAGAGAACATATACATATAAACACAAAATTATGATTATATGGATAAGTTCTTTGGGTAGAATCTATGTTTGGGCAGAGTCTCCTAAAAGAAACATACACATATAAACACAAGAACAAACGGCATCTAAATGCGCGTACCCATAGAGTCATGCTCAATAGGGAGGCATTTAGAGCACAAACATACAAGGGTATTTAAATATCAGGCGTCCAGAGTCATTTCAATATGGACAATATTTAATCTCGTAAGATCCCCACAGAGTCTTGCTCGATGTGGGGATATGAACCATGCTATGGGAACTTTGAGAAACCCTCCATGGAAAGGGATGAGGGGGATGCTGATGCCGTATATGAGGCGATCTCCCCTTTCTTATACGCTATTGAACGCTCCTCACTCCGTGCCGAGCAAGGAACGGGCTAATACCTTCACACCAAGCCAGAAATTGGAAGAACAATTGAAGGGGATTTAGAAGAAGGAAGCTTTCTCTATTTCTGATTTTTTTTCAGAATGAGGAGGACCCTGTTTTTTTAGCAGGGGGAATTTCAATATGAGGGCTTAGAGGCTTTGTGGCCGACCCCTTACAATGGAGGGGGTACCTCCCCTTTTATAGGGGTTTGCCCCCTTACATATGCAAGAGAGGAAGAGGGGGAGGCCCCTCCCCTCCAACGTTTTGTGTAAAAACGTTATGAGGGGGAGACCCCTCCCCTCCAACGTTTTATGTAAAAATGGTAGGAGGGGGAGACCCCTCCCCTCCAACGTTTTGTGTAAAAACGTTAGGAGGGGGGAACTCCATCCCTCCAACGTTTTGTGTAAAAACGGTAGGAGGGGGAGGCCCCTCCCCTCCAACATTTTGTGTAAAAACGTTAGGAGGGGGAGACCTCTCCCCTCCAACGTTTTGTGTAAAAACGTTAGGAGGGGGAATTGTCTATAAATAGACCATTACATGCCCCATTTCAGGGGTACCCAAGTTGCTGAAGTTCTGTTTCCTTGCTCGGAGTTTTGCTTGGTGGAGACTTGGATTTGCACCCGTGGAGTTTCCATTGTGGGCTTGTTCTTGTGCTTGTACTTATACTTGTACTTTACACTTGGTCTTCATGGACCTCGTGTTGTCGGATTTCTTCTGTGCTGTATCTTGTACTTGTACTTGTACTTCACACTTGGTCTTTATGGACCACGTACTGTCGGATTTCTTCCGTTCACGCATCAAACGTCAAGGAGGCATTTACCAGTATCTGCGGACAGATGACTATCCAGACCATTTTCCGCTGGATAAGGAACTATTCCGCTTCATTCAGGGGTTTGTCCCTTCTCATATTACTGTGGATGATCCCTGCTTGACTGCGGAGAGGCGGTAGCTGGAGACTGCTATTCTGAGGTTTTCGGGATAGCCTCCTCGGGACTTGTCCATTTTCTTATCCCAGCTTTCCCTTGGGCTTCACTATGCAGCACTGGCTACCTTCAACTACTGATTTGGGGGCTTTTAATCAGGACCTTAATCATTATACATAGTCCCAGATGATTTCTCCAGCCACTTGGAATTTGAAGGGGCGTCATAAGACATTGGCTCAGGCCGATGACTTACTGCTCATGCCTTGTGACTCCCAAATTACTGAAGTGCGTAAGAGCCGGAAGACGCGGAAGCTGAAGATTGCTGCAGAGAAAGAAAATATCGCCCGACTGCAGCACGAACTTGAGGAGGCAAGATCTTCTCTAGACCAGAAGGTCAGGGAAGACGCCAAGGACTCCGAAGAGGAGGCTGCTTTTGTTAAGGATGATGATGAGTATCGCCATTCTACATCTTCCAAGATCAAGGAAGTCGAATGGCTGAAGAGAAAGAAGCATTCCTGGCTTAGGTTTATCATATAATATTTGTACATTGGTTTTTTTCATTCTGGCTTTCTGCCTGGCTAGTATGTAGTGGCTATCCTGCTTTGTCTGTCTGTAGTAGAGTGGCTTGTGATTTTGTAAATGTAAAATGAAGGACAGAGAAGTCCCCCCTTTCATCGCCTTTTTTTTGGCACATTACCAATCTCAGCGCCCTTTCGGGTTTTCACTGAAACTAGCCCCCTTTAGCTTTTTCCAACGCGCCCTTTCGGGTTTTCATGTTGAGGGGTTATCCATTTTTACCTGAAGCGCCCTTTCGGGTTTTCACCTCCGCCGGTTTTTTGGATCTTTTTACCCTTAAGAATACAGAGAATTGTATTCTTAAGTCCATTGGGGTATCTCTATTTTTAACCCCTTTATTTTCCTCTCTTTTTTTTCTTCACATTACCAATTTCAACGCCCTTTCGGATTTTCACTGAAACTAGCCCCCTTTAGCTTTTTCCAATGCACCCTTTCGGGTTTTCACGTGAGGGGTTTCCATTTTTGCCTGAAGCGCCCTTTCGGGTTTTCACCTCAGCCGGATTTGTGATCTTTTTACCCTTAAGAACACAATGAATTGTATTCTTAAGTCCATCAGGGTATCTCTATTTTTAACCCCTTTCTTTTCCTCTTTTTTTTTGAGACTTGGTATTTGAGACATTTGATTGATTTCTAGATAGTTGAAGGGATTCGGGTTTAGTTTTGATGTGACTGAGTGGATTTGCTGGCTATGATTGGAATTTGGGGTTGGTTATGAATTTGGATTTGGATATGGATATGCTAGCTTACCTTTGTGGCATTCTAATTGGAATGTGGGATTTTGAATTTGCGTTTGGATTTGGATATAAGATTTGGGTTGATTTGGCCTTGGATTTAGTTTTGGTTTTGGTTTTGGTTTTGATGAAGAGATTTTTTTTATTTAGCTACCTTGGTGGTTTGTGGCTATGTTTGGTATTTGGGTTTGATTTATCTTGGCATTGTAGTTTGCTGGATGTGTTTCTTTTTTCTTTTTTTTGAAATATGAATTTGGATATGGCCTGCCTTAATGACTTACTGGCTATGGATTTGGGATTGTATCATTGGCTATGGTTTGGATTTGGATTTGATATAACCTACCATTGTGGTTTACTGGCTATGGATTTGGAATTTGAATTTGAATACAGCCTGCCTTGATGGCTTACTGGCTATGATTGGGATTTGGATTTGATATAGCCTACCATTGTGGTTTACTGGCTATGGATTTGAAATTTGGATTTGAATATAGCCTGCCTTGATGGCTTATTGGCTATGATTGGGATTTGAATTTGGGCTATCTGGCTCTTGTGGCTTGCAGGTGGGACTTTGAGCTTTTGAATTGACTTAGTCCTCCTTAATGGCTTTTTGGGCCAAGGGTGTGGTATTGGAATTTGGTGCAGCCTACCATTGTGTTTGATGGCCGTGATTTTGGAATTTGAGTTTGGATTGTGGTTTCAGATTTGGGTTTGTATTGGGTTCAGCCTACCTTGATGATTTGTGGCTACATTTGGTATTTGGATTTGACATATTTTGGAATTGTAGTATGCAATATATGGTTTTGAATTGGATCTAGGTATGCCTACCTTGGTGGCCTGTTGGTTATGGATTTAGGATTGTATCTGGATATGGCCTGCCTTGATGGCTTATTGGCTTAAGGTTTCGAATTGGATTTGATATAGCCTACCTTTGTGGTTTGTTGGCTATGGTTTGGAATTTGAATTTGGGTATAGCCTGCCTTGGTGGCTTACTGGCTATGATTTGAGTTTGGATTTGATATAGCCTACTTTTGTGGTTTGCTGGCTATGGATTTGGGATTGTATCTGGATATGGCCTGCCTTGATGGCTTACTAGCTATGAGTTTGGAATTTGAATTTGGGTATGGCCTACCTTGATGGCTTACTGGCTATACTTGGAGTATGGATTTGACATAGCCTACCTTTGTGGTTTACTGGCTATGGATCATTTGGATATGGCCTGCCTTGATGACTTACTGGCTATGGGCTTGAGTTTGGATTTGATGTAGCCTACCTTTATGGTTTGCTGGCTATGGATTTAAAGTGGATTTGAGTATGGCCTGCCTTGATGGCTTACTGGCTATGATTTGGATTTGAGTTTGATATAGTCTACCTTTGTGGTTTGCTGGCTGTAGTTTGGAATTTGGATTTGAGTATGGCATGCCTTAATGGCTTACTGGCTATACTTGGAGTATGGATTTGACATAGCCTACCTTTGTGGTTTGCTGGCTATGGTTTTGGAATCATATTTGGCGGGAGATGTAAAATAACCCCCCGACTTTCATTTGCTTCTTGGGTTTGTACATAGAGTGCCCTTGGCTTCATGCTTTGGCGGGGTTGTGGAATTTATGGATTTGGATTGTATGGTGAATAGGAGGAGATTTGATTCATTTGCCCCCATCTATGGCGACCTTTATTTCAGCATCAGTTCTTGGAAAGGATACCTTTCATTCTTCTTCGGCTTCATGCCTATCTGGATGGTTGAGCTTTTGTTTTGAAGATTGGCCAGGGAATTCATGTTCTGGCGCATGGTACAACTTTAGGTGTTTCCCGTTGAGCGGGGGAAAGGGCACAGTACCTTTATGGTCCACCAGCCGATATGCACCTCCTTTATATGCCAAGGTGACTATATATGGACCAAGCCACGTGGGCTGCAATTTGCCACATGACTTTTCTGCCATTGCTTCTTTGCATTTGACCATGACGAGATCTCCTTGCTTGAATGCTCTTGGTCTTGCCAATTTATCGAAGGCGCGAGCCATTCTAGCTTGATATACTTGAAGGGATTTATATGCTTCGAGTCGCCTTCCTTCCAAATTGGAGAGCTCCTCAAGTCTTGTTTCTATTTGACTTTGATCTTGACTTTGAAATTCATTTTGGATCGCCACCCGATAGGATGCCATTTCAATTTCTATGGGTATCATTGCCTCAGCTCCATATACCAAGGAAAAAGGCGAACATCCGGTAGGGGTTTTGTATACTGTTCGGTAAGCCCATAAATCTTCATGAACTTTTTCTCCCCATTCCCGCTTTCGGCTGTCGACTATTTTGGCGAGCAACTTGCAGAGGGTTTTGTTGAAGGCTTCCGCCAACCCATTAGCTTGTGGATTGTATATTGAAGATGTTCTCCAATCGATATGAAATTTGGCTCCTAAGGCATATATTGTTTTGTTTCTGAATTGTGACCCATTGTCGAATATGATCATGTGAGGGGTACCAAACCTGTATATTATGTTTTGCTTGACAAATTTGGCGACGGTTTCTCCCGTTACTTCCCTTAACATAATAGCTTCAGCCCATCGAGAGAAATAGTCTGTAGTAGCCAATATAAATTTGTGACCTTGAGATGAGGGTGGGAATGGTCCCACAATATCCATTCCCCATTTTGCGAAGGGCCATGTTGGTGCTGTAGGATGTAACATATTTGGTGATTTTCTCGGCACAGGGCCGAAAGCTTGGCATTGATAGCATGTGCGGGCGTATTGGATGCAGTTCGCGTACATGGTAGGCCAGTAGAAACCTTTTAATTTGATATTGATTTTCATCTTGTCTCCTACCTGGTGTGCACCACACAACCCAGAGTGAACTTCTTTCATAATAATTTTGGCTTCTTTAAGAGATAAACATCTGAGGAGAACTGGTCCTTTCCTTTCATGGACCAATCTGTATAATTGATCTCCTATTAGTTGATATGATGCAACCCAGCGTAAGAGCTGAATTTTCTGAGCTCGATTAGAAGGTAGCCAACATTTCATGATTTTGATAATCGGCTCACGCCAATCTTCATATTCATTCGCATTTCCTTCTGTGGTATATGTTTCCTCAATTGTGATATTGGACTCATCGTCAAGGACGCTTGGCATGAGTCTCCTGTGACGGACAATTATATCTAATTCCCCCTCGGGAGGCAATTTTATGGCAGAGGCCAATTTGGCTAGAGCATCTGTCTGGGAATTTTCACTTCTTGGTACATGAGATATGTCGAAGAAGTTGAATTTTCCTTTGAGCTTCATGACTGTAGTATAATATGAAAGCAGTTGTTACTTTCGATCTTCATACTGGCCCAACACCTGTCGGATGACCAGCTGCGAGTCACCATAAACTTGTATGCTTTTGACCCCCATTTCGAGAGCCAGCCGAAGCCTGATAATTAAAGCTTCATATTCAGCTTCATTATTTGTGAGTGACTTCATGAGAGCATAAGAATTATATAATATTCCTCCTTGTGGAGTAACCAAGACAATACCTGCCCGGTAGAGAGGTTCACGGAACCATCTGTATAGTGAAGAGTTCGAGAAGCTCCATCGAAATATAATTCCCAAGCGGGTAATTCGATTGTGGTGACCTCTTCGGGACTTGAATTTTCTTGAACTTGATTTTCTTTCTCATTTATAGGAGAGAGAGTTTCTTCTTCTGGAAGATCTATAGACAAGGGGGAATCTTCTGGCGTTGGATGCGCAGCCAAGAATTCAGTCAAACCTTGCCCCTTGATTGCCCTTTGTGGGACATAAGTGATATCAAATTCCATGAGAAGCAAAGCCCATTTCTCGAGTCTTCCTGACAATACGGGTTGCCTCAACAGATATTTGAGTGGAACATACTTGGAGATGAGTTTAACTTCATGAGCCAGCAGATGATGCCTCAATTTCTTAGCGGCAAATACCAGTGCTAGGCAAACTTTCTCCATTGGAGCATATCGGAGTTCTGGACCAATTAGCTTTCTGCTGAGATAATATAGAGGTTGCTCCTTATCTTCTTCATTTATTTGTGCCAATAGAGCTCCCAGAGAAGCATCCATAGTTGTAATATAACGTATAAGAGGTTTTCCAGCAACTGGAGGTCCCAAAACTAGTGGAGTGAGGAGATATTCTTTTATTTGCTCGAAGGCAGCTTGGCATTCTTAATCCCATATAAAAGGGGCATCTTTCTTCATCAGTTTGCCGAAGGGCATGGACCTTCCTGAAAAATTAGAGATAAATCGCCTAATATAGGCTAATTTCCCTTGAAACGACCCTAGCTCGATTAGATTTTGAGGAGATGGCAGTTGTTGGATTGCCTTGATTTTATCAGGGTCTATTTCTATTCCCCGATATTTGACGATGAAGCCCAGGAACTTGCCGATTGAAACCCCAAATGCACACTTCATGGGGTTCATTTTCAATTTGAATTGACGAAGTCTTTCAAAAACACGACGAAGATCACATAGATGGTCTTCCCGTTTCTTTGTTTTGACGACTAAGTCATCCACATAGCATTCGACTATATCATGAATCATCTTATTGAATATCTTGGTCATGGCTCTTTGATATGTGGCTCCTGCATTCTTCAAACCAAAAGGCATCCTTTTGTAGTTGAAGATACCTTTGGGCGATCTGAAGGCAGTATGATCTTTATCTTTGATTGCCATCCGGATTTGATTGTAGCCTGAGGACTCGTCCATGAAGGATAGAGCTTCATGGCCGGTGGTCATATCCACCGTTGTTTCTGTAATTGGAACTGGGAAATCATCTTTGGGACATGCTTTATTCAAGTCCCTATAATCAATGCATATCCAGACTTGACCATTTTTCTTCTTTACTGGGACAATATTGGCGAGCCAAATTGGATATATGCAGGGCTCGATGAAGTCTACTTCAGAGAGTTTGTCGACTTCAGCATTTACTTTCAATTCCAGCTCATACCGCATGCGCCTTTGAGCTTGTTTGACAGGCTTGGCTATATGAAGTATAGATAATTCATGCTCGGCAACTGATGGCTCCAACCCTTTCTTGTTCATCAAGAAGGGCACTGATGAACAAGAAGGGCACTGATGAAGACTGGCCGGGGGTTTTCTTGATCCCCGAGGTTGAGCTCAATTAATTCATCAATAGTGGCTTGTCCTCCATCTTCAATTTCTTGAGGAGCTGGTTGCAAATCTATTAAGTCTTCATCATCGTCAGAGTTGGCGACGTAGACTTCATATAGATTTGTATCTTCAAACTTTGTTGGTGAAAATTGCTTGTTAGATTCTTCTGGCAATTCTTCACTTGATGATCCCTTAGTGGGAGAGAGAATATTTTCTTGAGGGTTGGAGCTAAAAGATCCTTGGCTGCTTTCTGCATTGCAAGTATCTGACAGTAGCCCAATGACATTGGCTGTGAAGAAGACCTTGGCATCATAACCTAGCCCTCTTGTATCTTTTCTGGGAAATGGAGGTTGCCCTCACACTTGTGAAGGTTCCCATAGTTGTTTGAAGAAATCCCGCCGAGAGGCATTTTGCACCTGGGGGATATTTTGCTTCTTGCACATTTCTTTGATGCTTTCTGGCATATCCGCCATTTCTTCTATCGGCTCAGGATGATTTTAGGTTTTATTTTCCCAAAGAAAATCATCATCCAAAATGTCTGAGGTATCGGCTCCCCTTTGTAGAAGTGGATTGGCTTTGATGCGCTTCTGGCTTTTTCCTTTCCTTCTTTTCTTTGATAAGTGACGACGAATGTTTTTAATCGTCGAACACTTTGATTTTGCTTCGGGAAGCAGACTTGCATGCAATTAGGAGGCAAAGGAATGCTTCTATCAAAGATTTGACTTACATGGTCAGCTTCATAGTTGATGTTTTTCCTTTCTGGGGGATTTGCTTTACTTCGGAAATTCTTTGCATGGAGCTCGGCAAGATTTTTGTTTATTACAAAGAGCTCGCCAGTCTCACTATCTTTATCTGAGCATTTAGTTTGTTTACCCTTCCCTTTAGATCGAATAAGGGTTTGAAGAACTGGTCCTCCGAGATATAGAAGGGCATCAGTCAACTTGCATTCATCTTCCCGAAACGGGGCTTGATCCGCAAAGACTGTATGCTGCTTTTCTTCCTTGGCATATTTGATGCATTGATGGAGTGTTGAAGGAATGACCCAATTTTCATGTAGCCAGGGTCTCCCGTACAATATTCTGTATGTTGTATCAGCATCAATAATATAGAAAGTTACCTTGGTGGCGAAGTCTCCCAGAATTAGGTCAACGGTGACTCTTCCAGTGGCTTCCTCTGAATTTTGGTTGAAACCAGTGATTCGTACATCTTTCACCTGTTGCATATAAGGCATGAGATGTAGAGATTCAAAGGTTTTGTAGGGCATTATATTGATAGATGCCCCCGGATCGACCAGGATCCGGTTTAATTCATTGTCGTTGACCTGTCCCTTCATATATAAAGGACGATTATGGCATGGAGATGATAGCAGCATGTCTTTATCTGTGAAGGTGACATTTGCTGCCAGAGCTTCATATATTTGAGCTTGGAAATCAGCCATATGGGCTTCATATGTTTCTGGTTCTTGCAGTATTTTGACGAGAGTTTCTCTCAAGTCCTTACTCCAAGCAATTGCCTCCCAGATAGTGATGTTGATGGGGAGTGATTTGAGTAGCTGAAGAATTTTGTCGTCAGCCTTGGTGCGTGTCTGGTCCAGTGAGGAAGATCCCCCAATCGAGGACTCAGATGGCTCCTTTAGCTTGACAGATTTCTTTTGAAGGAGGGGCATTGATAGCCTTTCATTTGCAAAGGGAGGAGCGTTGTCCGGCTCATTTGATGAAGCATGGGGACTTTGGCTCTTTTCTTTTGTATGAGAAGGCATGTTGGGCGGGTTCTTCTTCATCTGAAGGGTCGAAGACATAGGAATCTGCCCGTATTTCAGCTTCGGGCAGAAGCTTTGATTCTTCGCCACGGAAGAGTATGACTTTGATTGATTTTGTGGTATCAGGCTTCTTGGGAGTGGTAGATGCAGCTTTTTGCTCTTTACCACGTACTCTCCTGCGATGGCGATTATTTGCCGGCCGACGTTGATATGTCAACATTGGTGGCTTATCTTCAACTTGTATGGTAATATCACTTGGAGAGGTTTGCAACTCTTTTGGTGGAGGTATGGACACCATATTGCAGACATGGGAATTGAGCATGGAGTCCAACTCTTCGATAGTGATTTCTCGATTTCCATAGAAGGACTTCAATCGAGCTGAGACATGAAGTTTCCCCTTTTTTAGGGCCTCTACTGTAATCGATAGAGCCAGCCCCGGAGCCAGATTTTTCGCTCTAGCTCGTCCCATGGGACATATTGGTCGAGGGTAGCTTTATCAGAAGGCCTAGGGGGTATGTATTCTTCCAGGTCATCAATCAGTTTTTGAAGTGTCTAAAGAGGTGTTAATATTTGAGGCACCTCCGTAGTAGCATCACGCTCTATTTGTTTTTTCATCCTTCTTTTTTCATTTTTTCTTCTATTTTTCTCTCTATTTCTTATCTGCAGAGCTTCAAGCGAGCTTATGACTTTCTGCTCTGAAGATGACTTGGAGATGCTCCTTTTGTTGGAACTGCCTCTTGGTGTAGAGTTGTTGGTTCTTTTGGAATTGGCTAATTTTCGAGGGCCCACAGTGACCCACTCACTTTGTGAGGCTTGTGATTCAAAGGTTGAATTAATTGCTTCTTCAATAACTGAAGATGAGAGTTGGTGATAATCATCCACGAACTCCTCTGCTTGCTGCGAGATTGGCTTCGCCGCAGCTTCTTCTAGTATTCCATTTCTATATCGAAAAAGATCAATTTTGAATTGCTCTTCTTCAGCTTTGCTTCTGTATTGTCCATAGCCCAGTTGATGATGATAATATTCGCATATTTCTGGATATAGAGCTTGGAATTCTAGACTTGGATCATATACCCGTCGAGACACCTCATTTGCCGACGCCAAGGAGTTCCCATACTGATCAATCTTTCCTTCCCGGATATGAGTTTCGATCAGATCATGGAGCTTCGGGCAATCTTTGGTGGGATGTATTGCTTTGGCATGATATTCACAGTAATCATGCATCTCCTTTTCACTTTGAAAGATATAAGGCGCTGGTTTAAATATAGTAACCAGACCTTGCCTTCTGAGATTATCAAATATAAGCTTGGTGTTCTTTATGGCGAATGAGCGTTATTGTAGAGGACGCGCATCTGTATACCACTGGCTGGATAAACACGGATTTGAAAGGCCCTCCTGTGTTAACTGGGAAAGACCAGAAAATGATGATGCATTGATGACATTCACCGAATAGGATCCAGGATTGGCTGGTCCATTTGGTGGTTGTTGAGTATGAGGTTGTGGAGGGTTGACCCGATGAATACCCAGGTCAATTAACCCTTGTCCAATTAGCTTTTGGACATCATCTATGAATCTTATGCAGTCTTCGATGCTATGACCCATCATTTGATGGTATGGGCAATAGTTGGCTAATATTTCCACCGGAGCTAGATAATCCATCAATCCGAATTGGAGGCATAACCGAAAGAGTGAGAAAGTTTGATGTCGAGGGAAAGAATATAACCTTGTCGGCTTGACAGGAGTTGAAGGGCCTTCAGATAGCCACCCAATTGAGTCTGCATATGGCGACATAGGAGGCGGCTCCGGATATATTTGAGCTTGAGCATGCATAAAGACTATTTGTGGAGCACAGGGTACCTGAGTAGGAGTATCCCGACGCCTTTCTACGCTTTGCACGATTTGGCGCAATTGTTTCTGGCCTTGTTAGAGTCGTTGGATTTGCCTTTGGACTCTCCTCATTATTCTGTGTGGATCATGCCTTGATCTGGGTGGAGAATGAGCTCCTGAATTGTCTTGAGGAGGGTCGCATGAAGGGCCGTCCTCGGAATGATGCGAGTTTGTTGCAAGTTCTGTCATATGTATGACATTGACAGAATGTTCTGGTCGATCCCAAGCATGAGGTTGAGAAGGGTCAACCAGACCATTTTGCATAGATATGAGGCCTTCTTGAATTATCTTCTGGACCTCGCTTTGAAGACGTAGCAATCTTCAATTGGATGCCCCACCATACGGTGATACGGACAATAATTAGGCTGATTGATCTTGCTGACATCTGCCGGCTTCTTTGGTTCTGGCAGTGATATTAGTTGATTATTGAGGCAGAGATCAAAGAGCTTCTTAGTATGCTCCTTCTTAAAAGAATAGGGAGCTTTCATGCGCTCTGCCAATGTTGGCACTAGCATTTTAGGTTCTGATTTCTTCTTTGGGGCAAAAGAAATTGGTGCCCCCTTTGCTTCATTGCCAGGCGAGAAGTCAATAACATTGACCTCTTTTGTTGGCCGATTGCGCTCTTTGGGGAGCTTGCCTTTATGAGATGTATGCGCCATTTGTTCAGCTAGGAACATCTCAATTTCTGCTACCATATAATTCAATTGATCGAAACTCTTGAGCGGGAGGGTTGTTGCATTTCATGCTAAACTCTCCACCTTTTGATGAAGTTAATTGTCGATTCCCCTTTCTTTTGTTTGAGGGAACATAGTTCGGCGAGAGAAACTTTTCTTTCAGCCGTTTGGAAACGGTCGATGAATTTCTTTTGCAGATCCGGCCAATCAGCAACTGAGTTGGGCTTGAGCTTTGAATACCATTGAAATGCGACTGGATATGGAACAGAGTATAGATCTGCCACTTGAATACCTTCGCTTTGCTGAGCGAACATATCTTGGATAATCTTCTGTATCTCATGCCTTTGTATGGTAATACCTTGAATTGTTTCTGTTTGAGGAGGCATAATATTGGACGGATCAATGATATCCTGACCCCATGGTTTGCTGGTGCGCCGATTCGGGGCGAATCGGGCTCGCCCTGATGCGCTCCGATTCGGCCCGAATCGGGGCGAATCGATCCGATTCGCCTGGAAACTGTTGGGCAGTCATGGTTGAAGCCCCAGTTTGGCCAGATTCGCATGGTTTTGATATTTTTTGGTTGTTTCTATGTTTACAACCTCTTGTGAAGAACATCATGTATAACTGATGATATTTATGGCATGTAATACTACACAAACATCCATTTTCATTCAATTGTATTGGAAATTGAGAACAAACTTCAAAGTATAAACATGAAATGTGAAACATGAAACTCAATTCCAATTGAAAAATACAATGAGACTCATATCAACTAAAAAGTACAAACCTGAAATTCAAATCCAAATACAAAGTACAATGAGTCTAGTATCCCCAATATCCCTGCTGATATGGATCATATGTACCCCACTGGGGTTGGACAGACTCATCCGACTCTGAGGGCAGCTCCCCAATAAGATGATAACTTTTGGTTCGAGACACAAATGAACGGAACTCATCCCAAGTCATCATGGTGTTGTATCTGCTCCGAAACTCCCTCACAAAGTGGTCCCACACCTCGCATCCAGGACGGACTATCCTCAAACTCGCCATTTGCACATCCTCTGCAGAAGCATCAATCTGCTGAATAGGAACATGAACATGAACAAACGGAGGAGGATGAAAATATGGTGCTGGGTAGCCTGTGGTGGCGTACCCACTATAGCCACTATAGCCACTAGAGTAGCCTGTGTCGGACTCTGGCTGATAACTATGTCCCCCATATCCATAGGATCCCACAGACTCATTTGTACTCATTCTTTCAAAATCAGACATCATAGTGTTATAGCTATCACTATCCACTGCTGCACCTTCTGCACGACCACCTCCCCTAACCCTTCGCCTTCTATTGTACTTCACTGGGCCGCCATGATGCTCCTCCGCTGTGAATGCTCCCCCATCTCCATCATTACCCCCGCCCCCTCCCCCTTCTCCAACATTACCATCGCCCCCTCCCCCATCTCCATCACCTCCCCCTACAGACCCACCCGGTGAACCAGTTGTCATGGAGTCATGGGAGCGGCTGCTGGGTAATCGTGGCGAATCCTCTGGAGGTGTTTCCTCTGCATTTGGATCCAATGTTTCTAAATCTGCAATGTCAAGTGGATCTACAGAAGGGGCAGCCAATTTTTCCCTTTCTTGGATCCCCAGGGTAACCAACTCTTTTTCTTTTGTGCTGGGGCGGTTGGCTCTGTAATGACAATGCCTTTGGCTGGGCCACCTGCTGGACCTATGTCCTTCCCCTTTCCTTTCTTTGGTTGGGATATCGCCACCGCCTTTCCTTTTGCAGCTTGGGAGAGAGCAGCAGGTTCCTTATGTGATCCCTTCCTTCTTGGTTCTGCGGAACAATTGCTTATGCTTCTCTCATAAACTCTGAGTGGGCTGACGGGCCTAAATTCATCAATCTTTCAAACTCTGCATCATCATCAACAATTGCACCACCTGCAATAGTCCACAACATCACAAATTATACAACAGACAATGACAAAACAAAGAATGAACATGTTTAACAAATTAGAACTACTGTCTCACCTCTTGGCCCAATTGATAATTCGCCAAGAAGATCTACCTCATCTTCTTCTTCGGCCCGAATTGACTAGAATGTGGTTGGCCGCCCCCTCCCACATCTCCATCACCCCCCTCCTCCGCTTCTGCAGCTTCGATAGCCTTAGCTAAAAATGTGTTTGGCCGTGGTGGATCTTCCGGATCATCTGCCTCCTCATCTAACTCGAACTCTCCCCGCTCTGTGGTCGCTCGTGCAACCCATGCAACCATTGGGTCTTCATCATCTCGTAGAAACCCAATGTCAACCGGATCATCCTCCACCTCCCCCCTCTTTGGATCCTCTGTTAAATGCTTCACCCTCAACCTCATGTTATAATGCACATACACCAAATTGTCCAACCGCCTATGTGACAACCTGTTCCGGACTTTGGTGTGTACCAACCTCAAAGCTCCCTATCTGCTCAGGGATAAGGGGCACATCAGGTTCGTCATCTTCATCTCGTTGCCTTCCCGAGATGATCCTCTCCTGCATGCCTTGTCCGCCTTCTTTCTTTGCGACTCAGCACGAACACCCTTCAAGTGTTCAATCATGAGCCGCTTCACTTCAGCAGGCACGGATTTACAACCTTGGACATCTTGGTACCCTGCAAGCCGCCCACCTGCAAGGTGCTTCTTGAGGCGGGAGACGCCCCTCCTTGGCCCGTATGGCCGCAGTAGTTGCACTTGTAATTGTGCCTACTGCCTATTGCAGTCCCGTGCTGCCACCCAATGTCCTCACTAGCAGTTTCTTCGGTGCCATCTACATAAAATAGTTATCATTAAATTTCATCTAAAAAATATATTCTGATTTTTTATAAATAAATTCAGAAATAAAAAATAGATGAACATGGCCAAAAGTATGTGTAGAAAGATAGATTCAATGAGAAATGGTGGAAAGTGAACATTAAAACACTTACACCATCATGTTTGAATTATTTTGAATTTTTAAACAAATATTTTCAGAAAATTCAAAATTAAAGAAAAAGGGCAAATCTATGGGGAAAATTAAGATTGAAGAGAGACAAGGTGAAAGTGAACATTAAACACTACACCCTCAGTTTGAATTATTTTGATTTTTAAACAAATATTTTCAGAAATTAAAAATTACAAGAAAATGGGCAAATGCATGTTGGAAAAATTCAAGATCAAGAGAGAGAAATGTGTGCAAGTGAACATTAAAACACTTGCAACATCATGGTTCTAAATTTTGATTTTTTAAAAAATAATTTCGTTGCAATTTATGTTTATTTAAATAATTTCAAGAAAATAAAAAATGGAAGAACATGGCAAATGTGGAAGAAAGTAGATTCAAGGAGAAATGGTGGAAAACTAAAACATTAAACACGTGCTATATCATGTTTCAATTATTTTGATTTTTTAAAAAAATATTTTCAGAAATTCGAAAAAGGAGAAAATGGGTAATAAATCAGTTAAAAAAATGGAAGATCCAAGGGAGAAATGGTTGCAGGGAACACTAATCACTTGCACCATCTCCATGAATATACCTCCCAGAATCCCATCGAATCCACCATCAACAAAAAACAGAAAAAATGGAAGATAGAATGAGACTTACCTTCAAAACAGTGAAAAAGATGAAGAGAGAGAGGGAGAGAAAAGCCCAAGAACACCTCCAAGCACCTTCAATCCACCTAGGAAGCCTCCTTGGGTCTCCTAGTGTTGGATCTGCGTTTCTTGAGAGAGAGGGGGAAAAAAAGGGGGAAAAGGGCTCTTGCGGCGTGGCTCCTGCGAACGGGGATGCAAGTCTCTATTCGCAGGCGTCGGGGGTTTCTTACGGGGCGGGGCGAAGCGGAGGGGTCGGGCCGGGCGAAATCGGGCCGGATCGAGGGGATCCGGTCGATTCCCGGCGGACGGCGGATCCAGGCGGGGATCATGCTTACGGGCCGGCGTCGATTCGCTCCGATGCGGGCGAATCGAGCCGATTCGCTCCGCCGTGCAAAACCATGCCTGACCCGTAGTTTGAAGAGGAAGACCACTTGTAGAGGTTGTCGGATGATTTGCCGAGGCAGACCCATCCGGATGCTTGCTTTGTTGTTGATTTTGAGTAGAGACTGGCTCCATAGAATTCGAAGGCCTGAAGTGCCATTGCCTCATTTCATTTAGGAGCACAGCCATTTGAGATCGGCATTGCTGCACACTTGATATTTGTCATCACTGATATTGCCTGGAAATTTTCCTTGTAGGCAAGTCAATGACGGAGTTGATATTTGAAGTTGAAGGTCCACCTTCTTCGATTTGGAGATTTGTTTCTTTGAAGAAGGGGATTTGATTTCCCTCACTTTGAAAATCAACACGAGGGGGAACTTGACCAGATGTTCCAGCTTGTCCGCCAGGTTGGCGGTTTCTTCTGGCAAATTGCCTGATAGTTTCAGTGGGAATATTTGAAGTAGCTTCCGCAATTTGTTCTGTCGGTTCGCCAGAGTCATTTCCAAAGGCATAGCATGAGAAGATTATAAGCTTGGGTTTTTCTTGAGCTGCCCAAGTAACACGTCGCCTTTTGACGGACGGGTACTGGCATTAGGAATTGCCCCCAACCTATCAAATACTAGATCCCGCGGTATACGGTGAAAGACCGATGCGCGGTATTTGAGTTGTTGAGTTGGATTTTCTTTGACTACCCGGATATTCTCTGGCTTGAGGAGTATAGCTTGATTTTTGTATATTCCTTTTCTTTTTTGTCCATGATGGTACTTGGGTTCAATATGTTGAAGGGAAGCATATTTGACGTTGCTTCTCTTGCTGAACACATTTGATATATTTGCTTGAGTCTTCTTAAGTTTCTGGGCTTCCTTTTTGGGAACCCAGATTTGTTTAAACCTGGGAGAGTGCCGGGTCCTTTGCTTGACATCAGTTTCCTTCTTGGGATCTCCTGATTCTCCTCAAAATCACTGCAAAACCGAAAAGCGGTTCGAGGTTGGGATTGTAGGAATATACCTATCATGTGGGATGATAGGTTGGCTTCTGTCAAGCCGCACCCGCAGACCTCCGATCATGGTGGATTTGCCGGATCTTGAGGTGGCAGCTGATAGCCTTTTACTTTCATGATTTTTATTCTGTCCCTGTTGTGTAGAGACAGGAGCTATGATTTTGGAGGAAATCATGTGGACTGAATAAGTCTGGATTTGAGTTGAGTGGGGTTTGCCCCCTTTGACGGCATTATCCTTGGAGGGCGTATGAGTACCCTTGTTGATAATAGCAGGACGAGCTTTGACGTGCCCACGGCTCCTGCGGGTCTTCTTTGTTGATTTGTTGGAGAGAGGCTTTTGAGCAGCATCCTCCTCATAGGCCGGAACCACCCCTAAGAAATAGGGGGATCCGACGACTGCTGGAAAATCTCCGAATACAATCGAAGTCGCCAGGTAACCGAATCTAGCATGGTTGTTGCCGACGAGCGGTCCATAGGTGACAGCCATCTCCAACAGTTTAAAATTTGCTTTTGGTTGTATCCGAGTACCTTCGAAGTACCTTCACAGTACCTTCAGGAAAACATCAAAATTTAGGATTTTCAAAAATATGCATATATCTCGCCCTTTTGCTATGAATGGTGAGAAGGGATCCCACCGGGCGTGCCAGACTGTGGACACGGGAATTTTTCCTTTTTTATTTTGAAATATTCGTTTCATTTATCATATTTTGACTTTGTATTGCGGGGCGTGCCAAACTGTCTACTAGACAGAAGTAAAAGGTCTGCATGATGCAGAGAAAGGATTTTGATGTCCGTAGAACAGACAAGTGCGCCGTTTTTAATCTGAACTTCTTTGATTTCGTGCCTTTAATCATCAGGCGATTAGGGTAGCGTGTGCTGGACCCCTGTCTCCATCGATCGAAATCGATGTTACATTTACATCGAGTTAAAAGCCTTAGATGCTATATTAACATCAGTTCCAACTCGAATACCATTTCATAGCGAGGGCGAGGATATATGCATTTTCTAGAAAATTCCAATACAATGTTTTCTCCTTTTATTCATCATCAGATAGAATGAACTTTGATTTGAAAAAAGGATTTGTTCCTTCGAAAATATATGAGCTTCCTTTTGAGGATTTGATATATGACTTGAAAATAGACGGGAATATATCCGTATACAGAGTTATCTTATGAGTTTATGAAGATATCTTTGGGCAAGATTTCTGTTTAAACAGAGTCAATTTTTAGAAAGTGTATTCATACGAATATATATACTCGTGAACATATGTATGTGTTTTTTGTCGGGATCTTGGTAGAACCAAGTTTCTCCCCGAAAATATACGTATATGAGCATAATTTTTTGTAAGTATATGAATATTTTCCGGGACGGAACTCTGCTTGGGCGGAGTTTTCCTTTAGGAATATATGCATAAAGCACATAGTTATGAACATATGAGTGCGTTCTCGGGCAAAATCTCTATTTTAACAGAGATCATATACATATGACTGTGATTATATGAGTATGTTCGCGGGCAGAACCTCCACTTAGGCAGGATTTCCCCCAAGGAACATATACATATAAACATAAAAATCGTGATTATATGAGTGTGTTCTCGGGTAGAATCTCCACTAGAGCAGAGTCTCCTCAAGAGAACATATACATATAAACACAAAATTATGATTATATGGATAGGTTCTTTGGGTAGAATCTCTGTTTGGGCAGAGTCTCCTCAAAAAAATATACACATATAAACACAAGAACAAACAGCATCTAAATGCGTGTACCCATAGAGTCATGCTCAATAGGGAGGCATTTAGAGCACAAACATATAAGGGTATTTAAATATCAGGCGTCCATAGAGACATTTTCAATATGGACGATATTTAAATCCCGTAACATCCCCACAGAGTCTTGCTCGATGCAGGATATGAACCATGCTGTGGGAACTTTGAGAAAACCCTCCATGGAAAGGGATGAGGGGATGTTGATGTCGTATATGAGGCGATCTCCCACTTTCTTATACGCTATTGAACGCTCCTCACTCCTCGCCGAGCAAGGAACGGGCCAATACCTTCACACCAAGCCAGAAATGGAAGAACATTGAAGGGATTTTGGATGAAGGAAGCTTTCTCTATTTCTGAATTTTTTTCAGAATGAGGACCCCCCTGTTTTTTAGCAGGGGGAATTTCCATATGAGGGCTTGGAGGCTTTGTGCCGGCCCCTGTTGAAAGGCAAAAATGTGACACGTTCTTCAGCGGAAATTACAAAATCCATCAGATGATGGTCCGGCGACTTGGCTAGTTGAAGCCTATTTTTGCGGACCGATGTTCGAGTCGTGGACATGATGAAAGGGCCGTTGGGCCACGAAGATTAAATGTTGGTTATCAACAGGCCTGGTTACAATACATTATCAGTAGCCTGCTCAGAGGCCAAAAAGTTGTGATTTAAAATGACCCCAAGGTTATTTAAGTTACAAACTTATTAGCGGGATCCTTCCCCAAAATTCAGCAGGGGAATTCCGGCCCTTAAAATGGTGCCCGGAGTCCCGGTTAAAATGAAAGTACAAGGAGAACATGTCTCCGTCCAAAGTACGAAGCACGGAAAAATCCGGCAGCACAAGGTCTATGGACCGAGTACGAAGGACAAGTACAAAGAACAAGCTCGAGGAAGAACTCCGAGGCTTGCAAAGGCACCCTCTGATCGGGCAGAACTCCGAGAAGTCAGGGCGAAGCACCAAGGAAACGGAGCCGGACTCCAGCAGCACCTCCGCAGCACAAGGTCTATAGACCGAATACAAAGAACAAGCTCGAGGAAGAACTCCGAGGCTTGCAAAGGCACCCTCCGATCGGGCAGAACTCCGAGAAGTCGGGCGAACTCCAAAGAAACAAGCAGGACTTCAGCAGCACCTCCGGGCTCCAACAAGTCCTGGAAATGAGGGTGTAGGGGGGGTATTTATAGACAAAATCCCCCTCTCTCCCCTCTCTTTCCATCGGTTAGGACCCCCTAACCGATGGTGACCTCACAATGAGGTCACCATCGGTTAAGGGGGGGTCTCCCCTAACCGATGGTGACCTCAACATGAGGTCACCATCGGTTAAGGGGCTAACCGATGGTGACCTAAGCATGAGGTCACCATCGGTTGCCCCTAACCGATGGTGACCTCATGATGAGGTCACCATCGGTTAAGGGGTCTCCCCTACCGATGGTGACCTCATCATGAGGTCACCATCGGTTGGGCCCCTCTCTCTCCTCTCCCACGCATGTAAGGGGCCGAAACCCTATAAATACCCCCCTATTCCAAAGGAAAGGGGGTCCTTTCACTTGCCCCGGCGAAGCCCTGTTGGGAAAATCCCAGAAAAATAGAAAAAGAGCTTTTGCTCATTCCCTCTCTCATTCTCCAATCCCTTGCTTGGGTTCGAAGGTACAAATCCCCTTCTTTAGCCCGATAGGCCAGGCGCGGAGAGGAGAGCGGTCGGCGTAATCGTCATCAACACTCCTTCTTAATCCCCATCCCCCACATCGAGCAAGACTCTGTGGGGTGATATTCCCGGGGTTAAATGCCGTCCATATCGAGCAAGACTCTATGGACACATGGTATTTAAATACCCATGTTCTCCCCGCCCATCGAGCAAGACTCTGGGATGGTGGATTTTGTGCTTATATGTATATGTTTTCTTGAGGAGACTCTGCCCAAGCGGAGGTTCTGCCCAAGGACATATTCGTATATTCACAAATTTGTGTTCTTATATATATGTTTCTTAAGACGAAACTCTGCCCAAGTGGAGATTCCGTCCATGAACACATATAAAGATCACAAATTTGTAATTATACAAGTATGTTCCTTAAGGAGAATCTCGCCCAGGCAAAATCTCTCTCAGGGACGTATCCATATAAATACAAACTCGTGTTATATGTATATGTTTCTTAGAGGAAACTCTGCCCAAGCGGAGGTTCTGTCCGAGAACATATTCGTATATTCACAAATTTATGTTCTTATGTATATGTTCCTTAGGGAAACTCTGCCCAAATGGAGACTCCCCTAAGAACATATCCATAAAATCACAAATTTGTGCCGTACGCATATGTTTCTTAGGAGGAATCTTGCCCGGACAAAGTTCCCTCTAAATTCATATCCGTATAATCACAAACTTCATGTTTATATAAATGTATTTCTTAGTGGAATCTCTGCCCAAATAGAGACTCTGTCCGAGAATATATCTATATAATCACAAATATGCCCTGTTTGTATATGTTTCTCAAAAAAAAAGGACTCCGTTCATACGGGGGCTCCTTCTTATCGGATACTCTGCTCAAGTGGAGATACCGTTTGAAATATATTTACAAAGTGCAAATTTGTGTTTATACACATATATCTCTTTAAGGCAAAGTCCCCCTGGGTAAAGTTTCTCCCGAGAATACATGGATAAGCATATGCCAATGAAAATATCTCTACAAGGACACCCTGCCTAAGGGAGGCTCACCAAGACATATTCACATATCAAAAAATAAAAAAGGGGATTGTGATAATATACACACATCCAAAAAAAAGATAAGACAGGAATCGTGCTCAGATACCCCAAATGGGAGCATATATGTACCTCCACGAGAAATACACCCGTGGAAATGGACTTCGGACAAAAATCACAAATATGACAAGAACTTCCGTGGAGATACATCCATATGATCTCCGGAAATTGCACCCGCACAAGTACGAAATGAGGAGAAAAGAAACTCTACCTCAAACTCGGACTCTGCTCAGAAATGGCATTGTAAAAGAACCTCATAAAAAATTGGCACAGTCACCCTTCTAATACGGAAGTGTTGCTCTGGGTTATAACACCCCCAAGTTCAGAATCAAAATCCACGGGTATATACCCGTTCATAATAATAATCCTCATGTTTTCCCAAATTAAAACATAATCAACCTTTTGCAAAAAGGAGAAAAGACCTCAAATCGGTCCACGGGTATATACCCGCTCCCCTTTTCAAAAGAAATCAAACTTTGGACTCCCAAAAAGGCAGTCATTTCAAAAATAAAATATCCAAAACAAAAGCATTTCAAAACAATCAAAAGAAAGGAAAAACATGTCATAATCAGGATTTTCTAAGAAAAAGCATGTATATTCTTCTCGTCCTTTACTATGAAGTGGTATTCGGGTTTAGACCGGTGTCAAATAATGCCAAGTGTCCTAACTCGATGTAAATGCAACATCGATTCCGGTCGATGGAGATGGAGGTCCAGCACATGCTACCCTAATCACCTGATGAGAATAGACATGGGACTCAAGAAGTTCAGATAAAAAAAACGGCGCACCCGTCCGTTTACGGACACACCCGTCCGTCTACGGACACACCCGTCCGTTCACGGACACCATACCTGTCCGTTCCCCGGACACCAAAATTCTCCCGCATTGCGCGGACTCTTTTTTCTGTCTGTGAGACAGAC
Source organism: Colocasia esculenta (assembly GCA_014218235.1). NCBI lineage: Eukaryota > Viridiplantae > Streptophyta > Magnoliopsida > Alismatales > Araceae > Colocasia > Colocasia esculenta. The sequence continues at coordinate 116,115,685 of CM024755.1, read as the reverse complement.
TGGCACGCCCCGCAAATCCCAACAGAAAATCCACAGCATGTGAAACGAATACATGAACCAGATAAAATGAAATGAGCAAACAAAATCAAAATTGATATGTTAAAAGAGATACAAATCCCCCGTGTCAACAGCTGGCACGCCCGGTGGGACCTCTTCTCACCACTCATAGTAATAAAGGATGAGACCTACATACTCTTTATGAAAATCCTGATACTGATATTTCCTTCTTAAAGGTACTCGAAGAAAAGACAAATCATAAGCTGTTGAAGATGGCCGTCACTTATGGACCGCTCGTCGTCAACGACCATGCCAGGTTCGGTTACCTGGCGACTCCGATCATATTCGGAGATTTCCCTGCAGTCGTCGGATCCCCTTTCTTTCTGGGAGTGGTTCCGGCCCATCAGGAGGAGGAAGCTGCTCAAATATCTTCCTCCCACAAATCAACAAAGAAGAATTCCAACAACAGTGGACGCGTCAAGGCTCGTTCCGTGCTGTCAACAAGGGCACCCAAATGCCCGTGAAAGATGATGCTGTCAAAGGGGGCAAACCCCATTCAACTCAAGTTCGGACCTATTCGGTCCATATGATCTCTTCTGCCATTGTGGCTCCCGTTTCCTCACAACGGGGGCAATATAAACGCCACAAGAATAGAAGGCCGCCCGCTGCCATCTCCAGATCCGGCAAGTCCGTTATGATCGGAAATGTGCGAGTGCGCCTTGATGGTACTCCACCTACCACTCCTCGTGATAGGTATGTTCCAAATATTCCAACCTCGAACCGCTTCTCAGCTCTACGGTGGTTCCGAGGGAAGCATGAAGATTCCATGGTGAAAGCCGATGTCAAGCAAAAGACGCGGCGTTTTACCAAGTTGAAACAAATCTGGGTTCCCAAGAAGAGAGTCCAGGAGTTCAAGAAAGATCAAGCAGATGCATCAAAGGTGATTCAAAGAAAAAGCAACACCGAAGATGCCTCTCTCCAATATGCTGGACCTGAACATCCCAGAGGATGGAAAAGAAAAGGCATATACAGAAAGCCAAACTACAATCCTCAAGGCCCGGAGAATACCCGGGTGGTCGAAGAAATTCCAATTCAACAAACCAATCCTCGAGTGTCGGTTTTTGACCGTATATCGTGGATCCCAGAATTTTGTAAGCCAAGGGCAATTCCTAGCGCCAGTGCTCGTCCGTCAAAAAGACGACGTGTTACTTGGGCAGCTCGGGAAACGCCCAAGCTTATAATCTTCTCATCTTATACTACTGGAAGGGAAGTTGGCGAGCTCGCGGAACAAATCGCGGAAGCCACCCCCAATATTCCCACAGAAGATGTCCATCCTAATATCAAGCAGTTCGTCAGAAGAACTCACCAACCTGGCGGGCAAATTGGCCCCTCTAACCAAGTTTCTCTTCCAACTGATATCCAACATGAGGGTACTCAAATTCCCTTCCTTGAAGAGACAAATATTCAACTTGAAGAAGGTGGACCCTCTACCTCTGGCAGTCATCTCGTCATCAACTTGCCGACAAAAGAAAATTTCCAGGCAATGGCGGACGACGACAAATATGAAGTCATGCAACAGTGGCGGTCTGAAATGACCTCACTTGTCAATGAGATGAGACGATTGGCAACTTCAAGCCATCGGCCATCCATAGAACCGGTTGCTGCTCAACATCAACAACGAAACCAGCATCCGGAAGGGTTTATCTCATTAAATAATCCAGCAATTTCTTCAACTGGTCTTCTTCCTCAAGCTACGGGTCCGGATATCAATGACCCATCTAATATCATGCCTTCTCAAACAGAAGCCTTGCAAATTCAAAGGCATGAAATAAAGAAGATGGTTGAAGATATGTTCGCCCAGCAGGGCGAGGTATTCAGCTACGGGCTTATATTCTGTCCCGTTCCCTATACATCATCAACTCAAGAAGCTGCCAGAATCATGTCCCAAAGTCCCAAAGTTGCCTAAATATGATGGGCACGGGACACTCAGGAGCATGTGGCACATTATATAATTGCCATGGGCGATCTTGCATCTGAGGAATCCTATCTCCTCAGATATTTTGCAACATCTTTAACAGGGATCGCATTCCAATGGTATGCAAAGCTCAAGGTTGGCTCGGTTCTCGACTGGGCTGATATGCAATCAAAATTCTATGATCGCTTCCAAACAGCAGAAAGGAAGGTCTCTCTTGCTGAGTTATGCTCCCTCAAACAAAAGAAAGGGGAATCGGCAATAGACTTCATCCAAAGGTGGAGGGAATTTAGCATGCAATGCGACAATCCTCCCACCCAACAAGATGCAGTAATGATCTGCCGCAGAGGCCTCATCATAACAATCAAAGAGAGACTCTTGGCTGCAAATATCAGAAGCTTTGACCAGTTAAATATTGCTGTGGCAGAAATTGAAGGGTTCTTAGCCGAGCAATCAACTCATACAGCTCAAAAGGGTAAACTCCCTAAAGAGCGCAATCCACTTGCAAAAGAAGTTAATGCTATTGACTTCTTGCCCAGTGATGAAACAAAGGGGGCAGTAATCCCCACTACCTCAAGAAAGAAACCGGAACCAAAGATACCTCCGCCTACATTGGCCGAGCGTATGAAGGCTCCTTATTCTTTCAGAAAAGAGCATACCAGAAAACTCTTCGATCTCTGCCTTGATAATCAATTAATATCACTGCCAACACCAAAGAAGCCGGCGGATATCGGCAAGATCAATCAACCTAATTATTGCCTGTATCACCGTATGGTGGGGCATCCAATTGAAGATTGCTTTGTCTTCAAGAATGAGGCTCAAAAGGTAATCCAAGAAGGCCGTATATCTATGCAAAATGGTCTGGTTGATCCTCCACAGCCTCATACTTCGGATTGGCCAGAACAATCTGTCAATGTTATACATACGGCGGAACCCGCCACAAGCTCAAGGAATCCTGAGGTTGGGTCTTCATGTAACCCACCTCAAGATACTTCTGGAGCTCACTCCCGCCAAGATCTAGGCATCGGGGTACAAGAAAAACAATACAAATGGTACAAAGGCAGCTCGACAATTACAACAAAGCCAACAGGAGCTGCGCCAAATCATGCAAAGCATGGAGAGGCGTCAGGATGTGCCTATTCAGGAATCCCACGCCTTCCACCTGCTATATTTATCCACCTGCATATCCGGAGCTGCCCCCTATGCCGCCATTTCAAGACCCGATCGGGTGGTTCCTTGAAAATCCTCCAAATCCTGTCGAGCCGGCAAGGTTATATTCCTTCCGTCGCCAGCATACATTGTCTCTCTTCCGGCTATGTCTGCGATCAGGATATATGGATTATCTGGTCCCGGAAGAATTGAGGCCCAACTATTGCCCATATCATCAATTGCTGGGACACGTCATTGAAGACTGTCCAAATTTCAAACAGGAAGTGGAAGAGCTGATCCAGCAAGGACTCATCAATATGGGTAATTTTCTGGTCAATCCCCCACAACCTCATATTCATCCACCATCAAATGAGCCATACAATCCTGGACCTTACTCGGTCAATGTCATCAATGCATCATCCTCTGGGGTTCTTGAACCGGAAGGACAACCGCCTATGCCGCATCCATATTTATCCAGCCGATGGTATGATGATTGGCATCCTCTACATCAACGCTCATTTGCTCTAAAGATACTCAATCCATATTCAATCAGCTTAAGATCAGGGGGTTGATAAAAGTATTTGGCCCTGAGCCTTATATCTCCGAAAGGGGGAGGCAATCACTCTTTACTGTGAATATCATGCCAGAGTCATGCACTCTACCAAAGATTGCCAGATCTCCATGATTGGATCGAAACAAAGATCCGGGAGGGAGTAATTGATCAGGAGGGAAATCTCCTAACCCCTCATCACACAAACATATGATCCAAGTCCAGAGTTCCAAGCACAATATCAAGATTTATGTGAATATTATCATCGTCAACTGGGGCTATGGACAAATAGAAGCAAGGCTGATGTTGAGCAATTCAGAGTTGGCCTGTTTCAATATAGAAACGGAATGGAATATCAGAAAATGCTGCCGCGAAACCAATCTCGCAGCAAGCTGAGGAGTTCGTAGATGATTACTGCCAACTCCCTCCTGAAATTGTTGAAAAAGCAATCAATTCAACCTTCAGGCACAACCCTCAGAAGCTGAATGGGTCACTGTTGGCCCTCGGAAGTCAAGAAATTCTAGGAAGACCCGGCAAATATCATCAAAGGGTCATTCTAGCATAAGAAATATTCCTGAGCCATCCTCAGAGCAAGAAGTGATGAATTCACTAGAAGCTCTACAAATGAAGAATAGAGAGAGAAACATAGAAAAAGAAATGAAAAATGAAAAAATGAAAAAACAAATGGAGGATGCTATGGCAGCAGAAGCTCCTCAGCAGCTGACGGCTGTCCAAAGACTCCAGTTGTTGATTAATGAGCTGGAAGAATATGAAGTTTCCAAGCCCTCTGATAAACCAACGCTCGACCAATATATCCCTTGGGAAGAGATCGAGCAAAAGAAGCGGCTGCGGAATTGGTTGTTGCAAGTTCAACATGAAGCACTCCAAGAGGGTGACCTCCCTCCTTCGCCAAATCTGAGTCTCTTCAATGGAGACGAAGAAATCACCATGGAACAGTTGGACTCCATGTTCAGCTCCTTCCATTGCTATATGGTGTTCATTCCTCCTCCAAAGGAATTACAAACTCCCACAAGCAATACTACTGCACAAGCAGGAGATAAACCAACGACGCTTGTATACCAGCGTCGGCCTCCAGCTAATTCAAATCGTCATCTAAGAAGGGTCGCGGCAGGCATCAAAAGGCGGCATCTTCCACTACTAAGCAGCCAGATAAGGTCATACTCTTTCATGGCGAAGAAGCAAAGCCCCTGCCCGAACCTCAAATCGGGCGGATTCTTTATATTTGATCCTTCAGATGAAGAAGGAGGACTGTCTGACAAGGTTCCTCATCTGAAGATAAAAACTCAAGTCCATATGCTCATCAAATGAGCCAGACAATGTTCCTCCTCTTCCCAATGAGAAGCTATTGGCTCCTATCTCTCAAAAGAAGCCCGTCAAGTCAAAAGAGCTTCTGGGTCCTCATCAAGGGAATCTCCCACTTGGACCAGATACGCTCCGAAGCTGACGACAAAATTCTTCATCAATTACAGTCACTTCCCGTCAACATCACTGTCTGGGAAGCAATTGCCTGGAAAAAGACTTGAGAGAAAACTCTAGTCAAGATACTCCAAGAACCAGAAATTTATGAAGCCCATATGGCAAATTTTCAGGTGCAAGCATGTGAAGCACTGGCAGCAAATGTCACCTTCACTGATGAAGATTTGCTATTATCTTCTCATATCATAATCGCCCCTATATATGAAGGGAAGATCAACAACATGCAGTTGAATCGGATCCTGGTTGATCCAGGGGCATCCATCAATCTAATGCCCTTCAAGACCTTTCAATCTCTATATCTTATGCCCTATATGCAAAGGGTCAAGGATGTGAAGATCACAGGATTCAATCAGAATTCGGAAAAAGCCATCGGAAAGTCACCGTCAACTTGACTCTGGGGGATTTTGCCACCAGGGTGACCTTCTTCATTATTGATGCCAATACATCATATAGAGTCTTGCTTGGAAGACCTGGCTACATGAAAATGGGTCATTCCATCAACTCTCCATCAATGCATTAAATATGCAAAAGAAGGGAAGCAGCACACAGTCTTTGCTGATCAAGCCCCGTTTCGGGAAGATGAATGCAACCTGACTGATGCCCCTTTATATCTCGGAGGACCAAGTCTTCAACCCTCCTCCCTCTCTAAAGGGAAAAGTAAACAAGTTGAGTCCTCAAATGAAGACAATGAAACTGGCGAGCTTTTTGTGGTAAACAAAAGCCTTGTCAAATTACCTGCAAATACTTCTCAAAGTAAAGCAACCCGCCCAGAACGGCGGAGCATCAATTATGAAGCTGATCATATAAGTCAAGTCATCAATGGGAGTATTCCTCTGCCATCCAACTGCATGCAGATCTGTTCTCTAAGGCGAGAACAAAGTGTCCGGCAATTAAAAACTTTTGCCGTCACTTATCAAAGAAAAGAAATAAGAAAGGATACAAAAAAGGTGATCAAGCCAATCCTCTTCTACAAAGGGGAATTGATCCTTCCAACTTATACAGAGGATGATTTTGGTTGGGAAGACAGGGCCAATAACCAACTGGAATCAATACAAGAAATGGCTGATATGCCAGAAAAGATTAAGGAGATGTGCAAAAAGCAGAAAATTCCTCAGGTGCAAGATGTTTCCCGAAGAAATTTCTTCAAACAACTATGGGAACCTTCTCAAGTCCGGGGGCAACCTCCATTCTCTAGAAGAGATACCAGAGGATTAGGTTATGATACCGAATCCTCCAATACAGTCAATGTTGTTGGATCTTCATCAGAGGTCTGCAGCACGGAGAATAATCAAGAGTCTTCGGAACCCAACTCTCAAGATATTACTTCAGCTCTATCAAATGAATTGCCAAATGAAGAGCTACCAGAAGAATTCTGCAAGCCATCTTCGTCCACAAATTCTGAAGATATAAATCCCCATGAGGTCCACGTCACCAATTCTGATGACGCAGAGGATTTCATAGACCTGCAGCCAGCTCCCCAAGAAATGGAGGACGGCGGGCAGGCCACTATTGATGAATTGATTGAACTCAACCTCGGGAGTCAACAAGATCCTCGACCAATCTTTATCAGTGCCCTTCTTGATGAACAAGAGAGGCAATCCTATCAAACTCTTATGCTGGAATTCCAAGACTGTTTTGCTTGGAGTTATAAAGAAATGCCGGGACTGGAGCCATCAGTCGCTGAGCATGAATTATCCATACTGCCCACGGCCAAGCCTGTCAAACAAGCTCAAAGGCGTATGAGGCATGAACTAGAACTGAAAGTAAATACTGAAGTCGACAAGCTTTCTGAAGTAGACTTCATCGAGCCATGCATATATCCAATATGGCTCGCCAATATTGTTCCTGTGAAGAAAAAGAATGGTCAAATCCGGATATGCATCGACTATAGGGACTTGAATAAAGCATGTCCCAAGGATGATTTCCCAGTTCCAATCACTGAAACAATGGTGGATATGACCACCGGCTATGAAGCCTTGTCATTTATGGACGGGTCTTCCGGCTACAATCAAGTCCGGATGGCAATCAAAGATAAAAATCATACTGCATTCAGATCACCCAAAGGTATCTTCAACTACAAAAGGATGCCCTTTGGTTTGAAAAATGCAGGGAGCTACATATCAAAGAGCCATGACCAAAATATTAATGAAATGATCCATGATGTGGTTGAATGCTATGTGGATGACTTAGTCGTCAAAACCAAAAAACGGGAGGATCATCTATATGATCTTCGCCGTGTTTTTGAAAGGCTTCGTCAATTCAAATTGAAGATGAACCCTATGAAATGTGCATTTGGGGTTTCAAGTGGCAAGTTCCTGGGTTTCATCGTCAAATATCGGGGAATAGAAATAGACCCTGACAAAATCAAGGCAATCCAGCAACTGCCTTCTCCTCAAATTTGACAGAGCTAAGGTCACCAAGGGAGATTAGCCTATATCAGGCGATTCATATCCAATCTCTCAGGAAGATGCATGCCGTTCGGCAAACTAATGAAGAAAGAATGCTCCCTTCATCTGGGACCAAGAATGTCAGGACGCTCTTGAACAAATCAAAGAGTATCTTCTCACTCCTCCAGTCCTAGGGGCGCCAGTTATTGGAAAGCCTCTTATACTCTATATTCAGCTATGGATGCTTCTCTGGGAGCTCTATTGGCACAAACAAATGAAGATGATAAAGAGCAAGCTTTATATTATCTTAGCAGAAAGCTAATTGGTCCGGAACTCCGGTATGCTCCAATGGAAAAAGTATGCCTAGCACTGGTATTTGCTGTAAAGAAATTGAGGCATTATCTGCTGGCTCATGAAATTAAACTCATCTCCAAGTATGATCCAATCAAATATCTGCTGAGGCAACCCATATTGTCAGGAAGACTCGCGAAATGGGCTCTGCTCCTTATGGAATTTGATATCACATACATCCCACAAAGGGCAATCAAAGGGCAAGGCTTGGCCGAATTTTTGGCCGCACATCCAGTGCCAGAAGATTCCCCTTTATCTATAAACCTCCCAGAAGAAGAAACTCTTTCTCCTGCAAATGAAAATTTAGTTCTCGAAGAGGTTGCCACAATTGAGCTACCCTCTTGGGAATTATATTTTGATGGAGCTTCCCGGACTCTTCATTATACTGATGGTTCCACCACTGTCTCTACTGGAGCAGGAATCGTCTTAGTCACTCCATATGGAGGGATCTTATATAACTCTTGTGCTCTTATGAAGCCACTCACAAATAATGAAGCTGAATATGAAGCTCTAATTATTGGGCTTCGATTGGCTCTCGAAATGGGAATCAAAGGCATACAAGTTTATGGTGACTCACAGCTGGTCATCCGACAAATATTGGGCCAGTATGAAGTCCGTAAACCACAATTGCTTCCATACTATACCACCGTTATGAAGCTCAAAGAAAAATTCAACTTCTTCGACATATCTCATGTGCCGAGAAGTGAAAATTCTCAGGCTGATGCTTTAGCCAAACTGGCCTCTGCTATAAAATTGCCTCCTGAAGGGGAATTGGACATAAGTGTCCGCCACAGAAGGCTCATGCCGAGTATCCTCGACGACGAGTCTGATGCTGCAATCAAAGAAGTATATAATACACAGTTAGATATAACAAATGAACCTGAAGATTGGCGTGAGCCGCTTATCAAAATCAAGAAAGGTTGGCTACCTCCTGATCGAGCACAAAGAATTCAGCTCTTACGAAGGGCTGCATCATACCAAATAATAGCAGATCAACTATATAAGCTGGTCCATGAAAAGAAAGGACCAGTCCTCCTCAGATGCTTATCCCTCAAAGAAACCAAAATCATCATGAAAGAAGTTCACTCCGGGCTGTGTGGTGCACACCAGGCAGGAGAGAAGATGAAAATCAATATCAAGTTGAAAGGCTTCTACTGGCCTACCATGTACGCGGATTGCATCCAATATGCCCGTACATGTCATCAGTGCAAGCCTTTGGCCCTACCGAGAAAATCCCCAAATATGCTACATCCCACTGCGCCAACATGGCCGTTTGCCGAATGGGGTATGGATATGGTGGGACCATTCCCACCCTCATCTCAAGGCCACAAGTTCATACTGGCTGCCACAGATTATTTCTCTCGGTGGGCTGAAGCTATCCCGTTGAGGGAGGTAACCGGAGAGTCAGTCGCCAAATTTGTCAAGCAGAACATAATATACAGATTTGGGACCCCTCACAGAATCATATCCGACAATGGGTCACAATTCAGAAACAAAACAATATATGCCTTGGCGGCGAAATTTCATATTGATTGGAGAACATCTTCAGTGTATAATCCACAGGCAAATGGGTTGGCAGAAGCTTTCAACAAAACCCTCTGCAAATTACTCGCCAAGATAGTCGGCAACAGAAAGCGGGAATGGGGAGAAAAGGTTCATGAAGCCTTATGGGCTTATCGAACTGTGTATAAAACCCCTACCGGATGTTCGCCTTTCTCCTTGGTATATGGAGCCGAGGCCATGATCCCTATAGAAATTGAAATGGCATCCTATCGGGTGGCAATCCAAGGTGAACTACAAAATCAAGATCGAGACCAAATAGAAAGAAGACTCGAGGAGCTCTCCAATCTAGAAGGAAGGCGCCTCGAGGCATACAAGTCTCTCCAAATATATCAGGCTAGAATGGCTCGAGCATTCGACAAATTAGCAAGACCCAGAGCTTTTAAACAAGGGGATCTTGTCATGGTCAAATGCAGAGAAGCAATGGCCGGAAAGTCATGTGGCAAACTTCAACCCACTTGGCTCGGTCCGTATATCGTCACTCTGGCATATGAAGGAGGCGCATATCGGCTAGTTGACCATAAAGGTAATGTGCCCTTTCCCCCGCTTAACGGGAAACACCTGAAATTGTATCACGCGCCAGAACATGAATTTCCTGGCCAACCACCAAACAAAAAAAAAACTAACCACCCAAAAGGGGTCGAAGCCGAAATAAAAAAATGATGAAATGAAGTTTGCCATAGATGGGGGCAAAGGAATCAAACTTCCACCTACCCGTCATATATCCCAAACCTTTCAGTCCCTACCGAGCATGAAGCCAAGGGCATTCCATGTATAAACCAAAAAAAAAAGAAGAAAAGAAAATCCAATAAAAATGGAGGCTTTTTGCATATCCCGCCAAATGAGGTTCCAAGCTACAATGATAAGCAATGTCAAATCTATACCAAAACCATAGCCAGCAAACCAAAAAGGTAGGCTATGTCAAATCCAAATACCAAAACCATAGCCAACAAACCACAAAGGTAGGCTATGTCAAAATCCAAATACACAAACCATAGCAAAAAACCACAAAGGTAGGCTATGTCAAATCCAAATACCAAACCATAGCCAACAAACCAAAAAGGTAGGCTATGTCAAATCCAAATACCGAAACCATAGCCAAAACCAAAAAGGTAGGCTATGTCAAAATATACTCAAAGCCATAGCCAACAACCCGAAGGTAGGCTATGCCAAATCCAAATACCCAAACCATAGCCAGCAAACCAAAAAGGGAGGCTATACCAATCAAAATACCAAAAATCATAGCCAACAAACCAAAAAGGTAGGCTATGTCAAAACCATACCCAAAACCATAGCCAGCAAACCAAAAAGGTAGGCTATGTCAAAACTATACCAAATCCATAGCCAGCAAACCAAAAAGGTAGGCTATGTCAAAACCATACCCAAAACCATAGCCAGCAAACCAAAAAGGTAGGCTATGCTAAATCCAAAATACTCGAACCATAGCCAGCAAACCATAAAGGTAGGCTACGTCAAATCCAAAACCAAAGCCAAAACTGAAAATAACCTAAAATCCAAATCCAAACCCAAACTCCATACCAAAGTTCACAACAATACCCAAAAGTGAAAAAAAAAAGGAAGAAAAAAATCTTCACGCTCAGAAGCTATCACCACCCATCCCATCCCAGTTCACCACCCATTTCAGAACCAGACCCTCACCCTTTTGATTATCTGAGCCAGTCAAATCTTCAAAAAAAAAAAGGAAAAGAGAAAAGAGGGTTAAAAATAGAGATACCCCGATGGACTTAAGTATACGATTCCTTGTGTACTTAAGGGTAAAAGATCAAAAATCCAGCTGAGGTGAAACCCGAGAGGGCGCTTCAGGCAAAATGGATAACCCTCAACGTGGAAAACCGAAAGGGCGCGTTGGAAAAAGCTAAAGGGGCCAGTCTTGGTGAAACCCGAAAGGGCGCTAAGGCTGGTAATGTGAAAAAAAAAGAAGAAGAAAAAAAATGAAACGATGAAAAAGAGGATTTCTCAGTCCTCCATTTATACAAGTCACCACATTACAAACTTGTAGAGGGTGACAGATACCACATAGAAAAGAGATCAAGGCAGCAAGCCCAATATACAAATGTTGTGTGTGAACAAAGGCAGGAAGGCTTTTTCCTCTCCAGCCATTCAAATCCAATGCAACCCCTTTAGCCCGGCACCAAGCCATCAAGAAGGGGCGAAATTCAAATCCAAAAGCCAAATAACAACACCATCACATACTCATATCCCAACCCAAATCCAAAATACCACAAAGGTGACTCAAATCACCAACATGTTCATACCCAAACCCAAATCCAAAATACCACAAAGGTGACTCAAATCTACCTATCATATCCAAACCCAAATCCAAAATACCACAAAGGTGACCCAAGTCACCCAACCTACTCATATTCAAACCCAAATCCACATCCAAATCCAGATTCCAAATTCAAATCCCAAATCCGAATTTCTAATCATTGGCCAAATTCAAATCTCAAATCACATCTGAAACCATTACTCATCCCACAACCAAACCTCTAAGCCATTCACACATCCAAGTCAGTCGAGTCCTTGACGGCCTTGGTAAAAAAAAAAAAGAGAGAAAAAAGGGGTTAAAAATAGAGATACCCCGATGGACTCAAGTATACGGCTCACTGTATGCTTGAGGGTAAAAAGATCAAAAAAAATCCAGCTGAGGTGAAAACCCGAGAGGGCGCTTCAGGCAAAAATGGATGACCCCTCGACGTGAAAACCCGAAAGGGCGCGTTGGAAAAAGCTAAAGGGGGCCAGTCTTGGTGAAAACCCGGAAGGGCACTAAGGCTGGTAATGTAAAAAAAAAAAGAAGGAAAAAAAAGAGAGAGAAAGTGAAAGAAGGAATTTCCTTGTCCTTCATACTTATATTCATAAAGTCATAAGTCAATCTGTTACATATTCATAAGGGGTGACAGATAGTCACACACTATTTACAAAAAAAAAAAACAACAAACAAATCGGCACAACGAGCCTAATACACAAGGCTATGTTGAGAAGCAAAGCCAAGAGGGTGCCTTCTTCTGCAGCCGCTCTGCCTTCCTAGCTTTGGAAGATCCGGCCGGCGAGAGCCGTTCCATCTCTAGCGCGGAGGCCTTCCTCTTCGGGACCCTCAGCTTCATCTCTGGCATCTGGGCCTGACAAGATATTGCCTCGCCAAGCTCGCGTTCCAGCCGAGCCATCCGCAGCTCTCGCGTCTTCTGACGCTTGCGCACTTCAGCAGCTTGGGGATCATCGGCTTCAGCATCGCTCTCCAGAGCTTCAGATCGCTGGGCCCAGGTCATCTCAACCTGGCGAGTGTACACCCTGTTCCAAACATTGGTGATAAAATTCATCCAACGCTCCTGTTGGACTCCCATGCTAAAGGCGGATCCCGTATGTTGCTCCAACGCCTCTCGAATAACTTCGATGGGCGCCGGGTCTGTGGAGTCTGCCAACGCCGTTATTCGGCCAACAAGGAATTCCCAGCAACCGTCATCAGCAAAATGCGGGGCTGGTTGCGTCCCTGCAGGCCATCTTATACCATGCTCAGGGGGAGCACCAACCTCCAAGAGCGGAGAGCCCTCCTCATCAGGATTCGGCACAGCATCTGCCCCAGAAAAGAGAAATCAGCAGCAAATAAAAAGGCTGTTAGCAAGACAAAGCTGATAAAACACCAAGTCAAAAATGCAAGGCATAAAGCTCGGCTCTTCTCACCTGGGTCGGGAATTTCGCCTTCCTCCTCAGCCTCAGATTCTGAAGGTTGAGCGAGATTGGATGGTCCAGGACATGATCTTGAAAGGAGCTGGGAAAATATGGCGAATTTGCATAAAACTGTTCCCCATAATGTGGGAAGGGGGGGACATAGGCAGGATCTGCCTGGTGAAGACCTCCGCCACCACTTGTGGTATCGCCCACTTGAAAGGCAGATTGAGCTGGGAAGTCAAAAAAGGGCTCATTGAAAATCCCCAACTCGGGACGGAGAAGTTCGCCCTGGGACAGAATATGAATCTGTCGTTCCCCAGCCAAACAATTGATCACAGAATCTGCCCCTTTTAAAAGCAAATACAGCAAGGGAGGAGGATTCGTCATGAAAAGAAATATGTCAAAAAAAAAGAGAAACTATATGCGAGCTTGAGAAAATCGGCTCACCAAAAGAAGTTGTCCCTACAGGAGGCTCCTCCACAGATCTCGGGATATAGACCTCAACGGGGGCAGAAGAATACTCTCCTTCTGAAGCTCCCAGTTCAGTATATGTGAAGCTGGGCAGTCAACATCGGCTTCTACCACCCCAGAAAATGCAAAATGAGAGGGAGCACCATCAGTCCCCTCCCCGGGCAAAGGATCCGCCATAGCCTGCAGAGTGCTCCCGTTTCCCTCTCTATGAAAAATAGAGGGACTTTCGGGCGGAGAACCACACTCATCTGGAAGGGGTGAACTGGCGCCCGCCTCATCAGTTTCATCGTCTAGTGCAGAAAAGTATGAAAGAAATCAATATGACAACTGATGATAAAAAAAAAGGGGAGGCGGGGAAATGATAGAAGAATATACCGCTCGAGGAGGCATATACAACCTCTTTGGCCTTTTCGGCTCTTCTATTGGTAGAGGAAGAAGGAGCGCCAGGGCGAGTCCCGCTGCCCCTATCCCCGTTAATCCTCAAAGCAGGAGCAGCTGGAAGACAAGGTCACCATATAAAAAAAGGGGGGGAAAAGAAAAAAAAAGGAAGAAGAAGGGAAAGAGGGGTGGCTTACGTGCTGACTCTGATAAAGGCCTCGGTACCAGCTGAAGGAAGGTGGTGCTACAAGCTTCCCCCACTCTCTTCATAATATCATGAACATCTTGAAATGTCTTGGCATTTTCTAGCCGAGGGATATATTCCAGAGGCCCAATATTGCCAATTACATTAATAAGATGTCTTTCCCATCGTGTCCATCCGGGATGGCCGATGCTCTCTGGAGGCAGCTTTGTCAACAAAGATACTGCAGGAGAGTGACCGCAGTCAGATAATAAATGATTCCACCAGCAATATGATGGAGAATCATCGCTGGCGACCGGGGCTTTTGTCCAGAACAGCTCTATGGATGCCAGGAGCGGTATTTCCCCCTGATAATAATACCTGTCATTTTCGGCCTTGGTATTATGTGACACACTGGCATCATAACGCCTCTTATATGAGGCTGCTATGCTGGAAAAGTGCCGTTTAAGATATGCCTCGTCAATGAAGACCGGGGATAAGCTGTACTGCACGAGCCGAGAGTCCTCCCTTTCCCTTATTTTGCCAGGGGAAAGTCGGAAAATACCGCTCCGGTCAAACCACCATCTGGCATAAAAGATATCCATATGTCCCGTCATTCCTGGCGCGGAAGCGCACATGCTGAACCTGTTTCAGGACGATGGAAATAATTCCACCAACTTGCTGCCGTCATGTGAACATCATGGCCGCGTTGGAGTCGGAGTGACAATGGAAATTCCGCAGGTGGCGGGATAGATTGATCATATCCAAAATTCTGGCAAATCGCGAGGATAATAGGGCTCAGTGATAAGAGTCGATCCCACGCGATACACCAATACTCCGGGCCGAATACAACATAACCAGTCCTGATATACAGACTGGCTGGAGCTATTGCTACTTGCTGAATGATATTGTGTCCCATCGGAAGTCTGGGTGCAGAAAGGCCTGGTTCTCCGGGATGCATTGTCAAATTGAAGTAGCCCCTGCTCGTTGTTCGGCAGGAAAGATAAACTGGATCTGTACTCATCAGCTCTGTCAGCGGATCTCCAGCTGGACGATTCCGGAACATTAAAATTAATGGAGCTGAAGAGCGAGGCAAATCAATTGTCTGACACAAACTAGGCAGCAAGAGGCCGGCCCAAGCACTTAAGTAATGGGTGGGCAGCTGCACCTTCCGATCTCGGGGACTGGGATGTGAACTCAACGATCCCAACCCGTGAAATATTTTGCTAGTGCTGCAGGAGCCAAAGCAAGCTGACGGCCCTCTGCCAGAAGGCAAGCAGGATAAATAAGGCCTGGCCGAATATATTCTTCCTCGCCATGAGGAACCACAAAGCTGGACAGCCAGTAAACTAAGTAAGCGGCCAAATAAGTGCGGTCAGGTAGCCGCCGAGGGTTCCAACCCATATCCTTCGGGGCACAAATGAATCGTCCCCGGGAAGCCTTCTTCACTTCTAGCTGCTGATATTCTTCTAAACGGCGACCCTCAACTGAAAAGCCTCGAAGAAGCAAAATGGCCCATTATAAAATATCGAAGCCAGGCATTCTGACTGACTCTTATAGTTGAGGAAGATGAGGATGCTTTGTCTGTTTTCCCGACACGGGCTACGTCCCGCCATACTTTTGTCAGGAAACGGAGGATATATGGATAGAAATACTGGACAGACCCATTACTGCGGTGGCTGTGCAAATCATCTAATACAATTTCTTCATAAAGAAGCGCAGATATCGGCAGGCCTGAAATTTGGTGAAAACCCCACAAGTCAATGGAAGTTTCACCCTCAGCCGTCCCGAAGGTATTCCATCTGGGGCTAAATCTCTCCGCCAAACCTCGGAGAACACCTGTGTAACAGGGATAGCCATACAATGCTGCCTCAACAGCTCCATAGATACCAGATTTCTTCAAGATTTCGCCATAATGGTGCAAAACACCGGTCAGCCATTCTGTGGCCCCATAACGAAAGATATGAGAAGATACAACTGACCAGTGGCCATACCAGCTGGGAGAAGTGAAATCAATAATCCGATCCAAAAAACATCGGATATCATGACTTCCAGCGGCATACCGGGAATCACTGGGCATCAGATAAGTGCCATTGATCTCCATTGCAGTGGTATGGCGATTCTGCAAGTTCCAGATAACAGGGGACAGCTTCCGTGACCGAGTATAACAATCAAGGTCACGATTATAGGGGCCAAGGTTATCAGCCGTTGGCATCCTCTTCAAAGGCATATATCCCAGAGGAAAACTGGGGTAGGAAAAGGCACAGGTACCCAGGAGGCTATCCCGGAACCTTAAAATGGCAAATTCCAAATATCTCCTCTCGGCTGAAATGCAGGGATCATTCTCGGGCATATTGGGCGGGATGAACCGCTGGATGAAGGAAAATAATTCCCTGTCAGATGGGAAATGGCTTGGATAGCTTCCTCTCCGCATATAATGATAAGTCCCCTTTTGAAAACAAATGCGAGAGTGATCCACTGAGCCGTCTGGAGCAAGACCCTCAGGGTTAAGGGTTGCTACTACATGGTAACCACTATCCAGAGAAGCTAAATTGGCCTCAGTGATACGAGGCCTCGCCAAGGCAGGCATCATAATTCCTTTCGGAACAACCCCGTCACGGGTCTTCTGGCTGTGGTTGTCACGGGCCAAGTAATTTTCTTGAAAGGCATGATGAAAGCCTGGGAAACCACAGGTAAAACAAAAAGGAAATCAGAAGAAGAAAAGACACTAAATCCAGCTGAGCAGAAATCCGGAATCAAAAGCACTACAAAATGCTCCGGAATGCAAAGCAAGGATTTACACGGGTCGCGTGTCGTCACTTTCAGTTCCGACACGTGTCCCGTGGGGGGCATTTGTTGAAAGGTAAAAA
Organism: Colocasia esculenta; assembly: GCA_014218235.1. Classification (NCBI taxonomy): domain Eukaryota; kingdom Viridiplantae; phylum Streptophyta; class Magnoliopsida; order Alismatales; family Araceae; genus Colocasia; species Colocasia esculenta. Next base: position 116,098,635 of record CM024755.1, on the reverse strand, counting down.
TGTGACACGTTTACTTCAGCGGAAATTACAAAATCCATCAGATGATGGTCCGGCGACTTGGCTAGTTGAAGCCTATTTTTGGCAAACGATGGTTCGAGTCGTGGACATGATGAAAGGGGCCGTTGGGCCACGAAGATTAAATGTGGTTATCAACAGGCCTGGTTACAATACATTATCAGTAGCCTGCTCAGAGGCCAAAAAGTTGTGATTTAAAATGACCCCAAGGTTATTTAAGTTACAAACTTATTAGCGGGATCCTTCCCAAAATTCAGCAGGGGAATTCCGGCCTTAAAATGGTGCCCGGAGTCCCGGTTAAAATGAAAGTACAAGGAGAACATGTCTCCGTCCAAAGTACGAAGCACGGAAAATCCGGCAGCACAAGGTCTATAGACCGAGTACGAAGGACAAGTACAAAGAACAAGCTCGAGGAGGAACGCCGAGGCTTGCAAAGGCACCCTCTGATCGGGCAGAACTCCGAGAAGTCAGGGCGAAGCACCAAGGAAACGGAGCCGGACTCCAGCAGCACCTCCGGCAGCACAAGGTCTATAGACCGAATACAAAGAACAAGCACAAAGAACAAGCTCGAGGAAGAACTCCGAGGCTTGCAAAGGCACCCTCCGATCGGACAAAACTCCGAGAAGTCGGGCGAAACTCCAAAGAAACAAGCAGGACTTCAGCAGCACCTCCGGGCTCCAACAAGTCCTGGAAATGAGGGTGTAGGGGGGTATTTATAGACAAAATCCCCCCTCTCTCCCCTCTCTTTCCATCGGTTAGGTCCCCCTAACCGATGGTGACCTCACCATGAGGTCACCATCGGTTAAGGGGCTAACCGATGGTGACCTAAGCATGAGGTCACCATCGTTGCCCCTAACCGATGGTGACCTCATGATGAGGTCACCATCGGTTAAGGGAATCTCCCCTAACCGATGGTGACCTCATCATGAGGTCACCATCGGTTGGGGCACCCTCTCTCTCCTCTCCCACGCAATGTAAAGGGGTTCATCCCCTATAAATACCCCCCTATTCCAAAGGAAAGGAGGTCCTTTCACTTGCCCCGGCGAAGCCCTGTTGGAAAATCCCAGAAAAATAGAAAAAAGCTTTGCTCATTCCCTCTTTCATTCTCCAATCCCCTTGCTTGGTGTTCGAAGGTACAAATCCCCCTTCTTTAGCCCGATAGGCCAAGCGCGGAGAAGAGAGCGGTCGGCGTAATCGTCATCAACACTCCTTCTCAATCCCCATCCCCCACATCGAGCAAGACTCTGTGGGGTGATATTCCCGGGTTTAAATGCCGTCCATATTGAGCAAGACTCTATGGACACATGGTATTTAAATACCCATATTCTCCCCGCCCATCGAGCAAGACTCTGGGATGGTGGATTTTGTGCTTATATGTATATGTTTTCTTGAGGAGACTCTGCCCAAGCGGAGGTTCTGCCAAGGACATATTCGTATATTCACAATTTGTGTTCTTATATATATGTTTCTTAAGACGAAACTCTACCCAAGTGGAGATTCCGTCCAGAACACATATATAAGGATCACAAATTTGTAATTATACAAGTGTGTTCCTTAAGGAGAATCTCGCCCAGGCACAAATCTCTCTCAGGGGACGTATCCATATAAATACAAACTCGTGTTATATGTATATGTTTCTTAGAGGAAACTCTGCCCAAGCGGAGGTTCTGTCCGAGAACATATTCGTATATTCACAAATTTATGTTCTTATGTATATGTTCCTTAGGGGAAACTCTGCCCAAATGGAGACTCCCCCTAAGAACATATCCATAAAATCACAAATTTGTGCCTGTACGCATATGTTTCTTAGGAGGAATCTTGCCCGGACAAAGTTCCCTCTAAATTCATATCCGTATAATCACAAACTTCATGTTTATATAAATGTATTTCTTAGTGGAATCTCTGCCCAAATAGAGACTCTGTCCGAGAATATATCTATATAATCACAAATATGCCCTGTTTGTATATGTTTCTCAAAAAAAAAAAAGGACTCCGTTCATACGGGGGGCTCCTTCTTATCGGATACTCTGCTCAAGTGGAGATACCGTGTGAGAATATATTTACAAAGTGCAAATTTGTGTTTATACACATATATCTCTTTAAGGCAAAGTCCCCCTGGGTAAAGTTTCTCCCGAGAATACATAGATATAAGCATATGCCAAGATGAAAATATCTCTACAAGGACACCCTGCCTAAGTGAGGACTCACCAAGACACATTCACATATTCAAAAAATAAAAAAGGGGATTGTGATAATATACACACATCCAAAGAAAAGGGAGATAAGACAGGAATCGTGCTCAGATACCCCAAATGGGAGCATATATGTACCTCCACGAGAAATACACCCGTGGAAATGGACTTCGGACAAAAATCACAAATATGACAAGAACTTCCGTGGAGATACATCCACATGATCTCCGGAAATTGCACCCGCACAAGTACGAAATGAGGAGAAAAGAAACTCTACCTCAAACTCAGACTCTGTTCAGAAATGGCATTGTAAAAGAACCTCATATGAAAATTGGCACAGTCACCCTTCTAGTACGGAAGTGTTGCTCTGGGTTATAACACCCCCAAGTTCAGAATCAAAATCCACGGGTATATACCCGTTCATAATAATAATCCTCATGTTTTTTCCCCAAATTAAAATCCATAATCAACCTTTTGCAAAAAGGAGAAAAGACCTCAAATCGGTCCACGGGTATATACCTGCTCCCCTTTTCAAAAGAAATCAAACTTTGGACTCCCAAAAAGGCAGTCATTTCAAAAATAAAATATCCAAAAAAAAGCATTTCAAAACAATCAAAAGAAAGGAAAAACTGTCATAATCAGGATTTTTTAAGAAAAAGCATGTATATTCTTCTCGTCCTTTACTATGAAGTGGTATTCGGTTTAGACCGGTGTCAAATAATGCCAAGTGTCCTAACTCGATGTAAATGCAACATCGATTCCGGTCGATGGAGATGGAGGTCCAGCACATGCTACCCTAATCACCTGATGAGAATAGACATGGGACTCAAGAAGCTCAGATAAAAAAAACGGCGCACCCGTCCGTTTACGGACACACCCGTCCGTCTACGGACACACCCGTCCGTTCACGGACACCATACCTGTCCGTTCCCCGGACACCAAAATTCTCCCGCATTGCGCGGACTCTTTTTTCTGTCTGTGAGACAGACTGGCACGCCCCGCAAATCCCAACAGAAAATCCACAGCATGTGAAACGAATATATGAACCAGATAAAATGAAATGAGCAAACAAAATCAAAATTGATATGTTAAAAGAGATACAAATCCCCCGTGTCAACAACCCCTTACAATGGAGGGGGTACCTCCCTTTTATAGGGGTTTGCCCCCTTACATATGCAAAAGTGGGAGAGGGGGAGGCCCCTCCCCTCCAACATTTTGTGTAAAAACATTAGGAGGGGGAGACCCCTCCCCTCCAATGTTTTGTGTAAAAACGGTAGGAGGGGGAGACCCCTCCCCTCCAACATTTGTGTAAAAACGTTAGGAGGGGGAGACCTCTCCCCTCCAACGTTTTGTATAAAAACGTTAGGAGGGGGAGACTTGTCTATAAATAGACCATTACATGCCCCATTTCAGGGGTCCCCGAGTTGCTGAAGTCCTGCTTCCTTGCTCGGAGTTTTGCTTGGTGGAGACTTGGATTTGCACCTGTGGAGCTTCCATTCCGGGCTTGTTCATGTGCTTGTACTTGTACTTGTACTTTACACTTGGTCTTCATGGACCTCGTACTGTCGAATTTCTTCCGTGCTGTATCTTGTACTTGTACTTCACACTTGGTCTTTATGGACCTCGTGCTGTCGGATTTCTTCCGTGTTGTATCTTGTACTTGTATTTGTACTTCACACTTGGTCTTTATAGACCTCGTGCTGTCGGATTTCTTCCGTGCTGTATCTTGTACTTGTACTTGTACTTCACACGTGCTGTCGAATTTCTTCCGTGCTGTGATTTCTGCGGAATATCATTCCGTCTTGCACTTGATCTTCTTGGAAGGCTTAATGCCAATTCATAAGCACCCTTCTTTAGCTTGGGGGCACCTTGATTCCATCTTCTATCTTGTCTTCAAGGTGTGATTTATCTTGCCTTTTTTTAGGGTTCAACAGGGGGTTAAGGGGTTCTCCCCCTAACCGATGGAACACCTCCATCAGTTGGGGGATTCTCCCTAACCGATGGAAGAGTTCCATCGGTTGGGGGGGGACCCCTTTGACCGATGGATGGCTTCCATGGGGGGATTTGCCTATAAATACACCCTCCATGTTTCCTTAGGGGGATGTTGATGTCGTTAGACCTTTGCCCTTTCCTTGGAGATCTCTCGACAAAGAGTTGAGTTTGCAAATGCTTGGAACTTCCTGCTGCACGTGTTCTTTGTACTGTTCTACACATTTGGTCTTATTGACCTTATACTGCCGAATTTCTTCCGCAACATATTCTCTTCGAAGCGCTGTCTTTTCTGAACTTCTGCTTCACTGGAGAGATTTGATGCCAACTTGATGAATAAATTACCTCTCTTAATTTGAAAGGGATTTGGACCCAACATTACCTAAGTAATTGTTGGATATATAAATAATTTCTGGCACGAACACCATGAACTTTTCAGGGGTTCAACATGCCCCTATACATATAGTTAAGGGTTCGTCACCATGTCCCACGTGTGAACTTCAGGTGATTCGGAGTTCATGCGTTGGACCACTCCTCGTCGATACATCGACATTTCTTTTACATCGAGGAGAACTCGAACACATTTGATACATGTCTAGACCTTTTGATTATATCAAACAATTTCATGAAAGGGAATATCATTCAAATGGATGCCTAGTCTCATTTTTTTAGATGAGACTAGAACTGATTCAAAACATTTCCTCAAAACAGGGGGGCAGACTTAAAAATCTCCCTTGAAATGGGGACTGATTTGCATCTCTTCCCTTATTAGAAACTGACTGAAAATTTTCATCATATTTGAGGACTGATTTGCCATACACCCTTTAAAATATGGACTGAATTATGAATTCTCCCTTTATTGAGGACTGATTTGTAATTTCTTTGAAATATGAGAGTTATTTTGTAATTCTTGTGATGAATGGGGGTTGCTTTATAAATCTTTCTTATATTCTGCCTCATGAGACATCATTTCTGAATTTTCAGAATTTTCAGAATGATATTGACACCTGTCTCCTTGTTTTGGTCGTTTACACGAATAAACAGAAGGCAAGGTTTTTCTGCAAATTTTTTATCTGGTCATGCAGAAAATAATAACATATGCCAAGTGCAAAGATTTGATACATTGTTTTCATTCATTCTTCTGTCATAAACATGGGTTTCATAAAGAATAACCTACTGAGTCCATTTTCTAAACCATAGGGACTGATTTACAAAAATCACATAATTAATATGGGCTTTGCCTTAAACAGAGCAAGCAAGCCTTCCACACTTCAACGCAAGAGCAGAGAGTGGCGATTTCTGAACTCTGGACTTGGTGGATTTCTTCTCTCTTCCTCCTTCCAGTTCTTCTTCCTCTTCTCTTGGAGTTGGTCTCCTTTTATAGAGGATTGAGCAGGGGGTGGACATCTCACCGGGCAGCAACTCCACCAAGTAAGCATTTAATTTCTGTCTTTTCTTCCCCCCCCCATTTTTTTGGGTTGGATAGGGAGTCCCACCGGAAGAAGACCCCACCGGGCGGAAGTCCCACCGGTTGGGGAGACCGCAGTGGCCCCGGGTGGGCCCCACCGGTGTGCACACCACCGGTGGGGTTCCCACCGGGTGGAACTCCCACCGGTGGGTGGGCGGTGGGCCCTCGTGGGCCCCACCGGTGGGGTTCCCACCGGGTGGGAACACCACCGGACCGGTGGGGGAACTCCCACTAGTGGGGAACACCACCGGACCGGTTCCCACCAGTGCGCAGCCACCGGTGGGGTCCCCCACCGATGGGGAAGGCCACCGGTGGGGCTTCCCACCGGTCTGGGCCACTGGTGGGGCCCACCGATGGTCTGTCTCACTGGTGGGCCAGACCACCGGTGGTCTGTCCCACTAGTGGCGCTCCACACCGGTGGGGTTTCCCACCGGTGAGGTGTTGACCCAGGTCATCTTTTTCTATAAATTAACCAAGTGGTCGTTGTTTCTGCCACGTGGTTTGCTTCAAGGCGGGATTTTGCTATTGTTTGTTTGTGCGGAGGGTCACGTCAGTGCCATGTCATTTTTTCAATTGACATGGGTATTTGATGGATTCTTGAAGACTTCATATCGTGCGCCACGTAGGACGACTTCTATCAGGGTTATTCCGGGGCGTTAAAAATATTCCCCCGAAAAGACCATTAATTCGAAAACACCAGGGATATGTCGGTTTCTGCACCGATTTATCTTGGAGGGACCGTTTTCAGATCACAGAAATATATATATTTTTTCTTTATTTTTTTCTGTGATTTATTCTGAAAAAATCAGAACAAATATTTTCATTTCATTTATTCATCCTAAAAAATTCAGAATAAGAGATTTGGGAGGTATTTTCATCCGGGAGTCCGAATAAATATTTTTTTCTCCCCATATACTTGTTCTAAACATCCAAACAAGTATTTTCAGAATTGTATAATTCATGATAAAAATTTTCGGGTTCAACAAATGCCCCCCACGGGTTGCTCGTCGGGGATGACGGCGGGCGACCCGTGCCATTCCTTTAGCTTTTCTCTGGGGGACTTTATCATTCATTCATTCATTTTTTTTTTAATCATGCTCTCTTTTTATGCTATGATTTCTTTGTCGGCATCAGTCCTTTCTTTTGTGTACCATGATTCTTGACTGCTCTTGGCTTTTCTGTTGTTTTGTCCAATGCAGATCGTTAAATGCCTCGTGGTCAGAAGGCAATTGGTAAGGGCAGTGAGCGAGCCAGGCTTTCTCGGCATGCTCGTATTCAGATGCCTCAGCTTGCTCCCACGACTATCACTCGGGAGAATATGTTGCTGTTGATCAGGGCTTTTCCATTTGTGCCAAGGGCCCTTTGGAGGATTATGCACTTGGGGATGGAACAGTAGATTCGAGGTTGATTTCCAAGCGTGATGGCATGTACCACTTCACCAGGGACAGCGGCTATCCCAAGGACTTTCCTCTGGACAAGCACTTATTTTCGTTCATTCAGCAGTTTGATTTGGCCAAAGCGGACACCGATACTAGCGCCTTGGCCGCGGAGAGAGTACAGCTGGAGCGGGCAATTCTAGCTGGACGTTATAGTATGTTGGGGACTTGTGCATTTACCTACCCCAGTTTTCCGTCCGGCTACCCAGATTCCATTCAATTTCCAGATGTCAGTTAATTGGGCATTTTTAGTTTGGCCACTGATTCGCTCGTTCGGACATCGACGATGACATCCATCTCATGGGATGTGCAGAGGCAGCACAAGCCTGGCTTTCTTTCACCGAATTGATTTGCTACCCTTGGATGCTCGGTATGTGAGCGAGGATTACTCTCAATTTTGTTTCTTAAGCCAGATCATAAGCGGTTCCAGCGCGAGTTGGTATGACGGATGGTCAGTGATGCCTTCACATCGGTTTCGTCTCGGGGCGACAGAATGGCTTATGGTTGTCCTGCATCATTACTGTGATCTTCTGGATCAAGCAGGGATTCGCCATGCAGTAACTGTAGCTTTATACAATTATCCTTGCCACATTGGCCTTCTGGAGGCCTTAGCTGAAAGGTTCAACCAGAGGTTCAACACATGTGCGACGGCTAAAGGTGAGACGTCTATTGATTTATGGGCTTTTCATAGAATATCTGGCTTCTCTATTTGTGGGCGGATGTATGAAGAGGTATGTCTGGATGACCTTCATCGAGATGGCTCCACTGGTTCCAGTTCTTACCAGACTCCTTACAGTTTGAGATACCTGACTAAGGTTTGGCGAGACTTATCTCGGGTAGGAAAAGAAGCAACTCCATCAGCTTCAAAAGAACAGCCTAGGTGACTGTGCATGCATGGATATCATTCTTTTATAATGGTCCTTTCTGCTTTCAAAATAGTTTTGCTGGCGACACTACCTCTTGGAGTGACTATTATCAGTTGTCTGTGGATTCTGAGAACAATTGTCGCCATCTGCCTGCACCCTAAGGGTTGGAACCCACGTGGGTTACCCAGCATGACATATATCGCGGCTTATCTTGTCTATTAGCTGAGCAGTTTTGTTGTTCCTTACGGAGAGGACGAGTATATTCGAAATGAGGTGATCTATCACGCTTGTTTCCTTGCCAACGGATGGAAACTAGCTCTTGCGCCAGCAACTTTGGCTAATATTTTTCATGGACTGGGAAATCTAACCGCCAGCCTTTCACCCCGGGACCACAGTATATCCTTGGCGACGCACTATATGAGTGTCTGGGTAGGTTTATTACTACCCGAGCTATGCCAACAGATTTATTTAGAGAATGCTTCAGCCCTTTAGTTTTCTTATTTAGAAATCATCCAAGCCAGAATCCCCTTGATCAGTTGAAGAAAGCTAGGCGGATATTGTCATTTTTGCCATCTCAGGATCGGCCAGGTCTGAACTTATCGCATTGTTCTCGGAATTTTCGTCCTACTGCAGCTGAAAACGTGGACGGTGTGCATTACTTCTTGCCTCATCAGGATGAACCAAGTCCCTCTTATTATAAAGGTTGGCTTTGCAGTGTTCGGCCGAGTGTTCTTATCTTCCACAAAGGCACGAGTGTGATCCTTGAGCCATATTATCCACACCGATTTGCTCGAAATTTCGGGTATGATCAGGAAGCATGGTTTGTCATGGCGGGGCGAATCGGCCCGATTCCCCCGAATCGGAGCGGATCAGGGGAAACCCGATCCCTGATTCGCCTGATTCGCCCTGATTCCCTTTATATATAATATAAATATATATATAATATTATATCATATATGTAATACATATAATATATCTGCAATATATATATATCATATTATATATATTATATATAATATACCCATGCGAATCGGTCCGATTCGGACCGATTCGGGGGGAATCGGAGCGAATCAGGAGCAACCCGATTCGCCTTCCGATTCCGACTCGGCAAACCATGTCAGGAAGTACAGCCCAATGCAGATTTTCCCCTACTTACCAAAATATACAAGGGCAACAATAGACATTTGGTTGCCGCTAGTTGGTGGTGTTACTATATTCGCCAGTGACCTTCGACTGGATGTACCATTCCTGATATGATGAGGCCAAGGCAGATAGACATTTATTATGCACGTTGGTGGTTTCGCCACAGCAACGTGCTCAGAGCACATGTCCAGCATATTAGAGAGGCCGAGGAGAGACGGTTATGCAGGGTTGATTTACCACCGATCGCTGTATTCGCATCCTTTCTTAAGTGGGAGTTTCCACACGTTGATGTACCACTTCATAGGCCCCAGAAAAGGGGAGATAGGGTCAAAAAGCCTCTTCCATATTCTAGGGCTATGCAGCCATTAGAGCGGCCTGTTGCTCGAGGGCCAAACAAGAAGCAGGATTCTACACCGTAGAAGATGTATTCATGGTGGTTGCATTTCCTTTCTGACTGTGGTTATCCAACCGATGCTGACCTGTCCAGTCCTATTCTTCCTGAGGACTTTAATAATGAGCTTTGGCCGCATTGGGAGAAGCATTTGAGAAATTCTATAGCCAGGGTCGGTCCGATTGAATTCATGACAAAAGTTGAGAATTATCGCAGCCTTGAGGATCTTTGGGATGCCATCAGCCAGGCAAGTAAGGTCGTGAAGTTGGACCTTGAAAAAGTGTTGTTGTTGCCTGAATTTTCTCCTATTCCGGAGGGTATCTATCAAATTTGAGGAGAAAGGAGGTGACTGGTTGTTGGGACAGAAAATATTTATATGTGTATATGTTGGATGCTTGTTAAGAGGAGTACCAATGCTCTCTTATATAGTGGTCCAACAAGCCAAGTAGGTGGCAGTCACATGCGGGTACTAACCAGTTAGTTAGCTTGAGGCAAGAAGGATGGCTACCTAACCAGGAGTCGGTAACTACCGGTAAAATGTGACTTCACCTAACCGGTTTAACGGCCTGATTAGGGGGACAAGGTGATTATGATTACGGTAACCCCAAGGTTACTTAAAGTCATGACTTAATCCAAGTTTCTGGTTGAAAGCCGTTCAAGCTCTCAAGTATTATCAAGCATCCCAAGCAAGTGGGAGATGCCGAGGAGAATAAATCTCCGAATAAAATACGGCACGGAAGAATTCCGGCATTACAAGGTCTACAAGACCACATGTGAAAGATGAGTACGAGAACAAGTCCGCCACGAAGGCTCCAAAGACTTGCAACTGATTCTCCGTCCGGGACGACTGACAAAATGTCCAGAATGGCACGGGATGCTCCAAAGGGCAAGACCCATTCAAATGAAGGGGAGGCCGGCCTATTTATAGTTTTTTTTCTGCCCCTCCCCTAAACCGATGAAGATACCATCGGTTAGGGGGTTTTTTCCCCTTAACCGATGGTAGCTCCATCGGTTAAAGGGGTCTTTCCCCCTTAACCGATGGAGCTCCCATCGGTTGGAAGGGGAATCCCCTCCAACCGATGGAAGTGATGGCACTTCCATCGGTTAGAGGGGAAATCCCCTCTAACCGATGGAACTTCCATCGGTTAAGGGGAGTCCCCTAACCGATGGTAGCACCATCGGTTAGGGGAGTCTCCCCCTCTAACCGATGGGTGTTCCATCGGTTAGGGGGGGATTCCCCCTTAAACCGATGGAACTTCCATCGGTTAGGGGTTCCCCTTTCAAAAAAAAAAAAAACAGAAACAGAAAATAAAAAAAAACAGGAAATGGGCACATCCCCTAACCGATGGTACCCCCATCGGTTAGAGGAGTGCCCCTCCCCCTAACCGATGGCACCCCCATCGGTTAGAGGGGTTTTAAAACCCTCTAACCGATGGAACCCCATCGGTTAGAGGGAATTTTCCCTCTAACCGATGGAACCCCCATCGGTTAGACTCCCCCCATCCCACGCATGTAAGGGGTGCCTTCCCCTATAAAAGGCACCCCCATTCCCCATGGAAAAGGGGTTCGGCTGGCTGGCTCTTGGGCTTGGGCTCCCTCTCTCTAGCTCTCCCTCCCCTTTGGTCAGAAAAAGTGTTATAGCCCTCCTTTCTTATTGTCCCTTCTTTGAAAGTTGAAGGAGATAGGAATTTCCAAATCCCCAAAGCTCTCCTCTTCGTTCCCAATCTCATTCCTTGTGAGTCAAGGTATCAAATTTTCTCTCGAGCATTAAGAAGTCGTCCATACACGGCATCGACAAACTCCATCGGCTAAAAGTCCGCAATAGCGGCACCGGCCCTCACGGGTTATAGGTTCTAAATACCGTCCACCCCGGACATATGGTATTTTAGATACCTTGGTAATTTATGCCACCTCCCATCGAGTTTTAAACTCTCCGGGACGGTGTGTTTGTGCTATATGCATATGTTTCTTAGAGGAGACTCTGCCCAAGTAGAGATTCTGCTCAAGAACGTATTCATATATTCACAGATTCGTATTTTTATATATATGCTTCTTAGAGGAAACTCTGCTCAAATGGAGATTCCACCTAAGAACATATCTATAAACTTCAAATCTGTGTTTATATTGATATGTTTCTTAGAGGAGATTCTGCCCGAGGATAGGTTCTGCCCAAGAACATGTTTATATATTCACAAATTCTTATTTTCATATATATGTTTCTTAGAGGAAACTCTGCCCAAGTGGAGATTCCGCCTAAACATATCTATAAAATTCAAATTTGTGCTTATACACGTGTTCTTGAAAGGAAGCTCTGCCCATGTCCGGGTTTCTCCTTCTAAAAAACGGATCAATATAATCACGAACTTTGTATTCATATACATGTCTTCCCAAGAAGAAACTCTGCCCAAATGGAGTCTCCGCCCGTAAATACGTCTATAATCACAAGTTTGTAATTACATGCATATACCTCTCGAAAAGGAATTCTGCACATGCAGAAGATAGTACCTCTTTGCCGGATACTCCATTCAAATAGGGATACCGGTGAGAAAATATGCATAAACTGCAAATTTATGATCATACACACATACCTCCTTAAGGGCAAAATTCCTCCGGACAAAGATTCTCCGAGAACACATGGATATAAATACATATTCACATGAATATACCTCCGTGAGGGCACTCCGTATAGGCAGAAACTCTGCCAAAATAAATGGAAATTGTATTGATATACACACATCCAAAGAAAAAGGAAACAAGAACTGAACCATGCTCAGATACTCCAAAGAGCAGCACAAAAGCATACTCACGAGAACTGTGTTCATATGGACAGTTTCCATAAAGGAACTTTAAATTGACAAGAACGTCCATGGGGACCCGAACTGTGTTCAGATACTCCGAATGGGAGCACATATGCACTTCCACAAAAACCATACCCGTGGAAATGAACTTCAGACAAAAATCACAATATGACAAGGACTTCCATGGAGATACATCCATATGATCTCCGGAAATTGTACCCGCACACAGGGTTTGGCGTGCCGGATCGAATCGGTCCGATTCGCCCGAATCGGATCGAATCAGGAGAAATCCGATTCGTCCGATTCCCATCGAATCGGACCGATTCACATCCGATTCTCATGCGAATCGGCCCGATTCAGGCGGATCGTGGCGGATCAGGAAAAACCCGATCCGCCCCGATTCGCCGATGCGTCGAACCTTGCCCGCACAAGTGCGAAATGAGGAGAAAAGAAACTTTGCCTCAAACTCGGACTTTGCTCCAAAATGGCACTATAAAAGAACTTCATATGAGAAAACTGATACAGTAATTCTTCTAATACGGAAGTGTTGCTCCGGGTCATAATACCCCCAAGTTCAGAATCAAGGTGCACGGGTATATACCCGTTTACAATAATAATCTTCATGTTTTCCCAAATAGAAATTTCTAATTAACCTTTTGCAAATAAAAAAAAACCTCAAATAGGTCTACGGGTATGCAACCGTTCCCCTCTCAAAATCACATTTTGGACTCCAAAAAGGCAGTCATTTTAAAAATGAAATACCCAAAGTAAAAGCATTGAAAGAAAGAAAAAAACATGTTATGATCAGGATTTTCTAAAAGCGTGTATATTTTTCTCATCCTTTGCTAGAATGGTATTCGGGTTAAAACTGATGTTAAATAACACCAGGAATCTTAACTCGATGTAAATGTAACATCGACTCCGGTCGATGGAGACAGAGGTCCAGCACATGCTACTCCAATCACCTGATGAGTATGGATACGGGACTCAAGGAGTTCAGATAAAAAACGGCGCACCCTAGTCGCCCGTCACACGGGCATCCCCGTCCATTTCATGGACAATCCAATCGTCCGTTCCACGGACATCATACCCGTCCGTTCCAAGGACACCCAAAATACTTTCTCCGCATTGTGTGGACTCTTTCTTCTGTCTGTTAGACAGACTGGCACGCCCCGCAAAATTCAAAAGCATGGGAAATGAATACATGAACCACATAAAACGAAATGAATAAACAAAATCAAATGATATGTGCTTCTATGTCACGATAACCATGTGTAACTCCACGCACATGTATATACATAACTGCATATACACGTAACCATTATGTTCCCATCATACACCATATATATTTTCCCCGTGTCAACACTGGTCTTCTTAGTCCTCGCTTTCCCTATCTTTCTTCCTTATTTATGATTCATTTGGCCCTGTTCTCTTACTGACTTTTTTTATTTCAGAAAGTTACATCTTGCGACTGTGGAATGCAGAAAGAGATTTCCTTTCATCCCAACTCCCCAGAAGGAGAGTGAATTTCTTCTTTTTAGATTTCGATGAAATGCGGACGCATGTACATCTCGTGTGTGGGCGTGCCAAACTGTTTACAATAAACAGACAAAGATTTTTTATTTATGAGGTGCATTGGGTATGAACCCTGAGCCCTCGAGTATTTTATATTTTTTTCGCGCGCGTCCGTTTTTCAGGCGATTAGGGTGGTCGTGTACTGGACCATTCCCCACCAACCGGAGTTAGTGTTTTATTTACATCAGGTAAAATTCTGAATACCTTCGATACGATACGTTTGTTAAAAGTTAGATGACAATTAAAATTCCACAAATATCCTCAAATATTTTGTATTTATGACATTTGCATATATGTCCTCAATGGGGTGTATGTGCCTCCATTGGGCGTTTACATAAGCATGCCTTCACATGCGTGTTATTTAAAACATGGAAGGACTTGATTACAAAATTTCGGGCCTTTATATATTGACCTGCGGCGTCTTCGTCTTTCCACGTCACGAGGAACGGACGGAGCACGGGGGGCCCAGCGCGCACTTGCAGACAACAGACGATCGGAGCTCGGAGAGAGAGGTATTTCTCCTCCCCAGAACTGAGCACAAACACTTGGGTCTTCTTCCAAGCCTTCAAGTCCTTTTCCTTTTCAAAGGACAGATCCCCTTCGTGGTGGTCGTGGTGTCTACCCCCTATTTATAGGGGTTTGAAGCATGGTTCAAAAACTCGGCCGGATCGCGATCGGATCGGCCGAGTCGACTCGGTTTTGGGCCTCCCGATCCGAGCCGGGGTAACCTAGCCGGTCCTTGCACGCGGATCGGACCGGCTCGGCTGGGCTCGGCCGGCTCGCCGAGCCCGGCCCGATCCGCCGCGGATCGGCCCGAGCCGGGCCGATCCGGTTCAACCTTGTCATGGGCTGAGTCCAGGCCAATCCCAGGCTGAGTTCAGGCCGAGTCCACTACGATTTCAGGCCTTATTTACCTGAATATCATTTAAGTAAATGATACTTAAGATATTACATGTAAATAAGGAAGTACCCCCAATTTGAATCCAATAAAAATATCAAAAAAAATCATATCTCTTACCAATAAAAAGTCAACTCTCCCACCGAAGAAGAAAATCGCAATTTCGTTGATTTTAGCGAAATGCTAACTTTCTAATCTCTCATAATTTAGCCTATCTAAAATTTGATAATTCAAATAAACCATATGGAACACTAAAAATCTAAAGTCCGGTAAAAAAAGTCAAACGTGCATATGACTTCTCCAAGGGAGCCACTCTCCTACTGACAGCACTTAGTCTGCTTGAGACCTCTCAGGATTTGGTCAAACCTAAGCTATCATCATCTAAACTCATGAGATTTTTCACTTTTTAATTGAAAAGAAATTAGAAAGTGACAATTCTCATGACTTTGAGTGATGATAGTTTAAGTTTGACCAAATCTTGAGAGGTCTCAAGCAGACTAAGTGTTGTCAGTAGGAGAGTGGCTCCCTTGGAGAAGTCATATGCACGTTTAACTTTTTTTACCGAACTTTGGATTTTTAGTGTTCCATATGGTTTATTTGAATTATCAAATTTTTAGATAGGCTAAATTATGAGAGATTAGAAAATTAACATTTCGCTAAAATCAACGAAATCACGATTTTCCTCTTCGGTGGGAGAGTTGACTTTTTATTGGTAAGAGATATGATTTTTTTGATATTTTTATTGGATTCAAATGGGGGGTACTTATTTACATGTAATATCTTAAGTAAATGTAAACATTTACTTAAATGATATTCAGGTAATAAGGCCTGAACTCAGCCTGTATAAGATATACACCTGTATAATGGGCCGATCCAGCCACCCCTGCCTCAGTCGGGCTCGGCCGAGCCGGGGTCGAGATCGCCGGGTCGGATCGGTTTTGGGCCGACCGATCCGATCCCGATCCCCGGGTTTTTGAACCTTGGTTTGAAGGATGTTTGTTTCATTGTTTCTTTCTAACCCGTTTATCTCAGGTGTTCTAAGTTAGTAAACCCTGCGGCTATTCACGGGGATTTACGGTCATTTCTCGACCTCCCGGGGATTTCCGGTCATATCTTTCTTGACCTCCCGGAGCTTTCGGCCATATCTCGAAATGTACAAGGGTTCCTGTCGTTATTTGGCAATCCCAAGACTTGGAGCGGCTTGCCGTAAGTCGGGCCTAGGAGAGCGCACGTCGTTTCATAGAAGCGGCGTGGGTCCCTCTCTATCAAGCCGTGCAAACGGCATCAGCCAAGCCTCTCGGTCATTTCTTGACTTTTCTGAGTGGTTCCAGGTATTTCCGTCATTGATTGAATTTTCCGGATGCTCCTGCCATTTATCGGCTTGCTTGGACTTCTCCGTCATTTGTTGACGTTTTTCGAGAACTCCCCATGCGTTCGACCTTAAGTCACACCCAGGAGAGCGCACGCCGCTTCATAGAAGTGACGTGGGTCCCGCTCCACTGGGTCAGATGAAAGGTACGAACCGTCAAAACTATCTTTGCCATTTTCTGCCACAGGGATGTATTTGCAATTTTCCAAGCCAACAGGGTATTTCTGCAATTTTCCGGGCAGCAGGGTATTTCTGCAATTTTCGGGACAGCAAGGGTATATGTGTACCTTTAATACACACATACACAAACTTTATATCCCCAGGGGGCTTTGTGTAATTTTACACAACTTGGGCACACATGGGAGTCTTCATATGAAGAACAAACATCTCCCCCCAAAAGTGGGGGGAGGGGGTTTCATCTCCCAGCCCAAAGGGCCATCTTCCAGCCGAGGAATAGGTTCCCCGAGGGGATGCAGCGGGCCAGGCAAGCCCTGCGGACCGCCTGATGGGGGTGCTGCCGCGCGCGCGCGACACCCCCGCAGGGGGTGTCCTCACAGGAGCACACCTCTGCAGGGGGTGTTCTATGCGCAGAACACCCCGCTGGGGGTGTCTGCGCGCAGCACACCCCGCAGGGAGTGTTCGGGCAGGAGCACACCCACGCAAGGGGTGTCCGGCTGGTTTTTTTGTGTGTTTTCTTTGTTAACTTTTTGTGTCAACAAATGTTCCCCACAGGATGTGTGCCGAAGTCGATGACGAAGGCAGACGTCCCGTGGCGATTTTCAAACTTTACCCCTGGTCTTAATGACTTAGCGGGGAATTGGGTTGAAAAACCACAGCGATGCGCTTCAACATTTGTGCAGCGTCGCGAACAACTTGGACAACGATTTGTTGTTGTAGTTTGGGCTGACGATCAAACTTGCTATGCTTCTTGTGCCATTAGCTCCCATTGCTTGCATATATTTTTTCTTTCAACTCAGGAGTTCCCACGGGAGAGGACCTAGGAGAGCGCACATCACTTCAGAGAAGTAACATGGACCCGCTCCACCAGGTCAACTCTATAGGTGAGTTTCATTGAAGAGTCGCTCCATGGTTTTGTTCGGAGATGACTTCGACCTTCTTTATCTGAGTCTTGTCTTTCTGACTTTACTCGGGGACTTTATTTTGATATCCTTCTTCCAAGACTCGCCTTCCTGGCTTCACTCGAGGACTTGATTTCGTGGAGATTGACCAGTAAGGCGTGCCTTTCTGACTTTGCTCAACGGCTTATTGTTGGAACGCGGATTTTTTTCTCTTTTCATTTTATTTATTTTATTTCGCCACTTCTTTTCCGAAATGACGAATTTTGGGCGTGCCAGACTGTTTACGGGAAACAGACAAAGATTTGTTTTACGAGGAGTATTGGGTGCGAACCCTGATACCCTCGAATTTCATTTTATTTATTTTCCGCGTGCGCTCGCGTTCAGGGCGATTGGAGTGGTCGTGTACTGGACCGTTCCCCACCGACCGAAGTCGATATTTCATTTACATCGAGTATAACACTCGAATACCTTCGAATGAGTAATGTTTATAAAAGACCGTATGCCGAACTTTAAAGAAGAAAAGGCAGATGACAAATAAATTTCCACAATTTTATTCAAGCATGCTCATGTCATTTATATTTATGACATTTACATTGGTGCTTTTAGTGGGGTTTTGTACCTCCACTGGGCGATTACAAGTATTTCGTGTACATGAGTGTCGACGACAGGGTGTTTGTTCCTCCGTCGGACGTTACACGGTATGGGAAATACATCAATGTCCGTGACAGGGTGTTTGTGCCTCCGCCCGGTAACATGCCTCGACGTGTGTCGTTTTATGACACCGGAGGACTTAAACACATGTGCCTCGACGTGTGTCGTTTTATGACACCGGAGGACTTAAACACATGTGCCTCGACGTGTGTCGTTTCATGACACCGGAGGACTTAAGTGCAAACACTGAGAGCCGTGTGACAACCTGTGGCGTCCTCCTGCGGACGTGGCGCAATGCAGCCCGAACGCTGAGAACGGAACACCAACGGGCGCCAAAGATTGCTCTTCAGCACGTGCGGCCTATTTAAGCTCACGCACGGATCACGCACTGGGCACGGGCGAATCGGCGTGCTGGGAGCGTTCTTGGGTGGAAGCCGGAGTTTTCTGGGCCAAAGATGGCATTCGGAGCTCCCATTGCAAATGGGGGTATGCCCCTGGCGGGGTGTTTGTACCTCCACCGAGCAGCATTGCCTCTACGTACGTCGTTTGATGACGACGGAGGACTTAAACATGGCCTCGACGTGTGTCGTTTTATGACACCGGAGGACTTAAACATGGCCTCGACGTGTGTCGTTTTATGACACCGGAGGACTTAAACATGGCCTCGACGTGTGTCGTTTTTTGACACCGGAGGACTTAAATGAAAACGCCGGGGTCACATGACAACCTGTGGTGTCTTCTCACGGACGAGCACAGGAGGGCCCGAACGCAGAGGACAGAACACCGACAGACGTCAAGGACTTTCTCCCCAGCCCGTGCGGCCTATTTAAGCTCGCGCACGGAAGACTCTCGGCGAGACCTTGAGGGGCATGCGATTTGTTCGCTCTGGTGCCCCGGCCTCGTTCTTGGCTGGCCTGGTTTTTTGGGCAGAATCGGCCTCCCCTTGAATGGGGGTATGCCCCCCCTATTTATAGGATTCGTGGAAGGGCATACCGGCGGGGGTACCCTCCCCGGCGGAGGTGTCGCGGGCACGAGCGTCGAGGACGGGCGCGTGCGTCGAGGCAGACGAACCGGCGGAGGTGCCCGTGTGAAGGGGCTGACTGGCGGAAGGGGCCGCCAGTCAGGTACCCTGACCGGCGCCCCTCCTGGCTGGCTGAGGGGGCCGCCAGTCAGGGGCCTGACTGGCGCCCCTCCTGCTGGCTGAGGGGGCCGCCAGTCAGGGGCCTGACTGGCGCCCCTCCTGCTGGTTGAGGGGGCCGCCAGTCAGGGCCTGACTGGCGCCCCTCCTGGCTGGCGGAGGGGGTCTGCCAGTCAGGGGCCCTGACCGGCGCCCTCCTTGCTGGCGGAGGGGGGCCGCCGGTCAGGGGGTCTGACCGGTGCCCCTCCTTGCTGGCGGAGGGGGCCAACCGGCGCCCCTCCTTGCTGGCGGAGGGGGCCTACCGGCGCCCCTCCTGACTAGCAGAGGGGGCCAACCGGCGCCCCTCTTCTTCCTTGACCATTTCCCGGAGGATGTGCGGGAGTTTTGCTGGTTTATCATGGCACGTGCGGCACACGTGCACACACATGCCCGCATGTATTTGACGTGCATTTGACGTGCGTTCTTGCCCGTCTCACGTGCGTTTGACCTCATTTTCGGAGGGCACGTGCATTTAACCTTTCGGATCCATCCAAGTCGTACGCGACCTTTAGCGTGAGTCCGGACATCAATTTTCGGCTATCCGGTTGTGTATTTCCGTTGTCGGCGGGACTTTCGAACGCCATATTCCGGGTTGACACACGGACTCGGATCCGTTTATCCTCCGGTGTTCGAGTGGGGAGGCCGGGGTTTATTCCCAGACTTTTGTGGATTTCCGGACGAGTTTGCCTCCCGGGACTTGTTTAAATCCCGATATTTTCGGGTTCAACACTTATCATTTGGTCGACGAAGCTTGTCTTTTTTACTTTGCTCTTCAACCCGATCTTATACCTTTTCTCCCAAGACTTGCCTTTCTGGCTTTTCTCGAGATCTGATTTGACATCTTCCTCTTGAATTTTGCCTTTTCTGGCTTCCTTCAAGATCTGATGCAGAATTCTGCTGCTGAGGCTGGCCTTCTTGGCTTTGCTCAACAACCCGGTTTTGATATTTGGTCGATAAAGCTTGCCTTTTCTGGCTTTGCTCTTCGACCTAATTTGGCACTTTTCTTTCGGGACTTGCCTTCCTGGCTTTTCTCGAGATTTGATTTGACACCTTCCTCTTGAATCCTGTTTTTTTTTTTTGCATTATTCAAGATTTGATGTGAAATTCTGCTGCTGAGGCTGGCCTTCTTGGCTTTGCTCAACGGCTGCTTCATATTTGGATTGCTTGACGGATGTGACCCATTTGCTTGCCGGTTTTTTTTCGATGAGAGCAACTCCCTTTGGGGCGAGATGAGGCAGTTGCACCAGGAGGCGGCCTTGGCGGCCAATCGCTTCAAGATTTAGGAGCTTGAAGGCGAGATTTCTCTGCTGAAGAAGGTCAGAGCCCTCAACTTACGGGTGACTGCCTCCCGTGAGCGCCCCCAGACTTTGAGGGCCGGGCAAGCCGATTTTTGTGATGAAGTCACAAAGTTAAGGAAGACGGCGGATGAGGTCCTGAAACGCATCGCCACCTGTGAACTTTCCATTGCAACTCTCGATCGAGGGGCGACCGAGGTCGAGGCGAAGACGGCCGCCTTAGAGCAGGACCACTCCGATCTTCAGTCCAGGCTCCTTGCCCGTTGTTGAACCCGAAAATTATCGGGATTTAAACAAGTTCCGGGTGACAAACTCGTCCGGAAATCCACAAAAGTCTGGGAATAAACCCCGGCCTCCCCACTCGAACACCGGAGGATAAACGGATTCGAGTCCGTGTGTCAACCCGGAGTGTGGCGTTCGAAAGTCCCGTCAACAGCGGAAATGCGCACCCTGGATAGCCGAAAATTCATGTCCGGACTCGCGCTAAAGATCGCGTACGACTCGGATGGGTCCGAAAAGGTGAAATGCACACGCCCTCCGAAAATGGGGTCAAACGCACGTGAAACGGGCAAAAACGCACGTCAAATACATGCGGGCATGTGTGTGCACGTGTGCGGCACGTGCCATGAAAAAAACCAGCAAACTCCCAGAAATCCTCTTGGAAATGGCCAAGGAAGCAGGTCCGCCCCCCCCCCCCGCCAGGCAGGGAGGGGCGTCGGTCCGCCCCCCCGCCAGGCAGGAAGGGGCGCCGGCACGCACCCCCGCCGGTCAGGCCCGCCAGAAGGGGGAGGGCCGCCAGTCCGCCCCCCCCCCCGCCAGGCAGGGAGGGGCGCCGGTTCGCCCCCCCCCCCCCCCCCAGGCAGGGAGGGGCGCCGATTCAGCCCCCCGCCAGCAAGGGGGGGCGCCGGTTCGGCACCCCTGCCAGTAGGGGGGGCGCCGGTTCGATACCCCCACCAACAGGGGGGGGGGGGGGGGGCGCCAGCACGCACCCCCGCCGGTCAGGCCCCCCTCCAGCAGGTGGGGGGGGCCGCCGGTTAGGCCCCCTCCAGCAGGGGGGGGGCGCCGGTTAGGCCCCCCGCCAGTAGGTACCCCGCCGGTCAGCCCCCCCCCCCCCCCCGCCAGCCAGGGGGGGACCGCCAGCAGGTACCCCCACCGGTCAGCCCCCCCCCCCCCCCGCCAGCCAGGAGGGGCGCCAGTCAAGGTACCTGACTGGCGGCCCCCTCCGCCAGTCCGGCTCCTCACGAAGCACCCCCGCCAGCCGCTCCGCCTCGACGCTCGTGCCGCGAGGCCTCCGCTGGGGAGGGTACCCCCGCCGGTTAGCCCCCCTCAAATCCTATAAATAGGGGGCATACCCCCATTGCAAACACGCCATTCGGCCCGAAAGACCTTGAGGCCTTGACACGAAGAGAGGCCGGGCACCAGAGCGAACAAATCGCATGCCCCTCAAGGTCTCGCCGAGAGCCTTACGTGCGCGAGCTTAAATAGGCCGCACGTGCTGGGGAGAAAGTCCTTGGCGTCTGTCGGTGTTCTGTCCTCCGCGATCGGGCCCTCCTGCGCTTGTCCGTGAGAAGACACCGCAGGTTGTCATATGACCCCGGCGTTTTCATTTAAGTCCTCCGTTGTCACCAAATGACGTACGTAGAGGCAATGCTGCTCGACGGTGGCACAAATACCCCGTCATGAACTTCAAGAAGTGAATTGTCGGCGTATGCTTGGTAGAGGCACAAACACCCCGCCGGGGGCATACCCCCATTGCGAGCCACGCCATTCGGCCCAAAAAGACTCGGAGACGCCTCAAGGCCTAAAAGCCACTTGTCTCACACTCACGAGCCCGTGCTTAGAGTGTGTCCGTGCGCGAGCTTAAATAGGCCGCACGTGCTGGGGAGAAAGTCCTTGGCGTCCTTTGGTGATCTGTCCTCCACGTTCGAGCCCTCCTGAGCCTCGTTCGTCCGCGAGAAGACACCACAGGTTGTCATATGACTCCTAGCATCCATGTTTAAGTCCTCCGGTGTCATGAAACGACACATGTGGAGGCGCATGTTTAAGTCCTCCGGTGTCATGAAACGACACACGTTGAGGGATATGTTTAAGTCCTCCGGTGTCGTAAAAGACACACGTAGAGGCATGTTACCCTGTGGAGGCACAAACACCCCATTGGTAACGCAAATGTATTCATTACCATGTAAACGTCCGACGGAGGCACAAACACCCCGTCGTCGACGCCTATGTACATGACTTGCTGTATACACGCCCAGTGGAGGTACAAAACCCCATTAAAGGCGTAAATGTAAATGTCATAAATATAAATGGCATAAGCACGCTTGAATGAAATTGTGGAAATTTAATTGTCATATGTTTTCTTTAAACTTCGGCATATGGTCTTTTAATAAACATTACGCATCGAAGATATTCGAGTTTTGCACTCGATTTAAACGAAACATCGACTTCGGTCGGTGGGGAACGGTCCAGTACACGACCACTCCAATCGCCTTGAAAACGCGAGCACACGCGGAAAAAATGAAATGAAATATTCGAGGGTGCCGGGCCTTTACCCGGTACCCCTCATAAAATAAATCCCTTTGTCTGTTTCTGGTAAACAGTCTGGCACGCCCGAAAGAAAGTGAAAAAGAAACAAATGAACGGGAACCCTCCGGGGCGAAATTCATTTTATAGAAAAAAGAGAAAAAAATCCGCGTTCCAACAATCTGGCACGTCCGGTGGGACCGTTCCTGCCTTCCATGCATATGTAAAAAGACCGTATGCCGATATGAAAATAAAAGATGACTAATTTCCACACCACAGGTACAAGGAGCGAAAGTCGGCGTCAAAAGCCCGTCTCCACCTACAACTCAAGCTTGCTCGATGGCCGCCGTCACCTACGGCCCTCAAGTCATCGCATGCCACGCCAAATGTGGCTACCTCGCTGTCCCGCTCGTGTTCGGAGATTTTCCTGCAGTGGTGGGATCCCCCTACTTCCTAGGGGTGGTCCCCGCCGTCCAAGCTACTCATAACGCGGCATCCAAAGCTACTGCAACCGAGGGCACCAAACCCCTCCCAAGCCAAGGCCGAGTCTTCTCGGCAAACACCATCTCTTGCGTCGCGGTCTCCAGAAAATAGGGACAGCGCCAAGGACGCAGGGGCAGCAAGCCCCGCGCAGTCGTCTCCAACTCCGGCAAAACCGTGCTAGTTGGAGACATCCGCGTCAGACTCGATGAAGGCAAGCCGATATTGCCCCGGGACAGAAGCGTTCCCACGGTGGCAACCTCCAACAAATTCGCTCCCCTCCAAGGGATGCGTCAAGAAGATCGGGACTCCCCAAAAGGAGCCCGACAGGGGCAGGCATCGAGCTCGGCGCCCCAGCCGCCTCGCAAAATGAGGCAAATGTGGGTGACCAAGTAGGAAGCCCGCCAAATCAAACAGGCTAGAGCGGATCAACCCGCCGAACGCCCCAAGAAGGCAACTCCTGAGCGAGAAAAAGCTCAGGACCCCGAACCTCCTCGTCCCCGCGGACACAAACGCAGGGGCATTTATAGGAAGCCCAACTTCGTCTCCACCCGAGCGGAACCCGCTGAAGGGGAAGCCGCGAGCCATGCTGGAGCTTCTGCACCTCGAGTCTCGGTCTTTGAAAGACTGAGCGCCTCGATCTTCACCAAGCTGGGAGCGGCAATCCGTCCAAGCACTCAGAAGCCCAAGAAGCGAAGAGTGCAGCATACGTCTGAAGAAGGTGGAGGCATGAAAATCTTTACCTGCTATGCTTCCGGAAGGGAAGCACTTGGGCCATCCGGCATCCCTGCAGGAGCGCTCAGGATAAACGAATCCGGACAGGACGACGAAACCGTCCTCTGGTACACCCGGAACGCTGCCAGAAGACTTCTCCAAGGGCAGCAAGGCAGTCAAGGTGGACCCTCGAACCTGGGGAAAGTTCTCGAGCCCCCACTCGAGCATGATCAAAGACCCCTCCGGGGCAGGTCCAGCTGGACCTCGAAGGAGGGGAAGAAGATGAAGTCGCCAGCCTCCACCTCGGAGATCAACTACTGCCGGCTGACGGGGAGCAAGCCGAAGTGTTCCTCATGTCTCCAACCAGAGCCGCCTTCCAAGCAATGACGGAAGACGCCAAGTATGATTTCATACAGCGCTTGCAGGCTGAAATGGCCAACCTCCTGGCGGAGTGAGGACAATAGGCAGGGGCAAATGCGCCACGCCGCCTAGTGCCGACGGCAAACCAAAATGCTCGGGCAAGACATCAACAAGGCGACCTACCCGATGTCAACCCACGCACAGCCGCGGTCAACGACTATACTGTCGATCCGGTCCAACAGCCGCGCAGGGGCATAAACTCCCAAGCCTCGGCGGCCGAAGATATTGTGGCCCAGCGGCAAATGATTGAAAAGATCGTGGACGACGGCTTCGCTCAACAAGGCGAGGGAACTGCCACTGTAGATCTCTACAGCGTGTCATATCCCGTCCACCATCAATTCAAGAAACTGCCACCGGACTGCCCCAAGGCGCCAAAGTTGCAGAAGTTTGACGGACAGGGCTCGCCAAATGAGCACCTGGCCTACTATATAACGGCTATGGGAGAGTTGGCATTCGATGAATCCTACCTCCTCCGTTACTTCGCAACATCCCTGACAGGTACCGCCTTCCAATGGTACTCAAGGTTAAGGCCCAATTCCATTGTCGACTGGGCCGACCTCCAAAAGAAATTCATCGACCGCTTCCAAACGGCCGAAAGAAAGGTGTCGCTCGCAGAGCTATGCTCCCTCAAGCAAAGGAAAGGAGAAACGGCACTCGACTTCATCAAGCGGTGGCGTGACTTCAGCATGAGGTGCGACAATCCGCCGACGCAAGAAGATGCCATAACTATCTGTCGACGGGGCCTGGCGGCGCAAATAAGTGAAAAGCTGCTGGGAACAAACATCAAAGGTTTGACCAGCTCAACGCAGTCGTGACGGAGATCGAAATGTTCTTCGCCGATAACCCGATGCAAGCTCCTTCGAAAATCAAGTCGGGCAAGGAGCGCGTCGTTGGCAAAGAAGCCAATGCTGTGGACTTCGCCCCGCAAAGTAAGGGGAAGAAGATCATGGCCTCCGGCGCTCCAAGCAAGAAGGCGGAAGAAAGACCGCCTCCAACTTCACTGCCACAGCGTATGAGTACGTCGTATTCCTTCAAAAGGGACCACACGAAGATGCTCTTCAAGCTGTGCATGAAGAATGACCTGCTCAAGCTTCCGGCATTAAGAAGGCCAAGTGAAGTAGATAGAGTGGATGAGCCGGATTACTGTCTCTACCACCGCATGCTGGGGCACTCTATTGAGGACTGCTACGTCTTCAAGAATGAAGTACAGAAGCTGATCCAGAGTCGCCTCGTCGCCATGCATGAACATTTGGTCGATCCTCTACAGCCCCATGCTTGGGACCAATTGAGGCAGTCGGCCAACGTCATCCATATCAGTGCGCCGGCTCCGGAACCAGAAGACCTCGAGGCAAATCCTTGGGACGCTCATTCCACAAACGGATGGGAGGGGGATCATCCCTCAGCCTCGGAGCACAGGACATGGTCGGAGACAGTGCAAAACCTGGAAAGACAGGTTCAGTCGCTGCGGCACGGCCAGCGCCAGACGCTAATGTACCTAAGGACCATGCAGGAAAGTCTGACGACCCTCCAGCAAGGACTCCAGGGGCCGGTAGGCACACCTACGCCTCGGACGCGCCCCCCTGCAGGGGGTGGATCTCGGAGGAGTCTTTAAACCCGTCTGATGACGAAATCGCCGGAAGATTATATTCCTTCCCGCGCCATCGGACACTGGCCCTCTACCGTACCTGCCTGCGAGCAGGATTATTAGGCTGCCAGCCGCCAACTAGCGTCCCGCCAAATTACTGCATATACCATCAAGATGCAGGGCACGAGTTAGAGGACTGCCACGTCTTTAAAGACAAGGTTGAAGCATGGGTCAACCAAGGGATCATCGACTTGGGCAATGCCCGTGTCAACCCGCCGCAGCCTCACATTCGCGAATGGACAGACCATTCAGCTGACGTTGTCACGCATACCGTCAACGTCATCGACCCGCCGGAAATTTACACACCGGTGGCTTTCACTTTCCCGGACCCGGATATGATAGAAGGCGGCTCATCTGGCGAAGCCCCCACCTGGTGGTGCCCGAGAGGGAGAATTCCCCACCACAATCGCTTGGTGACTGGAAATGTTGGGGAGATCTTCGAAAAGCTCCTGCAACGAGGTGTCGTGATGGCCCACACACCGCCACCGACATACACTGAAAGGGAGTTGAATCACCCCATGTACTGTCGATATCAAGCCATGCTGCTGCACCCTACAGACAGATGCCCTGATGTCCGGGATTGGATCGAGTCCCTTATCCGGAAGGGGAAAATCGACCCGAAAGGCAACTCTATGGTCCTGATGAGAGCCAGGGAAGCAGCCCAACGGGAATTTGAAGAAAGCGACTATATGCGCTTCAAGAACCTCAAAGCCCCCGAAGTTGATGAACGAGGATGGCTCCTACCGCCGATGCCGTCCATAGCTGACAATGAAGGCGCAAGCTTGGGGCAGCAATTCGGGAACATATCCCTGAAAGAGCAGCCCGCCTCAAGATACAATCAAGAGGATCCGGATATGACAGAAGTCGGCTCCTCTGACGAGGCCCCTGCCCTGTGGTACCCCGGATGGCGAGTCTCCTCGAATCCCTTTGCGACCACAAAGACTGGGGAGATCTTCGAAAGACTCTTACAGCAAGGCTGTGTAAAGGCGCATAGGCCGCCACCAACATACACGGAGAGGGAAATAAACCACCCCATGTACTGCAAATACCATGCCATGTTGCTGCACCCTACGGACATGTGTCCGATTGTCCGAGACTGGGTCAAATCCCTCATCCAGAAGGGAAAGATTGACTCGGAAGGCAATCCAATAATTCAGTCCGAGGCCAGGCAAGAAGCCCAACAGCAATCTCCTCGGCGAAGGAAGGGGTCTCGACAATACCAAGTCTCCCCTCCCCATGAACAAACTCCGGAAAATAGAAGTAGGGGGCAGCGCTTCGAAACTTCGCCTCCACAAATACTCAAGCGGCAAGATAAAGACTGCAGGGGCAAACAGCCAGCGATGGAGCCGCCACCCAAGAGGCAAGCCCCTACTAGGCCGAATTCCAAGAATTGCTGCCCGAAATAATCGAGCAGGCAATCGATTCTACTTTCCAACACCAGCAAGATGAAGCTGGCTGGACCACTGTGGCCTCCAGAACGCGCCCCTCACTGGCGTTCCCTAAAAGGGGAGGGTCACACGGCCGCCCCGCCCGAGAGGACGCCTCTTGGGCGCCCAAAGTAGCAAAGGAGCTCACGCCGCTTGAAATGGCGCGGGCGCTGAAACGAGAGAAGAACAGGCAAAAAAACATGAAAAGACGCCTGAAAGAGCGAGCCGAGCAAGCAGAGGCCGCAACGACCCCAGCAGAGCTCACTCCGCTCCAGAAGCTGCAAAAGCTCATTGATGAATTGGAGGAATATATCCCCTACAAGCCCACTTGGGGAGTCCCTTTGGACATATACATCCCGTAGGAAGAAATGGAGCGCAAAACAAGGCTCAAAAGCTGGCTCCACCAAATGCTACAAAGGGCTCAAGAAGGCGAGAAGCTGCCTCTGCCCGAAGAACTGGCCATCTTCTATAAGGAAGATGAAATCACCATCGAGAAGTTGGAAGAAATGCTGAAAGACTTCTCGTGCAACATGGTGTCGATACCGCCGCCTGCGAGCTTACAATCACCGGCTGTTACGCCTCCTGTGGCGACATACCGACGTCGCAACCGAGGCAAAGGAAAGGGCCGCGGACGAGGAAAGAAACTAGCCCCGTCCCTCGGCGAGAAGGCCAACTCGCCCGACCTGAGCAAGACTATCATCTTCCGAGGAGAAAAACCTCAGCCTGCCCCAGAACTGGAGGTACGGGCGAACTCCTTCATCTTCGACCCATCTGACGAGGAAGAAGAAGAGCAGCAGGATATCGTTAGTGGGCTCTCCGACCGGAGGACCACCCAGCCAGTCCTCTTCGTCCCGTCCGACGAAGAAGAGTGTGGGGGATGGGCGATCCCCAACAAACCCTCCCACCGGAAAACTCCTGAGTCGGCCGTCCGGCCCACTCCATCCAGAAGCGGCAAAGAAGAAACTACCGTCCCGGAGGAGGATAGCCTGGGCTCGTTGTTCGAAGAAAAGCCAGATGAACAGCCAGGGACAAGACGGGTCAACCAATTCGGGCAACCGATAAAAGCCCTGGAAGACATTGTCCCACCATTGGATCAACTCCGTGCCCGGGCTGACCGCAAAATCATACAGCATATGAAGCGGTTCCCAACCAACATCACCATATGGGACGCCATTGCCTGGAGCAAAGAGTTGAGAACGGCGCTCGTCAAAATCTTGCAAGAGCCCGAGGTCTACGAAGCTGACGTGACCGAACTCCAGGCCCAGGCCCTCGAAGCACTGGTGGCGGAGGTGACCTTCTCCGACAAGGACATGCTGTTGCCAACGCTATACCACAACCGCCCGTTGTACATGCAAGAAAAAGTAAATGGGCACGAGCTCAACCGAATCCTGGTTGACCCCGGGGCGTCGATCAATATCATATCTATGAAGACTTTCAAATCTTTGTATCTCACGCCCTATTTGCAAAGGGTAAATGATGTCAGAATCGCTGGGTTCAACCAGAATTCTGAAAACGCCTTGGGAAAGGTGGAAGTGCAGCTGGCCATGGACGGCTTCACTACTAAGGTCGTGTTTTACATCATCAATGCAAACACGTCCTACAAAGCCCTCCTGGGAAGACCCTGGCTCCATGAAAATCGGGTCATCCCCTCGACTCTCCACCAATGTATAAAATACATCAAAGAAGGAGAGCAGCACACGGTCTTTGCAGACCGAGCCCCGTTCCGCCCAAATGAATGCAACTTGGCGGACGTTCAGCTATACTTCGGGGCGATTGGAGTGGTCGTGTACTGGACCGTTCCCCACCGACCGAAGTCGATGTTTCATTTACATCGAGTGTAACACTCGAATACCTTCGAATGCGTAATGTTATTAAAAGACCGTATGCCGAACTTTAAAGAAGAAAAGGCAGATGACAAGCAAATTTCCACAATTTTATTCAAGCGTGCTCATGTCATTTATATTTATGACATTTACATTTGCGCCTTTAATGGGGTTTTGTACCTCCACTGGGCGTGTATACAACAAGTCATGCTCATGGACGTCGACGACAGGGTGTTTGTGCCTCCATCGGACGTTTACATGATAAGGAGTACATTTTTGTTACTAATGGGGTGTTTGTGCCTCCACAAGGTAACATGCCTCTACGTATGTCATTTTGTGACACCGGAGAACTTGAATACTCGCCTCGACGAGTGTCGTTTTATGACACCGGAGGACTTACACATGGGTCCCGACGTGTGTCGTTTAATGACACCGGAGGACTTAAGCATATGGGGCCTCGACGTATGTCATTTTGTGACACCGGAGGACTTAAACATATGGGGCCTCGACGTATGTCATTTTGTGACACCGGAGGACTTAAACATATGGGGCCTCGACGTGTGTCGTTTAATGACACCGGAGGACTTAAGCATATGGGGCCTCGACGTATGTCATTTTGTGACACCGGAGGACTTA
Organism: Colocasia esculenta; assembly: GCA_014218235.1. Classification (NCBI taxonomy): domain Eukaryota; kingdom Viridiplantae; phylum Streptophyta; class Magnoliopsida; order Alismatales; family Araceae; genus Colocasia; species Colocasia esculenta. The sequence goes on along the minus strand of CM024755.1, from coordinate 116,068,625 downwards.
AACATATGGGGCCTCGACGTATGTCATTTTGTGACACCGGAGGACTTAAACATGGCCAACGGGGGTCTCGTAACAACCTGTGGCGTCTCTATGAGGCGAGCGCAGGAGGGCCCGGCCACGGAGACAAAGCACCAACGGGTGTCGAAGACCTTTCCAGACACGTGCGGCCTATATAAGCTCACGCACGGACCAGCTGAAGCGGTTTGAAGGCGCGATGTGTGGGCGCGGCGTTTTTCTGGCCGAGAGTCGCCTGCCGTAGAATCGTCGTTTTTGAATGGGGGTATGCCCCCGGCGGGGTGTTTGTGCCTCCACCGAGCAGCATTGCCTCTACGTACGTCGTTTGATGACGACGGAGGACTTAAATATATACCTCGACGTGTGTCGTTTTATGACACCGGAGGACTTAAACATGGCCTCGACGTGTGTCGTTTTATGACACCGGAAGACTTAAAACATGGCCTCGACGTGTGTCGTTTTATGACACCGGAGGACTTAAACATGGCCTCGACGTGTGTCGTTTTATAACACCGGAGGACTTAAATGAAAACGCCGGGGTCATATGACAACCTGTGGTGTCTTCTCACGGACGAGCGCAGGAGGGCCCGATCGTGGAGGACAGAACACCGACAGACGCCAAAGACTTTCTCCCCCGTACGTGCGGCCTATTTAAGCTCGCGCACGTAGGGCTCTCGGCGAGACGTTCGCTGCGGTGCTCGGCCTCTTTCTTGGCTGTGCCTTTTTTGGGCTGAATCCCTTGGTCCTTCTTTGAATGGGGGTATGCCCCCCTATTCATAGGTTTTGTGGGGGGCATACCGGCGGGGGTACCCTCCCCGACGGAGGTGTCGCGGGCGCGAGCGTCGAGGACGGGCGCGTGCGTCGAGGCAGACGAACCGGCGGAGCTGCCCGTGCGAAGGGGCTGACTGGCGGAAGGGGCCGCCAGTCAGGTACCCTGACCGGCGGCCCTCTTGGCTGGCTGAGGGGGCCTCCAGTCAGGGCCTGACTGGCGCCCCTCCTGGCTGGCGGAGGGGGCCGCCAGCCAGGGGCTGTTGACACGGGGAAAATATATGGTGTATGATGGGAACATAATGGTTACGTGTATATGCAGTTATGTATATACATGTGCGTGGAGTTACACATGGTTATCGTGACATAGAAGCACATATCATTTGATTTTGTTTATTCATTTCATTTTATGTGGTTCATGTATGCTTTTGAATTTTGTGGGGCGTGCCAGTCTGTCTAACAGACAGAAGAAAGAGTCCACACAGTGCGGAGAGAGTATTTTTGGGTGTCCTTGGAACGGACAGGTATGATGTCCGTGGAACGGACGATTGGATTGTCCACGAAATGGACGGGGATGCCCGTGTGACGGGCGACTAGGGTGCGCCGTTTTTATCTGAACTCCTTGAGTCCCGTATCCATACTCATCAGGTGATTGGAGTAGCATGTGCTGGACCTCTGTCTCCATCGACCGGAGTCGATGTTACATTTACATCGAGTTAAGATTCCTGGTGTTATTTAACATCAGTTTTAACCCGAATACCATTCATAGCAAAGGATGAGAAAAATATACACACTTTTAGAAAATCCTGATCATAACATGTTTTTTTCTTTCTTTCAATGCTTTTACTTTGGGTATTTCATTTTGAAATGACTGCTTTTTTGGAGTCCAAAGTGTGATTTTGAGAGGGGAACGGTTGCATACCCGTGGACCTATTTGAGGTTTTTTTTTTCTTCTATTTGCAAAAGGTTAATTAGAAATTTCTATTTGGGAAAACATGAGGATTATTATTGTGAACGGGTATATACCCGTGCATTTTGATTCTGAACTTGGGGGTATTATGACCCGGAGCAGCACTTCCGTATTAGAAGGATTACTGTATCAATTTTCTCATATGAAGTTCTTTTATAGTGCCATTTTGGAGCAAAGTCCGAGTTTGAGGCAAAGTTTCTTTTCTCCTCATTTCGCACTTGTGCGGGTACAATTTCCGGAGATCATATGGATGTATCTCCATGGAAGTCCTTGTCATATTGTGATTTTTGTCTGAAGTTCATTTCCACGGGTATGGTTTTTGTGGAAGTGCATATGTGCTCCCATTCGGAGTATCTGAACACAGTTCGGGTCCCCATGGACGTTCTTGTCAATTTAAAGTTCCTTTATGGATACTGTCCATATGAACACAGTTCTCGTGAGTATGCTTTTGCTGCTCTTTGGAGTATCTGAGCATGGTTCAGTTCTTGTTTCCTTTTTCTTTGGATGTGTGTATATCAATACAATTTCCATTTATTTTGGCAGAGTTTCTGCCTATACGGAGTGCCCTCACGGAGGTATATTCATGTGAATATGTATTTATATCCATGTGTCCTCGGAGAATCTTTGTCCGGAGGAATTTTGCCCTAAGGAGGTATGTGTGTATGATCATAAATTTGCAGTTTATGCATATTTTCTCACCGGTATCCCTATTTGAATGGAGTATCCGGCAAAGAGGTACTATCTGCATGTGCAGAATCCTTTTTGAGAGGCATATGCATGTAATTACAAACTTGTGATTATAGACGTATTTACGGGCGGAGACTCCATTTGGGCAGAGTTTCCTCTTGGGAAGACATGTATATGAATACAAAGTTCGTGATTATATTGATACGTTTTTTAGAGGGAGAAACCCGGACATGGGCAGAGCTTCCTTTCAAGAACACATGTGTATAGGCACAAATTTGAATTTATAGATATGTTCTTAGGCGGAATCTCCACTTGGGAAGAGTTTCCTCTAAGAAACATATATATGAAAATAAGAATTTGTGAATATACAAACATGTTCTTGGGCAGAACCTATCCTCGGGCAGAATCTCCTCTAAGAAACATATCAATATAAACACAGATTTGAAGTTTATAGATATCTTCTTAGGTGGAATCTCCATTTGAGCAGAGTTTCCTCTAAGAAGCATATATATAAAAATATGAATCTGTGAATATATGAATACGTTCTTGAGCAGAATCTCCACTTGGGCAGAGTCTCCTCTAAGAAACATATGCATATAGCACAAACACACCGTCCCGGAGAGTTTAAAACTCGATGGGAGGTGGCATAAATTACCAAGGTATCTAAAATACCATATGTCCGGGGTGGACGGTATTTAGAACCTATAACCCGTGAGGGCCGGTGCCGCTATTGCGGACTTTTAGCCGATGGAGTTTGTCGATGCCGTGTATGGACGACTTCTCAATGCTCGGGAGAAAATTGATACCTTGACTCACAAGGGAATGAGATTGAGAACGAAGAGGAGAGCTTTGGGGATTTGGAAATTTCTATCTCCTTCAACTTTCAAAGAAGGGACAATAAGAAAGGAGGGCTATAACACTTTTTCTGACCAAAGGGAGGGAGAGCTAGAGAGAGAGAGCCCAAGCCCAAGAGCCAGCCAGCCGAACCCCTTTTCCATGGGGAATGGGGGTGCTTTTATAGGGAAGGCACCCCCTTACATGCGTGGGATGGGGGGAGTCTAACCGATGGGGTTCCATCGGTTAGAGGGTTTTAAAACCCTCTAACCGATGGGGGTGCCATCGGTTAGGGGGAGGGGCACTCCTCTAACCGATGGGGGTACCATCGGTTAGGGGATGTGCCCATTTCCTGTTTTTTTTTATTTTCTGTTTCTGTTTTTTTTTTTTTTGAAAGGGGAACCCCTAACCGATGGAAGTTCCATCGGTTTAAGGGGGAATCCCCCCCTAACCGATGGAACACCCATCGGTTAGAGGGGAGACTCCCCTAACCGATGGTGCTACCATCGGTTAGGGGACTCCCTTAACCGATGGAAGTTCCATCGGTTAGAGGGGATTTCCCCTCTAACCGATGGAAGTGCCATCGGTTGGAGGGGATTCCCCTTCCAACCGACCCTTAACCGATGGAGCTACCATCGGTTAAGGGGAAAAAAACCCCCTAACCGATGGTATCTTCATCGGTTTAGGGGAGGGGCAGAAAAAACCTATAAATAGCCGGCCTCCTTCATTTGAAGGGGTCTTGCCCTTTGGAGCATCCCGTGCCATTCTGGACATTTTGTCAGTCGTCCCGGACGGAGAATCAGTTGCAAGTCTTTGGAGCCTTCGTGGCGGACTTGTTCTCGTACTCATCTTCACATGTGGTCTTGTAGACCTTGTAATGCCGGAATTCTTCCGTGCCGTATTTTATTCGGAGATTTATTCTCCTCGGCATCTCCTACTTGCTTGGGATGCTTGACAATACTTGAGAGCTTGAACGGCTTTCAACCAGAAACTTGGATTAAGTCATGACTTTAAGTAACCTTGGGTTACCGTAATCATAATCACCTTGTCCCCCTAATCAGGCCGTTAAACCGGCTAGGTGAAGTCAACATTTTACGGTAGTTACCGACTCCTGGTTAGGTAGCCATCCTTCTTGCTTCAAGCTAACTAACTGGTTAGTTACCCGCATGTGACTGCCACCTACTTGACTTGTTGGACCACTATATAAGGGAGCATTGGTACACCTCTTAACAAGCATCCAACATATACACATATAAATATTTTCTGTCCCAACAGGGGTCTGACTGGCGCCCCTCCTGGCTGGCGGAGAGGGTCCGCCGGTCAGGGGCCCTGACCGGCGCCCCTCCTTGCTGGCGGAGAGGGGGCCGCCGGTTAGGGGGCCTGACCGGCGCCCCTCCTTGCTGGCGGAGGGGACCAACAGGTCAGGGGGCCTGACCGGCTCCCCTCCTTGCTGGCGGAGGGGGCCAACCGGCGCCCCTCCTGACTGGCGGAGGGGGCCTACCGGCGCCCCTCCTGACTGGCGGAGGGGGCCAACCGGCACCCCTCTTCTTCCTTGGCCATTTCCATGAGGATTTCTGGAGCTTTGCTGGTTTGTCATGGCACGTGCCGCACACGTGCACACATGCCCGCATGTATTTGACGTGCGTTCTTTGCCCGTCTCACGTGCGTTTGACCTCATTTTCGGAGGGCACATGCATTTCACCTTTTCGGACCCATCCGAGTCGTACGCGATCTTTAGCGCAAGCCCGGACATTGAGCCTTGGCTGTCCGGGGCACGCATTTCCGCTATTGACGGGCTTTTTTAAGCGTCATCCTTCGGCTCATTCTGGGTGGACATCCGAACTCAAACCTATTTACCTCAGATGTTCGAGTGAGGAAGGCCGGGGTTTCTTCCCAGCCTTTCGTGGATTTCCGGACGAGTTTGCCACCCGGGACTTGTTTAAATCCCGATATTTTTCGGGTTCAACAGCCATAACTTTTTGACGACGAATACCAGTGCCAGACACACTTTCTCCACCGGGGAGTATCGGTGCTCCGGACCCACCAACATTCTGCTGAGGTAGTAAGAGCAGTTGCTCTTTACCTTCCTCATTTATTTGTGCCAAGAGCGCTCCCAGCGACGTTTCTATGGCCCTGATGTAGAGAATGAGCGGCTTTCCTTTCACCGGGGCTCCCAAGACGGGAGGAGTAAGGAGATACTCTTTGATTTCTTCAAAAGTATCTTGGCACTCTTGGTCCCATACGAATGGGGCTCCTTTCTTCATCAATTTAGTGAAGGGGGCGCACCTGCCCGCGAGATTGGAGATGAATCGCCTTATGTAGGCCAACCTTCCTTGGAGTGATTTCAGCTCCGTCAAGGTTTTTGGCGGCGGCAGTTCTCTGATGGCTTTGATTTTGACGGGATCAATTTCTATCCCGTGGTATTTGACAATGAAGCCGAGGAATTTGCCGCTCGAAACGCCGAAGGGGCACTTCGTTGGGTTCATCTTCAGCCAGTGCTGGCGAAGTCTCTCGAAGACCTGACGTAAATCGCCCAGATGGTCTTCTTGCCTTTCGGTCTTGACGACCAAATCGTTGACATAGCACTCGACTAAGCTGTAGAGCATTTCGCCAAAAATCTTCGTCATAGCCCGCTGATAGGTGGCCCCAGCATTCTTCAAGCCGAAGGGCATTCTTTTATAATTGTACATCCCTTTGGGGGACCTAAAGGCAGTGTGGCCCTTATCTTTGGGAGCCATACTGATTTGATTATAGCCTGACGAGCCATCCATGAAGGATAGTGCTTCGTGCCCGGTGGTCATATCGATCATTGTTTCCGTGATCGGGATAGGGAAATCATCCTTTTGGGCAAGCTTTATTCAAGTCCCTGTAGTCGATACAGATCCGGACTTGGCCGTTCTTCTTCTTCACCGGCACTATGTTAGCCTGCCAAGTTGGGTAGATGGAGGGCTCGGTGAAGTCGACTTTGAGGAGTTTGTCCACCTCAGCATTTACCTTCAGCTCTAGCTCGTGGCACACACGCCTTTGGGCCTGCTTGACCGGCTTCGCTGTGGGGAGTATGGACAGCTTGTGCTCAGCCACAGAGGGGTCTAGGCCTGGCATTTCTTTGTATGTTCACACGAAACAGTCTTTGAACTCGAGCAACAGTTGTCGATATGACTGTCTTTCTTCCTCATTGAGGAGGGCGCTGATGAAGATGGGTCGGGGTTCTTCCAGTCCCCCGAGGTTGAGTTCTACCAGCTCGTCCACGGTAGCTTACCCATCGTTTTCAAGTTCGCGGGGTGCCGGCTGCAGGTCGATGAAATCTTTCTCTTCATCGGAGTCAGCAACATGGACGTCGTAATATTTAAAGCCTTCCTCGGTGATCGGCCAGAAATTATACTCCTCATTTTGAGGTATTTCTTGGCGCGATGTCCCATTTGAAAGTCGAGGAGGTAGGAGGTTGTCCACTGGAAGGGCAGTGATCGGATAGGGGGACTAGCCCATCGGTATTCACCACATAGTAGGCCTCGAAGTCCATCCCCTGACCGTAGCCCAGCCCCCGAGTGTCTTTTGTACAATAGGGGGGTTGCCCACGGAGTTGCTTCCGGTACCACAGCTGGTGGAAGTATTCCCACGAGAGGGATCTTGCATTTGCGCGATCTCCTGCTTTTGGCACAATTTCTTGATGTGCCCGGGCATGTCGTCCATTTCTTGGACGGGCTCAAGGGTGACTTGAGTGGTTTGACCCCAACCGAAGTCGTCTTCGAGGGGCCCATACGGGAGTGGGTCCCCCTTGTAGAAGATGATCGGCTTTGGTGTCTCGCCTTTCTTGAGACTATCATTTCTGTAATGGGTGACAATGAACGTTTTTAGTTGTTCCACCCTGTGCTCCTCCCTATGGAAGGGCAACTGCATGCATGCCAGCGGCAGGGAGATGCTTCGATTGATGACCTCGCCTATGGCGTTTGCTTCATAGTTGATTTTACGCCTTTCTGGGCAAGTGGGCCCTGATTCGGTGGATTCGACGAGGCGGCCGAGTCGGTGAGCTTCAAGGAGGTCTTTATTGACCGTGAAGAGCTCCTCCTCGCTCTGATCTTGCTTTGCTAGACCCGCATCGGCATTTTGCTTTTCCTTGCCTTTTGATGCGGCCGTTGACTTGCCGGGAGGCTGACCAAGTATAGCTGGGCGTCTGCCAGATTACATTCATTAGGGCGGAAAGGGGACCGGTCGGCGAAGATTGTATGTTGCTCCCCTTCCTTGACATATTTTATGCATTGGTGGAGAGTCGAGGGGATGACCCAATTTTCATGTAGCCAGGGTCTTCCCAGAAGAGCCTTGTAGGACGTGTTTGCATTTATGATGTAGAACACGACCTTGGTGGTAAGGCCATCCATGGCCAACTGCACCTCCACCTTTCCCAAGGCGTTTTCGGAGTTCTGATTGAACCCGACGATTCAAACATCATTTACCCTTTGCAAGTAGGGCGTGAGGTACAGAGACTTGAAAGTCTTTAGAGGCATGATATTGATCGATGCCCCAGGGTCAACCAAGATTCGGTTGAGCTCGTGCCCATTGACCTTTCCTTGCATGTACAACGGGCAATTGTGGTACAGCGTAGGCAACAACATATCTTTGTCAGAGAATGTCACCTCCGCTGCCAGCGCTTCCAGGGCTTGAGCTTGGAGTTCGGTCACATCAGCTTCATAGACCTCGGGCTCTTGCAGTATTTTAATGAGAGCCGCTCTTAACTCTTTGCTCCAGACGATAGCATCCCATATGGTGACATTAGTCGAGAACCGCTTCATGTGCTGTATGATTTTGCGGTCGGCCCGAGCGCGGAGTTGATCTAATGGCGGGACCATGTCCGCCAAAGCTTTTAGCGGTTGCCCAAATTGGTTAGTCCGCCTTGCCCCCGGTTGTTCGTCTAACTCTTCTCCAAACAAAGGGGTCAAGGGACCCTCCTCCGGGGCGAGACTTTCGTCTTGGCCGCCCTTGGATGGAGTGGGTCGGTCGGCCGGCCCGGCAGCCTTTCAGCAAGGAGGTTCGCTTGTGATTTCCTCCCGTTCCTCTTCTTCCTCGTCAGACGGGTCGAAGACAAAGGAGTTGGCTCGTACCTCCACCTCAGGGACGGGCTGGGGCTCTTCTCCCTGGAAGATGATAGTTCTGCCGAGGTCGGGCGAGTTGGGCTTTTAGCCAAGAGACGTGGTGAACTTCTTTCTTCGTCCATGACCCTTCCCTCTGCCTCGGTTGCGATGTCAATAAGTTGCCGCAGGGGGTGTATCAGCCGGCGACTGCAAACTTGCAGGCGGCGGTATCGACACCATATTGCACGAGAAGTCCTTCGGCATTTCTTTCAGCTTCTCGACAGTAATTTCATCCTCCTTATAGAAGATGGCCAGTTCTTCGGGCAGAGGCAACTTCTCGCCTTCTTGAGCCCTTTATAGCATTTGGTGGAGCCAACTTTTAAGCCTTGTTTTGCGCTCCATCTCTTCCCAGGGGATGTATCTGTCCAAAGGGACTCCCCAAGTGGGCTTGGAAGGGATATATTCCTCCAATTCATCGATGAGCTTTTGCAGCTTCTGGAGCGGAGTTAACTCCAGCGGGGCCGTCATTGCCGCTGCTTGCTCAGCTTGCTTCTTCAGGCGTCTTTTCATGTTTTTCTGCCTGTTCTTTTCTTATTTCTTTGCCTGCGCTACTTCAAGAGGCAACAGCTTCTTTGCTTGTTCGGTTGTTCGAGAAGTATTCTCTCGGCCAGGGCCGCCGTGCGACCCTCCCCTTTTGGGGAACGCCAGTGGGAGGCACATTCTGGAGGTCACCATAGTCCAACCAGCTTCATCTTGCTGATGCTAGAAAGTAGAATCGATCGCTTGCTCGATTATTTCGGGCGGCAATTCTTAGAATTCGGCCCAATAGGGGCTTGGCCCCTGGGCAGCTGGCTCCATTATTGGCTTCTTGCCCCTGCACTCTTCATTTCGTCGCCCAAGCCGGAAGCGAGCCTCTTGGTTATATATCGGGCTCAGCTCCTCGTCTAGAGGTGGATTCTCGAAGCACTGCCCCTTGCTTCTACCTCCTGAAGTTGGTTCATGGGGAGGGGAGACTTGACGTCGTTGAGACCCCTTCTTTCGCCGAGGAGGTTGCTGCTGGGCTTCTTCTGTGGCCTCGGGCTAGACCATTAAATTGCCTTCCGAGTCGATCTTTCCTTTCAGTATGAGGGACTCGGTCCAATCCCGGACATCAGGACATCTGTCCGTGGGATGCACCAGTATGGCATGATACCGACAATACATGGGGTGATTTATTTCCCTTTCAGTGTATGTCGGCGGCGGTTTATGTGCCTTTGTACAGCCTTACTGCAGGAGTTTTTCGAAAATCTCCCCGGTCCTTGTAGTCGTAAAGCGATTCGGAGAGATTCGCCACCCGAGATACCACAGGGCAGGAGCCTCGTCAGAGGGGTCGGCTCCCATCATTTCCGGCTCCCCTTGATTGTATGTTGAGACGAGCTCCTCTTTCAGGAATATATCCCCGAAGTGCTGCCCCAGACTCGTGCCTTCAATGTTGGTTGTGGACCGCGTCGGCGGTATGAGCCACCCTTGTTCATCAGCTTCGGGGGCTTTAAGGTTTTTGAAGTGCATATAGCTACTTTGCTCGAATTCTCGCTGGGCTGCTTGCCTGACTTTCATTAGGACCGTGAAGTTGCCTTCCGGGTCGATCTTTCCCTTCTGAATGAGAGACTCGATCCAGTCCCGGACATCAGGGCACCTGTCTGTAGGGTGCAGTAGTATGGCGTGATACCGACAGTACAGGGGGTGATTTAACTCCCTTTCAGTGTATGTCGGTGGTGGCCTGTGCGCCATCACGACACCTTGTTGCAAAGCTTTTCGAAGATCTCCCCAATATTTCCAGTTGCCAAGCAACTCTGATGGGAAATTCGCCATCCTGGATACCACCAGGTGGAGGCTTCGCCGGAGGAGCCGGCTTCTACCATCTCCGGGTCCGGGAAGGTAAAAGCCACCGGTGTATAGATTTCCGATGGGTCGACGACGTTGACCGTGTGTGTGACAACGTCGGCAGAATGGTCTGTCCATTCGCCAACGTGAGGCTGCGGCGGGTCGACGAGGGCGTTGCCCAGGTCGATGATCCCTTGGTTGACCCATGCTTCCACCTTGTCTTTGAAGACGTAGTAGTCCTCCAGATCGTGTCCCGCATCTTGATGATATATGCAATAATTTGGCGGGACGCTCGTTGGAGGTTGGCAGCCCAATAGCCCTGCTCGCAGGCAGGTACGGTAAAGAGCCAACGTCCGATGGTGCGGAAAAGAATATAGTCTTCCGGCGATTTCATCATCGGACGGGTTTGAAGACTCCTCCGAGATCCACCTCTCGCAGGGAGGGCGAGTTCGGGGCGCCGATGTGTTTGCAGGCACCTGGAGTCCTTGCTGGAGGGCAGCCAGGCTTTCTTGCATACTCCTTAGGTACGTCAGCGTTTGGCGCTGACCTTGCCGCAGCGATTGAACCTGTCTTTCAAGGTTTTGTACCGTCTCCGACCACGTCTTGTGCTCCGAGGCGGAGGGATGATCACTTTCCCGCCCATTTGTGGACTGAACATCCTAAGGATTTGCCTCAAGGTCCTCTGGCTCAGGAGCCGGCATATTGACATGGATAACATTGGCCGATTGATTTGATTGATCCCAAGCATGGGGCTGTGGAGGGTCAACCAAATGATCGTGCATTGAAATGAGGTGACTCTGAATCAGCCTCTGTACTTCATTTTTAAAGACGTAGCAGTCCTCGATGGGGTGCCCTAGCATATGGTGGTAGAGACAGTAGTTCGGCTCATCCACTTTATCTGCTTCACTTGGTCTTCTCAGTCCTGGAAGCGTGATCAAGTCACTCTTCATGCACAGCTTGAAGAGCATCTTTGTATGGTCCTTTTTGAAGGAATACGGCATGCTCATACGCTGTGGCAGTGATGTTGGAGGCGGTCTTTCTTCCGCCTTCTTGCTTGGAGCGCCACAGGCCGCGATCTTCTTCCCCTTACTTTGCGGGGCGAAGTCCACAGCATTGGCTTCTTTGCCAGCGGCGCGCTCCTTGGTCGGCTTGCTTTTCGAGGGAGCTTGTGTCGGGTTGTCGGCGAAGAACATTTCGATCTCCGCCACGACCGAATTGAGCTGGTCGAAGCCTTTGATATTTGTTCCCAACAGCTTTTAACTTATTTGAGCCGCCAGGCCCCTCCGACAGATGGTTATGGCATCTTCTTACGTCGGGGGATTGTCGCACCTCATGCTAAAGTCGCGCCACCGCTTGATAAAGTCGAGCACTGTTTCTCCTTTTCTTTGCTTGAGGGAGCACAGCTCCGCAAGCGACACTTTTCTTTCGGCCGTCTGGAAGCGGTCGATGAATTTCTTTTGAAGATCGGCCCAATCGACAATAAAATTGGGCCTCAACCTTGAATACCACTGGAAAGTGGTGCCCGTCAGGGACGTTGCGAAGTAACGGAGGAGGTAGGATTCATCGAATGCCAACTCTCCCATGACCGTTATATAGTAGGCCAGGTGCTCATTTGGCGAGCCCTGTCCGCCGAACTTCTGCAACTTTGGCGCCTTGGGGCAGTCCGGCGGCAGCTTCTTGAATTGATGGTGGACAGGATAAGGCACACTGTATAGATCTACAGTGGCGGTCCCCTCACCTCGCTGAGCGAAGCGGTCATCCACGATCTTTTCGATAATTCGCCGCTGGGCCACGATATCTTCAGCCGCGGAGGCTTGGGAGTTTATGCCCCTGCGTTGCTGTTGGGCCGGGTCAACAGTATAATCGTTGGCCACAGCCGTGTGCGGGTTGACATCGGGCAGGTCGCCTTGCTGATGTCTTCTCCGAGCATTTTGATTTGTCGTCGGCATCTGGAGACGTGGCGCATTTGCCCCTGCCGGCTGCCCTCGCTCCGTCATGAGATTAGCCATTTCAGCCTGCCAACGCTGTATGAAATCATACTTGGCGTCGTCCGTCATCGCTTGCAAGGCGGCTCTGGTTGGCAGTATGAGGAATACTTCGGCTTGCTCTCCGTCAGTCGGGAGTTGTTGATCTCCGAGATGGAGACTCGCAACTTCATCTTTTTCCCCTCCTTCGAGGTCTCGCTGGACTTGGCCCGGGAGGGGTCTTTGCTCGTGCTCGAGCGGAAGCTCAAGAGCTTGCCCCTGGCTCGAGGGTCCAACTTGATTGCCTTGTTGAGCTTGGGGAGGCCTCCTAGCGGGATTCCGGGCATACCGGACGACAGCCTCGCCCTCCTGGCCAGGTTCATCTACCTTGGCCATACCAGGAGGGATGCTGGATGGCCCAGCCGCTTCCCTTCCGGAAGCGTAGCAGGTGAAGATCTTCATCCCTCCACCTTCGTTAGACGTCCGCTGTACCCTTCGCTCCTTGGGCCTTTGGGTACTTGGATGGAGTGTTGCCCCTAGCCTGTTGAAGACTGAGGTGCTCAGCCTTTCGAAGACTGAGACTCTTGGTGCGGGAGCTTCAGTGACACTCGCGCCTCCTCCTTCAGCAGGCTCTGCTTGGGCGGAGACGAAGTTGGGCTTCCGATAGACACCCCTCCTTTTCTGTCCGCGAGGACTAGGGGGCTCAGGGTCCTGAGCTTTTTCTCGCTCAAGGGTTGCCTTCTTGGGGTCTTCGGTGGATTGGCCCGCGCTTCCTTGTTTGATTTGGCGGGCTTCCTGCTTGGTCACCCACATTTGTCTCATTTTGCGAGGCTGTTGGGGTGCTGAGCTTGACGCCTGCCCCTATCGGGCTCTTTTTGGGAAGTCCCGATTTTCTTGGCGCATCCCTTGGAGGGGAGCGAACTTGTTGGAGGTTGCCACAGTAGGGACACTTCTGTCCCTCGGCAGGATCGGCTCGCCTCCATCGAGCCGGATGCGGATGTCCCCAACAAGCACAGTTTTGCCGGAGTTGGAGACGACCGCACGGGGCTTGTTGCCCCTGCGTCCCTAGCGCTGTCCCCGTTTTCTAGGGACTGCGACGCAAGAGATTGTATTTACCGAGAAGACTCGGCCTTGACTTGGGCGGGGCTTGCTGCCCCTAGTTGCAGTAGCTTTCAACGCCGCCTTTGAGGTAGCTTGGGCGGCGGGGATCACCCCTAGGAAGTAGGGGGATCCCACCATGGCAGGAAAGTCGCCGAACATGATCGGCGTGGTCAGGTAGCCACATTTCGCGTGGCAGGCGACGACCAGCAGACCGTAAGTGATTGCGGCCATCGAGTTGACTTGAGCTTGCAGGTAGGGATGGGCTTTTGACGTCGGCGTTTGCTCCTTGTACCTGCGGAGTGGAAATCAGTCATCTTGTATCCCATATCGGCATAAGGTCTTTTTACATATGCATGGAAGGTAGGAACAGTCCCACCGTGCGTGCCAGATTGTGGAACACGGAATATTTTAGGTTTGGTTTCGCCTCGGAGGCTTTATTTTCAGGCGTGCCGGACTGTTTACAAGAAACAGACAAAGAGATTTATTTCGTGAGGTGCATTGGGTGTAAACCCTGAAGCCCTCGAATATTTCATTTTCTTTTATTTTTTCTGCGTGCGTCCGTATTTTCAGGTGATTGGAGTGGTCGTGTACTGGACCGTTCCCAACCGACCGGAGTCGGTGTTTCATTTACATCGAGTAAAAACTCGAACACCTTCGATGCGATACGTTTGTTAAAAGACCGTATGCCGAAATTTAAAGGAAATAGACGACAAGTAAATTTCCACAAATTAACTCAAGTGTATTAATTACATTTACATTTACGCCTTTTAATGGAGTGCTTATACCTCCATTGGGCATTTAGAGAACATATCATTTCATTTACGCTCGCAACGGGGTGTATGTGCCTCCGTTGGGCGTTTACAGAACTTCTCACTTGCATTTGCGCTCGCAACGGGGTGTTGTGCCTCCATTATGCGTCTACAAGTCATATCATTTCATTTATGCTCGCAACGGGGTGTATGTGCCTCCGTTGGGCGTTTACAAAGTATGGTGAGTACATTCATGTCGACGACGGGGTGTTTGTACCTCTGTCGAACAGTGTGCCTCTACACGTGTTATTTTAGAACAGTGGAGGACTTATGTACAAAATTCCAGGTACCGGGTCTTATATATATTCACCTGCGGTGGTCTTGGCACGAACGAAGCACGGGGTGGCCCGGCGTACATGCGAACAGACGAAGGCTTCACGGGGAGCTCAGGTGAGTCTCCTCCACACACCGCCCGGGAAGAACGGGACTTCTCCAAGAGGCCCAGGGACTCTCGTGGAGCGCTGACAGCGTCGCGGGGGGGTTTTTCTTCTCAGGAATGCCCGCCTCTTCTAAGGGATCACCCTCTGTTTCCTGACTTTCTTGGACATCCCGGCTGTTTTCTGGCTTTATGGGACATTCTTGTCATTTTCTGGCTTCTCGGACATCCCGGCCATTTTCTGGCATTATGGGACATCCTTGTCATTTTCTGGCTTTCTCGGACACCCCGGCTATTTTCTGGCTTTATGGGACATTCCTGTCATTTAGTGCTATTTTCCGAGAACTCCCCTCGAGTCCGGCTTCAAGTCACACCCAGGAGAGCGCACGCCACTTCATAGAAGCGACGTAGGTCTCGCTCCATCGGGTTGGACAAGAGGCGCGAACCGCCAGGCTATCTTTGCCATCTCCCGCGCTGCAAGGACGTATCCACGATTTTTCGGGTAGCAGGGTATTTCTGCAATTCTATCCTTCATGGGGATATTTCTGCAATTTTATCCTTCGCGGGGATATTTCTGAAATTTTATCCTTCGCGGGGATATTTCTGCAATTTTATCCTTCACGGGGATATTTCTTCAATTTTCTCAGAAGCAAGGGTATTCCTGCGAACTTTCGAGACATTTCTGCAAATTTCCCCATAATCAAGACACTTGTGCAATTTTACACCTTTCAGGGGCCTTTCTGCAATTTTCTGCTCTTCCCAGGGGACTTCTGTGCAATTTTACAGAAGTTTGGGCCCGTGCACGAGGCATATGTGCAATTTTACACACATGCACAAATTTTCTCCTCCTTAGGGGGCCTTTGTGTAATTTTACACAAACCGGGTCCCACACTAGGTCTTCATACGGAGAACAAACATGTCCCCTCCCCCTAAAAGGAGGGGGACTTCTCCTCAGCCCTGGGACAGTCCGCCCCAGGTTTCGCCAGAGCGGGGGAGAGAGCCCACAGGCGGGGGTCTCCGCGCGAGAGCTTCGCACCTCTAGAAGCCGGGTTTTCTTCTTGCCTCCGCCCCTCTATTTATAGGGGTTTTGGCCAGTGGTTCGGCGGGGGTGAATGGTTTGGCGCGGGTGGAAGCGGCACGGGTGCCGGACCACCATGGGTGCTGGACCAGCAGGTGGGCCCCTTGAAGGTGCCCAGGGGCGTTAGACCAAGCGGCCAGGGGCGCCGGACCAGGCGCTGGCCGGCGCGGGTGGCACCCGCGCGCGGGCCCCATTGGTCCGGCGCGGGTGGACACCCCCGCTGGTCCGGCGCGGGTGTCCCCCGCGCTGGCCCGACGCGAGTGGACACCTACGCTGGCCCGGCGCGGGTGGACACCCGCGCTGGTCTGGTGCGGGTGGCTCGTGCCTGGTCTGGCGCATGTGGCCTGGCCGCCCCACCGCCTGGGCCACCCTATAAGGTGGACCCGGGGTTGCCTTTTGGCCATTTCCAATTGGGAGAAGCCTTGGAATTCATGTTTGCCTGTTTTCGGCAGTGCAGTGCATGTGCACGCGTGCGCCCGCGTGTATTTGACGTGCGTCTTCGACCGTTTCACGTGCGTTTGTCTCCGTTTTTAGAGACAAGGGATATTTGACCCTTCTGGACACGTGCGCATCGTGCATGAACTCGGACGCTTCTCCGGACATTGATTTTGGCCGCCCGGGGAATATGCTCTGTCCTTCGCGAACACTTGAACGTCGCCTTTTGGGTGCACAATCCGAACCGTTCCGACTTGGAATACGATCTCGAGCCCGTTTATCTCAGGTGCTCGAGTGGGGAAGGCCGGGGCTTATTCCTGGACCCTTGTAGCTTTTCGGGCGGATTTGCCGCCCGGGGCTTGTTTAAACCTCGGTATTTTTTCGGGTTCAACAATGCCCAATTTCAAACAGATAGAATCTCTCGCGGAGTTTCATTACTTTGGCATGATAGGGGATCAGTTCTTTCTTCCGAAAATCGTAATCCCCCAGCACTTGACGGATGACCAACTGCGAGTCTCCATAGACTTTTATACATTTGATGCCCATTTCGATGGCCAGTTGAAGCCCGACAACCAACGCTTCATATTCAGCTTGGTTGTTGGTCAATGGCTTCATAAGGGCGTATGAATTGTGGAGTATCCCCCCTTGTGGAGTCACCAAGACGATGCCCGCTCCGGAGGTGAAGGTTGTGGTGCTGTCAGTTTGTTTGAGCACCCGGGAAGCGCCATCAAAGTAGAGGTCCCAATGTTGTAACTCTATGGCAAGAGTATTTCCGCTTTCTTGAACGGGGGGCTCTTCTTGTTGACTCCCCTCCCCTTGAGGGGGCGAGAGCATTTCCTCCTCGGGAAGTTTGAATTCTAGGGGAGAGCACATCGGGAGCGGATGTGCCGCCAGAAAGTCAGCCATGCCTTGTCCTTTGATTGCTTTTCTGGGGACGAAGGTGATAACAAACTCCATAAGGAGTAGGGCCCACTTTCCCATCCTTCCTGACAACACAAGTTGGGTGAGGAGTGCTTTCAGCGGGTCCATCCTCGAGATGAGGCTGACTTGATGGGCCAATAGATAATGTCGTAATTTCTTGACGGCGAATATCAGCGCCAGACATACTTTCTCCACGGGGGAGTAGCGGTGCTCCGGGCCCACCAACATTCTGCTGAGGTAGTATAGCGGCTGCTCTTTGCCTTCCTCATTTGTTTGTGCCAAAAGCGCTCCCAGCGACGTTTCCATGGCCGCAATGTAGAGGATGAGTGGCTTTCCTTTCACCGGGGCTCCCAATACGGGAGTAAGGAGGTACTCTTTGATTTCTTCAAAGGTATCCTGGCACTCTTGGTCCCATATGAAGGGGGCTCCTTTCTTCATCAATTTGCTGAAGGGAGCGCATCTGCCCGAGAGATTGGAGATGAACCGCCTTATGTAGGCCAACCTTCCTTAGAGTAACTTCAGCTCCGTCAGGGTTTTTGGTGGCGGCAGTTCTCTAATAGCCTTGATTTTGACGGGAACAATTTCTATCCCGCGATATTTGACAATGAAGCCGAGGAATTTGTCGCTCGAAACGCCAAAGTCGCACTTCATTGGGTTCATCTTCAGTTGGTGCTGGCGGAGTCTTTCAAAGACCTGGCATAAATCGCCCAGATGGTCTCCTTGCCTTTTGGTTTTGACGACCAAATCATCGACATAGCACTCGACTGAGCTGTGGAGCATTTCGCCAAAAATTTTGGTCATGGCCCTTTGATAGGTGGCTCCAGCATTCTTCAGGCCGAAGGGCATTCTTTTGTAGTTGTAGATCCCTTTAGGGGACCTGAAGGCAGTATGGTCCTTATCTTTGGGAGCCATACGAATTTGATTGTAGCTCGACGACTCATCCATGAAGGATAGTGCTTCGTGCCCGGTGGTCATATCGACCATTGTTTCGGTGATCGGGACCGGGAAGTCGTCCTTTGAGCATGCTTTATTCAAGTCCCTATAATCGATACAGATCCGCACTTGGCCATTCTTCTTTTTCACCGGCACTATGTTAGCTAGCCAAGTTGGCTAGATGCAAGGCTCGATGAAGCCGACTTCAAGGAGTTTATCCACCTCAGAATTTACTTTCAGCTCCAGCTTGTGGCGCATACGCCTTTGGGCCTGTTTGACCGGCTTTGCTGCAGGGAGTATTGACAGCTCGTACTCGGCCATAGAGGGATCTAGGCCTGGCATTTCTTTGTATGTCCACGCGAAACAGTCTTTGAACTCTAGCAAGAGCTCCTGATATAACTGTCTCTCCTCTTCATTGAGGAGGGCACTGACAAAGATTGGTCGGGGTTCTTCTGATCCCCCGAGGTTGAGCTCGACCAGTTCATCCACGGTAGCTTGCCCGCCATCTTCAAGTTCGCGGGGCACCGGCTGTAGATCGATGAAATCTTTTTCTTCATCGAAGTCGGCGACGTGGACGTCATAGTATTTGAAGCCCTCCTCAGCAACCGGCCAAAGTTATTGTTCCTCATATTGAGGGGCTTCTTGGCGTGGTGCCTCATTTGTGAGACGGGTATGGTTTCCCCTTCCTACGGCTTTATCATAGAGGCAGGAGGTTGTCCGCTAGCATGGCAGTGATCGAACGAGGGCACGAGCCCAACGGTGTTAACCGCATAGTAGGCCTCGCAGTCCGTCCCTTGATCATAGCCTAACCCCCTTGTGTCTTTTATATAATTGGGGGGTTGCCCTCAGAGTTGCTTCGGGTACCACAGCTGGTGGAAGTAGTCCCGCCGAGAGGTATCCTGCATATGCACGATCTTCTACTTTTGGCATAATTTCTTGATGCGCCTGAACATATCGTCCATTTCTTGAACGGGCTCAAGGGCGACTTGAGTTATTTGACTCCAGCCGAAGTCGTCTTTGAGGGGCCCATATGGGAGCGAGTCCCCCTTGTAGAAGATGATCGGCTTGGGCGTCTCCCCTTTCTCGAGACTATCCCTTCTGTAATGGGTGACGATGAACGTTTTCAGTCGTTCCACCCTGTGCTCCTCCCTTTGGAAGGGCAGTTGCATGTATGCCGGAGGCAAGGAGATGCTTTGGTTGATTGCCTCGCCGATGGCGTTTGCTTTCTAATTGATTTCCCGCCTCTCCGGGCAACTGGGCCGGGGCTCGGTGGACTCGACGAGGCGACCAACTCGGTGGATTTCGAGGAGATCTTTGTTGAAAGTAAAAAACTCATTCTCGTCTTGCTTTTCTTGATTCGCACTAGCCTTTTGCTTTCCTTTGCCTTTAGGTACGGCCAATGATTCGTCAAGGGGCTCGCCAAAATATAGCTGGGCATTTGCCAAGTTGCATTCATTTGGGTGGAAAGGGGCCCAGTCGGCGAAGACTGTATGTTGCTCTCCCCCCTTGACATATTTGATGCACTGGTGGAGCGTTGAAGGGATGATCCGATTTTCATGCAGCCAGAGTCTTCCCAGGAGAGCTTTGTATGACGTGTTTGCATTAATGATGTAAAACACGACCTCGGTGGTGAAGCCATCCATGACCAGCTGCACTTCCACCTTTCCCAAGGCGTTTTCGGAGTTCTGATTGAACCCGGCGATTCTAACATCATTCACCCTCTGCAAGTAGGGCATGAGGTATAAAGACTTGAAAGTCTTGAGGGGCATGATATTCACAGAAGCCCCAAAGTCAACCAAGATCCGGTTGAGCTCGTGCCTATTGACCTTTCCTTGCATCTACAAAGGGCGATTGTGGTATAGTGAGGGCAGCAACATATCTTTGTCAGAGAATGTCACCCCCGCCGCCAGTGCTTCCAGGGCTTGAGTTTGGAGTTCGGTCATATGAGCTTCATAGACCTCGGGCTCTTGCAATATTTTGATGAGAGCCGCCCTTAACTCCTTGCTCCAGGCGATGGCATCCCATATGGTGACACTGGCGGGAAACCGCTTCATGTGTTGTATGATTTTGCGGTCGGCCCGAGCACGAACTTGATCTAATGGCAGGACCATGTCTGCCAAGGATTCTGGCGATTGCCCGGATTTGTCGCTTTGCCTTGCCCCTGACCGTTCATCTGGCCTTTCCTTGAATAAGGGGACCAAGAGACCCTCCTCTGGGGCGGAAGTTTCATCTTTGTCCTTTCTGGGTGGAGCGGGCCGGTCGGCCTACTCGACAGCCCGTCTGCAGGGGAGTTCGCTTGTGATCTCCTCCTGTTCTTCTTCTTCTTTGTCAGAGGGGTCGAAGACGAAGGAATTCACTCGTACCTCCACTTCGGGGACAGGTTGGGGTTTTTCGCCCCGGAGGACTATGATTTTGTCGAGGCTAGGCGAGCTTGGCTTCTCGCCGGGGGACAGGGTAGACTTCTTTCTTCGTCCACGACCCTTCCCTCTACCTCGGTTGCGGCGTTGATATGACGCCACAGTGGTTTTGTCGGTCGGCGGCTGCAGGCTTGCATGCGGCAGTATTGACACCATATTGCAAGGGAAGTCCTTCAGCATTTCTTCCAACTTCTCGATGGTGATTTCATCCTCCTTATAGAAGATAGCCAATTCCTCGGGCAGAGGCAGCTTCTCGCCTTCTTGCACCCATTGAAGCATTTGATGGAGCCAGCTTTTGAGTCTCATTTTGCGCTCCATTTCTTCCCAAGGGATGTATTTGTCCAAAGGGACTCCCCTGGTGGGATTGGAGGGGACATATTCCTCTAGCTCATCAATAAGCTTTTGTAATTTCTGGAGCGGAGTCAGCTCTAGTGGGGCCATCATTGCC
Source organism: Colocasia esculenta (assembly GCA_014218235.1). Lineage (NCBI taxonomy): Eukaryota > Viridiplantae > Streptophyta > Magnoliopsida > Alismatales > Araceae > Colocasia > Colocasia esculenta. Next base: position 116,047,940 of record CM024755.1, on the reverse strand, counting down.
GCCGCTTGTTCAGCTTGCTTCTTTAAGCGTCTTTTCATATTCTTTTGTCTGTTCTTTTCTTGCTTCTTTGCTTTCGCCATTTCGAGTGGCGACAACTCGTTTGCTTGCAGAGCCGATCGAGAGGTATTCTCTCGGCCGGGGCGATTATGCGACCCTCCCCTTTTAGGGAATGTCAGAGGAAAGCGCATCCTGGGCGCCACTATGGTCCAGCCGACTTCATCCAACTGATGCTGAAAGGTAGAATTAATTGTCTGCTCAATTATCTCGGGCGGCAATTCTTGGAATTTGGCCATATAGGGGCCTGGCTCTTGAACAGTTGGCTCTATCACTGGCTTTTTGCCCCTGCGGTCTTCATCTTGCTGCCTGGGAGGCTGTGAGGACTCTGGATGGGTCCCGGTCCCGTTGTTTTGTTTGGAGGCGAGCCGAGAACGCCCATGTCGGACACGGCCTTCTTGGTTGCACGCCTGGCTGGGCTCCTCATTTGGAGATGGATCTTCGGGGTGCTGCCCCGAGCTCCTGCCTCCTGAAGTTTGCTCATGAGGAGACGCGACTTGATGTCGTCGAGACCCCTTCTTTCGTCGAGGAGGTTGCCGTGGAACTTCTTCTGTCGGGCCTTCAATGTCGGCTGGAGACTGCGTTGGCGGGATGAGCCACCCTTATTCGTCGACTTCAGGGGCCTTGAGATTTGCAAAGTACATATAGTCACTTTGCTCAAATTCCTACTGGGTCGCTTCCCTGGCTTTTTGCAGGACCATGGAATTGCCTTCCGAGTCGATCTTTCCCTTTTGTATGAGGGTTTTCGATCCAATCTCGGACAATCAGACACCTGTCCGTGGGGTGCAGCAGCATGGCATGGTACCGGCAATACATGTGATGGTTTATCTCCTCCTCAGTATATGTCGATGGCGGCTCATGCGCCATTATGCAGCCTTCCCGCAGAAGCTTATCAAAAATCTTCCCGATATTCCCTGTTGCAAAGGAATTCTGGTGGGAAATTCGCCACCCTGGATACCATAGAGTGGGGGCTCCGTTGGAGGAGCCAGCTTCCACCATTTCCGGCTCCGGGAATATAAATGTCGTCGATGTATAGATTTCGGGCGGATGGATGACGTTGATCGAATGCGTGACAACGTCAACTGAGTGGTTCGCCCATTCGCGAACATGAGGCTGCGGCGGATTGACGCGAGCGTTGCCCAAGTCGATGACCCCTTGGTTGCTCCATACTTCAACCTTGTTTTTGAAGACATGGCAGTCCTCCAAATCATGTCCTGCAACTTGATGATATATGCAGTAGTTCGCCGGGATGCTTGTTGGAGGTTGGCAGCCAAATAGCCCTCCTCGTAAGTAGGTACGGAAGAGCGCCAGTGTCCGATGGCGCGGGAAAGAATATAACCTTTCAGCGGCATCATCATCGGATGGGCTTGAAGACTCCTCCGAGAGCCATCCCCCGCACGGGGGACGAGTCGGGGGCGCAGATGTGGTCGCAAGCGCCGGGAGTCTTTGATGGAGGGCAGTCATGCACTCATCCATGCTCCTCAAGTATATCAGCGCTAGGCGCTGACCATGCCGCAGCGATTGAACCTACCTTTCAAGGTTTTGCACTGCTTCTAACAACGATCTCTGTCCGAGGGTCGAGAAATGATGACTCTCGTACCCGTTTGTGGAATGAGAGTCCTGTGGATTTGCCTCAGGGTCCTTCGGACCGGGGATCGGCGCGTTGACATGGATCACATTGGCCGATTGCTTTGATTGGTCCCAAGCATGGGGTTGTGGAGGGTCAACCAGGTTGCCTTGCATTGCGATGAGGCGGCTCTGGATCAGCTTCTGCACTTCATTTTTGAAGACGTAGCAGTTTTCAATGGAGTGCTCCAGCATGCGGTGATAGAGACAATAATTTGGCTCATTTACCCTATCCACTTCGCCCGGCCTTTTCGGCCCCAGGAGTGTGATCAAGTCATTCTCCAGGCAAAGCTTGAAGAGCTTCCTTGTATGCTCCTTTTTGAAGGAGTAGGGCGTACTCATGTGCTCGGGCAATGATGTCGGAGGCGGCCTTCCTTCCGCATTCTTGCTTGGAGCGCCAGAGACCACGACCTTCTTTCCCTGGCTTTTCGGAGTGAAGTCCACAGTATTGACTTCTTTGCCAGAGGCGCGCTCCTTATTTGGCTTGTTTCTGGAGGGAGCATGCACCGAGTTGTCGGCGAAGAACATTTCGATCTCCGCCACGACCGAGTTGAGCTAGTCGAAGCCCTTGATATTTGCGCCCAGCAGCTTTTCACTTATTTTAGCCGCCAGGCCCCGCCGACAGATGGTTATGGCATCTTCTTGCGTCGAGGGATTGTCGCACCTCATGCTGAAGTCACGCCACCGCTTGATAAAGTCGAGTGCCATTTTCTCTTTCCTCTGCTTGAGGGAGCACAGCTCTGCTAGCGACACTTTTCTCTCGGTCGTCTGGAAGCGGTCGATGAATTTCTTCTGGAGGTCGGCCCAATCAACAATGGAGTTGGGCCTCAACCTCGAATACCACTGGAAGGCGGTACCCGTCAAGGATGTTGCAAAGTAACGGAGGAGATAGGATTCATCAAATGCCAAATCTCCCATTGCCATTATGTAGTAGACCAGGTACTCATTTGGCGATCCCTGCCCATCAAACTTCTGCAACTTTGGCACTTTGGGGCAGTCCAGTGGCAGCTTCTTGAATTAATGGTGGACGGGGTATGGCATACTGTATAGATCCACAGTGGCGCTACCCTCGCCTCGCTGGGCGAAGCGGTCATCCACGATCTTTTCGATCATCCGCCGCTGGGCCACAATGTCTTCAGCTACGGAGGCCTGGGAATTTATGCCCCGACGCAGCTGTTGAGCCGGATCGACGGTGTAGTCGTTGGTCGTGGCTGCTTATTGGTTGACATCGGGCAGGTCGCCTTGTTGATGTCTTCTCCAAGCATTTTTGTTTGCCACCGGCGCCGGGCGACAAGGCGCATTTGCACCCGCCTACTGCTCCCTCTATATCATGAGGTTGACCATTTCAGCCTGCCAGCGTTGTATGGTTTCATACTTGGCGTCGTCTGTCATCGCCTGAAAAGCAGCTCTGGTCGGCAGCATGAGGAATACTTCTGGTTGTTCTCCGTCAACCGGGGGCCGTTGATCCTCGGGATGGAGGCTTGCGACCTCATCTTCTTCCCCTCCTTCAAGGTCTTCTTGGATTTGGCCCGGGAGCGACCTTTGATCATGATCAAGTGGCGGCTCAATAACTTGCCCCTGGTTCGAGGGTCCAGCCTGACCGCCGTGCTGCCCTTGAGGAAGTCTTCTGGCAGCATTTCGGGTATACCGAAAGATAGCTTCGCCTCCTCGGCCAGGTTCATCTACCCTGGCCACGTCGGCGGGGACGCAAGACGGCTCGGCCACGTCCCTGCCGGAAGCATAGCAGGTGAAGATCTTCATTCCTCCACCTTCTTCTGGCATCCGCAACACTCTTCACTTCTTCGACTTTTGTGAGCCCGGGCGAAGTGCTGCCTCCAACCTGCTGAAGACTAAGGTGCTCAATCTTTTGAAGACTGAGACTCGTGGTGCAGAAGCTTCAGTACAACTCGTGTCTCCCCCTGAGGCGAGTTTCGCCTGGACGGAGACGAAGTTGGGCTTCCGATAAACGCCCCTCCTTTTCTGTCCGCAAGGACGAGGAGGTTCGGGGTTCCGAGCTTTTTCTTGCTCGGATGTTGATTTCTTCAGGTCTTCGGCGGGTTGGCCCGCTCTTCCCTACTTGATTTGGCGGGCCTCCTACTTGGTGACCCACATCTGCCTCATTTTGCGACGCTGCTGGGGTACCATACTAGACGCTTGCCCCAGTCAGGCTCCTTTTGGGGAGACTCGTTTGTCTTGCCGCATCCCCTGAAGGGGAGCGAATTTGTTGGAGGTTGGTATAGTGGGGACGCATCTGTCCCGCGGCATGATTGGCTCGCCTCCATTGAGCCTGATGCGTACGTCTCCAACGAGAACGGTCTTGTCGGAGTTGGAGACGATCGCCTGGGGCTTGCTGCCCCTGCGGCCCTGGCACTGTCCCCGTCTTCTAGGGACCGCGACGCAGGAAATTGTGTTCATTGAGAAAACTTGGCCTTGACTTGGACGGGGCTTGATGCCCCTAGTTGCTGCCTTTAGTGCTGCCACCGGCGTTGCTTGAGCGGCGGGGACCACCCCCAGGAAGTAGGGGATCCCACCATGGCAGGGAAGTGGCCAAACACCAGCGGAGCGGTGAGGTACCCACATTTTGCGTGGCTGGCGACGACGAGCGGACCGTATGTGACCGCTGCCATTGAGTTGATTTAAGGGTGCAGGTGAAGACGGGATTTTCTCGCCGGCTTCAGCTCCTTTTGTACATGCAATGTGGATATCAGTCATCTTGTATCCTATATCGGCATAAGGTCTTTTTACGTATGTATGGAAGGCAGGAACAGTCCAACCGGGCGTGCTAGACTGTGGAATGCAGAAAGAGATTTCCTTTTCATCCCATCTCCCCAGAAGGAGAGTGGATTTCTTCTTTTTACATTTCGATGTAATGCGGACGCATGTACATCTCGTGCGTGGGCGTGCCAGACTGTTTACAATAAACAAACAAAGATTTTTTATTTATGAGGTGCATTGGGTATGAACCCTAAGCCCTCGAGTATTTTATATTTTTTTCCGCGCGCGTCCGTTTTTCAGGCGATTACGGTGGTCGCGTACTGGGCCATTCCCCACCGACCAGAGTCGGTGTTTCATTTACATCGGGTAAAAACCCGAATACCTTCGATATTATACGTTTGTTAAAAGACCTTTGCCAAAATATAGGGAATTTAGATGACAATTAAAATTCCACAAATATCCTCAAATATTTTGTATTTATGGCATTTGCATATATGTCCTCAATGGGGTGTATGTGCCTCCATTGGGCGTTTACATAAGCATGCCTTCACATACGTGTTATTTTAAAACACGGAAGGACTTGATTACAAAATTATGGGTCTTTATATATTGATCTGCGGCGTCTTTGCCTTTCCACGTCATGAGGCACGGACGGAGCACGGGAGCAGCGCGCACATGCGGACAACGGACGATCGGAGCTCGGAGAGAGGTATTTCTCCTCCCCCAGAACTGAGCACAAACACTTGGGTCTTCTTCCAAGCCTTCAAGTCCTTTTTCTTTTCAAAGGAGAGATCCCCTTCGTGGTGGTCGTGGTGTCTACCCCCTATTTATAGGATTTTGAAGGATGTTTGTTTCATTGTTTCTTTCGAACCCGTTTATCTCAGGTGTTCGAAGTTAGTAAACCCCGAGGCTATTCACGGGGATTTACGAACATTTCTCGACCTCCCGGGGATTTCCGGTCGTATCTTGACCTCCCAGAGCTTTCGGCCATATCTCGACATGTACAAGGGTTCCTGCCGTTATTTGACAATTCTAAGACTTAGAGCGGCCTACCGTAAGCTGGGCCTAGGAGAGCGCACGTCGTTTCATAGAAGCGGCGTGGGTCCTGCTCCACCAGGCCGTGCAAACGGCATCAGCCAGGCCTCTCGGTCATTTCTTGACTTTTCTGAGTGGTTCCGGGTATTTCCGTCATTGATTGACTTTTCCGGACGCTCTTGCCATTTATCGGCTTACTTGGACTTCTCCGCCATTTGTTGACATTTTCCGAGAACTCTCCCATGCGTTCGACCTTAAGTCACACCCAGAAGAGCGCACGCCGCTTCATAAAAGTGACGTGGGTCCCGCTCCACCGGGTCGGACGAAAGGTACGAACCGTGGGACTATCTTTGTCATTTTCCGCCATAGGGACGTATTTGCAATTTTCTAGGCCAACAGGGTATTTCTGCAATTTTTTGGGTAACAGGGTATTTCTGCAATTTTTCGGACAATAGGGTATCTCTTCAATTTTCGGGACAGCAGGGGTATATGTGTACCTTTAATACACACATACACAAACTTTATATCCTCAGGGGACTTTGTGTAATTTTACACAAACTTGGGCCCACATAGGGGTCTTCATATGAAGAACAAACATCTCCCCCCAAAGGTGGGGGGAGGGGGCTTCATCTCCCAGCCCAAAGGGCCATCGTCCAGCCCAAGAATGGGTTCCCTGAGGGCGGAGAAAGTCCCCTTCTTCATGGCCCTTACCCCCTATTTATAGGGGTTTGAGGGGCCAGGGGCTGCGAAGCACAAACCACCCCGCTGGGGGTGGCCACGTGCGGGCGCAACCCCGCTGAGGGTGTCCGCATGTGCGGAACACCCCGCAGTGGATGGCCGCGTGCGCGGCACCCGCTGGGGGTGTCCGCGCAGGAGCACACCCCCGCAAGAGGTGTTCTGTGCGCAGAACACCCCCGCTGGGGGTGTCTGCGTGCAGCACACCCCCGCAGGGGGTGTCCAGGCAGAAGCACACACCCGCAGGGGATGTCCGGCTGTTTTTTTTTTTTTTTTTTTTTGGTGTTTTCTTTGTTAACTTTTTGTGTCAACAGCGACCAACTAGGAAGAAACAGTCTTCTCCACGCCACAAGAGGCGGCGAGCAATTAAGGAAGGTGGCGCTTCCAAACGAGTAGCTCAGAAGCATAATTTTAAAGCTCCTCCACCTGAGGAATATGGTAAATATTCCTTCCACTTGTTATCTTTCAATGCATCTGAGGTGGATTGTTTCAGCTTTTATATGGGTAAATACCCACATATATATGCATGCTCTAACAATCATTCTTGTTCAGTTCCTATTGCTTCTGCGACAGAGGATATCGATCCCGATATGCAAAATGACAAGGGAATTGATGATATGGAGGTTGATGATTACAACCCCATTTCCGATGGGGTACCATCTTCAGATGAGGGAGGTCCCTCGAACGCAGTTACCCTTGAGAGAGGTAAAAATGAGTGCGACCATTTTTGTTTATATGGCATGTCATCGCATTCCCTAGATTTTTTTTTTGTTTCTTCAGAGGATTTCAATCTCTTTTCTTCTTGCTTTCATTTTCCCTTTATCTTCCTTTTTTCTTTCACAGGTGGTGTTGAGATGGACAGTGACATTGCTCAACCGCCCATGAGAAGTCATAACCATGACGACATTACTTCATATGATGGGCATATGTTCACTTCTTTCTAAGAGATTCAAAATTTGCTTAATAGTGAGGCAGAATCAGCATTGCCAGACTATCAAGAGATTGCTACTATCAATACAAATGACACTGGTTGGTCATAGATTCTTCATAGTGCCAGTAAGGAATCTTGACTTTAGCTTATTGACATTTGTATATGCCTCTTCATTGGTTGACCCTCCCCTTTTGCTTTTTGCCAGTGACGATCTCCTCTGTGGCGGAGGTGCCTGGATTTTCTACCCTTGAGGAGGGGGAGCTCTCGAGGGAGACAATATCGGAAGAGAGTGGTAAACAATTTTCTTGTTCTTATCATCTCCCACCCCTTTTTTTCTTCAGAATGGCATCTATTTGTTCATCTCTCCACAATCCGGTTGAGGTTTCGCCAGTGTAGACCCCGCAGCTTCCATGGAGGGAACTGTACCTGAGGAATAGGACACTACCCCACCTGATCGATCAGAAGGTAAGATGACAGATAGATATGATATTTCCTCCACCTGATCAAATCATGGATGATCTTGTTCTCTTTTCTTGGCTTTTTCTTGTCTTTCCTTCTTTTCTTTCAAGCACGCGCTTTAATGTGCCGACTTGCAAGGGTGACGGGCATAGTTGTCAAGGCGACAAAGCGACCAAGGCATTTTTGGGCTCATTGTGTGCCTAAGCGCTTAGGTGCCCGCCTAAGCGGCGCCTAAGCGGCGCTTAGGCGCTAAAGATAACGTCTAGTCTAGGTTATTTCAAGAGTGACATCCTATATTAAATCTAAAAAGAATTCATAATATAAATAAAAAAATATTATAATTATACAATCATTCAAAACCTACACAAATATGAGATAGAGAGGAGAGGGGGGCGGGACTGTGTGTGTGTGACCGTGAGAGAGAGAGAGGAGGGGGTGCCGGTGGGACTGTCACTCTGTGACAGTGTGTGTGAGATAGAGAGGAGAGGGGGGGGCGGGACACTGTCACAGAGTGTGTGTGAAAGTGTGTGTGTGTGTGTGTGTGTGTGTGTGTGTGAGGAGAGAGAGAGAGAGAGGAGAGAGAGAGAGACAGAGAGAGAGAGAGAGAGGCAGAGAGAGAGAGAGAGAGGGGAGTGACCGTGAGAGAGAGAGAGAGAGGGGGGTGCCGGTGGGACTGTCACTCTGTGACAGTGTGTGTGAGATAGAGAGGAGAGGGGGGGCGGGACACTGTCACACAGTCTGTGTGTGTGTGTGTGTGTGTGTGTGTGTGTGTGAGAGAGAGAGAGAGAGAGAGAGGAGAGAGAGAGAGGGGAGTGACCGTGAGAGAGAGAGACTGAGAGAGAGAGGCAGATAGAGAGAGAGGGGGTGCCGGTGGGACTGTGTGTGTGTGTGTGTGTGTGACCGTGAGAGAGAGAGAGAGAGGAGGGGGTTCCGGTGGGACAGTGTGTGTGTGACCGTGAGAGAGAGAGGGGAGTGACCGTGAAAGAGAGACAGAGAGAGATAGGCAGAGAGTGTGACGGAGGGAGAGAGGTTGGGAGATGCCGCCGCCGGATAGGGAGGGGGGAAGCCGGCCGGGGGAGGGGGGAAGACGTGACAGGGAAGGGGGGATGAGGAGAGCGTACCTCCTCCGACGGCGGCGAGACGGCAGCGGCGTGACCTCCTCCGGCGGCGGCGCGACCTCCTCCGGCGGCGAGACCTCCTCCGGCTGCGGAACCGTAGCTGGGTCTGGGGGCGAGGCAGGGGTGGGATTGGGAAGACGGAGTCGGGGAGCGAAGGGGAGTCGGGGCGAGGCGGGGGGGAGGGAGGGGATGATGTAACCTGGGATCCGATCCACTAAGTGGATCCGATCCACTAAGTGGATCCGAATGGACCCGGTAACCATCTCAAGGCGCCAAAGCGCACGCCTTAGGCCGCCTTCCGCGCCTTGGCGTCGCCTTGCGTCGCCTTTTTCTAGCCCAGTTAGGCAGCCCACTTAGGCGGCCCCCAAAAACCGCCTTGGTGCCGCTTAGGCGCCGCCTAGGCGGCCGCCTTGACAACTATGGTGACGGGATGCATTCCGCCAATGATTAACACCCCCTTACAAGGGAAAGAGGTCGAGGAGAGTCCTGTCATTGGAAAGGATAGTGATGGCCTAGGTAATTCATTCATCACCCGGACCTCCTTGTTGAATTGACTCCTCTTTTTTGTCATATTAATACATAAATTCTATGTTGGCGCCATCAGAGGGCTCGATCATAGGAGGGATCCCTACCATGGAACGAATAATTATGAGTTCGCCTACTCCAGTAGCCGGCGTGGATGTCGAGGATCCAGGTGAATTGTTTATGCATATTTTCTACAATTCACGACTCGAACAATTTTGCATGTTTCTAATTCGTCCCGTGGTTTACATTGATTAAACACCAGGGGCGACATGTTCTGCCACAGATCAGGTGGGCGGCAACACCATGATTGTAGGGGCGGCCTCTCATATCGAGACTCCAGTGCTTCTGGGTATACACATCATGAAAACTTCGCTGATAATGGCGAGTTTTCTTCTTCCTTTAAAGATGCAAACTGCCAATTCAGTGCTGATCTGTTTGGTATTTTCTCATTTCATAGATTTTCAGGAGGCCACACTTTCTATCTTGGATGAGCAAGAGGCAATTGCCGGGCAGGCACATGATTTCCCACCACACGGCATAGTAGGCCCGACGGTCCCCAAACGAGTTCTCGGCGAGGGATTTAGTTTTTAATCGAACCATTCATCCAGTCTATTCGTGCAATAGTGCAAGCTGAGTCTCCTCCTTCCATTGATGAAGTACGTGACCATATGGAGACAAGCACGAGGGCATACCATCTAATGGGGCTTCCAAGGGGACCATGGATGGCTGTGATAGATTCTATTTGGGAAGAAGTTCGGTGTCTCCATGGAGAATCAGCATGGAAGGCCATTTGCTTGAAGAATCAACAACTCGGGGACGAGATTTCAGCATTAGAGGGCCAAATTACTAGTATCCTTGTAGAGACAGAAGCTATGGAGGCCCAAAGAGCGGAATTGGCGTCCTCCTCAGCAGCTTATAGGGATGAGATGAGACTGTTGGAGCAGACGATTGACTGCGCATTAAAGAGGCTCACAGAGTTGAAACCGGCTATGACGGCGACGGCCGAAGGCGAGAAAAAAGTCGTGGCTGAAAAAGAGATGATCATTCAGAGGAGGTTGACTCTGGAGCATGAGCTTGCAGCTAAGAAGTCCATGGTGACGGATCTGGAGAGACAAAGACCCTCCTTTCTCTGAGCACACCGGTTGGTAGATTCTCCCCTTCGGCATTGTCTATTCGTCATTCATCTCATTATTTCTTTTTGTAGGCTCCCGAGGGCTTGTCTCGGGCTCCTATTCTGTGAATATAAATGAAGGATGAATCAATGCAGAATGTGTCTACATTTTCTCTCTCCTTTTTGTCTCTCTTTTCTTTTTCTTCTTCTTCCTTCTTTGTTTTTTTTTTGAAAACCCATGACAAGATAGATATATTATCTCCCATCACTTTTTCTAGAGTAGGCATTAGTCTCCTCACATCTCTTATAAAGGCGGGAAGACGTATTCATCGTTGCCTCGGTTATCACCCCTTTTTTCGGCCACTTATAAAGTGAACCTAGGGGCTGTTTCGTCATTGGCAACTCTTACATCTCCCTCTATCATAAGATTTGTGGGAAAACTCGATCCCGTCCCTTTCTGAGGTGAGAAAGATTTCCCTTTTATAATAATAATTTTTTTCTTTTTTTTTTTACCAACTCTAGTGCCCTTTGCGGGTTTTCACCGAAGCTGGCCCCCTCTAGCTTTCTCCAACGCGCCCTTGCGGGTTTTCATGTTGAGGGATTACCCATTTTTGCCTAAGGCGCCCTTTCGGTTTTTCACCGGAGGGTCACGTCAGTGCCACGTCGTTTTTTCAATTGACATGGGTATTTGACGGACCCTTGCACACTTCATCATGCGCCACGTAGAACGACTTCCACCGGGGTTATTCCGGGGCGTTAAAAATATTCCTCGGAGGGACCTTTAATTCAAAAAACGCGGGGATATGTCGGTTTCTGCTCCAATTATCTTGGAGGGACTGTTTCAGAACACAGAAATATATGATTTTTCTTTCTTTTTTTTCTGTGATTTATTCTGAAAAAATCAGAACAAATATTTTCATTTCATTTATTCATCCTGAAAATTCAGAATAAGAGATTTGGGAGGTATTTTCATCCGGGAGTCCAAATAAATAATTTTTTTTCCCCATATACTTGTTCTAAACATCCAAACAAGTATTTCAGAATTGTATAATTCATGATGAAAATTTTCGGGTTCAACAGTGGCCCAAAAACTGATCATTGTTGGCTGGATTGGCCAATCAAAACCCGATCTGCCAGCAACCCAAGGTGACGCAATATTTTATATTTTTACGGTCTTTAGCTTTCACATGTACATACTTCTGCATACCACTTTCTTTTGCTCAAACTGTGACTTAACTGAACCTTTCAAGCTGTACTTTCCCCTTTCGAGAGAGCGGCGGCAAACAGTGGCATCAATGGCTGCAATGTCGGCAGCAGGCCATGATGGTGACAGTCACAGCAATGGCAACTACACACAAGCAAGTAGGTATTTTCCTGCTGCTTATTGTTCTTTCATTTCTTCTTCTTCCTCTTCCTCCTCTCCCCCCTCCTTCCACTATTCTTTTCCTTCATTCTTCTTCTTCCTTAGTTTTCCCTTTTCCTCCTCCATTCTTCTTCTTTTTCCTTTCTACCCTTTTCAGATGTGGGATGGGAAAACCTGGGGAAGGGAAGTATCAGAACCAATCATCTGATCCCACACTGAGATTGTATTCAACAGAACTCAAACCAATCCACCTCGATCTGGATCAGATCATTTTCAACAAAATCTGCCAGATTTGCTGATCCCGGCTGGTCCTATCCAATTTTGACTTCCTTTCCCAGATGAACATCTACATGCTAGGGTGTTGGACAGGCCAAACTGAGTCCAAATGGACAACAATTGACAGTTACATTTTTCTTATTTCATCCAAGCAATAAGCCTGAGCAGACAATACAACACGTTGCACAGATAAGTTGCATGGTTTAAATATTGTCCAAATGTGACAAAAAGGATACCTTCAGATATAGAGTGGGCAACAGCAGATACATCCCCACCTGCACAAAATGCTCTCCCTTTCCCCTGAACCATTGAAGCTAAAGCTTTAAAAGAAGTAAAAGAGAACTGAATCCTCATGTAAGTTTAGGATTCAGGAAGAGAAAAGGGAACCCTACATCTAGATTCATGAAAAGAAGGGATGAAGTAAATGCTGCAGATACGAGTTTTCACTACCTGCATAAGTATGATTCAAATTTATTAAGAATGTAGAATGACCCATTATAATCCAACGAGACAATGAGTATAAGGTAAGATAATCTACACAAACTGCTTTCCCCAAAAAAAGCTAAACGGTCAAAAAGACCCAACACTTTATAGAGCAAAGAGCAAAATTGTCACACACAAACAAAGTAGAATAAAAAGATAAATCAAATAAAAATAGATAGGAGGTTAATCAAAGATGCATGTGATTATTCTGAAAAAAGTCAGGATGCATGTAATCATGTATATGTGCATGTGGAAATGGGCGGAATTTTCCCTTCTCTTTTTAAAAAAAGATAAAATAAAGGTATGCAATTTGGGGTGCGGGCGTGCCAATCTATTCATAGACAAATTTAAAATTCACCTGATGCGGGAATTTTACGTGTCCATTTATTGGACAATTGTGCCAGTATTTGGTGTATTTATTCCACACAGCTATTTTATTAGGCGATAATGGATTTCGTGTACTGGACTTTTCCCCACCGACCGAAGTCGATATTACTTTACATTGGAATGACTCCAAACACCTTTGATTCTCTGTCAAAGAACGCCTTCTATCTCTACTCATTGTGACAATATTGATCTTGATGATCGCCCTTTATGGATGCATACTCTTGCAAAGAAATTTTAAGTCTTTTGTACACATGTAATTTGAATTACAATTGGTCTTTCAAGACCTTTACAAGTGGTCCCAATTATATAATTGTTCATAATTACATTTGGTCACGATTAGACCCTTTTAAATTTGCTTCTTTTGTGATCAAACGGTTGACTTTGAATTTCATCACGATTAGATAGTTAGATTTAAACTTTACTATGATCAGACAGTTGGATTTAAACTTCATTCCAAGCAGACAGTTGGATCGCCAAGATGATCACTGTTGGCCTATAGTATTTGCTCCACGGTCGCCATCATCCTTTTGACTATAATAGGACCTTTAAATGGTCTTCATGGGCGTGCTTGTAGTTTTTGACCCTTATAGGGGTTTTATTGCAATTTGTACCCCTTTTAGATATTTCTGCAATTTCCTACCCTTTCTGGGCATTTATGCACTTTTCCACCCTTTTTGGGCATTTCTACACTTTTCCACCTTTTTTTAGATATTTCTGTAGTTTGTTTACCCTTTTTGGGTATTTCTACAGTTGTCCACCCTTTCTAGGTATTTCTGCAGTTTTGTATCCTTTCTGGGCATTTCAGCAATTTCCACCCTTTCTAGGTGTTTCCACAGTTTTCTATCCTTTCTGGACATTTCTGCAGTTCTATACCCTTCTTGGGTATTTCTGTCATTTTTCGGCATCCCTGAGGCCCTTCCAGTCATCTATTTGCTTCTCTAGGTACACTTGTTATTTCTTGACTATGTCGGATATTTCTATCATTTCTTGAGTTTGCCCAAGCTTTTGTGTCATTTCTCGACTTCTTGGGATTTCGGTCATTTCTTGACTTCCTAGGGTATATTTGTCATTTCTTGACAATCCCACTTCAGGGAAGTGACGTAGGTCTCACTCCACTAAGCCGTGTAAACAATAGGAGCCTTGTGTAGTTTTCTCCCTTTGAAGGGACTTTTCTATGATTTCTACCCTTTGAAGGGCATTTCTGCAATTTCTGCCCCTTTCGGAACTTTTTTGCAATTTCTTGACTATGAAAGGTATTTCTACAATTTCTGTCCTTCCCGAGGGCATTCAGCTCCCAGCCGGCTCTCCCCTCGAGTTCAAGCTCCCGGAAGAGGAAACGCTCTCATCCCCTCACGGGGAGGGGACCCAACAAAAAGAAGTCCCCATTCAAGAAAACGGGAATACTCTCGCCATAGAGTTACCACATTGGAAACTCTACTTTGATGGCGCTTCCCGGGTGCTCAAGCAAACTGACGGCACCACAACTTATACCTCCGGAGCAGGCATTGTCCTAGTGACTCCACAAGGGGGAATACTGCACAACTCATGTGCACTCATGAAGCCGTTGACCAACAATCAAGCTGAATATGAGGCGTTGATCGTGGGACTTCAACTGGCCGTAGAAATGGGCATCAAATGCATAAAAGCCTACGGAGACTCGCAGCTGGTCATCCGTCAAGTGCTGGGGGACTATGACGTTCGGAAAAAGGAACTGATCCCCTATCATGCCAAAGTAATGAAGCTCCGCGATAGGTTCTACTTGTTCGAAATCGGACATGTCCCTAGAGGACAAAACTCTCAGGCGGATGCGCTAGCCAAACTGGCGTCCGCTCTAAAGCTCCCCCCTGAAGGGGAATTGGGCATAACTGTCCGACATAGGAGGCTGATGCCCAGTGTTCTCGAGGACGACTCCGACCCAGAAAATGCTGAAGTCAACACCCTCGAAGAAGAAGCCGGTCAAGAAGAAGACTGGCGCCAGCCGATCATTCAAATAAAAAACGGATGGCTGCCTTCAGATCGGGCCGAACGAGTCCAACTACTGCGGCGGGCCACGTCATATCAAATGATCGGGGACCAACTGTACCGGCTTGTCCATGAAAAAGACAAGTCTGTCCTCCTCCGATGTCTCTCCCCCAGGGAAGCCAAAGTCATCATGCACGAAGTCCACTCTAGACTGTGCGGAGCCCATCAAGCGGGAGACAAGATGAAAATCAACATCAAGCTAAAAGGTTTCTTCTGGCCGACCATGTACACGGATTGCGTCCAGTACGCCCGCACGTGTCATTAATGCCAGGTCTTCAGTTCGGTGCCAAGAAAGCCGCCGAACGAATTACATCCAACTGCCCCCACATGGCCCTTTGTCGAATGGGGAATGGACGTCGTGGGACCATTCCCACCATCCTCTGGCGGCCACAAGTTCATCCTGGCAACCACTGACTATTTCTCCCGATGGGCAGAAGCAGTCCCTCTCCGGGAGGTAACTGAGGTAGCTGTTGCCAAATTTGTCAAGCAACACCTGATTTACAGGTTCGGCACCCCTCATCGGATCGTATCAGATAACGGTACGCCCTTCAGAAACAAAACGATATACGCGTTGGCGGCCAAATTCCAAATAGACTGGAGGACGTCAACGGTTTACAACCCTCAAGCCAATGGTCTGGCGGAAGCCTTCAACAAGACCCTTTGCGAACTGCTTGCCAAGATAGTTGGCAACCGCAAACGTGATTGGGGGGAGAAAGTGCACGAAGCGCTCTGGGCATACCGGACGGTCTACAAGACCCCAACGGGGTGTTCTCCCTTCTCTCTAGTGTACGGAGCTGAAGCCATGCTCCCCATCGAAATTGAAATGTCATCCTACAGGGTAGCCGTCTATACCGGTCTTCAGCCTGAGGAGCGACAAGAAATTGAAAGAAGGTTGGAGGAATTGTCCGACCTAGAGGGCAAAAGGTTGGAAGCATACAGACACCTCCAATCCTACCAAGCCCGCATGACTCGAGCCTACGACAAGTTAGTCAGGCCCCGTGTCTTCAAGAAAGGTGACCTCGTCATGGTCAAACAAAGAGAAGTCATGGCAGGCAAGGTTCAAAATCTCGGGGATCGGGATCAGATCGGTCGGCCCAAAACCGATCCGACCCGGCGATCCCGAGCCCGGCTCGGCCGAGCCGGGCCGAGCCCGACCGGGTTGGGCCAAGCAAAAGGGGGGTGAATCACCCCCCTTAAAAAAATTGAAAAAAAATTAGAAAAAATATGAAAAAATAGGAAATATATGAACATTGTATTTATGAACTGAAATACATGAAAAATTTGTATTTATTGGAATCGTACATTATATTGTGTGGACATAAGGTTTACATAATCTGTCCAAGACATATAATGTTGGTAATATGCCTCATATTGAGTCAAATATTGACTATAGGCATCCGTGTTCGCATATATGATAGTGATTGGTGTGTAGCTCGGTATTTCAGGCACTTGATATGAGCCATATGACTCATATGAGTCATGTGAATGTGAATCGGACTCAGTGGATTGTGCATATGCTCCACCTCCGGTGTAATATGATGCATCCGGGTATTGAGGATATCCCAAGTAGCCTCCCTGCCCTTGGTAATATCCTTCAGTGGAAGCATAAGATGATGTATCTGACGCTTGCTCCATGGTCTTAAACTCCATCCGTAGCTTTTCTTGACGCTCCCACTCCTCTTGCATCTTCTTCTTCTTCATTAACCAATTCCGTCTATGCGGAATGAAGTTGGGATTATATCCCGAATCTTCGGATGCTCCTTGGCCTTGCCCTTGCCCTTGCAATTGAGATGCCACTTTCTTCCCCTTTCGTGCATATTGTTGACTTGAGGTTTGTGCTTCCCTCCCTTCCCTACTCCCATGATGTTGATCTTGAGTAGCATGGGTGAAGTCTTCCTCTCCGGTGAATACAATAGGGTCGGGTGGCGGTGCCGGTGGCGGTACACTGCTGACAACTAGGACATCTCCTCCATGATCGGATCCCTCACTAGGAGTACTTGTCTTCGATGTCGAGTCATTAGAAGTTTGGTATTGAACATTATCGCTTGGCTCCGGTGTTTCATCATCTATATCTTCCTCGATCGTGTCCAAGTCTGCAATGCTAATGCCATGTTTCGTGCTCCTTCCTCTTGCACCCACTGTCTTCTTTTGGTATATTTGAACTCATTCCAGCACTTGAACTCCCTTGTCCGCTACCCCCATGGCCACTACCTTGACCAACGTGATGACCGGTACGTCGGAGATAGTCCTCTTCCGCATTAGACCTTCGACTTGCTTCCGATGCCCGACGAAATTGTTCTATAATATGAGATAGAAATAGAATGAGGGTCGGAGGGTGATTAAAGCCTTAAAGTAAAATAAATGTTCCAAAAGTAAGTTAACTAATTATTAACCTTCTTCATCTTGATCAAGATCAAAGAATTGTCTCCCTCTTGGTAAATCTACGGACCTTCGAGGAGAGGCAGATAAATCTTCCCGGATTTCTTACTGTCTTCTACTAGTGTTTGCTTTGGATGTCTCCTTCATATATTGGCAAAATTGCATTCGAACTTCAGCAGAAACTCTCGAGCATGGTGCCACCTCACCTTTAATTCCCGCTAGATGTTGTTTCAAACGAAATATGCCGCCCGATAAGACCCGGTTACAATATTTGCATTGGACCTTCCTTCGAGCCATGTCCACAACGATACCATGAGCCCAAGCGGGATCGGTGCTAGGAGGGTTGCTTGAAGAATGGGGAGCCGGAGCAGCACCACCTTCGGCGGCCATCACTTACAACACAAAGAAAGAAGTTAAATAATAAAAAAACAGAAAATAAATATTTTTTTTTTGCGGATGAGAGAGAGGGAGATGAATCGCAGCCAAGAGTTCGGGCCAAGAGTGTGTGTGAGAGAGCCCGAATAGTCGAACAAGAATCCCAAGAGTGTGAAAGATGAGATCGCCTCCCAAATAGTGCAAAATAGCGCCCGAGAGAGAGAGAGAATGCCCAAAATATTGAGAGGAGGGGAGGAGAACTCAAAACTTGAGTTTAGAACATATTGGGGGCCTTTGGGGGTTTATATAGACCCCCAAGGCCTCCAAAGGCTCCAAAGAGCGTTTCTGACCGTTGGGGAAGAGTCCCCAACGGCTAGAAAACGGCTAGTTCTGAACTAGCCGTTGGGGCTCGGATCGCCCCAGTCCGGGCCGATCCGCGACGGACCGGCCCGGGCTCGGCGATCCCGCCGAGCCCAGCCGAGCCCGAACGATCCGAGCGCAGGGGACCGGACAGGTTACCCCGGCTCTGATCGGAGGGGCCAAAACCGAGCCAACTCGGGCGATCCGATCCCGAGTTGGCCGAGTTTTGATTCCCTGATGGCAGGCAAATCAAGTGGTAAACTCCACCCAAATTGGCGCGGACCGTACGTGGTCACTGGAGTGTATGAAGGCGGGGGATACACGCTGGCAACACATGCCGGCGACCGCCCCTTTCCACCACTAAATGGCAAGCATTTGAAAATGTACTTTGCCCCTGAGCATGAATTCCCTGGGCTACCGCCCTCTGATCCCCTTATGGCCGAATCAGGCTAGGGTTGGGCATATGCACCCATGTCAAAAAAAAAAAGGGGGAAGGGACTGAAAAAAAAAAAAAAAAAAACCATGACGTCCCGGCAGACTTGGTCACTCACCAAGAGGGGTGCCCGAGGGCAAAAGAGCCTAAAAATCCGGTCGGGGAGAAAACTCGAAAGAGTACCTCGAGCAAAAAAATGGATGACCCCTCAACGTGAAAACCCGAAAGGGCGCGTTGGAAAGAGTCAGAGGGGGACCAGCCTTGGCCAAAACCCGAAAAGGGATCAAGGCTGATAAAAAAAAATGATGAAATGATGAAAGTTTTCTCCCTAAAACCCTTCTTGGTCAGCAAACCATCCTGGTCAACCAAGTCAAACCCTTAACCAATAAACCCCAAAAAGGTCGGCTAAAACTCCTTTTTGGTCAGCAAACCATCCTGGTCGACCAAGTCAAACCTTTAGCCAATAAACCCCAAAAAGGTCGGCTAAAACTCCTCCTTGGTCAGCAAACCATCCTGGTCGACCGAGTCAAACCTTTAGCCAATAAACCCCAAAAAGGTCGGCTAAAACTCCTCCTTGGTCAGCAAACCATCCTGGTCGACCGAGTCAAACCTTTAGCCAATAAACCCCAAAAAGGTCGGCTAAAACCCTTCTTGGTCAGCAAACCATCCTGGTCGACCAAGTCAAACCCTTTAGCCAATAAACCCCAAAAAGGTCGGCTAAAACTCCTTCTTGGTCAGCAAACCATCCTGGTCGACCAAGTCAAACCTTTAGCCATAAACCCCAAAAAGGTCGGCTAAAACCCCTTCTTGGTCAGCAAACCATCCTCGTCGACCAAGTCAAACCTTTAGCCATAAACCCCAAAAAGGTCGGCTAAAACCCCTTCTTGGTCAGCAAACCATCCTGGTCGACCGAGTCAAACCTTTAGCCAATAAACCCCAAAAAGGGTCGGCTAAAACTCCTTCTTGGTCAGCAAACCATCTTGGTCGACCAAGTCAAAACCTTCAGCCAATAAACCCCCCAAAAGGTCGGCTAAGCAATGCCCCCTCAGCCAGTAAACCTCCATGGTAGGCTGTGCCGTCTTTGGCCCACCAATCATAATGGTGGGCTAAAGCCAAACGGTGAATCCCCTGGCCAAGGTTCCGCAACCTTGCTTCGGACTCCAAGTTCAAAAAAAAAAAAGAAAAAAAGAAAAAAAAAGGGACTAAAATAGAGATGTCCTGGCAGACTTGGTCACTCCCCAAAAGGAGTGCCCAAGGGTAAAAATGCCTGAAATCCAGCGGAGGTGAAAACCCGAAAGGGCGCCTCAGGCAAAAATAGATAATCCCTCAACGTGAGAACCCGAAAGGGCGCGTTGGAAAAAGCTAAAGGGGGCTGGCTTCTGTGAAAACCCGAAAGGGCGCAGGAGTCAGTAATGTGAAAAAAAATAACCAAAATCAAATCACCACTTATCAAGGCATGTTTCGCGCGGCCAGTAGACAAAGTGCCCAGCCGGGCCCCTATTCTGCTTGATAGGTAAACCGAAATGGTAGATCAAGCCATTTCTTTTTGACCAGCAAACCTCCGTGGTCGGTCAAACCCTAAACCTTAGCCAGAAAACCCCAAGAAGGTAGGCTATCCCTCTTTGACCAACAAATCTCCGTGGTCGGTCAAACCTAAAACCTTAGCCAGCAAACCCCAAGAAGGTAGGCTATCCCTTTGACTAACAAACCTCCGTAGTCGGTCAAACCTAAAACCTTAGCCAGCAAACCCCAAGAAGGTAGGCTATCCCTTTAACCAACAAACCTTCGTGGTCGGTCAAACCTAAAACCTTAGCCAGCAAACCCCAAGAAGGTAGGCTATCCCTTTGACCAGCGAACCTCCGTGGTCGGTCGAACCCTAAACCTTAGCCAGCAAACCCCAAGAAGGTAGGCTATCCTTTTGACCAACAAACCTCCGTGGTCGGTCAAACCTAAAACCTTAGCCAGCTAACCCCAAGAAGGTAGGCTATCCCTTTGACCAACAAACCTCCGTGGTCGGTCAAACCTAAAACCTTAGCCAGCAAACCCCAAGAAGGTAGGCTATCCCTTTGACCAGCAAACCTCCGTGGTCGGTCGAACCCTAAACCTTAGCCAGCAAACCCCAAGAAGGTAGGCTATCTTTTTGACCAACAAACCTCCGTGGTCGGTCAAACCTAAAACCTTAACCAGCAAACCCCAAGAAGGTAGGCTATCCCTTTGACCAGTCAAACCTCCGTGGTCGGTCAAACCAAAACCCTTTAGCCAGCAAACCGGAGTGGTAGGCTAACCGAAATTTCTTTAGCCAGAAAACCGCAATGGTAGGCTAAATCCAAATGGCAGATCCCATGATCGATTGCCCCGGGGTCCGGCCCCAGGCCCCAAAACAAAAATAATAATAAAAAAAAGGGGGGGACTAAAAATAGAGATGTCCCGGCGGACTTGATCATCCTCCAAAAAGAGATGTTCGAGGGCAAAAAGGCCTTAAACCCAGCTGAGGTGAAAACCCGAAAGGGCGCCTCAGGCAAAAATGGGCAACCCCTCGGTGTGAAAACCCGAAAGGGCGCACCGGAAAAAGCTAGAGGGGGCCATCCCCGGCGAAAACCCGAAAGGGCGCTTGGGATGGTAATAAAAAAAGAAAGAAAGAAACATGAAAAAAAAAATCAAATAAAAAAAAATCAATCGAATCAAAGTTGGGTTGCTGGACAAAGCCGAAAAGAGCCGTCCCCAGCACCCAAAATATGGCATCAGATCTTGAGGAATGCCACAAATGCAAAATTCAAGCAAAAGATGCCGAGAGCAAGCCTGGGAAAAGCCAATGAGGCAAATCCCAGGAAGAAGAAATACAAAATCAAAGTCGAGGAGCAAAGCCAGGAAAGGCAAGCCTTCCCGACTAAGGATCAGACTCAGGTTGCCGGACAAAGCCCCGAGAAGGCCAACCCCAGCACCCGAAATGTTGCACCAGATCTGGAGGAATGCCAGAAATGCAAAGTCCAGAAAGACATCGCTCGAACTTATTGGTCCGAGAAACCGAGTAGAGCGCAGGACAAGAATGCCAGAAATGCGGCGTCCAAGGGGAGGAGTCCCAAACGAAGCCCCTAAAAGATCACCTGAATGCAGACAAAAGTTGCAATAACATCAAAGAAAATTATTGGCAGCAACTTGTAATTGTCATTCAACTAAGTGTGAAGGAGCCCGAGACAAGCCCTCGGGGTAGCTGGTGAAATATATACATCGGCTACAAGCAAAAAGGGAGAGGAAAGAAAAAGAACTACATAGCCCCTCCTCTCCGGGAGTCCGCTAAACTGGTCTGGAGAGCAAAAAGTGCGGCCCGAGATTCCGCGCACTCCCGCTCTATGGCGGCCACCTCCGCATTGGCCGCTACCACCCCCTCGGCCAGCACAAGGGATGCGGCCTCGTGTTCAGCAATGCGCGACGAGACCTCCTCAAGCGTCCGTCAGAGGATGGCGATGTCCGCATGGCAACTGGCGTGGCAGGCACTCAAAGACTCGGCACGGCTGACCGCGCCCCCTCTTTGCGAGCAAAGAGCCTTGTACCTCTGCTCTGCCAAGGCAACCTCTACCGCAAGCTCCTGGGCCCTGTGGCGAGCAACCTCCTGGTGCCTCTGCCCCACCTCACTCCAGAGTGCGTCCACGGCGGCCATCCAAGGGTCTCGGGGGCAACCCATCAATGGTAGGAGACTGTACTCCTCTCCAGGAAGTCCCGCACCACGTCGACGGATGGGGGGCTGCTCTCCTCCATGACAGCACGTGCAGATGATATATAAAAGTCGAGCATTCCCTCGGACCCGTGCACCCGGCTCCTCTGTATAGCGTCGGGCCAAGAAATGTCATGCCCCGGGAACGAAGAAGGCCCCTCAAGCGGTGCCTCGCTCGAAGGCGGAGGAGGTAAGCCGCCACTGACCGCTGCCCAAGGAAAACGGGTGAAAGGTCAGAAGGGAGGCGGTGCAGCCACAATAAACAAAGAAAAACAAGGGCCCGGGAACATAGGAGGCTTGGGGCCCTGATTACTTACCCTGCGTGTCGAATGGCAAAGAAGCGCCATCCCCGCCCTCCGGAGGATGCAGGATACCCGCTGCGGGGGGAAAGACAGCCCCTGGAGGACTCGACTCCATCAGCTCCGCCGCTATCTCGGCGCCGTCTGCAAGAGAGGAGGAGTCAAGCAATAAGCATAAAGGCACTCGCCCTCTCTCTCGCCCCGTCAGGCGTCGAGCTAAAGAAATAGAGAGAGAGGGTTCGCTACTGTGGAAGAAATACCCACCGTCAGCGTCCCCGGCTATCCCTCGGGCAACCTCGCCCTCTTCCGGCGGAGAAGCGGTGGGAAGCACAGCCGCGGAAGTAACCGCCACTGAAATGCAGAAAGGACGAAAGTCATTTTTTGTATAAGTAAGTAAAGCAGAAGCGGCACAGAAGTGGGGTAAAAGAGCAAGGCTCACTCACTCGCGCTGTGAAGGGGTTGCTGCCAACCAGCCCCCTCGAGCATGCCTGGGACAAAGTCAGAAAAGCCGGGTAGCTCCGCCTCCGACCCAGACAATAACAGGTCGTGAATGGCCTGTAGTGAGGATGCTGCGTCTCCAACCGGCACGACCCCGGCCAGGTGCTCAACACCCTCTGCGGCAGCGGCCTCCACCGGAATGTACCCTGCAAGGAAACAATGGGGGAAAATGGCTTGTAAGCCACGTATGAACACCATGCTGGCCGAGCAGACAAAAAGGGCGAATAACGCCAACTCAAGAAGGTGGTACACGTCCTACCTGGCTCGGTGGAAGCTGCCAGGGGAATGTCTGCCCCCTCAGGAGAGGGCGTCCCATCAAACGTGGGATTGTAATCCTCGTCGCCTTGAGGAGCCACATCCTCCCGCGGAATGTCCTCCGCTAACTCGTCGCCCCCAGAGGCCGATGTACCTGTGCAAGAAGAAAAGGGGGGCGTGCAAATGACAAATCCCTCGTCAAAAGAAACAAAGGAAGGCGGGGAATGAGGCGAACGGGGATGCGAAAACCCACCAGCCACAGCCGGAGAAGGAGGCTCAGGGGTCCTCCCTCGAGCCGCCGGTTGCGAAGGACCGGCCTCCTCGCTCGCACGCCTCTTCCGGGCCGACGGGGCGTTGCGCTTCGGTAAATCCTTCTCGGGGATGAAGCTCTCTGCTCGGGCCAACAAAAAAAAAAAGGGGAGCCCAAATCAGCACAACAAATTCAAGAAAATGTGAGCCGCACTCATAAAGGGGGAGGCAACATACCGCGAGGGGCCACGGAAAATGTTGGTCGAAGCACCACCCGGTCAAAGGGGACCTTCACAGCTTTGCCTGCCTCGGCAATGGCGTCCCAGAAATGCCGCAGGGTGGTGCCGCTCTCGATCCAGCTAATGAACTCCCTCGGCCCGACGCGGATAATGGAGTGCTGAAGGTGTCGCTCCTAAGCCCGCGTCACACTCGGGAGGACAGGACTGGTAAGCGCCGCATCTACAGTGTAGCCACAGTCCAGCAGAAAGTGACGCCACCAAAAGTAAACAAGTGGCGGCTCCCCGCGAACCTTGGAAGCTGCCGAGCTGCTCTCCGAGCGCGACAAGGGCTTCAAAGCCCCCGCAGAGGCCTCACTGCCCGCCTGTGCCGCCGCACGGCGGCGACCCATAGTCGTCATCGTTTGGGCTATGTCGGCAAACTCCCTCTGGAGAAACTTTGGCGCGATCGTGGAGACAGGGGCTCCCGCCCGGGACAAGTAATCCCTCTCCGCCTTCTTAATGTCGTCGGCGTGCTCCCGGAATGCCTGGTTGTACCGAGACCACCACCGGGCATATAAAATGCCCACTCGCCCCTCATGCCGCAGCTCGGGGATAAAGAACTCGGGAGCTGGGTCGCGCCTAAGGAAATAGCACCACCAGCTAGAGGCCACCAGATGGCGGTCCGGGCCCTTATACGCCCGGGTCGACAGTACGAAATCAGCATCCGGAGGAACGTCTTGGTCATACCCGAGATTGCGAGCAAAGCGGTGCGGAAAGTATGGCTCCATGAAGAGGAGGCTCCCCTTGCGGAAGAGCAAGACGCTGGGACGGATACAACAAAGCCAGTCCTTGCGAAGTGTAGCAACCGGGGCGGCATGATGAGGAAGGCGATAAACACGGCCTCCCTGGCCTTCCTCCACCCGAGGCCTAAAGCCAAGCGAGCAGCAAGCGAGGTCAAGTCCCGACTGCCCGGCCACCGGTACAAAGGAAAGCCGCCGGCGCGCCTCCCTCAGCTGCTTCTGCTGCTCTCGCTCCGGACGATTCCGGAACATGAAAATGAGTGGCATGGAAGGGCGCTCCAGGCTAATCGTGTGGCACTGCTCCGGCAGCAGAAAACCGGCCCAGGCGCCCAGATAATGCGTCGCCAAAGTGATGCTTTAGTCACGAGGAGAAGGGCTCGAGGTAAGCTCGCCCAAGCCGCGGAAAATGTTGGCCAGAGCCGCCGGAGCCAAAGCCAGCTGCACACCGCTGGCCAAGATGCAAGCCGGGTAAATAGCCTCCGGCCTGATATTTCCCTCCTCCCCAAACGGGAGGGCGAAAGTGCACAGCCAATAGACGAGGTAGGCTGCCAGATGGGTGCGGTCCGGGAGCCGCCTCGGGTTCCAGTTGACACCCCGAGGCGCATAAAGATATCTGGCGTCATCATCAAGGTGCACCTTCAACTGCGTATAAACTGCCGGGTCGTAGTTGTCGCCGGCAAATTCCTTGTGGAAGCAAAAAGGTCCGTTGTAGAAAAAACGGATCTAGGTGTCACAACTCACCCGCACTGTCCCCTTTGAAGCAATAGGAACTCTGCCACCTACTCAGAAACCACACGATTGCTACTCTCATCTTCAGTCCACACCATGGATGGCAAAATCAGCCGATTCGAGCCAGAATCGGCGGGTGCCAATCTGATTTTGGGGGAGAGGGAATGCCGACCCCCCACGATTTTAAGTGGAGCGGGTTTTTTTTTTTAATGGAGTCGGCCAGAATCGGACCGGATCTGGCTGGATCAGGCCCGATTAGGCAGACTCACCTGCGCAAACAGTCGCCACCCCCCCCCCCTTTCCCTCCTCTCCACGACCTCCCAACCTCAGCTGCCCTCCAGCGCCAGAGCTCCGATGATCGCCGCCGGTGCCGCCGCCTCTTGCTTTCTTCCTTCTCTCTCTTTCTTCCTCTTCTTCTCTTTCTCCCTTCTTTACTTGTTGAAACTTTGAGATCTAAACCCTAAGGTGTCCTAAGAAGAGTGTTGCACCGGTTGGGGTGTTTATCCACCTCTTAGGAAATCTTTATGTGAGTAAAAAAGAGTGGTTTCTACTGCCACCACTACCATCGTCCAAGGTAAAAAATAATAATAATAAATAAATAAATATGAAAAAATAGAAAATGCTTAATAAGTTATAGATCAATAGATAAGTAGCATTGGTAAGATGTTTATAATCCTCTAAAAACCCCAAATTGAACCCTAATTAGGGTTTAAAAAGTAGAGATTTTGTCTAATTATTGTAATTAAGGTGCAATTGAGTGTCAAAAGCACTTAATTAAGTTGATTAGAGTCTGATTGCAAACTCAATTGCATTGCACGACGGTCATTGGCCAAAACCCCCAAATTGAACCTCAATTGCATTGCACAACCCTCTTTGGGCAAAAACCCCAAATTGAACCCTAATTAGGGTTTTAAAAGTAGAGTTTCTATCTAATTATTGTAGTTAAGGTGCAATTGAGTGTCTAGAGCATTCAATAAAGTTGATTAGAGTCTGACTGCAAACTCAATTGCATTGCATGACCCTCTTTGGTCAAAAAACTCAAATTGAACCCTAATTAGGGTTTAAAAAGTAGAGATTCTATCTAATTATTGTAATTTAGGTGCAATTGAGTGTCTAAAGCACTCAATTAAGTAGATTAGAGTCGATTGCAGACTCAATTACATTGCATGACCCTCTTTGGCCAAAAACCCCAAATTGAACCCTAATTAGAGTTTAAAAAGTAGACGTTCTGGCTTAATTATTGTAGTTATGATGCAATGGAGGGTCTAAAGCAGTCAATTAAGTTCATTAGAGTCTGATTGCAGACTCAATTGCATTCATTGACTCTCATTGTACAAAATTCACATGCATAAATTACACATCTAAGTGAATTTCTAGTTTCTACCTGTTGAACGGCAAAAGTGAGACACGTTTATTTCAGCGGAAATTACAAAATCCATCAGATGATGGTCCGGCGACTAGCCTAGTTGAAGCCTATTTTGGCGGATGACGGTTCAAGTCGTGGACATGATGAAAGGGGTCGTTGGGCCACGAAAATTAAATGTTGGTTATCAGCAGGCCTGGTTACAATACATTATCAGCAGCCTGCTCAGAGGCCAAAAAGTTGTGATTTAACAATGACCCCAAGGTTATTTAAGTTACAAACTTATTAGCGGGATCCTTCCCCAAAATTCAGCAGGGGAGTTCCGGCCCTTAAAATGGTGCCCAGAGTCCCGGTTAAAATGAAAGTACAAGGAGAACATGTCTCCGTTCAAAGTACAAAGTACGGAAAAAATCCGGCAGCACAAGGTCTATAGACCAAGTACGAAGGACAAGTACAAAGAACAAGCTCGAGGAAGAACTCCGAGGCTTGCAAAGGCACCCTCTGATCGGGCAGAACTCCGAGAAGTTGGGGCGAAGCGCCAAGGAAACGGAGCCGGACTCCAGCAGCACCTCCGACAGCACAAGGTCTATAGACCGAATACAAAGAACAAGCACAAAGAACAAGCTCGAGGAAGAACTCCGAGGCTTGCAAAAGCACCCTCCGATCGGGCAAAACTCCGAGAAGTCGGGCGAAACTCCAAAAAAACAAGCAGGACTTCAGCAGCACCTCCGGGCTCCAACAAGTCCTGGAAATGAGGGTGTAGGGGGGGTATTTATAGACAAAATTCCCCCCTCTCTCCCCTCTCTTTCCATCGGTTAGGTCCCCCTAACCGATGGTGACCTCACAATGAGGTCACCATCGGTTAAGGGGGGGTCTCCCCCTAACCGATGGTGACCTCAACATGAGGTCACCATCGGTTAAGGGCTAACCGATGGTGACCTAAGCATGAGGTCACCATCGGTTGCCCCTAACCGATGGTGACCTCATGATGAGGTCACCATCGATAGGGGCTCCCCTAACCGATGGTGACCTCATCATGAGGTCACCATCGATTAGGGGTCTAACCGATGGTGACCTCATGATGAGGTCACCATCGATTGGCCCTAACCATGGTGACCTCATCATGAGGTCACCATCGGTTGGGGCACTCTCTCTATCCCCTCTCCCACGCATGTAAGGGGCTGAAACCCCTATAAATACCCCCCCTATTCCAAAGGAAAGGGGGGTGGAAAAATTTGCTCCGGCGAAGCCCTGTTGGAAAAATCCCAGAAAAATAGAAAAGAGCATTTGCTCATTCCCTCTCTCATTCTCAAATCCCTCCCGTCCGGTGTAAAGGTACAAATCCCCTTCTTTAGCCCGATAGGCCAGGCGCGGAGAGGAGAGCGGTCGGCGTAATCGTCATCAGCATTCCCTCTTAACCTCCATCCCCCACATCGAGCGAGTCTCTGTGGGGTGATATTCCCGGGGTTTAAATGCCGTCCATATCGAGCGAGTCTCTATGGACACATGGTATTTAAATACCCATGTTCTCCCCGCCTATCGAGCGAGTCTCTGGGATGGTGGATTTTGTGCTTATATGTATATGTTTTCTTGAGGAGACTCTGCCCAAGCGGAGGTTCTGCCCAAGGACATATTCGTATATTCGCAAATTTGTGTTCTTATATAATGTTTCTTAAGACGAAACTCTGCCCAAGCGGAGGTTCCGTCCATGAACACATATATAAAGATCACAAATTTGTAATTATACAAATATGTTCCTTAAGGAGAATCTCGCCCGGCAAAAATCTCTCTCAGGGGACGTATCCATGTAAATACAAACTCGTGTTATATGTATATGTTTCTTAGAGGAAACTCTGCCCAAGCGGAGGTTCTGTCCGAGAACATATTCGTATATTCACAAATTTATGTTCTTATGTATATGTTTCTTAGAGGAAACTCTGCCCAAATGGAGACTCCCCTAAGAACATATCCATAAAATCACAAATTTGTGCCTATACGCATATGTCTCTTAGGAGGAATCTTGCCCGGACAAAGTTCCCTCTAAATTCATATCCGTATAATCACAAACTTCATGTTTATATAAATGTATTTCTTAGTGGAATCTCTACCCAAATAGAGACTCCGCCCGAGAGTATATCTATATAATCACAAATATGCCCCATTTGTATATGTTTCTCAAAAAAAAAGAGACTCCGTTCATACGGGGGGCTCCTTCTTATTGGATACTCTGCTCAAGAGGAGATACTATTTGAGAATATATTTACAAAGTGCAAATTTGTGATTATACACATATATCTCTTTAAGGCAAAGTCCCTCCGAGTAAAGTTTCTCCCGAGAATATATGGATATAAGCATATGCCAATATGAAAATATCTCTACAAGGACACCCTGCCTAAGTGGGGATTCACCAAGACACATTCACATATTCAAAAAATATATATATAATAAAAAAAAAGGAATTGTGATAATATACACACATCCAAAGAAAAAGGGAAGTGGGACAAGAACCGTGCTCAGATACCCTAGATGGGAGCACATATGCACCTCCACGAGAAATATACCCGTGGAAATGGACTTCGGACAAAAATCACGAATGGGACAAGAACTTCCGTGGAGATACATCCATATGATCTCCGGAAATTGGACCCGCACAAGTACGAAATGAGGAGAAAAGAAACTCTACCTCAAACTCGGACTCTGCTCAGAAATGACATTGCAAAAGAACCTCATATAAAAATTTGCGCAATCATCCTTCTAATATGGAAGTGTTGCTCTGGGTTATAACACCCCCAAGTTCAGAATCAAAATCTTCGGGCATATACCCGTTCACAATAATAATCTCCATGTTTTCGCAAATGAAAACCCATAACCAACCTTTTGTAAAAAGGAGAAAAAGACCTCAAATCGGCCACGGGTATATACCCGCTCCCCTTTTCAAAAGAATCAAACTTTGGACTCCCAAAAAGGCAGTCATTTCAAAAATAAAATATCCAAAACAAAAGCATTTCAAAACAATCAAAAGAAAGGAAAAACATGTCATAATCAGGATTTTTCAAGAAAAAGCATGCATATTTTTCTCGTCCTTTACTATGAAATGGTATTCGGGTTTAGACCGGTATTAAATAATACCAAGTGTCCTAACTCGATGTAAATGTAACATCGATTCCGATCGATGGAGACAGAGGTCCAGCACATGCTACCCTAATCACCTGATGAGAATAGACATGGGACTCAAGAAGTTCAGATAAAAAATGGCGCACCCGTCCGTTCCACGGACACCATAACCGTCCGTTCCACGGACACCATACCCGTCCGTTCCACGGACACCAAACCCGTCCGTTCCACGGACACCAAACCCGTCCGTTCCACGGACACCAAACCTGTCCGTTCCCCGGACACCAAAATTCTTCTTCCGCATCGCGCGGACTCTTTTTCTGTCTGTTAGACAGACTGGCACGCCCCCGCAAATATCAAAATATAAAACAATAAATACATACGCCAAATAAAATGAATGAACCAATCCGCCACGATATTTTTATAAAGGAAAATTCCTCCCCCGTGTCAACACTACCTTACACAGAAATATGGTTGATGAACATCAAGAGCACGAAGTGGAGGAGCAGGGCATCTATCCTGGTTGGGCTCAAGGTACCCTCATTGATGCTCGACACAAGAGAGTGAAATGTAATTGGTGTGGAAAACATATGGGAGGAGGTGTGTATTGCCTTAAGCTACATATTGTTGGGATTTCAGGAAATGTAACTAAATGCTCATCATGTCCACTTGAGGTGAAGAATGAAATGAAATCATACATGAAGGGGAAAAAGACAAAAAAAAAATATTGACAAGTCAGCAGTAATAAGAGCTTCATGATGAGATTTCTAGGCAACAGAGATAAAGAGAATATAGGTTACCAATCAATGTTGAAGATGATGATGATGACGATCCTGATCTTAAGTTCACTACAGTTGCTCATGCTAGTCGGCATACTTATGCAGAAGAAGAGAACAGACGAAGGGGCATGGGAACATCAGGGTCACATTTGCCTAGAGATGACTCTAGGAGATCTCTCCCTAGAAGCACATCAATTCGTAGGGCTGCTACTGCATTAGGGTGCGGACGTAGACTCTCAGATGTTTCATGAGCCTACATGAGGTTCTATAGTATAGACAAATATTTGTATAGATCGAGGTCTGTAAAGCAACCTTCTATTAAGCAGGCCTTGAAATAAGTGAAAGCCACTGCAAAGGTAGCAAAGGGAGTAATCAAAGGTATTGTTAAATAGTTTTTGCATGCAGGTGTGCCGGCACATACGACAGATAGCCCATATTTTCAGACTATATTGGATGCAATTGCAAAAGCTGGGCCTAGTCTTTAGGGGTGTTCAAACTTCAGTTCAAACCGAAGAACTAAACCGGACCAAACCAAATTGGCCGGTTCGGTTCGGTTTGAACCAAAATTCGGTTTCGCACATTATGAAACTGAGCCAAACTGTTTAAACTGAATAAATCGAATTTTAATAATAATATATTATTATTATATAATATATGTATTATGTGTTTTAAAAAATAATATATGACTAAATTTATATATAGATATACATATTTTCAATTTTATTCTTTTTTAATGTATAAATATTAATAAATTTAAATCATATTTAATTAATAAAAAAATCAGTTTGAACAGAATAATTCTGGTTCAATTTGGTTCGCTTTGTCACCCTAATCAGTTCGGTCCGAACCGGACCGAACCGGACCGTTTAACAGCCCTACTGGTCTTAAGGATCCCACACGCAAATACATTTATGATGTTGGGCTTGATGAAAAGCGTGATGAGTTGAAAGCATGGGTTAATAAGTTCTAAAATGTTTGGAAAGAATGTGATTGCACCATAATGTGTGATGGGTGGATAGGGACAACAAGGAAATCCATGGTTAATTTTCTTGTTAATTGTTGTGAGGGTACCATTTTCCTGAAATCTGTGGATGCCTCTAACAACATTAAGAATGAAGATTACTTGTTTAGATTGATAGATGAAGTTGTAGAGGACGTGGGTGAAGAAAATGTGGTGTAGGTTGTGACTAACAATGAAGCGAGCTATAAGGCTGCTGGCAGATTGTTGATAGAGAAAGAGAACATTTATATTGGGTCACTTGTGCAGCTCATTATTTAGATTTAATGGAGGACATAGGCAAAGATCCACAAATTCATGGCCTGATTGATGACGCTCAGATGATAACATCATTTATTTATGGTCACAACAAAATTTTGAATATGATGAGGCAATTCACAGATGGATAGGATCTTCTTTGTGCTGGGCCCACTAGATTTGCATCAAATTTTATTTCTTTGGAGAGCCTCATTAAATATAGGCATCAATTGGGTCAGTCGATCAACTCTAAGCAATTTTTGGAACATGTAAACACTCTGAGACCTGAAAGTAAAGTTGTTGCTCTCCAAGTACAAGATTTGATTAGCAACGCTGCCAACGCATGATTTTGGGAGAAAGTTTCTTACTACCTCAAAGTAATAGAGCATCTAGTACAAATCCTCAGAATGGTTGATGGTGATGATAAAAATGATATGGGATATTTGTATAAGGCAATGGACAGAGCAAATAAACATTTGAGGAAAAGAAATCCCAAAGCGTATAGAAAATGGTGGGCCATCATTGACAAGATATGGGAGATAACTCTCCACTATGATCTTCATGTTGCTGGTAATTTATTGTATTTAATTCATGATTAATTTTTTAAATAAATCTGATTATGATAACTATGCTAAAAATCTTATATTGTGCCACTGCCAAATGCAGGGTATTTTTTCAATCCCAGGTTTCAATACAGAGAAAATGTACATAATGATGGAGAAGTGATGAGAGGCACTATGAACATCATTGCTCGCCCATCAAGAACAATGAATGAGAGATTAGATGCAATGGCGGAGGTAGCATAGAACAGAGAACATTTCAAATTCATCATAATTAACCAAGTATTGAGTAATGTACACATTTGAAATATGTTATTCATGTTTCATCTTATAGGTGGAGAGATTTAGGTTAAAACTTGGGACTTATTCAGAATATGACACAAGATGTGCAGTCTCAAGGCTCACTCCAGATTATTTACATGAAAATTAACCCTAAATCATAAATTTATCCATTTAGGCACTAACCATTATAACTAATCAATGTTGACTTGTTTTATTGCAACAGCTGAATGGTGCATTCAAGTAAATTACAAGCAAGCTGGCACAAACCCTTTAGCATATATTGCAGTGAAAGTGTAAAGTCAAACCACTTCTTCTAGCCAATGTGAAAGAAATTGGAGTACATTCAGCCTCATTCACACGAAAATTCGCAATAGGCTAGGTATTGAAAGGCTAGAGAAGTTGGTCTACTGCCATTATCGTATGCGCTTAAGGCTGAAGCAAAAAGAAGAAAGGTAGAAACTAGAAAGAAAAAGGTTCATGCAACTGGCTGGCAGAACAATTGAGGAAATAGTTCCTGAGATAGATGTGGATGAATTATTACATAACTTGGGTGGACACGAGAGCTGAGAGGGATATACCTGAATATGACCCCATGATCGGCATGCGCAGGGGATGTAGATTTTCAAGAACCACCAGCACCTCTCTTCCTGAGAGAGGCCAAAGGCCAGAATTAAGAAGATCTACCACAGTTCAGGAGACTACTAGACTTTCTTCATCTCAACCAGAATTAAGAAGATCTGCCACTCATTTGGACCTAAAAAGAAAGAAAGACAAAAGCAAGACAAAAACAAAGTCCCACAAGGGACTTCTAGCCAATGTGAAAGAAATTGGAGTACATTCAGCCTCATTCACACGAAAATTAGTCCGATCCGAAGTGGCCAAATTCCCTAAGAATCAGCCGGATCCCTCGATCCAATCAAACTCGAATCGAGATCGGCGGGGTTCGATCCAGCACCCCAATCCGATCCCACCATCCTTGGTCCAAATCTTCGTTAGAAAAGTTATGATAACTATAAACAAAAGAACATTCTAATGAATCTGATAAAAAAAAGTCATGAATCACATGATACCATAAATCACACTATCTAAGCCATTCATTTTATCTACATCTGATGCATGAGAAATGAGTGTCGTCATCTAGGTGGATTAGATGACGGATTACGGAACCATTCATTGGAGCCATTTCTTCTAAGTCTGTTATATTCTTTTCTAGAAATACCCTGGTTTGAGTCAATGTAACAGGGACATTTCAGTCATCATTGGGATTAGATTGATCAAAAACAGATTTGGAGGTGAGCAGCCTGTTGCATTGGCAGCTCCCATCACTTGGCATCACCCTCTTCTCCTCTCTCTTCTTCTTCCTCTCCTCTCTCCACTGCAGCAGTATGTGAACATGGAAATCTATATGATATCCAAGTATGGTCCTCTTTGAGGCTGCAGGGAAGCCTTCCATGTAGCCGCCTGCAGTTTCGGCGTATTCTGGTGGAGATCTCTCTGTGTAAGCCTGTTGAAGGGGTCTAATTGGCCCCTAGGTACTATGCGCAGCCAGGAGGACTTCAAGGCCTTGAATCCAGTTCCCTCTTCCCTAAGGTCCATTCTCTTTGAAAGGCCAGTGTCCTGTCCGCTGTGAAGGCTCATGTTTTGCCAGCTTCCCGCCCTTGCTGTAATAAAGGTGCATGTCAGACTCCCTACCTTTGCACTTGGTTTCACAGGGCATAAGCCTTTCTTTTGTTCTGAGACCAGCTGCCAACAGGCGTGTGTCCTGATATTGGAGCATATACAGTCCTGTTGAGTGTAATTAAGCTGAGGGTAGTTCAGTCTTTTTTCCTATATTTATTTTTAGCTGTTTTATGCTGTGCCCTGGGTAATTACCTAAGGGGCAGACTTGTCCTTTTGTAATTTGTTCAGTTGCCCTAATATAAATTTATGAGAAAGGGGGGTCTGGTGGAGGATGTGTGTTTTTTATCTCCACCCAGCTGTTGGCCACTTCTCGGCCTTTTGGTGCACCATTCTCTCCTTCTACCTTTTCTCTCCTCATCAGCCTGGTGTTTTCGTGGTATCAGAGCCAGGTCAGGGTGAGAAAGGGGGTTTCATAATTGCCTAGGGCTGGGAAGACTGCTGCGCTATGGCTTGCACAGGGGCTGCTGCGCTAAGGCTTGCCAAGAAGATTGTGCAGGGTTATTCTCCATCTGACTGAATTTTATTCCAGTTTATTTTCTACATTGTGCTCTCCTTGTCTTCCTTTCTTTTTAATTTCTGATCCATCAAGGTGTAGGTATAGCCTGATTGGGTTGATTCTTTAAGCCCTAGACAGATAGCAGCACCCTCCTATGGCTAGTACTACTTCTCTTCACAGCTTACTAGTGTCTTTGTGCACGTTCTCTTGCAGTTGGTGATGCTGGTCTTCCACAGCATCTCAAGGCAAAGATGGAGGTTGACTACCAAGGGTGTCTCATATCATGAACATCACTCGCTGCAGATTACTCCAGTGAGGTTAAATAAATATGATTATGTGGAGTGATCAGCGTCTGCCAAGATGTATATTGATGGGAAGTGTAAGCCTGGTTATATCAATGGAAAATTTGAGAAAATGGAGGCAAATTTGATGATTGGGTTAAAGAAAATAACATAGTGATGACTTGGGCAGTGAACTCTCGGGAAGATGCTCAGAGAAGACTAATTATGAGAAAGAAAACAGCACAAGAAATGTGGATCTTCCTAGAGAAGATGTATGGGGAAAAGAAGAATGCAGTTCGTGTCTATCAGTTGGAGAATGCTATCTATGCCACGAAGCAGGGAACCCTCATAGTTACAGATTATTTCACTGAATTACAGACCCTCTGGGATGAACTAGATTATTATTATGCAGATGATTGGGACACTGCGGCAGATCATAAACGACACTTGGCCTTTATTCAGAAGGGGCGAGTTTTAAAATTTCTTGGAGGACTAATCCCAAGTGGGAACCTCTGAGGACAGATTCTGAGTGAAATAAGTACACCATCATTAGATGAAGTGTACCAGAGGGTGTTGGTGGAGGAAAGTAGGGGGGAAGTGATGCTCTGGGAAGATAATGGTCAAGCAATTAATGAACATTCAGCTCTGGCAAGCAAAGCTCCAACTGGGAAATGTGCTAGTTCTACAGTCAATGATGAGGAAGGTAAAGGAGTCAGGAGGTGCACTCACTGTGGCAAAGTAAATCATTTAGTTGGCAATTGCTGGGAACTGCATCCAGAAAAAAAACCCCAAAATTTTAAAAATAAAAGGGAAGCAACCAGTCAAAAGGAAATTCCACAGCAGCTCAAACTTGTCCTGACAGTGGATCAGCTGAGACACCAGTCCCAGGACTCCAAGGCCTCTCCTCAACTGCAATTGCTACCTTACAGAAGATCCTTTCCCACTTTGACACTTCTGCCTTAGCATCTACCTCCGTGGGTAAGTCTGGATATCAGGGAGTAGCACTTAATGCTACTTCCCAATCTGATAGTAACTCCTGGATCATTGATTTCAGAGATACTGACCGCATGACCGATAATTCTAGTCTCTTCACTTCTTACCCCCTTTCTTCTAGTCAAGACAGAGTTGTACTGGCTGACGGTACCCAGGCAACTATTGCAAGCAAGGGTTCCCCCTGCGTTCCACTTTATGTGTGCCTTCTCTTCCAATAAATCTTTATCTGTTAGCAATTTGACAAAATCTCTTCATTGTTTGATAACTCTCTTTCCTAATCATTGTATTTTCCAGGATTTGAAGACCAAGCAAATGATTGGGAATGGTCTTAAGGACCAAGGTCATTATCGACTTGCACCTAGGGGGAGTACCGTTTGCCAGTCAAGTTCTACCAGTCATCTTTCTAATCAGATTAAGGAGATCCAGTTGTGGCACTGTCTTTTAGGACATCTTTCCTTTCGGTCTTTGAAAGTCTTGTTTCCTTCTTTGTTTAGGTCAGTCTCTTTAGACTCAATTCAGCGTCCTACTTGCCAATTGGTAAAGCATTGTAGAACACAATTTCCAGTATCAATAAAACAGAGAATTGCTCCATTTGAGCTAGTTCATTCAGATGTTTCGGGCTCTTCCCTGTTCCTTCTATGGATGGTTACAAATATTTCATTACTTTCACTGATGACTTTTCTTTGTGTACTCGGGTATATCTTTTAAAATCTTGTGAGGAAGTACCTCAGGCAGTCCAAGTGTTTGCCAGATGGTTGAAACTCAATTTGAGGGGGGGGGGGAGTTTCAGATCTGATAATGCCAAAGAATACTTCACAAAAAATCTAAATATCTTTATGGAAGACAAAGTTATTATTCATGAATCATCTTGTCCTTATAATCCACAACAAAATGGAGTAGCAGAACGAAAAAATAGACATTTGATGGAGACCGCCCGAGCCTTCCTCTTTCAACATTAACTTCCCAAGAAGTGCTGGGCAGATGCAGTTCTTTGCAGCCTACGTCATCAATCGTATGCCATCCAGAGTCCTTGGTTTTCGTATTCCTGACTCTTTTGAGACCCGACCACTCAATCTTTACTTTGACTCCGCGAGTGCTTGGATGCCTTTGTTTTATTCACAATTTAAGTCCAGGTCATTCCAAACTTGATCCAAAGTCTATCAAGGGCATTTTTCTGGGGTACTCTCCCACACAAAAAGGGTACAAGTGTTTGGACCCTACAACAGGGAAGAAGTACATTCAGAAAGATGTTACCTTTTTTTAGTCCCAGTCATACTATTCCTTGGATCCATCTGAGGAGGAGAGCACTCCTTTGAGTCCCTCTGTTCCCTATTTTATTCCATGTCATACATCTCTTGAGTCACCTCCTGTTCTAAATGGTAGTGCCATAGAAAGCCTGGAGACTGGTGATGAGGGTGTTTTAGTAGAGGGGACACCACCCATTACTAAAGTCTACTCTTGAAGATGAAAAAACAAGACTGGGGAGTCGAAAAACCTCTTAGCCGAGGATCACTCTCAAGAGGATGTCGGATCTTCAGATTCTTCAGCCAGCCCTTCCACTTCTTCAAAAATTCCTGATTTGGATCAGCCAATTGCCTTGAGGAAAGGTAAGAGATTGTGCACCAAACATCCTATTTCCAACTTCCAAGTACTTGTGCTATTCAAGAATTTCTCCTTCATTCCAAGGCTATATCTCTGCTCTAAACAGTCCTTCCTTACCCTCTTCTTATCTTGAGGCGGTAAAGGATCCTAAGTGGGTTAAAGCAATGGATGAAGAGATGAAGGCACTTCGGAAGAATGGTATTTGGGATTGGTTGATCTTCCATCAGGAAAGAGATTGGTAAGGTGTAAATGGGTGTACACTATAAAGTTTAAAGCAGATGGAACTGTGGAACGGTGCAAGGCAAGGTTAGTTGCCAAGGGATTTGCACAGACATATGGTATTGATTACCAAGAAACATTTGCCCCAGTTGCAAAGCTTCCTACAGTACAAGTGTTATTATCTCTGGCTGCTCATTTCTCTTATATCAACTTCATGTAAAGAATGCCTTTCTCAATGGTGACTTGACTAAGGAGGTCTATATGGAGACACCGCCATGACTTAGATCTGGTGGGAAGGTGTGTAGATTGAAGAGTGCACTGTATGGGCTCAAACAATCTCCTCGGGCTTGGTTTGAGAGATTAAGGACAGCCATGTTGAGGATGGGTTGTAAACAAGGTAATGCTGATCACATCCTCTTTGTGAAGAGGACAGATGGAAACGTAACAATTCTTCTCGTGTTTGTATATGATAGGGTGGTTACCATTGTCCATTGATAATGTTGTTGAGATCAAGTGCTTAAAAGAGAAGCTAGCCAGAGAGTTAAGCTTTATATATTTGTCCCTGACTAGACCAGATATTACATATGCCACCAGTGTGATGAGTCAGTTCATGCATGCTCCAAGAAATACTCATATGCAAGCTATGGACAGGATACTGTGATACATGAAATGCTGCCCAAGAAAAGGTTTACTATTCAAAAAGGAAGGCCAACTAAGTATAGAGGGTTTTTCTGATGTTGATTGGCAGGGTCATAGGATGATCGCAGATCCACATCTGGGTATTGTACCTTTTTGGGTGGCAACCTGGCTACTTGGAGAAGCAAGAAACAGACCGTATGTGCAAGGTCCAGTGCTGAGGCAGAGTACAGAGCTATGTCTCTGGTTGTCACTGAGTTGTTGCGGCAGAAGATTGTATTGAATGATATTGGTGCTGAAGCTGTACTTCCTCTGAAGCTTTATTGTGACGATAAAGCAGCAATTAACATTGCAAATAATCCTGTTCAGCAAGACTATACCAAGCATATAGAAATTGATAGACATTTCATCTGAGAGAGATTGGACTCCGGTGATTATGTCTTCCTTTTGTTCGATCTATGATCACGTTGCAGATATTCTTACTAAGGGATTGCCCAGAGAAGTTTTCAAATTGAACTTGCCCAAGCTGGGCATGCAAGATATTTATGCTCCGCTTGAGGGGGAGTGTTGAGTGTAATTAAGTTGAGAGTAGTTCAGTATTTTTCCTATATTTAATTTTAGTTGTTTTATGATGCGCCCTGGGTAATTACCTAAGGGGCAGACTTGTCCTTTTGTAATTTGTTCAGTTGCCCTAATATAAATTTATGAGAGAAGGGCGGTCTGGTGGATGATGTGCGTTTTTTCTCTCCACCCAGCCGTAGGCCTCTTCTCTGCCTTTTGGTGCACCGTTCTCTCCATCTACCTTTTCTCTCCTCGTCAGCCTGGTGTTTTCAAGTCCAAAGTAACCATAAAAGTCAGATAATCTGCAGGAACTCTCCACCATTATGGGCAGTTAAAACATCAAATAGCTAACTTCAAACCACTCAAATGAAGTTGACTAAGAATAATCACATGGTGTGGTCAATAGCTGCAGAAATTTACAATGCCGGGCATGAAAAGAGTGATTACAAAAGGGAAAAAGCAACAAGCCTACTCTTCAAGATTCAGGATTGTTGGATCGAAATGGCACAAGAGAAGTCCTAGAGGGGGATGAATAGGACTTCTTGGCTTTTAAAAATTTTCTCTGAAATGTCACAGCACTAAATAAATTTGTTAGTACTTAGTGTGGTGTGTGATTCAAATGTAAACTAGGCGGAAACAATCACACAAATGGACAAGGAGATTTATCCTGGTTCGGCTCTTCCCAAATGGAAGTTCTACGTCCAGTCCTCAAGCCAACCACTTGAGATTTCCACTAACTGCCAATAACTTGGCCTTCTCTCACCCTTGAGAGGTAATACAAACACACTTGCTCCCAAGCAAGTCTTCCCTAAACAGGGGTACAAAAGAACTGCCTTACACAAGGCCTTCCCTTCACAAGAGGGGCAAAGCAGGAACACACCTCCTGCAGAAATTACACAGAAGAGGAAAATAAAAGGACTCTTGTGTGTTTGCTTCAAGAATGAGCAAAGACACACACAATTCAGAAAGGCTAACAGATTGGAGTTGTAACTCAAATCCTTTCTGAATGAGCAGGGTGGACTTTAGAAATGTATACAATTACAGATGCCACCCGGACACAAGACTTCTGTGGAACCAAAGAGAGCTGAGAGAATTTTGCTGAAAGAGGAGCTCTCCAACTTGTGGCTTGGAAGAAGGCTTGTGGGATTCTTTGGCTTGAAAGATTCTAAGTGTTGAGCTCACAGGAGTTGCAATCATAGTTGTCAAGGCGTCAAGGCGACCAAGGCGTAGGTGGGGTCTCGAATCGCCTAAGCGCTTAGGCGCTCGCCTAAGCGGTGCCTAGGCGTTTAGGACGGAACCAAGTATGAGTTGTTTTCAAGTGTCCCTCTTACATGATATTTATGTATCTATAAATATATATAATGATGAAAATTCAATAAAAAATATCATAATATGACAGACATAAAGACAATGAAAGCAACAAAAATTAAACTCCAAGTAAACAAACTCACATTATATATCATAAAGTCATAAAAAAATCTAAATTGACATCTTCAAATAAATAAGCACACTAAATAAGAACAAGAAGTGCAAATATCATTCTATCATCAAAACTAATTTTCAACTTTTAAAACAAGCAATACACATACATGTAAATATGTTAAATAAAAATAAGAAGTGCAATATCTTAACACACTTAAAACAAGTAAAAACTAATGAGTCCATTACATAATCCCACAATATGCCTAAAAATTGAAAAGAAACTAGAAAATGACAAGTCTCATGTGTTTGGGTGATGATAGTTTAAGTTTGACCAAATCCTGATAGATCTCAAACAGACTAAGTGCTGTCAGTAAGAGAGCGGCTCCCTTGGAGAAGTCATATGCACGTTTGACTTTTTTTACCGGACTTTGGATTTTTAGTGTTCCATATGGTTTATTTGAATTATCAAATTTTTAGATAAGTCAAATTATGAGAGATTAGAAAGTTAGCATTTCGCTAAAATCATCGAAATCGTGATTTTCTTCTTCGATGGGAGAGTTGACTTTTTTGGGTAAGAGATATGATTTTTTTGATATTTTTATTGGATTCAAATGGGGGTACTTCCTTATTTGCATGTAATATCTTAAGTTAACATACTTAAATGATATTCAGGTAAATAAGATGTTACCTGGAATCGGGCTGGACTCAGCCCTGAAAATCGACCTGAATCTACTGTCTAAGTGGGATATTGCGGACCCCTAAAGGGTCTAGGCGCGCCCAAGCGCCCTTGGCGTGCGCCTTGGCCGCCTTAGCGGCGCCTTGGGGCGCCTTTTCTCCTCTTAGAAAGGCGAGGTGTTTTAAGGCGGCTGAGGAAGCGCCTTGGCGCTTAAGCGGCGCCTAGGCGCCGCCTAGGCGTCCGCCTTTGACAACTATGGTTGCAATCACTTCTTCTTTTTGTTTTTCTCTCTGTAGATATCTCTTTCTTGATATCTCAGTATTGATATCTCTGTGTGTCTTCTCCTTTCAAACTTCGGCTTCTTTTATAGTCTTCAGAAGAATGTAGCCATTTGAAAATGGTCGTTGGAAATCTGGCCGTTTGAGAAGAGATCTAGGATCCTTTGGATTTTGCTAAGTTTGTTATCTATGGGTCCTTCTGCTTCTTTCTAATGTCTTCATATGAGAGTTGTAGCTTCACAGCTAGAAGGTCGGCTTCTCATTAAGTGGACTGTGAAAACTCCTTGCTAAAAACATGCTTCAATAAATGTGTGCAACAAGGACAAGACAAAAAGAAAGAGAGCACCTCCATGCTTTTGAGGTAGGTGAGTCAGAGAAGAATAAGAAAAGCATGGAAACCTCGTATAGGCATGCTTTCAGACCACAAAATAAGAGACAGACAGTTATGCTAAAAAGGAAGGTATGGGTCTGTCAGTGGTAGGTGAGCTTGTCAGATACCCATGCGCCTGAAGCATAATAAATGTGACATATCTTTTGTATTCAAGAAAATCCGGAGCAAAGACATGAGGCAAAAGTTTCAGTTTAAACAAAAGTTGCAGAAATAATCTGAACAAGTTTAGATGAATATTGTAAGTATAGTTTATCTGAACATGTCAGAAAAATACTCAGATGGTAATATTAAAATATTCATTCAATCAACACAAAGTTATATCAAGCATGATAAGCAAACAATATTATGAGAGTTGTTAGACTGGAGATTTCAGAAAACCATAAGTACAGAATTGTCAAGTGAAGTCGGATATAAGAGTTAGCAATTCGGCTCTAGAAGAGACTGTATTTTGACTTCATGAGTTGGAGTCAAGGATAGATTCGACTTCAAAAAAGTTACCATTCGACTTCTGAAGAAAGTATTAATGAGTCAGAGTCAAAGAAAGATTCGACTTCAGAAGAAAGTATAATTCGACTTTAGAAGAAAGTATAATTCGACTTCAGAAGAAAGTATAATTCGACTTCAGAAGAAGCATTCGACTGTATGAGTCGAAGTTGACAGTCGACTGTATGAGTCAAAGTTGACAGTTGAATTGTATATAGTAGTGTGGACTTATAAAATTTTCTGGGTTGTTTAGACTTCGAATCTAAGGGAGTCGGAGATGATAGTCGGAGTCACAAGTCGAATTCAGTATGACACAGAGGGAGCTTGTGGACTTAAAAATTTTCGAGATAGAATTTGTCCAAGATAATTTTTTGTGATAACTAAAATAGATATTTAATTTATAGAAAGTCTTTTAAAGATTTTGTCATAGCAAAACCATGATATTATGGTAAACTAAAATCTTAGATTTTCTTAGGGGTAGTTGCTCAACAAGGATATGACAAGTGACACTTGGAAAATAGTGTCATCATGTTTAATGGGGCTGAAATCCAACAAATATTCCCCCCGTGTAAGTCAGTCAGAGAGTTGTGGACTCTTCTCTCCTAGACTCCTACTAGGGCAGCACGTAAGCATGTAAAATCTACAAGTGCTAAGAATGTATGATTTTAAATCCATAAATAGTCTAACGACAGTGCAGTTAATGGCTGGTAATGCAGTTATGTTTGTGTCTAGGGAAGAAGAATCTCTCCTCCCACATTCAATTGTACAAACTCCATTTATCTTGAATAAAATTGGTGTTACCATTTACCTTTTTTCAAAAACAAAGTAGTTCACTAGTGGAGAAGATCTAATGGTGTGAATTGGAAATCAAAGATTGAACATATATATATATATATATATATATATATATCAAGGGGTTTTTGCGTAGGCACCCCTGTTTGAAAGTCTTATTGCACAAACATCCGTCATGCATTTGCATGTGCATGTACACCCCTCTTACATATTCAAAAATCAAAAGAACCTAAAAGACCCTACTGTCACGTGTCGTGACGGAAGTGAAACATTCCATTGAATGGCTGGAATACTTTTTAGCACTTTTTGCATACATATCCTTGTTAGAAGTCAAATTGCACGAAAATCCATCCTGCATTTACATTTGCATCTATACCCTTCTTATGCATTAAAAATTTCCTAAGAGATCTCATCATAACTGACCGTAATGGAATCAAAGAAAAACGTCAACAGACACGAATGGGAAGTATTTTTTTGTGTGAATGTTGGAAGTGGAAAATTTTATGAGCTCATGATGGCAAAATATTGCAAAGGAAAGACATATTCAATTTTTCCTTTTTTAGAAATTACGAGCGTGAAATCTGTATAACAAGCAAATTAAGAATCCACATGAGGCAGAGAAATTAAGTGTTCGTTTATCAGACGATTGCGCCAATATCTGAGGTATCCATTCCGCTTACGGATTATCAAATGGAGTGGATTCATATACTAGACATTTCCCCACTAATCGGAGTCAGTGTTGATTTACATCGGCCTAAAGTTCGAACACTTTTGATTAACTGCCAGAGATAAACTTTTAAATCCTTTCTATAGGTTTTGATGAATAGTTCAGGGTCATTATGGATTGTTGCCCATCATCAAAGAGAATTGAGAGAATTAGGATTTCTCAATAGACTATGATGGTCATAGAGGAAAATCCTACAATCCAGAGAATAAAGGCATGAACAAGGGCTACATGCCTTCCTGGGAGGGTATAATAAAGGGTCCTAGACCTTGAAGCCATTTTAGGGAATTTTTAGTTCCAGGGGTGTTTTGGTAATTTTGGCCAAGTCAGTGGTTTGATATAAACATGTGACTGGCAAAAAAAGGGGGGCATGCTGCAATTCGCTACTTCCAGAGACTCTAAGGTCATGTTTGGAAGGTCCAGAGGTCACTAGACCATGTTTGAACTACAGGGGTATGACGGTAATTTGACCAGACCCATGGGCTTACTATGGGCTTCGGATGGGGTAGGAGGTTTTGAAATATCAAACAACCTTCGACACCATTGAGACGGCATTTGGAAGGTTTGATAGTTGAATGGATGTATCATAGACACATTTGTAGAAGCAAGGGCAATTATGTCATTTGCCACATGACCACAAAAATGACGAATAAAGATGACAATATTCCATT
This sequence comes from Colocasia esculenta, assembly GCA_014218235.1. Classification (NCBI taxonomy): domain Eukaryota; kingdom Viridiplantae; phylum Streptophyta; class Magnoliopsida; order Alismatales; family Araceae; genus Colocasia; species Colocasia esculenta. The sequence goes on along the minus strand of CM024755.1, from coordinate 116,003,535 downwards.
ATATTCATCATTTGTGCACATACAAATAGTGGTCAACAAATTGTTGTCTGTATAGGATGAGTTCTGTACAAAGACATAGCCAAAATTTACGAAAATTGCAGGGTGACTGCAACTTGCAGGACTGGAAATGCCCGGTCTATGAGAAGGGGCATTTTCGTAACTTCTGAAAGTTACACACGAGCCACCATTAGACACATTGACGGTACATAACTTGGGTTTATAAGGGCATGGGTGCAAAGTTTAAAAAGTCTAAGGGTATTTTGGTAATTTTACACCCCCGACTGACTTGCACAACTCACCCCAACGCACAGGCATAAGCTACGGACCACGGACCACGAGCACGAGCCACGAACACTTCTTCAAAAGCTTTCTAAAAAGTCATCCTCGGAAAAGTCCAAGTGGAAGTCGAATTGGACCTCGAAATGGGTACTTATAGAAAATGGGGGGAAGCCCAGGCCATAGGGGGGCCAGCGGTTTTCACAAGCCCCAAAAAGGGGCTATCAGACCCGCTAGGCCCCCAAATGGGGGGAGATGGAACCCATTGGGCTGCCCCAAATGGGGGCGGTGGAACCTACTGAGGTGCCAACAATTCAACCCGCCCCAAATGGGGGCGGTGCAACCTGTTGGGGTAAACCCGCAAGCACTGCAGCGGGTTTGACCGGCCTCTTTGGAGGCCGATTGAACCTGCTTCCACGCGGACCCCTTTGGGGGTCTACCGGACCCAGCAGGCCCCCCTCCTCAAGGGCGCGGCCCCCTCCTCTATAAAAGCGTTCTGGAGGGCCAGAACAGTGTGTAGGCCCCGTGGAGATTCGCCGCTGCTGCCGAGGCTTGTTCGTGGTGCATGTTGGAGATCGTGGGGAGGTCAGAGACAAGGTTCCATCATTGTCCGCATATCACAGCCTTATCTGGGACTGCTGGGGGAAATCATACCCATTCGAAACACATGCCACGCACTTTCTCGGCCTTGGGGAGTATGTAAACAAACCCTTGCTGCGATCTGCTTGATTGGGGCGATAAGCCTTGGATGTGGGCGTACTCCGGGGAGCAACAACGTCGACTCCTTGCTCTGTTCCGTACACCCCCACAAACATGACTTGGTCTCGACATAGTCGAGGAGTATAGAGAGTATGAATACGCATTAGGGAGGTGTTAACTCCAAAGGATTCGTCCATCACCGAATATATATCATCCCAGTGTAGTCAAAGGGAGATTGATTTTCAATAAACCTAGGAACAAATAACGGGTCCAATAGTGAAATATCCTAAAAGACCCTGCACTTTCTCCGGTGCCCATCGTTACAACTTGCTCTCTCTCTCTCTCTCTCTCTCTCTCTCTCTCTCTCTCTCTCTCTCTCTCTCTCTCTCTCTCTGTGTGCAACAAAACCACGAGTTCGAAGTCTCGGAAGGGTTATCGATGGTCTAGAGAAATAAACAAACAACTAAAGTAAGTAATTAAAACTAGAAGGAAGGTACAATAATAAATAGTACAATGTCCAAATTTATAACTCAAATAAAATATTAAGTACATTTCATTAAGAGTCATACTCAGAGGAAGTACAACTAAAAAACTGCTGGCAGAAGACAACACATGCATGCTCAACAATTCGGTCTAAGGTAGACACAGCACTCGTGAGCTCACACCTACAAAAGATAGAGAATGAGCCTCATAAAATTACAAGTTTAGTAGGGATCCCCTGATCCCAACACTCGGCCAAACGAACGTCAAAGCAATTATATATATAAATAGAAGAGCAGTGCCAACTAATAAATAGTGCTAGCTAAATAGGAATACAGTAACACTACCACATTCACAGTATTTGAAACGCACATGCGGTGAATCACGGCAATGGTAAAACCACGGGAATGAGAGCCACAATAAACTAACGACTCGGTGCTACATACGCTAATCCAATCGAGCCAACCTACGTATGCTGACCTCCATTCTAGAAATAATAGTAGCTACGGCGATAAACTAACGACCATTAGTCTCGCATTCAAGGCACCCACTGGCATCTCAACTCTTGACTACATGGATGACAAAATTGGCCAAATCGGATCAAAATCGACCAATTCGAGTCGGAATCGGTCTATGTCGATTCAATTTGGGGGGGGGGGGGGGGGGGGGGAATGTCCGACCCCCATGATTTTAAGTGGAATCGGGGTGGATCGTGCAAATTGGATTAGATTAACATGTTTATATTTGTAATTTCATTTACTTAAAATATTACATGTAAATAAAGAAATACCCCCCATTTGAATCTAACAAAAATATCAAAAAAAAATCATCTCCTACTAATAAAAAGTCAACTCTTCTATCTAAGAAGAAAATCGTAATTTTGACGATCCCATCAAAATGTCGACTTTATAAATCCCTCATAATTTGGTCTAATTAAAATTTTCATAATTCAAATAAACCATATGAAATACTAAAAATCTAAAGTCCAGTGAAATAAGTCAAACGTACATGTGACTTCTCCAAAAGACTTGCTCTCCTACTGATAGTACTTAGTCTAATATCATTAGCACTTAATATGTAGTGTTGCAACAATCATGATTAGTATTAATTTGTTTGTGTTCTCTCGTACTTTATTTGTCATGGAGGTACTATTATTTTTATGTTTTGTTGTTTTGCCCTTTCCATATAATTCTTTTCCATTTATTAATTTTCTTTTTATTTCCAACTTTCTAGTTGTCAATAAATGATTGCATTGGAAGATGCTATTTTGTTGTAAGAATTCTGCATCATATAAAATCCAATAGATCACATCAAAGATCAACCTAGACCCAAAGAATGATACTTAGGACATTTGTTCTTATTTTCATGGGAAATAGTTCTCGATTTCTTGTAAGCATCTTTTCCCACCCTTGCATGACCTACAACAGCTCAAGGTATGCAAAGAGGATTTCAAGATCTCGCAAATTCCTTGTTTGGCTATGAATATACCCAATATGTGCAATTAGACTATGGGCCACCTGCTCAATCTCATGAGCCAAAGGATAAGGGTTCCGAAATGTGAAATTGACAAGGTATTTTTATTTATTTCATGTTACAAACCTCTAAATGTATCTTTTTTTTTCATTGTGTTCATATTCAATGAATTTTGTATCTATTTTTCAAATTTTTGTGTGATTTTTTTCTGATTTTTCCACAATTTTTCTTAATTTTTTTAATTTGTTCGATCCAGATCGGCCAGATTCCTTGAGAATCGACTGGATCCCTCGATCCGATAAACTATAGTCTGCAAGGCCTGGAAAACTAAGCATAAGCAGTGGCCCGCAAGGTGTCCATAGGATACCAAGCACAAATGGTAGCCCATAAAGTGTCCTCACCCCCAGCTGTGAGTGCACTCAAGCAACAAGAAAGAACATTGCCTCTGACATCTTTCCTTTGCCTAGATGGAGACTCTAAACAAGAAGGTCAAGCAACCTCCAGACTTGAGAAGTGCTAAAAACCTCGGATATTGATTCACAAACAGCAAAATAGAACCACTACCACAACTACCAACAAAACCACTACCTCAAAATGCGATCAAAATGAATTGCCACATTCAACAACCTAAACACGGTCCCTCACTCAACCACGACCTAGTCACAGTCGTCAGACCAACCGCATTTATACTCAGACGCCACAACAGCAGTACATTATGTCAAGTGTCACGCATACGAGCAAAAAGAGGAAGTCAAACTCCAACATTTTGACCCTTAGAGACCCAGTCAATCACACTGGAAGACCCAAAATGTCACTGAAACCATATCAGGAAATAATTGAGAGCGCGATCACCACATCCAGAACGCGATCCTCCAGCCAATAACGACCTCTCGATGAAGAAGGATGCCTCATCCTTGGCGATTGCATTTAGAACGTGTCACCCTAGATGACCGTTTTTCTGACGCGTCCCCCAGAGAGCCACCTCGACTTACAGAACCTAATAACAAAAGACCACATAAACATGGCATGTCATAGGACCACATTCAGAACGCGGTCATTGATCTCGACGCATTCATACACAATAAGTCCGCAGAGCTCCTGCTCTTCAGATTGCTCCTATTCATCTCAAAACCACCAAAATGAAGAGGAAAGCTGAGAGAAAGAGGGAAACATCGATCCACACCATATGCACACATATCTCAAGCAGTCAAAAAGATAGAAATCACTAAGAAATCCATATCTTCACATGGAAAGCCCCAAACAAGACATTAAACACCATAACACTCACATATAAGCTTCTAAACAATAGGAAACATGAGTACCCACGAATTGGGAGTTACAGAATCGTCACCCTATCTTAAGAAAGTTGGCACCAACCCGTTGTGGCCCTCATGCAAGTTGGCCACCTCCTCTTACCATTTTCACCACGTTCACGGTGTCACCAAGCCGAGAACGAGCACCACATCACCAATGCCATGTCCCCTACCAGTTGTTAGCCGCCGGAGGGAGAGGGAGAGGGAGAGGGAGAGGGAGAGAGGGCTCAGAAGGAGAAGTGAGAAATGTTTGGAGGGGTTCTGGTATATACAAAAACCACCCTTCAGAACGAGGTCGATCGACAGAGCGTGTTCAACATGTACACGTCGTGGGCAAACGCGTTCAGAATGCATCGCCTAACCTAGCTACATTCACACCCTGAGCAAAACGGAACCTGGCACGCATGAAAACATCTGTCAACATGCACTTCCAAGACAGTTGGGTGACCAGCCGCATTCTTGGCCATGCAAAATGCCACCTGACGCTTGATGTCAGAAGCTGACAGTTGACTAAAGCATCCAAGATTGTTGTCTGTTGAACAGTCACGACTAGATAAAGACAACATTAAGATGTGTTACCCTACCTGACCACATTCAAAACACGTCCAGTCAGGCAACGCATTCAGGAACTCTCAGAGAAAAACCCTATGGCTCAAGGCATTATGATCCCAACAGGATTGTACGGCAGCCCCAAGCCTTCTCTCTCTCACTCTCTCTGTGGCAAGCACAGTCTGATGAACTGAGCTCCCTCTGTCACCGGTGTCAGAGGGGCATTTAATGCTATATCCTCCGACCATGTCTCTTTTTTGGGGTAAAGCCTCACCCAAAGCAAATAAGAGAGCACACTCTCCCTAATGGAGGAGAATGGACCTGCTCCACCATAAAATAGAGTAACATTAGACTTGGAATACTAGGCATACTCAGTTTGTCCAAGCGAATAGCCCCTCTGACATCCTGAGGTAAAGACTGCCACTGAACAAGGAACCATAGAGAGACATAGTCGCACAATGTGCCAGGCGATCAGCTGTACAATTTGCTTCCCGAAATACATGATATAATACTATGGTCGGTGACAAGATGTCCCATACCTTCCTCATGTAAGCGACCAAGGGCAAGGGCAGCTGATTTTTTTGTTGACAATATCAATAAGACCTTTGGAGTCACATTCAATAACAAAAGCATTGGGCAGAAAGAGCTTCAGATATCTAGCCAATCCAATAGGGTCCTCGCCACGGCAATAAGGCTGTGCAGCATCAATAAAAATGTGAGAAAGCCATTATAATATCTCCATTCTTATTTTTTATGATACCCCTTCCTCTTGAGATACTAGGGCCCTTGCATGAGCCATCACAATTCAGCTTTAACGTATGTGCATATACCTCTCTCTCTCTCTCTCTCTCTCTCTCTCTCTCTCTCTCTTGCTTTTTGCATATATACCCTTGTTAGTTGTCCTGCCAGAAGTGTCTGTCAACGGAACATCTTACTTCCGTCATGGCCAGTTACAGTGAGGTGTCTCAGGACATTTTTTATGCGTAAGAAGAAGGGTATACATGAAAATACAAATGCAGGACAGATCTTCACGCCATTAGACTTCTAATAGGGGTATATATGCAAAAAACCATTTTTATAAAGCAGTTTTTTGCAAAAACTGAGGGTCATTCCGGTCATTTTATGCTAAGGATGTCCAGCAATTGACATTTGCCAACAAAATGTTTCACTTCTGTCGCGGCCAATTACGGCGAGGTCTCTCTGGACATTTTTAATGCATAAGAGGAGTATTCATGCAAATGCAAATACAGGTCAGATTTTCACGCAATTAGACTGATAACAAGAGTATATATGCAAAAAGCCCATATAAAAATGGTGCCATATACTTTCAAACCACATGATAATCTCCCATTTTCAAGCTACACAGTTAAATCTTCTCCACTATCAGCAAACTACTCATTGATTTCAAAACATATATTTTAAAACTTATTTTATATGCAGGAGATGCATACAAAATGAATGGCTTAGATAAAACAGTTTACAGTAACATGTTATATGACTTTCATATCAGGTTTGGGTTAACTATAGTTAGTTTAATTGTTCTGAAGAACATTCAGTAGTGTAAATTGTAAGGAGGCTGAATCATGTGGTCTCCAAATAGGTGGCACCATTCTCATTTTGCTATTGATGCATACTACAGTAAGGGATGCCTTATTGACTGGTCATATACTGTGTCATTGCCTCTATCAATAACACAATGTAGCATTTTCATGTATTCCAGAAAAAACCGTCCATCTAACATGATATAATCAAAATGACAGAATTTACAAAATTGAAGAAAGAAAGGAAAACAAGAGATTAACTCAAAAAGGCATTAGTGGATGCTAAGAGAATTACAGAAATATAAAGGGAACTTGCCCCTTGAAAACAAGAATGTGCAAATGGAATGTTGCACTTAAACTCCAAATGTAGCATTGATTCATTAACACCTTACAGTTTTGCATACCTTCATAATTAACAACTTCACTTTATCATCATCCTCATACGCAACAAAAAATTTCAGTAGTTTTGAGACCTGGTAGGCAAAAGTTAAAGTCAACAGTCAGCATCTATTCTCAATATTCAAGAAAGTCTAAAGAGGATAAGTTTAGCCAAAAAGACAAACTAGAACTAGGAAAAATAAAATACTGGAAATTCATGATACTTGTAGAATAAAATCATCTCTTTGAAGTTTGGTGAAAGTAAGACTGCTCTGCAGTTGCTGAAAACAAAAGGCACATTTGGAAATGTGATCTAGGGGATTCCAATCGTTGGAACCCCAAAAGAATATAAGCTTTTCCAAATGTGCCCAATTTACCTTGGCTTCACAAAGACCAGATTTTTGCAGGAGAAGAGAGATACAGATGAAATTCCAAACTTTGAACTCCAAAACAGCTCACAAGACTGTTTTTTTTTTTCACCACTTTGCACTTGCTTTTCAGTTAGGCCATAAATACAACCCCTAGGAATGTAAAATATCACATGTTCCCCAAAGAAGGATGAACAAAAAGGCAGATAGGGTTTGAAAAGAGTATTTGATTGTTTCATATAGTTAAAGCAACAAGAGATATGGGAGCTGGGAAAGAGAGAGAATTTGTAAGCAGATATTCTTGACCAGAAAAGTTCATCTATTCTGATCCCATCATCAGACAATTCAATCAATGTTTGCATAATTAGAACTGGTTCCAGACCATCAGGTGATGCGGGACGACTATCACACGTGATAACTCTAGCTAACCAAAGTGATTTCAGCAATGAACATGTTAAGTTAATGGTTTCCACTTGCTTTTCCACAGGTCTAACAAGAAGGTAAACACGTAAAATAACAAGAAACTAACAATACGAGTCGTCCCTAGCAGCAAAGAAGCGCTACAGATCAATGGTAGTGAGAACTACCGATAGTCTAGGACGCTAGCAGCACGTTCAAAATCGCAAATTCGATAGATCAGGTAGGTCCTTACGTCACACAGCCAGCAATGATTTTAAACGTTTTAAAATAGCTAGTTAACCTATTCTCTCATGCACGGGAACAAATATGCTCATATACCGACCAGCAAGTGTGGGACGGATCTAAAGCGACTTACCGACCCGTTGAAGAACGGGGTTCGTACCGGGGACGGTGGTAGGCGACATTGGTTGGCGGCTGCTGCCGCTGGCTCCTAGGTCTCCCAACGACAGTCCAGCAAATTTCGTGACCACCGAATCCACGAGATGCGAACGAGGTGGTGACACGACCGGCCTTCGAGGATGCTGGCGAGGAGGTGTTCTCGGACGTCGGGGCAGACCGAACTCGTGCGGGAAATGAGGGGGATACACGTACAGAATTTCCGTTGCGTTGACGTTCTCAGCCTCCGGGTTGTTCATCCAGTTGTCTGCCCAAATGCTGGCCCAGTGTCCAGCAGCACTGGTAAGGCGGCTCTGGGATTAGCCCACGGGGACTGGGAACTGGGCGAAGGCGGCGAGAAGTCTGGCGCGTCCAGACGAGACCGCAAATGACTAGGGTGATGCGGAGACCACGGCGGGACGTCTCGAACTTCCACTATTGATTGCGTCGCAGGAGGAGGCGAGGGCAGCAGTTCACGTTCCCAGGTTCGTGACCGCGAACAGGGGCTCCGCAGCACCGGACTGGCTGCTAGCGACGTGGCACGCAGGAGGACCGTGCCGGGCGCTCGTGGGCAGGGCCGCGCGGGTGAGCAGGGTCGACGGCAGGGGTGACACGGCGGCTTCCCGGGCAGGGCGACGCGGGCAGTGGCGAGGGCGGAGAAGGCCTGCAAACCGGTGGGGGCTGTTCGCGGACAGGGAAGGGGCCAACGCGGTTGGCGTCGCGTGTGGGGCTGCTGGGTGTGGGAGCGGTGGGCTCCAGGAGGCAGTGGGGGATGCGTCGGGGCCTCTCACAACTGTGGCTGGCGCGGGGTGGCTGCTTGGCGTCACGTAGGAGGGTTGGCAGTGATGGCGTGGTGGTCTGCGAACTGGACCAAAACAAGGATCCGGAAGTGGTTTTTACGCAGATGGAGGAAGAAGGGGTTCTGGGGCTGTGGAGAGAGAGAGAGAGAGGGAACTGAGAGAGACAAAACTCAGAGAGAGGGAGAGAATGCAGATAGAGGGAGGAAGAAGACGGGGGGAAGGAGATGGGGAAGAAGGAGGCGGTGGGGCTTCACACCCTCCCTTCCCGGGATCCTCCAAGCTCACATACACAGGGTCTGCAACTCAGACGTTTCACTTCTCCAAGCGGCTGTTCATTCATTCATCATCTCAAAACAGTGAAAGAGCTATTACATATATAGGCCACTCTCGAAAGGCCAAAAGACAGCAAAAGGAAAAGACTAAAATAACCCTGCAGATAACCAGAAATAACAGGAAAATAAAAGACTACATAATGGGCCCTAAATGGGCCAGTCCACCAATAGACAAATACTAAGAAGCCTCAAAGATCCACTGTCTCATCAAGCCACAAAGACAACGCTCGAGCAGTCCGTCGACGACGATATACCAAAGCCGGGTCGAACCGGTCCCGCGCACGTGTGTCCCCACCAATTCCCCCCGGCTGGGAGGAACTCGACCCCGTCGAGTAAGGGTCGCGGTCGCTCTGGTATCTCTCTAGCAAGTTTGGGTCCAGTCGCAGAAGCTCCTCACGTGTAACCCACGTGTCCTCGGTCGGCGGCCTCCCTCTCCAACGGATCAAGTAGCGCTGATAGGCTCCATCCCTAGCTGTAACAACCTACTCGTCTAGTATATGCTCAATCTGCTCTCGCCGTGCAACAACTGGGGCTGGAGGTGGACGCTCAGATGTAGGGTCACTCTCAAGCGGGGAAGAAGGCTCAAACGGATCACTGGGTATCAATGCTGGATCCCGAGAAGCTACCAAATCAGCGACGTTGAATGTAGAGCTAATAACATAGTCTGACGATAGGTCAACAACATACGCATTCGATCCAACACGCTTCAATACTCGGAATGGACCTGCTCCTCGGGCTTGCAGTTTCTTCACGGCTCCCGAAGGAAACCGTTCAGGTCTAACCCTGATCATTATGTACTCTCCTTCTTGAAATTCCTGTGGTCGTCGATGTGTATCTGCCATTTTCTTATAATGTTCATTGCTGATTTCAATACGACGTCGGATGTTTTCATACAAACTCCTAACATGCTCAGCTAAAGACTCGGCAGACTCTGACACTCGGGCCTGACTAGGTAAAGGAATCAGGTCTAAAGGTCCTCTAAGCCTATAACCAGTGACAATCTCGAATGGACTTTTGCCTCTAGACCTATTGACAGAATTGTTGTATGCAAATTCGGCATGAGACAAGATATGATCCCAACCACGCTCATGGTCTCTCATCAGACAGCGCAACAAATTGCCCAGACTCCTATTGACTACCTCGATCTGACCGTCGGTCTGGGGATGGTAAGCGGTGGAGAATTTAAGCTTAGTGCCCAAAAGATGCCACAAGGTTTTCCAAAAATAACTGACAAAGCGAACATCCCTGTCGGAGACAATAGTCTTGGGTAGTCCATGCAAACGCACAACCTCCTCAAGGAATAAACGAGCTACCCGAGACGCATCCAAAGTTTTTGAGCAGGGAATAAAGTGAGCCATTTTGGAAAACCTGTCGACAACGACCATGACCGAATCATTCTTCCGAACCGTTCGTGGCAACCCAAAACAAAGTCCATGCTAACGTCTTGCCACGGACGATCAGGGACAGGAAGTGGAGTATACAATCCAGTATTTTGCTTCTTCTGCTTGGCAATGGCGCATGTACGACATTGTGCTACGATACGCGCCACATCACGCTTCAAGCTAGGCCAGAAGAAACGATGCCCAACCATATTAATGGTTTTATTACGGCCGAAGTGACCAGCTAGGCCTCCGGCATGCAACTCCCAAACTAAAAAATCGCGGACAGAGGTCCGCGGGACGCACAACCGATCACCTCGGAAAAGATAGCCCTCCTGAAGGATGTAGTCAGGATGCTCTCTAGAGGGACCATCTTGCAGGGCTAAGAAAACTCGACCAAAATCAGGGCAATCAGGATACCCTTCCCGAAGCCTCTCGAATCCAGTGACTTCTGCGCTAACCAAAGATAAGAGGAAAGAACGACGGCTAAGCGCATCAGCCACGCGGTTTTCCACACCGGCCTTTGTTGGGACAGAAAATATTTATATGTGTATATGTTGGATGCTTGTTAAGAGGTGTACCAATGCTCCCTTATATAGTGGTCCAACAAGCCAAGTAGGTGGCAGTCACATGCGGGTAACTAACCAGTTAGTTAGCTTGAAGCAAGAAGGATGGCTACCTAACCAGGAGTCGGTAACTACCGGTAAAATGTTGACTTCACCTAGCCGGTTTAACGGCCTGATTAGGGGGACAAGGTGATTATGATTACGGTAACCCCAAGGTTACTTAAAGTCATGACTTAATCCAAGTTTCTGGTTGAAAGCCGTTCAAGCTCTCAAGTATTGTCAAGCATCCCAAGCAAGTGGGAGATGCCGAGGAGAATAAATCTCCGAATAAAATACGGCACGGAAGAATTCCGGCATTACAAGGTCTACAAGACCACATGTGAAAGATGAGTACGAGAACAAGTCCGCCACGAAGGCTCCAAAGACTTGCAACTGATTCTCCGTCCGGGACGACTGACAAAATGTCCAGAATGGCACGGGATGCTCCAAAGGGCAAGACCCCTTCAAATGAAGGGGAGGCCGGCCTATTTATAGGTTTTTTCTGCCCCTCCCCTAAACCGATGAAGATACCATCGGTTAGGGGGTTTTTTCCCCTTAACCGATGGTAGCTCCATCGGTTAAAGGGGTCTTTCCCCCTTAACCGATGGAGCTCCCATCGGTTGGAAGGGGAATCCCCTCCAACCGATGGCACTTCCATCGATTAGAGGGGAAATCCCCTCTAACCGATGGAACTTCCATCGGTTAAGGGGAGTCCCCTAACCGATGGTAGCACCATCGGTTAGGGGACTCCCCTTAACCGATGGTGTTCCATCGGTTAGGGGGGGATTCCCCTTAAACCGATGGAACTTCCATCGGTTAGGGGTTCCCCTTTCAAAAAAAAAAACAACAGAAACAGAAAATAAAAAAAAAAACAGGAAATGGGCACATCCCCTAACCGATGGTACCCCCATCGGTTAGAGGAGTGCCCCTCCCCCTAACCGATGGCACCCCCATCGGTTAGAGGGGTTTTAAAACCCTCTAACCGATGGAACCCCCATCGGTTAGACTCCCCCCATCCCACGCATGTAAGGGGGTGCCTTCCCCTATAAAAGGCACCCCCATTCCCCATGGAAAAGGGGTTCGGCTGGCTGGCTCTTGGGCTTGGGCTCCCTCTCTCTAGCTCTCCCTCCCCTTTGGTCAGAAAAAGTGTTATAACCCTCCTTTCTTATTGTCCCTTCTTTGAAAGTTGAAGGAGATAGGAATTTCCAAATCCCCAAAGCTCTCCTCTTCGTTCTCAATCTCATTCCCTTGTGAGTCAAGGTATCAAATTTTCTCTCGAGCATTAAGAAGTCGTCCATACACGGCATCGACAAACTCCATCGGCTAAAAGTCCGCAATAGCGGCACCGGCCCTCACGGGTTATAGGTTCTAAATACCGTCCACCCCGGACATATGGTATTTTAGATACCTTGGTAATTTATGCCACCTCCCATCGAGTTTTAAACTCTCCGGGACGGTGTGTTTGTGCTATATGCATATGTTTCTTAGAGGAGACTCTGCCCAAGTGGAGATTCTGCTCAAGAACGTATTCATATATTCACAGATTCGTATTTTTATATATATGCTTCTTAGAGGAAACTCTGCTCAAATGGAGATTCCACCTAAGAACATATCTATAAACTTCAAATCTGTGTTTATATTGATATGTTTCTTAGAGGAGATTCTGCCCGAGGATAGGTTCTGCCCAAGAACATGTTTATATATTCACAAATTCTTATTTTCATATATATGTTTCTTAGAGGAAACTCTGCCCAAGTGGAGATTCCGCCTAAGAACATATCTATAAAATTCAAATTTGTGCCTATACACATGTGTTCTTGAAAGGAAGCTCTGCCCATGTCCGGGTTTCTCCCTCTAAAAAACGTATCAATATAATCACGAACTTTGTATTCATATACATGTCTTCCCAAGAGGAAACTCTGCCCAAATGGAGTCTCCGCCCGTAAATACGTCTATAATCACAAGTTTGTAATTACATGCATATGCCTCTCGAAAAGGGATTCTGCACATGCAGATAGTACCTCTTTGCCGGATACTCCATTCAAATAGGGATACCGGTGAGAAAATATGCATAAACTGCAAATTTATGATTATACACACATACCTCCTTAAGGGCAAAATTCCTCCGGACAAAGATTCTCCGAGGACACATGGATATAAGTACATATTCACATGAATATACCTCCGTGAGGGCACTCCGTATAGGCAGAAACTCTGCCAAAATAAATGGAAATTGTATTGATATACACACATCCAAAGAAAAAGGAAACAAGAACCGAACTATGCTCAGATACTCCAAAGAGCAGCACAAAAGCATACTCACGAGAACTGTGTTCATATGGACAGTTTCCATAAAGGAACTTTAAATTGACAAGAACGTCCATGGGGACCCGAACTGTGTTCAGATACTCCGAATGGGAGCACATATGCACTTCCACAAAAACCATACCCGTGGAAATGGACTTCAGACAAAAATCACAATATGACAAGGACTTCCATGGAGATACATCCATATGATCTCCGGAAATTGTACCCGCACAAGTGCGAAATGAGGAGAAAAGAAACTTTGCCTCAAACTCGGACTTTGCTCCAAAATGGCACTATAAAAGAACTTCATATGAGAAAATTGATACAGTAATCCTTCTAATACGGAAGTGCTGCTCCGGGTCATAATACCCCCAAGTTCAGAATCAAAATGCACGGGTATATACCCGTTCACAATAATAATCCTCATGTTTTCCCAAATAGAAATTTCTAATTAACCTTTTGCAAATAGAAGAAAAAAAAAAACCTCAAATAGGTCCACGGGTATGCAACCGTTCCCCTCTCAAAATCACACTTTGGACTCCAAAAAGGCAGTCATTTCAAAAATGAAATACCCAAAGTAAAAGCATTGAAAGAAAGAAAAAAACATGTTATGATCAGGATTTTCTAAAAGCGTGTATATTTTTCTCATCCTTTGCTATGAATGGTATTCGGGTTAAAACTGATGTTAAATAACACCAGGAATCTTAACTCGATGTAAATGTAACATCGACTCCGGTCGATGGAGACAGAGGTCCAGCACATGCTACTCCAATCACCTGATGAGTATGGATACGGGACTCAAGGAGTTCAGATAAAAAACGGCGCACCTAGTCGCCCGTCACACGGGCATCCCCGTCCATTTCATGGACAATCCAATCGTCCGTTCCACGGACATCATACCCGTCCGTTCCAAGGACACCCAAAAATACTCTCTCCGCATTGTGTGGACTCTTTCTTCTGTCTGTTAGACAGACTGGCACGCCCCACAAAATTCAAAAGCATACATGAACCACATAAAATGAAATGAATAAACAAAATCAAATGATATGTGCTTCTATGTCACGATAACCATGTGTAACTCCACGCACATGTATATACATAACTGCATATACACGTAACCATTATGTTCCCATCATACACCATATATTTTCCCCGTGTCAACAGCCTTGTGCTTAAGAACGAAGGTATAGGCGTGAAGGAACTCAACCCATCAACTATGCCTCGGGTTAAGCTTCTTCTGGGCATGGAGAAATCGGAGGGCCTCATGGTCCGAAAACAAAACAAATTCTTGCGGCAGTAGATAGTGTCTCCAATACCTCAAAGTCTGCACTACCGCATAGAATTCCTTATCATAGGTGGAATATTTTAATTTAGCTTCATTCAATTTCTCACTAAAGAAGGCGATTGGGTGGCCTTCTTGGCTTAAAACTCCACCTATGCCAACCCCCGAAGCGTTGCATGCTACTTCAAACACCTTTGAGAAGTCGGGTAATCGAAGGATAGGAGCCTGGGTCATGCGCTCCTTAATTTCCTGAAAGGCCTTAGCAGCGGCCTTAGACCAAACAAAAGCTCCCTTGCGTATGCAATCAGTGATTGGTGTCGTGATAGTGCTGAATCCCCGAATGAAACGACGGTAAAATGTCGCTAAGCCATGAAAACTACGCACATCGTGCACTGTCTTCGGCTCAGGCCAATCAATAATTGCCCTGATCTTTTCGGGATCAGCGGAGACACCTTCTCTTGAAACGATGAACCCTAGGAAGATTACTCGATCAGTCATAAAATCACACTTCTTGAGGTTCCCGTATAAGCTCTCTTGGCGCAACGCCTGGCAAACTTGGCGAAGGTGGTCTAAATGAGTGTCTTCAGAATGGCTAAAAATGAGGATGTCGTCAAAATAGACTACCAGAAATTTTCCCATAAACGGCCTCAACACTTGGGTCATTAATCTCATGAAGGTACTTGGGGCATTGGAAAGCCCAAAAGGCATGACCATCCACTCATACAACCCATCCTTCGTCTTAAAAGCGATTTTCCATTCATCTCCAAGTCGGACTCTGACCTGATGATAGCCACTCTTCAAGTCTATCTTTGAAAATATAGTGGCTCCCGTCATCATATCAAGCATGTCATCCAGACGAGGAATGGGAAAACGATACTTCACAGTGATGCGGTTAATGGCTCGGCTGTCCACGCACATCCTCCAAGTACCATTCTTCTTTGGAGCTAACAATGCGGGTACAGCGCAGGGACTTAAACTCTCTCTTATGTAACCCTTCCTCAAGAGCTCTTCAATCTGCCTTCGTAGCTCCGCAAATTCAGCAGGACTCATGTGGAAATGAGGTAGGTTCGGCAAGGTGGACCCCGGAACCAAATCTATAGCGTGCTGGATGTCACACATAGGCGGTAAACCATCGAGAAGGCCATCAGGGAAGACATCTGAGAACTCCTCAAGAAGAGAGATGACCTCAGGAGTATGCTTACTCAAGATCTCACCTTCAGTGGGCCGAACCAGAAGAGCACAGAGATACTCAAATTGCTCAAGCTCCTTGTCAAATTCTTGAAGACTGATCAATTGAAGAGTTACCTTGGGTGGAGTCCCAAGAATAGATGCCACAACTGTGGTGTTGCTAGCAGTGGGGTTGCTGCCACTAGAGACGAGATTAGCATCTTTCCGATGAGAACTAGTGCCTTTTGGGGTAGGGGAAGGAGAAGGCAAGGCACTAGGAGATGCATGGGCTGGGGAACGAGATAGCCCAGCAGAAGAAGACCTCACAGGAGAAGGGACACTGGGAGTAGTGGTCCCTCGCGGGGCAGGGGGTAAAGGACGAGAAGACTGAAGCGTAATGCGTACGCCATTGTGGGAGAATGTCCAGACATTGGACCGACCATAGAGAGTGGCGTCCACATCGAAGATCCAGGGCCTGCCCAGGATGATACTTCCAACCTCCATAGGTAGTACATCGCACCAGACCTTCTCCGTATAAGGTGGGAAGGAGATCGGTACGTGGCACATTGTCCGAATGGGAATGGAGGTGGAGTTCACCCAAGAGACATAATAAGGTCGGGGGTGGTCAACCGCCGTCAACCCAAGGTCTGAAATGGCCTGAGGAGAGATAGCGTTAATGCAGCTCCCACTGTCAATGATAACCTTACACACCTTGCCATCTAGACGAAAGAAGGTGTGAAAGATGGAAGTACGGAGCCAATCATCACGCTCTTTAGGTTGTGCTAGGTTGCAGCGAACAACCCCAAGTTCGCCCCTATGTGGAAGGTCGTCAATGTGGTCATTTTGGAGGGACTCTTCCTGGATATAATCAACTCTCTCCTCCTCAAATTGATACTGCTCGGCCATGTCAACTCCAGCCTCATAGTTAACATGCTGCTCAGGTGGGGCATCCTCAGAAATGGTGCCTGTCACCACTAGAGTCTTGGACGGACATTGGGTCGCATAATGGCCAAGTCCCTGACACTTGTAGCATCGATCACGAGAACCAACACCCCTAGATGATTCTCCCATGATTGGAGCTTTTCCCTTATCCTCCCGTCTGAACGATGGGGTACCCTGAGGGAGGCGGGTACTAGTGGGAGGAACAGGTAGGGTGGTGGTGGAGTCCCCTGGAGGAAGAAATCGGGGACGAGGGGGTGGGTCCTGTCGTGCAGGCTCCACGGATCTAACCGCTGGGCCTCGCTGAGGAGCCCCAGATGCCAAACGCTGATCAGCCGAACGTGCGTACGTCGGCCTGGTCTGAGGTAGGAAGTCCGCCTTGGGCTCGAACTGCTCCAACTCACGCACAACCTGATAAGCATGCTCAATGGTCGTGACGTGCTGTCGGAACAACTCATGTTGGTATACAGGGCGAAGGCCCTTCCGAAAGCGGGATAGGGTTACCGCGCTCTCCTCGCGGGCTCCACACCTCATCAGGTACTCATCAAATTCAGCAATATACTCGATAACAGAACGAGTACCTTGAAAGATGTTTTGCCAACGATCAATGAGACGCTGACGAAAGGATGCAGGAAGGTACTTCTCACAAAGTTTAATTTTCATTTCTTCCCACGATTCAATGGGATCCTGCCCTCTCTGCTCTAAGAAGGTCTCGACATTCATCCAATAAGTCTGAGCTTGGCCAATCAATTTCATCATGACGAAACGAGCTCGGCGTGCGTCAGACATACCCATCCAATCGAAGTAGCGGTTCATGCTCGCTTCCCAATCAAGGTAGACTTTTGGATCTAAAGATCCATCAAACGTGGGAGCGTCGACACGAACGACTCTACGATCATCTTGATCCCCGTGGAAAGGTTGGGGTCTCCATCCTTCCTCAAAATCCTCCGACCATCCCGATATCTCGGGTATCCATGCCTCCGGAGTGTATACCCAAAATCATCCTGACCTCTAGGATATCGGTCTCTCCCCGGGTCATGCTTAGGATTCGCACGACCACCATGATCAAATCGACCAGCCTGATCCCTAGGAAAACGTGGAAGTCTCCGATCACCCTCCCACTCTTGGTCATACTGCCTATCAAGTCTCCTACGTGGGTAGGCAACGGGTCTGGGGATGTCCTCAACCTCATCAAAAGACTCAAACCCAGGGTCATCTTCCGCCTCTAGGCGGACAGCAGCTCGGTCAGCTCTAGGGGGATATAATGGGGCAGGTGGATGGGCAGGATCAGCAACTGCATTTGGAGGGAGTCCCTCTAACACAGCTAGTCGACCTGCCATACCTTGGACGGTACGGCCCGACTCGGTGAACCCACTTTCCATGCGTTGCTCGATCTGATCCAAACGGAGCATAAGTTGATCAAGTCTCTGAGCGACATCAGGTGCCCCAGGGGCATTCGCTTGAGAACCGGACATTGGTGCTGAGATGTGATACTCAACACCGCTACGGGTGGGCATGAACTAGGAGACTCTCCCTATGAAATGATTCAACAAAAGACTTGATGCATGAGCTTAATGAACACAACAGACTCAAAGTCACAGTCCTAGACAATCTAAACCTGGCTCTGATACCAAAATTGATGCGGGATGACTATCACACGTGATAACTATAGCTAACCAAAGTGATTTCAGCAATGAACATGTTAAGTTAATGGTTTCCACTTGCTTTTCCACAGGTCTAACAAGAAGGTAAACACGTAAAATAACAAGAAACTAACAGTACGAGTCGTCCCTAGCAGCAAAGAAGCGCTACAGATCAATGGTAGTGAGAACTACCGATAGTCTAGGACGCTAGCAGCACGTTCAAAATCGCAAATTCGATAGATCAGGTAGGTCCTTACGTCACACAGCCAGCAATGATTTTAAACGTTTTAAAATAGCTAGTTAACCTATTCTCTCATGCACGGGAACAAATATGCTCATATACCGACCAGCAAGTGTGGGACGGATCTAAAGCGACTTACCGACCCGTTGAAGAACGGGGTTCGTACCGGGGACGGTGGTAGGCGACACTGGTTGGCGGCTGTTGCCGCTGGCTCCTGGGTCTCCCAACGACAGTCCAGCAAATTTCGTGACCACCGAATCCACGAGATGCGAACGAGGTGGTGACACGATCGGCCTTCGAGGATGCTGGCGAGGAGGTGTTCTCGGACGTCGGGGCAGACCGAACTCGTGCGGGAAATGAGGGGGATACACGTACAGAATTTCCGCTGCGTTGACGTTCTCAGCCTCCAGGTTGTTCATCCAGTTGTCAGCCCAAATGCTGGCCCAGTGTCCAGCAGCACTGGTAAGGCGGCTCTGGATTAGCCCACGGGGACTGGGAACTGGGCGAAGGCGGCGAGAAGTCTGGCGCGTCCAGACGAGACCGCAAATGACTAGGGTGATGCGGAGACCAAGGCGGGACGTCTCGAACTTCCACTATTGATTGCGTCGCAGGAGGAGGCGAGGGCAGCAGTTCACGTTCCCAGGTTCGTGACCGCGAACAGGGGCTCCGCAGCACCGGACTGGCTGCTAGCGACGTGGCACGCAGGAGGACCGTGCCGGGCGCTCGTGGGCAGGGCGACGCGGATGAGCAAGGGTGACGGCAGGGGTGACACGGCGGCTTCCCGAGCAGGGCTACGCGGGCAGTGGCGAGGGCGGAGAATGCCTGCGAACCGGTGGGGGCTGTTCGCGGACAGGGAAGGGGCCAACGCGGTTGGCGTCGCGTGTGGGGCTGTTGGGTGTGGGAGCGGTGGGCTCCAGGAGGCAGTGGGGGATGTGTCGGGGCCTCTCACAACCGTGGCTGGCGCGGGGTGGCTGCTTGGCGTCACGTAGGAGGGTTGGCAGTGATGGCGTGGTGGTCTGCGAACTGGACCAAAATAGGGATCCGGAAGTGGTTTTTACGCAGATGGAGGAAGAAGGGGTTCTGGGGCTGTGGAGAGAGAGAGAGAGAGGGAACTGAGAGAGACAGAACTCAGAGAGAGGGAGAGAATGCAGATAGAGGGAGGAAGAAAACGGGGGGAAGGAGATGGGGAAGAAGGAGGCGGTGGGACTTCACACCCTCCCTTCCCGGGATCCTCCAAGCTCACATGCACAGGGTCTGCAACTCAGACGTTTCACTTCTCCAAGCAGATGTTCATTCATTCATCATCTCAAAACAGTGAAAGAGCTATTACATATATAGGCCACTCTCGAAAGGCCAAAAGACAGCAAAAGAAAAGACTAAAATAACCCTGTAGATAACCAGAAATAACAGGAAAATAAAAGACTACATAATGGGCCCTAAATGGGCTAGTCCACCAAAAGACAAATATTAAGAAGCCTCAAAGATACACTGTCTCATCAAGCCACAAAGACAACGGTCGAGCAGTCCGTCGACGACGATATACCAAAGCCAGGTCGAACCGGTCCCGCGCACGTGTGTCCCCACCATCAGGACCAGTTCCAATCACAGTTTCTATTTTAAGCTGGGATTGAGCCTGTTCAGTTGGTTCTGTTTTGGTTAGGCTAGTTCTAGCTTGACTGATTCCAACCACTTCTGGTCCATTTCAGGCCAATACTGAGTACCTATGTACCATGGGTCCAGTCCCCATGGAAGAATCATCTGCCTCCTACTTTCTAATAGGTATCACCTTTTAGACACGTGTTTTAGGAATCTTTTTCCCATTGCCTTCAGCATTGATTTATGAATTTATTGGTTTGGGTGTGTGTTTTGTCCCTTCATTGTTCAATCAATGAGGATTCCAAATGTTTCAGATGAGCCCTTAGGGGGCATGTGTTCTGGATCAAGCAAAGGATTGCGGATCTGTGTCAAGGATGAGGGTGTCGGTTAGGGCTGCCAACGGATCTCCGATTTCAGTTTAGCCAACCTGTTTCCGCATTTTTATAAGATGCGGAACTCCAAAAAGAACTTTCCGATAGCTTAGAGGAAGCAGAAATGGATATCCGAATTCTTATACGATGTGGAAGCGGAAACACCCAATTCCGCATCCGCTTTTCCATTTCAGTTTCCGATAACTTTTTAATATATATTATATAACATTCTTATAATAAAAACTCCTCAACCTCAAAGTTTTGGCTCTTAAATTTTTAACTCATTGTCCCTCACCTCTAATGTATATGCAAATACCATCTATCCTTATCCCAATTATATATTGGCTAGTGGTCACTCTCTCATTCCATCATATATGGTAGTTTTTTTCTCTAGCACTCTTCATACCCAAACTCTAAATAAAAATAATAAATAACTTTTCTTGCTAAAATGACTGCACTACCAATTTGATTGCAAAATAGAGGTAGTACAATGAAAGGTGAGGAGAGGTTCCCAAACTTAAAAACAACTAAAAGGTACTTCTTTAACTATTTTCAAACTCTGAATAAATAATTGAAAGGCATTTCTTTAACTATTTCTGGAAATTAGACAGTTGGTTGTACATTCCCTCTACTTGATGATGAAAATTCATAAGTAATACATGAATCTACATAGTGATGCTGGAAAAAAAACCTGAAAAGTTAATCAATAATTGATGTGCCTTGATAAGTAAAAGTGACAAGGTGGTAGAGCTCAATATTTCCATTTATTGGTGATAATCTCTGGTTGTCTGGTTACAACTTTAGTTAGAATTGACATGTGCATACCATTTCAGATGAGAGAGCATTCAATTGGCGAGGCCTGTTTAGAATTACCATCCTAGTGCACCCATGATATTCTACCAAAACCTGGAAAATAATGGAAGTTAGTATCATGAAATTTGACTTTAACTTGAAAAAGAGCCAACATTTTAGGGAAAGCAGAGGATAAGATAACATCAGAATCATAACATCAACATAAGACTTTTCAGAAATAAGTTCAAGCACTCTGCTACCAC
This sequence comes from Colocasia esculenta, assembly GCA_014218235.1. Taxonomy (NCBI): domain Eukaryota; kingdom Viridiplantae; phylum Streptophyta; class Magnoliopsida; order Alismatales; family Araceae; genus Colocasia; species Colocasia esculenta. Next base: position 115,981,946 of record CM024755.1, on the reverse strand, counting down.
TAAGAACTGCATCAATTGTCTTCATTGATGGAATAACTGATTGTATAGAAACAGGGAGTTGGAAAAGATTATCATGTAAAAGGGTCCACCTTATCTGGGAATTTGCTCATAGTTGGAATAGATTCATGGACCAGATCAATCGATACACTTTAAATTAGGTTTATATATTATTTCCTTGGGACTCTGATGGAGTGAGGTTGAAACCAATAAATAATTTCTTGATTTTTTCTAAAATTTTCAATAAAACCTTCTCGCAGAGGTATCTTAATAATGTTTTCAACAACATTACTGGACGCTACAATTGTTACCTTTTTTAATGACAGACCTGCAAGACTTAAAATCACCTGCTAAAGAGTAGAGGATCGAGTCATCTTCAATGCAATTAAGAATGATTATTGAATAACAATCCAATAACAGATCTCGAATCTAGTCGACATTGATATACCGAATATCTTTTGATATGAAGTATTCAGGAGATCCCCATGACCCAAGCCCAAGTTGTTGGAATTGGAGTAGTTCCACCAGTAGATCGCAAAATCTTGGTGCTTCTCTATCGAACGAATGAGGAGCTTTGTTGTGAAATCATCCACCATGGACCCCACCCCCAAGTATATGATTCAACCAGAATTGCACAAGGGTAGATCGACAGAAGCATCAAAGCCCACCCCTAATCCAATGATAAAGTACATTTCATGTCCATTTTAAGGATGACAACTTGCCCATGCCAAAATGAGGCCGGATGAATTAGAGGCTATCAAACCTCTTTTGGCATTCCAGCCTTCCTTCTCCGGTCATGTGAACTGTTCCTCATATTTCACAACCATGCTACACGTATGTCCGCACTAACAAGCAGAGAGACTCACGCAAGCTATATCTAGGGGTGAACACGGTCCGGTTCGGTCCGGTTCACCCCTTATTTTTTGACAAACCGAACCAAACCGATTTACTGTAGCAAACCGAACCGGACCGAACCGGTTCGGTTCGATTTGAACCGAAATATCAAAAAAAGGGGGTTTACGCGGGTGGCCGCGAGAATGGATCTCGCGACCTCCGCTCGAAGAGAGAACGCAAGGGCCGACCACTGCGCTACAGGCGCCTTTAAGTATATATGTAATATTTATTTATTATATACACATATTGAGTTTAAATTAGACAAAAATGTGTTCGCACGCGGGCGGTCGCGAGATTCGATCTCACGACCTCCGCGCGCGGAGGGCGCGCCCCAAGCCTCCGACCACTGGACTACAGGAATTTTTTTGTATTTATGCATTATTTAATTAATTATATATATATTCGGTTCATTTCGGTTTCCCAACTCAAAACCGAACCGAACCGTAAGGCCCATGAAACCGAACCGTTCGGTTCGGTTCGGTTTTTCGGTTTGGACCATATAGTGAACACCCCTAGCTATATCAATCCAAGCATGTTTATGAATACCAAGAATTATGAAGGCGTACACAAATAAAATTATTAAAAAAAAAACACTGATGCAAAAATTTGATTCATTTACAGAATATTTTGCATTTATACAAAAAAGATTGTGTCAATATTTGGTGATGGACTCGCTAAGTAATGATAAGCTGTTAATATTCTTCACTATTTGGAAGTTGGACCCGATACTCCACGGTTTCTGTAAGATAATCACAAGTAAATCCCAGGGAAGATCAAAAGTTGATGAAAAATCTTCACATGAAGAAAAGTGGAACAGTTGTTCTTACATCAAGGCTCCATGCGTATCTTAACTGAATCATTGACATTCTTTTCTTTGACCTAAATGTAATGTTACGATTGGAACCAAATCAAAGTCGGCATAAAGCACTGGCATTACAGATGACGACGGAACCGCTCCACCAAAGTTTTTCATTTGTTGCTGAATCAATAGAACATTGCGATAAGCTCTTACTCTATCCATGGGAATTCCCACCATGTACAGTGGCGATCAAGCAACAGCCGGTATCGTATACTATCTAGAAAAATCCTACAGCATCTTCAGATAAAATCAGACTCTATATTAGAGACAAGAGTCTGAGGAACAACGGAAGTCCTTTCCCTCTGCCCAAAAACATAGCTAAAAAGCTGCTTAATAGGACATCTGAGCGAAAGGGGTGGGGGTGGGGAGAGAAAAGGTCTCCTCCACACGACTAATCCGCCTCCGCACAGGAGAGGTTTCTCATGCCCTATTGTATCTATCTAGAGTAGGATGGGGCGGACATCGGATTCTACGCATAGATGACAGAACGTAGGAAGAACAAACAACCCCCCCCCCCTGCCAAATCCCCATTGAATCTTCTCAGCCGAAATGAAAAAGAGCATGAAATGAAGAGACGGGGAGCATTACCTGGTTGGTGTCTCCAATCTCACCACCCTGGGAAGCCATGGCGAATCGACCAGGGAGGAGCGTCTTCCCCCGCCCACACCCCCTTCTCGGCACTTCTCCGGTGGCGACAACAACACACGTCAAAGCAGACAAACAACGATAAATGCTTTCGGTTACGTGTGGGGGTCTTCCCTTCCTCGGCCCCGACTCTTAATACTCCACCCTTGACGCGGAGATCACACGCGAGAGGCTATTGGCACTTGGCATTTCCAAAATATATCTTTTTAAAAGATAAGTATATACATCTTAACTTTCTTATGACTATATAAACTCTCGTAATATTGCACGTATGGTAAAAAAAAAGGTATAATTTTATTAAAAAAATTAACAGCACATATTTAGATAAATATCTATTTATTTTAATAAAATCCCCTGTGCCTTAAAACAAGTTCCACATTTTAAGTAAATTTTAATCGGATCAAGATTTTTTACGAGACAAAATAAATAGTACTTTATTTATTAAGCACAACAAGTATGATATCTTTTTAGTAAAACTTTACATAGATAACATCATATTTGGTGCTGCTTACGAGAATCTTTGCAAGAATTTGAGGAGTTAATGTATGGTGAGTTTAAATGAGCTTAATAGGAGAGCTAAACTACTTGTTTTGTCACGCCCCTCCAATTTAGCAGCGGAATAAATCGGAAGAACCGTGAACTAAGTACATAGTAGAGAAAAATGTACAATCAGTTGAGTAAATCAGAGTAGTTAATGAACGATATTTGGAATAAACTCTTCATTTCATTATAAAATCACTAAGACTATTACAACCACTAATTCGGAGCCAATACATAGGGCTCAATGACATCATTACATTGAAAAGAAATCTAAAGCAATAACTATTAGACTCCAAAGTACTAGAGCAACTTCATCAACTGACTCCAGGTCGCTCATCACTCTGGTCTTGTCACATTGATGTGTGTGACGTCATTGTCCGACTTACTTGAGACACAATAACAAATAACGAAGGGTGAGCTATAACGCCCAGTATGACTTAAATCTCAGGCTCAAACATGCTTTAAATAATTAATACTTTAAAAGACAGAGTAACTAATAATAGAGAGAGTCATGTAAAGTCGAGAAAGTAATAGCACAGGTAACATGGTTCAAATAGCAGACGAATGAAGTATAGCACGAAGATTAAAGTCAAGTCACGATAGAAAATGATGACAACACAGTAGCATGTAGCGACAATGTCAAGCAATAGCAAGCAACATGTATAGTAAGGAAAGAGATAGTAGATGGTCATGAAAAGAGTAAATTGCACTTTGATTGATTTTCATCAATCGAGATAGTATAGCACTTTTGATTAACTTTTGTCAATCGAAATAGTAATGGCACTTTGGTTATCCGTAGATAGCCGAGAGAGAACATAGCACTTTTATTGTCAATAGACAACGAGAGAGTATAGCACTTTGAATGCGATTTACTCACGATAGAACGCAATAATTCAAGATAGCAAGTATCAAGTAGAGCAAGGGAAGAGTACGACAGTAGTCGCTCAATATCAGGACAGTAGCAGTTCAGTAACAGTCAGTGGTAGTAGAGTACAATGTAGTATGTCTGAATTAACAGACTAACAGTAATAGTGTAACAGTCAGATGTCTAGCTAAATTAGAACAGTCAGTCAGAACTGATGCAAATGCAGACACCGTCAATAGCCCCTGCATGTATTTTCAGGTGGCTCTCCGCCCCTAGGACTAGATTGGAGCCCCTCGGACACTCTCCGTGCCCTCAGCAGTATGCATTCAAGTCAGTAGAGTCACAAGACCCATTTTAGCGCTAGACAGTCATGAGCAGTACAAAACAGTAGAAGCCACCCGCTCAAAGGGTACCAAGAGAGTACTAGATGAATAGACGAGACAGACGAGATAGTAGAGTGAACGTGAATAGATGAGCGAGTATAGATGAGAACTAGTGGACATTGCACATGAAACGTCGAGTAACGAGCGATAGCAACAGTTGCACAACACACGCGTTTGGTGTTGGCAGTCAAGTGGAATACACAACCCTTCCGTTGGCCTCGTTATGCACAGGTCCAGAGGTCCGACATGATTCAAGATAAGAGCGAGAGCAACTAAGGCCGTTTGGATCTTGCTGATCCCTAGAGGTGTCATAGGTGTTAGGGTACAACCAGCTCGTCGACCATGTGGGAATCCATGGATAGAGGAGACTTACGGAGGCCTTGAACAAGGATTCACTAGTCCAGCAGAAGGAGTATCCGATGGAGAGTTCATCCAAGTCAAGAGAAAGTGTTTATATAGAAACAAGTGCTCGACGTTCTAGAGAAATTCTAGAACAGTGGAGCGTCGATAACGGTACTCCCAAAATATCGTGAGAATCGTAGACAAGTTCATTTAAAATAGGACAATTTAAATATATAATTGACATAAATTACCAGATGTATTATGAGATAATTTCATGACAAGTTAAGCCATTATGGATGGTTCAAAGTGAGTGCAAGTGTAAGAGAAATTATAGATAGAAAGAGATCATGTGTCCCAGGTCGCGACGGGACTAGCAAAGAACGCGACAGTGTCTTGTATAGATCGCGACGGGTCGGGCAGTGCAGGTTGCCAAAACGCGACAAGGTGGTTTGAGGATCGTGACAAGTCGGTCAAGTCAAGTAGGCAGAACACGACGACAGCCCCTGTCGTGTTCAGAAAGCGACTGGCGGTGCTGTCGTGACAAGCCCTGAGAACGCGGCCTATCGAGCTGTCGCATTCTGAGGTACTGCGCCTGATAGGGGTGAACACGGTCCAGTTCGGTCCGGTTCATCCCTTATTTTTTGACAAATCGAACCAAACTGATTTACTGTAGCAAACCGAACCGGACTGAACCGGTTCGGTTCGGTTTGAACCGAAATATCAAAAAAAAGAGGGGGTTTACGCGGGCGGCCGCGAGAATGGATCTTGCGACCTCCGCGCGAAGAGAGAACGCAAGGGTCGACCACTGTGCTACAGGTGCCTTTAAGTATATATGTAATATTTATTTATTATATACACATATTGAGTTTAAATTAGACAAAAATGTGTTCGCGCACGGGCGGTCGCGAGATTCGATCTCACGACCTCCGCGCGCAGAGGGCGCGCCCCAAGCCTCCGACCACTGGGCTACAGACATTTTTTTGTATTTATGTATTATTTAATTAATTATATATATATATATATTCAGTTCATTTCGGTTTCCCAACTCAAAACCGAACTGAATCGTAAGGCCCATGAAACCGAACCGAACCGGTCGGTTCGATTCGGTTTTTCGGTTTGGACCATATAGTGAACACCCCTAGCGCCTGAGTCCGACAGAGAGAAGGACAGAGCATTGGATTGCGGCCAGATTGCCTTGTTTTGACACATGGTGCTTTAAAATTTTAGAATAAATTGTACAATATATGAAAAATCGTGAAACTAGTTCTAAACTGATCTAGACATGTAAGAGTACTTCCAGTAAATCAAAATTTGAAAACAGTCATGGTTTCGACAAGCTTTAATCAAGTCAAACATGGAGAATAGAAGACTATGTACAGTTGGAATGCAAGAATTAATTCGTAAGATAGGGTGGATGAAAATTAGGGCTTTCGAGGGCAAAAGAAGCCTAACAATCATCAGTATCTCCAATATAATTTTTGTGGCATGAGAACGAGTATACATGGAGATATGAATTTGACAAGAGGGTTCGGGGTCATGGAGTTTATAGAACTTCATAAATTAAGAACAAAAGATTGGGTGAACGAAAAATTATGAAACGAAAGGGGTTTTGTTTCTGATACATGGAACAATCCACAGACAAAATTAATTAGATTTTGCTTGTGAGAATGTCTATCTTAGTCATTTTCCTCTTCTAGGGCTAGAACTTGAAGAACGAGAGAGATAGCTTGAGAGAGTCGTCTTCCCACGAGATCTCCTCCTCCTTGGCCTCTCCTCCTGGTCCATCAACCCTTGGCAACGAGCTAGGGCCGACCATGGGGGATTTAGGAGAGTATTTATGCTTGTTGGGTTGTTATTTCCTAATAGGACTCTAACCCCCATTAAATTCCGAATTTCCTATTTCTTAACCTCCTTCCAAGCTTTTCACTTCCTATTTGGGTTAGGATGGGAGTTAAATTCGTTGCCAACCTATTAGGGTAGGTTTAGGAATCCAATTCTAACTCAAACTAATTATTTTAATATTTTAATACCCTTTTTTCTATTTAGGTAATATTTAAGTTACGAATTTAGAGTATTTTCCTATTATTCCTCTTTTAAAAATCCCTATTTTGACCCAATAAATTCTAGAGGGTCCATTTAATAAAGCCCATTCTCAATAGAATTTAACTTAGGAGAATTCTCCATTTTAAATAGGGAAATAATAAAATTTTGGAATTTATTATATTTTTCTTACTTGAATTTATTCATGGGCCATGAGAGGTCTATTGGTCCAATTCCAATAATGGGTAATCATTTCATGATGTTGGAAGTCTCTCCGACATGTTCGTTTGATTTATGGGTGCGTTATTTTTCCGTGTTAACGGTTTTCCGACTTAGTTTCCTAATTTGGATAATTGGTATTATTGTGACGTACACTTGGCCAATCAAATTTTTCGTTGCCTGAATTTCTTAGTATAACACTTAGGAATAATGTCTGGGGTTGATTTATAAATTTTAAGAAATTTTCCGATATATTCTTGCACATATGATAGTGGTACGTATGTTTCTATTATTTCGATTTAAAGAAATTATTATTTCGATTTTTTTAAGTATTAATTTTCCGAGTTGCTACATGTTTGGACTCTGATACAATGACTATGGGCTCGTCAATATGGGCCAAGGCGACCAACGAGGAGATCCGCGTAGCCAACTTGATCCTCTGGATCCGAGCACCTGACTTGCAAAGCCACCGAGGGACCTCAGTGGGCAAACACGTTGACGCTCAAGTTAATATGAGGCTGCCCATTTGAACCGTTCGACAACTTTGCGAGTATCGCGCTAGATCATCATAACTATTGCCCTTCATTGTTGTAATTGCTACGCTACATCGTGCAGATTGTGGCCTTAATGATTGTCGTTGCGAAGCACTCGATTTACGACCATTAACTCACTGGTCATTTACTGGGCCGTAATGTGAGCCACAACCCTTAGGAATCTCACGATCATGTTGCGCACTCCACGTCAAACCAGGTCGAAATGGGCTAGCACTGACCTTAACTGAGATGCAACTCGTCAGCCTAAGCGACATCAGAACATCGGCCTTACCCAATGATCAAGTCAAGGCATAGGAGTTCCCCATGTCACTGGCTCCCAGCTTTACATTGGAACCTTGACAGAGTGAGGTGAAACTGTCGTACGGAACTTCTCACATGACCACACGTACTCTGCCATGTGGTCGCCTCAAGCCAAGTGCCATGCCGCGTTGTTGCATCTAGCATTGATGGCGCCAGGAGCAATGATGACAACTCCTCGGCTGCCGCATGCGAAGCTGACTGTCAAGCCGCCACCTCAAAGACTGTAACGGACCGGGGTATTTATGCCCATTAAGGCTCCATATCCAGATCCGCCTCCCGCGAACGCACCGAAGTGTCGCAAGGGATATCTCACACACGAGTCCAGTAAGAGTACAAAAAAGACAAACCACAAGAATATAAGACACAAGAAAGTACATGTGCTCATATCTGTTCACAAATTTGTACAACTGTCCCATTACATTAATACATGTCCAATTAAAAAGAGTACAACTACCTGGGGCATACCCCGAGGGAGCACAAGCTCACACAACACTAGCTACTAAACTACTGCTGGTGGTACAAGTCTGTCACAACGCCACTGCAAGCCAAACACACGGCAAGCCCTGAAAAGAACTGTAGGGGAGTGAGCCTCAACAAGTCACTGGCTCAGCAGGGGCTACCCAAAACAACACGGTAACCACAAACACCTCGACCCCAATGGGTCTCACTGGCAACAATAATAGCCAAACCATTTCATGCTCACATCATTACAATAAATAACAATTAAACATGCTTATAATAATAAACATAACGTCCTCAGAGGAAAAGTAGGACTACAGGACTAACATAATATCATTAGTCAGCCCAACAACCAAAGTGCCTAAACCACAGTCTCACTGGCACACTGCTACAACAACGGGTTGCCTAAACTATAAGCCACACAGGCGAACCTCAAACACTTGAGTAGTAGGACTGCTAACAAAGAGCTGGTCCTTTATACTCCAAACCACTTTACAACAGAACTACTCAAAGGTAATAGAACTGGCTAACACGAAGCCAAACCATAACACACTAAAGCTATAATTGGAATCATACCCAAGAAGAGAGTAAAACTCAACAAGTGGAAGGTCTCACACGGCCTCCACGAAACATAGCTTAACTAAACCACAATATGCCTAGGCCATAAGCCTCATCGGCAAAATACCCATAAAAGTAACATAATTAATAATCATAAACTAATCCACAATAAAATATAAACAAAGATCTACTTAAAACAGTTAGGATACAACAAGTGGCAGGTCAAACCACAAGACCTCCACAACACACAAGTACCCGGAAAGGTTGGTACACAATGTACCACCACAAAACTACAAAGTAACCCACGAAGGGAACAAGTACCTGCTACTCTGAGGTACCATAACACAAACACCCGAACAAGGGTACAGGTAGGTGATAAACACCATACTGAACCATAATTATATTATACCTTTAATTAGACACAATATTACAGGTGAAACCTTAATCGACGAGTCACACAAACCACAACTGAGTCACAACTGTGCCAACACCAGGGCACATCTCGAACAAGTCAAACCTCGACCACGAGTCTTAAACTCACAAACCACAGTCACTGGCAAAGCACGAGTCAGAAAGAACAGCGCCACCACACGAGAACAGACTACTGGCTGATCAGGCCAATATCCAACCCGGACAACACAACACAAGAACTACCTCTCAGTCTCGCAGTCACGGACGAAAGGTCCAACTGCCGCTCCACTAGGAAGAAGTCAAACAACTGTGGAGACCAACCAACACCACACCTGCAGACACACAACTGCAGGCCCATGCCTGGCACCTCTAGAGTCTCTGGCCGGAGCACTCTAAAGTGAGGCACTGGAAAACAGGACTAGCTGGGGACCAATGTCGACTACTGGTGTCCGTACCCCCAACTACGAGCGCGCTACAAGCGACAAAAGAACAAACTCTGGGAAGTCGCTGCCCCACTGCCGTCTTTCCCTCAGCCGGACGTACAACTCAAACTCAGGAGTGAGGGTGTCCAGGAAGACGACACAGACCTCAACAGTACAACACAAGTACTGGGACAAAACCCCGAGCACAACAAACACACGTGCCTGGCTCACAAAGAACCTGGGGTACCCGACTAGAGAGGCATTCCGGAATAGGCGCCGGACCACCACACTCGGCTAGCACAAACCACGATACTTACACATATAACCTTTTCTTATAATTCACAATATACAAGTGTTAGGATTAGCTTAACATCGGTCACCGTGTGACCCCAAAGCTATCCCACACCAACACATAACTGAACCACCAACTTGCCTATCATTGGTCACGAAATGACCTTCGTGGCAACATAGACCACTTAACACATAAATCAATATAACACTATTCGAAAGACAACAACAAATCAGGGCTAGGTCAATGTGGACCTTCACTGCCCAAACACCATAAAGTCATGGCTAGGCTCACACAAGAACCTCACTGCCCAGTTACTACGATAAATCACCAGAATTATATTACCACAAAGTGTGTAGCACACACACACTCAAACCACGTAGACAATACATGCATATTACACCCTGGATGGTGTACCACACGTCTTCCACGTAAACCACATGTCCGACACATGGACAACGCACTCCAAGAGTGCCATGGGTGCCAACGCACCACACATACCACGGAAAGCGACGTACATCACATATCATTTACGTAAAACATGCCCATTACATGAGCAGTATGCTCCAAGAGCATAACAAGTGCACTGGCTCACGCCGGTCATCGCCATGCACACACAATCACACAATATTCATAAGAAAACTACGTAAACAACACTGCATGAACACATGCACAGGTTGGCGGCAACATCGACTGCCGCTTGAAGGAAGTAAACGGCAAGCGATCTAGCCGTTTATCTCTTGGCTGATGAACCTGGCGTCAATCGATGTTGACGCCAAGATCTTCAACCCCAGACCCTGCAGAAACCCTAATCGATCCCACATGCATTCCTGACCCCGAAATCATTAAGAAAATAAGAGGAAACAGTTCCTCTAACTCCCATGCATTATAATTAAACTAAGACAACATGCTTTACTACATAAAATCATCAAACCACCCATTAACCCCGCATGGTGCAACTTAATTCGAAAATACAATAAAAATGCGGGTTCAAGTGATTACGTTGTGTTTTAATGTTTCTAACAAGCTAACAGGGCTCGACCCCTACCTCAGAAACGCAATTAAACTCCCGAAGAACCTCGAATCACGCCGAAACCCGAGAAACGTCCCACGAACACCGCGCTCCAATCCGTCATTCCCCGCCCGATCTGCCGCTACCACGCGTACCACGGCCTTCCCACGAGCTCCCGCCAATCGTCAGAACTCGCGAAGAAGCTCAAGGGTGAAGGTGGGGGAAGAGGAAGGGAGAAGGAGGAGAAAGAACAGAGCTCGGGTCTGCCATAAAAACACAGGCATGCCAGGTTAACGTCAACCCTTTGGCCGTTTAACCAGACCGCCACAACTAGACGTCCACAAAGCTTGACGCCAAGTTCAACAGTCGACGTCCTCATCGATGGACGTTAACACCATGTTAACGGCACACCACTGCCGCCAACACACAGTCGACGTCACCCACCTGGACGCCAACACACTGTGTCCAGCAAGCTGAACACCAACACGGACCCAAACCAAACCCGGTAAAGATCTAGTAAGAAACATACAACACTAATGGGCCTCACATTGGCCACCAAACCCGCCAAACCTGGATCCACGGGGATCCGGAAAACGCGCGACGTTACAAAGACTGTGTACCATCATTGTGGGCCTCGGAGATCGTGTCTGATCGCCATCCGAGGGAGGGGTCGGGAGCCCATAAGAAGACACCACATGGTTTGTATCTGAGTGCTTGGAGCAAGGTGGTAAATTGTTGTCATTGGATCTGCCCGGCCCCCTAGCCCTATAAATAGAGGGATCTAAGTCTGAAGCAAGCTCATTGCTTTCGTGCACTAGAACACTAGCGGACATGCAATCCTACAACATCACTTCAGCTACCGACCTCCTCCTTGACTTCCTACTCTTCGGCTTGCTTCCTTCAGAGGTAAGACATGTTCCTCAGTGACTGCCGATTCTGTCGATTCTTCGTCTTCCAACCCTCATCTCTGGGAGGGCTCCTCTTCTCACGGTTCTTCCACTTTTCCATCGTCGTCATTGACGATGAGGTCTCCTTGTCTAACCGAGGTGGGTCATTCTAATATTCCAGTGTCTGGCCCCGTCACAGAGGCCCAGGGTGGGTCTGACGAAGTTCCGAAGGTTATTGTAGGTTCCTACACTCTGAAGGAGCCGTCGGCCCACACATCTAGATCACGTCGCAGAGCTGACTCAGTGGCTGACGTTCCCTCGGAGGCCAACCTCTCCACCCTAGACTAGGTTTCCTTAGTTTCGATATTCGGTTAGCCTTCAGGTACTTCCCTTACAATCCCCGTATGGGCCTGAGCTCACCACTTGATGGAGCTTGATTCTTGTATGTATATCGAGGCCATCCGAGCTAGTTTTCGGTAGCCTCTACCTTCTTTCAATTTGTTTCTCTTCTCAACTATCTGGGAGCCACTCCTTCGCAACTGACCCCCAACTCCTAGAGGTCGGTTGTTGGCTTCTTGATCGTTTGCGCCCATGCTTGGTAGAACCCACCTTGCGTCTCTTGTTCTACTACTTTGCGGTGAAGGCATTTGGTTAATGGCTCTACTTTGCAATTCGGTCTGGCCAACATATTCTTAATCACACCCCCTTCCTCAGTCCACAACTAAAAGAGGAGTTTCTTTGTGATGCCCCAACTTTTCATATATATATTTACATGAATTCTATTGCATGATTTAGAAAATCACAAAACACTGAGTATAATTTATGTTTATGACCAATCATTTGATTTATGTTTATTTAATTTGAGGGTCTAATTTGTGTGTTAAGTGTGCAGTAATCTTATCCAAAAGTCGCATCTGAAGTGGTCAATACCAAGCCCAAGACTTGGACAAAACAGAAAGACAAGACTAGAAGAAGAACTGCAAAATTGACAATCTGACAACCGACTTGCAAAAATCGATCGATGGATATTGAAAAGGAATCCATGTCAAATCGGTTATGAATCAAAGAAAATCGATGACAGATCAATTACTTGTCCAAAATTGGACGACCAATTTGGGCAAATCAGACGATCAACCAAGCCAGAAGTTATGGCAGTGGGACAGTCAAAAAGTCGAATGATTGAACTTGAGGAAATCGGTCGACCGATCCGCCGGTCGAAGCCAAGTCACTTCATATATTCAAGTTGTATCTTGACCAGCCGAAGCATCGGTCGAAGCTAAACCCAAAGTCAATCGACCAAAATGCCAGAAATTGGAAGACCGAGTGTCCAACCGAAGTCCCAGTTGAAGCAAAGTTGAAATCGGACGACTGATCCGAAGAATTCGGTCAACAGATTCCGGAGTTTCTCCATACAGACTTTCCTAAAAAGAGTCCTATCAAGATCCAACTCTTGCCAAACATACCTGGACTCTTTGGGTTATAAATACAACATGCTTCCATGTTTTGAAAGAAGAGAGCACGCCTCCAAGAATCCAACTCGAGCCCCAGAGTTCAAGAGAGGATCGTGCTGCCCAAGGAAGAGCCAACCGATGCTCTAAACATGTAGAAGCTAGAAAAATGAGTCTACATCATCCAGAAGCCTTTCTAGACATACTTGAGAGGTGTTTCTACATCTGAAGGGCGTGAACCTAGTACTGATACTTGCAAGACCTCGTTCAGAAGCTTTCTACATCGGTCAGTTCTTCACATGAGTCATCATCAGTCAAAGACGACCATAAAAATGGAATCTCTGGAACAGGAGAACTCTACACTTTATTGATTAGATTGTTGTCTCTCCTGTTCATGCCTTATTGTCCTTTCTAGAACCCTGAACACATATGTGTGTGCTCTGTCTGTGAGGATGTGGTTAGTTGGTGTGTACTGCGTGCATGCATACACACTGGGTTATCTCGTCATTGGGAAATGAGGTGGAGTTGTGGTTGTCCCTGGAAACAATCAGTGTGTGAGTGGATTTTTGCTTGTACCTGGGAAACAAGCTAGTGGAAATCCTCACAAGGGTGTGGGATAGTTGACGTAGATGCACACGGGGTGTGTTTGTCGAACCACTCTAAATCTGGCATGCTTGTGTGATTTGCATCCATCTTGTCTATCTTCGTTCTACACACGTTAGGTTAGTTGGTTTCGTCTGTATACTTGTTATATTCTAATGTGCATCTCACACAATAGGTTTGCTTAATTGAATCTAATCTATTATGTGTTAAAAGAAATTTTTTATTGAGCGATAACCAATTCACCCCTCCCCTCTTGGTTGTCCATTGCATCCCGGCAGATCAATTGGTATCAGAGCAAAGATCTTGATCTAAAAAGAGATCTTGTTTGCAATGGGCATATATGCAAATAGATTCGGCATGTTAGCAAATACTTTATCTAGAATGGTATGATATATCTGGCATGATGAGGTGACAAGTAAGGAAAGTTGCAGAAAGGGGACACTTGGCTTTGTTGGAAGAGAAAGAAGGAGATGATGTCACTTGGCTTGGTTGGACAAGGTTGGATGAGATGATGACAAGTGTGGGGAGGTGAGGTGTCCCCGTAATCATTGCATAAGGAGGTGTCATGCTGAGATGTCCCTATGAGGTGGCATGTTGGATAAGTATAGAGGAGATGGTGACAAGTGTCACCATCTTGACCATTGAAAGGTGGCAATGTGGCATGATCCGAAAAGCTCTAGAGTTCTATAAATAGGAGGGTCTCTCCTCCCATCCCATCCCACCATTCCATGTCATAGGAGGGAGAGAGAGGGGGCGGCCAAGAGATTGAGGAGAGAGCATGAGGTTCTCCTCTTCATGCTAAGAAGGAGGTTCTGCTTATAGGAACTGCGCTCTAAAGGCATTCGTTGAGATGTATTAGGGTGATCTAATAAAAGAAAGCACATTGTATCGAAGACAGGTTTCAACTTAACTCATTATTGGTTTGGTATGCAAGAGGCAAGTGATTAGGACTTTTTGATTTACAATCATATCTTATACTTTTATTTATTTTTATAAGTTTTCGAACCTATTTATGTGATATTTAATAAAAGTAAATCTGGCCTACTGATTCTGTTACCACCTTTGTTACTATTACAATATATCGTCACCATTACCGTTATTGTTACATTTACTGCTACTGTTATTGTTTACCAACACCATTGCCATTTCTACTACTGATACCATTATTGCCATCATTGTTGTTGTTAGTCAAATGGACACTGCTATCATTGGGGTTCTATTGGATCCGTATTATAGAAATGCCCCTATGGGAAAGCTCATATTGTTTACTGACTTTCTATTATGGTTTGGGCATTGTGTCTGGTTTAAAATAGACATTGCCGTCATAGGAAGTGACTGGAACTGTACAGGAAAGTTCACTATATATACAAGGCCCCAAGGGCAACGAGATGAAATCCTAAAGATGGACAAGTACCACTGGTTAAGGTGGAGAGGGCTTCTCCCAGTTCTGCGCAATGCCAAGACCTATCACCATTTTCCTAAGTTATAGCCTACCGTACTGACTATATGACTGACCTTCTATTGATAGTTTGGGCACTATGTCCGGCTTAACACTAATATTGTCACTACTTTTGCTACTGCCACAACCATTGTTACTGTCATTGCTACCGCTACTGTCACTGTCACTGCTACTGACACTGCCACTACTATCGCCAATGCCATTGCTTCTATCACTATTACTATAATACTCGACTTTCCGTCCGGTGTCTTGGATGATTGGCTGCTAACGTGTCTGGGCTGGGCGACGCGTTAGTGTCGCATCGTGGGTGTTTGACGCGACAGTCATCCTTGTCGTGACCAGCTTGTGCGTCGCGTTCTTGTCACGCCCGGCTTTCCCATTGCATCTTCGTGTCACGCCAGTCAATTGGTCGTGACAGAGTTCCATCGCTTCAGTCGACTGACGTCTGTCAGGGTGGCAGGTGTAACGTCGCGTGCCTTTCGGATCCATGCAGATCATGTGTGTGTTGGTTGTGTAGGCCGTTGTGAGGCCAATGCGAGTTGGTTGTGTGGAATGTGTGGTGTGAATGTGTGGTTTGAGCAGGTGAAGTGCAGGGTTGGTCCTGAAATGAAATAGGACTTGCTGCTGTTCAGTTGGAATTGGCGGCCAGGGGTGGCCGTTGACTGGTTGGCGTCCAGGTTAGTGGACGTTGACTGCTTGAACTTGGCGGCAGTAGATGTGGACGCTAAGGGTGGCGGTTGCTGTTGGCGGCATAGGGGTTGACGCCAACCTGAGAATTCTGCAGGTTATAGGGTCACCCGAGGGCAGTCTTCTTGTTCTGTTCTCATTCCCTCTTGCCCCAGCTTGCTGCCCCCGTGTCTCTAAAGCTTCCAACAGGTTCCGAAGA
Source organism: Colocasia esculenta (assembly GCA_014218235.1). Classification (NCBI taxonomy): domain Eukaryota; kingdom Viridiplantae; phylum Streptophyta; class Magnoliopsida; order Alismatales; family Araceae; genus Colocasia; species Colocasia esculenta. The sequence continues at coordinate 115,965,874 of CM024755.1, read as the reverse complement.
GTGGTTGGACGATCGTAGAACGCGTGGCGTTGCTGAATTGCGCGAGGAAACGTCGCGGCGTGGTGCAATTCTCGTGGGAGCTCGCGGAGGGCTCGACGTGAACTGGGAAATTGTGGGAGGATCTAGCATGTTCTGAGGTAGGGTACGAACCCATTTAGCTCCGTAGAAACATTAAAACACATCGTAACCACTTGAATCAGCATGATAATGCACTTTCGGATTAAGTTGCACCATGAAGGGATAATGGGTGGTTTGAGTAATTTAGTGTACGAAGCATGTTGTAATGGGTTATGTTGGGTTCCTGCATGTTTAAAGAATCGTTTCTATATGTTTTTTTGTAGTTAGAACGGTTGGAAAGCCCGCAGAGCCGGATTAGGGTTTCTACAGGGTTTAAGGCCGGAGAACTTGGCGTCAACATCATTTGTCGCCAAGCTCCTCAGCCAGGATGTTAACGGCCAGGTCTCTTGCCGTTGATTTGTTGTAAGCGGCAGTCGATGTTGCCGCCTACTGGTTATAAGCAGAAACGACTGATTACAGTATTTATCGATAATGCATGTGTGTTGACACGTGAGGTGCACTGAGTGCACATGGTTCTCGTGTTTAGCATACAAGGTATGCAATTAGTTACTTACTTCAGTGACTGCGCGTTGTTTGCGCGAGTCAGTTGGGTTCACGTGTAGTGGACCGTGGTTACTTGTGGTTTTACGTGAGGTTTCACGTGGTTTGTGTGTGACGTGCACGTGGTTTTGTGTACGTGGCGAGTAGTACGACGCCTACCGTGGTTACCTCTCCAGTTGGGTGCCTCAGGTTCTTTGTGAGCCAGGCTGTTAGCTCGGGACTTTGTCCCGTACTTGTGTTGTACCGTCGAGGTCTGTGTCGTCTGACCTGGACACCCTCACTCTTGTGTTTGAGTTGCACGTCCGGCTGAGGGAAAGACGACAGTGGGACAGTGACACTTGAGTTTGTTTTTAGTCACTTGTAGCGCGCTCGTAGTTGGGGGTACGGACACCAGTAGTCGACACTGGTCCCCAGCTAGTCCTTTTCCAGTGCCTCACTCTAGCGAGCCCAGGCCAGGGTCTCTGGAGGTGCCAGGCATGGGCCTGTGACCGTGTGGTCTGCAGATGGTGGTGTTTAGTTGGTCTCCATAGTTGCTTGACCTTTTTACGTGGAGCGGCAGCTGGACCTTTCGTCCGTGGCTGCGAGACTGAGAGGTAGACCTGTGTTAGTTTGTCCGAGTCAGTTTCTGGTGTCGCGAACCAGTTCACGTGGCTCGTGTTGGCTGTCTCTACTTTAGCTTGTACACCTGTACTGGTTTGCCGTTCAATTATTACTGTTGTTTCTCGTAGTCGGCATACGGTGAGTACTTTTACAGCTTTACTTACCTGCTTAGCTGTTCTATAAATTGTTGGTGCTATTTACTATTCGTACCTTTGGTATTTGGTTTGCTCGGTTTTGGGGGAGTTCCCTACTGAGCCAGTGACTAGAGAGGCTCACCCCTACCCCCCACAGGTGAGAGCGAGGAGGACGTCTCACGACCGTCGTCCAGCTCAGGGCCGCGCCGTAGCGGTGCAGGGTCAGTACCTCCAGCGGTGTAGTTCTCCAACAGTGTAGTTTAGTTAGTTGTTTACTTTCTTCAGTTGTACCTCGGGGTATGCCCCAGGCTCTTGTACTTCTTTTTAGTTTTTGTGGAAATTTGACTATGTAACTTGTGAATTATATATATATATATATAATGGTGTGTTCCTTTGTGTTTACACGGACTGTGGTTTGGTTTCCCTTGCGAGGCTTCGGCCCGTTCGCGGGAGGCAGACTCGGATGAAGTACGTTATCGGTTTAACGGGCTTGGCCGAGGCATTCCGCCACAGTTGGTATCAGAGCAAGGTCTGTGTTAATATAAGGGAATTAGAAGGATACATAGCCTTATTTCGGTCTTTGTACACTGCTGGTAGGGACCCTGGTTTTTGATCATTTGTGGTTTTGATTTTTGTTTGGTGTTTTGTTTATGTAGAAATTTCTGAATGGCTGATAGAAGAGATTGGGGTGGTGGAGGATAGGATTCGGAGGAAAGCACCCAACAAATGATAGAAAGAATTTGGGAGAGCCTCACGGATATTCGGGCAAGAATGGATCAGCAGGCGCCAATACCATCGGTTGCAGTGCCACCTGGGGATGGAGAGGCTGTACCTGTTGCTCCAGTTCCACCAAGAGTGGAGGTGCCTTTTGTAGCACCTGTGCCACCACCACCGCCAGTGCAATTAGCTGAAGAACCAGTGATGCAAGTTGAAAGGTTTCTGAGATTGCAGCCGCCTACTTATTCAGGAGGGCCGAATCCAGATACAGCCGAGCACTGGGTTCATGAAATAGAAAGAGTTTTTGCAACCATGAGATGTTCGGCAGCAGATAAAGTGGTATTAGCTGCTTACCAGTTGAGAGGTTTTGCCTTGGAATGGTGGCGATTGAAGATGCAAACCACTTTTGCAGGCAGGACGGAAGAAGCTATCACTCGGCCGGAGTTTCTTGATGTGTTTAATGATACATTCTTTCCGATCCAAGTGCAGCAAGTAAAAAGAGAGCAATTCCGAACTCTCCAGCAAGGTAACTCTTCAGTCTTAGAGTACCAGATGAGATTTATGGCACTTAGCCTGTAGCAACCTGAATTTTTACGAAAAATAAAAATTTAAATAAAGAATTTAAAACCTAGCTAAATGGATATTTAAATAGAGCATTAAATAAAACTCATTAGATGGAAAAGAGTAATGGGATTTGCTTAATGGATCTTCTAGAATTTATTGGGTCAAAAATATGAATTTACAAAGGGAGAATAATAGGAAAATATCCTAAATTCGTAACTAAATTATTACCTAAATAGAAAAGGGGTATTTAATGCATTAAATAGCTAGTTTGAGTTATAATAGGATTCCTAAACCTACCCCATATGGGTTAGCACGAATTTGGATCTCTTCCTAGTCTAAATAGAGATTGGAAAGCAAGGAAGGAAGGAGGAAGTAAGGAAATTTCGGAATTAAAGAGGAATTAGAGTCCTATTAGGAATAGAAAGAGGAGAAGCTTAAATACTCTCCTAAAACCCTCATGGCCGACCCAAGCTCGTGCCAAAGGATTCCTGGACCAGAAGGAGAGGCCAAGGAGGAGGAGATTTCGTGGGGAGAAGAACCTTTCAAGCTCTCAACCCCGTTCTTCAAGTTCTAGCCCTAGAAGAGGAAATCGAGTCAAGGTAGGCATTCTCACAAGCATAAACCGTGAAACTTTTTCTGTAGGATCTCTCTACCCTCTGGAACAAAACCCTCAAATTTCATAATTTTCCAGCGATCAAATCTTTTCTTATGAATTTTCAAAGTTCTGCAGTTCTTATGACCCCGAACCTTCATGCTTAATTCATATCTCCTTGAATACTCTATCTCATGCCTCCAAATTTTAATGGGAGATACTGATGCATGATGGGTATCTTTTGCCCCTAAAAGCCCTAATTTCTATTGAGCATGTTACTCGAATTAAATCGATCTTGCTCCCTGTATCATGTTCTATGTTACTTGTTCTTGTTCGTTCTCAAACCATGTTCAAACCATGCTCTCTCTCTAATTCCGATTATTGGAAGTACCCTTACATGTCTAGTTTAATTTGCAACTGGTTTCATGATTTTTCGTTGACTATATAATTAGTTATGATTTCCTGAACGACCCTGTATCGAAACTTCAATGTTCTGGCCCGCAATCCAATGCCTGGTCTGACTCCTGTCGGAGTCAGGCGCAGACAACCAGAAGGCGACACCTCGATATGTCATTTTCTGGGGCCTGATTGCGACAGCCACCCTGTCGCGACCAAGAAGGCGATAGGTGAGCCGTCGCGTTCTCAGTACCCGATTTGCATGCCCTGTCGCGACCCTTTTTAGGCCCTGTCGCGTTCTGTCCTGACCCTGTCGCGACCAGTACAGGGGTATGTCGCCTTCACAAGTTTTTGATGAAAAACCCATAAAAAAATAAAATAAAATATTTTTGTCACTTTATAAAAACCCTACTTAAAAAGGATGCTATATTGAATGATTTAAAATACATGTTCACGACTTATTTCTATCTATGATTTCTCTTGCACTTGCACACACTTGAACCATCCATTTATGGCTGAAATCTTACAAAAAATATCTCATAATGTATTACAATAAAGCATATTAACTGCCCTATTTTAAAGGACTTGCATTCGTTTTCTTGCGTTGTTTATATACCGATATTGACGCTCCACTGTCCTAGAATTCCTCTAGAACGTCGAGCACCTGTTTTATATACACACTTTTCTTGGCTTGTGGTGAACTCTCCGTCGGATATTCCTTTCGCCGGACTAGTGAACCCTTGCACAAGGCCTCCGTAAGTCTCCTCTGATCATGGATTCCCACATGGTCGACGAGCCGGTTGTACCCTAACACCCATTACACCTTTAGGGATCGATATGATCCAAACGGCTATTAGAAGTTCGCTCTTACCTTGAATCACGTCGGACTTCTGGACTTGTGCTTAACATGGCCAGCGGGAAGATCGTGAATTCCATCTGACTGCCAATACGACGTGCACGTGTTGTGCAACTGTTACTATCGCCTGTTTACTCGTTGCATTACGTGCAATGTCCACTAGCTCTTATCTATACTCTACTCGCTCACCTATTCACGTTCACTCTACTAGCTCATCTATTCATCTAGTGCTCTTATCTACTTCTTGGTACTCTATATTGGCCATTGACTGATTGTCTAAAGATAAAAATATAACCAATGCCTGGCAATATATAAAGGGCCCGATCTGGTCCTGGGATGTGCGCCCGAAAGTGCTAGTGCCCATGGGAGTTAAATGATCAGAGTGTTTGGCATTACACTCAAGTGCTATCTATCTCGACTATCTATATGACAATCAAAAACACAAAACGTGCTATACTCTCTCGATGTCTAGAATGACAAACAAGTGCTATACTCGTCGTGCTATTACTATACTTGTGCTAGTTGTGCTATGGCCATCCTGCTATTCGTGCTATACTCGATACTTGTGCTCTTTTTGGAAACTATACTCGCTCTCGTGCTATTGTTCTATCTCTTGCTATATTTTGACTCTCTTGTACCTGCTATCTTTAGATACTTTGCCATTAAATGCATTAATTATTTAAAGCCTGCTTGAGCCTGAGATTTAAGTCCTACTGGGCGTTATCGCTCACCCTACGTTATTTAATGTTGTGTTCTCAGGTGAGACCGAGGATGACACATACACTCACGAGGAAGGGAATGACCAAGAGTGAAGCCAGGAGTACCCTCGAGTCGTTATGTTATCTTAGAGTTGTAGTTAGTTATTTCCTTCTAATGCAATGTAATTGGGCCCTATAGAATGGCTCTGATATTAGTGGTTGTAACTAGACATTTGGAAAATTAATAATGAGAAAGATTTGCTTTAGTATTATTCAGTGTGCAATGGTTTGATGTCTAGTATACGCTCTATACCTTTTCTTGCAACTGCCTTCGCGCTCCGATATTCCGCGTTGGGGCGTGACATAGCCATTATGCGCCATATGTGGTTTCAGATAATAACATGATGGTTGAGTATTTTATCAGAGGATTGAGAGTGGAATTGTAGGATGCGATAGTACCTCTTATGTGCAAGACAGTGGAAGAGGCAGCACAGAGGGCAACTACTTTGGAGAGGTCTATCCGGACTCGCCAGGCAGGTGAATCAGGTTCAGGTAGTTTCCGGCTACCGCAGCAGACAGTAGGTGCAAGCAAGGGTAAGGCACCAACGGGACCTTCTACATCAGGCTTTGGTAAATGGGGCCAGAAATTAAAGCAAGCACTTAAAGGAAAAGGAAGAGGATGGGGAGGTCGTCCGTAGTTCCAGCAAGGCCGTGGTAGGCCTGAGGTGGAGGAGTCGCAGCAGAGCACTGCCAGGCAGCCTATTGTTCCTCCAGGGTATAGATGTTATAATTGTAATCAGCCGAGACATTTGATCTGCAATTGTCCTTATGCAAGAGAATATGGGTATGGCAGAGGTGTGGAGCAGCAGCAGCAACCACAGGCAGGTCGTGGCAGAGGAGCACCGCAGCAACGAGGGAGAGGCCGGGTTATGGCTATCACCCGAGCCCAGGCAGAGGCGTCAAATATGATAGAAGGTACTTTACCTCTTTATGAATATTCAACAAGAGTCTTATTTGATTCGGGTGCCTCTCATTCTTTTATTTCCGAAGAATTTCTGGATTGTATAGCTCATCCTTTAGAGGAGAAGTCTTGTGAGTTAGTGGTGGAGGTTCCTTCAGGTGAGTTCTTACTCACTTCGAGCTATATAGATGAAGCTCCTGTTATGATTGAAGGGAACCAGATGCCGGGTCGGTTGTATACCCTGCGGTTGTCAGATTATGATATTATTCTGGGTATGGATTGGCTTGAAATGTATGGAGCAATGTTAGATTGCAGAAAGAAAAGGATCATATTTTGTCATCCTAATAGTGCAGTGTTTGAATATCAAGGTATGCCTTTTTATACCTCCAAGTTTCTAATTTCTGCAATTAAAGCTAGAAAGTTGATAAATGATGGGTGTGTGGCTTATTTAGCCTCGGTAAGTTTGGTAGAGGCCAGTCAGCCAGTAGAAGCAGTTCCCGTGGTTAGGGAATTTGCTGATGTTTTTCCTGAGGAATTGCCTGGTTTAGCTCCACATAGAGAGGTGGACTTTACTATTGAGTTGCTGCCAGGTACCATGCCGATTTCTAAAGCTCCATATCGGATGGCACCAGCAGAACTTAAAGAATTGAAAAAGCAAATAGAAGAGTTGTTGCAAAAAGGTTTTATTAGACCGAGTCATTCCCCGTGGGGAGCGCCGGTTTTATTTGTGAAAAAGAAAGATGGAAGTTTTCGGATGTGTATTGATTATAGAAAATTGAATGATGTGACCATCAAGAATAAGTATCCGTTGCCGAAGATAGATGATTTATTTGATCAGTTGCAATCAACAAAGGTGTTTTCTAAGATTGATTTGAGGTCCGGGTACCATCAGTTAAGAATCAAAGAGGAGGATATAGATAAGACAGCGTTCAGAACCAGATATGGTCACTATGAGTTTGTGGTAATGCCTTTTGGGTTTACTAATGCTCCTGCAGGTTTTATGGATCTGATGAATAGAATTTTTCATCCATATTTAGATCAATTCATTGTGGTCTTTATTGATGATATTCTAATTTATTCAGCATCTGAAGAGGAGCATGCAGCTCATTTGAGGTTTACCCTGCAGTTGTTAAGAGATAACCAGTTGTTTGCTAAATTCAGTAAGTGTGAATTCTGGTTGAAGGAAATTCAGTTTTTGGGTCATGTTATCTCAGCTAAAGGAATAGCAGTGGACCCGAGTAAAGTGGAAGATGTGTCTAGGTGGGGAGTGCCTAAGACAATAACCGAGATTAGAAGTTTTTTGGGGTTGGTAGGTTATTATAGGCGCTTTATTCAAGATTTTTCTAAGATTGCAGCACCTATGACTAGATTGACCAGAAAAGGAGTGCCTTTTGTGTGGTCCGGTGAATGTCAGAAAAGTTTTATGGAATTGAAGAAAAGACTCACATCAGCACCTATATTGACATTACCGGCAGGGAGTGGTGGTTTCGTGTTGTATACTGATGCTTCAAGGAGAGTGATGACCAAACTGTCCCCATATAAAATAATTCATTTATTTATATATTAATTTTGATGATTAACAAAACATTACTAATGAATTACTTGAGTCTTAAGGACAGGAAATAAAAGCAAAAAGAAAGTTCAAGACAATCAGGTAAAGTCTCATTTCATGACTTGTCCAAGTCTTTGTATCAACTTCTTCATACTTCATATAGACTTCTATTGATAATCAGAACGATTCCTTTATAAGTTCATAATAGAGTCATCATAACGATTTCATAAGTATTATGATCAATTTCCTTTCTGACCGAAAAACCGTGATGTTTCAAAACAAATCGATATCGTAACGATTTCTTAAAGATCTCATAACGATTCTATAAGACATCGCAACGATTTCTTTTGAACTCGTAACGACTTGTCTGTCGTAACGATTTCGTAAGTTCTCATAACGATTTCTTTAGAACTCACAACGACTTTCTAGCCGTAACGATTTCGTAAGTTCTCGTAACGATTTCTTTAGAACTCGTAACGACTTGGTAGCCGTAACGATTTCTTTAGTTCTCGTAACGATTTCTTTGAAACTCGTAACGACTTGGTAGCCGTAACGATTTCTTTAGTTCTCGTAACGATTTCTTTGAAACTCGTAACGACTTGGAAGCGTAACGATTTCTTTAGTTCTCGTAACGATTTCTTTGAAACTCGTAACGACTTGGTAGTCGTAACGATTTCTTTAGTTCTCGTAACGATTTCTTTGAAATTCGTAACGACTTGGTAGCGTAACGATTTCTTTAGTTCTCGTAACGGTTTCTTTGAAACTCGTAATGACTTGGTAGCGTAACGATTTCTTTAGTTCTCGTAACTATTTATTTGAAACTCGTAACGACTTACTAGCCGTAACGATTTCTTTAGTTCTCGTAACGATTTCTTTAGAACTCATAACGACTTGCTAGCCGTAACGATTTCTTTAGTTCTCGTAACGATTTCTTTAGAACTCATAACGACTTGGTAGCCGTACCGATTTCTTTAGTTCTCGTAACGACTTCATAAGTTATCAGAACAATTTCATTAGAACTCGCAACAACTTGCTTATTGTAACGATTTACTCTCTATAACGACTTGTTGTGCTCATAAAGATTTGCTATGACTCATAACGATTTCATAAATCATACAGTCACCGTTTTCATATATTGATATCTTATTCATCTTAAAAAATTGACCAGTCAAAGTCCACATAGACATCTCTCTGACGCTTTTGCATTTATGAGATCTGAACATATCTCTGCATGCATGCAGACCATATCATCCTGTATCGTGCCTATTTTGATAACGTCTTTTAGACTTAAGTCTTTTGGCATTACTATTTTCATGACTATTGCTACTGACGTTGACTGACATCAGAGACAGCTTATCTGTCTGCTATTTAAGATTGACATCTGTGCAGACCTCTGATCTAGCTTCATGGTACAACGTTAAACAAATAGAAGCCATCAGATATCTTTGAAGATCTCATCTCTTTGCGTGCTCAAGTAATCAAAAGACTGTTGACAAGAAACTTCCAAGACTCCAGATGCCATTCAATCTAACGACTACTCAAAAGAGAGACAACAGACTCTTTAACGTCTAAATTTCAAATTGAAGATATATATATACAAGTCAGAAGAACAGAAGACAGACAACGTTCAAGAAAAACATTCAAATTCTTCTGAAGAAAGTTTAGAGCAGAAAACTTCATTCCTCTTAGCTTTTGCTCTTTTGCTCTCTACTAGCTAGTGAAAGATCATTTGAAGAGAGCTTGTGTAGTTCTGAGAGTGAGCCTAGATTTAGATTCTTTGCTCTCAGTGCTAGGTCCTTCAGATCATTGCCTGTTGCAGTTTGATCTAGGGGCTTGTCTTTCAAACCTCTCTTTGTGGTGTTCCCTTCAGGTGTGAAGGAAGACCTGGTGGTATCCAGGGTGTTGTTCCCTTCTGGTGTGAAGGAAGACCTGGTGGTATCCAGGGTGTTGTTCCCTTCGGGTGTGAAGGAAGACCAGCTGAGCTGGGTGTTGTTGTGTCCTTAAGGGGGACTGTACCCTTGATTAGTGAAATCCTGAGGTATTGCTTAGGGACTGGACGTAGGTCTCCTGTGGAAAGGAGTTCCGAACCAGGATAAAAATCCTACTGTCTTGTGGTTGTATTTTGTGTGATTGCTATCTCATTTCCCCTAACTCTAACCTTCATTTAAGTTGTTGTGTAATTTTTAGTAAACAGGTATCAAAGATCAGTTTAGTTAATAACCCATTCACCCCCCCCCCTCTGGGCTAGCTAGCTGGGCAACAGAGAGGACTTGGTGCAGTGCTTATGCAGCATGGTAAAGTGATAGCCTATGCGTCTAGGCAATTGAAGTCAGCAGAAGAAAATTACCCCACTCATGATTTAGAATTGGCAGCAGTTGTGTTTGCCTTAAAAATGTGGAGGCATTATCTGTATGGCGAGAGATTTGAGATTTTTACAGATCATAAAAGCTTGAAGTATATCTTCTCGCAGAAAGATTTGAATCTTCGCCAACGCAGATGGGTTGAATATCTGAAGGATTATGATTTCAGTTTGGCTTACCATTCGGGTAAGGCCAATGTTATAGCTGATGCCTTAAGCAGAAAGGCATATATGAATCTGATGATGATTAAAGAATGGAAGTTGTATGAAGAGGTAGCAGAGAACTCCTTGTATGTGCCCAGCAGTCAGCGACGGGCAATTCTAGCTGCTAGTGTTATAGAGCCATCTTTGTATTGGCAAATTATTGAAGCTCAGAGAGCAGATGCAGGTCTACCTGAAATTGTAAAAATGGAAGGAGTTTCTATTGATGATAATTGTGTGGTCAGGCTCCGAGGCAGGTTGTTTGTTCCTGCAGAAAGAGAGGTAAAGCAGCGAGTATTGGAAGAGGCTCATAAATCTAGGTACACTATTCATCCGGGTAGTACTAAAATGTACCATGATTTAAGAAGACATTTTTGGTGGCCTCATATGAAGAAAGAAATAGAAGAATTTGTGGCAAGGTGTGCTATCTGTCAGCAGATTAAAGCAGAGCATCAGAAGCCTGGAGGTCTATTGCAACCGTTGCCTATTCCACAGTGGAAATGGGATGATATTGCAATGGACTTTGTGGCAGATTTACCAAGGACGAGTTCAGGGCATAATGGAATATGGGTATTTGTTGACAGATTGACCAAGGTATGTAGATTAATGGCAGTAAGTATGTCTTGGACAGTGGACAGATTGGCAAATATTTATGTTGAAAGAATTGTTCCACTGCATGGTATTCCGAAGACTATTGTATCAGATAGAGATCCAAGATTTACTTCTGGTTTTTGGAGAAGTCTGCAGAAAGTAATTGGTTCTGAGTTGAGGTATAGCTCCGCTTATCATCCCCAGACAGATGGTCATACAGAGAGGACTATTCAGACAATTGAAGATATGTTGCGGGCTTGTTGTTTAGTTTGGGGAGGTAGTTGGGAGCATCATTTGGGAATGGTTGAGTTTGCCTACAAAATAGTTATCATACCAGTCTTGGGATGGCACCGTATGAAGCTTTATATGGAAGGCCATGTAGAACCCCATTGAACTGGCATGAAGTGGGAGAAAGGCAATTGGTGGGTCCTGAATTAATTCAGCAAACCACGGAAGTGGTGAAGCTTATTAAAGAAAAATTGCAGGCAGCTCAAAGCAGACAAAAAAGTTATGCAGATATGCAGAGAAGACCACTTCAGTTTGAGGTGGGAGATTTTGTTTTTCTGAGAGTTTCCCCGAGTAAATGTATTATGAGATTTGGCAAGTCTGGGAAGTTGAGTCCAAGGTATGTGGGACCTTTCCAGGTGATTGAAAGAATTGGGGAAGTAGCTTATAGGCTGGATTTTCCAGCTGATTTTGCAGATGTGCATGATATTTTCCATGTCTCCATGTTAAGAAAGTGTATTGAAGATCCAGCTCAAATAATTAGATATCAAGGCGGTGACCTGAGGCCGGACATGACTATGCCAGAGTATCCGGTGCAGATCACAGATCGAAAGATGAAGAAGCTGAGGAATAAAGAAATTGAGCTAGTTAAAGTGAGATGGGAAAATAGATTAGGTGGTGAGGATACCTAGGAGTTGGCCGCGGAAATGGCTAAATGGTATCCCTATCTATTTGAGTAAGCTTGTGAATTTTCTTTTTAGATGATAGTACTTGTAAAGGTGTGTATGTATGAGTTGTTTAACTTTGAGTTGTGTTATGAATTTCGAGGTCAAAATTTTCTTTTTAGATGATAGTAATGTAACGTCGCATGCCTTTCGGATCCATGCGGATCATGTGTGTGTTGGTTGTGTAGGCCGTTGTGAGGCCAATGTGAGTTGGTTGTGTGGAATGTGTGGTGTGAATATGTGGTTTGAGCAGGTGAAGTGCAGGGTTGGTCCTGAAATGAAATAGGACCTGCTGCTGTTCAGTTGGAATTGGCGGCCAGGGGTGGCCGTTGACTGGTTGGCGTCCAGGTTAGTGGACGTTGACTGCTTGAACTTGGCGGCAGTAGATGTGGACGCTAAGGGTGGCGGTTGCTGTTGGCGGCATAGGGGTTGACGCCAACCTGAGAATTCTGCAGGTTATAGGGTCACCCGAGGGCAGTCTTCTTGTTTGTTCTCATTCCCTCTTGCCCCAGCTTGCTGCCCCCATGTCTCTAAAGCTTCCAACAGGTTCCGAAGAGTGGTTGGACGATCGTAGAACGCGTGGCGTTGCTGAATTGCGCGAGGAAACGTCGCGGCGCGATGCAATTCTCGTGGGAGCTTGCGGAGGGCTCGGCGTGAACCGGGAAATTGTGGGAGGTTCTAGCGTGTTCTGAGGTAGGGGACGAACCCGTTTAGCTCTGTAGAAACATTAAAACACATCGTAACCACTTGAATCAGCATGATAATGCACTTTCGGATTAAGTTGCACCATGAAGGGATAATGGGTGGTTTGAGTAATTTAGTGTACGAAGCATGTTGTAATGGGTTATGTTGGGTTCCTGCATGTTTAAAGAATCGTTTCTATATGTTTTTCTGTAGTTAGAACGGTTGGAAAGCCCGTAGAGCCGGATTAGGGTTTCTACAGGGTTTAAGGCCGGAGAACTTGGCGTCAACATCGTTTGTCGCCAAGCTCCTCAGCCAGGATGTTAACGGCCAGATCTCTTGCCGTTGATTTGTTGTAAGCGGTAGTCGATGTTGCCGCCTACTGGTTATAAGCAGAAACGACTGATTACAGTATTTATCGATAATGCATGTATGTTGACACGTGAGGTGCACTGAGTGCACATGGTTCTCGTGTTTAGCATACAAGGTATGCAATTAGTTACTTACTTCAGTGACTGCGCGTTGTTTACGCGAGTCAGTTGGGTTCACGTGTAGTGGACCGTGGTTACTTGTGGTTTACGTGAGGTTTCACGTGGTTTGTGTGTGACGTGCACGTGGTTTTGTGTACGTGGCGAGTAGTACGACGCCTACCGTGGTTACCTCTCCAGTTGGGTGCCCCAGGTTCTTTGTGAGCCAGGCTGTTAGCTCGGGGCTTTGTCCCGGTACTTGTGTTGTATCGTCGAGGTCTGTGTCGTCTGACCTGGACACCCTCACTCTTGTGTTTGAGTTGCACGTCCGGCTGAGGGAAAGACGACAGTGAGACAGTGACACTTGAGTTTGTTTTTAGTCACTTGTAGCGCGCTCGTAGTTGGGGGTACGGACACCAGTAGTCGACACTGGTCCCCAGCTAGTCCTTTTCCAGTGCCTCACTCTAGAGAGCCCAGGCGAGGGTCTCTGGAGGTGCCAGGCATGGGCCTGTGACCGTGTGGTCTGCAGGTGGTGGTGTTTAGTTGGTCTCCACAGTTGCTTGACCTTTTTACGTGGAGCGGCAGCTGGACCTTTCGTCCGTGGCTGCGAGACTGAGAGGTAGACCTGTGTTAGTTTGTCCGAGTCAGTTTCTGGTGTCGCGAACCAGTTCACGTGGCTCGTGTTGGCTGTCTCTACTTTAGCTTGTACACCTGTACTGGTTTGCCGTTCAATTATTACTGTTGTTTCTCGTAGTCGGCATACGGTGAGTACTTTTACAGCTTTACTTACCTGCTTAGCTGTTCTATAAATTGTTGGTGCTATTTACTATTCGTACCTTTGGTATTTGGTTTGCTCGGTTTTGGGGGAGTTCCCTACTGAGCCAGTGACTAGAGAGGCTCACCCCTACCCCCCCACAGGTGAGAGCGAGGAGGACGTCTCACGATCGTCGTCCAGCTCATGGCCGCGCCGTAGCGGTGCAGGGTCAGTACCTCCAGCGGTGTAGTTCCAGCTGTGTAGTTCTCCAGCATTGTAGTTTAGTTAGTTGTTTACTTTCTTCAGTTGTACCTCGGGGTATGCCCCAGGCTCTTGTACTTCTTTTTAGTTTTTGTGGAAATTTGACTATGTAACTTGTGAATTATATATATAAAATGGTGTGTTCCTTTGTGTTTACACGGACTGTGGTTTGGTTTCCCTTGCGAGGCTTCGGCCCGTTCGCGGGAGGCGGACTCGGATCATGTACGTTATCGGTTTAACGGGATTGGACGAGGCATTCCGCCACAGCAGGTGTGTTAGTACGACCTGTCAAGTTGTCACAGCGTCCCTGGGGGACGCGTTCTTGTCGCGTTGTGTTGACCCGTCGCATTAAGGTCCTTAACGCATGCGTTGCCTCGTGCGACTTGGGTGCCGAAGGCTTAAGGCCTTGGCCGGCGACCCTTCTTCCTTTTTCTCCTTCCCCTCTCTTCTCCTCCCCCTCCAGTGGTGCTCCACCTCCCTCTCTTCCCTTTGTGCGTTTCAGGTGAGGAGGAGGGTCATGCTCGTGTCCCTGGCATTGTGGAGCTTGCGTTGAGCGAGGAGGAGGTGGCCAATCTGACATGAAGGGCCCTAATGGGTTCCTTTCTTCGTTTAAGGTAAGGATTGCTTGAACCCTTCTTGATCAGGGTGGATTGGGAGCCCCTTGTGGTTTGTAGATAGCATTTCCTACTTCTCCATACTCCCCTCCCCCGTGTGGTATGTGTGTGGTGTGTGGATGGCCCCGGGATGGAGCATCCTATGGGTCTACCTCTCTGCTGGTGTCATGACTGTGGTATGTGTCGCGACACCAGAAGAGGCATCCGCCTAGTCGGACGTGACCTTGTCGCGACGCCTTGCCCTGTCACGATAAGAATAGCTATCGTGACGCATTTTCCTTTCGCGATAGGGTTGCTGTCGCGACACTCTGCCCCGTCGCTATAGGGTTGTTGTCGCGGTGCCCTTCCCAGTCGCGATGATATCGCGACGACCAGGGGGGACACGATAGTACCTGTGTTGTCTCGGGTGTTTTCGTGGCCCCGGTTAGCGTGTCGGCGTGTGCCCCAGGGCAGACTTGCCCTTAGGACCTTCAGGTGGTGAACACAGCAGGTTACCTCACTGCGTTCAGCTACTGAAGGTGACACCTTCGTGGCCATGTCCTGGTGGCAGTGCAAGGAGGCTCGCGTCTGTCTAATAATCAATTGTCTGGTGGTCAATAGATTATTAGTAGAGCGATGTTTTCTGTACTAACTGGTAGTGTTTCTGAGGTTATGGCTTGCTCGAGTGTGCCTTGGTTGGCCAACGGCCCTCTCAAGGGTCCGTGCATACCTCGTGCTTGTTGGGCTTGTCATGGGTTACAAGCCAGTGGTTCGGCGTGATTTTTGTTGTGCTTGCCCCGCCTGTTTGCCTGGTGCTTGGCACTTGAGGGCTTGTCCCGTTCAGATGTTGTCTTCATTGCCTGGGACCCCCATCCTCGAGAGCCCGTTGAGGGAGTGCTCTGGGCTACGAGCATGCTCGAGTTGGCAGCCGAGTTAGTGGACTCTAGAGCGGAGGGGAAAACGAAGTTTGGACAATGGCGCCGAGTCGTTTTTAGAGCTATCTTGTTTAGGGCGGGACACCAAAGTCATCGAGGTGTTTTCTTTCTGGGGTGGCTCAGACAGTCCTTTTTCTCACTGCCTCTCTCTGTGTTGGTTTCGGAGCCACATAGTGGTGCTATGCGTGGGGCCGTAGCTTGGCAAGGCTGCGGTGGTGTGTGCTTCTTGTGGTGTTATGTGGCGGCTCTATCTCGCTCTTTTCGGGGAGGTTGGAGCTAGGGTGACAAGTAGAGAGGGTGTAGACGGTGTGTCCTCCTCTTAGCTGCCAGTGGCGGTGGCTTGGTTGTTGTTGTGACAATGTTTCCTCACGACATTTCCTAGCGCAACTCGTTGCCCTAGCCTGCACGGTGGTTGTAACCTGGCCGTGTCTAGCTTCCGTGGGCATTGTTGGTTTGGCCTTATTGGCCCATGCTTCTGGTGGTTTCCGCTTTGGTGTTCTCTCTGTTCTGTAGTCCCGTTCTTTGGTGCCAGTCCGTGGTGGCACCGGCGTGTGTGGTTTCCCGATCTCATGGTGTGTTCGAGGTGGTTCTACTTGTGGGCCCTCAACCTTATGGAGGTCTGAGGTGGCCATGCTTATGGTGAGATGTCCTTCTCACATGGTTGCTCCGTGGTCTCCGTGAGACCCTATCTTCGCGGGCATGTCAATACTTGTTTCTGTGTTGTGCCTGACTCCATTGGTTTCTACGGGAGTCGTGTCGGTGTCACGACCTTGGTTGGTGGTCGTGGCATTGCGTTATTCTATTCCATTGCTTTGTAGTACCCTGCTGTAGGTGTTCCTTACTTTACAGCTTTCTATTGTAATTTCCTATTTTTGGAGTTCTTGCTGCTCTGGCCGGTGAGGGACTGGTAATTCGTACTGGGCCTTGTTCGCGAGGCTCACCCCCCTACTACCTTCAGCTAGGGGCTCGTTGTCGTAGGAGCTCGATGTCGGACGGTTTGCGGAGGTGGCGGTGGCACTGTGTGCTATCAGCAGCAGTGAGGGCAAGCGTTGTGAGCTCTTGTACCTGGGTATGTTGAGAGTTGTGCTTTGCAAGTTCTCGGGGTATGCCCCTTAAGGACTGCACCTTTCTTCTTGTACTTGTGCTTTTACTTGGGACACATTGTACAAACTTTTGTATATTGTACAGACTGTTATAGTTATTTAAATTCAGTACATATCTCACTAGACTATTTCTTTTAACCCTTTCAGGTCTTCGGATCCGTGGGTGGCGGCGCGAACTCCGGAGTCCCTGGTGGGGGTCCGGAAGGTCGGGTCATTACACTTGGTATTAGAGCGTGGGTCTATTGAGATTTGTAATGAGTTAATAAATATAGTTGCCCCAAAGAAAGGTACTAGTACGCTGCTGACACCGTCCGTCTAGTGTTAGGCTTGTGTTTTCAATTGTTTTGCAAGTGTGCAGCTTCCCTGCAAGGTTTATGTGCGTGCTGCAGGAGGGTTGCAGCTATTGCTATGTCACGTGCATGGTGAGTGTGGTCGCCCAATGTGTTTGTGTAGTGGTGGCACTGTTGGCGGTGGACTCGCTGGCAGTGGTCTTCCCCATGTGGAGGACGGTTGCAGGCAAGTCCAGGTGAGACGCTCTTGGTCATCTTTGGTGCATTTGGGTGCATGTGTGCCACAGTGGCTGAGAGAGCCTGCGCGTGGTGTGGCCTTCACTGGTGCAGGGTTGTTGTCTGTGGAACTGGCCAAAGGTGTCCTTGCCTAGTCGGTTGTCCCCCTGTTGTTGGTGTGTGTACTGTGTTGGTCTTGTGTGTGGTCTCTTATCTGTGCGCTGTTGTGCATTGTGCTCTCTTGTCTACAGGCGGTGAAGGCCCCCGACCTGTACAAGCCATCCGAGAACCTTCTCAAGCTAATTGGAAAATCCAACCGAGGTGTGACGCTGTCCAATGATCATTCATAGTCAACCATCTTTCTTTTTACAAGGAAACTAACCCACTTCAACTTTCTTACTGAGGAAATGGCCGACAAGGAACAAAGTTCTCTATCTGAGGCTACCTTGAAGTGGTTCAAGGCACGAAGTAGGAAGAAGTTTGCCTCTCGGCCTCCCAAAAGGCCTCGGGTGGAGGAGAATGAGCAGGATGTTGTGTCCCTGGTTTTGATGATGTCACAAATCAAGTAAAATATCATAAATGTCTAACACAAGTTATTTGTATCACATGAACATTCATAAAGATAAAGTCAACTCATTTGCATCAACGGAAGAGTTCCTAAAGTTCAGTGATGTTCATAAGGTTGACTCTATACAGAGGTTAGGTCGACACTCAATGAGTTCTTCAGTTGCGTTGATATTCAGAGTTTCATATGAGGTCGACACTACTCGAAGAACAGGTCGACTCTAGTTGCTTTTCTAACTAGCCCTGAAGAGGAGGAATCAGATAAGGTCGACACCATATGTGGATCAGGTCGACACTAGTCAAATTTTTTGTGAGCTTTTGAAGAGAAGTGTTGGCTGAGGTCGACTCCATTTGAGGATGAGGTCGACTCTACCAGACTACCAGGTCGACTTTGAAGGAAGGTCAGGTCGACTATATCATCAGATAAGGTCGACACTCTGATGTTGTAAGGTCGACTCTACATCACAGTCAGTCAGTCAGAATCACAGTCATTTGGATGAGGTCGATTCTGGAGGGCATAGAGTTGACTCTACGGAAGATTTTACACTGATCCAAGTTAAGTCTCATGGATATGTGTTGACTCTATAATTGGATGTGTCGACTCTATGACACTTATTCTACAGAGATATAAAGGATCTGCCAGCGCATAAGTGATGGGCACGTGACCCAAGGTCCAACGATTGGGACTTCGGGTACACGTCACATAGTTTTGGAAGACACCACCTTTTGGCGGCAAAAGGATCTCCCAATTTTTGGGATTCTGTTGAGGGGCCCACTGAAAAGATTCCGCGAATTAGATCAAAAGAGGTGAGTTATCCTCTGCAGTTGGGTATTGCACACAGAGAGAAAAAGTGTAGTGATCTGAGAGCGTAAGAAGAACGGAGAGAGAGCAAGAGCTTGAGGTCAGAGATAGTAGCAGACTTCTGTGCAATCAACTGATCGTGAGAAGAGGGTGCTGGATCATCTCTTCTTCCGTATGAAGACCTGCTGCTGATCAACTAGAACAGAGGATTGGAATTCATCTCAGATTCAGAGGCAATTGATCCGTGTGCTGCAACTAGAAGATGAATTCGATGAACTCAAGCATGAAGAAGTTGTAATTGGAGCTCAAGGAGTCTTATGACCAAATCTAACTCCAGAGCAGAGCGTTTGATATTTCTGCACTTCTGTTTAGTTTGTTTTTTCTCAATTTCTTCAAGTCATCACTCTGATTGGTTGTCTACTTCGATTGGAGTAGACGGAGTTGATCCTACACTTGCTGTATTAGGATGTAAGATTTGGGACAAATTTTGAAGCTATGAATCAGTGGGTTGTTGAAGTTGTGTATCATCGATCTGTAGAAGCTGTGAATTAGCAGCTGTGTGAGAGTCTCTCACATTTGATTTGATAGTGAAGCCTCACTGGTTTAGTGAGGGGTGGACGTAGGTCTCCACACTGGAGCCGAACCACCTTAAAAATATCGTTTGCACTTGTGTGGCTTGTTGTTCACTGGTTAGATCGTTTCATCAGATCAAATCCTAATTTTGATGTTTTAATTTTTAATTGGTTTTAATTGGTCGATATCAATCCACCCCCCTCTAGATATTCCTTATACACTTAACACATGGCATCAGAGCTAGGCTCTCCAATTCATTTGGTTTTACAACCAGGAGAGATTTGTGTAATATGGAGTCTAGTGGTTATATTGTTGAAGGTCATTCTGTGATTTGACCCCCTTACTTTTATGACACTAAGTACGCATATTGGAAAACTTGTATACAAGTATTTTTGCGAGCACAAGACCATCAAATATGGAGGGTGGTAAGCAATGGACCTTATGAGCTGTCTGAGGATGAAGAGAAGTGGACTCAAGAGGAGATTAAGAAGTCAAATGCTAATTGGAGTGCGATGAACATCATGCAGTACTCACTCCATCCAACAGAGTTTTTAAGGGTATCATCATGCTCAAGTGCTAAAGAAATCTGGAATCGCCTCATGGTGATCTATGAAGACACGTCAGAGGTAAAAGAAACAAAAGCAAACATGCTAGTTTCGGAATATGAAGCATTTAAAATGAAGCATGATGAAACAATTTCTGAAATATATGGAAGATTAACTCTGTTAACAAATGGCTTGAAGAATCTAGGGAAGACTTATACAGAAAAAGAACTTGTTAGGAAAATCCTTAGATCTTTAACTCCTATTTGGCACACCAAAGCTACAGTAATTGAAGAATCTAGAAATTTATCTACAACTACTGTTGATGAGTTAATCAGTTCATTAATGACTTATGAGTTGTGATTGAAAAGAAGTGAAGAAGATGTCAAGAAGAAGAAGCCACTTGCTCTCAAGGCAAGTCCCAGTACTAAGGAGGCTACTGAAGAAAGCGAGTCATCTACTTCTGAAGATGATTCAGGTGAGTTTGCTCTAATTACGAGAAAATTCAGAAAATTCCTGAGGAAAGAAGGTAAGGGCTTTCTAAAAAGGAAATCACAGGTAAATAATTTCTCAAAGTCTAAACAGAATATGAATAAGAAATCTGACAGAATAGTTTGCTACAATTGCAGGAAACCGGGACATGTGAAATCTGAGTGTCCTGAATCTCTGAAGAAAGCACAACCCAGATGGACGAAAAACAAACAAAAAGCTATGGTTGGGATATGGAGCGAGGAAGAAGATGATGAAGATGAAGAGAGCTCAGAATCTGAGGAATCACAAACAAAGATTTGTTTGATGGCCAGAGGAGAAAGAGGAGATGAAGAAGAGGTAAATTCTCCTTTCAAAGATTTTTCCTTAAGTGATTGGGAGCATGTATACTTTGAATTGCTAGACCAATATGATGAGCTTAAAAAGGAAAATAAAACGCTTAAAAGAAAAATAAATCATTTTGCTCATGATACTTCAGTGGAAAAGAAAGAAAAAGAACTGATTCAAGAAATTAATGTTCTAAAAGAAACTGTTAGTGATTTGAAAATCAGAAATACTAAAAATGTCAAGGAGGTAGCTCTTACTGCTGAAAAGGATGATGCATTAAACAGTGTGAACACTGAAATGAAAAAAAGAACTTGAAATTCTTCAAAAAGAGGTGACCAGAAGACATGAAGCATTAGAGAAATTTGTGAGTGGTAAGAATAACCTTGAAGCTTTGCTTGGAACCAAAGTTAACTTTAATAAATAAGGGTTAGGCTTTAATCCTTCAAAGAAGAAAGAAATAGAGTTGAAAACCATCACTTTCATTTCTTCAACAAATTTAGAAACTTCCACTTCAATAAAACAAGTTAATGGGAAGAACATTCAAAAAATTGAGAAAAGAGAAACAATAAAAAAATCTGAATTTGGAATGTCAAATAAAAAGAATAAAACAGGTGCTGGAATCAAACCTATGCCACAGGGGAACAAAAATTGGAAGTGACCTGATTGGGTAGGTCGACGCTATGCTTATGATAGGTCGACACATTCACACCTTAGACCATAGAATATAGTCAGGTGGACTCATGATAGGCCAACACCTTCACATGTATGGTCACAGAACAGATGGACACATGGTAGGTCAACACCTACTTACACAGAATCACAAAACATGTCTAGGTGGAGTCATGCAGGTCGACACTATCCCTAAACAGTGTCGACACATTTCTATGGTTTTGCTAAATCTGATCAATATGGATATCCTATGAGGTTTAGTAGTCAGAATAATTTTTGGTTTCATCCAAGAAACACTGGTGGGAAGTATGAAATAAAATTCATGAAAATGAAGAAAAATAATGTTTAAAAAATTCCTAAAAATAATAGAAAAAATAAAAAACAACATGAAATCAGGAACATAATCAAACCCACAGTGAAGAGGCAAGCCTGGATTCCAAAAAATCTATTTTCTTATGTGCTTGATCTGGATGATGTGAAGGGACCCAAATGTACTTGGGTTCCAAAGAGTTTTCTTTGATTGTTTTTGTCTTACAGCCAAAAACAATAAGTGGTACCTTGATAGTAGCTGTTCAAGACATATGACTGGAGACAAAGACAAATTTTGTCTTCTGTCTGAAAAGAAAGCTGGTCATGTTACTTTGGTTGAAATAACAAAGGTAAGATTGTCGGTTCAATAAAGTAGGTAGAAATCCTTCTAATTCAATTGATGATGTACTCTTGGTGGAAGGATTAGAGTACAACCTTCTGAGCATAAGCCAACTGTGTGACAAGGGTCACAAGGTAATCTTTGATTCCTTTGGTTGTACAATTTTTGAATCGAATTCAAATTGTGTGAAGTTTTCTGGAAAAATAATTAACAATGTCTACATAGTTGACCTGGATGAACCTGAAGACACCAATTTATGCCTGACTGCCAATAAAAATGATCTTGCATGTTTATGGCATCATAGACTAGGTCATGCTAGCTACAACATGTTACATAAGTTGGTTAAATTCAACATGGTGAAAGGCTTACCTGAAATTTCCTTTAAACAAAACTTGAAAATCTGTGAAGCATGCACACAAGGTAAGCAAACAAGAAAATCTTTTAAAAGTAGATTAGAAAGTCAATCTTCCAAACCTTTTGAGCTTATTCATATGGATCTGTTTGGACCCACAAGAACAAACAATCTAAATGGAAAAAGGTTTGGGTATGTTCTTGTTGATGACTTTTCTAGATTTACTTGGGTTTTTTTCCTTGCTCACAAGAGTGATGCCTTCATGGAATTTCATGATTTTTACAAGAAAATTCTTCAGGAAGGAAAGTTTAAAATAATTTCTATAATGTCTGATCATGGAGATGAGTTTGAAAATGCTGACTTTGAAAAACTTTGCAAGGAAGAAGGAATTTCCCACAGATTTTCATCACCAAGGACTCCTGAACAGAATGGAGTTGTAGAGAGAAGGAACCGAACACTCGTGGAAATGGCAAGGACCGTGCTGATTGCGAGTGGACTGCCAAGAAAATTCTGGGCAGAGGTAGTAAACACTTCATGCTATATTATAAATCATGCAATGGTAAGGCCTCTTAGCAAAAAGACTCCTTATGAACTGTTGAAAGGTAAGAAACCTTCTGTAATCACGGGGTTGTACACCCCTCGAAACACGCAACATGATTTAAAATTGACTTAAATAGCATGGAAATAAGGATGTGATCGCCACCTAGCTAGTTGCCATGAATAGAAAAGAGACTGGGCTAACGTTGCTAGGAAAAGGAGGAGAGGACAAGAGCACTTACTGGTGTCGCGACGAGTCTCCCTGTCGCGATGAAGCTATTGTCGCGATGCTCACCCCCGGTGCGTCTCTATGTCCCAACCCTCGTACTCGTCGCGTCCTCTGTAGTACAAGAGAATGTTGGTGTGGACCTTCTTCTTGCCCTCCAGCCAGCCAGAGAACAAGAGCCCCTCATCAGACGATGTTTGTATGCCTGTCATAAGAGGATAAATAGGAGGTGGTTGCGGAGGCCAGCACACTCGGCTGTAGTCGCGACGGATCGTAGAGGCACGACAGCTATAGCCATGACGGCCATGTTGGTCGTGACCCCAGGGACACGTGCATGGATTTGCATGAGCTATCGCGATGACCATAGAGGGCGCGACAAAGGCTAACACGGCGCCACGACCCGTCGCGTTAAGGAAAATCATTTATTCTCAAAATAATGATCAATTATAAGGGAGAATAATGGATAATTAAGCAATGAGGACTCTTTAGGAAGATAATTGGATGGGACAATATGAAAATTGGGCTTTTAATGGGCTCACAACATGGCTAATGAATGGGCTCAAGGTGAGTAACCAACTTGGGGCTCATTAAGAGAACAAGAAATGTGGTTTAACTCATGGGCCAGAATCGGGTGTCTACAGATTGCCTCTCCTTGGCTTCCACTTTACAAGGGAGCGCAGCGGAAGTGTAGCGGAGGTGTCATGAAATGACGGCGAAGCGGAAATGACGTGGAGTGGACTGAAAAGATGGGAGCCAAGGTAAAGAGACACCCGATCTAACCAACAAGCAATTGGAATATTCTTGAAAGCCCCGAGTTAGCCGCTCGAGCAAAATGCCAGAAAAGACACAAGTCTGGATGAGAAGGAGAAAGAATAGGATGATCAACCCCTCAATTGAGAGGTACCCTAGCCGATTGGCCTGTAGGTTTCATTTTGGATGGACATGTGCGTGCCAGGCAGGTAACACAGACTCTGTCCTAGGAGCGGTTCACAACCAAAATGGATCAAAAGGAATAAGGATGAAAATTGCATAGAGAATCCAGACAAGGAAATTCTTGACAGACTGGCAAGAGCAACTCGCTCGGAAACAAACCTTCAGATTCAGAGTGGAATAAGGTTTCTTATTCTGAACATGAAGAATGGTTGGGCACTCAACAAGGGCTTGTAGACATGCGAATTTGGCTCCACCGTGGGCAAATTTCATGTTGCGCCATAACGCCACAAATGGCCCTCATTTTGCCTTGCAAGAGTATTTCCCTATCATTCCCGATCTCACCCATCTTCCCTCGGTGCTTCTCCCTATTCTCGGGGTCTATTTAATGGTCTCGGGATATATTTAATGGAAAAAGGCATTGTTTTCATGTCGCGACGGCTCTCCGGGGTGCGTTAACCATGTTGCGACAGGTCTAGAGGCCGCGTTCTTAAACACGTCTGGCATGGCGGACCCGATTCCAAGTCGCGTCGGGCACCTTGGGCGCAACTTGGACAACAGGACCTTATCGCGACGGCCTTAAGCGACACGACAAGGCATTTGTTTATTTTATTTATGGAAAATGCCCAATGCCATTTCATGAACGCGTCCGCTATGAGCGCCGCGATTCTAATGTCAGTTTTGGCAGTATTTCTTTAAATAAAATATAGAAATCTCGTAACGCATTATGTTGTCCGAACGCGTTTCAAATCAAGGATGCGTCAGACCTAGCCGACGCGATTAGGCCCTAGGCCCCAAAGTCGTCGCACTCAAGCGCCCGGATCTTGGAACCACGCGAAATGTCTGAATCACATCCGCCTAACCCGACGCGATTAGCTCTTAGGCCTGACACGCCAGACCCCAAAAGTCGTCGCATTTATGGCCCACGTGCCCAAAAGGAAGTCGTGGAGGGGTTGACCGACGCGTTTCAAGAACGCGGCAGCCATACCCTACGCGATTATGAAGGTAGCCGTAGATCGTAATCATAGCGCTTTATGTCAAATCAAGTGGCAAATGTGGCGCTTCCTAATCGCGGCCTCCTATCCCGACGCGATTCTAATCGCGGCCTGCCACCCGGACGTGACTCAACATCATGGTCGCGTCCGCTGTAGCCGACGCGATTCAAGCGTCTGATGCCTATAAATAGACCCCGGAGGGTCATTTGTAAGGGGGTTCCATTTCAGAGCGGCGAAGCCCTGCCGAATTCTCGTCTCGACGTTCGCTCAGGGGGACCTCCTCTTCCCTCGTCCATCCAGCCGGCATCTCGGCCTTCTTCCACGTGTACCGGAGCGGAATGGCGCGGAAGCTTCTTCCTTGTCTTCCTCCGTTCGTCTAACCGGCAACGCCACGGCGCCGACGCGCCATCCACTTCAGGGAAGCACCCCCTCCCCTTTTCTTTATTTTTCATTACTCCTTTCGGGTCCCATGTGGAACCCTTTTACTTACTTCCTCTGGGCCCCACGTGGCCCCTTTTATTTCATACGCACACGCATGCATGCATTCACACACACACACACACACACCTATTTTAGGGGTTTAAAAGCCACCACACGGTAAGTCGTTCCCCTTATTGTTTATTCCTTTATTTTATTCATTTTGGATTGATACTACACACACATGGCTAATCCCCTCTTATTTTCTTTGTCTATTTTGTCAGGGTAATCAAATAAGGAAACACCCTCTACCACGGCCGACCGTGCTCGTAGAGGAAGAAAGGACCCACACCCCCGCACAATCCCCGCAGGCTCCAACAGGTATTTCCCGCGATCACTTCTTCCGTCTCGCACCCCTCACCATGCGTCTCCATTCAGCACCCTCGCGTGCCTGGCGATCACGATCTTTTTATTTTCCGCATTTCCTTTCTTTTTTTTCCCCCGTCCATATCCCCTCTCTTTGTGGATTAAATGCCCGAGGTTCCCAACAGACCCGCGGCGGTGTCTACAAATTAGGGATCACAGTGGGACATATTTTTGCATATTCCTTCTGATTACCCCCTCCTTCGTGCCCCACATGGCACTCCTCTTTTCATTTACTTTATATTCTGCAAAGCATGCCGTGTGTTTAATTTTCTGCTTTTTTTACACATCTTCCGCTTTCCTGCCTTTTTTTTTGTCCTCGGGTGGCCTGTTGGAATCACGTCCAACACAGAGGACGCATTTATACTGCGTCCACTAAACCGGCTGCATTTCGTTTTGGTGTCGCGTCGGCTATGGCCGACGCGTTTCGCTTCTCTGTCGCGGCGGCTAAGCACAACGCGTCCCTGTATACCTTAATTTTAGTTTTCTGTACAACCTTCATGCTTACTGTCTGTTTATTGCTTTATTTTTTATTCTCAGGTGCCTATTTGGAATCGCGGTCAACACAGAGGACGCGTTTATAACGCGTCCCCTGCACCAGACGCATTTTAGTTTACTGTCGCGCCGGCTAAGGCTGACGTGTTATTGTCACGACGGCAAGGGCCGACGCATTCCTGTCTGCACAGACCATCCACAGGGACCAAGTGCGGGCTTGACAGCCTTCTGGGGCTTTCAGTTCCGCGTCCAGGTGACTGGACGTGATTTGGTTGGAGTCACGGTGGCTGTCCCCACCGCGATTCAACATGCTGACAGAAATGCGCCCCTTTGCCATTTTTGCTATATCTGCTGCATACAAGGCATTTTTTTTTGCATCGGTCGGGGGACCTCCTTCCCTCATATCCTAGGCTCCACACACCCTTCCGGTGAAGGCAAGCTCTCCATTGGGCATTCCATCCCTTTGGACTAGCGAAACTTCTCTTGGAACCCCGTAAGACTTTGTACCCCGTGGATTCCCTCATGGGGGATCGAGCTGGCGGTACCACTTCGTTGACCCGAGGTTAGATATCCATTGCGTGGTAAGAGGTGATTCTAGTTGTACCCGATGTTCCATTCTCTACCCAACTAGGATCTCACCTGGAGTGACACAATATTTTTCAATCCATTAATTAATTGTGAAACTCCTAAAAACAAGCGCTGTAAGGCCCTCAAATTTGGTCCTTTTATTTTGCTGTGTGTGTGGATTCGTGCTTGTGCGTAAATATTATGTATGCATATGTAGATATCTACGTACATATTAGCTAGGTGTACTTACGTATGCACGTGTGTGTTAGTTATAACTGTTGATTGTTTGCATGGTGTAGTAGTGTGTTCATTATACTACATATATTGCATGTATATATATAGCGTATATATATGGTTTTCTGCATGGTTTAAGCTCTGGCCGAAGAGCAAATTTGGCGTTAACATGGATGGACGTCCATGTTGAGTAAACGTCCATGTCGATGGACGCCCACTATTAAGTAAACGACCATGGATGTGGACATCTGCTTCTCTGATTTTCTATGCGCAGCAGACCCCAAAATTCTGGATTGGGCTTGCTCACCGATTGGGGAGATGTCCCCAACGGCTCTCACCTCTCCCATCATGCCTTGCGTGAGATCCCATGCCCCATCTTATAAAATCACTACCCCTTGCAACCTGAAAGAGCTCTCTTGGCTCTTTGCAAAGAGAGAAAACCCTAGCTAAAAGAACAGGAGAACTGAACTTTGAGAGCTCAGATCCGACGATTTGAGGCTTCTTCCGGCGAACTATTTCAACTGGGAGGAAGATTGGCCGTAGGGGAAGGCTTCCCCAACGCTGGACTGAAGGCTACTTCATCCTAGAACCCGAAGGAAGGAGTTTGTGGAGGCTTCCTAGAACTGTCCGAGGAGAGCTTCAACAACCATTTTGATCCCTTTGGAGGTTTTTCTAAAGGCAAGTAACCCATCCCCATTGTCCATGTGTTTGTCCAGTAGGTCTTAGGTATTTTATGGGATTTTATTCGTGTCCTGGAACCCCACATTTCCCCTATGTTTGGAGTTCGGTCTGTGTTTCTGCACAGACAGAACTTAACGGCAAGATCCCTTGCCGTTAAGATCTCCAGTTGGCGGTAGACGATGCTGCCGTTAACCTCTGTGAACGACCAGCCTTTGCCGTTTAGTTCTTTAAGATAGAACATGGAACTGTTCTTTCTTATATATGATTATTTTTGGATTTCTTCGCATGAGGATATATTGTAAATGTTATATGCTATGTAATATAGATAATGGAATGCATTGTGAGATTTCTGTGAATTTCTGTAATTAGTATAAATTGTTAGGTTTATGTGAAATGCATGTTAGATAAAGATCTTGGATAGGATAGCTTACTGTTCACCTGATTCATGAAGAATTTGAATGCCATAATTTTTCTAGATCATGCATATGTATGTCAGTCTCTGTCTCAAAAATTTGGGAATTTTCCCATGATCACGTGATTTATTACAATTTTTGTACTGAAAATAGAAACCATGTGTAGGTTCTTGTAAAACTCACAGTAAATTGTATGATGTGAAATAAATTTGGGGAAAACTTCTGTGGTAAAATGAATGATAGATGCAGGTTAGTGCACTGTCAAAACAGACCTTGATATTATGCTTCCATGATAACGGATTTATGAATGCCATGTGGTTGAATATTTTATTTTCTGTAAATTTAATATAGTTCAGAAAAATATGAAAATTTGCATGTGTGGTCTGAACCCTGCAAATAGCTTGTGGTTAAAATCTCATATTATTTGGGAAACAACAGAGTACATTATGGAATTTCCATATGAAAATGAGCTATTAATGCGTGCTTAACATGCTTATGGTTGGATAATGTGTTTTCAGCATGATTAGAGTAAGTTGCCGAGTGTTTAAATTTTGTCAATAGTAGTATCATGTTAGGAAAAATTTAACTATGTGCATGAGTGTGAAAATAGAAATGGTGTGTTAATTGTGTAAAATTATGCGTGTGTTAAATCGGAAAATGTGTAAATTGTGTCGTGTGTGACACTGCTTCCATAGAGGGCTGTGGAACTGTACCGTGGAAAAGTCCCCACGGGAAGGTTCAATGTGTTAAAATCCTAAGGGCATTAGGATGAAATCCTGGAGGTGGACAAGTACCACTAGTTAGGGTGGAGAGTACTTCTCCCGGTCTGCGCAGTACCAAGAGCCGTCACTGTGTTGCCTAGGTGGCGTCTATGTGTTATGTGATGTGAATGTGTCCTTCTAGTGGTGGTTTGGACTATGTGTCACGACATTTAAATGTGAAAATGTGAATGTGTATATGTGCAATTGTGTAGTGCGAACATGTGAATGTGCAATGTGTAAATGTGAACAATGCGAACGTGTAAATGTGTAAACATGTGAAATCAATGTGTTAAAATGTGAACTTGTGATTATGATATGATAATGTTAGATTCATGTCAAAACAGCAACCTTAAGGTGTTTACAATGGTGTTTTATATGTGCAAAAGTGTGTAGAATCCATGTTAGGGGTATTTCCTTCTTATATGTGAAAATTCCATGCTAAATCTACTATCCTGTTGTGGTTAAATGTAAGTGTAGCTCTCATGTGAATGAATGAGTAGAAAGCATGTGGTAGGTATTTTATTTTGGAATGACATAAACCATGTATCTTGTGTTACAAAATTGGTAGAAATATCATGATAGGTTGTTTCTTAACATTGTTCAACCATGCTATCTGTTTTGAGTTGATGCAATTGAATGTAAGGCTTGCATGTGATGTATGCATGTATGATGTGTATGAAGTTTACTTGCTGAGTCTTTTAGACTCACTCTTGCTTCGGCGTACAGGTTTAGCAGGTGACCCTACTTCCTTGGAGGAGATCGTTGAGAGCGACTCCGAGCGAGGAGAATAGAGTGTTGTGGAGTCACCATTGTTGTATCTTACTTTCATAGTATGTAATTGAGACTTATGTAATTGAAGCTTATGTAATTTGTGGATGAACAATGTAATTTGAATTTTGTATTTCATTATGTGGACTTAGTTCTTTTAAATTGCTATATGGATCATGTATGTTTAATGTGGATGGTGAAATGAAAGACAGTAGTTCTTTTACTTCCGCTACTCTGTATTCATATTTGTGTACATCTCAATCTAGTGGTAGTGTTGGGTAAATGTCCCACTGTGACGAGACTCACTATACCGACGTGGATTGGTATAATCGTACCGGCATAATGAGGGTCGTCACAGAGATTGGTATCAAAGCCGACTGGTTGAGATTGTACATAAATATACATAAGTCATCATCTCCATTGCATGCTAAGTCCTTATAGAGTTGTCCACATGTGTAGAAATGATTAATAATCAATGAAAGATAGATAAGAAAGTGGTTAGGGACTAAATAACGTAGTCTCTAATAGTGATTAAATTACTGCAGCATATGGCTTCACGCGGTAGGCGTGGTGGTGTTCCTACTCGTGATGGCGAGCAGAGGAGAGATGAGCCTAGGCGTGAGGAGCAGACTGAGCAGCAGGCCCCGGCACCTCAGGGTCCTGTACTTCCCCCACCGCCACCAGTGGATTATGGAGTGTTCATGCAGGGTCTAGTGCAGGCCATGCAGACGCAGGCCCACACCCAGGCTGCACTCCAGGCTCAGATGGAGGCTTAGGTTGGAATAATAAAATAAAGAGTAGTCTGTTTTATTTAATTGCATGATGTTGTGTCGAATATGCTTTGCTCAGATGGAGGCCCAAACCATCACTGAGGACGAGGCTAGTGGCGTTTGATCATCGTACCTTGGACGAGGCCCTTAGCGCTGCATGTAGGCAGGAGGGTGAAATGGAGCAGTACCTCGAGGAGAAGAAAGCTTTGCAAAAGAGACCTGCGGCCCCTTTCCAGCGGCAGGATAAGAAAAAGGCAGCGTACCAGAGACCGCAGCGTCCAGTGGCAGCCAGTAGTACTCAGGTACCTTCTCAACGTTCCCCTAGTGTGAAGAAGGAGTGTCCCCATTGCGGGAAGACACACGGTGGTACGGAGTGTTGGATGGTAGCGGGAAAATGCTTGAAGTGCGGGAGCAGTGACCACAATATCAAGGATTGTCCGAGACTTCAGCAGGGAGTCCAGCGCGGAGAGCCAACCCCAGCAGCGGTAGCAACAGCAGCGCCAGCTACAGGAAGACCAGGAAGGCCTCGATCCCAAGCTCGAGTGTTTTCCCTAGCACGAGAGGACGCCGAGCAGGCGGAGCATGTCACCGAAGGTACGGTTTTACTTCTAGGTGTGCACGCTTGGGTTTTGTTTGATACGGGTGCCACTCACTCGTTCATCTCCGAGCGTTTCGCTAGGCAGTTAGCTCTAGAGTCAGGTGTAGAGTCTGAGGATTTAGAAGTCCCGTTGTCTGTACACACACCCGCGGGTACGGTATCAACTGGGAAGTGTATTCCATCGTTACCTGTGTGCATTGAGGATAGAGTCCTAGAAGGGTGTTTCTTCTTGCTAAAGATGAAGGACTATGATGCTATTCTTGGTCTGGATTGGCTAGAGGAGCACTATGCGTTAGTAGATTGTTGTCGGAAGAGGATTGTTTTTCGCATTCCTAGTGAGGACGAGTTCTCTCATCCCTTGCCAAGAAACTTGGCAGGAAAGTTGGTCATCTCTGCCATGAAGGCGATGCGCATGGTAAACAAGGGTTGTGACGCTTTTCTTGCCAGCGTAGTGTTAGCACCCGAGGCTGGTGAGTCACCTACTCTTGCAGAGAACGAGGTAGTGCAGGATTTTCCAGACATCTTTCCCGACGATTTGTCTGGATTGCCACCGGATAGAGAGATAGAGTTCACCATAGAGTTGCTTCCGTGCACCTCTCCTATCTCGAAGGCTCCATATCGGATGGCACCTGCGGAGTTAGCCGAGTTAAGGAAGCAGTTGCAAGAATTGCTAGATAAGGGATTCATTCGCCCTAGTGTTTCCCCTTGGGGCGCACCTGTCTTATTTGTAAAGAAGAAGGATGGATCACTTAGGTTATGCATCGATTATAGGAAGCTAAACCAAGTGACAGTGAAGAATAGGTATCCCTTACCTCATATTGATGATTTGTTTGACCAACTGCAAAATGCATCAGTCTTTTCTAAGATCAATTTGCGATCTGGTTATCATCAGTTGAGGATTAGGAGTGAGGATGTGTCCAAGATGGCGTTTAGAACCCGTTATGGACATTATGAGTTTTTGGTCCTTCCTTTCGGATTGACCAACGCCCCTGCAGCATTCATGGATCTCATGAACATGGTATTTAGGCCGTACTTAGATAGCTTTGTTGTGGTATTTATCGATGATGTGTTGGTCTACTCCCCGGATGAGGCCACACACCGTCAGCATTTGAGGGTAGTATTAGAGGTTCTCCGTGAGCACAAGCTGTATGCAAAATTCAGCAAGTGCGATTTTTGGTTGCGCGAGGTTCATTTTCTTGGGCATGTTATCTCCGGTGCTGGTGTAGCAATTGATCCAGCAAAGGTCCAGGCAGTTATGGATTGGGAGACTGTAGTAACCCGAAAAATTTTGTATTTAAAAATTTGAAATAATAAATTTCTATAAAAATAGAATAATAGAAACATACGTACCATTATCGTATATGCAAGAACACATCTAAAAATTTTAAAAAAAAATTGTAAATCAACTCCAAATATTATCCCTAAGTGTTCAACGAATGAATTCATGCAATGAAAAATCTAATTGGCCAAACGTACGTCACAATGTGACTAATTATCCAAATTAGGAAACTAAGTCGGAAAACCGTTAACATGAAAAAATAACACACCCATAAATTAAACGAACATGTCGAAGAGATTTCTAACATCATGAAATGAATAACCATTATCGGGTTTGGACCAATGGACCTCTCATAGCCCATGAATAAATTCAAATAAGAAAATGCAATAAAATTCATAACTCTATTATTCCCTAATTAAAAAGGGAAAAACCTATAAGATAAATTCCAATAAATAATGGACTTGGTTAAATTGACTCATTAGAATTTAGTGGTCCAAAATAAGGATTTTAAAAAGAAGAATAATGGGAAAATTCCCTAAATTCGCAACTTAAATATTACTTAAATAGAAAAGAGACATTTAATGCATTAAATAAGCAATTTGAGATGGAATTGGATTCCTAAACCTACCCCATATGGTTTAGCACGAATTTAGACCTCAACCTAACCCAAATAGAAGTTGGAAAGCAAGGAAGGAAAGAAGGAGTTAGAAAATCTCATAATTAAAGAGAAATTTGAGTAGTAGTATGAATAAGAACCCTTACTAGCTTAAACACTCTCTAAACTCTCCATGGCCGGCCCTGAAACTTTGCTGGGGCTTGCTGGACGTGGAGAGAAGGCCAAGGAGGAGGAGAATTCGTGGGGAGAAGGCTCTCTCAAGCATCTTCCTTTGTTCTTCAAGTTTTAGCCCTAGAAGAGTAAAACGACTAAAGGTAGGCATTTTCACGAGCAAAACTCAATTAAATCCATATGTAGATTGTTCCATACATCAGGAACAAAAGCTCTCTTGTTTCACTCTTTTTCATCGAGCCAATCTTTTGATCTCTATTTTTGAAATTCTGCAAATATGATGAACCCGACCCTTCTTCTTTATTCTTGATCTCCATGTATACTCAACCTCGTGCTCTCAAATTTTAACTAGAGTTACTGATGGATGTTAGACATATTTTGCCCCTAAAAGCCCTAATTTTTATCCATCCTTTGTCACGAATTAAATCTTGCATGATTTCGACAATGTACTGTTGCAGTTTAACCTTGACTTGTGTTACAAGTTCCATACCTCTTTGTGGAGTCGTTTCTAGACCAAGTGTTCAACAGAGAACTTGTTATCTCATGCGTCTACTTTCATTTGGCACTAGTTTCCCCAATTTTTGTTGACTATAGTGAGAGTATTAGTCTGAACATTACCACTATGTCAGATTCACATAGTCAGCCACAATACATTTTATTACCTAGTCAAATGACCTTTGTTTCTCAATTATTTGCTACTGTACAAAGTATTGGAAGTAATCTAACTAACAAAGGTAGTTTCACTCGATTTGGATAACCCTAGCATTTGTTTTGATTTTTCAAACCCACAGCTGTCAAACCCAATCCAAGTCGGAGTTGGAAATAGGTAGAAAAAGCAACCCAAACGTCATTTTCAGGTAGCGACAGGTCGACACGTCGCTACCATAAAGCGACAACATCATGGTCGCGACCCATACCAAAAATCAAGCCGTTTCGTGGTCTTTTTCAGAAGGCGACAAGATCATGGTCGCCTTCATGTTCTGAAGGCGACAGGCACTGTGTTGCCTTCTGCCTATGTCTACTTAATCGGACATAATTTTTTCTATAGACCTCAGATTGACGAGCCGTTTTCTTTGCTGGATTCCTCATTCAAAGGGCTTCAATTTGGTGTATTCATGTGTGACATTTGAATGAAAAATCAATGAGTTATGACCTTAGGAAGTGAAGGGATGGGATTGCATTTGCCTTCTAAAAGGCATACATCTTGGTTTCCATCGTTTTGCGTCGTTCCTTACATGTGTGAGTTTGATCTCTTCTAAGAAGGTTCTAGAAAGTTTTAACATGCATTTATCAACCCATATCAAAGTTAAAACATGTTTACATAATTTTTAATTGATTTTAAGTTCATGATCATGCTCTCTACTTGCCGATTATCCACTTCTTGCCTTGGTATCAAACTTGCTAAAAACACATGTTATAAAATGGAGTCATATTGAATGATTTAAAATGTAATAACACTACATCTTTCTATCTATGATTTCTCTCACACGTTCACACACTTGAACCATCCAATTATGGCTTGACTTGGCACAAAATATCTCATAATGTATCTGGTTAATTTATTGCAATAATGTACATTAAATTGCT
Source organism: Colocasia esculenta (assembly GCA_014218235.1). Taxonomy (NCBI): domain Eukaryota; kingdom Viridiplantae; phylum Streptophyta; class Magnoliopsida; order Alismatales; family Araceae; genus Colocasia; species Colocasia esculenta. The sequence continues at coordinate 115,931,350 of CM024755.1, read as the reverse complement.
ATATTTTAAATGAACTTGTCTTCGTTTCTCGTGTTGTTTGGGAATACCGTTACCGACGCTCCACTGTTCTAGAATTCCTCTAGAATGTCGGGCACTTGTTTCTATATACACACTTTCCTTGACTTGGATGAACTCTCCGTCGGATATTCCTTCTGCCGAACTAGTGAATCCTTGTTCAAGACCTCCGTAAGTCTCCTCTGTCCATGGATTCCCACATGGTCGACGAGTCGGTTGTACCCTAACACCTATGATACCCTTTAGGGATCAACATGATCCAAACAACCTTAGTTGCTCTCGCTCTTGTCTTGAATCACGCCGGACCTCTGGACCTGTGCATAACGAGGCCAGCGGATGGGTTGTGTATTCCACATGACTGCCAACGCCGTACGCGTGTGTTGTGCAACTTTTACTATCGCTCGTTACTTGACGTTTCTTGTGCAATGACCATAAGATCTCATCTATACTCTACTCGCTCGTCTATTCACGTTCACTCTACTATCTCATCTCTCTCGTCTATTCATCTAGTACTCTCTTGGTTTTGTACTGTTCATGACTGTCTAGCGCTATAAAATGGGTCTTGTGACTCTACTGTATCCAATGCATACTGTGCAGGGCACGGAGAGTGTCCGAGGGGCTCCAATCTAGTCCTGGGGGCAGAGAGCCACCCGAAAATACCTGCAGGGGCTATTGACGGTGTTCTGCATTGCACCGGTTCTGACTATACTGTATTGGCTAGACATCTAACTACTATCCTTTTAGTCTGAGGAGTTCAGACGTACTGTGATACTACTGTGATATCACAAACTGTTATACTATTAGTCTGAAGAGTTCAGACATACTGTGCGATTACTGTGCTATCGCAGACTGTTACTGAATGGCTACTGTCCTAGAAGTGACTATTGCCGTATTCTACTAGTGCACCGTTGTGCAACCATACATGCTATCTCGTTACACGCTATCTCGTTACACGCTATCTTGTCATACGCTCTACTTGCTCTACTTGATACTTTCTATCTTGAGTTATTGCGTACTATCGTGACTTAATCGCATTCAAAGTGCTATACTCTCTCATTGTCTAATGACAATAAAAGTGCTATATTTTCTCTCGGCTATCTACGGATAACCAAAGTGCCATTACTATTTTGATTGACAAAAGTTAATCAAAAGTGTTATACTATCTCGATTGATGAGAATCAATCAAAGTGCAATTTACTCTTTACATGACCAACTACTATCTCTCCTTGCTATACCTATTGCTTGCCAATGTCGCTACATGCTGTTGCGTTGTTATCGTTTCTATCGTGACTTGACTTTAATCATCGTGCTATACTTGATTCTTCTGCTATCTGAACCATGTTACTTCTGCTATTACTTTCTCGACTTTACATGACTCGCTCTATCATTAGTTACTCTGCCATTTAATGTATTAATTATTTAAAGCCTGCTTGAGCCTGAGATTTAAGTCCTACTGGGCGTTATCACTCACCCTACGTTATTTGTCATGTGTGTTTCAGGTAAGTCGAATGATGACGTTACTCTTACTATTGGGACAGGACCCGAGTGATGAGCGACCCGGAGTCGAATGACAAAGTTATCATAGCACAATTGAGTCTAGTAACTTTTCCTTAGATTTCTTTCCAATGTAATGATGTCTTTAGCCCTATGTATTGGCTCTGAATTAGTGGATGTAATAGTTAGATGAATTATCAATAAAATAAAGAGTTATTGCAATTATTGTTCATTAGATGCTCTGATATTTGCGAATGTATGCGCAATACACGTTACCATACTCGTTGTTCACGTTCTCCTCTGATTTATTCCGCTGCTAAATTGGAGGGGCGTGACAGAGATCCCCAAGACCCTTCGGAGATTCGTAGTTTTCTGGGTTTGGCTGGTTACTATCGGCGATTCATTGAGGGATTTTCATCCATCGCCGCCCCATTGACTCAGCTTACCAGAAAGGGGGTGAAGTTTGTGTGGTTCGAGACGTGTGAGAGTAGCTTTCAATTATTGAAGGCTAAACTTACTTCCGCTCCGGTATTGGTATTACCTAGTGGTGCTGAAGGTTTTGCCATTTATACGGATGCATCTCGGATTGGCTTAGGTTGTGTGCTAATGCAGCAAGGAAGGGTAGTGGTGTATGCTTCCCGCCAATTGAAGGAGCATGAACGTAACTATCCGACTCATGATTTGGAGCTTGCGGTCACTACAAAAAAGTTGGCCTATAGCAACAATTTATATTTACGGCTTTGAATTTCGTAAGAATAAATAAAACAATAGTTACGATTTTTTATTTTGCAGTGTCAATTTTACGCACTCCTTTTATAACTATAGTGCGACAATTTTTTTTTTAAATGAGAAGATATCAAAAAACATATGTAAATTAAAACCCAAGAAAGAAGCCGCCAAACTTTTAATGTAAAAATCATCCCCTCAAAATCGAACCCCCTTTTCCCCTATCTCAAAACCCACAAAACATCCCCACGTCGCTCTCCGGAAACCCCTCTTTCCCCCATCTGAAAACCCCAAAATCCCTAGATCCACCGCCATCTCCAACCCCTACCCAGACCAATCTCTGTGTATCTGAGCATAATTCTCCAATGCGGACACTGGTGGCATTGTACTTAGTGGCGGCGGCTGGACAGGGATTCTGGTCTCTGGATGAGGGTATCTTAGTGGAGTACATCAGGACGATGTCAGCGCTCCAGGGGGTGCTTGGCAACCACATCGGGGACGACGAGTTCACCATCAAGGAGGTCGACGACGGCAACCTCAACTTCGTCTACATCGTGCTCATCCTCGCCAGCTCAGTCATCATCAAGCAGATGCGCCTCCCTCCTCTCCTCTGCTTCCTCTTTCTATTCTTTCAATTTTTCACTTTCTGCAACTATCTTCACTTCCTTATTTTTCATTATGTCACTGTTTCTCTTGTTCTTCCACCTTGGCACAACTTCCTCCTCAATCTGTTAAAGCTTCAACTATAGTTTCATCTCTTTTGTGTTTGGTTTATTGATGCGTAAGTGTGCCAAGGTAGTTTACATATTCTCCAAGAAAATGATGTTAGATTAGGTAAATGCTTTGCTCTTCAAAGATTAATCGATTTGGTCTCTGATCCTTGGTCTTGTTCATGTTATTATGGCTTGGTTCCACAACAGGTTCTTCCGCACTGTGTAGAGGAGTTGTGGCTGATGACGAAAGATAGAACATATTTTAAGACACTGGCCTTGAGAGAGCACGAGATCAAGTTTCTGGAGTTTAGCATTTTGATCAGACATTGTCGTTGATTGGCATGCGCTACCTAAAGCCTCCACATATCATTCTTAGGAAAGAATTAATTGTTGGAATTGAGTATCTCTTACTTTCTGAGCATATGTCAAAATATATGGCAAAAACTCTCTCTACATCTCTTTTTTATCATTCCACTTTGGAGCACAGGCGTGCTGGTAACTTCTCTTTTTCCCAGATTTATTACTACTATGGCTTTTGTTCTGCATATGGGGCTAATAGTTTCTGCAATCATTTTCATAGTGCTTGTGTTAAATCTTAGACGTTTGAGAATTCTCTTTAGTTGTCCAGAATGGTGATTTTACCATTAGACTTGATATTTTAGCAATCCTTAATCTGAAATCATGTGGCTATAATTGCTCAGTTAATTGAATAGTATTCCATAATTGTTTTCATCTAATATAGCTTGTGCTAAATTTAGTCGCCATGAGACCTTCAATTTATCTTAACCCCCATCACCCCTTAGAGTTTCTACGTTATGTCCAAACTACAGGAAGGTTGATTATTAAATTATTTTTTCCCCAACCATTGACACTGAATAGTAGTACACAGTCCTCTATTAGGATGTAGATGACATTTTTGTTGTTTAATGTCCTTCTGGACTTACCATTGCAGTGAATGACAATCAAGGTCAATTGCCCTACGAACAGATCATGACAAAAAATATTGAATTTTAACCACATACTCCAGTCTCTATGGATACTTAACATGTAAGTTGCATGTAAAAAATCTACCATTTGATTGGCTAGTAAAATTAATTAAAAATCAAGTGCAATGGTACATGTTTTCTTTTTTCCATTTCCTTTTCTATGCCTTCAATCATCACCCTGCATATTCTACTTTTGGTTGTAATGTTGTGGTACCATCCCATTTTCAGAGAAATACCTTCAGGTATGACAAGGAGTGAGAGCAGCCATGTAGGAACATTCGGTTTTACATGCTCAAAACTTCTTTAATCCAACAAAAATCTGATGAAGATATATTTTATTGAATGTTCTTCACCTAGGACTTTAGTTAGGAAAATAGATAAAAGAAAAACACCATTTTTTGTTTCTAATCCATGTAATGTAGATCTCAAAAAATAACAAGCAAAGTGATGTGGGACAGAGTTGAGAGAGGGAGGAAGGGAGGAGAGAAGAGCTTCACACTCTAGGATTTCACACCCTAAGAAGCCTTCACGGTGAGAAACAGGACGGCTGCTGCACTTTTCTTTCAAATCATCATTAACCTCCCAACAAGTGGATTACAGTATTATTTATGGGGGCAAAAAATCCTAATGACTCCATTTGACCCAATAATGACCAAGAAAATCTTGAGACCTAAAATAGGTTAAAACTATACCCGAAAATACTGAAAAATCGATAACACACTAATGGGCCTCTTTCAAGCCTTATTCTTACGACCAAAGACTCAAATAACTAAAGCAAATACATCAATAACGTGAGAACTCTTCGTTAAGCCATAAAGATGTCATTATCGCCGAATCTGTGTTGCCCATAGTCCCACTTCCACATCACAAAGTGGCATGACTGCAAAACAACAATAATAATCTGGTTATGAAAATAGTTGTTGCATTTGTTTGGTAGATTGTTCTGCTCTTATTGAATGCAGTTGCTGAGTTTTGCGGGAATGTTGAGTTCTACAATTTATTTTAGCATCTCTCTCATGTGATTTGGCTAATACTGATGGCAGTTTTCAGGAGCTTCTGGCTCAGAGAAGAGCCGAGCTAAGGTAATTATATCTTATGTTTTCTTCTCTTTTTTTTTTTTAATCTTTTGTGCGATCTAGATGTTGGAACTTTGATGTATTTAAAGGAGAATGCACACCTAAAAAAAGGAGTAGATCTTATACAAAAGAAGAATGTTTCTCTTATTATTTTTCCTAAATAGTTTTGGCTTCAAGCCATCAATACCTATTTATACCGGGATCTGCTCTGGAGTGGCCAGGGATCAGTTCAAACTACTAGCATCCTAGTTTCATTAATGCCATCATCATGTTTACTTTAGATCGAAGATATCTATGACTAGAAATTTGGTATACAACTTTTATTAGCAATTAGGAAAGAAGATATAGTAATGTTCTATATATGCCGGGCAAAAGAGTTCATTTATAAAAGATGCAGAAAGAAAAACTTTGTGAGATGTTGTGGGCAACTACATTGTTTGGTTCAAAGACTATATAAGGTTGTATCTCTGATTCAAATTTCCACATGTATATGCTTTAATAAAATATCCACACTAAAATCTTTTATGCACAGGTTCAAGAAGATGTGTATTAAAATTAAAATTTATCAATTTTGACCTAACAAAAGGTGTTGTCATGCCTAGTATTCTTTGGCAGTGATAATTCTCTTTCATGTTTAGTTATACCATTATGAGTCCTTTTCTCTTTTCCCTTTGAAAGAAAGAGAGAGTATTTCTCATTGAATGCATGCAATAGGATTTCTAAGAAAAGTAAATTAAGTAGCCACAGAGTATCAGGGAGAAGAATATGGCTGCTTGGTATTTTTTTCCCTGTGCATTTTGGTATAGAGACTAGACAACCAAAAAAACATGATTATGTTATGTATCATTTCAACAAAGAAACTTAGTATCTGAATGATAGCTAAACTAAGTTAATTTCAGAAAGAATACGTTTTTCAACTGCATTAACTTTTTTTAAAAATTAAAATCAAAGGAAAATAAAAATAAAAAAATAGAAACTAATACTAAAAACAAAGAATTACCACCCAAGCCCGCTTAAGGAGGTTTCCAAGTTCCATCCTCCAGACAAATTTGATGCAGCTCCTGAGGTAGGGAAACTGCCCAACTCATATCAAACTTAGCCATTCTTGCTTCCTTCGCTAGTCAATTAGCCGCCATGTTCAATTGTATGTTGACACATTCTATCTTTACCTCATTCCATTTTTCCAAATTTACTGTAATTTTGTTCTGTTCCACTGGCCAGCGTCAGTCAAAAAATCTGAGATCTTCATGTTTCCTTCTATTTTCTCAGAGTTAAAGATCTATGGGTAGCTATTTAGTCCTCTCTCTTGGATCCAACCATCGCTGGTCACATTGATGGAATCACCTCTACCAAGTATCCATCCAAAACAAAACTTGTGGTTATTGTATTATGAACTGATCCTCTTCCAAATTTCTGATTTAGGTACTGATGTGAATTGCATATCCATGCTGCCTTTTCTAAGGTATTTATCTTTGATCAGGTTCCTCCATTGTCCCTCCCTTTCTGTGAGAGCCTTAAAGGCCAATTTAATCATTAGTTGGCCAACCTCTTCCTATCTGATTCTGTCTCTATACTCTACCTCCCATCTGCTCTGGAAATGACTTGATAACTCACCGGTAATGTGTGACGGACTGGGGTATTTATGCCCAATAAGGCTCCATATCCAGATCCGCCTCCCGCGAACGGACCGAAGTCTCGCAAGGGATATCTCACACACGTGTCCAGTAAGAGTATAAAAGACAAACCACAAGAATATAAGACACAAGAAAGTACATGTGCTCATATCTGTTCACAAATTTGTACAACTGTCCCATTACATTAGTACATGTCCAATTTAAAAGAGTACAACTACCTGGGGCATACCCCGAGGGAGCACAAGTTCACACAACACTAACTACTAAACAACTGCTGGTGGTACAAGTCTGACACAACGCCGCTGTAAGCCAAACACACGGCAAGCCCTGAAAAGAACTGTAGGGGAGTGAGCCTCAACAAGTCACTGGCTCAGTAGGGGCTACCCAGAACAACACCGTAACCACAAACACCTCAACCCCAACGGTTCTCACTGGCAATATCAATAGCCAAACCATTTCATGCTCACATCATGACAATAAATAACAATTAAACATACTCATGATGATAACATAACGTTCTCAAAAGAAAAGTAGGACTACAGGACTAACATAAAATCATTAGTCAGCCCCACTACTAAAGTGCCTAAACCACAGTCTCACTGGCACACTGCTACAACAACTGGTTGCCTAAACTATAAGCCACACAGGCAGGTCACTGCCTAAGCTGCAAGTTTCACAGGCAAACCTCAAGCACTTAAATAACAGGACTGCTAACAAAGAGCTGGTCCTTTATACTCCAAATCACACTACATCGGATACTACATACAAGGTAACAGAACTGGCTACCACGAAGCCAATCCATAACACACTAAAACTATAATTAGAATCATACCCAAGAAGAGCAAAACTCAACAAGTGGAAGGTCTCACACAGCCTCCACGGAGCATAGCTCTACTAAACCATAATATGCTTAAGCCACAAGCCTCATCGGCAAAATACCCACAAAGGTAACGTAATTAATAATCACAAACTAATTCACAATAAAATATAAACAAAGATCTACTTAAAACAGTTAGGATACAACAAGTGGCAGGTCAAACCACAAGACCTCCACAACACACAAGTACCCGGAAAGGTTGGTACACGATGTACCACCACAAAACTACAAAGTAACCCACAAAGGAAATAGGTACCTGCTACTCTGAGGTACCACAACACAAACACCGGAACAAAGGGTACAAGAAGGTGATAAACACCACACTGAACCACAATTATATTGCACCTTTATTTAGGCACAATAATACAGGTAAAACCTCAACCGGCAAATCACACAAACCACAACTCAGTCACAATTGTGCCAACACCAGGGCACACCTCAAACGAGTCAAACCTCGACCACGAGTCATAAACCACAAACTCACGACAAGTAACAAAGCACGAGTCGGAAGGGAACGACGCCACCACATGGGAACGGACTACTGGCTGATCAGGCCAGTATCCAACCCGGACAACACAACACAAGAACAACCTCTCAGCCTCGCAGTCACGGACGAAAGGTCCAACTGCCGCTCCACAAGGAAGAAGTCAAACAACTGTGGAGACCAACCAACACCACACCTGCAGACACACAGCTGCAGGCCCATGCCTGGCACCTCTAGAGTCTCTGGCCGGAGCACCCTAAAGTGAGGCACTGGAAAACAGGACTAGCTGGGGACCAGTGACGTCTACTGGTGTCCGTACCCCCAACTACGAGCGCGCTACAAGCGACACAAGAACAAACTCTGGGAAGTCGCTGTCCCACTGCCGTCTTTCCCTCAGCCAGACGTACAACTCAAACTCAGGAGTGAGGGTGTCCAGGAAGACGACACAGACCTCAACGGTACAACACCAGTACCGGGACAAAACCCCGAGCACAAAAAACACACGTGCCTGGCTCACAAAGAACCTGGGGTACCCGACTAGAGAGGCATTCCGGAATAGGCGCCGGACCACCACACTCGGCTAGCACAAACCACGATACTTACACATATAGCCTTTACTTATAATTTACGATATACAAGTGTTAGGATTAGCTTAACATCGGTCACCATATGACCCCAAAGCTATCCCACACCAACATAGACCTGAACCACAAACTTGCCTATCATTGGTCATCTCATGACCACTGTGGCAACACACACCACTTACTTCATGAATCAATATAATATTATTCGAAAGACAACAACGAACCAGGGCTAGGTCGGTATGGACCTTCACTACCCAAACACCACAAAGTCATGGCTAGGCTCACACAGGAACCTCACTGCCCAGTTACTTCGACAAATCATATGAATTACATTACAACAAAGTGTGTAGTATACACACACTCAAACCACGTAAACAACACGTGTATATTACACCCTGGTTGGTGTACCACACGTCCTCCACATAAACCACATGTCCAACACATGGACAACGCACTCCAAGAGTGCCACGGGTGCCAACGCACCACACATACCACGTAAAGCAATTACGTACATCACACATCATACACGTAAAACATGCCCATTACATGAGCAATATGCTCCAAGAGCATATCAAGTGTACTGGCTCACACCGGTCATCGCCATGCATACACAAACACATAATATTCATAATCAGAAAAGCTATGTAAACCACACTGCATGAATACATGCACAAGTTGGCGGCAACATCGACTGCCGCTTATAAGAAATAGATGACAAGCGATCTAGCCGTTTATATCCCGGCTGATGAGCTTGGCGACAAGCGATCTTGACGCCAAGTTCTCCGGCCTTAAACCCTGCAGAAACCCTAATCCAGCTCTACAGGTTTTCCAACCGTTAAAACTACAAGAAAATGTACTGGAACGGTTCTTTAAACATGCATGAACCCAAAACAACCCAACACAGCATGCTATGTACATTAAATTACTCAAACCACCCATTATCCCTTCATGGTGCAACTTAATCCGAAAATGCATTATCATGCTGATTCAAGTGGTTAAGTCATGTTTTAATGTTTCTAACAAGCTAACAGGGCTCGACCCCTATCTCAGAACACGCTCAAACCTCCCGCAATCTCCTGGTTCACACCGAACCCTCCGCGAGCTCCCACGGGAATTGCACCACGCCACGGTGTTTCCTCGCGTGATTCGTCACCGCCACACGTTCCACAGTCCTCCAAGCATCCTTCAGAACCTGTTGGAAGCTCTAGAAACACTGGGATGCGAAGCTAGAGCAAGGGGAAGAGAGAGGCAGGTGGGAAACCTGCTCTCGGGTGACCCTATAACCTGCAGAATTCTCAGGTTGGCGTCAACCCCTTTGCCGCCAAGGACAACCGCCACCCTAAACGTCCACATCTAATGCCGCCAAGATCATGCAGTCAACGGCAACCTACCTGGACGCCAACAAGTCAACGACCACCCCTGGCCGCCAACTCCTACTCAACTGTAGCAGGTCCTATTTCATTTCGGGACCTAACCTGCACCACACCTACACACACCACACATCTACACCACACTGGCCTTACAACAGCCATCACAACCACAATACATACGATCCAAAAAGGATCCGAAAATAAGCGACGTTACATTATTATCACCTAAAATCAAATGTCGTCCTCGACATATAAAACAAATTACAACAATCCGGATTATCACCTAAAAACAAATAAAGCCGAACACATAACAAGTAGGATACTTTTTCTCTGCTTCAGTCTTTCAATTCATCTCACAATTACTCTGTTCTGTTGATTCCATTGCGTTTCTTTAGCTTTCAACCGTAGGCGATCCTACCTTGCCAATGGTGCTTTATCTCCTTGGACTGAACCTGCTTCCACAATTTCTGGGCTGTGTTTGCATTATTTCTTCCGAAACCACTTTATCTTTCTCAAATATCTTACACTGTAATATTCTTTCATGCCACCATTTTCTTTTTCTATTTATCACTGCTTGCTGTTATCTTGCTTCATCTACATTCACATTCACAACTGACACTTCTTCAAAGAAAATCAATCATCATCTTTGAATTTCCTGCTCTTTCATATTATTCTGCTCATACCGCTTTAAGTCAATCTCTGATCAAAGACCATAATAAACTCTGTTCCTATATTTGGCTGCACAAAACTTTACACTTTCTCCTTATTCAAGCAAACTTAAACAATCTCTGAATATTAAATCTTTCTTTACTTCTGCTTCCGCTGCGCTACTCTGATCACACTGAACACTTTTGCAAAATATTCCACAATTTCTGCTTACATTATTACTTTCAATTACTTTCTTCTGGCTTCAACTACTTCTCAAATCATCCCATTCAATTAATTCATGCTGAAGAAATTACTGCAATTTCTGTTCTGCCAAACCATTATTGATATATTATACTCTTCATATATCTTTCTTGCTTTACTGACATTTTCTGGCTAATTCCCATAATTCTGGGGCATAAACTTTTCAAATATTCTTAATCAATCTGCTCCAGCATTTAAACCCTGAAATATCTTAATAACAATTCCTTTCTGCTCAATTAAATCATTTCTTTGCACCAATATGCAAACTCTAACTAACATTTCCTGACTCATCTGATTTTATTCACTTCATCATTTGCTAAATTCTTCCTTTCTCTGATCCCTATCTTTTCTTTATTTAAACTGTCAATCATCAACTAAATATTCCTCTTGTGCAATTCTCACAAATTCTTATTGCACACTAATCCTTCTTTTCTCTCTTTCTTTATTCAACTAATCCTTTCAATACATATTTATACAAATCTTCATATCACACTTCCTGTTACCATCATTATTCATAACAACACTTTTCTCAGATTTCTGATCTCAGGCATACTTAATCTATCTGCCATAAATCACTGCTATTTTATGTACTGATATTTCTTTTAAAGCTGATCTACTTTTCTTAATCATATCAAACTCTTCATAACACTAATCACATTCTTATCCACACTGTTTCTTAATATTATCTGACTCAAATCTCTAATGCCACAATACATTTGCTAAGGTTCTCAACTGCAACTTATCACACAAACTGACCTGTTCCTTAACACCTTGCTACCATGCACCTATCTCTGCCAATTTCTATCTCATTATAACTTATTTACTGAATTCCATATCCAAACTTGTTAATCTCTTCAATTCCTTTAACTGCAAATCTTTAATAACCAAACTGATCTATCACAGAAATACTCTATACTTGTCTCCACTAACTCTGTACTTTACTAACATATAACAGGTATATCCCGCTCAGGGCACTACTTTACCTTTCTCTTCTAATCTCTGCAACTGAAAACTTTTAAATACTATACTTTAACTGCTTTAACTGCACTAGTGCCAAGACACAACCACACAATTTATGCCACTAACCACGTTGTGGCACAACAGCTGCTCACAACTGCCAATCTAACAAACAGAAACACACGGTTTACGTGCCAAAAGCTCACGTAAAAACTACTTTATATCACACAAAACCTCAGACTTACTACCAGCAGTGAACATTAATCCATGTATTGGGACATTGTACTTTCAATGTCTTTTCATATTCTAACTGGATAATGCTCTGATACCAACTGTGACGGACCGGGGTATTTATGCCCAATAAGGCTCCATATCTAGATCCGCCTCCCGCGAACGGACCGAAGTCTCGGAAGGGATATCTCACACACGTGTCCAGTAAGAGTATAAAAGACAAACCACAAGAATATAAGACACAAGAAAGTACATGTGCTCATATCTGTTCACAAATTTGTATAACTGTCCCATTACATTAGTACATGTCCAATTTAAAAGAGTACAACTACCTGGGGCATACCCCGAGGGAGCACAAGCTCACACAACACTAACTACTAAACAACTGCTGGTGGTACAAGTCTGACACAACGCCGCTGCAAACCAAACACACGGCAAGCCTTGAAAAGAACTGTAGGGGAGTGAGCCTCAACAAGTCACTGGCTCAGTAGGGGCTACCCAAAACAACACCGTAACCACAAACACCTCAACCCCAATGGGTCTCACTGGCAATATCAATAGCCAAACCATTTCATGCTCACATCATGACAATAAATAACAATTAAACATACTCATGATGATAACATAACGTTCTCAAAAGAAAAGTAGGACTACAGGACTAACATAAAATCATTAGTCAGCCCCACTACTAAAGTGCCTAAACCACAGTCTCACTGGCACACTGCTACAACAACTGGTTGCCTAAACTATACGCCACACAGGCAGGTCACTGCCTAAGCTGCATGTTTCACAGGCAAACCTCAAGCACTTAAATAACAGGACTGCTAACAAAGAGCTGGTCCTTTATACTCCAAACCACACTACATCTGATACTACATACAAGGTAACAGAACTGGCTACCACGAAGCCAATCCAAAACACACCAAAACTATAATTAGAATCATACCCAAGAAGAGTAAAACTCAACAAGTGGAAGGTCTCACACGGCCTCCACGGAGCATAGCTCTACTAAACCACAATATGCTTAAGCCACAAGCCTCATCGGCAAAATACCCACAAAGGTAACGTAATTAATAATCACAAACTAATTCACAATAAAATATAAACAAAGATCTACTTAAAACAGTTAGGATACAACAAGTGGCAGGTCAAACCACAAGACCTCCACAACACACAAGTACCCGGAAAGGTTGGTACACGATGTACCACCACAAAACTACAAAGTAACCCACAAAGGAAATAGGTACCTGCTACTCTGAGGTACCACAACACAAACACCGAACAAAGGGTACAAGAAGGTGATAAACACCACACTGAACCACAATTATATTGCACCTTTATTTAGGCACAATAATACAGGTAAAACCTCAACCGGCAAATCACACAAACCACAACTCAGTCACAATTGTGCCAACACCAGGGCACACCTCAAACGAGTCAAACCTCGACCACGAGTCATAAACCACAAACTCACGACAAGTAACAAAGCACGAGTCGGAAGGGAACGACGCCACCACACGGGAACGGACTACTGGCTGATCAGGCCAGTATCCAACCCGGACAACACAACACAAGAACAACCTCTCAGCCTCGCAGTCACGGACGAAAGGTCCAACTGCCGCTCCACAAGGAAGAAGTCAAACAACTGTGGAGACCAACCAACACCACACTTGCAGACACACAGCTGCAGGCCCATGCCTGGCACCTCTAGAGTCTCTGGCCGGAGCACCCTAAAGTGAGGCACTGGAAAACAGGACTAGCTGGGGACCAGTGACGTCTACTGGTGTCCGTACCCCCAACTACGAGCGCGCTACAAGCGACACAAGAACAAACTCTGGGAAGTCGCTGTCCCACTGCCGTCTTTCCCTCAGCCAGGCGTACAACTCAAACTCAAGGAGTGAGGGTATCCAGGAAGACGACACAGACCTCAACGGTACAACACCAGTATCGGGACAAAACCCCGAGCACAACAAACACACGTACCTGGCTCACAAAGAACCTGGGGTACCCGACTAGAGAGGCATTCCGGAATAGGCGCCGGACCACCACACTCGGCTAGCACAAACCACGATACTTACACATATAGCCTTTACTTATAATTTACGATATACAAGTGTTAGGATTAGCTTAACATCGGTCACCATATGACCCCAAAGCTATCCCACACCAACACAGACCTAAACCACAAACTTGCCTATCATTGGTCATCTCATGACCACCGTGGCAACACACACCACTTACTTCATGAATCAATATAATATTATTCGAAAGACAACAACGAACCAGGGCTAGGTCGGTATGGACCCTCACTGCCTAAACACCACAAAGTCATGGCTAGGCTCACACAGGAACCTCACTGCCCAGTTACTACGACAAATCATATGAATTACATTACAACAAAGTGTGTAGTATACACACACTCAAACCACGTAAACAACACGTGTATATTACACCCTGGTTGGTGTACCACACGTCTTCTATATAAACCACATGTCCAACACATGGACAACGCACTCCAAGAGTGCCACGGGTGCCAACGCACTACACATACCACGTAAAGCAATTACGTACATCACACATCATACACGTAAAACATGCCCATTACATGAGCAGTATGCTCCAAGAGCATATCAAGTGTACTGGCTCACACCGGTCATCGCCATGCACACACAAACACGTAATATTCATAATCAGAAAAGCTATGTAAACCACACTGCATGAATACATGCACAAGTTGGCGGCAACATCGACTACCGCTTATAAGAAATAGACGGCAAGCGATCTAGCCGTTTATATCCCGGCTGATGAGCTTGGCGACAAGCGATCTTGACGCCAAGTTCTCCGGCCTTAAACCCTGCAGAAACCCTAATCCAGCTCTACAGGTTTTCCAACCGTTAAAACTACAAGAAAATGTACTGGAACGGTTCTTTAAACATGCATGAACCCAAAACAACCCAACACAGCATGCTATGTACATTAAATTACTCAAACCACCCATTATCCCTTCATGGTGCAACTTAATCCGAAAATGCATTATCATGCTGATTCAAGTGGTTAAGTCGTGTTTTAATGTTTCTAACAAGCTAACATGGCTCGACCCCTACCTCAGAACACGCTCAAACCTCCTGCAATCTCCTGGTTCACACCGAACCCTCCGCGAGCTCCCACGGGAATTGCACCACGCCACGGCGTTTCCTCGCGCGATTCGTCACCGCCACACGTTCCACGGTCCTCCAAGCATCCTTCAGAACCTATTGGAAGCTCTAGAAACACTGGGATGCGAAGCTAGAGCAAGGGGAAGAGAGAGGCAGGTGGGAAACCTGCTCTCGGGTGACCCTATAACCTGTAGAATTCTCAGGTTGGCGTCAACCCCTTTGCCGCCAAGGACAACCGCCACCCTAAACGTCCACATCTAATGCCGCCAAGATCATGCAGTCAACGGCAACCTACCTAGACGCCAACAAGTCAATGACCACCCCTGGCCGCCAACTCCTACTCAACTGCAGCAGGTCCTATTTCATTTCGGGACCTAACCTGCACCACACCTACACACACCACGCGTCTACACCACACTGGCCTTACAACAGCCATCACAACCACAATACACACGATCCAAAAAGGATCCAAAAATAAGCGACGTTACATAATGTCTGTCTGGTTACAAAGAACATCCCCTTCCTCACTGATGATGTAATATTTACCGCATCTAAAAATTATATATTTTTTGTAATCTGTGGAATTTTCAGGTCTAAATTGTACTAGAAGGTGTGGACAAATTTAGCAACTTGATTGGGTCTGTATACTACCATGATGGTGATACTGCAAAAGACATTGCCATAGAACTTGTGGAGAATGTATGTTTTGTTTCTTCCTATACCTTGCTGGCATTACATGAGCAAGAAGTACACCTTTTTATTTCAACGAGATTACTTGCTTCTTAAAATGATATATAGATGAACACCTTTACATTGAAGAGAACTGCAGTTTTTTTTTGTTTAAAAGGTCCTCAGGGTCAGCGACCAGGAGAGTGCACCCTATTCCCAGGAATAGAATGAACCCACTCCACCAGTGCGATCGCCTGGGCCTAGGATATAAATAAAAAGAAGGAGACCTTACAGAAGGAGCATGAGGGGGGGCAACCCCTTAATGAACAGTTCTAATGGAGGGCACCCCTGACCGGTCCAAAGTTAGGGGCCCTTTACAAGTATGAGGTAAAGAGGAAGCAGAAAAGAAAGTAACATTTGATGCAGAGTCGCATGCAAAGTTGGCCAAAGCGTCTGCAAGTTGATTGGCCTGCCTGTAAGTATGACTGAAAGTAATGTTATAGCGATGAAGAAAAGAGAGCGCCTCCCTCCACCAGTGTAAGCACTCCCACGATGGGCACTTCTTGCTATTAAGAGAGGCAATGAGAGTGGCCGAATCAGATCTGATTTCTGAGATAAGCAACCCCTGCTGAGAAGCCAACCGGATGCCATCGCAGAAAGCTCGGACTTCAGCAACCAAGCTCGAACTAAAACCATAGAAATTGGCAAAAGCAATCAACAGAGTACCATTATTATTCCTAACACAGCCGCCGCCTCCACAAAGACCAGGATTTCCTTTACTGGCACCATCCACGTTAAGAACCAGCCCTTCAATTGGTGGGATCCATCTGATCAGCTTAAAAGCGTTAGACTTAATCCTGGGCGCGAAACCAAAGGAGATCACATTCATCAGATGCTTGTCGCATGATCCTGCCTTAAAGATATATGATTCCAGAGGAAGAGACACCATATAGCGGATATTAGAAATTATTCTTTGAATAGAGTACAACTTGCCATCGAACCGAGTTGAACATCTGGCACGCCAAATTTCCCATAAGAGGAGCAGGGAGACGTAGAGAGAGATGAAGCCATGGGGATTGGTGGGATTGCAACTGCTCAAGATTCTCCAAAGCCGACTGGTAATATTATCATGAGGATTCATATTGATATTAAGAATAGGCGCAGCCCAGGACCAAAGCTGAGAAGCCAATTCACTGGAAATGAACAGGTGATTCAGATCTTCACATGATGGAGCACTACAACAAGAGCACTTGGAAGCGAGAGAAATTCCCAGGTCAGAAATCCTGGAATCCACAGAAACCGCTCTATATAAAATCCTCCAGCAGAAGAGAGCTGCACGCCTATAGAAAGCAGGATGCCACAACCGCATGAGAACCGTTCTCCTAACACCATGAATGGTTAATAAATTATACGCAGAGGAAGTGGTAAAACTGCCATCATACGAGGCAGTCCAAATGCAAGTATCATCATAGTTGAGCAGGCGGATACCATCGAGGAAGCTTGTACTGGGAAGAAGCCTGCGAATAGGATGGTCAAAATTATTAATAACATCACTGACAGAAGCTTTGGTGCCAACGTAAGGACTAGTCAGGAGGTTTGAAAGACAAGTCTGCCCAAGCCAGAGGTCCCTAAGAAAATCCACTTTCTTCCCATCACCAATAATCCACCGAGAATTGTTTAGAACAGTTTGATGAGCGACTCTGAAAACAGCTTTAGGCATACCGTGAGGGATGGAAAACTGAAAAGGAGCATGAAGGTCAATCTTAAACCTGTTCCTAGCATAAGAGGCCCACATGGAGGACCCATGGTAGATATTCCAAAGCTTCTTAGTGGCCAAAGCTAGTTGAAGGAACCAGACACTCTTGATATTCAGACCACCTTCAGCAAGAGGACGATGGATGGTATCCCACGAAACCCAGTGTCTCCGATTAACACCATCCGTGCCACTCCAGAAAAAATTTGCACAAGCTCTTTCAATGTAACTGATGACAGCCTTTGGAATGCAAGTAGCAGCAGCAGTATAAATAGGAATAGAATTAAGAACCGAATTAATGAGGGTCGCCCTTCCTGCTTGAGATAGAAATTTGGATTTCCAAGAGGTCAACTTCATGTTAATCTTATCGATAAGATACTTGTAGTCTGCAACTTTTGACCTGCCCACAGAGATGGGGAGACCAAGATAGCGAATAGGACCAAGATAGCGAAGAGAACTGCAGTTGTATGTGCATCTAGAGTGCTAAACGGATCATCTAGAAAGTAGATGTATGCATTGTTGTAGACTGTCCTGGCTAGCTGGATCCTCTGCTTCTGCACACTCCCCTCATGTTTATACCCCTATGTCCAATCTCTTCATGAACCTTCTTCCAAATGCATTCCACCTATCTTGATCGCCCAAGATGAGGGGGTGTTTCAATTCATGGATCTTTTCTGTTTTCTTATATGAAATTATTCAATTTTCTTCTATGACTTGCAGTATCAAAAAAATGTTGTTAAATTGGATCGCGGGGACTTATTTATTAAGACCTGTATCAAAAAGAATGGACAACCTATTAATGAAGAATGTGCTAATATGATTGTATGATGTTTTAATAGTAGTTTAATTCAATAATTTAAAAATTTTAGATTCTTTATTTCTAAGAGTGATATTTGGCTGCCATTATCATTGTAGGAATAAAGATCAGAAGATGACATAACCATCCTCCTTTAGTCCCGTAATTGCTACAGCTGATGATGCATATGCACGTGTATTTGGCAAGGATCGAGGAGGACATATTCGTGGAGTTGGCACAGGTTCAACCCAAAAATCTTTAAGTTGGAGTCATATGTGATGCAGGTAATTTTGGTAACTTATTTCAAGTATTATATAAGTCATACTTTTTGTTTCATGATCAGCTTAATTTCCCTCAAATTTTCAGAAGCAAAGATTTAGAAATGAAGAGAACCAACATTCTTCAAAATGTGTTCAATCATCTGGTAGTGTCATAGAACCCAAAATGTAGGTATAACCATCATTATTGTTTTGTTCATTTACCCTCCCTTCTTTATTTCTAATATAAAGTGTTATGATAGCCTTGGTGTAAATGCATATGAAATTTTCTTCACCCATGAAAGGTGCATCTACAATGCCAGTAACAAATGTATTTGATTGAAATGCTTTTATGCAGGGGAGAAGATGGTGAGCAACCTGTCAAGGATTGTGAGCATCTGTTTACTACGCTGCCAGCTTGTATTTGCAACTCATTTTGATAACATGGAAGGGATAGATTAGCAGTATATCAACTCATTTTTTTTGGCAATATATCAACTTGACCAGATGATTGATGAATAATATTTTTTGTACATACGACAAAACTTTTTGTGAAATTTTCTTATGCAATGGATCGAATCATGATTATCATGTATTTTCTTTTCTTGTGGTTGATAAGTGATGCATGTATAGGTGGATCAATGATGGATATATGATTGGATATAATGCAGGCGAATCACATAAAATTATGTATTATCTTAAAATGTATTTTGTGAGACAGATGAAAATTGATAGTAAAAGAGAATAGATTTATCACTATAGCTATGAAGTATTTATAGATATTATTATTGTAATAAAAAATTGCTATGGTTAAATTCTTACTATTTACAGTTCAAAAGTGTAACAATTGCAAATAATACAGTTCAAAAGAATGAATAATTATAGTTTACGTCAACAGTTAAATTCTTACGATTTTATTTGTAACTATTGTTATGTTTATGTTTACATTTTATATTATATTTACTTACGGTTATTTTGCATAAGTATAAAATTTTACACTTACGGTTTAAAATCGATGGTAACACTTACAATTGCCAAACCGTAGCTAGATCTATAGCATCGGTTGCTACGCTATCGCTTTATTATCGTAAGTAATTTCGTAAGTATAAGTCTTTACTTACGAAATTTCACCTAACACTTACGATTTTTTGTCGTAAGTACAGTCCAATTTTGTTGTACTGGGTTGTGGTTCATGCACTAAAGATCTGGAGGCACTATCTTTATGGTGTCAGATTTGAGGTGTTCACTGACCATAAGAGCTTGAAGTATCTGTTCTCCCAAAGGAACTAAACCTACGGCAGAGGAGATGGATTGAGTTCCTCAAGGACTATGACTTCGACCTTCAATATCATCCAAGGAAGGCGAATGTCGTAGCGGATGCTCTTAGCAGGAGGAGGTCTTCGCTCCAGCAGGATTGGAAGATGTTGGAGGATGCGGTGTGTTCGATGACTGAGTTAGGGCCCTTATGTCAGGCTTTTGTGGCTCAGTTGTCCCTTAGGTCTTCGGTGTTGGATGAGGTGATCGAGCAACAGAAAGCCGACCCTAGACTCTAAGAGTTAGTGGGCAAGGCAGGCATTGCTTGCGATGAGGATGGCGTGATTAGATTCCATCACCGAGTATGTGTTCCTGACATTGTAGATGTCCGTGAGCATGTTTTAGAAGAAGCTCATAGGTCGAGATTCTCTATTCATCCGGGTAACACCAAGATGTACTAGGATTTGAAGAGGTCTTTTTGGTAGTCTGGCATGAAGAGGGATGTAGCGGATTATGTATCTAAGTGCCTAGTATGTCAGCAAGTGAAAGCCGAGCGGCAGCGACCATCTGGTCTTATGCAGAAGATGGAAATCCCAGTACGGAAGCTGTCACTATGGATTTTGTTTCGGGTTTGCCTCGATCCAGACGGGGTAATGACTCGATTTGGGTAGTCGTAGATAGATTCTCGAAGACTGCACATTTCTTGCCTATGAAGAAGAAGCAGTCAGTAGAGAGCTTGGCTAGATTGTATGTCAGTAGCATTATTAGATTGCATGGTGTGCCGTAGTCGATCATTTTGGATCGAGATCCGAGATTTACTTCAAGGTTGTGGAAGGGTCTTCAGGATGCTTTAGGTTCGGAGCTGAAGCTCAGTTCGACGTTTCATCCCCAGACAGATGGATAGTTTGAGAGGACTATCCAGACGCTCGAGGATATGTTGAGGGCGTGTGTGCTGGATTGGAAGGATGATTGGGAGCGCCATTTACCTCTAGTGGAGTTTGCATATAACAACAGTTTTCATGCGAGCATTGGTATGGCTCCATTTGAGGCGTTGTATGGAAGGCCTTGCAGATCTCCTTTATGTTGGGAGGAGACCGACGATAGGCAGTTGATCGGTCCGGAGTTAGTTCAGGAGACTTCAGATAAGATTCAGCTTATCAGGAAGAGGCTTGTTGCGGCACAGGATAGGCAGAAGAGTTATGCCGACAACAGGAGGAAGGATTTGGAGTTCGAGGTGGGTGAGCATGTCTTTTTGAAGATTTCACCTACTCGAGGTGTCGTCAGGTTTGGCAGGCATAACAAGTTGAGTCCCAGATTCATAGGCCCGTATGAGATTCTCAGGTGTTTAGGTAGCGTGGCTTATGAGCTAGCTTTGCCTCTGGCTTTAGCTGGCGTTCATCCCATTTTCCACGTATCTATGCTCAGGAAGTATGTTCGAGATCCGTCTCATGTTATTAGTCGCGAGCCAGTGGAGATCCAGCCAGATCTGTCATATGTGGAGCAACCAGTAGCTATTCTTGACCGGAAGGTCGAGCATCTCCGGAACAAGAGTATTACGTCGGTGAAGGTTCTATGGCGGAACTTCTCGCGGGAGGAGGCTACTTGGGAGCTTGAGAATGCGATGAGGAAGAAGTATCCTCATTTGTTCGAGTAGTGTTGTTTAAACTTCAAGGACGAAGTTTCCTTAAGGGGGAGAGGGTGTAAGGCCCTCAAATTTGGTCCTTTTATTTTACTGTATGTGTGGATTCGTGCTTGTGCGTAAATATTATGTATGCATATGTAGATATCTACGTACATATTAGCTAGGTGTACTTACGTATGCACGTGTGTGTTAGTTGTAACTATTGATTGTTTGCATGGTGTAGTAGTGTGTACATTATACTACATATATTGCATGTTTATATATATAGCGTATATATATGGTTTTCTGCATGGTTTAAGCTCTGGCCGAAGAGCAAATTGGCGTCAACATGGATGGACGTCCATGTTGAGTAAATGTCCATGTCGATGGACGCCCACTATTAAGTAAACGACCATGGATGTGGACATCTACTTCTCTGATTTTCTGTGCCCAGTAGACCCCGAAATTCCAGATTGGGCTTGCTCACCGATTGGGGAGATGTCCCCAACGGCTCTCACCTCTCCCATCATGCCTTGCGTGAGATCCCAAGCCCCATCTTATAAAATCACTACCCCTTTCAACCTGAACCCTAGCTGAAAGAACAGGTGAAGAACTGAACTTTGAGAGCTCAGATCCGGCGATTTGAGGCTTCTTCCGGCGAACTATTTCAACTGGGAGGAAGATTGGACATAGGGGAAGGCTTCCCCAACGCTGGACTGAAGGCTACTTCATCCTAGAACCCGGAGGAAGGAGTTTGTGGAGGCTTCTTAGCACTGCCCGAGGAGAGCTTCAACAACCATTTTGATCCCTTTGGAGGTTTTTCTAAAGGCAAGTAACCCATCCCCATTGTCCATGTGTATGTCCAGTAGGTCTTTGGTATTTTATGGGATTTTATTCGTGTCCTGGAACCCCACATTTTCCCCATCTTTGGAGTTCGGTCTGTGTTTCTGCACAGACAGGAGCTTAACGGCAAGATCCCTTGCCATTAAGATCTCCAGTTGGCGGCAGACGATGCTGCCGTTAACCTCTGTGAACGGCCAGCCTTTGCCGTTTAGTTCTTTAGGACAGAACATGGAACTGTTCTTCCTTATATATGATTATTTTCTAGATTTATTCACATGAGGATATATTGTAAATGTTATATGCTATGTAATATAGATAATGGAATGCATTGTGAGATTTCTGTGAATTTCTGTAATTAGTATAAATTGTTAGGTTTATGTGAAATGCATGTTAGATAAAGATCTTGGATAAGATAACTTACTGTTCACCTGATTCGTGAAGAATTTGAATGCCATAATTTTTCTAGATCATGCGTATGTATGTCAGTCTCTGTCCCGAAAAATTGGGAATTTTTCCATGATCATGTGATTTATTACAATTTCTGTACTGAAAATAGAAACCATGTGTAGGTTCTTGTAAAACTCACAGTAAATTGTATGATGTGAAATAAATTCTGGGAAAACTTCTGTGGTAAAATGAATGATAGATGCAGGTTAGTGCACTGTCAAAATAGACCTTGATATTATGCTTCCATGATAACGGATTTATGAATGCCATGTGGTTGAATGTTTTATTTTTTGTAAATTTAATATAGTTCAGAAAAATATGAAAATTTGCTTGTGTGGTCTGAAATCTGCAAATAGCCTGTGGTTAAAATCTCATATGATTTGGGCAACAACAAAGTACATTGTGGAATTTCCATGTGAAAATGAGCTATTAATGCGTGCTTAACATGCTTATGGTTGGATAATGTTTTTTCAGCATGATTAGAGTAAGTTGCCGAGTGTTTAAATTTTGTCAACAGTAGTATCATGTTAGGAAAAATTTAACTATGTGCATGAGTGTGATAATAGAAATGGTGTGTTAATTGTGTAAAATTGTGCGTGTGTTAAATCGGAAAATGTGTAAATTGTGTCGTGTGTGACACTGCTTCCATAGAGGGCTGTGGAACTGTACCGTGGAAAAGTCTCCATGGAAGGTTTAATGTGTTAAAATCCTAAGGGCATTAGGATGAAATCCTGGAGGTGGACAAGTACCACTGGTTAGGGTGGAGAGTACTTCTCCCGGTCTGCGCAGTACTAAGAGCCGTCACTGTGTTGCCTAGATGGCATCTATGTGTTATGTGTTATGTGATCTGAATGTGTCCTTCTAGTGGTGGTTTGGACTATGTGTCACAGCATTTAAATGTGAAAATGTGAATGTGTATATGTGCAATTGTGTAGTGCGAACATGTGAATGTGCAATGTCTAAATGTGAACAATGCGAACGTGCAAATGTGTAAACATGTGAAACCAATGTGTTAAATTGCGAACTTGTGATTATGATATGATAATGTTAGATTCATGTCAAAACAACAACATTAAGGTGTTTACAATGGTGTTTTATATGTGCAAAAGTGTGTAGAATCCATGTTAGGGGTATTTCCTTCTTATATGTGAAAATCCCATGCTAAATTTACTATCATGTTGTGGTTAAATGTAAGTGTAGCTCTCATGTGAATGAATGAGTAGAAAGCATGCGGTAGGTATTTTATTTTGGAATGACATAAACCATGTATCTTGTGTTACAAAATTGGTAGAAATATCATGATAGGTTGTTTCTTAACATTGTTTAACCATGCTACCTGTTTTGAGTTGATGCAATTGAATGTAAGGCTTGCAAGTGATGTATGCATGTATGATGTGTATGGAGTTTACTTGCTGAGTCTTTTAGACTCACTCCTGCTTCGGCGTACAGGTTTAGCAGGTGACCCTACTTCCTTGGAGGAGATCGTTGAGAGCGACTCCGAGCGAGGAGAATGGAGTGTTGTGGAGTCACTGTTGTTGTTGTCACGCCCCGACGCGGAATATCGGAGCGCGAAGGCAGTTGCAAGAAAAGGGTATAGAGTGAGTACTAGACATCAAACCATTGCACCTTGAATAACACTAAAGCAAATCTTTCTCATTAATAACTTTTCAAATGTCTAGTTATAACCACTAATATCAGAGCCATTCTATAGGGCCCAATTACATTGCAATAAAAGGAAATAACTAACTACAACTCTAAGATAACATAATGACTCGAGGGTACTCCTGGATTCACTCTTGGTCATTCCCTTCCTCGTGAGTGTATGTGTCATCCTCAGTCTCACCTGAGAACACAACGTCAAATAACGTAGGGTGAGCGATAACGCCCAGTAGGACTTAAATCTCAGGCTCAAGCAGGCTTAAAATAATTAACGCATTTAATGGCAGAGTATCTAAAGATAGCAGGTACAAGAGAGTCAAAATATAGCAAGGGATAGCACAACAGGTAACATGATAGCACAATAGCATGAGATCGAGTATAGTTTCCAAAAATAGCACAAGTATCGAGTATAGCACGAATAGCAGGATGGCCATAGCACAACTAGCACAAGTATAATAATAGCATGACGAGTATAGCACTTGTTTGTCATTCTAGACATCAAGAGAGTATAGCACGTTTTGTGTTTTGATTGTCATATAGATAGTCGAGATAGATAGCACTTGAGTGTAATGCCAAACACTCAGATCATTTAACTCCCATGGGCACTAGCACTTTCGGGCGCACATCCCAGGACCAGATCGGGCCCTTTATATCTTGCCAGGCATTGGTTATATTGTATCTTTAGACAATCAGTCGATGGCCAATACAGAGTACCAAGAATAGTTAAGAGCACTAGATGAATAGATGAGATAGTAGAGAGAACATGAATAGATGAGCGAGTAGAGTATAGATGAGAGCTAATGGACATTGCACGTAATGTGATGAGTAACAGGCGATAGTAACAGTTGCACAACACGCGCACGTCGTATTGGCAGTCAGGTGGAATTCACGATCTTCCCGCTGGCCATGTTATGCACAAGTCCAGAGGTCCGACGTGATTCAAGATAAGAGCAACCTTCTACTAGCCGTTTGGATCATATCGATCCCTAAAGGTGTAATGGGTGTTAGGGTACAACCGGCTCGTCGACCATGTGGGAATCCATGATCAGAGGAGACTTACGGAGGCCTTGTGCAAGGGTTCACTAGTCTGGTGAAAGGAATATCCGACGGAGAGTTCACCACAAGCCAAGTAAAGTGTGTATATAAAACATGTGCTCGACGTTCTAGAGGAATTCTAGAACAGTGGAGCGTCGATATCGGTATATAAACCACGCAAGAAACGAATACAAGTCCTTTAAAATAGGGCAATTAATATACTTCATTGTAATAAATTACCAGTTACATTATGAGATATTTTATGCTAGATTTCATCCATGTATGGATGGTTTATGTGTGTGCATCTGCAAGAGAAATCATAGATAGAAAAGAAGTCGTGAATATGTATTTTAAAGCATTCAATATGGCTCCATTTTAAAACATGTGTTTTTACTACGTGTGTGACTGTTAAAAAGGCATAAGAATATTTTAGAAAGTGAAAGCAATAAATTTTATGGGTTTTCATGCAAAATCCTGTGATCGCGACGTACCCATGTAAGGGTCGCGACAGGGTCATGATAGAACGCGACAGGGTCCTGTACGGGTCGCTACAGGGCTGCCAGAACAGAAGGCCAGAACGCGACGTAGGGTACTGTCACGTTCAGAACGCGACAAGCAGAGGCGTCGCGACGGGCTTAAGAACGCGACCTGTCGGGCCGTCGCGTTCTCAGGTCCGTGGATTGAGTCTGACAGAGTTCTGCTCTGTCTTGGATTGCGGTCCAGAATATCAGATTTGATATAGGGTCGTTCAGAAAATCATAACTAATTGTATACATGATGAAAAATCATGAAACCAGTGGCAAATGAAACTAGACATGCGAGAGTACTTCCAGTAAATAGGAATTAGAGAGAGAGCATGGATTGAACATGGTTTGATCATGAACAATAAAGAGTAACATAGAACATGATACAAAGAGTAAGATTGATTTAATTCAAGCAACATGCTCAATAAAAATTAGGGCTTTCAGGGGCAAAATATCCCTAACAACATGAAGTCTACAGTAAAAATTTCGTAGCATGGGATCAAGTATAAATAGAGTTTAGAGTTAAAGATGATGTCTGGGGGTTATCATGTTTGCAGATCTTCTAAAATCAAGAACAAAAGATTGGCTCGATGGAAAATTATGAAACAAGAGGGCTTTTGTTCTTGGTGATTGAAACTACCTACAGACGAGTTTAATTTAATTTTGCTCGTGAGAATGCCTACCTTTGACTCGATTTATCTTCTAGGGCTTAGAACTCCAAGAACGAAGGAAGAAGCTTGATGGATCTTCCTCTTCTCGATTTCTCCTCCTCCTTGGCCTCTTCTCTACGTCCAAGAACCCCTTTGCACGAACTAGGGCCGACCATGAGGGTTTAAGATGTGTATTTATATAAATACAAGTTCCTATTCCTACTACAACTCAAATTCCTCTTAATTACGAGATTTCCTAACTCCACCTTTCCTCTCTTGCTTTCCAATCTCTAATTGGGTTAGGATAGTATCTAAATTCGTGCTAGACTATATGGGGTAGGTCTAGGAATCCAATTCCAACTCTAATTGCCACTTTTATTGCTTTAATAACCCCTTTCCAATTAGGATATAATAAAACTCCGAATTTAGGGTATTTTCTTATTATTCTCCCTTTGTAAATTTATATTTTGACCCAATAAATTCTAGAGGATCCATTAAGCAAAGCCGATTACTTTTTTCCATTTAATGGGTTTTATTTAATGCTCTTTTCATTTAAATATCCATTTAGCTCGGTTTTAATTCTTTATTTAAATTTTTATTTTTTCACAAAAATTCAGGTTGCTACATCCTCCCCCTCTTAAAAGAATTTGGTCCTCAAATTCATATGACCTTACAGTAGAGAATGGCTTACCGATTAGATCAGGGTAGTTGCGTCTGATAATTCCTTCTGGTTCCCATGTGGCTTCTTCCACTCCGCGGTTATTCCATAAGACCTTCACCACGTGAATGGGACGATTTCTGAGTTGTTGTACCTTCCGGTCTAATATCTTGACTGGCTTCTCTTCGTACGTCATGTCCTTGTTTAACACCAGATCATCATGGCGAATGACATGTGTAGGATCGTACACATACTTTCTAAGCATGGAGACATGGAAGACATTGTGCACACTTGCCAAATTTGGCGGCAAGGCCAGTCTGTAAGCAACTTCACCAATCCTTTCAAGTACTTCGAAAGGACCAAGGAATCTTGGACTAAGTTTTCCTTTCACTCCGAATCTTTGAATACCACGGGTAGGAGATACCTTCAATAGCACATGATCTCCTATTTGAAATTCCAGATCCTGTCTTCTCTTATCAACATAGCTCTTCTATCTAGACTGAGCAATCTTGAGTCGATCTCGTATCATCTGTATATCCTGGGTTGTACTCTGTACCATATCAGGTCCTAACCATTGTTGTTCTCCCACTTTATTCCAGCACACATGAGATCTACAATTCCTGCCATAAAGTGCTTCAAATGGTGCCATTTTAATACTCGCCTGGTAACTATTGTTATAGGCGAACTCAATCAAGGGCCAATGACCATTGAAATCTATAATGCAGGCTCTTAACATGTCTTCTACAATTTGATTTGTCCTCTCAGTTTGCCCATCAGTCTGCGGGTGAAAGGCAGTACTAAAATTAAGCTTCGTACCAAGGGCAGTTTGCAGACCTTTCCAAAAATGAGAGGTGAACCTTGGATCTCGATCTGAGATAATAGATGACGAAATACCGTGCAACCGCCCGATCTCCTTGACATATAATGCAGCTAGCACCTCCACAGACCATGTACTCTTTATGGGTAAGAAGTGCGCAGATTTGGTCAACCGGTCAACGATGACTCATATGGCGTCAAGTACACCACGAGTTCTGGGTAAACCCATGATGAAGTCCATGCCAATGCTTTCTCACTTCCATTCTGGGATATCTAGTGGCCTGAGTACACCGGCAGGGCGCATATGTTCTGCCTTCACTTGTTGACATGTGAGGCAATGAGCTACATGCTCGGCTACCTCCCTCTTCATATTCGGCCACCAAAATGTTCTTTTCATGTCTTGATACATTTTGGTACCTCCTGGATGAATAGTATACTTAGTTTGATGAGCTTCATCCATTAGTTTCCTTTTTAGGGCTTCGTTGTCTGGGATACAAGTTCTCTCTTGGAATACTAACCTTCCATCTTCAGTCATGGCAAAATCCAGTCTGTCCACTAAGGTTTCCTTGACACGAACCAAGAATGGATCGTTGTCCTACTGCATCTTGATTTCCTCCAGCAGATCGGATTGGATCTTAAGATTGGCAATCAAAACATGATCATCTCTATGTTTAATATTTAAGTCTAGCCTCGCGAATTGTTCAAGTAATTGCATCTCGCTAAGGACTAGACTTGAGATAGATGCCATTGGATTTCTACTAAGAGCATCAGCCACGACATTTCCCTTACCTGGATGGTACTGGATGTTGAAATCGAAGTCTTTTAGATATTCTAACCATCTTCTCTGCCTCATGTTGAGTTCTTTCTGGGAGAATAGATACTTTAGACTTTTATGATCTGAATAGACGGTGAATTGCTCACCATAGAGATAGTGCCTCCAGATTTTTAATGCGAAGACCACGGTAGCCAACTCTAAGTCATGCACAGGGTAGTTGACTTCATGCGTCTTCAATTGCCGTGAGGAATATGCGATGACCTTCTCCTTTTGCATTAGTACACAGCCTAGCCCAATTCTTGAGGCATCAGTATAGACAGAGAAACTCTCTCCCTCTACTGGTAGAGCGAGAATGGGTGCTGAGGTAAGGCAGTTTTTGAGAGTTTGGAAACTCTTCTCACACTCTTTACTCCAGGAGTAGGGATTCTCCTTTCGTGTCAGACGCGTGAGTGGTACGGCGATTTTTGAGAAGTCCTTGATGAACCGCCTGTAGTAGCCAGCCAGTCCTAGGAAGCTTCTTATCTCGGTGACGTTGGTTGGTCTCTCCCAGTTGAGTACAGCTTCGACTTTGGAGGGATCAACAGAGATACCATCCTTTGATATGACATGGCCCAAGAAAGACACTTCTTCGAGCCAGAACTCGCACTTTCTTAATTTTGCATATAGTCTGTTGTCTCGTAAGACTTGCAGTGCGGTCCTCAAGTGTTCTTAATGATCTTCCTTGGTCTTTGAATATATGAGGATATCGTCGATGAAGACGACCACAAATTTATCAAGGTATGGACGATATATGCTGTTCATGAGTTGCATAAAGGCTGCAGGAGCATTGGTTAGACCAAAAGGCATAACAATAAATTCGTAATGTCCATACCTGCTCCTGAAAGCTATTTTGAAGATATCTTCATCCTTGATCCTCATTTGATGATAACCAGATCGAAGGTCGATCTTGGAGAAGTATTGGGCTCCAGATATCTAGTCGAATAGTTCATCGATCCTAGGCAATGGATACTTGTTCTTGATGGTCAATTGGTTGAGCTGACGATAGTCGATGCATAGTCTCATCGACCCATCCTTCTTCTTGACGAATAGCACAGGTGCTCCCCAAGGGGAGGTACTTAGTCTGATGAACCCCTTCTCTAGCAGCTCCATCAGTTGTGCCTTCAATTCCTTCAGCTCGGTAGGTGACATCCGGTATGGTTGACGCGATACCGGTGCAGCTCCAGGAGTCAACTCAATGGCGAAGTTGACGTCACGTTCAGGGGGGACTCCGGGTAAGTCTTCAGGGAATACATCTGGGTAGTCCCTAACTATGTGGATGTCTTCTATTTTTGAACCCTTCTTTTTGACTATGACGGCCGCAAGGAAAGCAAAACATCCTTTCCTTATCATGTTATGGGCTTTTAAGGTGGAGACTAGAGACATCCGCTTCTTATGCCTAATCCTAGTGAATGCTAATTCAGGAAAGTTTCTAAACGTCACCCTTCCTTTCTTACAAACGACGCTTGCCCCATGTGTGGACAACCAGTCGGCTCCCAATATGACATCATACCCTTCTATGGACATACATACCAGGTCGGCCTTTAGGTTATTGTCTCCGATCATTACATCGGCAGATGGAAAGTATTGATTTAGTTTCTCCTTCTCCCCCAAGGGTGTTGTGACAGAGAATTCACCACCCATGGTTGTAGGTTTTGCAGTCAGGGTATCAACAAAGTGTTGAGATATGAATGAATGAGTAGCTCCAGTATCAAATAACACAAATGCTGGTAAAGAAAAGACTTGCATGGTACCTTCTACTACGCCACCTTCCTCGATGGTTTCTTCATTGTGCAGGGCTTGCAGCCTGCCCTGTTTCTTAGGCATAGCAGTGCGCTTCTCATTTTCTTTCAGCATCGGACACTCGGGTATGCGATGCTCGCGACTTCCGCAGTGCAGACACGCTCCGGCTTTTCTCCAGCACTCATTAGCGGTGTGACCAGGTTTGTCACAGTGTTTGCAGTTACCTTTTCCTGGAGTGTTGGGGATGAAGACCTTGGGTTTCCTATCTTGGCTGGATCCCTCAGTTGGGTGGAAAGGACGCTTTTTTCCGTTGGTCGGCTTGGCAGATGCTGGTCCCGATGTCATTTCTTTCTTTACGAACTTTCCCTTGATACGGTCAGTGAAGTCCGTAGCGTCTTCTAGTAGCTGGGCCTTCTTAACCATCTCGGCATAAGTTTGTATGTTGAGTGGCGCCAGTTGAGTAATGTACTGAGGCTTAAGGCCATTTAGAAAGCGCTTAGCCTTCATTTTCTCAGTGTTGATCAGATGTGCAGCATCTTTTGCCAGTTTAGAAAACTGGGCTTCATATTCCGCTACTGTCAGGCTTCGCTATTTAAGAGCAGCGAATTCAGCAGCTTTCTTTTCCTGTACTCGTTCAGAGAAGTACTTAGCATTATAAGCTTCCTTAAATTCGGCCCAAGTAAATTGGCCGTTAGCTTTTGTGGCTTCCATGGACTCCCACCATGTGCGGGCATCCTTCTCTAGTTGGAATGTCGCTAATAGAAGTTTGTCTCCGTCCGCACATTGCATTACATGGAAGA
The DNA here is from genome assembly GCA_014218235.1 of Colocasia esculenta. Classification (NCBI taxonomy): domain Eukaryota; kingdom Viridiplantae; phylum Streptophyta; class Magnoliopsida; order Alismatales; family Araceae; genus Colocasia; species Colocasia esculenta. The sequence continues at coordinate 115,899,803 of CM024755.1, read as the reverse complement.
TCCTTTCCGTTTCCTTTAGCCAGTGCTCCGCTTCATCTGGATCCGTAGACCCACTGAACCTAGGTGGGTTCAGACCCCTGAAATTTCTATGCAGCTCGCCTGCACCTGGTTAGTTCCCTCCGCGGTTACCACCGCCTTGCTGGGTACCTTGTAGTATGGCCCGAGTCAGTTCCTGGAGGGACTGTTGCATGCCTCTCATCTGGGCACGTTCTGCAGTCATTGTAGCTGTTTAGTTCTTACAAAATAGTTTGATAGTTATAATGCTGATTAAAAGTTTAATTTGTGCGTGTGTGAGTTTATTTTAACTAGTTACCCTTGGCTCTAACCACAACTCACATAGGTGGGATCATTGAATCTAGTCGAGACAGGTTAACCTAGATCATCCTGTACTAAGAATAACCTAGGCTCTGATACCACAAAACTATCATTCCCCGACGCGGAATATCGGAGCGCGAAGGCAGTTGCAAGAAAAGGGTATAGAGTGAGTACTAGACATCAAACCATTGCACTTTGAATAACACTAAAGCAAATCTTTCTCATTAATAACTTTTCAAATGTCTAGTTACAACCACTAATATCAGATCCATTCTATAGGGCCCAATTACATTGCAATAAAAGGAAATAACTAACTACAACTCTAAGATAACATAATGACTCGAGGGTACTCCTGGCTTCACTCTTGGTCATTCCCTTCCTCGTGAGTGTATGTGTCATCCTCGGTCTCACCTGAGAACACAACGTCAAATAACGTAGGGTGAGCGATAACGCCCAATAGGACTTAAATCTCAAGCTCAAGCAGGCTTAAAATAATTAACGCATTTAATGGCAGAGTATCTAAAGATAGCAGGTACAAGAGAGTCAAAATATAGCAAGGGATAGCACAACAGGTAACATGATAGCACAATAGCATGAGATCGAGTATAGTTTCCAAAAATAGCACAAGTATAGAGTATAGCACGAATAGCAGGATGGCCATAGCATAACTAGCACAAGTATAATAATAGCACGACGAGTATAGCACTTGTTTGTCATTCTAGACATCAAGAGAGTATAGCACGTTTTGTGTTTTGATTGTCATATAGATAGTCGAGATAGATAGCACTTGAGTGTAATGCCAAACACTCAGATCATTTAACTCCCATGGGCACTAGCACTTTCGGGCGCACATCCCAGGACCAGATCGGGCCCTTTATATCTTGCCAGGCATTGGTTATATTGTATCTTTAGACAATCAGTCGATGGCCAATACAGAGTACCAATAATAGTTAAGAGCACTAGATGAATAGACGAGATAGTAGAGAGAACGTGAATAGATGAGCGAGTAGAGTATAGATGAGAGCTAATGGACATTGCACGTAATGCGACGAGTAACAGGCGATAGTAACAGTTGCACAACACGCACACGTCGTATTGGCAGTCAGGTGGAATTCACGATCTTCCCGCTGGCCATGTTATGCACAAGTCCAGAGGTCCGACGTGATTCAAGGTAAGAGCGAACTTCTACTAGCCGTTTGGATCATATCGATCCCTAAAGGTGTAATGGGTGTTAGGGTACAACCGGCTCGTCGACCATGTGGGAATCCATGATCAGAGGAGACTTACGGGGGCCTTGTGCAAGGGTTCACTAGTTCGGTGAAAGGAATATCTGACGGAGAGTTCACCACAAGCCAAGTAAAGTGTGTATATAAAACAGGTGCTCGACGTTCTAGAGGAATTCTAGAACAGTGGAGCGTCGATATCGGTATATAAACCACGCAAGAAACGAATACAAGTCCTTTAAAATAGGGCAATTAATATACTTCATTATAATAAATTACTAGATACATTATGAGATATTTTATGCTAGATTTCAGCCATGTATGGATGGTTCATGTGTGTGCATCTGCAAGAGAAATCATAGATAGAAAAGAAGTCGTGAATATGTATTTTAAAGCATTCAATATGGCTCCATTTTAAAACAGGTGTTTTTACTGTGTGTGTGATTGTTAAAAAGGTGTAAGAATATTTTAGAAAGTGAGAGCAATAAATTTTATGGGTTTTCATGCAAAATCCTGTGATCGCGACGTACCCATGTAAGGGTCGTGACAGGGTCATGATAGAACGCGATAGGGTCCTATACAAGTCGCGACAGGGCTGCCAGAACAGAAGGCCAGAACGCGACGTAGGGTACTGTCGCATTTAGAACGCGACAAGTAGAGGCGTCTCGACGGGCTTGAGAATGCGACCTGTCGGGCCGTCGCGTTCTCAGGTCCGTGGACTGAGTCTGAAAGAGTTCTGCTCTGTCTTGGATTACGGTCCATTAATATCAGATTTGATATAGGGTCGTTCAGAAAATCATAACTAATTGTATACACGATGAAAAATCATGAAACCAGTGGCAAATGAAACTAGACATGTGAGAGTACTTCCAGTAAATAGAATTAGAGAGAGAGCATGGATTGAACATGGTTTGATCATGAACAATAATGAGTAACATAGAACATGATACAGAGAGCAAGATTGATTTAATTTGAGCAACATGCTCAACAAAAATTAGGGCTTTCAGGGGAAAAAGATCCCTAACAACATGAAGTATCTACAGTAAAAATTTCGTAGCATGGGATCAAATATAAATAGAGTTTAGAGTTAAACATGATGTCTCGGGGTTATCATGTTTGCAGATCTTCTAAAATCAAGAACAAAAGATTGGCTCGATGGAAAATTATGAAACAAGAGGGCTTTTGTTCCTGGTGATTGAAACTACCTACAGACAAGTTTAATTTAATTTTGCTTGTGAGAATGCCTACCTTTGACTCGATTTATCTTCTAGGGCTTAGAACTCCAAGAACGAAGGAAGAAGCTTGATGGATCTTCCTCTTCTCGATTTCTCATCCTCCTTGGCCTCTTCTCTACGTCCAAGAACCCTTTGCACGAGCTAGGGCCGGCCATGAGGGTTTAAGAGGTGTATTTATATAAATACAAGTTCCTATTCCTACTACTACTCAAATTCCTCTTAATTACGAGATTTCCTAACTCCACCTTTCCTCTCTTGCTTTCCAATCTCTAATTGGGTTATGATAGTATCTAAATTCGTGCTAGACTATATGGGGTAGGTCTAGGAATCCAATTCCAACTCTAATTGCCAGTTTTATTGCTTTAATAACCCCTTTCCAATTAGGATATAATAAACTCCGAATTTAGGGTATTTTCCCATTACTTTTTTCCATTTAATGGGTTTTATTTAATGCTCTTTTCATTTAAATATCTATTTAGCTAGGTTTTAAATCTTTATTTAAATTTTTATTTTTTCACAAAAATTCAAGTTGCTACAGTTGTACCTTACTTTCATAGTATGTAATTGAGACTTGTTTAATTGAAGCTTATGTAATTTGTGGACGAACAATGTAATTTGAATTTTGTATTTCATTATGTGGACTTAGTTCTTTTAAATTGCTATATGGATCATGTATGTTTAATGTGGATGATGAAATGAAAGACAATAGTTCTTTTACTTCCGCTACTCTGTATTCATATTTGTGTACATCTCAATCTTGTGGTAGTGTTGGGTAATTGTCCCACTGTGACGAGACTCACTATACTGACGTGGATTGGTATAATCGTACCAGCATAATGAGGGTCGTCGCAGAGATTGGTATCAAAGCCGACTGGTTGAGATTGTACATAAATATACATAAGTCATCATCTCCATTACATGCTAAGTCCTTATAGAGTTGTCCACATGTGTAGAAATGATTAATAATCAATGAAAGATAGATAAGAAAGTGGTTAGGGACTAAATAATGTAGTCTCTAATAGTGATTAAATTACTGCAGCATATGGCTTCACGCGGTAGACGTGGTGGTGTTCCTACTCGTGATGGCGAGCAGAGGAGAGATGAGCCTAGGCCTGAGGAGCAGATTGAGCAGCAGGCCCCGGCACCTCAGGGTCCTGTACTTCCCCCACCGCCGCCAGTGGATTATGGAGTGTTCATGCAGGGTCTAGTGCAGGCCATGCAGATGCAGGCCCACACCCAGGCTGCACTCTAGGCTCAGATGGAGGCTTAGGTTGGAATAATAAAATAAAGAGTAGTCTGTTTTATTTAATTGCATGATGTTGTGTCGAATATGGATTGCTCAGATGGAGGCCCAAACCTTCCGATTCAGAGTGGAATAAGGTTTCTTATTCTGAACATGAAGAATGGTTGGGCACTCAACAAGGGCTTGTAGACATGCGAATTTGGCTCCACCGCGGGCAAATTTCATGTTGCGCCATAACGCCACAAATGGCCCTCATTTTGCCTTGCAAGAGTATTTCCCTATCATTCCAGATCTCACCCATCTTCCCTCGGTGCTTCCCCCTATTCTCGGGGTCTATTTAATGGTCTCGGGGTCTATTTAATGGAAAAAGGCATTGTTTTCATGTCGCGACGGCTCTCCGGGGTGCGTTAACCATGTCGCGACAGGTCTAGAGGCCGCGTTCTTAAACACGTCTGGCATGGCGGACGCAATTCCAAGTCACGCCGGGCACCTTGGGCGCAACTTGGCCAACAGGACCTTATCGTGGCGGCCTTAAGCGACGCGACAAGGCATTTGTTTATTTTATTTATGGAAAATGCCCAATGCCATTTCATGAACGCGTCCGCTATGAGCGCCGCGATTCTAATGTCAGTTTTGGCAGTATTTCTTTAAATAAAATATAGAAATCCCTTAACGCGTCCTGCTGTCCGAACGCGTTTCAAATCAAGGACGCATCGGACCTAGCCGACGCGATTAGGCCCTAGGCCCCAAAGTCGTCGCACTCAAACGCCTGGATCTTGGAACCACGCGAAATGTCTGAATCGCATCCGCCTGACCCGACGCGATTAGCTCTTAGGCCTGACATGCCAGACCCCAGAAGTCGTTGCATTTATGGCCCACGTGCCCAAAAGGAAGTCGTGGAGGGGTTGGCCGACACCTTTCAAGAACGCGGCAGCCATACCCTACGCGATTATGAAGGTAGCCGCAGACCGTAATCATAGCGCTTTATGTCAAATCAAGTGGCAAATGTGGCGCTTCCTAATCGCGGCCTCCTAGCCCGACGCGATTCTAATCGCGGCCTGCCGCCCGGATGCGACTCAACATCATGGTCGCGTCCGCTGTAGCCGACGTGATTCAAGCGTCTGATGCCTATAAATAGACCCCCGAGGGTCATTTGTAAGGGGGTTCCATTTCAGAGCGGCAAAACCCTGCCGAATTCCCGTCTCGACGTTCGCTCAGGGGGACCTCCTCTTCCCTCGTCTATCCAGCCGGCGTCTCGGCCTTCTTCCACGTGTACCGGAGCGGAGCGGCGCGGCGCGGAAGCTTCTTCCTCGTCTTCCTCCATCCGTCTAACCGGCAACGCCACGGCGCCGATGCGCCATCCACTTCGGAGAAGCACCCCCTCCACTTTTCTTTATTTTTCATTACTCCTTCCAGGTCCCACGTGGCCCCCCTTTACTTGCTTCCTCCGGGCCCCACGTGGCCCCTTTTCTTTCATACGCGCGCGCACGCACGCACACACACACACACACACACACACACACACACACACACACACACACACACACACACACCACACACACACACCACACACACACACACACACCCACACACACACACACACACACACACACACACACACACCACACACACACACACACACACACACACACACACACACACACACACACACACACACACACACACACACACACACACACAGCCCCCCGCACGCTCCAACAGGTATTTCCCGTGATCACTTCTTCCGTCTCGCACCCCTCACTGTGCGTCTCCATTCGACACCCTCGCGTGCCTGGCAATCACGATCTTTTTATTTTCCACATTTCCTTTCTTTTTTTCCCCCGTCCATATCCCCTCTCCTTGTGGATTAAACGCTCGGGGTTCCTGACAGACCCGCGACGGTGTCTACATGGCTCACCATTAGCCAGGGATGAGTCATGATAGCTCAAAGTCCTACATGATGCATGCTGGGCTAAAGAAAAAGAAATCATTAAACCAAATGCAAAAGAAAGGAGAAAATAGAAAATATATCAAGGATAGTATTGCTAAATTGGACAAGAATGGGTTGAGAGTCTTCCTACAACTGCTGCGCAAGACAGAGTCCATGATCCCCAAATTTATCCAACTTAACGGCCTATCCGGCGATTAACAACACGCACCTAGATCATCACCGTTTTTGTTGAAGGGGAACTCAAATCCCAGAGCATATTGAGAACCAGCCGGTCTTTGAAGCGATATAATAAGTAGAATACCATATAGTAATGCAAGAGAGTAAGGATAGAGATACTTACCTGACTTACCTATGAAGCTCTATTTTTTGTGATTTCCTGATTTTTTGATTTTTTTTCTTCTGATTTTTATGATAAATAATCAAAGTAACAATCATGACAACTAAGAAAGTATATACATCCATAACAAATCACAAAACAAACCATGTATAGACGCAAGAAAACACAAAACAGAGAAAAGCGACGCATCTGGGGGTCGCGACAGTGTCGCGACGCTTTGGATGGTCGTGACCCTAAGGCGTCAGATTGGGGCGTCGTGACATCATTTTGTGCAATAAACCCAAAAAATCCGAGCTTATCCTTATCCTAAGGCTATTCCTAACACTAATATGACTCTTAAACCTATCCTATTACTACTCTATCACCTAGGGACGGGTTTGGATGGGATTAGCACCCCCAGGGGTCTATAAATAGGGTTGTAGGGGGCTATTTTTGCAGCTCATCTTCTCTCTCTTCTTCTCTCTTGATTTTCTCTCTCTTCAAGCCATGAAGAGATCCTTTTCTTCCTTCCAAGCCAACCCCACCCCCTATGGCGGTCCCAAGGTAGCTAGGACGACCTATGCTGAGCTTCTCCGCCTCTCTTCCGTGCCCAGACATATCAGCGCAAGGGCAGATCTCCAAGTAAGCTTTCTCTCTCTAGCTCTTCGATTTTCTCTCTCCTTTTCTCCCATCTTCTATTCTTCTTGTACTTCTGCCAACCCTCTCTTCTACTCTCTTCCAGATCCTCCCGGGCAACAGGCGCTTCTCAAAAATCCCATGGCTTGAGCCCATGGTTAATGAGCTCCCCGTGACGTCCACACATCATCTGCGCGAATGGGGGCTAACTACCATTCTCACATTGGCCAAGAACTACCACAAGGTGGTGCATGTGTGGGATAGTCTTACCGTGCTCGTAGAGCTGTGGCATCCACAGACCCACACTTCATCTTCCCCGCGTTCGAGGCCACCGTCCTGCTAGAAGAGTTGGAGCTCATGCTAGGGCTCCTAAAAGACAAGAAAGGGGTAGAATATGGCATTGCGCACACCATGGCTCCCATAGACTCCTGGGCCATCCTCAGAGAGATCACCACCAAATCTGACGACCTGCGCACCATGACCAGTCGGGAGCACATTCATCTTCTTCTTATCTCGCAGTGGATCATGTCTCAATGCAAAAGGAAGACCAGCAAGTACCTTGCTATTGCCAAGGCCGCCGCCATCTGCATATGCGGCGTTATTCTCTTCCCTGCTCAAGACCATCTCCTCACCGTACCCAGTCTGAGCATCATCTCCAGCATATGGGAAGGTATGAGCATCTCTCAAGCCATCCTTGGTTATCTCTATGCTGGGCTCTCCTCTACAGCTATAGGTGGTCCCTTCTTCGGCTCCGTGGTCGCCCTAGAGTGTTGGATGGGGATTCATATCAACTTCCAAGCGACAGACAACCCCTCCGTCCAGTGCAAGAGCATGCTTCACCATTCCCTGGCCTTTGTCGATGCCCCGCTATACATGACTACCCAGGCATGGTGTGCAACAGCAATGATCAAAGGAATAAAGGAGTGGAGAGTTTTCCTCAAGACAATGACCGTGGAGAAGTTCGAGATGCGCCCGCGATTCCTCCAAAATAAAATGATCCACCTTCCTCAACGCATCAGCCTGGTCTGCGACTTGTAGGCGACGAAGCATTGGTCCTCTACAACCCTGACCGATGCTACCTCCAGTGCGGTGCTGCACCCATAATTGTGCCGGCTCTTTCTCACTACCCGCCAATCCAAGCACGGAAGCAGAATGATGAACAAGATGAACGAGACGTGAGGAGCGCCATTGTGCATTGGGAGGGGTGTGCCACAGGCATCATTTCAGTGGAGGTGACAAAGGATGAAGACGTGACCCACGAGTATCATCAAGCTTTGAAGAGAGTCTGCCCATTCATACCCGGAGGATCCGAGGCGGCACCGGGCACTTGAGAGCTTTGAGAGACATAGACATTGTATCAGATGGTAGCTAGGGCTTGAAAACATAGCTTGAGTGATTGTGGACATGATTAGGGGATGTAATTGATGATTTGAATCAATAAAATCAGATTTTTATGAACTGTGCGCATTGCTCTGTTGATGTCGCGACCACTACAGACGTCACCTTATTGTCGCAACAGGCCGACAGGTCACGACAATGTCACGGCCCACTTGGCCACCGTTACAATAACATGACATCTATAGGCGTCGCGACAAGAACCGACGATTCAAAAAATGCAGAAGGCTCCTCTTTTATTCCCTCCCATGCTCACAACTCCCCTTTATTCTCCGACGATCTTGCTTCCTCGCTCTCACCCTCTTTGCGCTCTCCCTCTCTTACTCTCTCACTTTCTCCCTCTCCTTCCCTCTCAAACCCTCCTCTCATCTTCCCAAGCTTGACGACGATGGAGGGAGGAGGCGATGGTGGCAGTGGTGGAAGGGGGAAGAAGGCCAAGGTGAGGAGACCCTCCCGACGGTGCGAGGTGACACTTCCGGCGACTGAGGAGGTGCTGGAGGTAGAGATGGCCGAGGAAGAAGCTCCGGCATTCAACTTGGAGGCGGCGGCCATGGTCCGAGAGGAAGCAATGAAGAAGATATGTATTCGAAGCCCTATCCCCTTGATTGATGGTGTATGTGTGATGAAGAAGCCCCATAGAGGGCGATTGTAGGTGTGATGCCAAGAGAAAGCGACCCCGGACAAGGTAGGCTCTGGTTGGTCTGCGTCTGAGAACGCGACGGCCCGCCCCGTCGCGACACCAGTTGTCGCGACAGGGTCAAGGGCCGCGACTATATCGCGTCAGCCAAGGACGTCGCGACATGGTCGCAGTCCCAGAGGGTGACACGACCACGTCGCACCTCATTGGGGCATCACGATTCAGTCGCGACCAACTGAGCTGGCGCAACCTCAACCGAGAGACCAACAAAAACATGCTTTACTGACCACTTGACTAAATTGTGCTTGCAGGGTGAGATGAGGGCTAGGGTTTCATGGCTTCTAGTCCTGGCGGTGTATCTGGCCTTCCCCGGGTTTCAGAGAGATAGGGTAGATGAAATGGGGTTTGGGGAGGTGCTTCGGATGGACCGGATGAGGGCGGATGCCCCACTCACCCAGGCCCTGCGCAGCAGGTGGATGCGAAGGCGACTGCCTTTGTGTTCCCATGGGGACATATGATCCCCAGCCTGGAGGACGTGAGTAAGATCACTGGCCTGAGGGTGTATGGGCATCCGGTGAGCGATTTCACCTACCCGTGCTACCAGGGATTAGCCCGTAGGCTCCTAGACTTGACCATAGGTCCCAGGTCTTCCCTTATTTCTAGAGTGGAGCTGCAGGAGAGTCTAGGGCTTTTCCAGACTGGTAGGGAGGTGGTTGAGATAGTGGACGAGCAGCTGCAGAGGTTGGTGAGAGGTTGTGGGGAGACCCTAGTCAGTGAGCCAGGTGCTCAGGCAGACCTGGACCTGCGTCGTTTTCTCACGTTCTTCTTAGGCAGACTTTTGTTTACTACGAGGGGCGACGCGGTCCACTGCCAGTTCCTACCACTGCTAGAGGACCTAGGCCAGGTGGGGGACTATGCATGGGGAGCTGTGTTCCTAGCGCACCAGTTCGATAGCCTGGGCTCCTTGGACCGGCAGACATCGATCAATGGGTTCTTCCCCTTCCTTTAGGTATTCTTCTTCCTCTTTCCCCTTTACTTACACTGCATTTTATTACAACTGTGATCTGACTGTGCCTTTAAATTCTTGCAAGTTTGGACCTATCTCCACCTCCCAGGCCTGAGGAGGGGGACTTTGGAGCGACTAGGCCTTGTGCCTCTAGCTCGACGCTGGGTGCCGTGTCGTGACACGCACCTGCTGGAGGAGCAGCTGGCGTCCATCCAGGACGCGATTGACGTCTACCCTCAGCTGGATGTAAGTGTTCTACCCTCTTTCTTGGTTTAATTTGATTTAAATTTTAATTTCTTGGCTACTAACAAGATGTGCTTTTGATGTGCAGGTGGTGTGGCAGCCATATCTAGCGGAGGGGGACGAGGGACAACGCTGGTTGGAGCAGGCCCGACCCTACTTCGGTAGAGCGTTGTGGGTTTATGCTCTCAACCTTGTGCTATCTCTTCACCCGCATCTGACTCAGAGGTCGCTTGGCCTTCGTCAGAGTGCTATGGAGATGAGATCCGAGAGAGAGCGAGAGAGAAAAATTGAGTACATTGTTGCGCTTGTTCCAGAGTTTCTGTCCCTACACACTTTGCCAAAACATGTTAGATCTGCTCTTTGGCTCAGCCCCTTCCATTAAGCAAGAAATGACTTCAACTTCACAATAATCAAGGGGCTGAGCCTTATTTAAATAGGCAGAAAGCAAACAATAACCATGCATGCTACAATAGAGAATGATATGTACATATAATTTTTTTTGGATTTTCTATTTTTTTAAATTTTTAGATTTTCTATTTTTCTATTTTGGGGTTTTCTATTTTTTTTTGGATTTTGGGGTTTTCTATTTTTTTGGAATTTAGGATTTTCTATTTTTTTGGATTTTGGGGTTTTCTATTTTTTTTTGGATTTTGGGGTTTTTCTAATTTTTTTTTTTTTGGATTTTGGGGTTTTCTAACTTTTTGGATTTTGAGATTTTTCTAATTTGTTTTTGGGATTTTCTATAGCGACACCTTTTGCATTTGAGTGATCAGCTAGGAATCTCACCATCCATCTTGCACTTGTCAAAACACCTTCTAGGTACAGTGTGCGTTTGTTCTTGGCTTCCCTAAGGCTGATTGCCCCTGGTTACCAGTGTTCCTACGCAAACCAGGCGTGGGGGATTCCAATCATTAGTGGGGATAGGAAGATTTAAGGGGATAAGACTTGGCATCGGTGCTTGAGACACTGACTTGTTTGACTCGCAAGGGTGTTTCACATATGGATTTCGTCTGTTGTCCAGAGACTTTGTAGTCACTGTTTTTTTTTTGGGGCATGCATGCGATCGAGCTCAACGGCATCCCGCGGGGAACTGTATTGCCACTCTTTGCCATGCCCCTATTTTTCTTTCACTCATTTACTTTTTTTTTTGGGTTATTTCTTTCTTTTGAATCGACCGTCTCTCTTTGAGACTTTATTCACACATGATCTACGCCCTCCCTTGTCTACTAGTCAACATCCTTTTGCCCCTAGACCTTGTCCGAGTAAGAGGAGAAAAGACCATCACTCCCCTACATTAGGGCTAAGCAGGAACACTTTTGACTAAGGGAATTCAGCATGGGTTGCCGTGTTGTGTGTGTTAACTGAACCCAGAAATTGTCTAACAGCAACAAAACGGATGTGAAACTCGCAGCTGCTAACATTCGTTTGCAAAATAGTGCCGCTATTGAAAATCTTTTATTAAGGGTAGAATCTTTTAAGATATAACCCATTCCACGGGTGAGAGAGCTCCTCACCTTCGGCATTGACTAGCTTATATGCATTCCCAGGGTACACTTCCTTGACGACGTACGACCCTTCCCAATTTGCTTGCAATTTTGACCTAGGACCTCCAGGTTTTATGAAAATCTGTTTCAAGACCATGTCTCCTTCTTGGAATTTACATTCAATCACTTTCTTTTGAAAAGATCTTGAGAGTCTATTTTGATATGAAAGCACGTGATCGGCCGCGGCCAAACACCGCTCATCTAGAAGTTCCAGCTGTGTAAGTAACACCTCTCGACGTTCATCGAGGTTAAGTACTTTGTCCAGTTGTACCCTTAGCAAAGGATGAGGATCGCATGTGGACATACCGCCTCCATACCATAAGTAAGAGAAAAGGAAGTTTGCCCAGTGGGCGTGCAGACGGAGGTACGGTAGACCCATAGAGCCTCAATCAATTTCTCAGGCCCATTAGCAAATTTATGAGACTCACAAGTTTTCTTTAAAATTTTCAAAAGTGTTTTATTTGTGGCTTCGGCTTGACCGTTGCCTTGTGGATAATACAGAGATGAATGATGCAGAGAAATGTTGAATTTCTTACATAAGTCCTGAAGCTCTTGTGATATGAACTGGGGTCCATTGTCGGTGACGATGCCGCTTGGCATTCCAGACCGTAAGATGATGTTGTTCATGATGAACCTGCATACGGTTGAACCTTTGATTTTTGCAAATGCTTCAGCTTCAGCCCACTTGGTGAAGTACTCAGTGGCAATGAGAATGAAAGATTTTTTTTTTATTTGAGCATTAGGATCACCAAGAGGTCCAATGATATCAAAGGCCCACATGGAGAATGGCCAAGGGGAGGATAGTGGATGCAAAGAGGAAGACAGAGCATGGATTTTATTGGCATGGAGCTGACACTTGACACACCTACAGATGTAGATGGCACAATGTTCTTCTAGGGTTGACCAGTAATAGCCCTGCCTAAGGATTTTCTTAGCTAGCATTTGACTATTCACATGCCCTCCACACTCACTGGAGTGGGCTCCTTCCATCACCTTCCAGGCTTCTTCGTTTGACAAGCATTTGAGGAGCATTCCATTTAGAGCGCGCCCATACAACACTTCTGCAACGATGGTATACCTTAGTGCAGCACTACGGATGGCTCTTCTATCCTCAGCCTCAGCTTCTTCTGGGAAGGTACCATCCTTGCAATATTACTCGATCTCATGGTACCATGGCTTTTCTTCTTCCATCATTTCTCCTAGCTCTACAAGCATTACTTCCTTCGCTTCTCTTCTCTCTGCCTTTAAGACTAAAGAGCTCCTGAGGTTATTGAACCAAGGATCTTGAGTGGAGGGTGCTTCTAACAATGATAGTCTTAGCGCTGCGACTGAGAGGGAAGGAGAGAGAAGAGGCCAAAGATGCCAGGGCATCGGCCAGGATGTTTTGAGAGCGAGGAGTGTGAATATAGATGAGCTTGCGGAACTGCTTGGCTAGGAGAGTGACCAAATCTTGATAAGGCTTGAGTTTAGGGTCACGAGTGCAGTAGGTAGAAAGGACCTACCGAAGGACAAGTTGAGAGTCTCCTATGATCTTGAGATGAAGCGCGCCTAAGATATAGGCAAGCTTTAGACCGGCTAGGGGAGCCTCATACTCGGACACATTGTTAGTGGCAGGAAACTGAAGTTGATAAGCCAGTGGAATGGTGATCCCTTCTGGGGTGAGCAAGACAACACCTATGCCCCGTCCCCTAGAATTGAGAGCTCCATCGAAATAGAGTGACCAGAAGGGATCGCGAGAAATGAGTGACAGGTTTTCATCAGGGAATTCCTCCTGAACCGTGTCACTATGAGGAAGAGGAAGGTGAGCAAGGTGCTCAGCAATGGCATACCCTTTTATAGCCTTCTGGACTATAAATGTGATATCAAATTGAGATAAGAAGCTCTGCCAACGTGCCAATCTGTCGGCGAGGACTGGCTTCTCCAAGAGATACCTAATAGGGTCCATTCTAGAAATCAAACTCACCTGATAGGCTAGGAAGTAGTGCTTCAATTTCTGCACTACCCACACTAGCGCCGCACATGTTTTCTCCATTGTGGTGAGCTTGAGCTCGGAAGGATTGAAGAGCCTAGATAGGTAATAAACTGCCCTTTCTTTGCCATAATCATCATGCTGAGCAAGGATAGCTCCTAGGGAGTCCTCGATAGTTGACAGATACAGGATAAGGGGTTTTCCTGGGACAGGTGCTTGCAGCACAGCGGGATTCATCAGATAACTCTTGAGCTCGTCAAAGGATTCTTGGCACTTATCATTCCATTAGAATTTGGCTCCTCCTTTTAACAGTTCATAGAAAGGATGACACCTTTGAGAATGCTGAGATATGAATCTCCTTATGAACTATAGCCGACCAATTAGTCCTCGAAGCTCAGATATGTTCTTAGGAGGAGGCATCTCATTTATTACCTTGGCCTTGTTTGGGTCTATTTGAATCCCCCGCTTGCTGACTATGAAACCTAACAACTTGCCTGAGGAAACCCCAAATACGCACTTCTTTGGATTCATCTTCAATTGATACTCTTGTGCGCACCGAAATACCCTAGTAAGCTTGGAGGAATGTTCACCTCGGGTCCGAGACTTCACCACAATATCGTCCATGTAAACCTCGACATCAATATGAATCATATCGTAGAAGATTGCTAACATTGCCCTTTGATAAGTGGCGCCGACATTCTTCAGTTCAAACGGCATGATCACATAGCAATAAGTTCCCTAGGACGTGGTGAAGGAGGTTTTCTCTTGATCCTTTGGGGCTAGACGGATTTGATTATATTCTGAGTAACCATCCATGAATGAAAGGGTTTCAAACCCGGCAGTGTTATCAATCAAAACATCCAAATGAGGTAGTGGGAAATCGTCCTTAGGACATGCCCTATTCAAGTCCCGGAAGTCTATGCAGATTCGCACTCTTCCGTCCTTTTTCATCATCGGAACTATATTGGCCACCCACAAAGGATAGAAGACTACACGGATGAACTTAGCTTTGTGTAGATTATCGATCTCCTCCTTCATCTTCAAAGCAATGTGGGGGAGGAATCGCCTCAATTTTTGTTTAACGGGTATTGCCCCTGGCTTCAGAATCAACCTATGTTCCACTAACTCGGGGTTAATGCCGGGCTTGTCATTGTATGACCAAGCAAAGGAATCCTTATACTCCCTTGGCATCTCTATGAGCACCTGCAACGACCCGCTTCCACTCGGTACGGTTATACCAACCCACATCGGATGAGAGCAAGCCGCTACAGGGGAGAATACCCCAACAAGTAACAAATGAGCTGAGATATACACAAATAGAATTAAATAAATGCAACGGAATTTAAATAAATCTTATTCCATCAACTTTGAAATCCACATGCCACAGTCTGTATAGTTCAACAAAAGATAACATAAGTGCAAAAAGTTCCAAATACATAGCCGACTCCAAGTACATTTGAACAAAACTAAAATTTCAATTGTAGCTTTACATACTATGAAAGATAAATTACAAGTCTTCAATCACTTAGCCCAACTCTACTTCAAGTCTTGCTAGCTTCTCCGCTACAATTTTCCTGAAATGTTTAGCAAGAATGAGTCTACACAATAGACTCAGCAAGTAACTTAAGATTCAATACATACATATTTTCAAACAATTTAACTCAATAAAATTTCAGCAATTAAATCATACATGCTTATGCCTTACAAGTAATTTCATATAAAATTTTACTAAACAACTATTCTAACACATGTAAAACTATAATCTACGCAAGATTTCTAATAACATGGTGTCATTATCATAAGTACAAATACACATTCACATACCTTCACACTTTACTCACATCATTGTAAAACTTCATAACTAAGTCGTGGAAAAACATATACAAGATAAGTTGCACTCCTAGCATGATTTCTAACTCACTTGGCACGCAATCATAACAATTTACTTCACATTTAGCTTGCTGATTTTATATAAAATCTATGACATTCATATTACCCTTGCATAGGGATCACTTGTAACTATACAACATGATACTAACACATGTGCATCCAATCATTCAATTTCCATGAATATGAAAGCATATACTTACGTTTTGGTACTAATAGTAACACCACTTTTAGCATTTGACAATTAATACATCAACACATACACACACACATTTATACACAATTCTATAATCAATTTATCAATTAACACTATTGTCATTTACACTTATGCTATTTTCTCATTACACACAACCATATGATGAACCTTGGCTTTCACATACACTCACTTGTTCTATCACACAATACTCATACACATTTCCCGTTAATTTCTCTTTCACATTCACACACTTCTTATCATTTCACTTTTGCACATAACATGTGCCACATTTACACATATCTTGCACATACCTTGTGCTATGAACACATGTCACTTTTCACATCACACTTATGGTTATTTTCACTTAATGCAAGACACAGCCCAAACCACCATTAGACGGTCACATACACACACATTCACTTTCACTTACTTAATCACCGGCACAGTGATAAGTCTTAGTCTCTGCAGAAACCGGGAAAGCCCTTCCCACCATTACCAGTGGAACTTGTCCACCTCCAGGATTTTACAAGACCCTTTGCCAGGGTGTACACTTTATCAAGACCCTTTCCTAGGGTATCACATAACACATTGAGCTTTCCCGTAGGGGCACCACTACAGTACAGCTCCAAGCATCTAAGGTGGCAGTGTCTTATGGGCATATTTGTTTATCTTGTCACATTAACCATTTTACACACTTATACCACTTGTTTTCTCATGTCTCATGCACACACACTCATACATAATTCGCACACACATAAGTCATCATTCACTGATTTTAACATCACTGTTGCAACTTCCAAATAATCATAATATAGATTTAATCATACTGAAATTCACTGGATCACATCAAATCACAATTAACATGCTCACATAGTCATTTTTCTCATTAAAAATCCATAACGATACTTACTGTTATCAAACAACCTGAGATTTTAACCACAGACACATTTCAGATTTATAATCACACACGCAAATTTTCATATTTTTCTGAACCATATTACATTTACAGAAATTAAAACATGCAATCTCATGCCGTTCATATTTGATTTAACATGGATCATAACATGAACATCGGGTTTAATAGTTCACAGTCCTGATCCTAACTATTTGTCATCACAAAATTTTCCTCGGATTTATTGCATAATACACAATTTACTGTAAATTTTACAATTCCTATGCATGTCTCCTATTTCCAAAACAGAAATTTTCAGTAAATTCCACAGTCATGGAAAATTCTCAAATTTTCAGGGCATGGACTGATACATATACACATGGTATAGAAAATCTAGGGCATTTAATTCTCAGGAATTTGGTAGACAGCAGATGATCATGCATAATCCATCTTTTCCCAACATGTATTTCAATAATCAAAAGAATTCATGCCATCCACAGAAAAATGCAGAAATTTCCACACACACACCACATTATCTATTTTACATAGCATATAGATTTACACTATATTCTCATGGCGAAAACATATCGAAAATAATCATCTACCAGGAAGAACAGCTCACTGTTCTGTCCTGAAGAACTTGGCGGCAGCCTCTGGCCGTTCAAGAGTTTTGACGGCACGATCGCTGGACGCCTATGGAGATCTTGGCGTCAAGGGTATGACGCCAAGTTCCTGTCTGTGCAAGGGCACAGACCGAACTCCAAATATAGAGTGAAAGGGAGGGTCCAGGACACGATTTAAAATCCACAAATTACTGGGACCTAGGGAACATGTATGGGATTGAGATATATGGGTTACTTGCCTCTCAATAAATCTACAAGATCGGAATAAGCTGATGGAGCCCTTCTCGGCCTTGCCAAAAAGGTGTTCAGAAACTCCTTCGATCCTCTTCTCCTGTCGATGTAGATGGCACCTCGGAGCTGGAATCTCTTCTTGGATGTATTGGCCGCCTCCCAGACGTGGCAGCTCCTTGGTTTTCTCCTCCAATCGATGGATTAGAGCTCCTTAAGTTCAGCTTTTCTGCATCTCGGGTCCAAGGGTTCACCAAATGTCAAGGCTTCCTCCTCGATCTAGGCTGGGTATTTCATAGGTTTAGGGTCTGGGGATGCTTCTTGGGTAGCTGTACTACGCTCCCATCTTCAAGGATTCAAGGATCTCTCAGAAGGTCTCCCAATCCCCGAATTAAAGCATGGGAAGATCATGTTTTCCTCTAGTTTTCTCACAACTAGGGTTTTCCTGGCCAAGAGACAAAGCAATCACCTCCGGCTGCTAAGGGTGTTTCTATATAGATCTAGGCTTGGGGCATGCGTGGGCAGGGTCTGATGTGAGTTGAGAGCCGTTGGGAGACATCTCCCCAACCAGTGAGCTTGCTTGCCCCGGAAATTCTGGGTCTGCAGCGCACAGAAAATTAGGGATATTGACGTCCACATACATGGACGGCTACATTAGGGTTGGCGTCAGTCGATATGGACGCTGACATATCATGGGCGTCCATCCATGTTGACGCCAAGACATTCTTCTGCCAGAACTTAAAATCATGCAGAACCATGCTTAATCCACACATATATGCACATGAAACCCATGTGGTATGGTGTATACACCATTACACCAGGTAACCATCCAGTATTTACTACTAATCCTACACATACATACATAGGTACATCAAGCTGTTAACACGTACATGAATCTTCACACGCATACAATGTATAAGGTATAATTGGTATATTACTACACCGTGCACATGAACAACGTTTACAACTAAATTACTCATGCATACCTAAATATACTAAGGTGTTACATATGTAAAATTAGGTACACAATTATCACACGCATAAGATAACCTACATACGTACATACACACATGCACTTCATATATTTGCACACAATACCTATAAATGGGCAATATAAGGTATACTTCAATATTTCGATGGTACTTGCATAGTATTTAGATAGATACCTTATATACAAAATTGGCCAATTACTTATATTCATGATAACAATATTCATCCACGCATACACACATGCAAAATTTATAATTATAAATATGCACCGTTTTCATGCACGCCATTTATGCAAGAACAAGTAACACATATACATAAAGTATAAGCGGGAAAAGAAAATTCGGTGCCTTACAACACCTCTTCTTCTTCGGGAGGGAGATTAGAAGCTATGGTCAAGAGCCTGGGTTCTTCTTCTGTCCCAATGTTTACCTCTTTAGTGGGTTCGTCCACTGCCGATGTAGGTTCATCAAATCTCCTCATGCCACTGGCATACATCTCGGCAGCATCCTCTATTTCACCGTCTTCTTCATTCACTGAGTCCTCCTCAACTAAGATTTCATAAACTCCAAATCCGTCGTCTAGCCCCTCCTCTTCGTGCTGAGCTTCTATGTTTAGAATGACTGCTTCTTGGACGAACTCTTCGACAGCTAGAAGAGCGCCACACCTTTGCACCAGATCCATTAAATATCTACGGGGTATGCCACTACCCTTACTTTTCCTAGACGGGGATGGGGACTTGCTAGATTCTACCCTTGAACCTAAACTAGGGTTGATATTTACAGAGGACTCTGGAGAAGTGTCCAGAGGTTTATTTGAAGGGAAAGAAATGGGTGCAGCATGGCCGTAGGAGTCCTCCGATGGGACTTGAGGCAGAGGTAGGCCACCTGAGCTCAGGGTGCCTGCAGAAGAGTCAGGGTGTAGGGGAACAGAAGGCCCCTCACCCAAATCGCCCAATGTGACCATGCTGGTCAGCGAGTGAGGAAGGAGAAAGGGGGAAAAATAGGGATCACCTTCTGAAGAAAGGGAGGAGTGAGAAGGAAAGGAATCATTTTTTTGTTTTTGTTTTTTTTTTTGTGATTTAAACAGGTCATACTAAACTAAGAAAGGAAACTAACTATCCTACATGCGGAGGCATCGGGAGAAGGAAAGAACCGTGCCATGAAAAGAGAGTGTGAAAAGGGATGTGGAAACGGTTAACGCCTCAAGAGCGTCAGGGGATAATTGGAGAATAAGAGGGGGAAGGAGGGATGAAGGAGAATTTATAAACAAGATGGAGAATACTTAATGATTAGAAGCCGGGGGTGCCCTGGCCAGAACTCTTCTACTGGGTTAATGGTGTTCAAAACTTCAAATTCCTCACCATGCTCAAGCAACTGTCGCTTGGAGGTGGTTGCTGATGCAGATGCTGCTGATTCTGTCACTGCTTGGGGCTTCGTGAGATCCCCCTCTTGGAACAAAAGACTAAGTACTGAGACCAGATCTTCTATGTTTGATTCTTCTTCTGCTTGTGCCTCTTCGGCCTTCTTCTTCTTGACGGGCCGCTGGGCCTCCAGAACTTGATATGTAGATGTAGATGCCTCTATCCCGACGGTGTTGTATCCTGGCTGTATAGGCCCTTTGAAAAAATGATCATATAATGTCCAGGTAAGGGACTCTAGGTCTGCTTTTGGAGTTGACGAGTAGGTTGTCCATGGTTTGAGTTCTTCCATGTATCTTAGGCCCCGCCTTGTGATTTGCTTTGAGTTAGGAATGGTTTTAGTTCTCCCTTGGAGATGAGCCCCGAGACCTTTTCCCGGCTGATAGCCAATCTTAAGCATGATGTTCCAGCCCTTGGTGTCTGACTGCATACCCTTCTTGATAGCTGCCAACGATGGGGACACAGTTTGGTGGCCGGAGGAGAATGTGTAGGCCCATGGATAATTCACATCAAGTACCAAAATGATGGGCTTATTTGATGGCCAGACTGTCGGCATGATTTTCTCAATGGCCTCCATAGTATGGGTAGTTGCCGCACTTTTGACTTTGACTATGCGTCCTTGGAATAGAAATTTCAAACATTGGTGTGCCGTGGAGGGGACTGCCCCTAATGCTTCAACCCAAGGGCGACCCAGGATAGCTTTGAAAGTTGGGTCAATGTCAAGCACATAGAAATCCATGGTCATAACAAGCGGGCCTAATTCTACCTGTAGAGAGACAACACTGTGACAGGCTCTCCAGGAGTTGTCATAGGCCGCTATAGTAGTGGGAGTTGGTTACAAACGGCGCTTAGAGATATTGCATGACCGCAAAGTGCTTAGAGGGCACACATTTATAGAAGCTCCTATATCAACTAAGGCGGCATCAACGACCACCTTATTTATAGTCAGAGTTACACATAGATCCTCCTGGCCTCCAGGGAGCTAGCTCGTGGTCTGCAAAGGTGATTGTCGGCCCCTGTTTAACAATGGACAAGACCGGCGAGGTCAGTGTTTCGGATTCATTCTTCATTTACCATGACCCTTTGCAGAAAGGTTTTTAAGGCATCTTGATGGGTCTGTGACCTCTTGATTAGCTCGAGGATAGATATTTTGGCTGGAGTCTGGTCCAGATGCTTTAGTATATCGTACTGGGTCCCCGGGATCGGATCTATCTCCTCGAGTTCCTGTTGCTGCTGTTGGTTGTTGCTGCTGGAATTTTGGGTCGGCTGACTCAGCATAGACACAGATGTGTTAGGATACATCCGGTGGAACATCCGCCCACTCTGCAGGGCGAGGTTGTGGTGAAGTGGAGGTGTAGAGGTGTCGATGATGGAGGGATTGGCTATTATGGGTGCAGGCACAAGGGATAATGGGATGTTAAGGGGTGACAGAGTGATGGGCGGTATGAAGGGGGTGTTGTAGAGTGGCGAGGTAATGGTAGCGACAGTAGGTGTGGTGGAGATAAGTGTGTTGTGGGAAATGGCCAAAAGTTGGCCCACTTCATGCTCATCGTCATAAGCCCATGCGGCTGCAGGTGGCGGATGGTGGATGACGGGGTTGACTTGAGTGGGTGGAGGAGGTGGTGGATCAGATTGGGGGTTCGGAGCAGGTTGGTACTGCGGCATAGGATTGCGAATTATGCCGAGGTCATTTGCGGGTTGCTGTGGCTAATGTGGCTGTTGGAATTGGAAAGGTTGTTGGAATTGCTGCTGTTGTTGTTGGAATTGCTGCTGTTGCTGGTGCTGTGGCTGCTGTCGCCTTTACTGCTGCTGCTGCTGCTGCCTCTGCCCCTGTTGGTCCCTCTATGTCTCGATCAGCCTTTTCATTTCAGCCCAATCAATCTAATTCTGTTTGTGGAGATCGTATATAATATCTCTGAATTGAAAACAATCTGACACATTGTGGCCCGGATGACGGTAGTACACGTAATACTTTGTCTGATCCACTGTCATATTCCAGTTCGCCTTCTCGGGAGGTAGCCTAAGGGCATTAAGGGACATGAGGGCCGTGAAAATGTCAGCTAGGCTCTCTGGAAGGGGAGGATATTGAGCCCTTTTTGGTCCATTAGGCTTCTTGGGCGCATAGCCGTTTTGGGGCAGAGGGACCTGATTGTTTTGACATTGGTCTTGTTGGGGGTTCTGGGTGTGAGGAGGTGGTTGTCTATTGTTCCATGCTGCTGAGGCTGTTCGGTATAAGGGACCTACCTACCTGACCCTGAGGATTGTTAACTGCACCTACCTGCTCATTGGTTTGGACTCCTTCGGTAACGAGACCTTGAGGTTTCTTAGGATAGCGGGATTTTGGGGCCTCAAACATAGAGTGGATGGGTGAGTCCTTAAGCTGGGTATGGATGAAACGGGCTCGACTGTACAGCTGGTGCATGGAGGTGATGTCGTTCATGGTTAAGATGGCATGGTAGGTAGGTGTGGCATTGGCAATTATCAACTTGACTTTCTCCTCCTCAGGCATTGGGCAATAGATTTTGAAGCTAGGGCACGCCACCTATCAGAATAAACTACAAACTCTTCATCAAGCTTCATCTTTTCGGCCACTAGATCAACAAAAGAATACTCGGGTCCACCCGATCCTAAAACTGCTGTAAGAACCTTTCTTGAACAATCTAAAAATCTTCGGCTTCCTCGGGGGGCAAAGAGTAGAACCACTCGAGGGCCGTTCCATCCAATGACTTACGAAACAAGTACGCCATAAGGTGGCGGTCATACTTGTGCGGGGTTGATTCATATACAAAATCTTTCAAATGAACATAGGGGTCACCTACCCCAGAATACCGTTGGTAGATAGGGAGTTCCGACTGGGGTGGGACCCCAAGGTGTTGGAAGGAAGGAAAGGGAATATCGGCGGCTTTCCGCAGATCCAATTGTTTGTGGAGGTCATGAAGCTCCATCTTCATAGACGTCCACTCCGCAAGGAAGTCGGAGGGGGACGTGGCATGGTGAGTGGGAATGAGGGAGCGGGATTGCTCCAAAGAGTATGACCTCTCACGGGGAAAGGAAGTAGGTTCGGCCTGATAGAATGAGGAGACTAGAGGGGATTTGTGCTGAGCCTCCCATGCCGCAAGGTAGCTGGGTTCGGAAAAATGAATAGCCCACGACGCAAAAGAGTAGGATCCGCCATGGTGGAAGGAACATGTGGCACAGAGGCGACAGAGGCAGAAGAGGCCGCCT